>OX638205.1:3414738-4852996 GCA_951805265.1 Schizotus pectinicornis | reverse complement strand
AGCGTTTTATCAGCTAGACTGTCTTCTAAAAAGACCAGTATATGATGAATTGGATGTGTGATCATCTGAGTTGGTTTTCTGAAGTGAGGAACCATCTTGGTTATCAGAATAGAGCATTAACAAAATGTGATTAGGAATTATCCTCTTTCCTACACATTCTGAATGGTTCTTCGCTTTTATACGGTTTGGGAGTTCGTACATACTGTTATATGTTAGCTACCAGTTGCTTCCTTGTCTTCAAATGAATGGGTGCTGGAGTCATTCCCAGTACTCTTCCAACACAATCTTTTGCTTAGTAGTTCTTTTTCTTTTACATTGATTTGTTTGTGGTAATGATGGCGTCCAGGTTGGTCATCTTTTGCAAGCCCATTTGTTTTGTCGTTGCCAATGTCCAGTTTTCTGATTAATGAGCTTTAACAGCTCTGATGATGCCAATTTTGTACCATTTCTTATGAACCACACTTGTATGTCTGTGACTACTGTACTGCATGGATGACCGCTGCGGTACTGCTCTTGTTCAGACTGGATTGGAGTTTGTTCCAAGTTTACTGTCTGCAAGGCTCGTCCCATAACTAATTGCTTAAAAATGTTGACCAGTCAATATTTCATAACATGGTAGGTATATTAATTTATTTGGCACAGGTTTCCTGCCTAATCAGTTTTTCTATTGTTGGAGATTGACGCCATCTGAGCTTATAAATGTATACTCCTCTCTGTTGCGGTTGTGCCAGGTGTTTGGTATTTCTTCTGCGAACACTTTCTGGTTGCTGATACTTCCTCTGACGTGGACTCCAGACTAAATTGTTCAGTTTCTGCTGCAAAATCTTTCTATAGTTTCAGCAGAAACAATGTTAGATTAATAAGATAAAGAAAAATTTTGCTTGGCATGTGTATTACTTACACCCTGGCTTTGAAATAAACATCACTTTTTTCTTCATCTAGCTACTAGACGTGTATAATACAGGGCGAAGATATTCCTAAATAGTGTGAACCAAAGAGAAGTATTGGTGCAATTTCATGACTCATATGAGTAGTGCTAGAACATTCCATTCATACTCGTTGACTTTTCTTGCTGTTGAGCGTGGCAGAGATAAAAGTGTATATGTCGTAGTCTTATAGTGAAATACGTCTTTTCATGAAATGCCCAGCAATTGCTGTAATGAAGATCGTTAAACTATTTGTTTTAGGGCAAAAGGTCAGGGAAAGGTGAGGAGGACCAACAACTCCAAATTCATACATTGCTTATTCTCCTCACCTTTTCCTTGCTCTAAAATATATAGTTTAACGATCTTCATTACAGTAATTGCCGGGCATTTCATGAAAAGACGTATTTCACTATAAGACTACGACATATATAATAATTGGGAATCGAACCCACCCTGTCACGACTTGCTACAGTTTAAAGGGTCTAAGGGTCTAATCGTGTTTCGTAGTGTTTAAGTAACTACGACCATGTCTCCAGGCAGAGTCAGTAGACCTGCTTTTATGGAGAGCCAAAAATAGCGATAAAAACGACGAACGAAAAATATTAATTCCCACTAGGGTTTGACCTACCTTATAGTGGGGAATGTGTGGTGTAGTCGGCTTCGGGTGACGGGGTGCTCTTGAACCGTGGGAGTGGTTTTGCACAAAACTATAATAAACCTTAGACCGGCTGACTCGACTGTCCCTTGCAATGGTTGTAAGAAAAGTAAAGAGTGTGACTTAACGGTGGAAATAAAGAGTCAGATGGATGCTGACCACCACCCTTTACCACGTCACGTGGGTCCCACCCTGGGGGGAATGGCAACGGGATCGCGAGCATACAACAAATTATTCATATAGTACACTAACTTAAAAAAAAACTAACTATAAACGAAAAAGTGAACTATCTAAACTAAGTGAGGGTACTGAACCAATCGTTCTTTTTAAAGCTTGATGATGATGGTAACTATACCGGGTGTCCCAGGGCAGGCGGGTCATAGGGAAATAGCACGCGAAATTATATTTTGGAAATAATATCTCCCCAGGTAAAATTACGTAAAAACTGAAAGTGTGAGAGGGGTTACTAAATAGAGGGGCACATTAAGTTGTAAAATTCATAGCAAATTAGGATTTGGAAACTTGGGAAATAGAATTTTTAAAATACTACATGTCACGACTCATTAAGTACTAGCGTCAAGAAAATTTCAACGCCTGCCTCGGTGGTGTAGTGGTTAAAGTTGTTTGTTTTGCTACGTTAGTTTCTTGACAGGTTCATTGAAATTAAAACGTTTTTTTTAAATGATTAGAAAGTTACTGAGCTTCTTATTTCTAACTATTGTTGAAAAAAAACGAAAAAAAGTGAAGACATTGGATGGGATGTGAACCCAGGACCTCGATGTTTGGAATTCGTTGAAATTTTCTTCACGCTAGTACTTAATCAGTCGTGACATGTAGTATTTTAAAAATTCTATTTCCCAAGTTTCCAAATCGTAATTTGCTATGAATTTTACAACTTAATGTGCCCCTCTATTCAGTAACCCCTCTCACACTTTCAGTTTTTACGTAATTTTACCTGGGGAGATATTATTTCCAAAATATAATTTTGCGTGCTATTTCCCTATGACCCGCCTGCTCTGGGACACCCGGTATGTCTGTAACAGTTTTCTTTTGATTGATGTACTTATTATTAAACCGCATATATTTTATGGAGCCCGCACACTGACTACCCTTTTTGGTAGAAATGTAGTCATCTTATTCTAATGTTCTTGCAGTGATGGTGCTAAACCAGTTGCTTCTGCAGGAGTGACACACAGTATTAGTTGATTAAGATTTCTTTTCATATCATACGTATAACATTCTTTTTTTTATATGCTTTTATGAAAAATATAAAAAAAGAAATGTAAGAAAAATTGTTAATAATAATAATAAACAATTAACGTGTTTACTCAACTTATTAATTTACCTATTAGTAGAATAGCGCCAATGGCCAATAAAATAAAGTACAGCCGACAGCAAAGATAATGTGAACTTGAAACTCGTTTTCTCGTTTATTTTCTACATAGAACTTACAGACATTAAAATTCCGATTTATGCTACGCATATGAAATGATGGAACAGATGCATTAGGTTTTGTTTACCTACCTAGTATGTACATCATCTGTAGAAAAAGTTGAAAGTTAAAAAGTATGAGTTGGACATTATCTCCGCTGTCGGCCGTACAAACAGGAGTGTATTGTTGGGTGCATATAATAGAAACATAAAGAGTCTTATTGGGTTTTTGTCTTCTAGGTACTCTAAAATTAATTTTCCGTTATCTCAGTTTAGATTAGGGATTCTAGAACCAATATCTATAACACCCTTATTTTTGTCAATTTTTGCATTGTTGTTTACTACACAATAGCGAAATAACACGGCAAATTATATTTTGCCAAATAATATCTGCCCAGGTAAAATTTGGATTTTTTGGAATTTTACAAGTTAACGTGCCCTTCTACTCAGTAACCCCTCTCGCAGTTTCAGTTTTTACGTAATTTTACCTGGGGAGATATTATTTAGCAAAATATAATTTGCCATTCTATTTTCCTATGAAATCCCGGTAGCGCTGGGACACGGGGTATAATAAACTAATTAAAAACTTGAGTAGGTATGGGCATCACCGTTTAGGTAGGTACTACATGGTTTTACGTACGTTAATAAGTTTAAACAATAGGTAAATATATATTTTTTAAGATATTATGTTATTAACAAATTCACTCTTTATTGTTATAGTTTCCGATGTTGACGTCATTGCAGTGAGGAAAATACTTACTACCACATGAAGACTCATTCAAATTGCAAAGTACCTAAATAAAATATTTTGTTTTTTTCAAATTTCTTTCCTGCAACTCCATGTCATAATAATAATTATTATTTATAAAAAAACATGTTTTTGTTTAATATTGCACAAAAACTTGTTACCAAATAAATCAAAAATGTGCCAGTAAGCAAAACAAAATACCGCAATGAAGCATAGTGTAACTAATTCATTTAAATATCCTCCAACAAGTCCCCTCGCTTGAACAAGTGGTGATTGCAGTTCGACTGGTTGGGGTGAGTCAATTTGTTTCCCATTAAATTTTTTTCGAAAACAATTAACTTTTTTCCAGCTCGAAAATGGCTGCGGGGTTAAAAATTCTTGTCTTCTCCACCGTCGTTCTCACCCTCGCAACAACGACGAGAGCAGGTGAGACCACCAACGTAATCAAAACCGACAACAAACCAGTTCCTTGCACATGTGGCGTATTCTTGAGTGGACAGTTCAAGAAAGGATCCAAGGACCAACCCAAGGGGGTGCCGGTACTAACGCAGGAAATGGACACCCCCTACATGAATAATTCGGTGGGAAATCGCCAGTGCACCAACAAATGCTTGGAAACGGTGAGACTATTTAAATTGGCCGGCATTGTCGGGGGTTAGTGGGGTGGAAAAAACGCTTAATCACAGGATGTTGTTCGAGGTTTAATTATATACGGGTTGAACCTAATGATATGTAAGTTAGGACAAGGGAGGGTTTATTACGCCATGCTTTCAGATAATTGTTCATTTGCCGAAAAGCGCCGATATTATTTGTGCCACCACGGACAGGGACCTGGTGCACAAGGAGAGGGCGTTTTTGTTCTTCAAGAACCACAGCGATAAGTGGCAGAGTACCAACTTCTCGGCAGGACGGGAGTTCTGCTGCAAGGATAACATGCCCTACAAGTGCCCAGTGGTTTGAAGTCGCAACATCACTCCCCATGAGACCATTTTTTACTTTGTACTAAATGAAAGAAGAAATAAAAAGATCGTTTGAGTTTATGTTACTTTTTTTTTTAAAACAGCTTGCGTTTGAAGACAGATGCTGTCACAAGTTCTATTAGGATTTTGCACAAAGGGCGGCAGGGCCGGCTCCAGACCCCCGATTGGGAGTCTGTCGTTCTCAATTAGTTCTTCGCTGCGTCCTCATATCATATCTCACACCGATTCGAGGAACACCTGACTTTCGAAATAGGAGCCAACCTGTTGTACCAAGCTGACCTTGCTTTTCGGCCCCGAGCGACTAGCGTTGCATAATGCGCCCCTTTTCGTTCCCCTTCTATGGGAGCCCCTCCTCAACCATGCATAAAACCAACTTAATGATTTCCGGCAAAAGACGCGTCTGTCCTGCTTCAACAAGTGGTTAAACTGGTAATACATCGTCGGGATTTTTTGAGACACCCTTCCGTTATTAGCTCGTCGTCTTGTCGTTTTTGAGTTTGAGGCCGGTTTTTTCAATATTAGCGAGATAACGTCCGATTTGGTAAAGATGTTTATTCGGTTGTTGATGGCACTGTCGTTAGGTCGCTGACCCGAGATTTTATTTGATTTTTATAACGAGACAAGGCAGTAGTGAATTTTGTGTTTACACTAGCAGCTTCGGGAAATTTTCTCGGACTGACCACTCCTACGGTGAGCCCCACCATCGGGAAAACACGAGTAGGGGGCATTCATGAAAGGAGTGGAATCGACATTGTTATAGTTAAGAAACAAATGATTTTTTTCGCCACTACCGCAGCAGGAAAAAAATTTCTTTTTTTGAAGGGACACAAAAAGGGAACGACAAAACCATCTCGTTCTCTAGGAGTTCATAAAACTCTATGCTTCCATTCAAGAAATCAAACTCGGTGAGACAACATACCTGCCTATAAAGAATTAATTAATTAATATTAATATTATTTTTATATGTAGGTAGTTGTCTTTTTCCTTCAACGACCATAACTTATGTTCCTCCATATAATACATAGTAATTATGTATTACTCGTACCTATTAGTTTTTACGAAAAATGCAGCAGTAACGACATGGAACCAGAATCCACCGCACCACCCACGCATATCAACAGCATTGCAGGAACTAAGTTTGGGCTACCTATCCCACAACCTGCACGTAGGATGGTATGCTGCAGAGGACAGAGATGATGAACACAGGTCCACTTTTCTCCTTTCTAACCAAGGGTTGCATGTTTTAGAAAGTAGGTTAAGCCATCGTAAAAGAGAAGTATTCCGGGTACTTAACTTTTTCAGATTGTGTTTCAACCGGTGTTATCTGAGTACCACACCACAGATTTATCTTCGAATAAAACGTTTGAATGCCGGGACGTAATTTCCGTTACAATTAATGCAGCTAGCTTAGTCGAGGGCGACGTCGCCATAGGGTGATAAATTCTGAATTACTCGAAAGAAAAAAAAAACTTATTTAACGTTAATATCGTAATGTGGTGATTTAAATTATGCGGTGGCGAACGCTAACAAAGCCCAGGACCATCAGCGTCGGCGGTTATCTCCTCATCAAAGGTACATAATTCGTAGATCCTTTGTCTGGGTACAATGACTGCACGCAGTCGAGGGATGCATTGGTATAAAAATGACGTTCCGTGTCGTGGCCGTGGCGATACCAACCACGGGGTTGCCCGGTTGTCGACCCGGAGCAGCCCAGCAGTGCGTATCGCTCCCCGCATACCCTCTGGAGCCCGCAAGATAGACGCTCCCCGGACCTGAAGAAACGCCTCGGACGATGACCATTGTGATGTCACCGCACACACCACAGATGTTCCTGCTCTAGCGGCCCCGAGGTTTCGAAACGCCGAGGAAATCTAACTGTGATAGCTACCAGATAAATCGTCGGTGTGGTCGGACGCAATTTGTTACGTTGGATCTCTTATTATCGACGGGCATGGCTATGAACATCAGCCGATTACACGCTCTGGAGGTATTTTGTTTCGCAAATTTTGAGCTCGAAAAAGCAGAAAACCGCAATGGCGCCGATTTGTCAAAATCGACGTTGTGGGATCGGCTTGAATCCTGGCAGCTTGTGCCCTGTAGAATCCGTAGCTGCAAGGGAAGAACGTGGGTGCAAAGTTCAAAAATTAAACTTATCACACTATCAGAAGTCCTAAGTATCTCAAAATAGAATTTTTTTATCATTAAAAAAATATCAACAAAAACCTTGGTAAATTACAATCGAATCCATTACTTTGATTAAAAAAGAAATTAAATGGGAAAAGAAAAGTTGTTCAACTAATAGAACTTTTATTTGATTTTACGTTATAATCTTTCACGTGCTTATAATAAAAAAAATTTACGGCCGCCCAAATAAGATACATTCATAACCATCATATCATCATAATTATTTTAAACAGCAAGAGTTATTTAACAACAGACTAAGTAGTCATTTTTCTTTAATAATTTAAAAGTCAATAGCGTATATGAAGAGTATAATGCTGGAGAGTCATAATGCTACTAGGTACATTACACCGATCTGCCTATTTGCAGTAGTCCAGCTTGTGCTGACGACCTTAAAACTGATTTCCTTGTCATTTTTTTGGATGCTAAGTCCTAACTTTTCACCTCTTGGTGATCGAGCTAGAAAGTAGATGACAAAGATATTGTATCTTCATTCTTCAACTGCCTTTACTGAATTCGAGGAAGGTAGACTTGTCTTCCTTCCTAGAAACCTTATCTTCCTCTTTCAAATTTAGTAAGGGCAGTTGAAAAATAAAAATACGATATATCTTTGTTATCTATTTATTGGATTTCTAGTATCTTTGTTTATTTTTTGTTCACCTCTTGATTTTTATTTTTTTGTTCATCTTGGTGTTCTCAATCTACTTCTTGTTCTAATTTGCACTATAGATTATTTTGCTAATTATTTTATTTCATTGTGTTGTAGGACTTTTCCGATTATTTTTCTGCGGAAAATTCTTGATCGACACTTGTTCTTTATTAATTTACCATCTGCCGGATCTAAAAGATCTCAATACTTTTTATTAATTTGTATTAGGTGTATCGTAAAATTTTTGAGACCTATTAGTAGCTGTGCAGTGTGTAAGCTAAAGATTACTGGAAGAAATAGATCATTATGTGGAACGAACGTCTTTCATGTTTTATTTTACGTAGGTAGGTACTTACTTTTGTAGAGCTCGTCTATTATATTATATTCCTGACTATTAAAGTTTCAGTTTGAAAGAAAAATTTAAAGATTACTAATTAATTAATTAATTATTATTAATTAATTATTAATCCCATTCTACCTTCCTTAAAGGGTAGGAGGCTAGAAAGCTACCCTTTACGCTGTGCCTTTCTGTGTAGCTTGATAACACTCTTCTGTTAAACTATTGTACGACAGCCATCTTTCTGCCTATTTGCAGTAGTCTAGCTTGTGCTGACGGCCTTAAAATTGATTTCCCTGTCATTTTTTTGGATGCTAAGTCCTAACTTTTCACCTCTTGATGATCGAGCTAGAAAATAGATAACAAAGATATTGTATCTTCATTCTTCAACTGCCCTTACTGAATTCGAGGCAGGTAGACAAAGTTTCTAGTCTAGAAACCTTGTCTTCCTTCCTAGAAACTTCATCTTCCTCTCTCGAATTTAGTAAGGGCAGTTGAAGAATAAAGATACGATATCTTTGTTACCTACTTATTGGTTTTCTGCTATATTCGTTTATTTCTTGTTCACTTCTTGATCTTCATTGTTTTGTTCATCTTGATGTTCTCGATCTATTCTCGAAATATTTCTTGTTCCAATTTGGATTATAGATTATTTTGTTATTTATTTTATTTTATTGTTTTGTAGAACTTTTCCGATTATCTTTCTGCGGAAAATTTTTGATCGATACTTGTTTTTTATTAATTTACCATCTGCCGGATTTAAAAAATCTCAATTCTTTTTATTAATTTGTATTAGTTCTATCGCAAAAATTTTTAGACCTATTAGTAGCTGTGCAGTGTGCAAGCTTAAGATTACTGGAACGTAGGTATGTACCTACTTACTTATTTAGAGCTCGTCGTTATAAGTAGCTATATCAATAAATTATCTATTATATTTCTGGCTATTAAAGTTTCAGTTTGTAAGAGAAATTTAAAGATTACTTATGGATTCCACTCTACTCTAGGAGGTTAGAAGACTAGCCTCTGTGCTGTGCCTTTCTGTGTAGCTTGATAACACTCTCCTGTTTAACTATTGTACTACTTATGGATTCCACTCTACCTTTCTTAAAAGGTAGGAAGTTAGAAGGCTACCCTTTATGCTGTACCTTTCTTTGTAGCTTGAAAACGCTCTTCTGTTTAACTATTGTACGACTGCCATCTATAATTTTTGGAAACTTTTGAGTTTTTTTCAGCTACATTTTGAGAAATCCAGTCTTTCAATGTTTCTAGACAATAAGTAATGAATGAGTGCTGCAAACTAAAATACCAACTGTCCAACTGATCTCAAAATGTGGGTTTGCATGCACTAGTTCTATTTTTAAGGAAAGGACTGGGGTTATATTTCCCTACCACTCGCCATGATACAACAAGTATCAATAGCTGTAGAAGGTTCTTTGTGTACGTTCCATGGTTAGTTATGATGAAATGGACAATTAGCAAATCTGTTTATTTCACCTTGGCTCGCTGAAAAAGTATACCCTACAGGAGGTAACAACGATGACAGCACAGCAGTTAACTACCATATAATGATAAGAACCAAAACAAATATACCCGTTGGGTCTGTAACATTTCTAAAATTACATGCAGTAACGAATTGGTTGTCAACAATTACCCTAATGCGATTCTGGCGAATTAAAGATCCACAGCAGTAGGAGATACAATTCGTGGTTCTATTATTATTTGAAGGCCGCCACCGACACTGTCGAGACGATGAACACACTCTCGAATCAGTATTAAAAAAATCAAAAAAACTTCAGACGAGTCTTGTAAAAATTCAAAATTAACAATAAATCTAGTTGATAAGTGCCGATGTGTACCTTAGACCCGATAATGATGCAACAACCTTGATACTAACGACGCGCGTCGTCGATCTCCCCATACCAAAACTCGTCTGCAAGTCAAGTACACAGTGAAGGAGCAACGATAGAAAATTAAACGACATAAATATTTCATGGTGGCTACCGTCATCGATTCGGCCCCCATACGACCACCCTTATCCTTAATCTCTCGATCAAATTAAGTTAATCACATGCAAAGGATCACCGCTCCTGCTAATTGAACATGACCGCTTGAATATCCTTGTGGGTAGAGGGGGCCGCTCCTCGGTGACGCAATCAAAACACCCATAGCGACCCTCTTGGAGCGGAACCTTCAAATCTCTCAGTGGCTCGATGAGTTAATTTAACTAACGGGCGATTTCTTTTTGAGTACCCGATGAAATTTTGATGCTTACGCCGCCTCATCCTCTAATCTCAAGCCAGAGCAAATAAATTTTGTTAATTGCCGGGGTAATAAAACCCGGTTGACCTCGCAGGATTTGAGAATCGAATATTGTCGCGGTTAAAAGAAAAACTGCAGATTGAAGGGATCTCTGTAGATAGGTACGCAAGATTGAGAGTGGAAAAATAGAGTTGTGACCTTTACAATATACTCCAAACGCCGTTACCCTTATCAGTGGTGGTTAAACAGATATCCTGTTTGTTGAAGATAATGTGGCGGCGAAGCGCACATTTAGCCTAAAAATATACGAAATATCGGATTGACGCTCAAAAATGGCAGCGGATTTATTTTTGAGTCATTCCTTCTACGTAGACAGATGCGGAAATTTGCACGTTTTATTTACCATGTGACGAATATGGTGATGTGATTGACCCGGTTGGAAATTTTTTTCGAGTCTAGACTCTAAAAAAGTGCAGTTTGAAAGTTTATAGTTTTCGATTCGTTAGGGGTTTAATGTAGGGTTTAAAATAGTACTGGACTGACGGACGTGGGGCATCGGTTTCAAAGATAGAATTGGACCCACGCTCTATAGACAAAGGGTTTACAAAGGACCCTTGCTCTTGCTAATGTCTTATACAGGATGTAGCTGGTTTTTTTAATGTAAAAACTAATCGGCTAATCGGCCATTTTACTGCTCAGTATAATAAAATTTACTTCGTTACTTTAGGGTGTATTCAATATGGTATCTTTTTTAAATCCATAAACATATTGTTCGGTGGTTGCGGTTGCAATTATGCAGAAATTTCCATTTTTAAAATTTACAGATCGAAATAGCTATTTATGTAGTAAGTTGCAAAATGAAAGTGTTTTTCGCACCAAGACGTGAATATTACCAAACGAGCGAAGCGAGTTAGGTAACACGTCGCGTGCGAAAAACACGAATTTTGCAACGTACTACATACAAGATTTTTTATACAATCGTGGCCAGAATTGTTTAAAATGTAAAAAAAAATAATAAAATTGCACATTCTTACTGCATAATCTAGTTGCACAATTTTTTGTTTCCTAGGAAATGCGACATAACAGAATCAACATTTCATTGATAATTGAGGTGTTTGTCAGTTAATTTTACATTTTGTATCTAGTGCGAAAAAGTGACAGTATAGTGAAAAAAAACGCGTCATTTTAACATGAAAATGACATTTCGATACGTATAAAAAAACATTTTTTCTATAAAATTCACTAGTATAAATTTTTTATTTTATGATAGAAAACGCAATTTTATTTATATCATTAAAATCTATGCATATAAACTACGTAACTGACACCCAGGGTTAATAAAATTTATGTAATTTTACAATAATGGTACCTATAACATTAAATGTGTATAAAGTTGAATAAACTGATTATAAATCAAATCAAAACTATTATGTATATTTACGAGAATTGTCATAATTTTTCAAGGCACAAATTTTCTTAGTATCTATCTATGAATTATAGAAGAAGAAGAACACCTGCTTTGATCAATAATGCAATTTTAGTAATGTACGCAATGATACGATTAAACCGAAAGTCTGTCATAACCAGTGAAAATGACAAGAATTAAATATAAGAAAGATAGATATAAAGTTTTTTTTTGTTTTGTCATAACAATTAGAAAACCTTAAATTTCAGAATATTTTTGAATTTCTTCCGTCTTCTCATGCTCTTTACGATGATATTACAATTGCTATACAGAGTGTTTCAACGAGAACTGCCGGTGCCAAATTGCGTATTTCCAATGGACTTAAAAATTAGAAATTTGACAAAAATAAACTATAATTAATGCACTACAAGATGACATTATCGTTTTTTTCTTTTTTTAAACGGTGTGTTTTCACTTTCGATCGTGATTTCATATCGAAATATTTACTTCATCTCTTTGATTTTTTTCAAGCTCATGATCACAACCTCCTATAGATTAATAACGAGTAACTGAAATATTTTTATATTAAACCGTCATTGAATTACATGGATTTTTAAATTTCAGCTCTGAAGGGATTTTTGATTGACAGCTTTGTGGCCTTTTTTGCGGTTAACCACATTAGACTTTATGATGGTCTCTGTACTGCAAAAATCTTTGAGTAGGTACCGCTTTTAAGTCATAAATAACCGAACCGTTTAGGCAATCTTTGTCATAAAATTTGACTGCTTCAATAAAGAAATCGGGTCATAAATTCGTCAAAATCCCGCGAACTTCTTAAAAATACAATTAGCAATACTTCAACTACAAATTTCAAATTTTTAACAACAGGAACGTATACCTGCATGGCGGTATTACGAATATATTGAAAATTTTTGAAAAAGCACTTTATGGCGTTCCAACGGCGGATGTAATTAATTATGGACCAAACAATGACGCCACATTCTGTAGCGCATTCATTAAAGTTTATTTCTGCCAAATTTTAAATTTTTAACTCCATTGGAAATACTCAATTTGGCACCGGCGGTTTCGTCAAAACACCCGGTATGTTCCAAATTAAAATTTTTGAAAAAATTTTTTGAAATAAAAAAATACTTACTAAAATTAATTGCGGAATAGAATAACGTGTCGAATAATGTTTTTAATAGAAGATATTCTAGCGCTCTATAAAACTAACGAGATTTTTTTTAAAATGCTCTTCAAGACAATGATACGACTATTTTTATTCCATCAGGAAGCTATGTCTTCTCCCAACAGTTTACTATGCAGTTTCTTAACTTTTAATGAATCTTTCTTATGTAAGAAAAAAAAAAGAAAAAGTTTATTTTATGTTAGATCTACTTCTTAGTTTTAATGATAGGACTATTGGCGTTCATAATAATTAAAATCTCTGTCTAAGAACTTGCAAAATTAAAATAGTGTTTATTAAGATTCAAATTTTCAAGTCCCAGTGATAATAATACAACTAGAAAGCTTTTTTGGAAAAGTCAGTAAAATAGATTTGTCATTCCTATAAAAAATTTAATCTAGTTTTCATAAAAATTCATTTTTACTAAATCTAAAATCAACTCGCAAAGATTAAAATTTAAAATAAGAATAAATAAGTAAGTCAAAAAAGTATTTATAGTTTAAAACAATTTTCGATTAAAACAATATAATGAAAGCAAAATTTTGCAAACTTAAAAACTATAAGGTTATAGATTATAGGATTGCAAATCTTGAACTTTCAATCAATTAATATTATTAAAGTATTTTTTAATAACTTTTTGCGTGCTTTATTTTTTTCACTTTTATTATGATGTTGCTTTTAAGCTTTTTTTTATTTACATAAGTAGGTATGTTGATTATTATTTTAATGGTATATCCATTATGTTGCGTGCAATATGTTTTAATACTTGGCTATTTTGCTATTTCTTTAATATTTTTACTAATTAAAATCTACTTTCAAGGTCTTTGATCTTTTATTATCTATGATCTACATAAAATGTGATTTTTTTACATTTTCTTGAAGTTGTTTAAAAGTTTAATACATAAATTTATTAAATATGCTTTTCTTATTCTTCTAATTTTTTTATTTCTATATCAAATTATTTATTTTATTTTTATTTTATTTTACTTTTTTATATTTAATTGTCTTTATACGTTATCTACTTAATTGCACAACTTTTTACAGGTTGCTGTCGTGGCGGCTTGTAGCGCTGATATTTCTCAGTTAGTGTTTTAGTGTTTTAAATTGTAAAAACAATAAGCATATACAAAATATTGAAAAGTATTTTTCTATAATGTTTTATATTTTACTATCTCACACTATAATCTCTGCCATTAATACACATACATATAATTAAAACTCAAAATGGCTAATGCAATGTCTAAAAGGGGTGAATTCAAATTCGAGATTTAATGGGTTTTACTTAAAGATTATGGACGGACATATATTAACAATTAGTAACAAACTTGAACAGGAAACGTAAAAATAGTGAAGCCATACTTAATATAAAAAAATCATTACTCTTCGAAAATCCTGTATATTATGCAATTTCAAAACTTTATGTATATTGGAAAAAGCAAACAATTTGTATTATAACACAAGCCACGATTTGTTTTCTTGGTTTTACTGTGTTCTTCATATGATTTTGATCTTTTCTAATTCTTTAGATCATCTCTGGTAAACACGATGTTTATCCAAACTTTCAAACACATTAATTTTTAAATTCCATAAAACAAATTCAAGTGACGAATTGTTATTAATCAAATGAAAAGAATTATTAAAATATTTCCTCAAATTTATTTGTTCATTGCAACGCAGTTTGGCACTAGGAACATAAAGAAACTAAGATTTTATTCTATTCTAAGGAGAAAAGAAACTAAACAAATTAATTTGATAAGAGAGTAGTTTGCAGTGATTTGTGAACTAATTTATAACAATTTGTCGCGAGTTCCATTGAAATGCCATTGCCTATTTATCTCGGGCTGCATTGATTTAAAACTGTTTCTTGGATCGATCAAGACGAAATCGCTTGATTTCCGCCAAACATCTGCCCAAATTGCTTGTAAATTTAAAACTTGCCCTTAAGCTCATCACCAAAAATGTTCCCACACCTCGCGCATCGAATTAAGCATATAACGGTACTTTCCCCGCCTCAAATCCGATTAACGACCCGAATTTGGACACCAAATCGAGTATATACTTGAAACCACTCCACTCGCAAGAGCGTCCTATAAGTGAATCTTTAAAACGAAAACCTAGTACATATTCAAAAAAAGTAAACGTAACGAGGCAGGTAACTCGCGGGCAGGAAGTACATTTTTCGAATTTTTCCTCAAGGCTACACCCATCCCCCGACGCTTAGGGTTGATGGCCTCTGCCCTCTGATTCTGAACCCCCGGAGGTCACAGACGATACGGAATCCGATTCGTTACAACGCCCTCCGCGATAATGCCCCCATTACGCCCTAAATTTCCATGGCACTAAAAACTGACGAGTCCGATTTAATGCTCCGCCAAACGGACGACGGAGTACAGTTACTGACTTCCTCGATGCGTCTTTTTCTGCTTCCATTGAACATCTCCGAAAACTGATAAATAACCGGGCGCTTTTTTACTAATTCCGATTACGCAAGGAGTCCTGAGGCCAAGGAGCGCCCACCTCGCTCATTAAACGAGACGGCGAACTCATCAAATTTTCAAACAATGACTGGATTGGCGTCCCTAATTTTGGCACTTCGGGGGGTAGATGTGGCGCTATTTCCGTAAAATCCTTCGTATTTTTATCTGCGACAGGAAGAGTTAAATGGGCAAGTCCGCGTCCACTTTTAACTTATCCGGAGTTCAACGTCCTTTGGTGGTGCACGCCTCCAGTCGACCCTCTTTATGGTATTTGTACTGACGGAATTTTAAAAACTTACGTAACCACACGATTCAGCTAAAGCTAAATGTTTATTGTGCGGATTGGGTGTCAAAGGCTTAATTGCTGACACCTTCGACTTTATAGGGAAAATAAGTGCTGGTGAGCTAGTAATGAATGACGACTTTTTTTCTGCCGATGAAGCTGTTGCTTTCCGGTTTTCTGCGGTGGTTTATGGAGGTGGTGGAAATTGTTTTAATATGCAATAACGGGGAAGTTTCCGTTATGGTGATTACGGCTGATTGGAGAAGACACCCACAACTTCTGCGTCTCAGCAGATGTAATTAGTTTCTCACAATTTCATAAAAGTTCTGGTGCGTAATCAAACTACTATTCATTGAATGGCTTGCTTCCACCAGCCACTAATATAGCTGTCATTACCATCAGGTACTACAAAATTACACTTGAGTAGGGCTTCGCAAATATTTGTTTAGTGATCGATGTTTCCTGCTTTCACTTTGCAGAATTTTCTATTCCTACATTATTGCTTTTTATCTAATGTTTCAATTCAGTGGCACTGGCACCCTGGTGATAATCATACTAAACTTTAAAAAATATATACAGGATGTTCCTTAAAGGTTTGGACTAACCACAGGTTTACTAGATCAAAATAAGATGATTTAACGCAACTTATCTATATCCTAATGTGCTTCGTTAAGGTGGACGTCTCCGCTTTATCATTTGTGATTGTAAAACGTCAGTAAAATACATTGACGTGATTTTTTGTATTAGCAGGAGCACGTATTAAAGGCAGGAAATGCATTTCGTATTTCCAAAAAAGCTCCGTACAGGTAAAAAATATCTGCCTTTTGTTTTTAAGATCTGATACGTAACGATAGAGACTCCAGGGCTAGATTCTTTGAAGAAAGTTAACATGCACATTAATATGAACAAAATACAAATGTTTACTTTAAAATTAAATAAATAGGCCAATTTGACTTCAATTGGCTGTAAAGTTTATTGTCGTTCTCTGTTCGACAGTTATAAAATGATTTATACCCATCTGTCTCACTTTACGGCTGCTCGAAATGATGTAGTGCAATTACTTTGCAGAATACTAGAAATGATCTCGCGTCAAACATTATAAATATTGTCTTGAGTGATCATACTGGTATTAAATATTAATACGTTTATTCAGTATGAAGTAACAACGTGTGAAATAGTAACCTGGTGTGAATACGACACTGGATTAAGGTGGAGCCGAGGGCGGAGAGTATCACAGCGGGCCAGCTGCGTATTCAATGCATGCGCGCGGCTTCATTCCATTAAATTAACTGAGTTTACTTGCACTTAACTCATTCCATTTCCTTTTATGCAGTGATCTAAAATGAAAGAACTAATCTCTGCTTGTCAAAATGCATACAGTGAGAAAAACCACATGTGATAGCGAAGTCTTTAGCCTTAAGGCAGTATGAATATTTCTCTAAAAAGTAGTATACAAAGGGGAGCAAAAATATAATGTACACCAAATTAAACTATACATCCCTTGCACTGTCCACCAGAAAATTTAATGAGCATCAAAAAATCTAAATAAAACCCAAATTATTATACATCAGAAAATGGATACATCACCACTAAAATAACTATGCTGCGTATTTTTTTGCCATTGTTTACATTTTAAATTCTATATGTCTATCAATTTTACTAAATGTTCACCAATTTTAGAACGCTCAAGTTAACGTGTCCGTGCTGTACATAATAAATATTCGCGCTATCCATTTATAATTAGTGTTTCTCAAAAAAACTATTTGTGTCAAATAATTATTCTATTACTCCAAAAATAAAATATGCTTGCGCATCTCTCTTTGCCGCTTGCGCTTCCAGACAAGAGGCACCCGAAAAAAGTTTTGTACAAGGTCAGTTCAGGGCCCTGTAATTTTTTTTTAAAGCACGATTAGAAATTACCACTAAAAGAAATTTTACGTTTTACATAATGCAAGCCAATTACAACAAAGCATTTATATATTACGGAAATCAATATCTTTTTTTGTGCAAACCACTTCCATTTTTACTCTTATTTTCCTTGCCCTAGCACATCTACATCTATAATTTTGCATAATTATTTACCATTTGCACAACATTTTATTGCTTCTGTATTTTTGATCAACAAATAGTATTTTTAACTGCTAAATAATTAATACACTGTCAAAAATTAAATATCTGAATATTATGTTAGAATTAAATGCGAAATAAAATTTGGTAAACATTTAGTATTTATGGTCAACAAAAGTTATTTTGGCAAACAAAATATATAAGAGGCCAGCATTATGTCAATATTTGGTTGTCGCTTTAAGATTATGTATTTTCTTAATTTTGGTGAGCATTTAGTATTTTCGGCAAATGAAAGTATTTTTTTGTATAAAAATATTGGGTAAATTTGGTAGACTGTTAAATACGACCCTATACAAAGTAAGTCAGCTAAAGTGAATCAGTCGACATATCTTTTGTTATTAGTAAAATTACAGCCTTCAAATGTTACTTTGTTTCATTCTGTTATTAAATCATTTTTCTAATTTCTCAAATTAAACTATTTTTTTAAGCTAACATGTAAAGGGGAATAGCTCTGACTTATGATACTAACGATAAAATTAATTAAAAAATGTAATTCATTTACAAAAATTAGACCAGGAACTGCGACTGTCGCATGCTGAGGCGTAACGACGTATATCTCTTCTTTTAAAAAATTTGGAGCTCCAAGAAAGGTTTGCAATTGGGTGGAGATGGGAAGTTGTGAGAGATGTGGACTAGGCTAACTGCAATGAGATAATGTGTACAGTCGCCGTCATTGAAGAAGCCCAGCGTGAAGCAAAATTCATTCTAACTTACGTTACATTTGCAACCAGGCTAAACCACGGGGTACAGTTTGTTTGAGAACCGCACAGGTGAACTAAGATTAGTCGAAATAGAGCGGCACATTTCAGTTTTAAATTATAAACAGCTTCAAGCACACCGTAAGTTGGAATGAATTTCACTTCACCCTGGGCTTCTTCAATGACGGCGACTGTACATACCTGCAGCAAATTGTCCATGGTGGACTTCAAAGTTCGCTGTTATACCAGCCCCGTTCCATTGTCAACGGCGAGGAAGGGCGGTCGAATGGGTGGATGAATTTCAAAATTTCAGAAATGATCAACGACATGCTTCGCGGAGTAGACAAATTTGGACCGTTTTTATCCTATTTCCTGCAACTTTTTAAAAATTTAAACAATTGCGTTGTGATAGTATTGCGTTTCTGTGACATAGGTATTCAATTTTGACAAGTATTTTAAAATTTTTGGAATAATAATAAGAAAATGAGTAAGTAGGGAGGAGGAAGAGGATAGGGATGGAATTAGAATTATTACTGTTCTTGTTGAGCCACTTTTGTTCTACAACTTACATAATCATTACATAATAGTAAAAATTAAGTACAGAAAAATTTAGTGCATTTCTAAATTGCTGATCAAGAGTAATTTTTCCGAGATTCCATTCTGTCCCGTGACTGCTCCGATTAATTCAGTTAAATTTAGCGGGCGCAATCCGGTCCTGCCGAGTGTTGCCGCAACATATAATTTGATGGTAACTCACATGTGTTAAGAATAGATGCCTAACGTTTTTTACCCCTATTAAGGGAGGTTCACACCCCGTCATGGGAATAAATCAACTCCGCCCCCACGGCTCGGATTCAGTTTTTTAAATTTTAAATAGTTTTAAATTAGTTCTTTCTCGCTACTATCCCTCTTTCCACAATTATTAATCGCATTTCTTTTAGCATATTTTAGGGTGGACGTAAAAAGTAAAGAGTTACAGTATAGGGGCGAAGTCGCCGCTAATGCTGACGTAATTTTACGAAATTAAACGCCCCTCGGATAACGCCCGGAATCTCGGAGCATATGCTCTTTTGTTTGTCGAAAAAACAAGTGAAGCCCCATTGTCCGACCGTCACTTGTTCTATGTGCAACAGGTAGCGTTTGTTGGATTCAACTGTTTTTTTGATGGCCGTCACGCCGCATTTCCCGACTCCTCTCCATAGAAATGCGGCATGGAGAGGAGTCCACCGACCCACCTTGCTTTGCTTTACTAAGCCAGATACTTCACATTTTCAGTTCTTTTGCTCAGTTTGATGGTCTCTTACGACGAGGAGGAATTACGACAAGTTGCTGGCAGTCAGTACCTATGAAATTTTCTTCGGGGTCATCAAACGATATTATGAAAAGGTTTGAAAAAAAAAGAACAATGGTCGAAAAATCATAGGGTAAAGATGAATGACCTCGCGATGTACCAAACCAAAATCGTTGCTATGACCCTTGGCGAATTCCGTGCAGAAGCGGGCGAAATTCGGCCGGAAATAATTGGGGTGTTGTGACGTCAGCGGGGTATTTTTCACTGGTACCGCCTTGCAGTAGGAGAGCTGCACACGTGTTTAGATGCTAGAAGAGTGTATAAAGTAAGTCGCGTAGTTCAGTTCACTATGCAACAGGCAGCGTAGGGGCGATGACCCAGCTTCATTACAACACGGGGTTATTACGCACGCTTACATAACGTTACCCGTCATCCCTCTCTATCTAGCCCTTGTCCTTAATACCGGGCGCGACAGAGAGAAAAGTTACGACGATCCTACTCTTCGCGGTATGCACACAACTTACTCAGCAGTGTATGACAACGGGATGGTTTTCTATGGGAATCTTATCTATTTTTTTTCTATTTTTTTTTTGTGCGGTGAGGCTTTGTTGGTTTGATTTATGCCACTTGGTTTCACACCATTTTTTCCCGCAAAACTCGACGATTTGCCCCATCACTTAAGGTAGATGCGTGTCATTAATATTCACGTCGCATCAAACCGAAAATGTTAAGTTAGTATTTGCATCGAGCTAAGGTGCATGGCAACGTTTTGCGAATAGGCGGTTCATTCATAACTAAGTTGTTTTTAACGAAAGGTATGCATCTTCAACTGACGTCACTTTACTTCCTATAGATTTACTAGAACGAAAAGGAAAAGTGCTGGAAATCGCAAAATCTTAACGACTTTTGCTTTCTTATCTTCCTCCCCTTTTTGAACAAAACTGATAAGATGTGTACAATAGCTTCCTTGATAAAATAAGAACCCTCGTGTCCCTAATTTTATTTAAGTTGCGCCAGTATCTAATCTGTTCCCGACATAACGTCCACGGCGGCATTTTGAGGAGCATTTTTTGGGTCATAAATTGACGACAATAAACAGTGGCACAATAATTTCACTTTTGGATGTCATCAGAAAAAAGTAAAACAAAAAGTAAAAAAAGTAAAAGTAAAAAAATCAAATATTATTATTTTAGACAAAGACCCCGAAATTCTTTCTTAGGAATAAGGTTCTGGTTATGAAGGATCAAGATAATTAGTTTACTAAAATCATTATACTATTCTTCTGGCCAATGGCGGCTCATAGATGATGATGGTTTGATATTAACGGAAAGACAAACATTATACATTTAACAATATTTTTAATAGCAATAGAGGGTTGCTTCAGATATCGAATCGGAGTTTGTAACTTGTCTCATGCGTTTATTTGCTGAAAGCTCTTGTTACAGGGAGGAAGAAGACATGTGAAATCCTTCTGACTTATTAGCTTAATTTGATAATAAAAATTTATAAATATGTACCAACAAAAACTAATTATTCACTGATGGTGAGGGAAATGGTTTTTAACAATGATGGTGCAAACTGCAAACGTATGAATTTTATTTAAAGCCGCATGTGAATGTAGAATTCGGTGTACTATCGGGAACTTTACTTAAGGGTGTTCTAACTAAACTGACATGAGCAGAGCTTGCACAGATTACCCCAACTTTTTTATTACAGTGTTTGTCAAAAGTATGGAACCAAGCTTCTCCTGCCTAAAATATTATGTCCAATTAATTGCACAGTTGCAGGAAGCTTGATAACGGTTCGTTAAGAAATCGCTAAAATTCTTATTAGGTCGACTGACCACCAGTTCTTTGTTACATTGTGTATACATTAACATTGCAACCCTTTAAATCTTTTAAGAGGAATAGATGGCCTTGTAATATTAATGATTAATAAAACTTTATAACGGTTTGTTAACGAAGGATTAAACGACCGTTAACGTACGAGAAACCAAAACAAGAAAAAAAAATTTTGTCAAATGACTAATTTGAGAACATATTTTTTACAAAATAATGTCGGCCATTTTTACCCGCGGCACCTTTTATTAGTGGAAGCGTGAAATATTTCATTTTCTATGTCGTCAAGCCGGTTACATTTAAATAAATAAAGAACATTAGCGTTTTAGCTAAGCAAGAGTGACATTTGGCTTCTAAGCCCCGCCCACTCCAAGTTACCTTGATCAACACAATACACAGTTAACCCTACCTGTCACATTCTAATGGTGTTGTTGACTATTGTATAGGCCCATTTTCCAGTTAACTCAAGGTGGGCGGAGGTTAGGAACTAAAGCCCAGTATTTCAGTCTTAGTTTAAACCAAGTTTACCTGAACCTCTGGTTAATATCCATGGAAACCATTGTCGTAACAATGAAAATCAATAAAGTTTAAACTGCAGTTTAGTTAAACTGAGACTGAAATACTGGGCCTAAGTGTCACATATTTACTTATAGCTACAAATCCAATTTTTTTAAACTTTTTTCGAAAAAAAACCAATTTGCTGTATAAAAATATTTTACCTTTATGTGGAGAATCGTTTTCTACATGTCGGGCTAAATAGAAATATAACCTACGTTGTTACTAAAAGAAAACAAAGTTGTTGGTGCAAAAGTGACCGGCAGTGTTTTATAAAAAAATATGCTCTAATAGGCCCTAAAATTTATTTATTTAGCAAACAGTTTTTAATTTTTCTCGAAGTTTAATAGTTTAAGCAGAAGAAGCTTGGTTCCACACTATGACTATAACCTGAATAGCTCTTCTTATTGCTTATTTGTATATTTTACTTAATTTCTTGAGATCAAAAGAAAAAGGGACAAATCAATGTAAAACCTTGTTAACATGGCATAAAGAAATTTAATTAATAATAAGTGCTGAGTGTAAAATTTCGAAGTAAAACTTTAAAGTTTTACTTTTTATAACATCCGCTTTGGAATATTTACTAATGAAATTTTATTATTTTTTCTTACAATTTCTATTCATAAAATATCTCAGCTAACTTCTATTAGAAGGATTTTCTAACTCCTGTATGTGGAAGAAAAACTACAAAGGTTGATACAGGCACATAATTTAGTGCAGTTGTTAATAATATCGACTAATAATAAATACAGTTTTTGATCCATAGCTCAAAAATATTGGATTTTGTAGAGTCATCAAAATCGCGCCAATTATTAAAAAAATGCAGAAAATATTTCTGCCTATTTAAGTGAGGAGCCAACTTAGAAATATTCTTTCAATAATTGATTCTTCAAACTTGTTGTCGTAAATATTTCAGATTTCAGATAATTTCAGATTCTTAGATAAGCTTCGAATATTACAGATTATTTTATATAGCGCGAGGTTTGAAAACTTTTTGTCTTTTAAGGTATAAACATACGTCTAGTTGTTCTTGGTTGGTATGATGTAGGTAGCTCAAATTAAATCACTAGACTGATGCGAAGTGACTATTTACCCAATCTGTCTCGGTTGGATAGCATTCAAGGGGTGCATAATTTTACAGAAATACATTTCCTGTATTCTTGAAAAAAGTGCCTAATCCATTCAGGTCTTGTTTCCTTCCTGTTACATTATTTTAAAATTTGTCGTACAATTTTTTTCTTTATTTAACTCAAAATACATATTATGTCAGTTATTCAACTCTTTCTCAAATTGTTGATGATCAAAACTATGTTAGAAAGATCGAATTTGCAACTGAAATAATTCAAATGCCTTTTAAATGAATTCTTATTTTACCTGGATCTCAACATTATGCAGACGAATGGCCCTAGTCACTTAAATATGTAAAACTTGGTCTGCAAGCTCTTTTCCTTAACTGTGTCAAATTTGAAACTTGTATCCCAATTTGCCGATATCTCTGGGTCTACCGTCAGGACTATAAACAAACCACATTATTTTCTGATGTTGCTTCTGTAAATAGACTTAGTATCTGTTGTAACAGAATAATTCTCAATAATAATAATTCATTGAGTAATTGAAAAATATGTAAATATTTATGGTTGTAATTATTGTACAAAACTTTTTAAGTTCAAATTCCAAATTGTTTACCTAATGAGTCAACTATCGAAAGCATGAAGCATACGCACAGGAATGCTTAAAGAGCGTACTATTAAAACTTTTAGACAGGAAAACTATTAAGAGACAATCATTTCTTTTCGACAGGAGGAAATTGGCCTCAATATCCCCAAAAGTGAAAATATTCGAAAATGCTTTTATATTGACTTCTTTGCATTTTTATCAACTTATCAATGTTTAAAAAAAAACACACCGTTGTCAATATAAAAATTAAATCAACATCGATCTACGCCCGTATTGTCATAATTCCTTATTGTTTATGTCTTCTGAGTAATTTTTCAGACTACAAAATTTTAGTTTATAGCAATTAGCTCACGTATATAACTTTTTGACTCAATTGATGGATTTTGTTACTACTTGATTAGCTGTAGGTTTACCATGTGGCCGTCTCACCCGCTGCGCCACTGTAAATATCATATTTTCCAGTAATCGAAATTTGATTGATTTAAGTTGTACAAACAAATAAAAAATAAGTGGTTAGTAATAAGAAAATATTAATATTTAAAACAAGGCGAACAATTTACGAAGAATTTCTATTTCATCTTGTTTAAAAGTACAGTTCTTTGTTTGATACACGATATAAAATGTGAACAGCAAAAGAATCATATGGTAAATTTAAAAAAAATCATTACTATGGCGATTCAAAAATATGAGAATGAATAACTTCGTCACTGTCTTAAATCGATTCAACTTACGAAGTATGCTTATGATGCGGTAAAGTCAACTTAAACGATAATTTCTTTCAGGAATATGCAGTATAATTATTCGTTTACAGCCAGGGGCACCGCATTCTTATTGTTTGCAGTATATGCTCGACATATTATATTTGACATGCTATAGGTACTTTTAATGCACGTATTTCTCGCAGGATACACTTATCTATTGTAACACTTTATTGTAAAAATTTTAGGAAAAAGCCTTTTCCTTCTGTACAACTAGCTCTCCACATCAATAATTGTTGTAAAAAAATTTAAGACCTTTAAATTCTTAATCGTAATTCAGGGAAGAGCTGAAAAAAAAAAATGATGCATAAAAATAAAAACAAAGTTCAAGTAATTTAAGCTTAATAAATAAAAATTTTATTTTGTGCTAAATGATACTCCTGCAAAAATGCAAATTTATGACAAAGTGGGGAGTTTGTTCGATTCACTTTTGCACAATTATTATTTATTGCAAATGCGGGAAAGATAATTCCTCAACACGAACTATCTTAAGCCTTGAACAACCATCAGAGTGCTTCAATTACATCAATTGCTGTATTGTTTCTGGGTCATAATAAACACAATTTGTTGTTTGTCAAAATTGCAAACACCATCCCTCGCTTTTCTCGTAGTCGAATAAAACATTTTTTATACCAGATATTTTGAAATTTTGAGTTTGGGGTAAAAATTTTGATGTTTATATTATTGAAATTGTAGCAGCGGTTTCCTTTTGAGTTCATCCAAGAATAAAATAACAGTTGAGAGCACAAGTTAATCTTTGTCATTAAATATAATCACATGAACCAAGTTACGACATTCAATTTCAAAGCCCCCTCGATTATAAATTTTATTGGCCTCCGAGTACCTAAGACCTAAAGGTTAAAGATTATATTGTATCTTTAAAAATTTAGGATCATACTATGACCCTACCTTCATAATTTTTTTTATTAGCATTCTGTGTTGTTGCAATTTTTGTAACATTAATTTTGAATTAAATATTATGAAACTTTTTTACGATGACCGAAGCCAGGAAGTACACGAGCTCACCTTTGCCTACTTAGTTGACGCATTTCACATCTGATGCGATTTTATCGCACCAATAGTGCCCCCTGAATAATTATTGTCAATTAGCATTCGTCCGAGTCGAACGCTTAATTTAAATATTCGACCCATCAATTAACATCAGAATTATGTAGAAAATTTTCGAAAAACAACCAATTACCTTAAACGCGATTTAAAGAGCCACTCGACCAAAGACCGTCGTTTCATCCACGACTTTCAAATTTCCCCTCCTCGGGGGTAAAGTCAAATTCCTGCAACACCGCAGAAATCCGTAACAAGAAAGACCACCTGTTGCCACGATTTACGTGGCTAATCGTCTCACCGCCCCACCCACCCCCATGGTTCTTTGTTATCGAGCATACGGGCTGGGAAAAGTGTTACGAGAAGTCAAAAAGTCGTCCTCTTTTTAGGGGGGGTCAACCACCCCACACGTGTATCCCCGTTTCACCCGCATGACCAGTTGTGCGGCGTCGATGCAACGTAGTAAACACGCCCATCACTATTCGACTGGACGACTACACGAGCCCTCAATGTAAGAGCCGCAATCCAGTCGTCCAGTTGGTGTTCCGCCACTGGCGTACAGTGGTGGTAAACAGGAAGCGACTGGGCGGCTGGGCATCCACAATTCCCAAGGTCATAACGTAGTCGTGGTGGTGGTATTCTGAGCCGGAGCTGCGCGGGGCTCGAGTTCAATTTAGTTAGTCGAAGGGTGCGCACCACTGTAGTTACGTCAAATCACTCGCAACCCTATAAACACCCTTTAGGACGACAGTGGGATGACAGTCGGTGACAGGACAAGTCGTGGTGGTGATCTAGTGTGTTCTGGTAAACAAATGTGAGTCGGCGGCACAGCCAGCTTTGCTTGTGAATTACAAGGACAACCTATTGCGTAAGTAGCGTTTTACATTATTGTCGATTTGCGCACACCCTCTTCACGGCGCATGGCGTGATGCCAGTGGCGGAACCGAGAGGATTTTGCCAAAAGCGGTCCGCGATTCCTGCGGACGAGGTTTGCCGCCAAAACCGGGGCGGTCGCGGGGCTTATCTCGACTCGTCATATCGTTGGAACAAAATAACAAAGTTCAAATAATTATTGTTGGTAAGGTTAACAAACAGAAATGTAGGATTATCACTCATCAAGGCAAAGGAAACGCCAGTGGCGGCAGCGGAACGGGGGCCTCTATTTGCGAAAATTTAAAAATCATTCTTTGAAATTTTCTTAATTTTTGCAACTTTAAAGGAAACTATTTTTTGAAGAAATGTGTATGGGTATGTTCACCAAGAATTCTAAGATAAACTTCCTGTAATGTTTTTTGTGAAAATTTGATTATTAAAAAATTACTTATGTAATTAAGTTATGCTAATTTCAACATATTATATTATGTGTATAACTTCATATTGAAGGATTAGATTTTATAAGACCATGCATAACTATAAAACATTTTTTAATGCCTAATTCCGAAAAAATGTAACACCTAAGAGGCATTTCAAATTAAATATTTTGCATAACTAATTAAATTGCCATTAACTTTGCTGTGTTTTTGGACTCTCAGTTGTACGATTATATTCCTTGTATAAAGTAGTCACTAGTTGTTGCTACCTTCTATCGTTTTGTTTGATGTAAATTATCATAGTACAGTATGTATAGTACAAGAAAAGTTTTAAAATCACAGTTGCCTTCGAAAAAATCTAACCTCACAATTCGCAGGTTTTGCTATTAAGTATTAATTGACATTTACGCAGCCAATCTCGGAGTTCGTAGCGTGTAGAATTCAAGTTACGACGTACGTTAATGAATATAAAGTGTGACAAAGCCATCTTTAATGGGATTTTCTTAAACTGTATAATATGATTATGACCGCATTCGTGTTCCTGATTTTACCTTGTAAGATGCCGTATTCAGAGTTCTCAGAATTTAAAGAACCAGTTGGAAGAAATTTTACGCCTGTGATATGAAATGTTCATTAATGCTAAATTCCATTTGCGAGATAAAAGTATAGGTAACCATAAACTCATTAAATAATTGATTTTTAAACTATCATGGATCCACGAAGGACCACAATTGATAAAGCAAACGTAAAACTTAATTATGGGGCGCGTTTTGGACAACTGTGCAATGTAGAAATTTATGGTGTTTGCCAACTTTACAAATAATAAAAGACGTTTAAGGTACAGCTTGCCGAGAAATTAATGTCGTATCGAGAGCCGTTGCGGACTGCACGATTGGTTTGGGCGACTGTCCGGATTGTCCTGTTGGCTTATTTTAAACCCTTGGAGGGAGGCTAGCTCGAAATTATTTGCTTGAGTCTGCACAAGGAGATTCCCGGCTAGCCTCCTTCTAAGGGCAACACGACAGTCGCCCAATGTAGTCGTGCGGCCCGCAATGCCGCCCGATACTACAAAACATTTTCTCCAAGCTGTACATGCCATATCTATTCAATATTTCAAAAATGTCAAAAACTAAGTGACCAGAATAAACTTGATTGTTGCAACTGGTCTTGTAGGTATATTTTAGTTAAGAACTGCCCCTTGAATAGTCATGTTGTTGTTTTAGATTGAGGGCAAAAACAACATTTACACCAATTTTTCTAACGACAATCTGATCTTACTCTAAAAAGTAAACAAAAAGTTTAAATGACCAACAGGAATAGGAGGAAAACCGGAATGTTGTAAAATTCAACGCCACTTTTGCGAAGAAAGTTCGAGAAATTGGGGGAATAAAGCGGCAGAAAGGATAGGAAAAAGATAAGCAAACATGAACTTCACATTTATTGGCTCGATTGATTACAATGCATGTATTCTGCTCTCTATTTACATTTTCGCTTAGTTACTTTTTGGAGAACAGGAAGTGACGAGGGACCAGATCTAGGCAATAGGGGAGCTTGCCTCCAATATTCCTTGTTCCTTGAGAATATTGCTCGAACTGAATTCAATTATGTTTATTCTATGTTCTTTTCCTTGTAATCTATTTGTGTACTGAACTGATACGTCTTTAGAAACCGTTGTAAATGAAGTTAGCTTGTTTCTTAATAAAGAAAATATGATTTAACCATATTGTATACCTAGTTTACGATTAGAAAGGGTTGATCGCTATAGTTTAAGATGTATTTTGATTAAATAATATCAAAACATAAAATTGTTTCAGTAGAGTTACGAAGAAAATGTTTACAATTTTTTACTGAACATTTGCAATTTTGCATGAATGATATCTTCGATACTATCATTGCTACAACGTATAGAGCATGCGTAAAGAAACTTATCACCAAATTGGGTCTTGCTATATTTTGACACTTCTAACTTCAATCTTCCTGAATCGTATTTAATAACTCTTTTACTTACCTACTAGGTTAAAAGGAGTATGTATTAGAAAAGAGATGAAAGTAGTTTATTTATAGCAAAATAATCAGTTGTTAGCTTCAAAATATATTATGTGTCTTATAGAATTCAAATTTTTCATTCTCCATACATAAAGCGTGGACTTATTTTTGAATAGATAAAAAAAATCGCGTTTTGGTTGAGTAAAGGTGGGGTTTTGAAATTAAGCTCCGCCTACTTTCAATTACCTAGAAGATTCTAACCCAACCTTCCAGGAAACTGATACTGGGGGGAGTTTGATAGCAAAGTCTCACTTTTACTCACATGAACCGCGACATTTCTTTATTTAAAAATATAAACAACTTGTTCTAGAATAAAAATTCTACGCTTGTATGAAAAATCACTTTCTAATTCGAGCTAAATAGAAATATCAAGATGTTACCATTTAAGAAAAACATTTGCCCTAATATGGCCCTAAATTAGTTATTTGACGAACAGTTATCATTTTTTCCCTAATAATCTTCTGCCCGGTTGCATGAACTGCTAGCATACTGTCGAGATTTAACAGAGAACCCGTAGCAACGGATCAACCAACTCATATCATAATCGATATTTTAGTTAATGCATGGGAACATAAATAAATCTTTAATTGTTTATCAACGTCTTAACATCTTAATTGATGAATGATTAGTGTTTAATTTACGTTCGTGTTAGCTAAAATATCGATAATAATTTTGTTGATTTGTTGCTATGGGTTTTCTATTAAATCTCGACAAACTGCTAGCTGCATGTTAACGTTCGTGAAACTAGGCATTAATTTAAGCAGGAGAAGATTGGTTCCATACTTTTGACTAACTCTGTATATATACAGGGTGTTTCATTAATAATTGTACATAAGTCAACTGGAGAATCTTCGCCCAAGATATGAAGATTTAAACTAAAATAGATATATGAAATGTGCCTCTTTACTTCTTTTAATATTATTTTTGCCCATTATTTTGATACTTTTCAATATTTCTCTATCATATTCGGCTGAAAGTACTATACAAATTGTCACAATTGTCGATGGGATCGACAATTGTCGAGTCAAGACTGCTTTAAAAAAATTAGTTTGTGGTTGGCCTTTCTACGTCTTTGTAGGTAAAAATTCTATTCAGAAAACAAAGACCTCAAAAGCTTACAAACCGAATTGAATTGCAATTGGTGAGGTTAGAAAACTCTTTGAGGTGTTTGCTACCCAGTCGAAAGTGGAAGGTTAATATACAGGGTGGGGCAATAGTGCGTCCGACTTCGATAGCTCGAGTTCTATGATGGCTAAAAATTTGATTGAAGAACACAAATAAACTAGAGAAAAAAGTCTATAATCGGAAATTATTTTTGAACATACAGGGTGAGCCAAGACAATTATACAGGGGCAAGTAACATTTTTTTAAATGGAATGAGGTGTGTATAAAGAAGATTTTCCGGAGCCTTTTCCTAGACTCTTTTTAATCCAATATTATTGCTGACTATTTCCAAACTACTTGGATGTAGCGATTTTTTTTGTTCAAATAATGGCATCTGCAGATACATGTTAAAAAAATCACTACAGTCACAATTATGAGTTCTAAGAAAAAATTATGTAAAGACTAGTTAGGAAACATCTGTGGAATGTCTTTGAATCGTTTTTGAAAAATTATGCAGGGTGGCTAAGTTTAATTTTTCAATTTAGAATTTTTTGAATTTAATTTTCTCCATTTTTTCAAAGGGAACATCCTGTATCTTTTTTAACGATATGATGTAGAAATTAAAAACAAACATTTTTTGTCTGTACATCCCTATGGCTATTTGTAACCATTTTCGATTTATCGCCCAATAATTACAAAAATTCAAGAATAATCCTAAAAAGTTAGTTTGTTTTTTAAATTACTCCACAGATAAAATTGTAATAAGTGCTCCAAATGTTTTGTTTATAAAAACAGCATAAGTTTTTTTAGTAAGTTCACTTTATGTTTGTATCTTGATCATTTTTTGCATTTTATATTATCCGACAAGAAATACACATTTATCGCAGTTACCTGTCGTCAGTTGTTATTTTTGTGCCAATTTTGAAACATTTGAAGTTTTTTGTCGAGTTATTTGGAAAACGATCTAATTTTTTAGGATTATTCTTGAATTTTGTAATTATTTGGTGATATTTCGAAAATGATTACAAATAGCCATACAAAAAATGTTTGTTTTTAGTTTTTAAATCATCGTTAAAATATACAGGATGTTCTCGGTATTTAAAAAAATGGCGAAAATTAAATTCAAAAATTTCTAAATTGAAAAATTAAATCTAGCCACCCTTAAAACTCATAGTTGTGATTGTAGTGATTTTTTTAACATGCATCTGCAGATGCCATTATTATTCAACAGATTGTGTACCTCTTTTAATTTCGTTGGGACCAAGACTGTCGAATGCTCTTATTATCTCCAGATCTTACCTCGTTAGACTTTTATGTTTGGGGTCGAATAAAAGATTTAGTTTATACTTCACCACTTTGCAACATAAAGGAATTAAGCGGGAGAATAATAAGAGCATTTGACAGTCTTGACACCAACGAAATAAGAAGAGCTACACAATGATATAAAATGATAGAATGTAGTAATCAAAATGATGCTCACATTGAACATTTACATTAGAATTTTGTTAAGATGGTTCTTGATAGTTTTTGTTGTTGTTGTTTTATGAAATTAGTAAGATATTCATTTCATAATTAAATTGTTGCAATTGTCTTTTGTTTCCATGGCATACTTGAAAAACCAAAAAATCTTGTGCAAAATTGATGAAATTTCTGGATTTTAATTTTTAATTTGATAGGGGATGAAGTTAGGTATAGGGAATGCTTAAGTAACTCATCCCAAAATACAATTTTCCATCGAGTGGTGTAAAAAAAATCTGTAGGTCCCATTTGAAGAAAATGACTTCTTGACCATTTTTGGTTGCGATATTTGAAAATTGTCTGCGCCCATATGGTACAAGGTGGAACCACCATTAAGACATCAGAAGTTAGTCTGGACTTTGAACTAAGCACTTTACAAATTAGCTTTCATAAATTCTGAACCGTCTGCCAGATACGAATTTTTTCGTAAGCTACCACATTGACCCTTTTTTTCACATAAATTAACATAATGTCAAAAATTGTCAAATAAGTTTACATAACAAATGTTATAAAAACTGAGAGTTGGAAGACCAATTAGACCATGTAGAAAAAATGGTATGTTTCCATTTAAAATAAGAAAGTTGATACCGACTTTTCGCACACCCTGCATAGCTAGAGAGCCCAAAATATTTTAGATAGAATGAGCATGACTGATAATGACTGCCTTCCAAGTTTCAAATTTTTAATCCAACTGGAAGTTGAAAAACTTCTAATGGACGGGCTACGTGAATCACCCTGTATACGAAAATCACACGACACTGAAAAGTAGCCAATAGAAAAATAGAATTCGGTGTCGTTTCTATGACAATGTAAACATTTCCTGGAAATTTTTGCATTTTGCATGAAATTAATAAGTGGAAATTATTTCAGGCAATCAAAATCATTTATTTATTAATAATGACATCATAATGACATAATGGACCAATATCTGTGTCGTTGCGATTTTCTTACCCAATATGCTCTCGTGCATTGATTAATATTCGGAAATTTTATTCTCATGCATTTCCAAAACGTATTAATTAGCCCGAGTGGAACACGAGGGCCAATTAATACGTTTTGGAAATGCATTTGAAAAAATTTCCGGAAATAATCAATGCACTAGGGATATTATAAGTGAAAAAAATAATTAAAAATTTCTAAATCTAAACGTAGCGTTTGCTCTTTACTTTGCAAATCTTCCCGCAATACACCCATTTAATAAATAAATGTGATTGTGCTAAGATTCTGTTTAGATACACTTATCTACTGTAATTCAGTGGTTTGGTCAAGTATAGATGGTCGCAGTAGTATTTGGACAAGCAGCGTAAAATTATAAATTTTCTTGCCTTTTTATTTTTATTATTTTAATTTTATTAGTTTATTACTGCGTGTGGTCACACAGAAGATCGTCGCTTCATTTCAGTTCTTGTTGACCAAGTTGGTGGAAGACCGTTGCCCACTCTCCTCTCGCTAGCACCGCCTATGCTTTCAACTCGGCAAAGGTTGCGTTGGAATTGGCTCGCCAGATATAAACAATAGATTATTATGATTGTAGCCAACGTGATATTGGCGTAAATAAATACCGCCAACTGAATTGGTTAGGTTAAGTTTTAAGGCAGCCTCTGGAAAGGGTTAAAGTTGTAATTTTTTTTCCTGCTGGCGGCGCCGCTGGCCCGCGGCTATCTGGTTGAAAATATCCCGCTTGCTTCGGCCGTTTCCTCTAAATTTAACGCACCTACTTTAGCGGTCGCCGTCAAAACTCCAACTGAACAGTCTCCAATTAAATGTCCGGAGAACAAGTCCATGAAAGTCACTGTCGGCATCGTGTGAAATAATGCGTAGAGTTAGAGGAAGGTATGCGTAACGGTGCCTTTATTATGTCCGCGACTAGCAAAGGGAAAAAGTCCAAACCGCTCGGCGCTAAAAACATTCAAAGAGTTCGCGGTTCTTTGTACCCCGAACTACCCCGACCGCTTCCGAGCCCGCCGACAGCCACAATATTTGCTGACATGGCGTCTTGAAGTGTTGTGGTGTTTAGTTATCCTGTTCGGGGATTCAACCCTTTTGTTTTAGTGGTATCACTTAAAAAAGGTAATTACCAGTGCGACGGCCCCCCTGTGCCCCGCTGACCCCCGAAAATTCCACGTCGTCCGCATTTTAATTGGCGAGAAACCAGCGGCAGGTTCGACGGCCCGATTTACCCCGGCTCTAAAATCAATATATTTCTGGAAATCAATAAGTCGACCCCCATGCCAGCACCCGCAGTCATCCGACCACCACCCGCATTTCGTTCAGTGACGTTATCGTCGACAATTCGGCCGTAATCAGCTCGAATTTACTCCATTGCGTTACGGGGTTGCGTAAACTGGCCTCAGCAGCACTCAGCAGGATCTTGGTAGGCGGGGTGTTGCTTGGCGATAATTCAAACATGGCGGAGGGCTGTGCTATTCTGGCAGGAGGGGTGACTGTTCCTGCTGGCGACCACGTGTAATTTAATATTTTGCTGCTAAACAACTCGCAATGTTTATGTTGCACTGTTATTAGATGCGTTGCGGGAGGGACGGGACGGGCTGTGATGTAATACGAGTTCAAGAACGATTCCGTTCCTGCCTTGGACACCTGTGTGAATCGGAATCGCGTAGGCCTTGGTTTCTGTGGCGCCCTATTCAAAAGTGCGACCTCCAAATCTCCCGGGTTTGCCTCCCCCTGGTGAGGAGCGATTTCTATCGAATCGACCAAGCCAGTCGTGTAGTGTGGGCACGCTGAGGCGACCTTCGCGGCTTGAAAAAAAATTCATTAATAATTAAGTATTCAACAGACACGCGGATTTGAATGAAACTAAATTTTTGGTATTAAAGCAGTGGCGCAACTTCACTGTTGTTGGGGGTTCGGTTCTAGTTTAAGATTTTTTCACGCGGTTTTTATTCGTTAATGGTTTTATTTCGTCAGTGTTTACCCCGTTGAACCAGTGGCGTACTTGATCTGTGACGAACCTCGTAACGATTCATTTGGGAATTGAATTAATGACCCTGTCAAGGCAAAGTAAGTTACTGCACATGTCCAGAAATAGATTATAAGCTTTTTGCAAGTTCTAAGGACCGAATGCATCAGTGTTTTATAGGGTCATAAATCTACCGGCGTGGCGCTTTAAAAGCCCTAAACCGCAAGTAATTCTGAGCGACAGGTCCGGACTGACCCGAATACAATAGCCAATTGTGGTGTTATGACTTTGGACACGTTCAAGAATGAAGCGAATAAATCGGTACTACCTACCCATAGCAAGTTTTTTTTTTTTAATATCGAACTGGTTAATTAATATTATTCAAGTTTCTTAGTTATATTTCTCTGCTATACAGCAATTTTTTAAGATACAGGGTGGATATGAATATGAGGAAAATAAAAACGCGATAACTTCCTGTACAAAAACTTAATCGAGGTTTTTATGCCAGTATTTAACATTTTAATTTTTTTTATTGTCACAATAATAGGGATGACTTTTATTAAATAATATGTTATGTAACATGTATTTCGCAAGATAGAGCTTTACCGAACAAATCGATGTTTGCTTCCATTTCGTAAATTTCTTCTACGAGGTAACGAATTTTTGTGACTACGATACAGGGCGATTTATTTTAACCGTCTATTAGATGTATCTCAAGAGAGAAAAAAGCTACTGATCTGAAAGTTGAGCCATAGTCTTAGCGAGTTAGGATCTAATCAGTAAAAATACTTTCAAAATAGTGGTAGGTACTTCCGCATATCTCGGAAGCTGACGTCAACTTTGTTATTTTAAATGGAATACCCCAATTTTTAATTTTTTTTTTGGTTTCTGTGGAAAATTTGAAGGTTATTTTGTTAGAAATTTCAATTGTCAAATTTTTGAAAATTTTGACAAATTTTGGAAACACGTTAAATTTTTTATGCGGGTGAGACATAACGTTGGAGCTAATGATCTTATAAAAAAATGCCAAAATATTGTAGGACAAAGTTTATCGCTATGTAATTAACGACGTACGTCTACCTTACAAGAATAGCAAAAAATCAATTTTTTAATGGCATGATACCTACCTAATTATACAGGGTCCCAAAAAGTCCGCACCATCTTGAAGGTGCGTAATCTAGAATTGTAGTAGAATGCTGGGAAATGGTTTAAAAAATAAATGACATTTAGTTTTTAAAATTATGACCCTTTAAGGAAGGCACAATTAACGTTTAATTTTAGGGGTACACACGGTTATTTCAAAACAAAAGATATTTTGGAATATATGTAGTTCATTTCTTTGAAGAGTTTGAAGTTGAAAAAGTTGGAGAATTTATTCATCCAAGGTTTAAAATCATCAAATAAGATTTTTAATATAACAATGGGGAAAACATGGCAGCATGGCCAATACACCTAATAAAGGTAACAAACGGTTTCTAGGGAAATAATATTACACGATTTTTTTTAGTTATGTGAAAGTTCAATTTCAGGTAACAATGTTGCTTATTTCTAATTTTAAATTGCTTATAGTTTGTACATAAACTGAGAGAGAACATTTTTTTTTTAGTAATTTTTCAGTACTCTACACTAATCCTAGATAACGCACCTTCAAAGTGTTGCGGAACTTTTGGTCCACACTCTGTATATGTACACGAATTGGCAGAGAAAAGTAAGGCGCATCTAATAATTTATGATATCCTTATGCCGAAAATGTATAGTTCTTCAGAAATTGGCGGTTTTGTTATTTTATCGGAGAAAATTGAAGAGCGTCGACTTCTATAATAGGAAGCTTTGACTTTGGCAGTATAGTTGACAATATAAAGTTTTCAATGAATCTGATGGATAATAGACGCAGTTAAAACAAAATCTTTTGTACTTTTTGCGTTCTGTAAAATTTTACTACTAATGGTGGTTCCACGAAAGTAAAATTTTGTCTCCTGTACTGGCTTGGAATTATCAATTTGAATTGTGGTGGCCGCTAAAAAAAATTTCATTTTAATTATCTTGTTTAGAAAAGAACCGAAATGGCAGCAAAACTTGAATACAGAAATTTCAACTCTTTGTTGCAGGGTCAGTGTAATTTCCATAATGTACGTTATCGTCTCAAAATATGAATTGCCGGTTGCAATGCAAGTTAGTGTGGCGAAACAATTTTAACACAGCAGAATTAGATATGATACAGTTTTATTTCTGCATACAACATGCCTATAGCAAAATAGTAACGCATTACGTAATTTTATGTATGAGAACCAAATAAATAAAATAATGGTCTGAACAAGAGCATCTATATTTAAGGGTATTTCTTGTAGCGCATGTATAGTCGAGTGCACGATACATATTTGAAAGGGCTGCAGTCAACCATATTTACTTGTGGGCGTTGGTTACCTGGAACATGATTTATAATTAGGCAAAGTCGTACTTAGGAACTAAATTCCTAACATTTTCTTAGCATGCACAAGCATATTCATTAAATTAGGAATAAAATTTCTTCTCTGAGTGAGGAAGACTGAAGGCAGTTGCAGTTTTACTCTCGAACCTTACGTGTCTTTGACATTCTTTCATTGAAGTCGTGTTCCATCCATGGGAAAGTGCTGCTCATTCAATGATTCAACGTGTTCATCCAGTTAGGTGAATTAGAGACTGTAATGTTGAAAACGAGGCACAAGTTTAAAGACCATATTATCTAATTTTGATTATTGAAATATATTTTTGGAATACAAAGATCAAACGTAGAATTGCCTATACTTGTGGGGAGATTAATGTAGATTCACTGAAAAAATTTTAAACGGTGACTATTGATGCTTGAGATGTCAATTTCAAACCGCGGACACTCGACTACCTATGTTATTTATGTACTTAACTACTTTTTATTTAGGTTACGAAATAGAAGAAATAAAACCCGACTTATAATAAAACATTGTTGTAGGGAATTTGAATATTCTATTCTGAGTAAAAATGTTAGACTTTTCGTTAAAGAAATTGCGGTAAATGTCCTGGCTTTAGCCCCAAATCTAAAATAACAATAAGAGCCAAGGTTCGACAGAATCGATTTGGTTTTCAAAGTCGCCCTTGATTATCAATTTTATGACGTTGCTGCTTTGGTTTATGCTATAAGCAATTTACAATAGTTGGGTGCCAGTTCTATTTTCTTAAAAATTTTTGTTCCGAAAATCAGTCACACCTATTGTGAAATGTGTAGATGACAGTTTTTTATAACATGATATTCTGTAACATAACTATCGTTAGACGAGATTTTTTTTTGTTGTTTTTTTTCGTCCAATTCATCTGGTTGAGTTTATTGATTACTATAATATTATAATAATACTGTTTTTTAAATTACCTTCGGTATTGAGATAATGATTTTAATAAATAATTTTGATCTACATTTGTACGCTTAAAATTATTATGTACATAGGTACATAATATGATATACTTTGTATACATAATATACAGAGTAGCTACAAAATATTGTTTGGTCGTAGGTGGCTATAGTATTTTAATTCGACGAGCGGCTCTAAAATTTTGAAAATGTAACTATCTGTACAACTTGACAGGTGAGGGATTAAGAGGTTAAGTGCGAAATTGATCTATGTACTGCGTTCATCTTTGTTGATGGTTTTTTTTACACTCTTTTAACTAATATTATTGATAAGAACTTTGTGGCGTGGGCAGCATTTCGTAATAATTATCGCCTTCGTTAAAACTTTCTGGCTTATGACAATTAAAATTGACTAACTTTGAAATATTATATTTGCCTGATAGACATAACAAATTTCAGTACCATGGCCATCCTCAATCTAATATATATTTTTTAGACTAGAGATGGGTAAACTGGTAAATTTAGCGGCATTTTGACAATTGTCGAAAAATCCAGCTATAGGTACAGTCGGGGAATTATGTAATGGACAGCGGGTGCACAAATAGTTTAATTTTCCCACGCCATCATCAAGTGTAACGTGGAAAAACTTGTAGGTGACATTAGAAAGCACAAGCAAATCACAAATCGTCAACTTTTTCCACGTTATACTTGATGATAATGTTGCTAAAGTAGATTATTTGAGCACCCTCTGGGCATTACTTAATTCCCCGATTGTACCATAAACACCTCAGGTGTATGTTTGGTTAAGTCACGTGATAACAACTTTTGAACCAGAGAAAATGTGGATCACCGAGCGGGGTGCGAACCTACAGCCCGTCAGCCCTCTGCTCCGAATTCGGGGCGCACTAACCGCTGTGCCACGGCATTCACGTACTTTTTCTCTGTTCAACCCTGCTCTCAACTCTCTCGAGTTCCCACTTGTCTATCTAACGATTATAACAATATTGACCTTTAATTATTTAGGTTCTGTTTTTTAATCAGAAAACTGGTTGAAGGATTGTTTTCAGGTGTGCGAAAGCATTTATTATTTACTGCGCAAGTATTACTTATTGCGCATTTATATTAAAAAAATAGGTTTATTTTACACCAGTTGTAATTAATGCCAGGAAATTAATGTTTTTTATATCAACAATATATAACACTCTAGAGAGATTCTTATATGTATGTACTAGTATCATTAAGGATGCAATTTTTTTTGCTTGCTTTTTTTAATATTTGTATGTAAACCTATTCTTAAATGTACAGTCCGCTGTACAATTAATATTCAAATTTTACGTACGTCCTAAAAGAAATTTACTTTTGGTGTATTGTTGGTTGCATACACCTTACTTCACCTTAAACAATGTCATTTTTCTTGATGCTTAAAACATTAATGTTGACATTTAGGTATCAGATAATTGTGAAACTTCGTAATCTAAGCTCCTGTTCAAAACATATTTCTTGGACTGCCAGACTATTGATCTGTGTACAGTAAAATGTCCAATATGTGATTTAAGGTGTCATTAGTTATTTCAAAATATTTATTACTATTAGCAGAAGAATTTCAGCTCTTCTGGGGTGTGTTAAACGTTCTGGCGGCTTTTGAGTTATTACTTTTTTCTCTTTTTTGTCATAATGGGGTACTTGCCTCATGTTTGGGAAATATAATATTTAGAAAAAGTAGGCGATTTCATTAGACCCGTATTTTTTTATTTGGTTCTTGGGTCAATATTACGCCCAGAATTAATTTTTTAATTTTTGGAGTGGGAGATTTGTGACGTAAGCGACCCCAGCTCGACGTAGTTCTCAAAGAAATCGTATGATGGCGCTTTACTCAGATTCCATATAAATCGAATGCCGATCCAATGTAAAAATGTGGCGCCCTCTGCTAGCAGCGCAGCATAGTAGCCAAAAACAAGAGTCTATTCAATATAGGTGTGAGTCTTAGATATGGGGGCCGATGACGTCACCAAAGACAAAAATTGCAAATATCTACGAAAATATGGAATAAAAAAATGGGAAAAAAAAATTTAAGCCCTTTTTAGTTATTTGCATGCATGTAGAGAATAAAAAGTGCAATATTTTTTTTAGGCAAGTACTCCTTTGATTTTTTTTAAAGCTGCGCCACTGGCCAGCAGCAAGAAATTATTTTATATGGAGGCGATAGATGTGCACAAGATACTTACGTTTTGTTACCTCACTGATTCTTTTGTTTTTTTTTTTTCAGTGTTACTCAAACAGTTACAAAATTGCGCCCGTACCACCGATGTCCAATCAAAACTATCGGTATCCGCTCCCCTCGCAATACCAGCACGACGCACCAGCCACAACCCCCACGAGCATGTCTTCCCAGCGCTTTTGTTTACGATGGAACAACCACCAATCGAACCTTCTCTCAGTATTCGACCAGCTCCTTCACGATGAAAGCTTCGTCGACGTGACGTTAGCAGTGGAGGGCCAACTTCTTCGTGCCCACAAAATGGTACTGTCGGCTTGCAGTCCGTATTTCCAAGCCCTCTTTGTCAACCATCCCGACAAACACCCAATAGTTATACTCAAAGACGTCCCGTACAGCGACATGAGGAGTCTTTTAGATTTTATGTATCGGGGCGAGGTCAGCGTGGATCAGGATCGTCTAACGGCGTTCCTCCGGGTGGCGGAAAGTTTGAGGATAAAAGGTTTGACGGAGGTCAACGAGGAGAAATGTGATACAATAACGTCGTCGCTAACGCAAAACCAAATGCCACACCTGCAAAGACTGCAACAGAACAAGAGGTTTGGGAATTCGCTTAATATGTTGGGCAATGCGTTGTTGCAACCGAAACGGAAGCGAGGCAGGCCTCGGAAGTTGTCGGGGAGTTCGAACGGAACTCCGGGAGAAGATTTCGATAGGGGGGATGCGCTGGTGCAGGGGAGTCCGGAAATGTTGGAGGTGAAAATGGGGATGGACGGGTTCACGGGGAACAATTCGGATTGTAGCACGGGGAAGTCGGACGCGAAGGAAAACGATCTGGAGGACTCTAAAGTTCAGGACGAGGGAGAACCGGTGGCGGGAACATCGAAAGAACAAACGTTCAACAATTCAAAAAACACCGCCGATGATTTTCAGTCTTCCGGTGAGTTTAGCCCGAAATTTTTATTTTTGGGTCACTTATTTTATTGCAATTATTGCGATTTCCAGCGCTGGCTGGTTTAAATGTGTTTATTATTTGCGTCCCGAATTGAGCTCAAGATTCGCTTCTTTCCCAACGAGTCCCCCCGGACCACTATTATAAAACGCTATTGTTTAATATTACGTTTATTTACTAGAATGATGCCGTTTATTTGATTTTGCCTTGATCAATAATGTGTGCTTATATTGTTAAAAAAATCGCGCTCTCTGTGATGGAAAATCCTATGCGAGATGACATGTATGAAGTTCTGCGGGTTTTACCTCGTTGTGTTGCTAATTAGGAAAAGTGTGACGGAAAGAAAACAAAATTTATCTTTATTTGGCTTACCTTGACAAGTCATACGAAACTCAATTTAGTTCTTTAATAATTCTCAACACTCAAGCAAACCGTGACAAAAGTTTTTGTACAGTCAAAATCGTAGAAAATGTATAGAATTGTTGGATTTTTTCCAAGTTTTCTAGGCAACCTAATGAAAAAGCAGAAAATTAGAAGCAAAGCACAATTTGATATAACCTTTTCATTTAGATTTGTGAGACATTCAATATCTTGACCGTTGCTGAACTATAGATATCGTTAATAACAATTTCCCATACCTTTAAAGAATTTCGGTGACTTCAATGGGCTTCAGACTTAATTCTCGTCGAAAAAGTTAAACAGGGATTTATATTTCTGAATCCAATTAATTAAAGCTTCAGGTGCTTCACAATTTTTTTCTTCCTGTTTTTTTTTTCAAATTTTTCTAGTTTGTTAAATTTTGCTTCAAAAGCGTAACTAACGCCATTTATAGTTTGAACAGTTTTTTCTTTCTAGGGTTGATTTACTGCGTTACTCAAATTAAAATGACTCAAAAAACGTTACCTCCACCCAAAGTTTCACCCCGACCGTGGTTACTTCTGAAAGGAATGTTGATGATCTTCCTGACATTGGGAAGGTCTTAAAGGACGATTTCTACAGGGTCACCCGGAATGACTGAACGTGTCGCTTACCCGATATCCATACTTTGTCGAACTTACCTATTTTGACACGTACTAATACCGCGGCGTACTAAATGTATTTGGTATGACTCATTGGTACACGTGATGTTGCACGTGTTTCGGTTTTATTTACGGTTAGAAAACACTTTTTGCTCAAAAGAGCGAGGATAAGCTTAAAAGACGACCTGATAAGCTAGCAAAACTTCTTGGACAGCACTGACAGTTGACAACCGTCAAATGCATGCCCACGGAAACGTATGGTAGTAAGTTTCTATAAACATTGTGAGACGATACATCAACGTCACGTTCAATCATTCTGAATATTTCTGCATCTGTATCACCAATAGGATTAGGAATAGAACTACATGGGTGGAAGGAGGCAGAAGAGGTAGCTTGTTACATGAGGGCATTATCGGCTACAATTTTATAGCTTATAGAAATAGGGCGTGAAAAATTAAACGCTTGAGTTAAAGAACCAATATTTTTTATTTGACGCAGTCAGAAAGTGTAAGGTTAGTTTTACACAAAATTAGATTATTATAAAGAACTTATATTTCTGTAATATTTTTCAGGCATCTAGAATTACTTACTAAGGAGTAAACAATATTTTAATTGTAACAATTTTGAAAATAAGTTTTAAGAATTGGTTGAATTACCTAGTACCTGAAGCAAAGCAAATTATTAATTTGAGTGTACAGTTACGGCAATTCTGAAAATTTATTTTATGTTTACAGCATATTTTTGTTAGGTATGCACTTATTTGGAGTCACCAAAATTCATTAAAATAGGGAATATAGGTAATTGAAGCGGCTATTGAAAAGTCACTGATTAAAATACATTGCACCTGGTCCCCTAAATAGGCAAAATAATTGGTCTCAATTTCTTTTCTCAAAAACGTAGCCATTTGGGAATCTAAGGGTTGGAAGTTCTCGAGCTTTAAGTCAAAACATTATAATTAACGGCAGGAATTGCTATATCAACATTTGTAGTAGAAGAATCAGACGTAACCTGATAGCACTCTATAGGTGCCATTTTGGTTTTTGATTGAAAATATATTCAAGAATTACCAAATTACATTTCGACTAATTTTATTTGAGATTAAATTTTACTACATACAGGGTGTAAGCGAAATCAGTACATTAATAATTTTAACCAGTGGTAGAACTTATAAAGACAATTTTTTTTCTATGTATCATTTTTTTGAAATCGAATTTTTTAATAGTTATTTATGTATCAAGGGAATAAACACCGATTTTAATCCCGAATAATTGTTATAATTGACAGATACCTAAATAAAGTTGGCTGACGGTTATTATGGAAACGATTTTCTTTATGTTATATCGGCATTTTTTTTACTTTATTCTCGGTTGGGAAGAAAATTATTTTTAACACAACTAAAACGTTTTAAAAAAAATATATTAGGAAAAGTTTTTGGTCTTGAAGAGTTCTATTACCAGTTAAAATTAATGCACTTATTTTGCTTACACCCGGTATATCCATATTTGTCAACACCTAATGTTTTTGAAATTTTTGTATTTTTTTAAAATTTTGTATCTTTAATAATATATCTATCTATATGAAAAGAGAACACTTTTTGGAATTTTGCAAGTGAAACCAATCAGTGAAGGGTATGACATAACCACAAATAAAACATTTGCTGTTAAGGCAATTAATTGTTTAGCAGGAAAACTCCTTTGCCCTAACTGCAAATTAGCAATCGCTTTCACAATCAATTTGAGAATGTGAAGCAGATAATAAGATTGATCGGGTAGAAATCAATTTTAGATTTTAAAATTCCGAAATGACAATTACGCCCTCTTACGTTATTCAGACCTCGTTTTTGCAACGATTGTTGTTAATATTTAGTTGTTTAACATCGACGGGTTGCTGTGGAATAAAAAATTGCCATCACGATTAATAGTTGGTCCAGAGGATCAAATCGCCTCAGTTAATCATGTAAACAGTCAATTTCCTCCCGAGCTATTACATTTAATTAAAACAATGGATTGTCGAAATTTTCATTTAAGTGTGAAGGGAAAAGCTATAGTGCTGTTAGTGAATTTTCAATGTGTTTATAATTGTGCATCACACGTTTCCGAGGTGAGTTTAATCATTTTTACTGATAAGGGAAGAGTTTAAGGAATGAGCCATTGTAACACACATTCATTACCATGACATTCATCTACAATGATAAATTAACTCATTACGCGGCTTATTTCCTATAGCTTTTCCCTTTTAACACCAAATATTTTCTTTAGCAATCGCACTTAATAATTACTGCTATATTGTCGCTTCATGGTGATGGCTTCCTTATTAATTTCGCACTTAGTTACTAATAGCATGATCTGAACCAGACCAACCACCTGTTAATAAGACCGTTTTTTGCAGGCGACAAAGAGAGACCGTCATCGCCAAATATTCACTGTATAGATTTCAATTCGTCCTTACACGACGAGTACAACTTGCCATACCAAGACGCTTCAACTTCCGACATAGAGTTAGAAGAAAACGACAATGATATTCAAGAATTAGACTCAAATTGCGAAACGCTCGATATTAATTTAGATCCGAAGATGGTTCTCGATCATTTCATCGATGACAGGAAAAGGCATCGAAGTTTAAGTCTGATGGACGTCGACGATTTTGCCAGTTACGACATCGTCCTGGACGACCCTTCCTACGATTTCAAAACCCTCAAATATGTTAACTATTCGAAAAAAATTAGTGATCCAGACAAGTCGGCTAGGGATTTTTGCGTGAGGGAGAAGGACAACTTGTATAGGTGTACGGTTTGTGGAAGAGTTTATACGCATATCAGCAATTTTTGCCGGCATTACATGACTTCCCACAAATTGGACGTGAAGATGTTTTCTTGTCCGGTTTGCGGGAAGGATTTTACGAGGAAAGACAATATGTTGGCACATCTAAAAATTATACACAAACAAAACATGAGCTAGTGCCTTAGAAACTGACGAATATTAGCGACAATAATTGGAGGTTTTTTTTTATAAACCATTTTTATACATGTTATATCTAGAGAGTCCAAATATTTTTATAAAGATATATTTGTGTGATTTAATTATTATTTGTAAGGGGTGCAATTTTGGACGGGCTTGCTTACTGGGGTTCTAAATATTTTGTTATGGCGTTGATTGATGGTTTTATCTTAAGCATGTAGATAGTCTGTACGGTACAAATTCAACATGGAGCCAATTTTCAAACAACCTCACTTTTATGCAAACAATAAACTTAAAGAGAGTGTTATACTAAAAACTCGCGGTTCAAAAATTGTGGAAAATAAGTCAAACCACTTTTGGGACTACGAAACTTTTCCAGCACCAAAGCTGGAAATATAATTTTATTAATATCAGAATGGTGCTTGTTTTGAAACAAATACTTCATTTCTTCACAGCAATATGTTGGTCATAGTTGGGAGTAACGAGTGTAATATTGACCCCTTAATGGCGTTTATAAATCTTAAAACGATTATAAAGTTATAGGTTATCTTGGTACAAACCCTATTTCGGTTTGCTTTCAATTTGTTAACTAGAATCTTTATATGAATAAAATGAAAGACAGCTAACGGATTTGTTTCCTTTTGCTTTTATTTAAGTGACCATACTAAAAATAGTATAGGCCTGATTTTTACTATCGGGTCGGAGTTGTTGGACTATTTTGTTGCTCTTTGAACTGGATTTGGAAGTATTAATTCGCTCAAAGACTTTATTTGAAAAGAGAGGAGTTCAAGCAATAGATTTTTGCTGATTTTATTTTTGAAATCTGATAAATATAATAATAAACAATAGCGGAACATTGGATATTATTAAAGCATTGTTCTTTTATGTCAAGATAGATCTTTGGTCACACGTATTATGATAGGGATGCTATTGAAGGTCTAAACTGCAGACCAGTTGTACAAGGGCAGTTGATACTATTGCTGTCATTATATTTTTTGTTGCTTACGAGTTATTTATAATAATGTTTTTCATAATAAAAAAACGGATTTTTTTTTGTTAACAATACATACATGAATTTTATTGAAAGTTTGTGCAACGATACATTAACCATTCTGTATCTAAAAACTTTGTTGCAGGATAAGCAGTTTTTACTATAAACTAGACAAACCACAACTCTGTTATTTACTGTCTGATTTGAGTAAACAAAAAACTATTAACAAATTATCTTTTTAACACTACAAAGTGACTTGTGGTATTTTTTAAATATTAACATTAATGTCAAGCAATGTTCAAAATTTTTTTTTTTCAAATACAAGTATATTTTGTGTGCTTTGATTTAATGGAATATTTTTTACTCAGGGCAATGCTCACAAAAAAGTGGACTTTTGTATAATATTTATTCAACAAAATAATTAAAATGTTAGACGAGATTAAAGTGGGTTTGCAAAATTTTCAGGTGTGCTATGAAAAATAAATATTGTATTTTTATGACTGTTTCTACAAGAAATCCAACTTAATTTTGGCAAACATTCTAATTTTTTTCTCGAATAAAAATGTCGAAGTCAAATGTTTTGACTTTTTTGTGTTCAGATAAAAATTGGCCATCAAACTAAAGTATCAAAATTATACTTTTCTATTGAGTTACGCTTTGGGTCGTTTTTAGGAAACACCCTGTATAGAAATGATGCTAATTCAAGGTGTCAAATATTACCAACAACGTGATAATGACGCAATTCTTGCTAGAAGAGATACACAAAGTTCGTTTTGCAGATAAAGGAAATAAATTTCTTAGTTTTGAAACTGATGATAAATTTTCTTTTGCCCTTACGTACTTCTAACATTAATCAAACCGCCATTTTAAGCAACACTTTTCAAGTACTTACTCATGGTCTTCTATTTTAAAGCCTGAACGTATGAGGGAATGTTTGTCAGTCGCCATGTTGGATTTGCGTCAATGGTGCCTTAAAGCTGCCTGCTCAAACGAAGTTCTTGTTGAAACTTGCAATAAGATCAAAGATTGTTTGATCTCAAATGTTGATTGTTGGAGTTACTTAATGGCCCGCCCGACCAATTGTACCTTGCTAAATACAAATTACTATACCAATGTTACAATATTATATAATTAGTTTGTAGATTAGGCTGTAACGACCCTGGCAATAATAAATTCATATTATATTTTATATTAAAATCCTAAGTAAGAATCTTGCCGGAAATTGTCGAAATATCAACCAAAAATTCCAAGTAAAGCACTGAGGAAAACGAAGGTAAAGTGGCAATATCCATAAAATCATTTATTACGTAGAACTTTTGTTTTTATACTTAATTTGTAGCTGGTAGATAATTTATTTTGCACTTTTTATTACTTAGTTACCTTTTGTATCGGTAAAAAAATGTAGCAGTTTAGTAACGGTTTTCTTTAATAAAGTTATACCTTTATTATTTTATTTGTTTTTGTTATTATTTTTTTGAGTTTGGTTATTTTTTTTTATTTCATTGCTTATTTTCCGCAGATTCCCCCATAACCCAGAGCCTGCTCACCCCGAAAACCGAGCCGAGTACGGGCGACGATCTCCAAACCCCCGAAACGAACAGGATAAACCAATCAGACAGTCTCAACAACAATACCACACCTTCGACGAGTGGGCCACCCAACACTCACGCGATGACGGCGCCCCCTGGCCGACAACCGGTGAAACGACGCGCCCGTCGCAGGGCCACGTCGCAAAGTCAAGACCCAGCCGAACAATTAACCGAAATGTCAGTAAGGGGGTTGAATTTATTTCGATATGCCTCGATCAACGAGGGCGTCTATCAATGTACGGAATGTGCGAAAGTTGACGTGCAGAAAACGTTCAAAAACAAATACAGCTTCCAACGACACGCATTTTTATATCACGAAGGACACCAAAGGAAAGTCTTTCCATGTCCGGTGTGCCAAAAAGAATTCTCCAGACCCGACAAAATGAAGAATCATATGAAGACGGTGCATGACTGTTTCATGCCCAAAGACGTCGTGTTTCCGCCGATGGGATTTTTTCCAATTCCTTGAAAACTTTGTAAATTTTTAGGATCGTTGCGCTGGAACGCAATTATGAGAATTGATTTCGTACTTGGTGCTAGTTGGTTAACTTTTTTTTTCAAAATTCTTGCAAAGTACAATGTAATAATAGTTAGATTTTCATGTGATTAACCTTTTAGTGGTTAAAAGTGCCTTGTAAAGGCCTTGTAATTATTAGGAATAATTAATTTACCAATTGCTGCTAAGCAGCGAATAATCCAAGATAATACAATAATTAACATCGTACTAGTTTTTGTTTCGAAAGTTTATGTTAGTTTTTTTTTTCTTTTGGTTTGGATAGAATAGGGGTCTTGCAAATATTTCTAGAATAGCTTCCGTAACATTTTATTACTTTGTTCATAACAAATCCGTACAATAATTATAACCCAATAATTATAAGTTAATGTAGAAATAATGTTTATATAATAATTAAAAATATTGACTGCACAGAGTAGACAATAATTATACATATATGCATATTTTGTAAAAGAATGCCGTCAGCGCACAATTGTATGAGTAGGTAAACTTATAAAGTATTTAATTTAGGTGTTGGGACAATGAGCAACAATATTTTTTTTAATTCACTGTAATTAATTTGCCATTCGAGAATCTTATTTATTTTATTTCTCTAATTTTAATCTCGTTATCTTCTAGTTTTAAGCCTAAATTCTAAATTCAAACTATGAAACTGTTCAGAGCTAAGTCGATTACTTCTCCCATTGGTGAAAATGTGAATACAGATATGAAGTATCTAAAAACATGCAATAGTTATAATCACAATGTGATAATATTTTTTTTGTTTTTATTTTCTTTTTGTTTACATTGTTAGGCCCAAGGCCAGTCGTCACTGTTCTTCCATGTGTGTAAGATTGCATCTCTAAAAGAATGCAGTTCTTGCAGTAGGAATAATAAATACTAAGTGCAATTAATATAGAAATTTATATACTAATAATGTTGCTAGAATAAGATCAGAATATTCATAATATATCTTGCAAATCGTTTTGCAAAACTTGTTATCAAATTTATAAATTATATTTCGACAACTGTAAAGAAATAAAATTCGTGTCTAATAAAAGTTTCACGTTGTTAAAAGATTATTGTGAACACTTTATTTTTTTGTTTTAGATTTTTCAACAGTTTTTTTTACTTGTATTTAAGTGCTTTTAGCTTTTGAAATCAATGACTTTAGTTGATTTCCCCTATATTTGTGTTATTCTTGTTATAGATTATTTTTTAAAGCGACACTATGGTGCAAATGTATTATATTTATCTAATTTTACTTTACAAAATCTATGGTAAGAATTTACTTGTTTGTTTATGTACTTTCATTAATAAATCTACCTCTAATAATTATTTGTTATTTGGAGACAATGGCGATAGTGCACGAGATATGAAATACATTTGAACTAATATCTGGTGTTTATATTTTTAATTTTATTACCACTATTCACTTGGAAGTAGGATGTGTATATTAAGTCTTCAATTTGAGAAGTTGTGTCGCTATTTGTTTAAACATTTTTGATTTGTGACAAGCATTGTATGATTGCGTGACGGTGAAAAACTAATTCACAAATAACAGGAATTATACAAGAAGAAGAATGTTAAAATGTTAAAGAAAATGCCGACTTGAATTGATGTCTTGCACGTCATCATTTAGATAACTTTAGCAAGACAATATATGAATATTGGATATTTCGTAGAAAGATGTATAATATGAATCGAAAGAGCCAAATTCGACAAAATTCCTAAGCGTTCTGCTTTTTCTAAATTTTTAGTTCCTACTAATAAATTTTTTTTTATTAGATTCAGGCACCTTGCTGGAAATATAAATTAAGATCAGAAGTTTCAACTGCAATTATAAAGTCTTCTAAAAGTAGGCTTTGTGAGCCATTTTTTCCTAGAATAATATATATAAGTATTAATTATTCAGAATGAGCTGAAATTTATTTATTTTACAGGAAGATTCAAGATACATGAGAAAGAAGGGTCAAAAAATGAACCCGTTAGGTTATGATGATAGGATTATTTGTAACAAAGAGACACAAATACATTTACTACATAAACAATTTGTGAAAAAATAGAATGCAAAACAATATTAGTGTAAAATTTGAGACTGAGACTTGTTAATAATTGCATTATTTTGCGACTAAAATCGTATAAGAGTTCAAGGAAAACTGCGACAATCCAATCCAATTTAATTTGTTTTTTTAATTTGTGAAGAAAAAATTTATTTAACAGTTGAGAAAGGGTTACTAATTAGATAAAAAAATATATGCAATACATGAAGTGTTTAACCAAAGTGTTTTCTTGTCGACAGCATGATAATTAGAGCACTTTAAACAGTTTACAAATATATTTAGGTTGTTCCTTGTATTGTTCCTTGTATAGTGTTTTATAATTAACTAGGGCTGCGCCCTAGTATCCCTAGAGAAGTTCCGACTTGTAGAAGGTAGATTTTTAGACGGCGATTGTTTTTCTTTTTGCAAAATCACAATAAGAATTTTAGCTTACTTTAATTTGATTGTCTGCCTTGAACCCTTTCTCTCTCTCTATCTTTCTCTTTTTTTGTATTTCTTTTTCTCCCTATCTCTTTCTGCCTTTCTCTTTTTTTATCTCTCCCGGTTCGTCTGTCTCCCTCTTTTTCTCTCCTTTTTTTCATTTATTTTTTCCTCCCTTTCTTTCTCTTTTTCTTTTTTTTTGTTTCAATCTCTTTTTTTTCTCACTTTTTTTTGTTTTTTTACCTTTTCTCTTTCCTTTTTTTTCTCTCCCTCAAAAATGCCCAAATGTACAAACTTTTGAGTCAAAAGTAGTATCTATGTACATCTGGGCAAAATGGCGAATAATATAAAACAGTCAGTTTTAATTGAAATAAGTTGGAAAGGTGACAATTTGACTAAAAAAGCGATCTTTTTTGGGATGAAACTAAGTAAGTCTCAAGTCATGATCTATCGGTATAATTGAAAATGATAATAATTTTTGATAATAATAAATAATAATATTGTATTGAGTTTGCAGAGTTTGAATTTATTTTTTTACTGAACACAAAAATGCTGTTTTTTACTATGTATCTACGTGTCGTAAAAATATAGATTTGTCATAAGTAGGTAGATATTATTTTAGCATTAAATAATTACTTTGTAAATAGTGAATAGACCTTGAAGAATACAAAAGAATATATTGTGTTGTAAAAATTTATAAATTGTCTTCTTATGAAAGATGTTCTTTGATGTTCGCTTTATACAATATCTAATAAACATTTAATTTAGTTTACAGTTTAAATTTTTTTGTTTTTATGCAATGGTACGGAGTTTTGAGATTTTATTGAAAGAATACATAAGTACCTACTTAATTTTCGTATGAATGGTTCTTGCCTTGCGCTGTATATTGTAGGTATACTATATCCTTTTCTTTGTTAATCAGCGATTATTTCAGCGAACACATTTGAAAAGCAAGGAACGTGAAACGCTAAAAATAGCTATATTCCGCACATATTATTACCTGCACCGCCACCATTAACCAAAATTCAAAATGTGTACCTATATTAAAAAATGAAGAAAGAAAGATGACTCCGAATTATCGAGAAGTTGATATAATAGTAATAGTTTTCACTTCTAAGGCGGAGAGTTAATAAAAATTAAAAAAAGACATCTTTAATTTTTCAAGAAATTTCAAGTTTTATTATTTTTAAATTTAGTTTATTACTTATACATAGTTACAGATCTATATCTAGTATACCTGGTTATAAACTAAAGCAGAAGCTAGCGAAAATGTTAATATTGACGCTATGGAGGTGTCTATTGATTACTTTGTAGCATACCTACTCCTCACAAATGGTTTCTCATTAATTTCTAATTTAATTAATCAATCTATGTGTTCCTTGACACGTATCTGTTGTAAAATTAGTATTTAATGCACACTTATCCCTAGTGTGGTTACTTTCTTACTAACACTACTAACTCTTTTTTCAGAGGAGTACTACGATTACCAGGAGAATAATCAAAACCACACTAATCTCCCTTCGGCAATAACCGTGGAATTGGTCCCGCCCGTCAAGCAAGAAACAGTGATAATCTCAACCGAAGCAGCGAGAAACATGTTAAACGAATCAATGGAACAGGAAGATTCTTATGAAAAATCCATGGAACCCAACGCCGGTGTCCATTTTCTTACAGACGACGAATGCAACGTAATGGTATCGAAGCTAGAAAACGGCGAAAATTACGAAAAGAAAAAGAACGAACTCCTCGAGTACCTGACTAGGCATGACGGCAGTGTAGTTTGTAAGTTATGTGGAGAAGTTTTGGCGTCTCGAACCCATTGGTATAGACACAAGTACAAATTACACGTCAACAGCCTTGTGAATCCCGCTCCTCTCTTCAAGTGCACCCATTGCAATGTATTTTTTAAGAGTCGAAAAGGGTACATGGGACACATATCGGCAAGGCATTCGGAAAATATGGAACAGCACGAAGAACTCAACATCAGTATTAAAGAAGAAGTTGTGGAAACGACGGAAGCTGCCAAATTAACTACTAAGAAAAAAGAAGGGAAATCTGCTGATTGGGAAGAGCAACGTGTCAAAGAAGAAAAATTAGTTGCCGATATCATTGATAGAGTTAGGAAAGAGTGCGAAGCTCAAGGAGCGGCTGTTAGTAGACGAGGTTACAGTCGGCGATCCACTGTTATGAATTCCTGTAACTAATTTCGTGCCAAATTTTGATTGGTCCCAGATCTACAACACCAAATTTTTATATAAAATAGGAATTCTTGTAAAAATTCGAAAAATACGGTTCTGGCATTGCTATCAGTTCTGATGAAAGCATGTTCCTATCAGTTTGTTTTACTGTTTTCATGTCGTGGGTTTGCGGCAGCAATAATGGTTGCAATTCGAGAGTGACTCTTAATAATCACGTCTCTGTCCATTTAGGGTAAACGATAAATGTTGTAAATAGTTCCGAGAGCTCAACTTATTAACGTGATTTGACAAAAAGATGCCAAATTTTTCTTCCTCCGCAATTTCGTTATTTGCACGTAACTTGAATTTAATTGCTCAATCCCTTTTAGCATTTACGTGCCAATTATTATCCTTTGTGCCAAACATGATGTACCTACCTATCTATACTTACTCATTTAGTCTTACAAGAATCGTATAAAGTGTATAAATAATATTTTTAATATCATGTAGTGTATAGTGCAAAAGATTCTTCCTTTCATGTAAAGTTTTCCCATCTTAAAGTCTGATCAAAGTGATTGAAACTATATTTTACTCAATTAGTGTAGAATTGTTAAATTTGTTTCATTTGTGGCATGGCCGCTTTTGGGCGATGCCGCAGACTCGCAAATATTTACTGACTTGTCGAGGTTTATTCTGTACAATAGTGTATGTAAAAAGAATTTATGTGTTTAATCAGATTTTGATCCAATAAAAACTCAAAGCTCTACTTTACCCATTAATACCTGTCCCGGGGACTTTTTCCTTAAAGATCTTAAATTTTGACATTCAGGAAAACTTTATGCCATTTCTTATTCTTAATTATATCAAATTTCTATTCTTACCTAGTGCTTACCTAACTAATTCTTTGTTGTAAAATAGGTTTTTTGTTTTTGATTTTACTATACGATGCTCTTTAACTCACTCGACCATGAGGATTTAACAAGGAATATCGGAAAATTGTTAATATACATAACCAGTGTCCGACAGTTTCTTCGATATTATTGCTCCGGTGTCTTGTAGGGTAGTATTTATACAACTGTTAAAAGATTATCTCATTTAACATCTATTCAGGATTAATTGATCATTTCTGAAATTCTAAAATTTATCCACCCAACTGACCGCCGTTGACAATGGAACGGGGTGCACTTTGAAGTTACCATGAGAGCTCTCGAACGTCTTTCTAGGTTCTATGTTCTTTGATCAGCAATTTGGTGCAGGTACATATATTATCCCATTGTAGTTACTTCTCTCACAATTCCACATCTCCACCCAATTGCAAACCTTTCTTGGACATTTAATTAAATATCTCAAGCAAAATAAAACTAAGTGCCATTTGAAGGTATGTAAGTACCTACGTACTGGGAATAATTTTCGCTATTCAATAATATTATTAAAGCTGAAATTTTACTAATAACAAAGATATCTCGGTTGATTTAGGGGGTCAGCTATGTGTAGAAATTTCTTAGAAGGTAAAAGAAGCAAGAAATTATTGGCTTTTTGACAGTAAAGACCGATTTTATTTATTACAAGGAAAAAAAGAAAAGTTAGGAAGAGGTTATTTTCGAAATATCTTGATTCTTTACCACAGCCATTATATTTAGGTTTAGAATAGATAATGACCACGGTAATGATAACTTAAATAATAATAAAAAAAAAAGATTTTACGAAAATACTTTTCTCTTCTAAACTGACGGTTTCAATTTTTTAATTATTATAAACATGACTCCAAGTCAATCCTTCCTTTTGTTTTTTTTTTTAAATTGTTTTCATATTCATATTGCTTTTATTTGATGATTCACATTTTTCTTGGTCTACTTGCTTTATCTTCATTATCTTGCCATTTTTAATGTGCGAGGACAAAGATGTAGTGGAGCTTCTCGTAAGTTGGGTAAGGGGTAAGAAAGCGTGGTCAATGATTTATTTAACATTTTTATTATTCTAGGGTATTTACACAACATTCATCCACTTGAGTGTTAACAACCGCATTTGAGATGGACCCCGTCACCACGTTAATTAATCAAACTCTTAGCACCTCCAGAATTGACAAATGGAACCAGGCAGATAAGCAAAAACAATTCCGAAACTCCACAAGGAGCAAATCCCTCCCTCGCGAGTCAATGTTGGGGTAAAAACGATCTCTGGAATTGGCGTAACCGAGAACCGGGGACTCCAGAACTGCCATCTTAATTCCGTGAAGCGCACTTTAAATTTGAATTGGTCGCAGGAGCTCATCTGGCCCGAGCCAGGGCCGTACGCAGTGGCGGTGAACGTTAAAGACATCGTCTATAATTTGATTGGAAAGTAATTGCACCATAGGGCACTGTTCCGCGCTATTACGATTTATGGAACCACCTTTAATGAAGCACTTAAGCCGGTATCGGTCGGAAACGAAAATTGAGCACTCCAAAGGCCGGATTTGGTCGTTTTCTAATCGGATTAGGAGAGCGCTATTAATGCGACTAACACTTGACGGGTTCCATCTCAAAATCACCGACGCATACGTCTTAAATTTAGGTTTATGTCGCCTTCGCAAAACAGGGGCGCGACGGGGCCGAGGTCGTATAAATTACGAAAGGGGCTTAGAGCGAATTGCCGGTAGTTCTTTCCGGTCATCAAGACGATTTTAACGGGTTCAAGACCTTCGGAAAAACAATGAAATTATCATGCAAGCGGCGTAGAAAAAGCACCTGCGCCCCAGGCCACTTCTTCCAATAAAGTCTCTTAATTATATTCGCATCCCTCTTTCCAATTAAATACTTGTAGTCTTTCCGTGGCACGAAAGGTCGGGGTTGTTGAAGTGAATGCTGTGACGCTTCATAGCGATTCCGACCATCTGGGAGGTAGCTTTTATATATAATTAAGATTGAACTTTCTGGAAGGTAAGTTTCTTTGACCGCATAACTCTTATTAAAGTCTCAGAAGTTGACAGCAATTTAATCTGTTTTGGAGTCTTTGGTTATAATTGACCATGCTCCACACTTTATAGTAACTGTTAGTTTTTTCTTTGGAGAATTTAAATAATTTTAAATTTTGCTAGACAAGATCAGACGTTAGTGTCGAAAAGGCTCAATTTGCTAGGTGCAAGAATAGTTCAATTTTTGGCGATCGTGGCCCTGTTGCGCCCCCTGGCGACAGTCTCGAAGTAGTGCCGCAACGCTTGGGGTTCCCAAGAGCGTCGAGTACGGATGGATAGTTCAACCACCAGCATCGCAGCGTAGACCTAGCATTCACAGATTAGTAGGTATAAACATTGAGTTTATAAACCATTACGAGAGTCGAACTAGTTCGAACCGGCACTACCGCCTCCTCGCATCCCGACGAAGAGTCAGTAAGAAAAATGTTTGAGCAAAATTATTGCAGAGCACCAATACGTCACACCCTCAATTCCTCCATCGTATTTTGTTTAGAGTTCATGTGAGTGTTCTTCTTCGTCAACGTGCCGGTGTTGATCAATTGTATGCTGTGCGTCGACAGCAATGGTTGGTTCTCCGGCATTTGGTGCGACGATAAAGTGTTTACGTTGGCTTTGGAGAGTTTAGGAGGTGGCGGAGGCCTGGGAAGAGTCGCGTTGTTTTGGGGAAGATCCGCGAACTCGGGAGGTGGTAACTGGTGGTGGGAGTGATGATGACCCAAGATGGTAGCTGGGTCACTTTTGACTCCGATGATGCTCGATTCCAAATCACCGCAGATATTGTTGGGCATTTGGCCGTTCTCGTTGCGTTTCTTCGGCTGACCCCCGTTTTCGTTCATTCGCGTTTTGTCTCTTTGGTAGTACACTCCCGCAAAAATCAACACGTTTAGTATTAACAACGAACATCCTATTGCTATTGTTACACTAAGGGCTGTTGAGTAAGCGGCAAAACCGTCCTCGACTGGGTGAGTTGTGGTACTGATCCCTCCCAGTTCTTCGACGCGTTCAGTAGAGTCCGGAGTTCCGATTGTTGCTAATAGGGAGTTGTTGGAAGGTGACGGAGCAGTGCGTAGGAGGTCACTTGGATTTTCAGTCGTTGGAAGTTTTCTAGGATTCAAAGATGGCAGTTTTGGTAATGGAGGATCGTCGTCTGGTAGTTGGTGGTGCGATATGGGCACGTCGTCACCGCCAGGCTTGTGGAGGTCCGGCACTAGGTTCAGCCAGAACGACAGTCGATGGGCTCGGTAATGGTTCTTCAGTTTTGGCTTCGTATCTAAAACAATACCACAAATCAATCTGTTAATAAATTAATTAAAAAAATAATTAAAATTAACAATAAATCTAATAATAGAGCAAACCAAATCCTTAACGTCAACTCTCTTGATTTATTAAATGCAGCATCTTAAACATTTAGAAGTTAAATCAATTCAGTTAACTGGAAATAAGATGGCAATTTTTGGTAGGGTCTTCTTAACTTGACAATTAGCCATTTAGGGTTGTGAATTGCGTTAAATTTACGGTCACTTTGCCCATCCCAATTTCAATCAAGCCGTTTCGGATTATAACTCTTCCTGATTGAGTCCCTTTGAGTGGACAATGAAATCGTGATGAGTGATTTCCATGTTAAATTATGCCACCCTCTGCCTTTGCTCCTTTCGGTCGGTCGATTGTTTTCATGTGATAGTTAGAACTGATATATTGAAGGCTACACATTGTATTTAGAGCAGATCTGCGAGTGATGGAGGTTCGATAAAAAATTCATCTCCCCAGAGACGACCGATCGTCGATAAAAAATTAATTGAAATGGACTCTTTTTCGACTGTGCACGTGGATGGGCTTGCTAACGCCACGGATCAAAGCTAAAGAATATTACCTGTAACTTATTGCTCAATTGACTTCAAAAAATGTAATTCGTCTGGATTTCTGAGGAAAATTTGTGCTTAATTAGGTACATGGATAACAGAAATTCAACACATACATGATTGCAATTAATTTAGTTGAAACCTTTGGTAACTAAAAACAATTTAGAATTCTATTAAGTCTATTATTATGAATTACTAAAAGAAATCGACAGCCCAATGTTAATAGAGTCAGAGGGATGAAGAATAGAAATCTAGCGAAGGTTAATTGTTGTTTCTATTTTATAAATTAAGAAGGAGAAATTTCTCTGTAACATGTAACCGTGAATAATTCGTGTTTGGTCTGTTATTCCCTTTATTTGAACAAAGGTAAAAGCTAACTGAAACATCGCAGGATGAAAATTGTTCTGAATTATTATCCAAGTTAGAAGTCACGCAGGCTACATTTAGCAACTATGCGATTAGAAATCGCTTGCAAATAACGAAATGATCAGTTTCTGGTCCCCAAATTAGGTGCGACAGCAGGGTGCATTTACATGTGCAACACCTGGGTCGGCCCGTTAATTCCTCTTCTTAAGACCGATCGCATGTCGCTTCCGAACACGAACCATTCAAACTGCTAATTCCCAATTTCCTGCGGAACCGCACAAGCAGCGACGCCCGTCTTCCCCGTGCATATAAATCAGTGGCAAAATCCGTGTGTTTTGTTTAATCTCATCCTCGAAGAACGGCGTTTTCGCCCACTAAATAACCCCCAACCGATATCGCCTGCCCTCCCGCCGTCATTTTCACTTTCCGAGTTTGAAAACGCCGCCCCATCGGCGGCGGGTACACGTCCAATTGTTTTTTGATCTTAAATTCCCCGCCTCACCGCGATTAATCTGCACTCGGTGTCGCGACGGCGAGTGATTAAAAGGCGGTTTCCGGAGTGCTTAATTAGAAACGTAAAGCGATGCAAAAGTCTCCTTAAAGAGACTGAAAAACTAACGTGTCGACAAAGTTGGCTGGCAGGACTTTTCAGTGGATGGGGTCGGTTGTGGGTAATTAATTAATAACATAATGGATTATTGACGTCAGTTTAGCGCTTTTTAAGCTCTCTCGGGATCTGCTGTCATTTTGGAATTAATTGCGGAACAACTAATTCAAAATTTTATAAATAAATCCGGGGCGGATTTAAAGCCCAAATATTAATTCCTACTCCCTCGATATGTTTCGACGGTGTTACAGACCGACTGTTTAATTTGCCTGTTTGTTGTTTTCGAATTAGGCCATTGCATCGACATGAATTAAAATACAATACAAAATTCAAGAATAAAGTGAGAGTTATTGCATTTCTTCTTGAATGGTAACTTTTTACGGGAAAGTAATCGGAGTAAAGTCTCTTCAAAAATGATGTATTTACAGTAAAAAGATTAACATTGTTCCTAAATCACTAGGACTGGGAACTACGGAGCATCTGATTAAGAGGAAGATGATTGTTAGTTTTACCGTTGATTGAGATATTTACTGGAAGATGCCCAGCCTTACCGCCAGAATCGTGCCTAAAAATGATGCTGGCGGATAGGGGTTCAGAATCGGTCCATCTGTCCGCCAGCATCATTATTAAATGCAGTTTAGTTGGGTTCAGAAATTACAGATAGCTGTAATATTACGACAACAAGATGAAGCGATGTTGCCACGTAGTATAGTTTATTTCAGTCGTTTTTTCGATCTCTTTTCAATTCATGACACTAACAGAGATGGAACAAACGAGCGGGAGGCGAGCTTATTGTACGCGATAGACAAGAAGTGGTGCGGGTAAATATCTTTTGCACCACGGCTTCAGTGTCCAAATGCTGTAAACAAAATATGAAAGAATTTTTTTTTATTTGTTAAGAAATTTGTTAACCACAGAAAATGTGCTTAACTTTTCTCATTAGATAATTATACATATTTCGATAATGTGTAGTAAAAAGTAGAAAACATTTTGCAAAAAATTAAAGATAAATATCAAAGCACACAGAACCGTAAAGATTGTGGTGCAAATGTACGGTTTCTTTGGCCATCACGGTTGGCACACGGCAGGTCCGAGCTCATTTGTGCGGTTTTACCTATCACATCTTTACGTTTAGCCTATCGATGTTGTAATTTTTTTCTATTATAATGTCTTCCTAGTTTGTAAATATTCTAGAGCAGTTGTTAACCTTCTTTAGTCTAGAAATATTATTTTTCTGCGAGGTTACATTGGAGAAATAGTTAGGTTTGTTCCAACTAAGGTGTGAATTGGTTCAGAATTATACTGAGTTTGCGCAGAACAATCTTCCTGTTCCAACTAGAAATGAACCGTTCTACGCATGATTCGATATGATGTTCCAACTCCATTTTGGACTGTTCTAGAACCGATTCAGTGTAGGGATCCTGGAAAAAGCGATTGCGATCGAGTCGATATCTTTACGATTTCGGTCGCTTTGGAGGGAAGGGGTTTAGGGGAGGATCTTTTCAAAAATGCGAAACCCATCACTTTTCAGCAATTTGTTAAGGTGAAAAGACTGAATTTTCAAACTACCTAACCTAAGTATCGTGAACGTAAACCTCGTGGACCACAAGTCTTATTTTTTCGAATGCATTTTTAAAACGTATTAATTAGCTCGAGTGGAACATGCATGAGAATAAAATTTCCGGAAATAATCAACGCACTAGGGATATTATAAGTGAAAATCGCAACGACAGAGACATTGGTCTATTATATCATTATGATGTCATTATTAATAAATAAATAATTTTGATTGGCTGAAATAATTTCCACTTATTAATTTCATGCAAGGTGCAAACATTTCCAGGAAATTTTTACATTGTCATAGAAACGACATCGAATTCTATTTTTCTATTGGCTACTTTTCGGTGTCTTGCGATTTTCATCAAAATGGATACCAACGATACATGATAAGTAGTACATGTGCAAACATTCGGAAAAATTGATCATAAGAGTCAAGAGTTACGACAATTTTCAAGAACTCTTCCTCCGTTATCAACCGTTTTCGAGAACATGTTTATTAAGAAAAGCCGTTTAATTTTTTGATTTTATATCCGATTCTTAAGTTTGTAACAGTTATTCCGGGACACTATGTATACAAAAATTGAGATATGCGTATGAATTCAAACTTGCGTTTCAATCTGACAGAGTTAGAATATAAGCTACTGTATATTATGAATCCAACAAATTATTATAAAAGTAACAAAATTTGTGGAGGATATTATTTTGGTATAGAAACATACTTTATGGTACGATTGTACCTAGGACTTTTGTTTACAGATATTTTTTCTGAATGTAATTACAAATGTCCAAGTTGACTGGGATATAACGTTTATTCAAGGAAATAATTAAAATGTTTGTCGACATTATGATTTTGTAAAATTTGCAAACACGTTTTGAAGAAAAAATTCAAATAATCTAGAGATCATTTAAAAGTGGTTTCGGAAATAAAAATTGTTATTTTTTACCTACAAAAGTAATAATATTGGTACATATTATGAACAACAAGATAAAGATTATTTAAAAACCCCTTGTTAATCTCCAAATAACGATAAATATGCAATATCCGAAGAATCGCTTTTAAAGCAGCACCTTTGGAGTTGTAGAAACGATTTCCACTAAGAACAGGTAAACTTGGGTGCCGGAGGCTATAACCCTTCCACTTGTACCTGAAAATATTTGAAAATCCATCCCCTAAGCCGTCATCTACCAATGCCATTCATAGGGATGCACCTTCGGCACACCAAAAAATGCGATAGCCTCTCGGAACTCTCTGTTTAACCGATTGCGACTCGGTTGATATCTATCCAAAGCAACCGTTTTCGGTTGCTTAGAAGCGACTCGATCGCAATCGCTTTTTCCAGGATCCGGCTACAAGAACCGTGAAAAAAGTTCTTGCCGTAAAGGTAGTATCAACAGTTCGCACAAGCGCACTACTCAACAAATTGAAATTTTCATAGAAATATAAATAATATAATAGTGAAAAATAAGCGACATTGAAGGTAACAGTAATGCTTTTGCCAGTAGTAAATCTGATGAGAATAAATTTGAATCACTACTGAATAATAATAAAAACAAGAATGAAAATTACTTGGGTAAATATTACAATACAAAATTTTAAAATCAATTTTTCATTTTTTATTTCTAAAACAAACCGTAGTTTCTTATACCGACCAAGAATTTTTAAACATTTTTGTGTTAGTAGAGAAGTTGTTGATTATCTTCAAACTACGTTGGCCCGAAATAGCCAGTTTAAAGACATGTTGGTCAATACAGAAAACTATCAGCATTGGATCAAGTTAATAATTTTAAATATTATTTATAGGTTCTATAGTACCTAATTGCTTGTAGACTTTGGTATATATGTAGTACGTAAGACATTAAATAGCAAGTTTTAGAGAGGTGGGTGACCGATTCAATATCACGATCAGCACATTACATCGAATAATTCGAAGATTGACTTTTTTTTGAACAATTTGGCACCTCAGTGTATTCAGTGGCCTACAAATGACGAAAAACAAAAATATAAAACAAGGCTTTGCTATGCATGCGCTGTATATTGAACAGTTCGTCCCTTCGCATGAACAAAAAAACCGTTCCAAAAAACTTTCTGTTACTGAGAATGGTTCATTATCACGCATGCGCAATATTCAGTTCGGTTCCGGAACCGTTCAAAAAATACGTGTTGGAACAAACCTAATGGTGGCAAATCTGAATAAAGAGGAAGAGGTACTAATTTAAATTAAACAGTAACATGCCAAATTCCAAGTAAGGCGCTGCCCGGTATAGTTTTCTTATGTTCGAATAAGCTATTTGTACGTATCATCATCTATTATATAATTTAATGAGATTTACCCTTGGAAATATTAAGCAAGAACCTTTTAAATGAAAAGGTATTAAGTAGACACGTTGATTATCTTAAGGTGGACGTCTCCGCTTTATCATCTGTGATTGTAAAACGTCAGCAAAATGCATTCACGTCATTTTTTTGTATTAGCAGGGGCACGTATTAAAAAGAGAGGAAATGCATTTCGTATTTCCAAAAATGCTCCGTACAGGTAAAAAATATCTGAGTTTTGTTTTTAAATCTGATACGTAACGAAAGAGACTCCAGGGCTAGATGCTCTAAAGAAAATTAACATGCACGTTAATATGAACAAAATACAATTGTTTACTTTAACATTGCTGTAAACCTCATCATGCGCCATTCGTTATCAAATATTCTAAACAAAAACTTAATTATATAACTAAAAATATGCGTGTTTTTTTTGCAAATTTGGAAATACAAATTTGGTGCTTATTGTCGTTCGCTGTTCGAAACTCGTTAAATGGGTTATACCTATCTGCCTCACTTTACAGCTGCGCGAAATGATGTAGTGCAATTACTCTGCAGAATACTGGAACTGATCTCGCGTCAAACATTATGAATATTGTCTTGAGTTATTATACTGGCGCGCGAAAACCAGGCCTGTATTAATACGTTTATTCAGTATGAAGTAACAACGTGTGAAATAGTAACCTGGTGAATACGATACTGGATTAAGAGCGTTCCACAGCTAGCGAGTCCCAGCCCTGTGCATCGCATGGCAGGCAAGTGTTCGACCCAAAATTGTCTCCACATCGATCTGCAAAACAGCTCTGACCATTTACTATTCCCCATGAGTTGTTTCCTTCAAGCTTCGGTAGAGGTCGCGCTTATCAGCCGAAAAAATTCCAATTACAAAAAAAAATTAAATAATATCTGGGAATTGAAATTGCATTCTGATTGCACTGAAACGCATATAGAACGTCTTACTTTGACGGGACATAGCGTTTTGCTGATTTTATTAAAATTAAATTTCCTACTTTTCTTGCTAATAAAATTTTTAATATTTCGACAAAATCCCGGCAAAAACTGGTGCTTTTGCTATGCATGTTCAAAATTTCATGTAAATACCTTTTCAAATAACGAAGTAATTCGATCATTTGCTAAGGTCTACACTGTGGAGCGCTCTTAAGGCGGAGCGTATCACTGTGGACCACCTATGTATTCAATGCATGCGCGCGGCGTCATTCCATTAAATTAACTGGGCTATTTACTTGCACTTGACTCATTCCATTTCCTTTTATGCAGTGGTCTAAAATGAGAGAACTAATCTCTGCACGTCAAAATGCATACAGTGAGAACAAACCACATGTGATAGCGAAGTCTTTCGCCTTAACTACTGTCTTATAAAGAACTGATATTTCCACTTGATTGTAGCCTCAAAAAAAAAACTGGTGAGCTGTTGTGTTTCTTGTTCTCTTTCATGGTGTAGATCCATGAATCATGACGGAGAAAGCAAGTATAAAAGATAAAAACATCAGACAGATGACTTCCTTAGTTACTGATTTTTGTGGAATTTAAAGCTCTATAGCAGAGTTCCACAATATGAATGTCAAGTGGTGCAACAGCGAATCCTGTGACCATTGCCTAGGATAAATAATCCCCTATACTTGCACTGTTTTAATTTCTAGATTGATTTTGGTTGAAAGAGGTGTATTTATTTCTCTTCCCAGGTAGTAGCATAATTATTTTTCATTAAAGAAAACAGAATCAGCTCTATAATAAAAAGAGTTTGTAGACGACATCTTGAGAGATTATTAACTATCAGAAATCCATCTTGCAGAAATCTAAATCTAAACCGCTGCCCAAAATGTTTTACATGCGCTCGACGGAGCAAGCTGACGTCTCTATTATTTCTCGAAGCTTGTTTCGATGTTTTGCTATGACTGTATTGTTGACGGAATTTATATGTTTTTAATAGTTTGCCATTCTAAACCTTTTACGGCAGGCATGAGCGTTATCTTTTCTATAACAAATCCCTCTAGATCTAGATGTAAATAAAAAAAATGAATGCCAGTGGTTCTATTTCTTTTGCAATTTTTTTCATTAGTTACTTCTGAATTCAGATAAAATCAATGTTTATTGAATTGAATTGAAGATTCAGAAATGTTAGACCGATACATCGTTAGAATTTATTTCTTGCCCAGTACCCTTTAAAACTTAACAAAACAGATCGATTGGCACTTGTCGAGAGAGCTCGAATTTCCAGTTAGAAAGCTTTCGTTCAGAGCACTGTGAGCCAAATAATTTGTTCTGAGAAAACGAGTTTAAAGTTATTGGTGTCAATCTCGATAAACTTTAAGAAAATTTTCATTATTGCAGCTTTAATTCTGACGTTCTTACATTAATTTGTTTTATATACTAACGCTCTTATATTAATTTGTCTTATAACTAAATATCACCTAACCAATGAGTTGTGTCGAAATATAATTCCTCAAATTCAGAATCTATTGTGGTTGAAGGTACTTACAAAATTCTTAACAAAATCACGTGAGCTTTTATCGCGATAGGCTGGCTGCCCATAAACTCCGGGCATTCCTTTATTGAAATTTTAACAGTGCATTCGATATAGGAGTATCTTTGAATTATATATACCGCCGCACGTTCTCGATGATCCGGTGGAATTTCAAACAGATCCCGTTCAGCTTTATGAAAACACTTGGGAAAGCTACAGTTTCGCTAAACCAAACTGCGCCAAGATCAGCGTTATGGCTCTCGATGCGAAGCCATTTGAAGCTGGAGGCGGTGTTGCCTTAACAATTTATAACGGCCCACTTAAACGAAAAGAAACCAATTTAAGCCTCATACATAGCAGACGATGCAGTGTTTCTATTGCAACTGAGGAAGAGCAGATAAAAAAGCGTTTCTTATTCATCAATTTTCGATACGAACTGAGTGGAAACGACGGCTTGTCAGTGCGATCGTCAAATCTAATTTCAGCCGAAAATTGACAACGAAATGAAACAATAATTGTTGCCTTACCTAGATTTAAGTACTTTTTATGAACGGCTTCGTACGCTGTCCATTCCACGTTCTTGAAGCGGTTTCGTTCTTGTCTTGTCCCATCCGGCGACTCATTGGGGTTTCTGCAAAACAAAGTAATATTATTTTTTGGTAAACAGTAGTTCTTTGTAGCTGAAAATTCAATCTTCTTTTTAACTAGACCAGAAAAGATATTTGGCCACTTGAAATTTATTTACACATGTTTGACAATTTTAAATCGCGGCCCTCTTGGCATTATCAAGCTATTGAGCAAGAAGTTTAACTTCTAAGAAAAACGTAGGATATAAACAGACAAAATTTTGGTTTACGTAAAGAAATTAATATGGAAATCTAGAACACGTACAGTGGCCGGCACAAAACAATATACGACCTGAAATAAATTTTGATTAAAATGATATCTTGTAAGCACTGTGAATCGACCATTTTCTTAACAAGTCGTGCCTTGGGAAGCTCTATAAACTATATACTGTAAAAAATGCGCGTCCCCAAATTATTAAATAAGCACTTTCCAAGCTCTTCAATTCAACGAATTCAATGTTACCGTAAACTTTTCTGTGCCGGCTACTGTACCTATACACGCATATCTACAAAATGTTTCTAAGAGTAGCAGAAGTTGATAAGTTTCTTAAGACAAATTAAGCCCATTAAGCAAATGAGCCCATTTGAATATAAATTTAAGTATATATTTTTGGCGGTTAGGTCGCAGCCGGGTTGCCGCAACGTAAACGATACTATGTCCTCGGCTTAAAGTTTTTTTTTAATACCTTTAAAAATTCAGTAGAGATGGAGCCACAATTTCTGATTGGATATCTCTTTGTACGTAAACCTGGCAGCACCGCAAAATCGTTCTCCTAAAATTGTGGGGAATTATCACTTCCTAACTTGCCGAGAATACAGCTCAAACCTCGCGAGAGAAGTTTCATGTGATGTGATCATTCCTACTCACAGGTATGATCGTTCTCTTCCTGTGATTTTGAGAATTAGCGTCCAGGTGCGATATGTCATGGCTCAGCTGCATGTCTACATTCACTTGTCAAGACTAACTTAATTAAACATCCCTTATTTTCCAATGGAAGTAGTTTATGAAACAATAAAACAACAAAAAGTATCTAGATGCATTAGAATATATTTTTTGTGTTTCAGGTTTATTAAGTCTTAAATAATGTCGGCTGCGGAGTTATCTAAGCCTTAGTCAAAGTGATAGGTAGAAATATAAATTTTCGTCAAATAGGTTTTGTGCTATTCCCTTTTAACGGTCGATTTCTACGTATATGTATTTTATATCTTTGGATAACGTGAGGAATCACATCTTTGCTATAGCACAACCGATCTCGTTCTCACTCGCGACCACCCAAGCCACAATAGCTGCCTACACACTTCAACACCTTCCGACTATTCTTTGGTTCCTTGTGTCAATAATTTAGGATTAAAATCGTTCATTGTTAAACTATTCCATTTTCTATTATACCGGATGGACCATCACTTGTGGTCGAATTTTTCCCGTCCAAACGATAAAAGATTTGAATTTGAGCTTCCGAGGATATGATCGAATCATTAAGACCTACTTTTCAAAAAATTTTAAAGTTTCTTGGCCCACCCCGTGCTCGTCTACACGATGATTCATTCAAAATTATCTGAGGGAAGGGAGGTATTCCATGAATCAACTTGGCTGTTGCATTTTTACGAAATACTACGGCCCCAGAAATCAAAATTTTGAAATTCTGAAGAGACCGCCGTAATCTGAAAAATTTTCTGCGTACAACGGTATAAAAAAAGTTGCAACTTTATTGTCAACTTTTTTACAATTTTGAATGAATCACCGTGTAGACGAGCACGGGGTGGGCCAAAAAACTTCAAAATTTTTTGAAAAGTAGGTCTTAATAGTTCGATCATATCCTCGAAAGCTCAAATTCAAATCTTTTATCGTTTGGGCGAGAAAAATTCGACCACAAGTGATGGTCCACCCGGTATATGCAACTTGCAAATTTTAAAAATTGTTATATCACTTCTATTCACTCAATTAAGGAACTATGATTTCTTGTCTTGGGAAGCTTTGTATCACACTTTTTGTTCACCCTGTATTTTGATCGAGAAAAACTTCCAAACACTTTTCTTAGAAATTTACAGTTGGACTGCTTCTTGAACCTTGATGAATTTTCAGCTGTGCTCATACATTACCGCAGTTTCATTTCGAGAAGTAGCACAGAACGAGTCTGGAGCAAATATTTACGGAAGTGAACTCTCCACAATTTACTTCATTCCGTGCTTGCCTTCGTTTTAAATCAGTTATTATGACACAGTCCCCCTTCTCCTCCGACCTATTAAACGCAACTTGCTACTTGTTAAACTACTGGAGCATGCATTCTACATTAGGAGTCTTCTAAAACACAAAAGTTAGCCGCAGTTGAAGTTGGCGCTTACCCCGTCCTAGCGAAGTTGCTCCAATAGATCATGGTGGTCTCGGCTAGCAGGACTTCGGACTTGGTGTAGTTTCGTCCGAAGTGCATAAAGCCGCCAACGAGGGGCGCTCCGAACAAGTAAGGCAACTCCTCACCGTGGATGCATCCCTGCCTCTGCAACCAGCCAAAAGCTCAAACTTTAGGGAGAAATCATGTTATTAAGTCCAAGTCAAAGTTGTAAACGTTTTTTTTTTCTCGTCGGCTTAAATAAACCAGGATAACCCCTGCCATCCGACACGCCTGCCGGCAATGCCTTCCTGCAGCGCTTATATTTCCAAATAGAACTTAAATTATTCATATGGTATATTTCATTCGCGCTCACGTGAACATTACTGCTGTTCCTGTTTCTGACTACTTTTCTACAAGAGTTTACCAGAGCCGGTTGATAAATGGCCTTCCGATTCATGGCTTCCCGTTGGCTAATTCGCGGTGTTCTTGATAACATTCGAGCTTTCCTCCTGGAAAAGAGAGCCCAGGAGCGTCACTATTAAGTTTTTTCGCACTCCCGAATTGAAATATTTATCACAATCACGGGCTATACAAGAGTTGCAAAGTTAAACCGACCGAAAACTTTGCAATCTCTGAAAATGTTAAATTGAATTTAAATCTCATACGGATGCTGCGGCTCCAAACCTTTGACCAACTATACTAACGGAAGCGCAATGGCGTAAATCGGGAAATTGACTAGACACCCCGGTATGCAGACAAATAACGCACAATGTGTCTAGTGTTTTTAAATAATGTCGTGGCGCCAGAGGAACATTTTCATTAGTAATTGTCAAGCTACATTTATATCTCAGGTTTTTGCTGCCTCTGGCACTTACGCTTTTTCCTGGTCGTTGCAGCGTTGCGGCGATGATAAATTTCGCTTGAAATGAAACTATTTTTGTTGCTGATAACTGAAAGAGTTTTTAAATCTAGTCGCGGAGAAACAAAGGGAGAAAATGGAGCATCTGGTACAGGCGGCAACTATTCAAACCTACAGTCGCGACGAAATTGGGGATGGCACGCAAAAAATACACGACTCTGGATATTGGAAATATTTATTGATATCAAAAGCTTGCGAAATAAAATTGTTTTTTATAACGTTGTTGTATACGTAATCTCCAAAGAAAAAAATTATGCTGCTCCTCAGGAATAATTTCAGGAGTAAGTAAAATAAAAACAACCTTGGTTTCCGCCATAATATCTGTTTAAATTAAGTTGAGTTATGTAAATTTATTTTTTTTGTTAGGTTGGTTAATAAGTATTCACAAAAAAAATTATTTCTGAAAATTGTAACAACCTGTCCCACTTACTTCTAAGTATAGTATCATACAAAGAAATACTAACACTACTACTTGGTGGAGACAGTTGCTTAATACCTATATAAATACACAAGAAGAAATGGTAAATTTACAAAAAAGTTAAAAAAAATATAGGTATTTCTTAAATAAAATACAGGGTGAGTCAGCTAAAATGAATCAACCAAAATATCTTGGTGATACTTAAGTAAAATTACATCTTTAATACATGATATACTTAAATAGCTAAAATTATTCCCAGTTCACCTTTAAATGTAACTAAGTTTTATTCTGCTTGGAGATATTTAATTAAATGTATTAAATTATTTTTTTAATTACTCAAATTCAACTATTTTTTCAGATAATGTAAAAAGGGGAAAAGCCCTGACTATGATAATGGCGATAAAATTAATTAAAAGATACAAGTGTTATAAATGAGATCAGGAACTGCCACTGCCGAATGCTGAAACCCGACGACGTGTGTCGCAGCTTCTTTTAAGAAATTTGAAGCTCCAAGAAAGGTTCGCAATTAGGTGAAGATGTGGGATGGGTTAACTACATAAAATAATGTGCCAAACAGATAAAGAGATATTCAACCTAAGAAAGGCATTGGAAACCGTTCATGGTGGACTTCAACTTGAGCTGTAATACCAGCCCCGTGTCATGTCAACGGCAAGGAAGAGAGATCAGTTGGGTGGATGAATTTCAGAAATGATGACATGATGACATGCTTCGCGGAGCAGACAAATTGGGACCATTTGCAGCAAAGCTTCTTAAAATCAAATTATGCTGCTTCCTGCAATTTAAAAACAAAATCAAACAATTGCATTGTGATAGTATTGCGTTTATTTCCTAACCTCAGCTAAAAAAATACTCTTATAATTTGGAAAAATTAAAAAAAATCTTGATACATTTAATAGAATATCATTAAGCAGATTAATACATTCATACATTCATCCAATAGGATTGCCTCATTTTCTATTTTTCAACCAATCACGTAGCCTTTTCTTAAAAAAAAAAGCTAGCAGCATTTTATTCGGAATAAATAGCTACTAGCATTTTATTCCGAATAAATAGCTACTAGCATTTTATTCCGAATAAATAGCTACTAGCTTTTTATTCCGAATAAACTCTAATAGCTTTTTTTCAAGCAAAATCGATGATGTTGTGAATTTTTCAGTCATGTATTAATCTGTCGAATATCATTCGAACAAGAGATTTCTTCAGAATAAATGTTTAAGGTTAGCACTCAAACGCCTTGCCGTCGCAAAAACCACTCGCGCCGCCGGACGTAGGGCCTAAAAATCCTCGAGCTTCGCTCTCGGATTTTTAAGCCGGCCAAACGTCCTGTGGCGCTCGTGATTCTTGCTGCTAGGCAACGCGTTTTCGTGCGAACTTTTCCATTTATTCAGGATAAATCCCTTGCTCTGATAATATTATGTATGATTAATACATTCATACTTTTTTGACCAATAGGATTGCCTCATTTTCCATTTTTCGACCAATCACGTAGCCTTTTCTTGAAAAAAAAAGCTAGCAGCATTTTATTCGGAATAAATAGCTACTAGCATTTTATTCCGAATAAATAGCTACTAGCTTTTTATTCCGAATAAACTCTAGTAGCTTTTTTCAAGCAAAATCGATGATGTGAATTTTTCATTCATATATTAATCTGTCGAATATCATTCGAGCAAGAGATTTCTTCAGAATAAATGTTTAAGGTTAGCACTCAAACGCGTTGCCGTCGCAAAAACCACTCGCGCCGCCAGACGTAGGGCCTAAAAATCCTCGAGTTTCGCTCTCGGATTTTTAAGTCGGCCCAACGTCCTGTGGCGCTCGTGATTCTTGCTGCTAGGCAACGCGTTTTCGTGCGAACCTTTCCATTCATTCAGGATAATTCCCTTGCTCTTATGATATTATGTATGATTAATACATTCATACTTTTTTGACCAATAGGATTGCCTCATTTTCCATTTTTCAACCAATCACGTAGCCTTTTCTTGAAAAAAAAAGCTAGCAGCATTTTATTCGGAATAAATAGCTACTAGCATTTTATTCCGAATAAATAGCTACTAGCTTTTTATTCCGAATAAATAGCTACTAGCTTTTTATTCCGAATAAACTCTAATAGCTTTTTTTCAAGCAAAATCGATGATGTTGTGAATTTTTCAGTCATGTATTAATCTGTCGAATATCATTCGAACAAGAGATTTCTTCAGAATAAATGTTTAAGGTTAGCACTCAAACGCCTTGCCGTCGCAAAAACCACTCGCGCCGCCGGACGTAGGGCCTAAAAATCCTCGAGCTTCGCTCTCGGATTTTTAAGCCGGCCAAACGTCCTGTGGCGCTCGTGATTCTTGCTGCTAGGCAACGCGTTTTCGTGCAAACTTTTCCATTTATTCAGGATAAATCCCTTGCTCTGATAATATTATGTATGATTAATACATTCATACTTTTTTGACCAATAGGATTGCCTCATTTTCCATTTTTCGACCAATCACGTAGCCTTTTCTTGAAAAAAAAAGCTAGCAGCATTTTATTCCGAATAAATAGCTACTAGCTTTTTATTCCGAATAAACTCTAGTAGCTTTTTTCAAGCAAAATCGATGATGTGAATTTTTCATTCATGTATTAATCTGTCGAATATCATTCGAGCAAGAGATTTCTTCAGAATAAATGTTTAAGGTTAGCACTCAAACGCGTTGCCGTCGCAAAAACCACTCGCGCCGCCAGACGTAGGGCCTAAAAATCCTCGAGTTTCGCTCTCGGATTTTTAAGTCGGCCCAACGTCCTGTGGCGCTCGTGATTCTTGCTGCTAGGCAACGCGTTTTCGTGCGAACCTTTCCATTCATTCAGGATAATTCCCTTGCTCTTATGATATTATGTATGATTAATACATTCATACTTTTTTGACCAATAGGATTGCCTCATTTTCCATTTTTCAACCAATCACGTAGCCTTTTCTTGAAAAAAAAGCTAGCAGCATTTTATTCGGAATAAATAGCTACTAGCATTTTATTCCGAATAAATAGCTACTAGCATTTTATTCCGAATAAATAGCTACTAGCTTTTTATTCCGAATAAACTCTAGTAGCTTTTTTTCAAGCAAAATCGATGATGTTGTGAATTTTTCATTCATGTATTAATCTGTCGAATATCATTCGAGCAAGAGATTTCTTCAGAATAAATGTTTAAGATTAGCACTCAAACGCGTTGCCGTCGCAAAAACCACTCGCGCCGCCGGACGTAGGGCCTAAAAATCCTCGAGCTTCGCTCTCGGATTTTTAAGCCGGCCCAACGTCCTGTGGCGCTCGTGATTCTTGCTGCTAGGCAACGCGTTTTCGTGCGAACCTTTCCATTTATTCAGGATAAATCCCTTGCTCTTATGATATTATGTATGATTAATACATTCATACTTTTTTGACCAATAGGATTGCCTCATTTTCTATTTTTCAACCAATCACGTAGCCTTTTCTTGAAAAAAAAGCTAGCAGCATTTTATTCGGAATAAATAGCTACTAGCATTTTATTCCGAATAAATAGCTACTAGCATTTTATTCCGAATAAATAGCTACTAGCTTTTTTTCAAGCAAAATCGATGATGTTGTAAATTTTTCATTCATGTATTAATCTGTCGAATATCATTCGAGCAAGAGATTTCTTCAGAATAAATGTTTAAGGTTAGCACTCAAACGCGTTGCCGTCGCAAAAACCACTCGCGCCGCCGAACGTAGGGCCTAAAAATCCTCGAGCTTCGCTATCGGATTTTTAAGCCGACCCAACGTCCTGTGGCGCTCGTAATTTTTGCTGCTAGGCAACGTGTTTTCGTGCGAACTTTTCCATTTATTCAGAATAAATCCCTTGCTCTTAAGATATTATGTATGAATAAAATTAAATTAAATTTAAAGGTACCCATATGTACTGGAAATCATTTTAGCTATTCAATTATATCATATATTAAAGCTGTAATTTTACTAATAACAAAGATATTTTGGTTGCCTCACTTTAGCTGACTTACCCTGTATATAAAAATATTTTTGTTATCTCAAGAGATCTATGAAAATTTGATGAACGCGATTGAGCGCAGATTGACTAATAAAATAACAAATAGTCAAAAGAAAAGCATAGAAAACTATACGTACTTCTTGTGGGCAGTAAAAACAAACATAAAAGAAAGGAATAACAGGAATAAAACTTGAAGAAAAAATGATAATTTATTAGAAACATGGAAAAGAAAAAAAGTAAAATAAGAAGAAGGGTAGTTCGTAAAGCTCAAAATATTTGTAGCTCTTATGACATGAATATGGATGTTTTAAATCTAGACAACAGATTAAGAATAATTCCAAGTCATAAATTTGACACTGGACTTTCAACCGCAAAGTTCAGTTAGCAGAGAAAAATGGTTGCTTGTTGAATATCCAAACACTTAACTAAATACTTATGGTATGAAAAAAGTAGTTCAGATCAAAGTTAACAACTGCGGCGTTCGACGCAGGAAGTCGCTGGAAATTTGCTCGTTTCAGTTCCCGGCGCATCCACCACAACGCCCTTACATTGTAGAGATAGTAAACGTACTCTTAAACGTGTAAAAACCCAAATCTCGCACAAAATTGTTTATTGCGTCACTTGGAAGCTTCCGAGGAATTAGTGCCTACATTCCGGCTATTGATTCGGAGTGACGATGGCCCCATAACTGTTCGTGCCCATCTAAACAACCCCGTAATTTCGACACTTCGAAAGGACCGTCAACTGGCACAATGTATCAACTTGCCGAGATATATTAACGATGTTTTCGAAAATTATTCTGAAGTAGCCGTAAAATAAATCTCGTTCCGGCAAAGGGGCATCAGCTGTGACGCTAAAAATCAATAATAAAGACACGTCGCCGCATTTTATGGCGCTCAAAGTGCGGGTGGGGAGCAGAAAATTTGAATATACATAGACGGTTTATGGAGCACTAAAACCTTGTTGAAAGGTAAATAGAGATTAGGTTTGCAACTCGCTGAATATGTTTATGGTATTTCCTGCATTAAAGGACACGTCTTAAAACATCAAAATGTTGCTGATGCTCTTCATTCCTATCTAGAACTCTTTACAGGGCAATAGAGCGACTACTCACTGCTCGCCCTCTTCATTGTAACAAGCAAGGCTTCAATAACTACCCTACCAACAATTGTCAAGGAACCGATATTCATAAAGCACCTTGTATATAAGAATAATCCTTGGATGCAGATAACAATGCAACACGCATTTCACCGGCTTTACTTCCTGCAATATTTCACAATCGTCTCGTTGGATAAAATTCCTCCTATTGTTAGATACTTCCCATACATTTCTGAAGCTTAAAATGAATTTTCTTGCATATACAAATTTACTATCAATTCGTCGCTGCTGCTTGCTATTTATGTATATCGTTATTTCACCATATCTGGTGCGCTGAATCTTTGAGTGCCGTTTGGGTTCTGAACTGCGACCAGTAAGATCTTTTGTTTAAACTCTGCCTCAAAAGCACAGACTTTTTGCAAAGTTTACAATATCTTTGGGAGACCTTTCATTCACTTTGTCAGACGATAAATTTACTTTGTCTAAGTGAGTTAGTCTATGGTTCACTAAGGGACTCCAGTAACATAGTATGTGTTACAAGGTTTCTTCTTCTAATCTACATATCTGACTGTTTGTCTTTTCCAGTTTTCTGAGATGGTATGCCAGTAGGCAGTGTTCAGTAAGGAGACCAGTACTAAGTTTCAGCACGTTCCTCATCAGCTTGATAAGCCTTGTGACACTTCCTTGCTTGTCCTTGACCAGGAATTTGCTTTTAGTATGCTATATTAGCATTTCTTTCTATTCTGTGGCTCTTGCTCAACCCACAGAATGGTTCTGGTTCTAGAAGCAGTATGACTAGTTCATCGGCTGTAGTATCCTGGCACCCACATGAGGATGAGTATGGTAAGCATGAAATTATTAGAGAAGAGCCAGTGAGTCATCGGCGCAGAAACCAATTTGCGTCAGACCGGTCCCATTCAATACTGTCAAGGAAAGTTGGGCTGTCGACAGCGTCGTACGTTCAGGTGCTTTAGTAAAATTTCCCTGTCTTAAGTATGAACTCTGCCACTGTCGGTGCAGCCAAGCTCCGCCTTGCGCAGATTTTGATGACTCACTGGTCCAAGCTAATCTGTGACTACTTTACCTCTCGCCAGTTGCTTCAAAGATTGTTTGCATTCCCAGGCAGTCTTAGACTCAAAGCTGTTGGCTTTTAGAGCGAAACTAAAAACACAACTTCCAAAATTCAATAGTGATGTTTAGGAATTTGCCGTAAATAATGAGCTAGCTACCAAGTCACTTGGATTCGATTTCTGCATTGGTATTGATGACGTGTCAACAAAGATCGGTTGAGGCAACTGTACCCTCCACCAACTTTCCTTCATTTTTGTTGTTCTCTTACACATTTCTCGCTTAGCATATCCACATCAATAGCTTTAAATACATAACATTATAAAAAAATTAAAATAAAAAAAATAAGATTTAAGACCAAGCTTTATTGCAATGCAGGTCTGACCCACGTTAACTATAAAAAATTTTTGGAAACAAAAGGTTCCATAGAGGATGGCAAAATTCCGTTGATACAAAGATACTGAAGTTTAGCGATAAGTTTCTTGTAAGAAACCCTACCAAATATAAAAAAATTGTCGGGAGGGTGGCATCCCTTGTGTGATATCATAACTGTCAAAAAGAATTCTAATCGATTAAGCCTGATAAACGAACTGTAGTAAACTAAATTATCACGGATAAAAAGATTCAGAAAAGTACGGAGAGAAGATAAGGAGCGTTCTAGTAAAGAGGAATTGCAAAACTAATTTAACACTAAGAAGTGGAAAAAGAGGGTGATAGAAATTCAATAGAGCCAGAGAGGAATCAGGCCGATCTTAAGTAAATGACTCAGAGCACGGTTATGTATTTTTTTTATCGTAACGCCCGAATAAAGTATATATCAGAAGTGAAAATCTTGCAGTTTTCGGCCTTCATCTCGCTAATGTAGTTTAAGGGCAAAAAATCGTTGTAGCCCAGACCCAGGCATAAAATCGTGTAGGCTTTTAGTTTTGCTGTATTTTTGATAGCGGATGAATTATGATATTGATCCAGGCGGCTTTATGCTTGCTCACCGTGGCAGCTCAAGTTTCAGTTCGAAAATAAAGGTAATTTTTAACAGCCGCCCTGAAAGCTTTTACTATTAATAAAGCAAACAATGTAGAGTCGCCTTTTCAGATATGCACCCATAAAATGCAGCAAATGACACAAACTACCACATTTAAATTACCCAGTAATAAGGTCGGAAGACGTTACGTTTTAAAACTTCAACGGACCGGTCGCTTAAAACGAAATTAAGGTTATCAGCGGCTGCGGCTAATATTTCAAGCAATTATGGAAATTTATATGTAATTAAGTAAGTAGTTTGGAGAAACTATGCGCGCAAAGATGGGTCACTGGATAAAACTTTATTACGGAAGACTTGTTTGCTGTAATAAACCAAAGGGATTTAAGAGAGCCGGAAACGAGATATGCACCCGGACAACTGCAACTGCAGCACAGGGACCGGAGGGAATATTAATTCGGTTTTCTCTACGTTTTTCTCGAACTGAGACATTGTCTGTTCCTTAATAATAATTAAAGATGGGCGTTCAGGAAGAGGAGCGATTTGGGAATAGTTCCAGCGGCGGCTGTTCTCATGAGCCACAACAACTGCAATAAGCCGGGGAATTCCGGAGTTGTACCTCTCACGGAAATCCGATTATTGAAATTATGCGAATATCTCCAAGGTTCAACAATACCCCGACGTCTATATTAATTAAAGAGAACATTGCGGATATTCTGGCGAGTGGATGATAATACTGTGTTAGTTAAGTAGATATAAACCATTACCGATGATAACAAGAAAAACATTGTCAGAAAAAAAATATATCAAATCCAAACAGACGAATAAGAAATTGATACTTGAGACTTCTTAAGACACCATATGCATCATACTAAACTATTCTAAAATTTTTGCCATACTTGCTCACTTTATTTACACTACCAGTTTGAAAGTTTCTACAGTTCCTACAATAATTGACTAAATATTCGTTAAAAAGACTTTTCGATAACGTTCCCTACCTAGTCTTCTACACAATTTAACAATCTCGAACCCATCGATAAATGCGATATTTTAATGTTGTGTTTTAAAGTTGTAAGGTAAAAACAATTTGGATTCTTTCAGAGTTTACCAAGTTTAGTAACTTATTTGTTTATTTGGAAAGTGCAGTTCTAACTGTATATGCGACTAGTTTATGAGACAAATTGTTTAAGTTTGTCTTTCAGAACAAATAGCTACATTTGTTACATATTTAAAACTTGATGGAGAAACCGTATCTCAAAGACATAGTAAGATAGCGATAGAGCATGCTTGATATTTGAAGAAACGTGTATGCGAAAAGCATTGACAACAATTTCAGATTAGCGGACTTGCATACAGCGTACTGATAAAGTTATGACGTGTTAAGTTCTTACCTTCAAGTACTTTCATGCATAGGCACATTTGGGTTTTGCAAGAAAAATAAAATAGAATTAAAAATCAACTTAATTTGCTTGGCAAAGAGCTTTCATATGGTGCCGGCTTTTGTGAGCTCATCGTATCATAGCTCTCCATCTTCGTATTATTTTTGGCGTATGTTCAAGAGGAAATAACATGTTTTCCTCGAGGCGCTGGAACTGCGTTGCGGCTTCAGTGAAAAAAAAAATTCGCTTCTATGTAATTAAGTTTTAATTGTTCGAAAATCATGGGAGTTCTGAAACGGAGATTTAATAAACGAAAATTTTGACTCCAAATTAATTATCTCGGCAACGTTAAAAATGGAAACAGTAAAAGCAATTACCTTCGCATAATTACGACGGGGATGTTGAAAAGCCAATCGGAGGATTATTGATCTCGCTTTCATTAATGCAATTTCTGGGCAACAAAACGGGATAGGGGTCGATAGGCTGTAAATAGATTTATATCCTGAATATAGATTTTATCAGGATCACAAATAAAACAATAATGCGGGACAAATTGGCGAATCGGCCGAAGAGGCCACTTCACACTAAATAAAGCGACTTGGAGTGGTTCCAAGACGAAAAAAGCCAATCGATAAGCCACGCGACCAAGCGGATGTGACTGTTTTAATAGCCCTACATCTCCGACTCAAACGAAAATAAGCAAAGTCATACCAGAAGTCGAACTTTCCCCACCGGAAACGGAATTAAAAATTTCCCCGAATTATTTTTCATGAAGAGTTGAAAAACAAAATCTTTCATCTTTTATTCCCGGAGTTTTCATATTTCTACTAACAATCCACCCTGTCATTTCTCATTGAATCCGGACAAATTTAAGCAAATTTTCGCCTTTCAACCAACTGCGACGTCTTAAAGCAGCAAAGCTCGAGCCTTGCAGTTAAAAGCTCAATGTAAACACAATTATGTTGTGCAGAATTTTTAATTATTGCCTTAAACGCCCAACTTTTGCCGCCATTAATTATTAATTTGTGCCGCAAAGTTCCGGGCGGTAATTTCGAAAAACGTTATTGCAAACAACTTTAAAATCGGAAGAATTTGCATTTTCATCGGCGCTTTATATTTTATACATTCGAACTAGGAAAATGTTTCAATTTATCTCCGGATACTGTAGGAATGGAAATAAATTCGACTGAACGACTTTATTCAATAAGATGTATAATTTGAAAATTTCTGCTGAGCGTGGACTACGACGACATGTTACGTATGATTACAATTCAACCCATTTGATTGCAATTTAGTTATTCTAACGAAAATGACTTTTCTAGTGCAATTCGTTATGCCTCGGTGACCGCAACCTTAATCTACCAGCTTCTAATTAATCACATTTGACAAAGGTGCATCGAGAAAACTTTGCTGACAAGATTTTGAAACTAAAGTGGGCATCAATCGCTTAAAAGTCGCATGCAAAGTTCTTCTGCCTTGCTGCTTCAAAATTTTGTATTCCGTTCTGAAAGCAATTAAAACTTTTAATACGTTTTATACTTGAATTGATATTAGGACAGGTTTATACGGTGCTTACTAACTACTACTAACTACTACTTTAACTGGCTGGAACCCCGTGTTAGTGTTAAATTTCCGGTGCCCCGTAATCACCCTGTATATGTATATGTAATAGGGTGTTTCAAAAAAATCAAATATTTTTTTTTTTTAAATGGTCGGCAAATTCTGTCAAAGAATGCTAAAATAAAGACCTCGTCAAAATTTGAGCTCTTAATTTAAAGATTTAGTGGTCGCGGTTCGCAACTTTCTATTTTCCATTTAAATAACATAAGAAATAAATATTTTTAACTTTAGAATTTTATACCTCTGGATTGAATGAACTTATGGCAATGACCAATTCAGATTCTTATAGGAAATTTAATGCTCTACAAAAAAGGTCTCTTATAATTTTTCCATAAATTGAATCCTTCCAGAGTTATTCAAGGTCAAAGTTTTTCAACTTTTATCATTATGTAATAAAAAAATATCACACATTTATATCTGAGACATACGGAAGGTGATAAAAAAAATGAGAACAAATGTTTAACGACAAATTATAAATGATATTCTAAAAGAAAAGGGTAGAAATTAAAAATAATCAATTGTCCAACTGTTATATTAAGGCTTTTTTATTACAATTAGGGTACATCTCTCTGTGCTTTTTTACAACTTGTAATAGATACTGAAAATCTTCTTCATTTTTTGTTAAAGTTTGATTGTACTCAGTTAATAAGGAAACACCACGTTCTTTAATGGTACAGTGATTATTACGTAGGAAAAAAATTATTTTCTAGTTAGAAATATAATAAATTTTCATAATATGACAAACAACAATTATTGCCAAAATCTGATAAATAAAAAATAATAACCTCTTTAATTAAATTTTTTATTATTAGTAACAAAGAAAACGTATCGTAATGTAATCATCATGTTTAATAATAAAAGTACTATTTTCAACTATTCTGTTGAAATTATCATTTAAAAATTATTGAATATTGGATTGGTTATCTATTCTGTAATCCCTCTGCCGGTAAGTAGGTACCGATGACAAGTGTCAAAATCAAGTTTACGTATGAGTGCATCGACTTGGAAGAAACGTATACACTGACGTTTCATTATGGCCATTTAATGAGAGTTACCAAAAAGCTGTCTTGTTTTTGAGTAAAGTCCGAGTTATAAATGATACAGCAGAACGTGGTGTTTCCTTATTAACTGAGTACAATCAAACTTTAACAAAAAATGAAGAAGATTTTCAGTATCTATTACAAGTTGTAAAAAAGCACAGAGAGATGTACCCTAATTGTAATAAAAAAGCCTTAATATAACAGTTATTGATTATTTTTAATTTCTACCCTTTTCTTTTAGAATATCATTTATAATTTGTCGTTAAACATTTGTTCTCATTTTTTTTATCACCTTCCGTATGTCTCAGATATAAATGTGTGATATTTTTTTATTACATAATGATAAAAGTTGAAAAACCCGAAAAATCGGTTCAAATTAAACTTTGACCTTGAATAACTCTGGAAGGATTCAATTTATGGAAAAATTATAAGAGACCTTTTTTGTAGAGCATTAAATTTTCTATAAGAATCTGAATTGGTCATTGCCATAAGTTCATTCAATCCAGAGGTATAAAATTCTAAAGTTAAAAATATTTATTTCTTATGTTATTTAAATGGGAAATAGAAAGTTGCGAACCGCGACCACTAAATCTTTAAATTAAGAGCTCAAATTTTGACGAGGTCTTTATTTTAGCATTCTCTGACAGAATTTGCCGATCATTTGAAAAAAACAAAATATTCGATTTTTTTGAAACACCCTAATATGTAACTCACCTCGCCGGTCTCCAGCATTTAAATATGAAGTGTAAAGTTGTACGTGTTTTGAGATCGCAATAAACTGCCTGTCACAATGAACATTTCAAAGCGACAGTAGCAATTTGACCTTCCTTATCTATGTATTTGCAGAATGAAAATGTTACATAGCAAGATAGAACATTAGGGTGATTAGTTAGTATAAGTGTTGAATGAGATCGATGTGCAGCAGAAATATGTGTAAACATAGTTTCAACTAGCAGATAACTTTGGCAAATGGTCTCCCTTTCCGCTGGCTGACGAGTAAGAAATTGCGAACGGGCCTTATTAAATTTGGTAATTACTCGAAAATAATGAACAGGGCTTATTAAAATCATAAACCCGCAGCGGGTTCGTTAAATGAAACGCACTTTGGTACGCCTCCACTCGGCTGTTTTGTTTTTTAAGGAGCCCCATTCATTTATCATACTTACCCTATCTTTATGCAAAAACCGAGAAGGTAATAAAAAGCCGTTAAAAGTTGTCATTAGCGGGGCATCACCACCACACTGCCGGCAATCAATTCCCACTCAAAACCCGTCCTGTAATTGACAATTCATTAAGCGCAAAAAATCAGAAAACCCCCCCTGGACGAACTCCCCAAAGAAATTGTTTCTAGGGTAGATAAATGAAGTTTCCACCTTTGCCGAACAAAAACCCTGTAAGTGATGAATCCCGGCAATTATAAAGATTGAAGGTGTAACGTCCTTCAGCCGACAACCGGATTGATTAGGGCCGAATCCGGGCCGCGATCGCAACGCCCTCGTTAGACCGTCTGAGAACCGCCTATTCCCAGATATCTAAGTGGATTTGGCAGGATCATAATAACCTGCACAGCCGTCTTTCGAAAAGCGGATTGCGCCATTTCAGGACCGTAATGATGTTTTGAACGCGTCTAGCTCGTTGATAGCAATCCACTATCTTAAGCGACCCTTTAAAATATTCATGGAGTAATGCGCTAGAGTCGCTCACTTGGCTGAAGAAACGTTTAGTGGCAGGTATGCCAGTTTGTTAGTCAAATTAGGCGCTTTATTTGGATTGTTTAATATGTCTGCATAAATATTGCCTGAATGATGGGTTTGATAAAGCTTAGCCGGAGGATACCTACATGAAGAGTACGTGTTTTCCCACATCTGCATTATTGTGTAGTACTTGTTTGAATTGCGGATTCGGCGGGTAATGTACATAATTTATTGAATCTGCAAGGATTTGTTAAATAGGCTTACGATCCTCCACAAACAAACCCGTAATTCCAAAATTACATTACTTCGGGCTGGACGCTGTCTAGTGCCTAGGCTCCGCTCCGTTAAGCAGCTTTAGAAAGATTTGATTATTTGAAGTCCTACAATTAGAAAACTGCACCTGGGTCAGTATCTTACTATGCCATGTTTCGTGTTACAGTTGGCGGAGGCGCCGGGCGAATACGTCTAAACTGTATCCCGGTGAAAATTATGAGCGCGACCGCTAAACTGTAAAACTGCAAAAACTCTAAATAATAAGACTGGTTACTAAGAAAGAGGATTGAAAGTGTCAATGTTTAGTTTCAAGATTTTTACAAGTATAGATAAAATAGAATTTGGTGAAATGAAGCGAGAAAAATGTAAAATGTGAAATTATTTTATTTTTTGGTGTTTGGGGATGGCACCGTTGGCGGGAAAATTAAAGTTATCGGATATGGGTTGGACACTGCGACTAACCTTGAAGACGGCGTAGGCGGCTTCGAAATGTCTCGATCGTGTTCGCATACTTGGGCTTCACACACGCTCTTGCACTCTACGGTCTGCACAATTGTTCGTACGCCCGTTTAACATTCAACACTGACTAATTGGCAGGTTAACAACAACAACCAACGTGTTTACCTGTTGTCTTGTCCGAAATGCGCAGTGATCATCTATGGAGGGGGTCAGGACAGGGGGGTGTCTTTGGATAGCGTGGGAAGCTATCGCGATAAGGACGGAACACATGGTCATTTCATGGTCAATAATAGACATTGAAAAGTCAATTCTATGAATGGATCAGATGCAAATGGTCAACCTTTTCTTTTACCTTCAATCAAATTCTGTTCGAATGAATCAAAATCTTCTGTTTATTTTATTTTTCTCGGCCTTCCATGGACCATATTTAGGACAAGTATACCGGATTGTGGCATTGACTGTCTCCCGTTAGAAAATTCTTCGGTTAGATTAGATAATTGTTAAGTGACTTCCAATTAAAATTTGAGTCCACTTCTGTGGAACCGCTCATGTTGGCAGATGCAAATAGCGGCAATCCCGTACGTAAGACCGAATCGGGGCGGGTTAGATTAATGATAATGGAGCAATAAAATTTGGTTATTAATCTCCTTGATTTCCGCATAAATTTGCGGCAAGATCTTGGAAACCAAAACAAATAAATCTATCGAATTACCATAATCGGATGTGGACCACTTAGTCGTGAAAGTTTCGACGTTAACAGCAATGCAATCGCGCTCTTACCTGCGGATAATCTCCAAACTTGGTCTGGTAATCGAAGACGTATAAATAAGAGTTCCTGTGCTCAGCAGAATGCAAATCGGCAGTGTGCACGACCGGGGCCACGTATTGTGCATCCGACAGGGCTTCCAACGTCTCATCTCTAATATTGATCGGATGCTGAACGGGTCTTTCCCAATCGGTGTACTCATTAACAATTGTCGCCAGTATCTCCGAGAGGTGATAGCTGTACGTGTTTCTGACGAAAGTCCTTAAGATTTTCGATCGGCGATCCGCCTCGATGCCGTATTGGACGTCTTCACCGTTGAAGGCGAAGTAGGCCTCCGCTTTGACGACACCCAGCAGTAAATCGTACCGTGATAACTTGGAAACTACCGATTTGCGCAGGAGGACGTTGTTTAGGATGTTGATGGCGTTCTGCGGTTCAGATTTTACGGGCTTGTCGGCGTCGAAATCGTTGTAATGAGGATTGTCGCCTGGAACAACGAGACAAGATTCAGATTTTTGCCGGGATCGATGCGAGTAGGCGGAGAAGACACCACCTTTCGACGGTTCCGTCTAATTTGTCAGACGTCGGTGAATAGCGCTAGAACAAGTCCCGTATAATTAATGTCCTTAAAGCAAAACCTTTCCTTTTGATACATTGGTCTATTCCAAATGCGACTTAATTAGAATTGCACAATGTTATTGCTAAAATGGTTACATTTTCGGGGCGAGAGCGAGTAAACTGCTCTCGAGCACGCAGAAGTGTTAGTTACGGCTTAGTTAAATTAATTAGGGCAACTGGATAAGTGGCTTAAATGATAGTTTGTATAGATTTTACGACTGCTGGAACATCAATTTACTTCATCTAGAAATGCGCCTACAACGTCGATACGCCTTCTTAGATTAATTAACAATAACAACCCACTTCGCAACACGCAACGCCCTTAACCGAAAGAAAACATTGCGTTCAGTTGTGAAAATACGCTGTCAAGACCCAAGATGCTCGGGATATGACAGCACAAATGGCCGCGCCTGATGATGTAAGGCTTCCGTTTTGTTCGACTATAGAAGATTTGATAGAAAGACTGTTTCAAAAATTTATAACAGCAATTTTCCGCTAAGGAACCAATACCGATAAGATTTAATGAATGACTTGAGGAAATGGTCGTTTTATCGCCCGCCTACTTTTTGTATCTTAGTTCCTCTAATGTAAGAACAGTTTTCATCAACTCGGTCATAACGAACCAAACCCTAGAGCAGAAATGACACTAGATTACAATAATTTGTAAACCAAATTTAAATATGTACAGCTGGTATGATTCGTTTTTTTAAACTCTATTGAGGGACCAATTCTGTTTATCAACCTCCTGAATGTTCATCAAATAAAAATAAAGACACAACAATCTTCAAAGTAGAACGCCTTCCATTAAACGGTTATAACTTTCAATTCGCGAATATAATTTAAAAGTATCAGTACTTCTGCATTGGGTAGATAGGTATATCGACAATTAGTGAAAGTTAGGATAAGTTTCATTAATCCAAGATAAAATTAAGTCAGAAGAAATTAATCTAACCTCTATCTAATGACCCAGCATCTATTATAGATGGTAACGATGACAAGTGGTTGGTCAAATAGTGAAATAAAAATATAAAGATAGAAGATAATCTGAAGAATTGAATTAACAGCATTCAAGTGACATGTTAAGAAACGTCATCTTAACGTCGTCAATGTAGTTAGACCCAAATGTTTAATCTTACTATTCAACTGTTACATTTACGAGTAGATCAGTTGATAACAGATTATGATGTTAAACCCTTATCCTTAGCAACCATTGAATACCGGCTAATATCGCCGTGTAAAAGAACAATTTCCCCAATTATACTACGTGAGCTTGAGTGATGAAAACAAGAATCATAACTGTTTTCGTTATTGATATTCTGATTGTAGGTAATAGAATAAATATGGAAGAAACCACTGTATTAAAGCCCGTGTCTCACATGGCATAAATGACTTGACTAATAATACTCTTCCTTATTCAAACATCTTGGTCACCATATTAAGCTGCGTAATGACAAATCTACGCAACTTTTAGAGAAGATTTAGCACTATAAAAGAATAAAATGCTGTAACATGTTTTAAAATAGGTATGTAGTTTCAAAAAATATCTATACATATAGTCAATCGGGATCAACAATTCTGGCACAGCCAACCTATAGAGCAGAAGTAAACAAAGGACAAGTATTTAAACAAAACAGACCGTAGAAAGAGCTATTATCTAGTAGTAGGTGCTTTACAAGAATTCTTGAATGGAGATCCAGACAGCAAACGTAATATGCGTACATCCTACATGTTGAGGTAGGTTAGAAGTTTTATAGTTTGAGGTTTGAGGTACGGAAGACCACCATACGCGCAATTTTTTTGGTGACGATAGGTTTTGCTCAAAATTTTCCATTTCGCCAAAAAGTGAGCAGCGTAGTTTGAAGATCGGGTTGGGGAGATGCTCATTGGAAGATCTGTATTATTACTCACAGTCATTACCACTAAATAATAAAAAAAGTGAATCAGATACACGTACAAATAAGAAGCATTTTTAATAAATTGATTAAAGAAAATAATGTTAAAAAAAAACAAGAAAGTTAATTAAAAATAATTTTTTTACAAAAAATAATCAAAATTATCTATGCTGTAGGGTGAAATCGTACTTCAGGTCTTTATGACATAATTTGTTGTTATCGATGACCATGCGTCAGTTGGTGCAATTGTTTCGAAATTGTTAGCTAACAATCTTGCTAGCTAGCAATGTGCGATAGCAACCGGCCTTTCCACTAGCCAGCATCATGGTAATAACAAGTTAGCAACATTGCTAGACTAACTATCGCATCTAATTACAGTCAGTTTGGCTCAAAGCGACAGTAAAACCTGGTTTTCAAAAAAAATGGCAAAATGCTTCTGATGACCTTTTAAAAATACCGGGTGGACCATCACTTGTTGTCGAATTTTTCCCGCCCAAACAATAAAAGATTTGAATTTGAGCTTCCGAAGATATGATCAAACCATTGAAACCTGATTTTCAAAAAATTTTGAAGTTTTTTGGCCCACCCCGTGCTCGTCTACACGGTGATTCATTCAAAATTGTAAAAAAGTTGACAATAAAGTTGCAACTTTTTTTATACCGTTGTACGCAGAAAATTTTTCAGATTACGGCGGTCTCTTCAGAATTTCAAAATTTTGATTTCTGGGGCCGTAGTATTTCGTAAAAATGCAACAGCCACGTTGATTCATGGAATACCTAGCTCCCTTGCCTCAGATAATTTTCAACAAAATACTACGGCCCCAGAAATCAAAATTTCGAAATTCTGAAGAGACCGCCGTAATCTGAAAAATTTTCTGCGTACAACGGTATAAAAAAAGTTGCAGCTTTATTGACAACTTTTTTACAATTTTCAATGAATCACCGTGTAGAGCACGGGATGGGCCAAAAAACTTCAAAATTTTTTGAAAAGTAGGTCTTAATGGTTTGATCATATCCTCGAAAGCTTAAATTCAAATCTTTTATTGTTTGGGCGAGAGAAATTCGACCACAAGTGATACTCTACCCGGTATTAAACAATTATTGAACTAATCTACAATCCAGTTTATAGTCCTTTTTGTCAATCTCGTGATGAAGTAAAAGTAATGAAATGCAGTCAGGAATTAATTACTCAAATAGCTTATTGGTTAAATTTTTTACAGTCATTTGCAAAAGTCGCTATTATAGCAACCAAATTCATGTCAAAAGTGTCACTTTATAGAAGCTACTTTATTGCTACTTTTTTTTAAAATAAATATATTGTTATGAAAATCACAGAATTTTGTTAATAAAAGTACTCAAAATAGGTACTACTTTTATCACATATTGTGATTATCTGGCATAGTTATTTGAGAAGAATTGAAGAAAATCTTATAGAATAAAAATGGTTATTTATATTTGCATTTTAAGGAACTTTATTGAATTTTCTTGAAGGTTATGTCATATTTTAACACTATTTTAGAACAAAATAGTGCATGTACAACATTTCCAAAGTGCCTATATAGCACTCGCGTGGTTGTAGAAGACCTAGAAACTTTATACTGAATGCTGTAAAGTAGCGGTTTTGAAACTTGATATAAAAAATAACTAGGTCTAGAAATAATTCCGAAAACTAAAATTTATATAATTTTACAAGAAAAATATTTTTATTGTTTGGATGAAACGCATGGTTAAAAAAATCGAGCAGAATGCGCGACATTGTATTGAGATTTCATCACGTTTCCTTTGTGCAGTATTCAAAGCCCTCTCGGATTCCCCCTTGGCTAGTTGCTGATAGGATATCCACCCAACCTCGCAGCTTAAACCCCCTTTCATTGAATCCAATACCTTTGCAACCACCAAGTGTATTTAAATACAACAACAATCGAAGCATATTTCTCACACGTAAAGTAGATATTTTGTTTTTAGCGGAACCTAGAGAAGAAGTTAATTTTTGCCAGCTTAAAACTATTAAGTCATAAATGATTAGGCCGGTTTCATTAACTAATGTAGTTTGTTAATTCGAAATTCTTTGTTGGGATTTGCTGGAATGAACTTTTCAATATAACGTTGGCGTTTGGTTTCATTAAATTTGTTTACGAATGGAATTGAAATTACTATTTTCAGGTATGCTAAATTTAATTCCGTTTGCGGCACCACAATGAAATGCGATAAAAAAAGTCTTTTGTTCTCTTCCATCCAGTGCTTCCAGTGCTTCCAGTGCTCGTTAGGATTCCAAAATAATTAGGGCACTTTTACCTGTAAAGCTCCAGTAGTTGCATAGTTTGGGCAAAAAGTTCTGGAAATTAACTTTAATATGATTAATAATTTAACTAAATGGTCAATAGATTGCAAATATTGGAGAACAATATTAAACCATTTGGTTGTGCTGTGTTTAATTTATAATTTATTCAATTAGTTTCCAAATTGTAGCAAATATACAAGCGTGTACTAGTAGGTACTCTGGTCCCTAAATTTCATCGAGTCAAACCCAACCAACATCTATTTGAAAATCTAGTTGTCGAAGACTTCAGGCGCTTTAGGCTATAATATTGCTACCCTAAGAACTACTCGAGAAACCCTTAACCTTGAACGATTGCTAATACTGAAGTGTTCTATGTCTCTGTGATTATGATAAGTAATATTTTTATGGAGTATTTCTGATTAAAATGCTTCAAACAGATCGGCATAAGAATCGAAGGGTAAGTTAATGCTTCCAGCGACTTGGAGTAATAATGCTGATTTTGATCTCCAACAAAATTCATCCCTATTGGTTCTTCGCTTTATGAGCTTTTTATTTTAGCAACATGGTTCAACCCCCTCATGTGATTCCAGCACCTTTAATTCTAAGCTGTAACAAACGCTTACTAGAGGGCGCTTTTTATTTTCACGGTCGATACGAGAGGGCGTAGCAAGCGCTTTTTGGGACGTCCTCTAGCGCCCTCAATAGAAAGCGTCCTTTAGTACCCGTTCGTTACAAAGCATTTAAATAAGAAGTTGGGTTTGTTTTGATCGCAATCTAAGAAACAAATAATATGTGAGGCTTTGCTTTCGCAAAAATTGTATCGATAATTTAAGTATGTATGTAGTTTATTAAACCGATTGCCTTACTGCTTTCAGTTTTATTCGCGACCATTATGAATCGATACTCTAGCTAATCTTCTAATTTATTAAAGATTATTCGAATAAAGTATTTGGTTGTTTGATAGTTTTGTTTCCTCAAAAACAGCATTTCATAGTTTGTTTCACCAGCTGCCAGACTAAAGTTTTGCTATATTGAGTGGGTGCTGTCTTATTGGAGGTCTATAGAGACGTTGTGGTTTTTATAATTAACGGAATTTGCGCAGTTCAAATGTTATTGACGTGTAACTTCTCATCGTCGCCTCTTGAGAGTCATCCTGCGATATATTGGGAGCACATTAGTTGCGCGCTGATGATTTTCATTACAGTTTGCAGCAAACTTGTAATTGTGCGCAATTGTGAAACCAAGTGCTTAACATTATTCACATGTTCGTGATTATATTAGATGGCAAACAATCAGGACTAGGTAGGTATGTACATATTCACAATAGAGATCTACATGAGCTGAAGACCAAGCTATTCAAGGTCAATACTGGGATCTCTAAGCTCTTATGTTAGAAATTTATGCATATATACAAAAAAATTAATCAATAGTGCAAACAACACAAGTACAAAATACTTCACTCAACAGAATTAAAAGTTTACAATCCAGTAATTGCCCTGGTGCAACTGGCCTATTGGTCAGGATTTCCAATTTCCTCTCGATAGTTACCAGGAATTTAGAGGGGGTTTTGCGAGGGGACGGTTGGTTACCTGGAGGCTCGCCCGTGTCGATGACAACCCCATCGACGCTGGGTCCGAAAGCAAAGGCGAATTCCGGCGCTATGACCGGCGTCGACAACAACATTTCTAGGGGTCTCTCTCGAAGGCACTTGAGCAAGTGAGGATGCGGCAGTTCCGGGGAGCAATTCGCATGGATAGCAACTTGAGCTGCGTATCGGGACGGCTCCTGTATAAGCGCCCAAGGCGAAAGGGCTGATCCAGACATCAGGATGGCCCTGTGGAACAGCACACCTGCAACAACCAACAGAGTACGTCGTAATTATCTAACGGCCGAAAATAATTTGTTGATTCAGCCGCTGAAGCAAAACGACAAAATGGTGTATTTGAATTTCACGGCGCCACCTCTTCAGATGAGGGTGTAATTAATACTTGCGATAAAATCGTCTAAAATATGTCTTTAGAGAGAGTGGCAAGTAAGGAAGCGGAACCCTCGGGACGTTTCAGCAATTTTAAACCAACTTGCACGGTCTAATTATGATTCAAGTCAAGATCGTTTTTAATTTAGAAGTCTGGGGAGTATTCGAAAGTATAACGTTATTACGTTCGACAATTGCCCCTTATAAAAACAAAAGGCAGACATAAAAATAAAGGAGATACAGTAACGGTACGCGGATTGAGGACTTTAATAAGGCACCACCAAAAAGTTCATTATAAAACAATTTACAATTGAAAAGTGGGTTGTAATCAAAAAGATACCATCAAAGACGACGCCATTTAAATGGAAACGGAAATGGGGGATTGCATCAAGAGGGCGTTTCGCTTTAGGTCATTTACAAGTTTCTGTAAAATTACGTCATCCATCTAACAAGTGCGGCTCATCAGTTTGATCACACAAACACTCCAATCGGGAAGGGTGATATTGATTGGACGCGGTCACTCCAATTGCCCGAAAAAAACATTTCAGGGGATGATCAAAACGTAAATAGTGCCACCGCGTGATTAAATGCTGCAAAAGGCCGTGTGCCAAAAAGTCATTCCGCCTCCAGTGAATGGAAACGGACCTGAAAAGGAGTTAAGCCGGCGAGTTTCGTTTTTTGTTTAGCCAAATCGGCTTATGACGGAGTATCATATTGGCGCCCACACACAACTTTTCAGAGGCGAAGCAAAGACGAGATAGATATGGATTCTCTAGGTCTGATAAGATATCGCTTTTTCAATTTGAGTAGAGGTAAAAAATTAAGGTGTAAATGAGAGAAAATTTAAAACGAGTAACAAGCATATACGTTAAAGGATTTTCTTCAGCAATGATGAGCAATAAATTGCGGACAATGACAACTGAGTTATAAGTACTGTTTAGTAATTATTACCAATTTTTAAATGTTGCTCCTCAAATAAATAAAATATAATAGACTCTGCGGTAAGAAACACTAAATCTGCAAGATGATGCACGTCACTTTTGGCGGAGGCGCCGGGATAATGGTTACGATATTGAATCTATACAGGGTGATTAGAAGTTTTTCAACTTCCAGTAAGATTAGAAATTTGAAACTTGGGAGGCAGTCATAATCAATCATGCTCATTCTATCTAAAATATTTTGAGCTTTCTAGCTATACAGCATGTGCCAAAAGTCGGTATCAAGTTTCTTATTTTAAATGGAAATGTACCATTTTTTCTACATGGTTGGATTGGTCTTCCAACTCTGAGTTTTTATAACACTCGTCATGTAAACTTATCTGATAATTTTTGACATTATGTTAATTTATGTGAAAAAAATGATCGATGTTGTAGCTTACGAAAAAATTATTATCCGGCAAACGGTTCAGAATTTATAAAAGGCAATTTATAAAGTACTTAGTTCGAAGTCCAGACTAACTTCTGATATCTTAACGGTGGTTCCATTTTGTACCATATGAGGCAGACAATTTTCAAATATCACAACCAAAATGGTCAAGAAGTCATTTTTTTCAAATAGCACCTACTGATTTCTTTTATACCATTCGATAGAAAATTGTATTTTGGGATGAATTACTAAAGCATAACCTATACTTAACTTAGACTCCTATCAAATTAAAAATTAAAATTCAGAAATTCCATCAATCTTGCCGAAGGATTTTGCGATTTCTCAAGTATGCCATGGAAACAAAAGACAATTGCAACAATTTAATTATGAAAAATACCATGCTAATTTTATAAAACAACAACAACAAAAACTATCAAGAACCATCTTAACAAAATTTTAATGTAAATGTTCAATGTGAGCACTATTTTGATTACTACATTTTATTAATCCATTTTCAACAGATTGTGTAGCTCATCTTATTTCGTTGGGGTCAATACTGTCGAATGCTCTTATTATTCTCCCTCTCAATTCGAAGTGGTGAAGTATAAACTAAATCTTTTATTCGACCACAAACATAAATATCTAATGGGGTAAGGTCTGGAGATTTTTGTTGTTGTTGTTTCATAAAATTAGTAAGGTAGTCATTTCATAATTAAATTGTTGCAATTGACTTTGGTTTTTATGGCATACTTAAAAAACCAAAAAGTCTCTCGACAAGATTGATGGAACTTCTGGATTTTAATTTTTAATTTGATAGGGTATGAAGTTAAGTAAGGGTATGCTTAAGTAACTCAACCTAAAATACAATTTTATATCGAACCGTGCAAAAAAAATTAGTAGGTGCTATTTGAAAAAAAGGACTTTATGACCATTTTTGGTTGCAATATTTGAAAATTGTCTGCGCCCATATGGTACAAAATAAAACCACCATTAAGATATCAGAAGTAAGTCTGGACTTCGAACTAAGTACTTTATAAATTGGTTTTTATAAATTCTGAACCGTCTACCAGATACAAATTTCTTCGTAAACTACGACATTGATAATTTTTTTTCACATAAATTAACATAATGTAAAAAATTGTCAGATAAGTTCGCATAACAAGTATTATAAAAACTCAGAGTTGGAAGACCAATTAAACCATGTAGAAAAAATGGTACGTTTCCATTTAAAATAAGAAAGTTGATACCGACTTTTGGCACATCCTGTATAGCTAGAGAGCTCAAAATATTTTAGATAGAATGAGCATAACTGATTATGACTGCCTCTCAAGTTTCAAATTTCTAATCCAACTGAAAGTTAAAAAACTTCTAATGCACGGGCTACGTGAATCACCCTGTATATGCAGAGCAGATATTAAATTCAATAACTTGATCCAGGTCTGCACTGCGGTGTAGGTACAAAAAGACACCTACATGGTAAAGTTTTGCCAGTAAATTTACATTAGCTTTTAATGCTGTATCTGTCAATATCTAGATAGCAAGCATAACGTTCTCAATTCCACAGTTACATAAATATACAGCCTGACAATATCTTAATTAATCAATAAAAACTTTTATTCGCAATAGGTAATATGTTCATTCCTAACCTTTTAAGGAGTGGGAAAGTTAATCATTCCTGACAATCCATTCCTGACTTTACTTTCCCTTTCTAGGTTAGGAATGGGCCCATTCCTGACCTGCTGTGAATACGAAAATCGCTCGGTAGATGGCGTAGAGTAAAATTTTACAAATTAATTTTGGTTTATTTGCCAAAAATGAATGATTACGAATAAAATAGTATACAAACCTCCGTGGAAATTTCCTTCTGTCTCGAGCATTAACTCACCTCGGCCCTACGGGCCTCGGTAAGCTATCTTAACTCTCGACAGAAATAAAACATTTTCCACCTCGGTGTGTAATCTACTATTATCGGTTTCAGGCTGTAAGAAGGTCCTTAACAATCAGAAAAGTTGGTTTGTCATGTACCTTATAACTGTACTCGGAATGTAAAAATGACATATCAGTAATGTAAAAATGATATAATGGTAATGTTCTGTTTTTACAGTACAATTATTAATTTGCTGCCACTGTTTGAACTCAGTATAACATTTTTCGTATCTCACTTTCGTCTTGGTTGGAATAAGTGCTTGCATAGCTTCCTCAGCACTTTCTAGCACGATTTCAGGCAAATTAGCGTCACTCATTATACAAATTATTGCATTTTTAAAAAATAAAATATTTGTTGACAAACAAACATCTTTGTGACTACCTAGCAACTAACTTGTATAACAACTTTGATTTTTACGGAAAAAGTTGCACATGAATTTTTGATTTATTAACGCAGTCATAATAATTCATCAAAATGCGGAGGTTATGACATATTACACCCTTGGATGTCTTAAAATTCTCGCTCTTTGAGCTCGAATTTCAACCTGACATCTGCGGCTGTAATAAATGCCACAACATTTCTCAGTATGCTAATAGCTATTAATTTGCTCTTAAGTAGTGTTGAATAGCATTTCTTGGACAGCCATCCCAATTCAATCTCTTCCAACTTATCTAAGAACTGAAGTTAGGTCTTATAGACATATTTTAAATGACTTTAAAGAAAATAGTCTAAAGGACTTACATCTGGCGATCGCAGTGGCCATTGAATACGTCCTCTTCCTGTAAACCCCCGACTCTTATTTTATTATTTTATTTAATATTTACCACAAGTCGCGCACCAACCAAACTTTATATTATTATAAGAGACAAAAAAACTGTCTATCTAAAAATGTAAAAATATACAGGGTCGTCCATATAAACTGACGGTGACGTCATATCTCAAAAAGTTAAGTAGCTTCTGGAAATCGAAGTACGTCACTGAATAGATAGAAATACTACAAACACTTTTGCTGAAAGTATTTTTTAATCGTACTTATGGGTAAGGTGTTACGACACATTTGCCCAAACCTCTATAATAATCGCATAATTATATTCAATCAAGAGAACTGGTTGTGAGCGTATGAGGGTAGTTCAAAAACTATTGGGCCTTTCAGGAGTAACAATCCCAAATAATATAATGACATGATAATATGGCACATCGAAACAAGGTATTATAAGAGGATTTCACGACGTCTTAAAAATCATTAAAAATGGAAAACGTTTCTACAGCTATCTACTATATGTAAAGTCCAGGGAAATAGTAGATTACACACCGAGGTGGAAAATGTTTCATTTCTGTCGAGAGCTAATGCTCGAGAGAGAAGGAAATTTCCACCGAGATTTGTATACTATTTTATTCGAAATCATTAATTTTTGGCAAATAAACCAAAATTAATTTCTAAAATTTCACTCTGCGCCATCTACCGAGCGATTTTCGTACTCACAACAGGTTAGGAATGAGCTCATTTCTAACCTAGAGAGGGAAAGTAAGGTCAGAAATGGATTGTCAGGAATGATTTCTTCCTCACTTCTTAAAAGGTTAGGAATGAACATATTACCTATATGATTGCGAATAAATTAGTTTTCTTCAGATATCAAATGAGATTAGATGTAGTGGTGCGATACACTGCTAATTTGTATGATTGAGAATAAATTGTAAAAATATGAATCGGATATAAATGAGCTAACTGTTGGTGGTCAACTCCTTTGTCTGATTTTTTTGCCATAAAAAACCCCGTAATAGTAAAGCACACATCTCTTCACTTATTATGCACAAACCTTAGTGACCCAGTTAGTTAAATTTGGTGGTGTAAAGCAATGGACATTGACAAAAGGGTGAGAGAGGAATCCACGCGTAGCTTCGAAATTTACTGAGAATTCCAATTACGTAAGGTCGGTGTCGATTTTTCGGGCAAGTTGTCTTCCGTCTCCGCCCCCCCGCCATGTAGGGAGCAGTTCCCGTATTTCCGTTTGCATATTTGCTGAAGTGTGCAAATAAAGTTCAAATATGGAGAAAGGTGCAAGTTGTCGTCGATATTCCGAAAACGCTGCGTCCACATTAAACGGGCTGCATCGTCGTCGAGACTCCATCACGTCATTAAGCTGTATGGGGTAAAATGAGTGGAGAATCTCGTCGTAGCAGTATCAAATTAATAAGTCCATCTAAGTGGAGCTTCATTAAAAATCAATTTAGAATCGGTATTTTCTCGACGTGGTCCTTGAAGATGGCATTTCAAAGCGGCCGTCTTCTTATCGATCGTTGTCAGTTCACTTCCGGCCAATAAGTCAATTACAGGGTAGGGTACGGACAATGGCAGTTGGCAGAGCTTCAAGACGCCCATAGTTTGATTTACTGCCGGCAGATAGCGCGCCGCAATTTGGTTTGAATATAGATATGTATTTAGAGGTATCGACTTGAATATAGGCCGAATATTATCGTTGATTTATGGACGGCCTCGATGCCCCCGTTTAATATTTCGCGAAAATTCGACGGTTCCCCGGATTACCCACCTGACTTTTTATCCGGATCCGGTTTATTGAAACCAGCAAATTTGTTATTTATGTTGCTAGTTGTTCGCTTGCATTTTTCGCGATAATTCAATCAAGAACGACACGTGTTGGCGGATTTCGGTTTGCGCTTGCGGATCGCGGGGCAGTTACACGAACCGGAAACGGTAACTTTGCAGTTTCGTTGCCGCCGTCATTTGCACAATAAAAACGTATTTGTATGGTATTTGTCGGAACTTCATTTTTGAGTTAAATTTCCCCGCGGAGAACAAAACTGGGCTGTCTCTTGCATACGAATTCGAACGCCGATGAAGTAATTGACATTCAAATCAGTGCCAGTTTGTTGGAAAAATTAAAGAGACGAAAAACGCACGAATTACGGAATTAAACGAGGTTTATTTATGAAAATTTCAGAATGATGCTACCACAATAGGCGGGACGTAACGGGGTAGTCAAGGGGCGCGGACGCCTCGACGGCACTAATCTTGTTACAAGAGCTGTCCATACGACTACGCCGGAGCCAGCGGGATTTGCATCGGTAGAATTACTCGCCTGCTATTAAACTGTCTTACAAAGTCGTTAGTGAAGTATTAGGCAACTTGGACGACCGGAAGTATTTACAAGTCGGATACGCAAATAATTGCCTAGGCAATCAATTGAGAACAAAGAATTCTTCCGCGTCACCAGAAACTTGACTAGTCAAATAGCTTCACAGACAAGAGAGTCGTAAATTAACTATTACCAGTATTTTATACAGAAAGGTATTTCAACCAATCGATTAGCCTCTTTATGAACTTATTGAAATCCAAAAAAATTTTGGAAATTATTTGAATGTAGGTATGCACCTGGATTATTATTTGTAAATTGAGGGGAGATTTTAAATACTACAGACAAACCTCTATAACTCAAGAGACCGCAAAATTAGTTCGAGTTAAAGAAATTTTGGATTAAAGAAAAAATATACTTAGTTATTTATACACATGTTTGATTGCAAACTTTAGAAGAAGGTTGAAATAACAAGTTGACTAGTGTTTTTAATGAAGGACATTCAAAAGCTTTATTGAACTATAGAGCTTTTCTAAAAAATGCTTTTCAAAACAAAGATTCGGTCATTTTTATCCTTGGAAGGTATATCGTATATCTTTACTTAACGGTTGACCATCTGCATCTTCTCGAACAGTCAGGCTGCCCTACGGACATTAGTCTCCTTTAGGGCTTCATCAAGGCTTGTCTGGGACTATCACGTGAAACTCCGGAGACTAGCGGAGAACAACAAGGTAGTTATCTGCTGGATCCCAAGTCATCAGGGGTATGGGAGAAACGAAAAAGCTGACGCCCTGGCCAAGAAGGGGTCAGAAATGGGCCACCTAAAGCGCGCCCTTAAGAACTATTTGTCTAAAAGGCACTCTAGGGAATAGGAGGCGAGGGCACCTCGACAGTCGAGAATCTTTATTTCAGGTCCCAATCAGCAAAGAACAGCTGAGTTGCTGAAAATCAACAGGGAAGACCTAAGAAAGGCGGTTGGACTGCTCACGGGACACTGCCCCCCCAGAAGACACCTCTACATCGTGGGCTCTCTTGAGGACCCTATGTGCAGAAGATGTGAAGAGGAGGAAGAAACGGCTCTTCATGTACTGTGTTACTGTCCGGCTCTTGCTGCACAGAGGTCCAGGTACCTAGACTTTTCCTTCCCAGAGGTGAGTGAAATCAGGAGTGCTCCTATGAGCAGGCTACTGGGCTTCATCATGCTCTAAAGGGGTCTCTAGAAACCTAACAGGGTTGCACATAATAGACCTATTTGGCCGCAGTGTGCGGCTCGGCGACCAGCCAGGCTCCCCATGCTCGAAACAAAAAAAAAACAGTTGACCATGAAGATCTTTAAACATTTAATGAATCTTTTGCACAATTAGACCGACTGATAGGAATTATTTGCACAACTTTCTGATGACGTATATGTATTTCTATAAATAAGATCGCTATAGGGGAGCGCGGGACTTGTTGTAAGAGGGGTAAGTAGTAACAGACCTTTTTCAATAGGAATTTAAACTTTATTCACGATTTTTTTTTTACCTAATCTTAAAATTATACCGCGCAACGCCACTTTATTACAGCCAGTGTCCCGCCAGGCGGCGCAGTGAGTGGGTGCGTGCAAACGCTTCCTTGTTGACAGATAAACTATAATTTTATTTTCGTAAATTTTTGGTTAGCTTTACTATTCTCGACTAATTGGAGCTTTATGTATTTTATTTGATGCTAAAATATAACTATTTATAATGTTGTGTAAAAGTTTTCTCGATTACTAAGTTGATTTAATAGTTATCGTGATAAATATTAAAAACTGTACCTTGGGGCTAGTTGTAACAAAACCTCGGGGTTTGTTGTAACATGTAAGGTATAACTAAGAGATAATTACAAGACTTAATTTGAAGGTTTATAATTTAATTTACTGTGATTATAAAGTGCCATGTTGATATATAAGTACCTATAGTAGTACATAAGTACAAAATAAGATAGATAGTTAAAAACTTAAATCGTTAATTTGTTGATTATAAAAAAAGTATGTTTCAGTTAATTATTTAATGAAAAATACATATTATAGAAATGCCTAGTTAGTTTTTGTTGTAAACAAAGTAAAATGATCCAAGATGTGAAAAAATTAAACGATTGGAGGTGTCACATTTTTGTTTATTATTGTTGTTACAATTAGCCTCAACCACGGGGTAAGTTGTAACACTTCCTTTTTTTTAAATAAAAAATTAATTGTGAAAGAGTAGATTTGATATTTTTTCGATTTGACTTAATAGAAAAATAGTTAGAGTATCAATCAAAGTTTAGTTAGTGGTAATTTAGCCAATACACTTCAAGATATATAATTATTTGTTAAAATTGTTACAACTAGCCCCTCGCTCCCCTACGTGTAAACCTTTGACAGTTTGCACTTGGGCAGATATTAGACTTATGACTGTCAGTCACATGAATTGCAATATATGGCTCAATAAAGTCTATCACATAAAATTACTAATATGTATCAAGTTAGTGATAAAATTAAATAATCAAGCTTTCAAATCGAGCCAATGGTTTGCTTAGATGCGTCGACGATATCTGACTAGTGTGCTAATTGTGAACAAATACCTCAGCAACTATTTCTTCTTCGGCCGGGTACCGCAAACAATAAAGAAAAGCGTGTCGTTTCCAGCTTAGACTAAGCAGGAGAAACGTAAATCCAATTTGGCCACCCCGCCTTGTCCCAACAAAAGCAGCTTTAGTAAAAGCCGCCATAAGTTTACCGAAACAGCCACCTCGACGTGCAGGTTTTGGAAAAGCAATGTTATCGGGAAACAATACGTAGTGTTAATTGTTGTTTTATACTAATTAACGAAAGCTGAAAAGCAATTATCGATTCTTTTGAGCAATTTTTCTTTGATTCTGGTTAGCCTCTTCAACCGCCAATTAGGCGTTAATTAGGCAACTGTATTTAGGTACTTATATTATCTTCTTTTTTCCCAGCTTTGAGCTTTCGCATGACAAAGTCCACAATTTTACATATAAATGCCGCTTAAGAGGAACGTCTTCGTCCATCACATGTGGTTTTTTCTCGCTGTATGCATTTTGACGTGCCGAGATTAGTTCTCTCATTTTAGATCACTGCATAAAAGGAAATGGAATGAATCAAGTGCAAGTAAATAACCCAGTTAATTTAATGGAGTGACGTCGCGGGCATGCATTGAGTACGCAGCTGGTCCACAGTGATACGCTCCGCCTTAATCCAGAGTTGGCTTGACACCAGGTTGCTATTTTACACGTCGTTACTTCATACTGAATACAGGCCTGGTTTTCGCGCGCCAGTATGATGACTTAAGACAATATTCATAATGTTTGATGCGAGATCATTTTGAGTATTCTGCAGAGCAATTGCACTACATTATTTCGCGCAGCCGTAAAGTGAGGCAGATGGGTATAACCCATTTTATGAGTGTCGAACAGAGAACGACAATAAGCACCAAATTCGTATTTTCAAATTTACAAAAGAAACACGCATATTTTGAGTAATATAATTAGCCTTCAGTTTAGAATATTCAATAACGAATGGGGGATGATGAGGTTTACAACAAACTAAAGTCAAATTGGACTATTTATTTAATGTTAAAGTAAACATTTGTATTTTGTTCATATTAACGTGCATGTTAACTTTGTTCAAAGCATCATCCCCCGGAGTCTTTATTGTGACGTATCAGATCTTAAAAACAAAAGTTAGATATTTTTTACCTGTACGGAGCGATTTTGGAAATACGAAATGCATTTTATCTCTTTTCAATACGTGCCCCTGCTAATACAAAAACTCACGTCAATGCATTTTGCTGACGTTCTACAATCACAGATGATAAAGCGGAGACGTTCCTCTTAAACATCGGAGCAAAACACATTTCGTGTAAGTAATGACGATATTTAATTTGATTGTGTAAATTTTGAGGTGATGATTGTGTAAACAAGTGCTTTTCAGGTGGCGTGTTTAGAGACGGAATAAGCCACTCGGTTGATATTTATGTGTCCACGGAAGCTTGAGAGTATTACGCGACATGAGCCCGCAATCCATTGTATCAGGTGGTTGTGACGACGCTTTCGGTAATTTGGCAGATTACCTGGGCATCCGGAAACGATTGCATTCAGTGTCGAGAATTTTGAAAATTTACAAGTTCAGCTATTTATGGAGTAACGAAGATTAATAGATACATTATTAGATAAATTATAAAATTAATGGCGACGTTATTGATTCAGCCAGATTTAGCGCTGCAGCTAAGTTGAGCAAAAATTTCTTGTTAAGTCACAAATTTATGCCGCGATAATGAAGACCGATTACTCAAAACTCAAGTTCAGCTTAAACCGCAAATTGCTCCATTCGTATTTGTCCGAGCGAAAGATGGAAGGATTCTACATTTGCCTAGTGAATGATTGCAACAAGAGAAAAAGTTTCAGCCGAAATTCCATCGCGAGCTTAATTCCCGACTTAAAACTCATAAAGGGCTAAATGCTAAAAGTACACTGCTCAAAAAAATTAGGAAAATACTTCTTGTTGATGTCATTACTTTTATTTAAATTTTAGTTTTATTTAAATAGTAACACCATGAAGATGGGCTTTCAAAATGGGAACAAATATAATGTACACCAAATTAAACCATACTTGCACTGTCCACCAGAAAATTTAATGAGCAACAATAATTCTAAATGAAACCCAAATTATTATACATCAGAAAATGAGAACATCACCATTAAAATAACTATGCTGCGTATTGTTTTACCATTGCTACCATTTTAAATTCTATATGTCTATCAATTTTACTAAATATGTTCACCAAATTTAGAATGCTCAAGTTACGCGTCCGTGCTGTACATAATAAATATTCGCGCTATCCATTTATATTTAGTGTTTCTCAAAAAAACTATTTGTGCGTCAAATAATTATTCTATTACTCCAAAAATGAAATATGCTCGCGCATCTCTCCTTGCCGCTTGCGCTTCCAGACAAGAGGCACGCGAAAAAAGTTTTGTACCAGGTCAGTTCAGGGCCCTGTAATTTTTTTTTTAAATGCACGATCAGAAATTACTACTAAAAGAAGTTTTACGTTTTACATAATGCAAGCCAATTACAGCAAAGCATTTATATATTACGAAAATCAATATCTTTTTTTGGGCAAACCACTTCTATTTTTACTCTTATTTTCCTTGCCCTAGCACATCTACATCTGTAATTTTGCATAAAATTATTTACCATTTGCACAACATTTTATTGCTTGTTTATTTTTGATCAACAAATAATATTTTTAACTGCTAAACAATATAAGACACTGTCTGGGTATTATGTTAGAATTAAATGCGGAATAAAATTTGGTGAACATTTAGTATTTATGGTCAACAAAAGTTATTTTGGCGAACAAAATATATAAGAGGCCAGCATTATGTCAATATTTGGTTGTCGCTTTAAGATTATGTATTTTCTTAATTTTGGTGAGCATTTAGTATTTTTGGGAAATGAAAGTATTTTTTTGTATGAAAATATTGGGTAAATTTGGTAGACTGTTAAATACGACCCTTTCAAAATTCTGAAAGATAGGTACAATCTTTTTAGATAGAAAGTGACTTCGGCAACCTTCAACCAATTCTTTATTCTAAAGAGTTGAATAAGAAATGAAAAAGCGACAAAAATCAAAAATAGTTAGTAGGCAAATATACCAAAAGTCATCAAACTTAGAGGGTGGGGGGATGCAAAATGGCACAAAAAAAGCTGCCGGTTTTGGGTTTCTTTTTTTACTACTTTGATTCTAAAAGTACATAATCATAATTTACGTACACCCGGATTATTTGAAAATAAAACACTTAAATCGCTGGTTTGACTGGTTTGGCAACATTGTAGACTGCATGGGTCATTTAGTACCGGTGTTCGGGTCGGCTCGGTAATACTCGGTGCCTTCAATCTTACCAGACATTGCTATGCAGTCTACAATGTTGCCAAATGCGTCAAACCAGCGATTCAAGTGTTTCATTTTCAAATAATTCGGGTGTACAATGTTCCACTTTGTTTCTGACAGTATACAAAATAATAATTTGTAGTTCCAAATTACAAATTAGAGGCTAATTAAGCCATTACTTTTAACAAACATGGAACAGTATGATAACAGTATGAGTATTCACCCGGCGCCTCCGCCATTTGTTGAGTGACAGTTACATTTAGCAACTGACCAAACAATTTCTGCTTGTGGCATATTTTCGCTTTATGCTATTAAAGATTACACTGTATATTAAACACATTACTGTAAAGTGAGATTGTCTGAATGAACTAACAATTCGTAACTTTCAGCATTTATAATACGAAAAGAAGTACATATCTAGGTATCGGCTAACTAACAAGCAATAACATCAACTTATTCGATTAGCTGCAAACCGGAGGTAATTGGCAGAATGATTTAGTAACCGACGTGTTTCGTTCAGGTTTCAAGGAGTTTAAGCCACAAAGACGTGAACAACAAAGTCAAACTTCAGAAACCACATGTCAAGATTCTTAAGGGTCACGGGAAAACTATTTACCCTTCACCCTAACTAGAGAGTTATTTACTTCAACAGAAACGGAATCTCGATCAGTTATTTAATTTTCCTGCCATAAACAGCGGAAAGGTAAATTAGCAAGCTATCAAGTAACACCGCCATTACCTTTACGTTTTGAACAGCTATACCAACGACATCGACTATTGGTTGTTTAAATTAATTAAAATTTAATGGGTAGTATTTAACAGTCTATCAAATTTACCCAATATTTTCATACAAACAAATACTTCATTTCCCAAAAATACTAAATGCTCAAAAAAATTAAGAAAATACATAATCTTAAAGCTACAACCAAATATTGACATAATGCTGGCCTCTTATATATTTTGTTCGCCAAAATAACTTTTGTTGACCATAAATACTAAATGTTCACCAAATTTTATTCCGCATTTAATTCTAACATAATACCCAGATATTTAATTTTCGACAGTGTCTTATATTATTTAGCAGTTAAAAACACTATTTGTTGATCAAAAATACACAGGCAATAAAATGTTGTGCAAATGGTAAATAATTTTATGCAAAATTATAGATGTAGATGCGCTAGGGCAAGGAAAATAAGAGTAAAAATAGAAGTAATTTGCACAAAAAAAGATATTGATTTCCGTAATATATAAATGCTTTGCTGTAATTGGCTTTTTAAAAATTCAGAAGTCGATAAAGTAAACAATGACTGAATTATGTAAAACGTAAAACTTCTTTTAGCAATAATTTCTAATCGTGCTTTAAAAAAAAAATTACAGGGCCCTGAACTGATCTTGTACAAAACTTTTATCGCGTGCCTCTTGTCTGGAAGCGCAAGCGGCAAGGAGAGATGCGCGAGCATATTTCATTTTTGGAGTAATAGAATAATTATTTGACACACAAGTAGTTTTTTTGAGAAACACTAAATATAAATGGATAGCGCGAATATTTATTATGTACAGCACGGACGCGTACCTTGAACGTTCTAAATTTGGTGAACATTTAGTAAAATTGATAGACATACAGAATTTAAAATGTAAGCAATGATAAAACAATACGCAGCATAGTTATTTTAGTGGTGCTGTTCTCATTTTCTGAAGTAGAATAATTTGGGTTCCATTAAGATTTCTTGATGCTCACTAAATTTTCTGGTGGACAGTGCCAGGGATGTATGGTTTAATTTGGTGTACATTATATTTGCTTCCAAATTTTATATTGTATAAATATAAAGTTTTGAAGCAGCTATGGCCTAAAAAGCATGACATTGTTTTAACAGTTCTCCTCTCTCATTCATTAACCCTAAAACTTGGTGATGTTAATCATCAACAACGAAACGGTGATCCTGACAAATTTTCGGCCGCAAATACTTATAGTCTCGCTCCGGTACGTTCTAAACCATTGTAAATTTACCCATTCCCCAAACGATGCCGGATTGTTTATTGTTATCCTGATAATTTCGGCGTGTATCCGGGACGGACAGGGCCGAAATCGATGACCGTTCCATTGTTTCGTTCCGGCCGTCCTTTTTTGCCAAACCTTGCCCGTTCACCAACCTAATCTGTTTCTGCGTTGTTGGATAAAAACCCTTCCGACGCTCTTACGTACCTTCAGGAACAGCGCTGGACGTTAACAGGAAGTTGACGCAAGCCGCTCCGGTCCCGTGCCCCACTACGGTCACGTTAGTTGGATCTCCGCCAAACACGGCGATGTTTTCCTGTATCCAGTGAAGGGCGGCTATTTGGTCCATGAGGCCGTAGTTCGCTGGAGAACGGGAATACGGGTCGGTGTTTGCGTTGAGGAAGCCTGCAAGCAAACAGAACAACTTAAATACGTTAGCTTGTTCAAGACGGTGGATGGAGAATTAGGTGCCGAGATAATTTGTTTTCAGCTACGTCGTTACGGCCGAGCTGAGAGGGATGATATTTATTTCGGCTTTCGACTGCAACAGGAATTCCGGGGTGTTTTCAAGAAAAACGCGGGTAAAACTACTGCCATCAAACGGCTGCTATAAAATATTCATAAGAGCGAGCTCCCTGAATTGTTATAATGGAGGTTTTATTGTGCTTGTTGAATGGGGACTAATTGTAATTATTAGTCCTTAACTTTAGGATTTGCCAGGGTTAAGCAGGGACTCGGGTTGTTATTCCACAGGACGATTACCAGTATTTACCGAGATCCAATAGAGCTAAAGCAAATTGCCCCCAATTCCAACAAGAGATTTCTAATATCGACGATGTCTTCCCTGAACACCAATACCATAATAAACAAGTAGGGCATAGCCGAACCACTTTCCTCGATAATACGTGCAGAACTGCATTTGTCGTCCCCAGGGGCCCCATTACTATTCTTTCATGACCTGGTAAATAGCAGCCTCACATTGGTTTGTTTACATTGGAGAATCCGCAAAAGGAATTTCTGCAGAAATTGAAGCAACGTTTTATGAATGTTGCTATTATCCAAAAAAGTTTGATGATATATCTAATTACGTTGCAATTTAATTTTATACATTTCACGATCTTTCATATTGAATATCAAATGAAGTTCGAGATCGAGAAATGGGAAATTTGTTATTGAAAATCTCTCACAGTTTGATTAAATCTGAAGTCTTTCATTATCCACAAAAGTTAATTACGATTTATTCCATATTTTGCTAATAGGTATATTAAATGTATATTAATCTGAATCTCAAACCAATATATTGGCAAACTGCCAATACATTACGTAATTGATGTTGACTTTAGCAACATGAATCAATACTGTTTTGATAGCAAGGGTAAATCTAAAGAAACCTTCTTAGGAAGAGATCGAAGTGAAATGTATTCTAAAAAAGGATTTGGACGAGTTATGAATAAAGCCACGATTTTAAGAACGAGAACAGAAAGGAAAAGTTTTGAGTTAAGAATAGCTCAAAAATCCTTTTACCAAAAATTGAAAGATGCAAGCAAAAAAATTTTGGTATCACTTATAATATTAATTGAGAAACAATTTATACTTTTCCAGAGAGCCGCTTTTCTGTTTCGAAACAAAATTGTCTTAAATGTTGTTCCAGAAGAAATCTTTTATTTTAAGAACCAAAGTAATCACAGCGGAGCCATATCCATAAACTTTAGAATTTGTGTTAAGTGTTTAAGGGCTTTAGAGAGCAGTGATCATAATTTTCTCAATACACAAAATAACTCTAAAATTCTTAAAGCGGTGTATGCCCACTTTTTTGTGCCTTTACATCAATTGAACAAAAACTTTAAGTAATTTTGCATTTTATAATTTTTCTCCACCTCCTTTTGTCAAAGAAAATGACAATTAATAAAATAGGATAATTTTTGTTGGACAAAAAGTCGTAGTAACGTTGAAGTAAAACCGGTGATAAACCATTTTGAATATTCTTGTTATACCTCAAACTTAACTTTATTAGATTTCTTTATACTTAATAGTTTCGTAGTTCAAAAAGAATTTAGAACTCAATGCAATCAAGAAGTTATAGGAGATAAAAAATAATGGGCTGCTGATGGAATTATGTAGAAAATTTAAAATATCCAATATCATGTAACTAAATTTTTAATTTTATTTTAGTAAATTAGTATTAAACCATAAAGTTTTATTGCACCCTCCCACGTCATTCTTCAATAATAAATATATTGTTTTTCGTTGGCATTACAAAATTTTGCACTTTACCACAGGAACATCGAAACGGAAAACCTGGACCATAGTAAAACCCCCTAATGGAGAACTGAGCTTAGAAGGAGAAACTTGAAAACGTAGTTAAATAACTCTTTGCAAGAATTTTCTCTTCTCTTTCCGCATATGCTGAGCCATTGCCGGAAATTGATGGGTAAGCCTCATGAAATCTCGACTTTAAACACGCCTGACTCGACGAGTGTTCTGCAATCTTGATCAGAACAACAGACAGATAAGCCGAGCATTTGCTTGCTGAAAACGCGCGCTTTAAAGGGTCAATCGGGGTGAAGGAATCCTAAAAGAGGAAGTGAGACGTCGTAAAAATTATCGTTCGCAAATTACATCCGGCGATAGATCAATTCTACATCTCGAAATGCGGAATAATGTTATAGAAGGAAGAGACGTCAACTCGTCATTTTCCCAATTGTCTCCCTGGTCGCCAGATAATGTTACACATCGTTCACTATCCAATCCACGTGTCACTCCTAACAACAATATAGATTTTTTTTCAACCTGCAGGCATAAAGATGTAAGAATTATCACAAAAGGGAAACGGAGTTTTCCCTAGACGGCGCGCACAAATTTTCTAAGGAGTTTGGGGAATTGAATTACGACTTTTGGAGAGTTCGCACAATTCTGAGTAAACAGCGTGTATGTAACGGCGTTACATTAGGAGAATGCTAATGGAATATCTTTATTTATAGTATCGCCTCTTGTTTAACAGTCGCCGAGGGAAGGTTTAGTTGCTTCGGAGTTTGCTTAATTGTGGCACGATTAAGTGTGTAATCCGGAGACGTTTCCATACACAGCTGTTGACGGGCGCCTTCCTGCTAAAGCAACCACGCGTTACCCGTCAATGGGACTCGCGCTCGGGGTAATTATTGTTGAATGCGGGATTTTTGGCAGAAGTTGCCGCCACAATGCCTAATTAACTGACGGCGGAACAGCAAAACTAGCACCCACTTATTGCGTTTCACATCCCATACAGGAAAGAGATCGAGCGGGGGTTCGGTTACACGCTAGAATTCAGCCAAGTTTCTCAAAAAAACGAGAAATAATAAAAACTTACACTTACTCTTACTGTCATTGATATAAGCCCGCCAGGTCCGCGAGGAACAAAACCCTTCTAAAAATTTTCCTAAGCTAAGGTGGAACGACAATTGGCAAGGGTTGCATGATCGGGTGGGCAATGTCGATCACATCACAATATATGCGAACTCCAGATACAAGCCGACCTCCGGTTTCACTAGCCTTTCCCTGTTCATAACCGACCCTTTCCTAGCTTCTCGTGGGATTAAAATATGTGGCAAGAAACATCCAAAAGATCAAAGAAGGACCATTGACCAAGCCAAAACCCAAAAACAGGGTGCCTAGGCAGGCACCCAAGAAAAATGCCAAAAAAACTGGGGAGCCCTCTTCGAAATGAACGGGCACTTCCTCTGTGCGCAGATAAACCTCCAGCGCTCCAAAGTAACGTCAAGTGCCCTGTACCGAAGACTTGTCACGTCGGAATTCAAAATAGACATAATTCAAGGTAACTGTGGCTGAACAGAGGATGTACTTGCAGACTCCTCGGAGTCAGTACCAACTGCTCTACAACACCAAGTATGAAAATCAGACTCTTCAGAGTCAGTACCAACTGCTCTACAACACCAAGTATGAAAATCCAAGAGCAGTAGGTACTAATGCTAAGGAGGGATATTAGACTCGGTGCTCTGACTGGAGACTTCCCACTGAGGTACGACCTTAGGAAACTAGAAAAGACGAACAGTGAGATATGCAGATTATGTAGACTGGAAGAGGAAACTTTAGAACACTTTAGTGTCACTGTGACGTCCTAGGAAGCCATAGACTAAAAACTCACTTTGCCAGTGTGAGGTTATTGCCTGACAAAGGGAAGTAAAAGTCTTCCAAGATCATTGTAAACTTTGCAAAATGGGTAGATTTTTGGGACATTAATTGGAGGCAGGGTTTGAACAAAAGATTTTTTTATAAAAATTTGGGTCAAGTTTGCTTGAAGTTGTTGTTTCCCGTCGTTTGTTTAACTGCTTCCCTTTCCCGTCTATCTTATTACCGTTTTATAGCTGTCGTGGATTAGATGACAGCATTTACATTGACTTTGTTTGTTTTTCTTTGCTGAAATATCGTTTCGGTTTTAGGATTGTTGTTTTCTGTACTTCTAAATTTTTTGCGCCTTTATCTCTTTTTCACTTATTTTTTTCTTTTCCTTGGCATCCACTTATTGCAGTTTTTGCAAGATTTACGACCACCAAGCTAGATCGTCAATTTTGATACCGTTGTGCTTTACGGACTGTTCAACTTTTTCCCGTGAAGAACTGACGACTATTTCTGCGTGGAGTACTACAAAGGCGTTCAGGGTTACCACATTAGAAATTTAGCTTAAAAATTTAATTTCTTATTTCTTTGATGCGGTTAGTAATTGTTAAATAATTTTAGCCAAGTTTGATTTTTGCTATAAAAAATGTTTATTCATACATAATATCATAAGAGCAAGGGATTTATCCTGAATAAATGGAAAGGTTCGCACGAAAACGCGTTGCCTAGCAGCAAAAATCACGAGCGCCACAGGATGTTGGGCCGGCTTAAAAATCCGAGAGCGAAGCTCGAGGATTTTTAGGCCCTACGTCCGGCGGCGCGAGTGGTTTTTGCGACGGCGACGCGTTTGAGTGCTAACCTTAAACATTTATTCTGAAGAAATCTCTTGCTCGAATGATATTCGACAGATTAATACATGAATGAAAAATTCACAACATCATCAATTTTGCTTGAAAAATAGCTACTAAAGTTTATTTGGAATAAAAAGCTAGTAACTATTTATTCGGAATAAAATGCTAGTAGCTATTTATTCCGAATAAAATGCTACTAGCTTTCTTTTTTCAAGAAAAGGCTACGTGATTGGTTGAAAAATTAAAAATGAGACAATCCTATTGGTCAAAAAAGTATGAATGTATTAATCAACAAAATAACTTATTGCAATCAAAACGGGAGATGTTGCTCGTGTGGTAGCTTCACTAGAACTAACTTAAAACTAAATAAGCATTGATCTTATATAGTCTAACCTAATGCATACGGCACTACAGTATTGCACACGACACCATGGTACATCCGGTGACGGCCAAAAAAACAAAAAATGGTGACCTCGTCTCAGCAAAGTGCGGATCAATAAATAACAAGCATGAATGCAAGTTTGACGGGCGGACCAATAAATAACATGCATGAATGAGAGTTTGAATTTTATTTTCAACAGTATTAATACTTAGTTTTAAGTATTTTCCACATTTCCTTGTTTATTCTTTTGTTTTTATAATAAATTATGTACTTGTGTCGAAAGCTTAACTTAATTTTCATAAAATTTATAAATTATCAGTACAATTATTAATGGCTTATCGATAAAATTTGGTGGCTTGTTTAACTTCGTGGCGCTCCTCCTACAACTTCTTTTAAACTTTGCCGTCATCCATTGGATGCTGAAGTTCTAGCAATGTGCATATTCGAAAATTGGGGTAAGAAGGTAAATCGAATGCTAGGTCTCAAATACTTGGGTGCATAAATTATATTAATATTCAAACCCAGCTTCAGAGCTCTAGATATAATTTCACTTTACACTACCATAAACTAGTGTGTAAGATGCAGTATGCATCGGTTTTAAATGCAAAAATAAAGGTATTTTGAGGGAAAATTGCCGTGTAACTCCGTATAATTATTAAGGCGACTCTTTTTAAAACATCAGTCCCCAAACTATTGGTTGTGCACATAAATTAGGTGTATATTCGTCAGTAAGCAGACGTAGCGCTTCCTTTGGTGGCAATCTAATTGGAATTTAATTATTCACGCATGTACTGCCGCACCTCCTTCGGCATACATGTCTCCGAGGCAGCCCCAAGCGCCGTACCTGCTGAATGCTCTTGTCGGTGGTTGAAAAGCACCATTTTCCGTTGACAAACATCACTTAATATATTACCATTAATTAGAGCTTAATGCTCGCAATCCGGCGTTGGATTCAAAGAGTCCGCGTCGCGGTCTCATTTTATCCATCATCTGATCCAACGACACGCCAATATAGCTCACCCGTCAAACCTTTGAGTTATCGAGGGTTAGGTGGTGACGTAATAAGTCTGAGGAAATGCGATTTAATTCGTGGAGTACTGGCAAGGCAAGAAACGTCGCCATCCGGCGAGGCGAGATAAAAACTTGTAAAGCTAATCTGGGCCATTCGTTGCAAATCCCTTGTAGATGTTGCACGTATATAACGACTAGTTTAACGGCGTCGTTACCGGTTAGGCTGACGAATTACGTTATTTCCTTTTCTCTACGCACTCCGGTTTCCACTTCTTTCAACACGATACCCAGGTGTGTGCCAACTCCGGATTTATCCGGGACTCAGGGTTTCAACCCTAGAAGCAACAGGACCGGAACAAGCAAATTCTCCATCACCGTTACATGGGTCGCGCATTATCTGTATTTAGAGCGGATTATTTACGTTGTATTTCAAACACAAACAAAACGATAAAGAAAATTAAATTTCAACGGCGTCTAAAAGGCCTTAAACTTTTCCAATTACAAATACAGAAGCGGCCGGGAAGCAAAAAGGAGCCGGAGTTAAAAACTTGGTCGGGATTTCGGCGGTAAATTCATTTCTTAGAATCGTGTTATAATTTCGAACACGGTTGTTTAATTGTATTCAATGTTTTTCCGAACAATCCGAATGCAATTTAAACTCGGAAAACGGTCTAATTGCATTCCAATTGTCCCTTCTTTAATTTCTACTCTTTAGGAGCGCTTAAGCAAATCTCGCAAGCTATTTTGCATTTTCGTCCTTCACGGATTTGTTTGGAAAGTACTTGAAATTGGTTTTACATAAATTGCCCAAGTAATTAAACTTCACATCGAAACAAAAAGCCACAGCAAAATCAGGAGAGACTAATAAAAAATTAATCGCCGAATTAAAAATTCTGATTACACACGCCGTCTCGAGAAAAAAAGCAAATTTACAGCGGACCGAATGGAGTGCAAAAAGGAAAAACAGGAGGAGTGTATTAATTATAAAAGTAAAGAAACCTCAGTGACTTCGCGAACATCTCGCAGCTTATCTCTAGAGAAATCTAGACGCGAAATGCTAAAAAGAACAAGCGGCCATTTGGCATTTACAAAAGAGAAAAGCGTTTCTAAAATTGTAATAGAAAAGACTCGTTACACGGAATGCATGTAATGCAGGAAATTTTATTCAATTACGTACTCGGGAAAAACCAGAATGTTTGTACACTTGCACGTTGTAACAAAAACGATTTCTTTTTGTTTCCAATTAAAAGAAAAAATTTTCTAATTGGGACATGCCTTAGCACGAGCAGAAAACAAAAAGAAAGAATGCAATATATTACTCGAGACTTGTGGGGTTGCAATAAGCATACTTACTTAAATAAAATAATTAATTTGAAAACATTTGACTTATTCACCACTATTCGAAAGACTATACCCACTCGTTTATGCATTGTTCGTTAAAAAATGTATTACGACCTTAAAAATATTTTGATTAAATTTTCCTAGATTAAAGTATAAACTTAATGATGATGATAAAAAAACTAAAAAGTATTTTGGTACTTTTACTATTATTAAAAATTTGTATTTGCAATCCTAACTTTCTTCAAGTCATCGCTTGGCTTAGTTTAATAAATTTTAATAGATCTTGCTTAACAGTGTCATATGTATATTGCTAGAGTAACTGAATATACAAATTGATCCACTGAAAACAGACGGAAAGATTAATTTAAAAACTGTTTACTTAAAAAAAATGATCAAAAAGCAAAAATCCTATTTTTTTTTCTACTAAGAGCCGGTTTTACGAAAGTCGGATAGGCATTGGAATAACTATTCCGGAATAAGAGCCGGTTTACATAGCAACGGTCCACAGTTCATACTTGGATTTATCTAATTCGATTTTCGTAAAAGCCCATTTATCCCGAGTTATTCCGGAATAGCGTTATACGTGACTTATTCTGCTTTCGTAAAACCGGCCCTAAGAAGACTAGAGCAAGTATTGCAGAATTTTTCTAACAACTCCACGATGCCATATAAATGTTTTAAAAATGACAGCTGCAACACCAGTATTCTATCCAAGTTATTCTCAACGTAGTGTGCTTCAATGAGTTTAGGTGGTTTAGGCTTATAGCAAGGTTGCACCCTTTAACTTGGACACTCGTTGGTATTTCATTCAAATATACTAAAATGAGCAAAACAGCAGGTTAACGGCGGAGTACACAAATGTACGAGGTACATTTAAAAAGATTTATATTGAATTTTTTTCTCTATCTTCCCTATCAGTGTCGTCATCACTCGTTCTCTGAAACAGAATTGCGACAAACACTTAATCTGCATTTTCAGTTTTGGGTCTGATGCGATTACTTAGCGATATAGTATACTAGTGGACGTATAAACCCTCCCCGTTCGTTATGGCACTAATTAGGAGTTCAGCTATAGAGTATTTCTTATTAGCCTAAATGGTCGCGATCAATAATGTCGACGCATAAACAATATTGAGGCAATAAAATTTACAGGATGGCTACCATTATTATAAATTGTCGCACCTAATTCCTACATTCTCCCCGGTTGGCACGCTGTTATCGACAGAGCCATTTGCGGCGTCATTATCGCTCCGCCGGTAAAGACGCCCTCTACGCGTTCGACCGACAAGATATACGTCTTCCAACGAGCTTTCAATTATGTTTTATGAGCATTTCGATGACTCCTTTCTCTTATTGCCGGCAGGAACTTCTGTTAGATATGCCTCCGGCCAATGTTATATATTTACGTAGACGTTCGCCACAAACATAACTTATGTTTACAGCGATTCTAGTGTCAATAAGATTATCCAAAGGGAAGTTCTAGTGTCGACTATTGGATTTATCAGCGTTCCAGTTGTTTCGTTAACTATATTGATAACACATATTTAGAAAAAAGAGACTCTCTAAAGAACTCTAAAAAAGATGTAATTCAGATACTAAAGTCTATCAATTATTTTATTGACAGTCAATTTGCAAGTTGTAATTTTTCTGAATAATAATTGTCTGAAAATAATTTACTGAAACGAGCCTTTGATGTTGAAAAATATGTATAAACCTTAATTACTACACACGAAGTACAGGAGTTTTGCATGATTTACAATAATGGCTAAAATTAAAAAGTAAAAATAGGGTTTAAACGGCTTTTATCTAGGGCTTTAATAGTTTCACTTCGGCTTCATAAATTTTCCATAATTTTATGTAGCACCATTGAAGGCCAATTTAAATTTAACAATTTTTCTTGAATAGAGAGACCTAGTCTTACGGCTGAACTTCTAACAACGCTATTGACTAACTTGCCAGTTAACATTGTCCGGAGTATTGAGCAATAACTTCGTTAGAGTCGTTCAATAAAGCAAATTTGTTGCTGCTTTAAGACTCAATAATAAAAAAGAAAACTAACAGTAAAGTGTGTAAATTGCGCTGGATCTAAACTTATCCATTTCCATATCTATTAACTCCAAAAGCTGGAACAAAAAGCGCCATCGGACAAATATGTGCGGAGGTGCGAAAAATTCTGTATTAGCATTTATATACGCTATTTCATACTTTCCTTATTACCCTTCTCTCAACTACTCCAAGGAAAAATATAAGTTGGTTATTTGTTTTATGACTTTGTATATAACTTTGCAGTCTTTCCGGTTCTGTGTTTTTTATTCCTTGTTAATGACGCTCTTCCACTTTTGTACGCGCAATCTTTGGTGTTGCGGAAAATTCGGCTTTCACGTTGTTTACCAGGAATCACCTTTTATGACGTTTTCTTTTTGTGTAGACAATTCAGCATTTAAGAGCGCTCCCCAGTGTAGACCTTAGCAAACGATCGAATTACTTTCTTATTTGAAAAGGTATTTACATGAAATATTGGACATGCATAAAAAAAAGGATCAATCTTTGCCGGGATTTTGTCGAAATATTAAAAATTTTATTAGCAAGAAAAGTAGAAAAGTTTGCTAGAACTGTTGCAACGTTACAATTTTAGTTAACAATCACCTAAGCTATTATCGATTCATTGGTGCAGAATATAATTTCGGTATTGTGCAAGAATTTGTTGTAAAGTTGCCACATTTACGCGAGCACTTAGAAAGGCTGTAGTTATCGAGTTTATAACTTGGTCGAAAGCTTTGAGGGTACAAGAGAGTCTACGAGTTAGAAACTATTGATATACCTTTCTACGAAAGGCAACGACATTGGCGGAAACAATTCTGTTGCAGACGGTTTATGCAAGAACTACCATCTGAGAGGTGAAATTTCAGGAGATCGTGATCGCTCACGGAATAATAATAATAATAATAATAATAATATTAATTTCTCGTGCCGTCTTTCAAATTTAATTAGCAATTCCGGAGAGGTAGCGGACTCCTCTTCTCGTTCTAACTTTTGATGTTAGGGTCGATCTCCGAAGGCGAAACTTTTTCGTCCTGAATTCAATTTGACGGAATATAGAAGTTTCCCTTTCAATAATATATGGAATAATTAAAAGAGATAGCTTTCCAATTTTTACCTCTCGACTTTCTTTGTTGGCGTGATGGCCGGGTCTAAATCGAGTTGGCCCAGTCTCTTGACCGGCTTCCTCCTTGCCGACAAGAAACAGAACGGTCCATTGAGTTAATCAGGCGAAATCCCATTCGTTCACGCGTTCGACCTTAAATCCCTATATAAAGTCAAATGGGCTCCATAAAATTCGGTCAAATTTGTTCGAATGCGCCGGCTAACCAGATATCGATAATGTTTTTAGTTAAGGGAAGCTCCAAATAGCGGCCCGCAAAGTTCGTCCGGAGGGGTGACGTTGGCGGAATGGAGACGGTCAATGAAATAATGGTGATCTTCCTAATTGGGAGCGAGACAAGATTCGGCAGGTCTGCTACTTGAAATACACATGTACGGGTCAGGAAACTTGGATGGAATTTAATTTAGAAAGTTTTTCTCAAGTTTAGGACCCGGAATTAAGTTTCGGGCCAAATTGAACTAGAGCAACTATTCACAAACTGATTTACAGGATTTTCTTTAAGTCCCAAGCGCTACAATTCCAGTAAAATCACTTTTATTTCGAGGAAAAGCGCAAACGGCTCCATCCAGACGAAATTTAATTTTCGATAATTTTATTGCGAAATTGCCGGAAACAGAAGATAATCACATATCAATAAATTGGAAATTTTGCGGTAAAACGGCGGAGGTAAAATTGCATTAGATTTAAAATTGCATCATTATACGAGACGTGAGTTCGCGGTTGAACAAATGGAGAAATCAATCATTCGCTTTGTGTATGACATCGCGTGACTTGCCATCAGTTCGGGGCTAATATTTTACAGCTGCTAGCAGCATTCTTTTGAAATTTGCCTCGTTTTCGGTAATACTTATTTGTCGTCGTTCTCACGTCAAATAGTCATACATTCCCTTGTAGGTCACAGAGCGTTCTTCTTCGTTCTCTGTGAGTAATTGACATTGAATTACTTACCATGCAGTAAAAGTTAATTATCTAAAACAGCCACAATACCTACAATAATCAAAAAAGAATCAGATGATGATCATTTAGTCAGGCTAAGTAGGTATATATTTTCTGAAAATCATAAAACACAATATATTGAGCCACACTCTAAATTCTTTCATTTACGACTGATATTTATGAAACATTGAGTGGACACTATAGACACGCCAATCCTTTGTGAAGATCCAGAATTATCTGGAATCATTACCTCAATTGATTTTTAATTCTATATGTTTCTAACATTGACGTATTGGTCATTGTTTACTTTACCCACTCTTCGATTTTCAAAAAACTAATTACACCAACGCATTCGTCACCATGTATACATTACGAAAATCAATATCTTTTTTTGTGCAAACTACTTTATTTTTACTCTTATTTTCCTTGCCCTAGCAATCTTTTTTTTTTCTTATTTTTCTATAGATTTTGCATCAAATTATTTTTTATTTGCACAACATTTCATTGCTCAAAATGGCATTATAATGATGTTTCACGATGGTTTCCATAAAAAACGCCGCAAAAAGCGAAAAGTGGACATTGTAAACAATTACCAAAGTTTACTTCTGGTTCATCAGGATTTTGTAGGAATGTTGTTAGGAGAGCCAAACTTCCTATTATCTATAGGAGGTTACAGAGCAATGGTTGGAAAAATATTTGATAAATTTCTTAACGGAATATAGGCAACAAAAATACAGACACTCTAGGCCTCGCTGTAGACCCAATGACGATAAAATTTAGAAATATAACACAGCATGCTCAATCACTAGAAAAAATTACACAATTTAAAATCTTTAATTAGTAGTATAGCACTACCTGGACGATTTAACGTTAAACCAGACAATGTATAATGTTTTATGTTAATAAGAATAGAAAAATTGCAAAACTGTTGAACAACAATCCTGAATTAGAAAGATTGAGAAAACTTTGAGTAACCATGGTTTTGGTTCTTATGATCAAAAGACATAAAATATAAAATAAAGATAACGTCTCAAAATCTTGTCACATTGCTCTGACATCCACTTCTCGGGTCTATTGCAAATTCTAACAATGCAACTTTTGATCTCTGTTGTGTTCTATATTTTCAAACAGTCGTATTAATAAGATTCTATATTTTGTCTATTGAGTTTTTTGACTCTAGCTGCGTGGTAGAAATATTTTTTCGTTGTTAACGTGCTCAGAAACTTTTTTGAACCGTTCAGCTGAGTGTTCAGCTTAGATACTTTATTAATTGTAACTACATTGCGCGTTTGTTGCTTTCTGATTTCTACAACCTCTCTTTTAGTCACAAGAGTTCTTTCGAGATCTCTTATAATCTATATTCTATGATTTCTATAATTCTAAACAAATTCGTCTACGAACATGGTTCAACTGGTGATATACAGTAGAGATTTAAGACTCGGTTAAAAAACCTTCATTCAGGTTTTTTATGCTGAAAAAGCTGCACAAATGGCAAAACTATCCTTCCTAGAGGGTAGACCACTGCGGCAGCGTACTGTTTCAGCAATTTGTGGTTGGTCTAATGCCACATAATTTCTTTAAGCTTTTTATATTAATTTCGATCATGTTATCACTGTTGTTGGAGGTTGGAGCAAGCCACTTGAATACTCATGTTTGAGTTCTTCGCTGCATTAGCGTTAATGTTAAACTAAGGAAAAAACCCTTTCAATTCCAATAGATGCTGTATCCAAGTAGTTCAAAAAGCAATTTTTAGACCGATAGAGTCATAGTTTCAGCTTTGCGAGCAACGCGACACAACTTCTGAATAAGTGGATATTTAAAGAAAATATATTTGCTATTGGACCGTTGTTGCCATTTGGATGCTACCCAAACTTTCAATCAAGTATGACACCAAAAAAAGAAACTAAACCGTCGTTACAAAGAAAAATGCTAACATTGCTCGCCGTGCCTTAATCGCAGCAAGGATGCAGACGTAAATCCTTTCAGCGACGCTATTGTTATATGAAAGCCATACTAACGTATTAGACGTCAATACATAGACACTCACGTTAAGTCAAAACTACGGGCTATAAAAACAAATATTATTTTCTTTACAGATGCCTTAATTCCATATCTTGAGAAAGCGTTTTCGAAAGAATGATAGTGTAGAAAAGAAAACTTATAAATATGTAGACCGTGCAAGTTTTAGGGTGGAATTCATAGTCATCCCTTAAGATTTACTTTACCTTCACTGACTAAAGTGTAAGAATTTCACAAGTAAAAAATATCTTTAACTTGGTATTCATAGAGAATTTTAAGGAAAGTGTCCACTTTACTTAAAGTAAAGTTTCACCTACCTTAGGCCGTATTTATAAACAGGACTTAAGATTCTCCGTAGTTTTGAAACCAAGTTAGAGGTTAGAACGTAATCCATGGTCGCAAAAGTCAGACGAAAGTCTTATGGGTTGAGATGAAACTGGAAGGTTAAAATTATAATACCTTAAATTCCATTCTAGTTTGTTACTAACTTGATGATAACTAATTTTTGTGGAGGTCTTCAATGTGAAATATCACTTTTATGTTAGATATACTTATACAAAAAGTCAATATATCCTTTTAACTTCTAAAATTGCATAAAAGTTATGAACTTGGTATCCTGTTCCCGTTATTGATAAAAGAAGTATTGCAATTTTTTAAGCAACAAAAACATCTTGGATACACTACTACTAACTGACTAGCAAGATTAGCAAGATTTATGGGAGAAATAATAATATCTTGCATCTTACTGTAACATAATACTGAAATGGAAAAGTTTGGTTAATGTCGTGTTATTTACTTCAGAGACTTCATCATTTTGTTGATTGCTTTTCCAAATTTTAATGTAAATATTCTTTATTATTATCCTATATTAGAACAAAAATTACATTAATGCCTTCCTCTTTTCTATGAAAAAATTTCCTTAATTTGTCAATACATATACAGGGTGGGGCAATAGTGCGTCCGACTTCGATAGCTCGAGTTTTGTGATAGGTAGAAATTTAATTTAAAAACACAAATAAACTAGAGAAAGAAGTCTATAACCAGATATTATTTTTGAACATACAGGGTGAGCCAAGATAATTATACAGGGGCAAGTGACATTTTTTTAAATGGAATGTGGTGTGTAAAAGAAGATTTTTCGGAGCCCTTTCCTAGACTCTTTTCACTCCAATATTATTGCTGACTATTTCTAAACCACTTTGATGCAGCGATTTTTTTTGTTCAAATAATGGCATCTGCAGATGCATGTGAAAAAAATCACTAGTCACCATTACGAGTAATAAAAAAAAAATAACGTAAGGACTAGATAGGAAACATTTGTGAGATGTCATTGAATTATTTTAATTTTTGAAAAATTATACAGGGTGGCTAGATTTAATTTTTCAATTTAGAACTTTTTGAATTTAGTTTTCTAAATTTTTTTAAATGGAACACCTGTATATTTTTAACGATATGATGTAGAAACTAAAACCAAACATTTTTTGTATGTATACCCCTATGGTTATTTGTAACCATTTTCGATTTATTGCTGAATCATTACAAAATTCAAGAATAATCATAAAAAATTAGATCGTTTTCCAAATAACTCGACAAAAAACTTCAAATGTTTCAAAATTGACACAAATATACACTGCTCAAAAGAATTAGGGGAACACTTTTTGTTGACGGCATTACTTTTAAAATACTAGCGTCATTAAGATGGGGTTTCGAAATTCTGTAAGATACATATCTTTTCGTGAGAAAGTGACTTTAGTAACCTTCAACCAATTCTTTATTCTAAAGACTTGAACAAAAAATGAAAAAAACTACAAAAATCAGAGTAAATGTGATGCAACTTTTTATTGATTAAATTAACAAGTGTCTATTGTCTTAGTGAAAACTAACACTAAATGTCATTTAACCAGTTATCAGAATCAAAATGAGGTATCTCAGTGAGGTAGAAGTTGCATGTGCAACTACGTGAAAATGGGTCTTCGATTCGGCAAGTTGCAGAAGATGTTGGGAAGAGCCTATCCATCATCCAGCGTTTGTGGAATTGCTATAGAGCATCTGGTCTTTATTAAAAACGCCACGGACAAGGTTGTGTGAAAAAAACTACTTCAAATCAAGACGGATTTTTAGTCCTTTCTTCCATGCGTAATCGCATCTCAACAGCAAAAGATAACAAAAATTCACTCAGGATGACTCACAGACTGGAAGTTTCAGGTCAAACCATAAGAAATCGATTTAGAGAAGCCAGTCTTCTGGACGTCAGGTCCAGAAGACCCGTGCAAAAAGCAATCTTGACCCGGCGCCACAAAAGATACCGTTTAAATTTTGTCCGTAAACACGTTAATTTTCAACTTTGACATCGCAGACCTATACTCTTTACTGATGAGTCAAGGTTCCGTCTCACACGTTGTGAAGGTTGAGTACGTGAGTACAGACGTCCAGGCAAACTCTATTTTCAGTCTGCGATATGCAAAGTTCAAAAATTTGGGGTAGGTTCTGTTATGGTTTGAAGGGGAATCAGTCTTAACGGAAGAGCTGATCTTGTGGTAATCCGCGGAAATCTGAATGCTCAGAATTGCATCGATATAGTGCTAGGAGATCATGTTGTGCCTGCTGCATATGGTTTGGTTCCAAATTTCATTATAATGCAGGATAATGCGAGACTTTATACTGCACGGATTATTATAGACTTCTTTAAGACCTGCATATTAAAACCATGACATGACCAGCAATGAGTCCTGACCTAAAGCTAATAGAGCCAGTATGGAATAAGCTAGAAAGAACCATTTGCAGGCGTCTCAATGCACCTCCAACTCTTCAGCAGCTAGAAGAAGCAACAATCAAAGAATAGGAGAAAATTCCTCAAGAAGATTTAAAAAGAATAATCAGGGGTATGTCTCGTAGATGCCAGGCGATTATTGTTGCTGGTGGAGGACACACATGTTATTGATTTTAAAATGGGGGCTAATGGAGCATTGTTTTATGTGTGAAATCTTAGCAGATTTCTTTTAATTTTTGTTGCTTTTTCCGTTTTTAATTCTTTAGAGTAACAGATTTGTTGAATGTTGCTGAAGCCACTTTCTCATGAAGAAATGCGTATCTTTCAGAATTTCGAAAGTTTACTTTAATGGCGTTCCTATTTTAAAATTTATGGGATCAACAAGAAGTGTTCCCCTAATTCTTTTGAGCAATGTATTATCGTTTCTCGATTACGCCTCCCCTAAAAGGAATTTGAAGCTAAAAATATTTTTGATAATAATTATCTCATGAACACCTACCTCAATAAAGATTTTTTTCTCTCCATTGACGTGAAACGGATAGAATCGGAGATAAATTTGGCCTTTACTTGAGGTAGTGACTAAATGAATAGATGGATAAATAAATTCCTCATTTTTTCTAATATTTATGACGTCATTTTCATTCTTCTTTAGCCAGCAAAAATTCTCTTATTGCGGGCAACGGCCATACCACATTGAAAACGTCCGTTCTCGTCCGATCACGGAAACTAAGCAATGTCGGGCGCGGTCAGTACTTGGATGGGTGACCGCTTGGGAACACCGCGTGTCGTTGGCTACTTTTTGCAATAATTTATATTAGAGAAAATACTAACGACAGGCAGTACTGTACAGTTGGGCAAACGGGCGTATTATTATTGTTGTTATCATAAAGTTTTTGAATAAAATGAATTGCTTGGGTGATTGATTATATATTTACGTCAGTCGATTTTATATTTATGTATTTATTATAATCTTAAATCGCAAGTTCCAACTTGAAAACGACCCATTTATGCCATGTTTCACAAACGAACATTAACGTAATGTTTGTTTTTAAATGACAACTGACAACAGGTAACTGCGATAAATGTGTATTGCTTGTCGGATAATATAAAAAGCAAAAAATGATCAAGATACAGACATAAAGTAAACTTACTAAAAAAACTTATGCTGTTTTTATAAACAAAACATCTAGAGAACTTATTACAATTTTATCTGTCGAGTTATTTAAAAAACAATTTAATTTTTTAAGATTATTCTTGAATTTTGTAATTATTGAGCGATAAATTGAAAATGGTTACAAATAGCCATAAGAGTGTACATCAAAAAACTATCGTTTTTAGTTTCTGCATCATATCGTTAAAAAGTATACAAGTGTTCCATTTAAAAAAATTGAGAAAATTAAATTCAAAAAGTTCTAAATTGGAAAATTAAATCTAGCCATCCTGTATAATTTTTTAAAAGCTAAAATGATCCAAAACATTTCACAGATGTTTCCCCACTAGTCTTTACATAACTTTTTCTTAGAACTCATAATTGTGACTGTAGTGATTTTTTTAACGTGCATCTGCAGATGCCATTATTTGAACAAAAGTAATCGCTACATCCAAGTGGTTAGGAAATAGTCATCAATAATATTGGAGTGAAAAGAGTGAAAAGGCTTAAAAAAATCTTATTTACACACAACATTTTATTTTAAAAAATGTTACTTGTCCCTGTATAATTGTCTTGGCTCACCCTGTATGTTCGAAAATAATTTCCGGTTATAGACTTCTTTCTCTAGTTTATTTGTATATTTAAATCGAATTTCTATCTATCATAGAACTCGAGCTATCGAAATCGAACGCACTATTGCCCCAACCTGTACCTAACTACTATGTTATACAGGGTGTTCAGCTTGAACTGGATTCTTCGATAACTCCGAAAATACTAACGTGGGTAAAAATTGTTAAATACAAAAGTTACTTGTGGCAATGTTCTCCACTACCTAAAAATATTTTTGCATATACAGGGCGTCCGATGCTCGAGATTTTTGGGATTACTCCGTATTTTTAAATAGGATGATACGGTTTTTCTTAGAGTTTTGGATTTCTTGTAAAAAATTAAAATAATTTTATTTACCATGTTCTATGGCTACAATGTACAGTTTTCGAGTTATTTATACTTTTTCAAAAATTTTGACATGTGTGAAAGTTTACTAAAATCAACGTTACTTCGGTATGGTGGCAGATTCTTTGAATTTCTTTTTTTAGTGTTAAAGGCGATGAAATGGAGCTGTTATTTCGTTATTTGGAAGTTGAAAAAAATTATTGGAAGGGTCTCACCGGGATCCCTAAACATGCAAAATTTCAAACGTCAAAATCTCGCGTTTTTCAAATAGAACACTCCTATTATTTTTATGGTGTCATTATCCAAATGCAATTTTCTTTCATCTTTATTAACATGTTCCTATGCCTAAATGCCATAAAAATAATAGGAGTGTTCCATTTGAAAAACGCGAGATTTTGACGTTTGAAATTTTGTATGTTTGGGGATCTCGGTGAGACCCTTCCAATAATTTCTTTCAACTTCCAAATAATGAAATAACAGCTCCATTTCATCGCCTTTAACACTAAAAAAAGAAATTTAAAAAATCTGCTACCATACCGGAGTAACGTTGATTTTAGTAAATCTTCACACATGTCAAAATTTTTAAAAAATTTTGAATAACTCGAAAACTGTACATTGTAGCCCTAGGATATGGTAAATAAAATTATCTTAATTTTTGACAAAGAATCCAAAACTGCAAGAAAAACCATATCATCTCATTTAAAAATACGGAGTAATCCCAAAAATCTCGAAAAAAAAATATTTTTATGTCATGGAGAACATTACCACGAGTAACTTTTGTATTTAACAATTTTTACCCACGTTAGTATTTTCGGAGTTATCGAAGAATCCAGTTCAAGTTAAACACCCTGTATATATATATATATTATATTGGTTCAGAGAGCGATCCAGCAGTATTTAGGCTACGAGTGAAGTAAATACTGCGTTGTCAATAATTTTTGGTCTGGCCCATATTGTTGAAAGGGCGACAACACAGATTAAGCAAGCTGATGGGCTGTTTCAACCCCTGGTCACACGGTAAAATTGTCAACAAACATGTTATGTGTGCACATTCAAATATTGAAACAATCAACTACAATAAGCGGCTAAAGTACTTAATCCTCGACCTGCTGTTGAATTTTGAACCTGACCACAAATGATTGACAAGTTGGCTTCTAGATTATTCTTACTCTAGTTATATTTAAATAACGGCGCATATTTCCAAGAAGAGTTCTGCATGTGATGTAAAGAAACTAAAATATACCATACTTTATATTTGAACCAACCTTGTAGTGGTGAGTAAATTTGGTCTGTAGCTGCTGGTGACTCGAGTTGGAAGTGCTTTTAGAACTATGGTACGTGAAGATATTCTGCAAACGAGGTGGCCCTGTACACGCTGACTTCTCGCAAGACCAAAAACGTGCAACAAAGAACGACTCTCTCTTACAACGCTTTGCAGAGAAGTATCCACTTGTTAGAGATGTTCACTACAATGAGGTAAGAAATTAAAATATAGAACAAAAGTAAGAGTAAATAAAAATAATGAAGGAGAACCGAGCGTTAAACTTCGGGAAAAAATGTTGTACAAAAATTTCTTTTTATAGATTAATGACTTAGTTACTAATACCCTGTAATAACAGGGTATTACTTGTCACCCTGTTATATCTGGGTGTTACTCGCCAAAACCCAATATTACCCGGACATCACACAGCAATATCTTATAATACCCCTGTATTATACATATAGAGTAAACCAGAAGTGTGGAACCTACCGTTTCCAGCTTAAACTATTAAATTTACAGAAAAAATCATAACTGTCAAATGAATAATTTAAGGGCATAGGTATTAGAGCATATTTTTTTAAAGTGGCACCGGTCAATCACATCAAGTCGTTTATTTTTAAATAGATAAAATTTGCTTTTAAACATTGGTCACATTCTAATGGTGTTGTTGACTATCTATTGTGTTAGGATACCTGGAAGGTATTCTAAAATAGGCAGACCTTCCAAGCTGAAAAGAGAAGTCTTGATAATTGGTAGAATTTGAATTTCCCCCGCTAAATCTGGGATTACACGACCACGACACGGATATCAGGCGAACTAAACCAGCAGACATGACGACCACCCATACGACCACCGGCCAGAGGACCAGAGATAACATCACAACAAAATCATCAGGTATGTGTTTGTGTTTTCTATCTGTGACAATGGAATCAAATAATAAGCGTCAATAATTTACGGCTGAGGAAAAATCCAAAGTTAAAGAGCTCGCCAGCAAATAATACAGGACGATCATTGAATGTAAGCGGAGTGACAACATAACCGCTGCAGGAGAGAAAAAAGAAAAATAGTCGTGGAACTCTCAAAAGTTGTTATTCAAGATATCAATGTTTTTATTTATAATATTACAGTGTTTCACCTTCAAATTCTCCCAATTCTCAACAACAATAAGCACACTTTGCAAGAGCAAGCACTCAAGTGAACCCACCATCAGCCCTCAAGTATTACTTAAAATACCCTCAATTTTCTAAAAATGATGGAAAAACAACAATGAATACTAATACGTAAGGAAAGTTGAAGTTAAGTGTAAGTAAATATCAAGTGGTGACTATATGAATTAGTGTGTATTATTGGGGTATTACAAGGTATTAGATAATTATGAGATATAGTGGGGTATTGACGAAGTAGCGATTTTAGAACATTTTTTTACCAAATGGAGGCGACAATTTTTGCCCCGGGCAACTTTTTTCTTTAAATGGGAAGATAAAAATTTTTATTTAGCGTGACGTCAAAAATTATTTTTTTCAGCGTGGAATTACTTGTTTTCTATATCAAGCTATATCAGCTTTGATAGTCCGCCGATTTTGGGATACCTGGAAGGTATCCTAACACAATAGTAGTCAACAACACCATTAAAATGTGACCAATGTTGAAAAGCAAATTTTATTATTTGAAAATAAACGACTTGATGTAGAAAAGAAAAAAAAAAATTACGTTTGTGTTTTTGTTTCGGGTCAAGTAGAAATATTAGTGCGTTGCAGGCAAAATTGACCGGTGCTACTTTAAAAAAATATGCTCTCATATGCCCTTAAATTATTCATTTGAGAGTTTTATTTTTTTCTGTAAGTTTAATAGTTTAGGCAGAAGAAGGTTGGTTCCACATTTCTGGTTTACTCTGTATAATTATATAGGATATTACTGTGTGATATCCGGGTAATATTGGGTATTGGCTAAGTTTATAGCATTGACGAGTAATACTCAGATTTTACAGGGTGGCAAGTAATACCCTGTTATTACCATGTTAGTTATTACCTAACAGGGTATTAGTAAGTAATGCTCAGGTATTAGTCTATAAAAAGAAATTTTTGCACAAAATTTTTTCCCGAAGTTTAACCTCGGTTCTCCTTCATTGTTTTAAGTTACTCTTACTTTTGTTCTATATTTTAATTTCTTACTTCATTGTAGTGAACATTTCCAACAACAAGTGGATACTTCTCTGCAAAGCGTTGTAAGAGGAAGTCGTTCTTCGTTGCACCTTGTTGCTTTTGCGAGAAGTCAGCGCGTACAGTGGCTACTTCGTTTATGCAATATCTTCACGTTCCATGGTTCTAAAAAGACCTCCAACTCGAATCACTAGCAGCTACAGATCAAACATTACTCACCACTACAAGGTAGGTTTAAATATAAAGTACCTATTGTATATTTTTGCTGCTTTACATCACATGCAGGACTCTTCTTGAAAACATGCGCCATTATTTAAATATAACTAGACTAAGAATAATCTAGAAACTAACTTGTCAATCATTTTTGGTCGGGTTCAAATATTCAACAGCTGGTCGAGGTTTAAGTATTTTGGCCGAATATTGTAGTTGAATGCTTCAATATTTGAATGTTTCACACTTTACGTGTTCGTTGACAATTTTCCGTGCGACTCAAGGGTGGAGAAACAGCCCATCAGTTTGCTTAATATGTGTGGTTGCTTCTCTATCAATATGAGCCAGACCAAAAATGATTAACAGGTCAGTTTCTACATTACTCGTAGTCTAAATACTGCTGTATCGCTTTCTCAACAATTATAAAGACATTTAACATAGTAGTTAGGTTCCTAGCGGATAGCGTATTCAGGTTTAAGGCACTAATATATACAGTGTGATAAATTAAAAAAAAAAATTGTCATAGAAAACAGAAAGACATGAATGCAATTTTCGTTTAATATGGAATAATAATAGAGGAAATTTACATTAAAATTTAGAGAAGCTATCAATAAAATGATAAAATCTCGGCAGTACGACATTAAACTTTTCCATTTTAGTATTATATTACAGTAAGGTGCAAGACATTATTATTTTTTCGACAAATCTTGCTAAAGTCAGTAGTAGTTTATCAAAGATGTTGTCGCTTCAATCGCAATCGCAAAATTTCTTTTATCAATAACGGAACGAACACGATCCAACTGTTCATAACTTTTATGCAATTTTAGAAGTTAAAAAACATATTGACTTTTTGCAGATATCTAACATAAAAGTGAAATTTCGCATTGAAGACCTCCACAAAAATTAGTTGTCATCAAGTTAGTAACAAACTAGAATGAAATTTAAGGTATTATAATTTTAACTTTCCAGTTCCATCTGAACCCATTTTGAAATTAAGAAAAAGAAAAATTCACATGAATTGGGGTTTTTGTTGAAGAGGATGACTGCTCTTCTTCAGCTTCATAAAAATTCCATAAAAATAGATAATTTTTTACGAAGGTGCGATTTAGGTTGCAATTTACCCGATGTTGCGTGTCACCCCCTCTGGACGCTAAAAGCATGTTAATTAATTTTCAAAATTAATGTAAATTCAGTTTTTTTATCAATCTTAAAAATGTATAAACCTCTTTGCTGGGTTTAAGACAATTAACTCGATTGGTAAATCACTTTTACTAAAGTTATTTGAAATTACTTAAACTTAATCATATTAATCATTGATAGTAATCATCAGAAAATTACTCTACGACTTTCACAATATTACCCTCTTTCAACCAAAATAAGGCAATAATAAAATTTACTTTAGTTTTGAAAACTTTTTCTAAAAGAATATAGATTTGTTATGTCGTTTGTCGACATTTTCTTGCTCCCCTTTTTCGTTTTTTCTTAAATTTTACTTGAATTTGCTTTCCTAAGTTCAGTAAGTTGTTGAATAGATTTTTTTAAAATTATTATGGTTATAAATTAATGATCTAATTCCTTTTTTTTTACAAATGGTTTAAATTCTAATCCGAGGTCTAATCCTTTACTTTTCTTTGATGCGAGCTGAAAATTATCGAAAAACAGAGAAAGTGACCTTTGCAGAGGGTCCAGGAAGTTGGCTACACAAATGAAGCACTAATGACGCTACTACACAAAATCTTTAGTGCTTCGTTAGTGCTTCATTGTGCTTCAAACCGAAACCCAGCCACAGTTACGGTTCCTGAGAAATAGGGCCTCAAAATAAATACCTGGAAGCTGGCTACAGCTTTTTTGTTATTGAGGCACAAATGACGCTACTATACAAAATCTTTAGTGCTTCGTTAGTGCTTCATTGTGCTTCAAACCAGAACCCAACCACAGTTACGGTTCCTGAGAAATAGGGCCTCAAAGTACATACCTGGAAGCTGGCTACAGCTTTTTTGTTATTGAGGCACAAATGACGCTACTATACAGAATCTTTAGTGCTTCGTTAGTGCTTCATTGTGCTTCAAACCAGAACCCAGCCACAGTTACGGTTAGATGTTAGAAAAGTCGCCAAAGACGTCTCTAAAATATTGCCGCTACCATAAAATACAATACACCCCACACCAAAAAAAAAAACGTAATAACGGCTCAAAAGCGAGTTGCTCCCACAGATTTGTTCCCAACACGCGAAAACAACCAACCATAAAGTACACAAAGAAATTCAGCCGACAGTAACAAACTTAATTTTCAATTAGAAAATACATCATCAATTCGGCCATCTTGCCATATTCTCACCCTCAAGAATAGCGCACTTCACATCACTTTCACTTTTTATCAACCTACCTAGACGTAACGGCTAAGATTTTCTCTATATAGGTAAGCGGTAGGATACAAATTGAAAATTCATGGGCACAAATAGATACAAATAGGATACTAAATAGTGGTACAAAAAAAATTGATTTATTGAAAAGTTTGGGGGCTGTCGGGAAGTTGCCCCTAAAGTTAAAAAAATAAATTTTCCTTATAAGGGGAAGGATACAAAATGAAATTTTGTGAGCACAAATAGATACAAATAGGATACTAAATGATAAGGTAAAAAGTATTGCAAAATTGAAAACATTGGGGGTCAACTTCACGCACCCGATGAGGTCAGCTCCAGATTGCAGACAAAGAAACCTTTTGGAGACACTTGTTATTATTACCCTCTTGTTTAAAAATAGATTAAGTTACCTACTCAACAAAACAGTGCCATGTATGGTAAATGGGCAGAGATATTTAGGTTTGTTGATTTGTAATACTTTATTATGGCGAGAGGAAGCAGATTTTATTTCGTAAATGTATTTTAATCCCGAATTTAAGCGCCCCTATTTCTTACGTTCTACTGCTCAAGAGAATTCTCAACGGTGTTATCAAACCAAAGAATAAATTCTCACGTCGCATTATATTCGTTTTAATTGTTTTTCTTTTATGTACTTAATTTCTATATTTTTCATTCATTTGCTGCAGACTTCTTTCGTTACCAGCCCACCCCAATATATTTTCAGACGCCAGACCTTGTGCCACCATTGACCAGTAGAGCTTGTTTCAACTATTGTCTACCCAAGGATATATTTTGCAAATTTATATATAAGCAAAAAGTATCTTCGTGGAAGTAGTAAGTGGAATCATGGGTGTAGATCTATGCTAAAAAAGTAAACAGCATTTTATACTCGTCGGTATTTGCTTTAAGGTTCTCTGGGACGGTTACTCAAATGAAGTTGTTTATTCCGGCGTGCGTTTCATTCGATCTGATCATCAGGCATACCTACTTGTGCCAGCTGTAACTACCACACGGCAATTTAAGCCAAAATCCGTAAAAATTAAAAATATTTTTCTGCCCCTTGTAAGCGTCATGGTTGCAGCACTAGGCCTAGTGATGCTATCTCTCTCGCCATCTCTATTTACCGCACAACCTACCGGTTTCTGTGTTTCATTTAGAGGATCTGTAGTTCTTATGAAGCGAAAGCGTCTGATTTAAGTTTTGGTGTGAAATATATCATAACAAAATGCTAATGAAAAAAGTACTTTGTATAGTAGGATCATTTGTGCTTCCATAATAAAAAAGCAATGGCTAGCTTCTACGTGTGCACTTTGAGGCCCTATTTCTCAGGAACCGCGACTGTGGCTGGGTTCTGGTTTAAAGCACAATGAAGCAGTAACGAAGCACTAAAGATTTTGTATAGTAGCGTCATTTGTGCCTCAATAACAAAAAAGCTGTAGCCAGCTTCCAGGTATGTACTTTGAGGCCCTATTTCTCAGAAACCGTAACTGTGGCTGGGTTCTGGTTTAAAGCACAATGAAGCACTAACGAAGCACTAAAGATTTTGTATAGTAGCGTCATTTGTGCCTCAATAACAAAAAAGCTGTAGCCAGCTTCCAGGTATGTACTTTGAGGCCCTATTTCTCAGAAACCGTAACTGTGGCTGGGTTCTGGTTTAAAGCACAATGAAGCACTAACGAAGCACTAAAGATTTTGTATAGTAGCGTCATTTGTGCCTCAATAACAAAAAAGCTGTAGCCAGCTTCCAGGTATATACTTTGAGGCCCTATTTCTCAAGGACCGTAACTGTGGCTGGGTTCCGGTTTAAAGCACAATGAAGCACTAACAAAGCACTAAAGATTTTGTATAGTAGCGTGTGCCTCAATAACAAAAAGCTGTAGCCAGCTTCCAGGTATGTACTTTGAGGCCCTATTTCTCAGAAACCGTAACTGTGGCTGGGTTCTGGTTTAAAGCACAATGAAGCACTAACGAAGCACTAAAGATTTTGTATGATAGCGTCATTTGTGCCTCAATAACAAAAAAGCTGTAGCCAGCTTCCAGGTATTTGATTTGAGGCCCTATTTCTCAGGAACCGTAACTGTGGCTGGGTTCCGGTTTGAAGCACAATGAAGCACTAACGAAGCACTAAAGATTTTGTATAGTAGCGTTATTTGTGCCTCAATAACAAAAAAGCTGTAGCCAGCTTCCAGGTATATACTTTGAGGCCCTATTTCTCAAGGACCGTAACTGTGGCTGGGTTCCGGTTTGAAGCACAATGAAGCACTAACGAAGCACTAAAGATTTTGTATAGTAGCGTTATTTGTGCCTCAATAACAAAAAAGCTGTAGCCAGCTTCCAGGTATATACTTTGAGGCCCTATTTCTCAAGGACCGTAACTGTGGCTGGGTTCCGGTTTGAAGCACAATGAAGCACTAACAAAGCACTAAAGATTTTGTATAGTAGCGTGTGCCTCAATAACAAAAAAGCTGTAGCCAGCTTCCAGGTATTTGATTTGAGGCCCTATTTCTCAGGAACCGTAACTGTGGCTGGGTTCTGGTTTAAAGCACAATGAAGCACTAACGAAGCACTAAAGATTTTGTATAGTAGGGTCATTTGTGCCTCAATAACAAAAAAGCTGTAGCCAGCTTCCAGGTATGTACTTTGAGGCCCTATTTCTCAGGAACCGTAACTGTGGCTGGGTTCCGGTGTGAAGCACAATGAAGCACTAACGAAGCACTAAGGATTTTGTATAGTAGCGTCATTAGTGCTTCATTTGTGTAGCCAACTTCCTGGACCCCTTTGCAGAGTCTGCTTGCCATTACTGTGCTTTGGTGAGCAATGAACAAAACTATCGACTTTTAATCGAATTTTGCCAAACTTGCTTGGTCGTTAATTTTAGTGACCAGCCCTAAACTATTTGTCGGATTTTCGTCTTGATGCTTCTGCAAGCTTTCACATCATCTTGACGCTTTCTACGCTTACTTTCATTTTTCGTTTTTCCTTTACGTTTTCCTATTCAATTTTCCATTTTCCTGATTTACTTTTTTCCCACTTTTTTCCTTGTGATTTATTCCAAAAGTTTCGTCGAACATATCGTCAATTTTGCATTTTGATATCTTTGAGGGTCACGGGTCGCTCGATTTCCCAGTGAACGGTAGAGGGCCTTTCTTCTGTGGCTCAACACCAGGACGCACACGAGCATCACCAGGACCTTGTTGTAGAATTTCAGACTTATTTTGCATATTTTTGTATTTTGCATTGTAAACTCTTTTGCTTTCTGTTCACTACTCTTGGGAGCTTGCCAATCTTCTTTTTTTTAAATAACTTCTATAGATTGTCACTTTTCGTTGCAAATCTTAAATGTTAAAAAATACAATCTGGGAGCTGCTTCAAATTTGTGGCGCTCCTTCTAGCACTAGTCTTGAACCCGCTGTCTTCCACTGGGTTAGCAGACAGCCACCCTTAGATGAACCAAACTTTATAGTTTTATAGACAAAAAACGTTATAAGATGTTCATGGCTTTAGCGCTCCGCGAGTGCGACAAAGAATGCAACATTTCACAAATTATAGCCTTAGCAAATTTTTAGTGCTTATTTAAAATGAACGTGAGACATAAATATTATATTAAACATAAGTTAAGTTAGGTATAAACTTAGATAATTTAAGTTCACCATAGTGTAAAGACCCATAACAAAAGCCTTTTCGATCAATTTAAATTTTAGACTCTGATTGGTGTTGAAATTCAATTTAGTTCCTAAATGTATAAGTTCTTTATTGTAATAAGTGCCAACGATATTCAAATACACAACGTTAGTAGGTTAACCATGTAGAGCGTCCTCGCGTCCTCTGGCGGTAAGGTGTGCAACAAATTAAAATTAATTGTAACTGTAAATACCCAATTAGCGGCGTCTTTTATTTAAATTCGTCGCAACGTCCCTGCTTAGTTGCCGACGCCTTCAAACTACTAACGACCTAATTGCTGCCCCATCTTTGTCGGTATTGTTTAAAGAATTTAATATATCGCAGTCGGGCAACAAAAGATCTTTGTTTTTGCCCCTGGATATTCCCTGGCGGCATGCTGAAGGGAAACTTGAGCAATTTGCAAGTTCACGGTGTAGACACGTCGGCAGCACCGATGTTCGTTCCATCCCCGAACTCCCAGACAAACGGTTACACATCATAAGTTGCGGAATGTCTTTAAGCTCCTTCACCTACATCCATTTAAGCCCGAACATTCCACTTACAACTAAATGTTGTTCCTATCACGTAACCGCCACGGTTATGGATGACTCTCGGTAAATTCCACCAGGTGTCATTATCAAAAGCCGGCACTTGCTGATTCTGCATATTTTCCACAGTTTTTCCAAATTCAACCAACTCTACCCCTTCAAACAAATCTTTGATTTTATCGTCGTTTAAAAGCGTAGCTTTAATTTAGTTGACGAGCTGACGAAAACTTCTGTTAACTTTTTATTTCTGTTCTGATGGCTGTGTCGTTTTTTGCCAAGTTTGTGCGTTTTAGCGGGGTTATGCGACCGAACTAGAGATGAATGATGGTATTTGCACAAGTGCAGACCGCCATGTTGTTAGTTGTTTAATTGCTTGATTCGCCTACTATTACCATTTACATGGCCACAGGTTTAGCTAATTACAATAACGACCTATTTGCATACGGCTTTTATTTCGTTAGTACACACATCCCAGCTGTACACCAAGCAAACGGGTTTTTGGTCCGACTCTGTTACCAACAAATTCCTGCGTACACGTATTAATAATTGTAATGCGGGATACGTACTATCGCGCTCTATTAAATCTATTATGCAAAAGATGTAATGTAGAGATAATGAGAACGGGACAGGGTAGTGCCTGCAGATTAGACATTAGCGAAACCCTCGACCGAACAACCACGGTAAAGAACAAAAAATATTACTGGCGCGTTCATTAATATGTAGAATCAATTATCGTTTTTGCATAATCGACCTCAAGACTTGGCCTTTTTCATAATTAACAGTAATTTCTTAAAATTCGCAACTCTTTCACTAATTAATTTCATCTAGAAAATGTATGGAAATTGGTTATTGCGGTATAAAGTTAGTTTCAAGCTTGATTAAGCCACTCACCTTCGTTCACCCCAGTAATTTCGAAATGTTAGCAACTTCATAATTCTTGAGTGAGAAATTAGTGAAGCATGAATGCAGAAGTTGATTATTCCCAGAAAAATGTCTGAGTGCACGAAATCAGGCCAGGAGTCAAGATGCAACATGTCCAATACTTAAACAACGTTCGACTAAGTTAAATAAAATTATTAAAATGAATGTTGTACACTTTATAAATGCCAATTAGCTATTTATGTAGTAAGTTACAAAATGAAAGTGTTTTTCGCACCAAGACGTGAATATTACCAAATAAGCGAAGCGAGTTTGGTAACACGTCGCGTGCGAAAAACACGAATTTTGCAACGTACTACATACAAGATTTTTTATACAATCATCGTCAGAATTGTTAAAAATGTAAAAAAAAGAATAAAATTGCACATACTTACTGCATAATCTAGTTGCACAATTTTTCGTTTTCTAGGAAATGCGACATAACAGAATCAACATTTCATTGATAATTGAGGTGTTTGTCAGTTAATTTTACATTTTGTATCTAGTGCGAAAAAGTGACAGTATAGTGAAAAAAAACACGTCATTTCAACATGAAAATGACATTCGAAATGATACTATTTCGATACGATTGTATAAAAAAATAATTTTGACAGATATAGGTGATTTAAAATACTTGAAGCTTGTGCTAAGGTATAACTTAAGTTTATCCTTAGAGCCGCTTTACTTACACCATGCTCATTTTAGGTTAAAATTTAGACCGATATTTAGTTCTAAAATTTCAGATCTAAATTTTGTGACAGGAGCACGAGTTTTAAGATCAAGGGCATGAGCACTATATTTAATAATAGGATTTTTGTGTTTCTTACGAGAATCCAAAATTGACAGGTAGTACCTAGGTGGCGCTGTAATGTTAGGCCTTAACCAATCAGGATAAAGTTCAAAGCTTTCCTATGCTTTCTACGCCTACTTTCTCATAATGAATCAACTATAACTTTACAACTATTAACTTCTTTTCACCATGCGCAGAGTCATGTATGCCGTGATTGAACCTCAATCACGCCAACAATCTCAAGCACTACAGTGCGCATGGGATTCTACAACTTTTTCAGCGCGCATAAATTTGCAGTTTTAGACCAAGAATAAGAACAAACTTAAAAAATTCCTCTCAAGTTAGAATCCATCTGAATTTTTGTCACAATTTCTGTATGACACTATACAATTTTTCTTGCATTAAGTTTAGACTCAAAATAAGAATTGCGTAAAACAGCTCTTAGAACTCGTTCCATTTTTCAGTTCGAAAACTTGGTCATTGGATTTGGAGTAGGCTATACTTCATTTTGGAAAAAATAAATACATAAATTTTACAACAAGTTTGCAAGAAACTGAAACAGTTAAGAAAACAGTCATCTCAATAAAAGTAGAGAATATGTTTTAAAGTAGTAAAGGTTTTACAGCCTTTTTTTCAGTTTAGACCAAGATTCTTTTATGTGAAGTCATCAATGCTAGTATTTTTGCTAGGTTTTAAAAATCTTTACATCCAAATTGTTCGATTGTACATAAATAACAAAAAAATGTACTTAAAACCAAAAATTGCAAGATTGCACGACAGTAATATACTTACTTATCTATATGAGTTTGTTTTTCAATGGACGACTATTTTCTGAATGTCGTCCGCAATTAACTCTCATACTGTTAAGTTACTTGCGTTAGTCCGATTGTGGTTCAAGAACAATTTACCAACTCATATTAATTTAATTCAGTGCCGGGTTAACAACAATTTTATGACTCCTAGGAGATCGATAGGTTCCTCGCCATTACCCCAAGTTCATTAATGCTAATTTTGGGTATGTAAAACCGTTGTGCGTTAAACTTCACACATTCTAAGTAGGATCATAAAAGACACATACAAAACAATAATAGATGTCGCGCATGGAGACGAGGAATACAAGTCTCTCGTTAAGGAAACGAACAGGAAGAGTGTGAGCACAGCACAGTTGCAAATAATATTTGGAAGGAATTGCTGCTACTTGTTTGAATTGACGTATTGTTAAAAGTAGGCAACCCACATTATATGTACTTGAATAACCATTATTTTAATATACCTACTTTATCATCATCATGTAACTACGAACATAAATCTAAAACTTTGAAAGTAGAACATGCCTTAAGAACAAATAGATGTTAACCTGGATTATAGGTGTTAGGAAAATGTATAATAAATATGGAAAGAAAATGTATGTGAAAATATAAAATAAGATTTAAAAAGTAAATTTTTGCAACATTTATAGTAAATAGCAGGAACAGGACACTAGTCTGTAAAAGGTAAAAGCTAAAGGGGCTAGGCGGTCGTCACAGCCCAAGAAACATACTTGCGGATTTTAAATCTGTTGGAAATGAGAAGAACTTATAGTATTATACTATTCTAGTTAAGTTTAACTTTCAAGTAATCACTAACTGTTCTTTGCAGCGACTTACACCATGGTCAGAATGATGTCCTTTTTACACAATGGTTGGAACGATGTCCTTTCACCACGGGATAAAATTTTGTCTCAACCTTTCTTCTCTAGGAGGATTATAGGTAAGATTTTTTATATTATAAAAGTATACAAACATTTTCTCAATTTTCACTTTAATAAAGCTGTTCTCTACCCATGAGCTATAATAATACTTATCCATTATAACTCACTTTTTACTATTTGTTTCATTTTTAATGTGCAGTCAGTTCAGGGAAATCTTTAGATTTCTAGGCCAACTTTTTACATATTTTTTTGCTGATTCTTCTTCAATATTGAAGCTTTGCGCAGTATTTAATTTCTAATTATTGTTCCTTTCATCAGTTTTGTTGTACGAATCATTTGTTTCTTACATGGATAAATAATAATTTAATTTTGAGTTAGATACAATAAAAGATTCTAGTCCAAAAAGCAAATCAAGTATTGGCAAAATTTCTATTAATTTGGATGCAGTAGATTCGCCTCTTATAGTTGTAAATGTAAATTTTGGCCCAGGCGCTCCTACAACTAAATCAACCTAATTTTGTCCCGGCATAAGTAATTCCGAACCAGTTTTCATTTGGAATATGAAACAAAACAGTTTTGACAAGGATCCAGCCCTTCGGGTAGTCGTAACTGTGGAAAGAATTAATTAATAAATTAACAATTACATTTTTAATGAACAGCTCGTTGCGATTACTTAATTATCTTGGCAACGTGTGTCTTATCCCTTTTTCTAAACAGTTTTATTTGCCAAGAACGTTCACGAAATGTAATTAAACGAAACACTGACGGAACAAGATATTAAAAGCTGCATTGCAGCACCTAACGTTTTCGTCGTCGTGCTCTCTAACGTTTGCTAAGAAATTTAATTCCATATAATACAACAGAGAGCGTGGAAGCTATTATTTTCCATTGTTTATGGCCGCCCTATCTTAGGAAAAATATAAAACTCGTAGTTCATCGAGTCTTATATAGGAAGGAATATAGTGCAGGCTATGCAAATTTTACTTTTCTACCAAGTAGTGAAACCATAAATTCGGTTATATTGTGTTTGAGATAGAAACAAAAACACAATCTCAACACTCACCGGTAGTAAGCCACAATAAAGATTCACCGAAGCGACCGAAATTTCTTGGGAAATCTTTGTTGTCTATAATGTAAAGAACGCGAGTATTTTCCAAATTCTACACCCTGCAAATATTTATTAATGTCAATCATCAATGTCACATCCGTTAAAGTAGCTGAGCCTCGATTGCTCACTTAAATGGATTTCAAGTACATACATATTTTCTGGAAACGATCGAGAAAAGCGATGACCAAACGCGACAGTAGTCGTTGAGATGCCACAAAAACGGTTGTAGAAAGTGACCACCAGATGTGTGTAAAGTACATTAAATACATTCAAGAGTAATACTAAAAATTAGTTGAGAAAGGGTTGCGCTTTAATGATTGAATACCCGTACCCCAAGACGTAACAGTACAGAGCCAGAATAAAAGTGAAAAGAAACTATAAAACAAAAATACATACATAGTTAATAAAAATACATATTGCAATAAGAAGTAGAGAAGGAAGAGGGGTTCTAGATCACTCCTCCTCCTCTCAACACTATTGTATATTGCGTCGCCTGCCTACTCAGTTTGCTGTCAACTTCCTATATTTCTCCTTGTTTTAAAAAACTTCTAACAGCTTCTAATAGAAGCTGTTACAAGCTGTTTAAAACCGATTAGAAACAGTTAGAAGTTGTATAGAAGCTGTTTTTGTTTGCTGTCAACTTACCATTTTTCTCCTTGTTTTAAACAACTTCCAACAGCTTTCTAAACTTCTAACCGCTTCTAAACAGCTTCTAATAGAAGCTGTTTAAAGCTGATTAGACGCGGTTAGAAGTTGTCTAGAAGCTGTAGGAAGTTGTTTAATACAAGGAGAACAATAGTATGTTGACAGCAAACTGAGTAGACATGCAACGCAATATACAATAGCGTTGAAAAGAGAAGTGATCTAGAACCCCTCTTCTTTCCCTACTATAAGAATTAAAGAGAAAGAGTTGCTGATAGTATATGGGAAAGAGAACAAATTTAGAAGCGTAATGAAAAAGCTAGATATACTTCGAGGAAATATGAAAGGACACCAAATATGAAAGAATTACCAGAGTTTGCTAGTGTAAAAATTTCTATATCAGGCACTGAAGACTAAAATGTTAACATGGACTGGGTAGATTAATTGACTAATTGAATTAAGTTTTACTCTCAAGAACATAACGAACAATCTCCTCATGCAAATTAGTAGAATTCGTCTATAAAATAGCAATGATAGCAAAAGCAAAAGTGAGAAGCAGTCTTAAAACAATTTAGATGTATGCTTGGTTTCAGAATCATATAAGCTTCTGTAGTTTTTACATACTACAACACCCACTTTTACGCTCCAGCATGCGAGAAAGTGCAATTATAAATTAAAAAATTATGTTACTTAATTGTCTTAGCGCTAGAATTAATTTGTTCTACAGCATTTTATATACTACGCGACGATAGAGAACTTGATTATGGGAACAAAAATTGAAGATGGGGCTTCAGGCCACAATTCCACTGAAACACCGAGTATCGATATAATCACATTTGAAGCTGTTGACATCAAATGGGATTGAGGGATACTGTTTTTGAGTAGGTAAAACATGCCTTGACGTTTTAAATTATTAAAAAGACGAGTACGCAGCGCTTTTAAATGTCGTCGACCGAACTGGTTATAAAGTCATTAAAACTTGCGGTTATTTTCGCCATCATCAACCGGGATAATTCTTCCTTAATTATCTAAGAAAGTGGTGGTTTTCCTGGAATGGCCGATACTGTTCTCGTTAAAATTTATTTTTAATCGAGTCTGAGGCGAGACCGAGCCGAGTCAAGTATTGCAATTTTCCATCAAAACTTCACGAAACCTCAAGCAACATCTTCCGTTAATAATTGACTCGCTTATGAGTCGAATAATCTCCTTGAAAGCCACCAAATTTTCAGAAAGCAGTAAATTCGGCGTGTTTTCTTGAAATTTTTCTTTAAAACAATTTAGTGGGTGGGCACGTCGCCAACTTCTTCTATGGCCAGTTAGTTTCCATGACGTCGCTTTTTCTCCCTACCAATATTTGGACAAACAACCGTTTCGTGTTTCGGTTACGAACCTCAGGTGGCAGATAATATGTGGGGTACGTGTCGTATGTTTTATGTAATTGACCTACCTAAAATGCCGAGCCTGTAGTTTACGGTGACTACAACGACGCCTCCGTAGCTGGCCAACACGCTGCCATCGTATGGGTTGCCCGAATTCCACTCATAGCTCTCGCCGTGGATGAACACCACTATCGGGTATTTGGGCGACGTGCTGCCCTCCCTCGTGCCTGCTGAAAAAATCCAATTACATAAATGGCACAAACAAACGACTATTTTTACTGACAAACTGATCAACTTTCAAAATTGATAGTAAGCTTTTCGAATGAAATTTAAAGCCGTTTTGTCAAGCGGAAAATAATTTAAAAATATGTGTAGAAAACTCTTTGAATTATTATGAGGTATAAAGTTAGAATGACCCCTTCTCAAAAGCACATCACATTCTTAGTAAATGTTAACACCAAGTCAAAATCAAAGTGGGAGATTCTTAAGTTACACTTAAGGCTAGGATTTAAGAGACAAGGATGAGAATAGCGCATCTTTGTTGCTCTCAGTGGCCGATATAGGGATGTTAATCCATAATTGCGTCGGGTCAGGCTCGAAAAGTAAAGCAAATTTTCAAGATTTGGTCGATTTTTAGAATCTGTAAACATCAGCCTCGGAGGTGATCTATTTTTGAAGTCGAAGTAGGCTTTGAAAATACAGTCATTTGAATTTAATTTTGGATTTGTTGAAAATAAATTTCAAACTCTCATTCATGCATGTTATTTATTGATCCGCCCTTCGCCGAGACGAAGTCACCATCTTTTGTTCTTTTGGCCGTCACCGGATGTACTGTGGTGCCGTGTGCATTAGGTTAGACTATATAAAGTCAATGTGTATTAGTTTTTAGGTAGTTCTAGTCTAGTGAAGCCTTAATCAAGCAACATCTCCCGTTTGATTGTAATGAGTTGCTTTATTAAATAAACGTTTTGTATAGCAAAAATCGCACTTGGCTAAAATTATTTAACAGGATTTATCACCAAATTCAAACGACTGTATTTTTAATATATAAACATATATAAACTCATGACGTACACGTCAACATTCATGGTTCTAACTATACTTAATTGGAAACTGCTGAAAAACAACCTAAAAAAACAAGTGATTCTCGAGAAAAAATTTATTTTTCTTCAACTATTGTTTGTGTTCCGTGGAAAACTTTTCACATTAAGAAGTTTCTTTCGTTTATTATTAAATTTCCTGGTACTAATGACTTGTAGTCATTTCGTGGAGAAAAATTATAAAAGCAAATTAAATAATGATCTTGTTGTTGTAGTCATTGACTGTTTAACTTTAATAGGTTAACATTATTACTAACTTTGATCGTTTCTCTTATTAAATCGTGACGAGTATAATTAAAGTTTTAGTTTGCTCGAAACGGAAACTAAAATTACAAAGTAAAATGCAGTTGTGGAACTTCGCGCAATGCGATAGACATAATAGGACAAGTGAGTTTTAAACTTCCCCTTCTCTGGCTGTAAGGAAATTGCTAATTTCCACGAGATAACTTGATGACAATGTAATTCCAGATGCACAAATCTGTGTTAAAATCATGCAATCAATAAAGTTCGCCTAACACTACCTACCAGTACCACGACGGCCCTCCCAAAGACGTAACAATCTGATTTTACGGAATTTGATTCCAACCTAAAGAATGTAGGTAAAATTAGGTTTTAGTCAATACAAACGTTACAGGCAGTATCTATCAGCTTGTAATGACCATCCCTAAAAGTAAGCGTTCCGTGTTGCGCCTTCAAGAAAATGTAAAGTATCCAATAATTCTTGAGACAGCATTAGAATAGAAGAACATTATTGGATTAAAAAGTAATATAAAGTATAAAGTATAAAGTATAAAGTATAAAGTATAAAGTATAAAGTATAAAGTATAAAGTATAAAGTATAAAGTATAAAGTATAAAGTATAAAGTATAAAGTATAAAGTATAAAGTATAAAGTATATAATATAAAGTATAAAGTAATAGTTATTTATGTATCAAGAAAATAAACACCGATTTTAATCCCGAGAATGTAAGTAATGCACGAGGCGAAGCCGAAGGCATTTTCATTCGAGGGATTAACGATGTTTATTCCAGAGATGCATACAAAACTTTCTTCCCAACCGTTTAAGTTAATAATAATAATAAATTAGAGAAGAAGTAATTGTTATAATTGACAGATAGGCTAAATATAGTTGGCTGACGTATGGAAACGAGTTTCTTTATGTTATATCGGCATTTTTTTTACTTTATTCCTGATTGGGAAGAAAGTAATATATAAAAGCCACTACAAGTCACAGGATGTCTAATTCAAGGTTTTGGCAGTAAATACATGAAATTGGTATAACCAAGAACAACAAATACGATAAGTAGAAAAACTCTGGAAATAAAGAGTTGATAGGGTAATGGTTAAAACAATCTTTGGTAAAAAGTAAAAGCAATCTGCTCTTTCTGTGTCTAGACATTCGAGGTAATTCTTTTACAATAACTTAATAACAAGAATTGTTTTTAGTTTAAATATTTATCTTGAAGCTTCTTGTTGATTGTGGTTGCTTTCGTTCTTTTGTTCGCATGTATGATAACGTCAGAAATAAAAATTGCAATTTGCCGCGGGGTGCGTTATCGTAACGAACTTTCCTTTGATAACATCCTCGGGTCCGATTGTTTACCAATGTTAATGCTGCAGGTGCACGTGACGGGTTAAGGGTTAAAATTTCCATTAACCATCCGAGATTGCCGGTGGTGAATCGAAGCAATCCTCAAATAATTGTTATTAGCCACGACTTGAGCATAACTTGGTCTTGGTTATTATGACGAATATTTGGCTATCCGGAAATATATGTAAATTAATTTTGGGATTAACCGGGTCGCTCCGGGGCCCGGCCTAGCACTAAACCTTTTAATTTATTTATGTACTGCAAACAAGCTGTAACAAGTGCAATTAGGTTAATTAGAATCCGCCCTGTCACATGGTTTTGATTATAACTAAAATGGTTATAACTCAGGGGAATAAATAATTGAGATTTGACCCGGCTGTGTGGAAGGGGGGTGGCGGTGAGAGGGGTTTTGCAAACCGTGCTAATCGACGTTTTATTAACTATTATTGGAAAACGTAATGAAATTTTATTGATTGCCTAATAAACAGAGGGCCAATCACGCCAGTTTCTTTGCTACTAACAAGTCCGCTTCGTATGGGCGTAGCCGGATTAAATGATTAAAATTGTTCTGCCCTTTGTGACTCTCTATGTATTTATCGTTAACAATCTCGTAACAATACAAAAGTTAAAAAAAGTGGATGACAAACGAGCAGCCACGTAAGTTGGTCGACTCTTCCAGTTCTTATTTCGGCGCTATCCAGCTAACGAGTATCTCGTGTTGGCGCGTGTTTCTTTTCATCTTCCAGAAAGCGCTCATCGGATTCCTGTGCAATTTTTGAAGCCCATGAATACATTTATCTCAACAATGGTTTTTCTCCGCATCGATCATCCCCGGTTGAACGTTGGAGCGATAGCGGCGATGGCTCTAATAACAAACTAGAACGGGACGAATCGGTATCGGAAACAGTTCGTTATTTTGTGCGCTTATGTAAGCGCAAATAAAATATGAGAATATACGGAAAGGCTTTTTACCATCTCGGTCGCATTGTTTTATGGGTCTCCTCACACCCGATGAGCTGACACGCCCGGACCAAGCTGGCGTTACCCGGTTCACCGAAAGCGACGCCTACCGACGCCAAGCCCAAACACAATAATCAGATAACCGCGGAAGCCCTTTTCAATAAAGTTGAACTAAAACGACGCTAAGTATTCGCGCGACACATTGTCGAGGTTGGATGAATGTTCCTTGAGCATATTTCAAAGAACTGAAACGGCTGCGCCTCCATTGTCACCCTCGTCTTTTCATACACTTTGCCACATTTACTCTTATATTAGAAACAGAGATATCAGAGGAATCGGGCTAGACAACACGTCTATAAAAAATTATAAGCAGCTCTGCGATGTAATTAAAGACCGGACAATTAAGCATCAACAATTTAAAAAACCGTTTAAAAACATAAATTTTAGCATAAAAATATTTTTTAATTACTGGCAGAAGCTCGGAACAAACCAAAAAATAATGATTTTTTTTTCTTAACTAAGGTTACGGTATTCCAAATCTGCTAAAGGCAAAATGTAGAGTGTATTATAACAATAAACATGGGATAAAAAATTTTAAATTTATATTTAGCCACATGCGCACCCCCGCAAATAAAGAAGATGTCGTTAAACACTGAAAATCGATTTTGTAATGAAAGCTACTTACAAAGCTAACAAGCAGCTTACAAGCCATCTTAAAAATTCCAAATGGCAACCTCCTACTTATAATTCATAGTTGGAAAGCTATTAGAAAATGTCCAAAATTCCTTCACGTCACTTAGACTGGGCAGCATTAAAAAGGGGTTGCGCCAGAATTGCATGAAATCGACAAGAGAATAATTGCATTTTTAAGTCTTTTATAACATAATAAAAATTAAGAAGTCCATAAAAGTGGTATAAAATCACGATTCCGCAAGCACCGGCATCGTTATGCACGAAGTCTGCACCTAACGATTAACGTAATAACATCCCGCGAAAACAACAATTTCACTGTTTGATTTCACGTCAATGGCACGTTAAAACACATAGTTGCCTCGTTACCTCATTAACGAAAACGTACAGCATAAGGATATGTAAAGTACGTTTACGGCGCCCCTACATGCCGTACAAAAGCAGGTATTGTTCCAAGTTAATAACAAATCCCTTCTATAGACCCCGGAATTAACCTGAAATTCCTACTGACATTGTTAGCTGTGTGCGGTTACACGGACTTAATCAATCTGGTTGCGGGTTTAATTAGCGATACATCTGTGCACCGTCACTTTTATTGTCGGGAATAACAGTTGGAAATTTAAAGATGTCCTTGCAGTACATAATAACAACACTAGAAATCATAATATTGTGAACATTTGACAAAAGAGAAATAATTGCTACTATTCATTTAAAGCGTTGATTGAGATATTTACTGGAAGATACCCAACCCCGTGCTAATAGTCGACCGAGTTTCCCTTCTTTGCCCTGCGTCCCCTCACCCACATTGTCTGCACTGTACGGTGGCGCCACAGACGGCCAACGTTGGTTTTCGGTTTTATGAATCAGGTACCGGCTCCAGAAGGCTCACTTTACGCATTTGTACGTGTGCGACATTGCCAAATTGTCTATGGTGTGGAATGTGGGCACAGGACCACGGGACCATAGCTGCACGGGACGGGACGAGATATGTTTGCGGTGTATTTATTCCGTTCGGTCTGCGTTTCATGGTTCAGGTCGCGCGCCCCCGTCGCCTTTCAGGCAATATTATATTTTTATAAACCAAATTAAAGTAAACAAAGTTTTAATTAAATAAAAAAACAATTTACAAAAAGTTCAAAAATTATACAAAAAAAGATCCTTACGCCTATCTATACAAAACTAATTTAGGACAAAATTTTTATTTTCCTGTGTGGCTTGACAGTTGTTCGTTTGTTTTTCAAGATTTAATCACATAAACCAAATCAATGTAAACAAAGTTTTAATCAAATAAAAAAAATTCAAGAATTATTATACAGGGTGAGGCAATAGTGCGTCCGACTTTGATAGCTTGAGTTCTATGACAGCTAGAAATTTGCTTTAAAAACACAAAGTCTATAACCGGAAATTATTTCTGAACATACAAGATGAGCCAAGACAATTTATACAGAGGCTAATAACATTTTTTTAAATGGAATGTTGTGTGTAAAACAAGATTTTAATACGTGCCCTTGCTAATACAAAAATCACGTTAATGCATTTTGCTGACGTTCTACAATCACAGATGATAAAGCGGAGACGTTCCTCTTAATAAACACTTAAATTAAAATCGAAATAACACAAGCTCTATATCAATAGCTAAGTATGTAGTTCGTCTTCGAGTGTAAATTTGAGAAAGTCAGCAAAATAAATTTCTTTGGCCGGAACGTCTAATCGGTTTTATCATTTATTCCATCCGCCCCTGACGTAAGTGTAGCACCATCATTATTGATTGGCACCATGTTACAGTGTTCGGCAAGGTACTGTTCATTTCAGCCGTTTAGTCCTCTAAATCGTAAAAGCCCAGACCGCACAAATGAGCTCGGACCTGCCGTGTGCCAACCGTGATGGCCAAAAAAACCGTACATTTGCACCACAACCTTTACGGTTCTGTGTGCTTTGATATTTATCTTTAATTTTTTGCAAAATGTTTTCTACTTTTTACTACACATTATCGAAATATGTATAATTATTTAATGAGAAAAGTTAAGCACATTTTCTGTGGTTAACAAATTTCTTAACAAATAAAAAAAAAATTTTTCATATTTTGTTTACAGCATTTGGACACTGAAGCCGTGGTGCAAAAGATATTTACCCGCACCACTTCTTGTCTATCGCGTACAATAAGCTCGCCTCCCGCTCGTTTGTTCCATCTCTGTTAGTGTCATGAATTGAAAAGAGATCGAGAAAACGGCTGAAATAAACTATACTACGTGGCAACATCGCTTCATCTTGTTGTCGTAATATTACAGTTATCTGTAATTTCTGAACCCGACTAAACTGCATTCAATAATGATGCTGGGGGACAGATGGACCGATTCTGGACCCCTATCCGCCAGCATCATTTTTAGGCACGATTCTGGCGGTAAGGCTGGGCATCTTCCAGTAAATATCTCAATCAACGTTTAAAGGTACATTTTGTGCAATTATTAAGTGCGATTTTAAATTTTGATTTTAACAAAATTAAAATAATTTTAATTATAAAATAAATTGTGGGAATGTGATAGAATTTGGAACAAAGCAATATTGTAATAAGCAGACATATGATTATCTTGCACGCCACTGTATCAATCTTCTAAGCAATTACCTAGTTACTACTATTACATCGAGTTATCGTAATCCAACTATTGAGTTATAGATTATTATGCACCTAGCATTAGATTTGCTGATATAATACAGTTACTCTGGATAATTTTCTTCAAAGGAACAACTTTTGAATGTTCTCAAAGTGAACTGCTACAGAACGACTTTATTATTCATCGGTAAATTTGTGTATAATTTCAATCAAACTGCAACATTTTCATTTAACTAAGAAACAACGCTTGAATCTTTTATTACCTCCGTAAAACTTTTACCTTAACGTCTTTCACGACCTCTTGTTTCATAATCTCTACAAAAAGAGATGACACCACAAAGTAGCATGAATCTTTGTTGCAGGTGTTTTTTTTGTTTGATGTTTGATCCATACTTAAATGTTTTGGTTTGAAATAATTTCTACGTTGGCAGTAATTAAAAAAATAATTTTTTGCACTCCTGGGACTAAAGTGACAATTTTACGACCTGTTTTAAGGGACTAAAAGCCGGTTTTGTTTTTCAAGGGATTAAAGTAAAAATAATGCGATTTTTATATAAAAATTTTCATTAAAGAGTCAAATTTTTTTACTTAACATTAATATGAATGAATAACATTAATATCTATATTATGAGATATTCTTCGTCTAGCGCCATTTGTAGGAATCGATTAACTTGATCACTGTAGGTTACGGTTGATATCCGGCTCGATAAACCAAAATGTAGAGACTCGGCCTTGCAGGGGGTTTCGATTTGTAGAGATTCGTTTAATTCGGTTATGAACACAAACACCACCGTAATTTTAACACTATATTTAAAACTTAAAGACTAAACAAGGAAAAGGCTCGAATATGTAATAGCACAAGTAAGCAAGTAGGTAAGAGGTAAGAGAGGAGAAAGAAGTTGCAAGAGTAAAGAGCAAAAAGAGTAAAGAGGCCCGTTCTAAGTCAGGCGCGGCTTATGTAGTGGTACCTAGCTGTTTGCTCAAGAGGGGAGCTAGTTACCTGCCCAAAGAGGTGAGTTGGGGGATGCGCTGCACCCAACAATCACCATTAAGTAGCTTTGATTTTTTAGGATCTTAATGAAAGAAATTTTCTAATATCGATGTTTGCTCTTATTTTTAGCATAGATCATGGAGTAGTGAGTCTGGATTTTTTTGGATTTTTCCTGGAAGTAAGCGAGAAATACGTTCCCGTGATGATTCTTCATTTTTCGGGCTTTGCACCATTTCAAGAACGTTTCGTTACTCTTAAATCTTCTTAGATTTTTGGGGTAAGATCTTGTCTGCAGCTTTTTCAGCGATTTTATCAACGTCAAAGTGCTCGATTTCTTCTGTGATTTCTCCCATAATCACAAGATGTAGGTACATACAAATCGACACAAATGAAAAATGACGACAATTGTTTATGGCTGCTTGCGACGGTTACTGTGAAAAATTCACCTAGTTTTAACCACAAAGAAAATTACCCCAAAATGTCAGGTGCGTCTAATTTTCGATTCATTTTTAAAAAATAGAGCTCAGAAATAGATGATAGCTTTACCATAGATGAAGTCCAAAAAAGCATTAATAGCTTTGATTCAGCATTATTTATTGTCAAAAGCTATCTTTGCGATGAGAAAGCTACTTGAATGCTGTGTTACTCCAATCAGTAATTTGCCTCTTAATTGTGTCATGGCATGGCAACGATTGTGTCGGTGTAAAATAATTTAATTAATTAATATTAACAAAAATCTTATTGAACTGATTAGTTTTGAAATTTTTAAAGGGAACAAATATAATGTACACCAAATTAAACCATACATCCCTTGCACTGTCCACCAGAAAATTTAATGAGTATCGAAAAATCTAAATGAAACCCAAATTATTATACACCAGAAAATGAGAACATCACCACTAAAATAACTATGCTGCGTATTGTTTTACCATTGCTTACATTTTAAATTCTGTATGTCTATCAATTTTACTAAATGTTTACCAAATTTAAAACGCTCAAGTTACGCGTCCGTGCTGTACATAATAAATATTCGCACTATCCATTTATATTTAGTGTTTCTCAAAAAAACTATTTGTGCGTCAAATAATTATTCTATTACTCCAAAAATAAAATATGATCGCTCATCTCTCCTTGCCGCTTGCGCTTCCAGACAAGAGGCACGCGAAAAAAGTTTTGTACAAGGTCAGTTCAGGGCCCTGTATTTTTTTTTTAAATCACCATTAAAAATTACCACTAAAAGAAGTTTTACGTTTTACATAATGCAAGCCAATTACAGCAAAGCATTTATATATTACGGAAATCAATGTCTTTTTTCGTGCAAAGCACTTCTATTTTTACTCTTATTTTCCTTGCCCTAGCACATCTACATCTATAATTTTGCATAAAATTATTTACCATTTGCACAACTGCTAAATAATATAAGACACTGTCGAAAATTAAATATCTGGGTATTATGTTAGAATTAAATGCGGAATAAAATTTGGTGAACATTTAGTATTTATGGCCAACAAAAGTTATTTTGGCGAACAAAATATATAAGAGGCCAGCATTCTGTCAATATTTGGTTGTCGCTTTAAGATTATGTATTTTCTTAATTTTGGTGAGCACTTAGTATTTTTGGGAAATGAAAGTATTTTTTTGTATGAAAATATTGGGTAAATTTGGTAGACTGTTAAAAAGGACCCATTTTTAAACATGTGACAAACCGAACTGTTTATTTTAGAAAACCGCCAATATGTACATCTGATTCAAACCATATGTATTGACAAATACCAATTTTGAAATGATAAAAGATGGGTGAAACGATATTTGTCAGTTTATACTCTATAAATTTTTAGAAGCGAAAGTAAAGTGTCGATGATTTTACGAATTCGGTTTGAACTGAGCGTTAAGCGGCGTCCTGCGAATTGCTGGAGCTTCCGAAGAGACTGGTTACAAGCCGCTATGGGCATGCGGCGGTTGGTTATAGCAGGAACAATGCCGGACCGGGGGGCAAAATGTGTCGGTTTAAAGTTCTATGGAGCGGAAAGCTCCCGAAGAGCACATAAAAAGGGCAGGGCACATACAAATCATCTGCGAACCCGCCGGATTAAAAAAGTAACAAATGTGAACTGCGTGTTTAGACTTCTTTAGCGGACGACCACCGCACAGCTTCCGGTCAAGTTTCCCTCGCCGTTCCAGAGACAGCCAAAGAACCGCCGGATTGATTTAGCTCCTGTGCGGGCAACCTTAAAACCTCATTGACAGAGTGATTGATACGCCATTGAAAAGAAAAGCAATCCTCGAACGAACCTCAGATCTCACACTTTATTAGTTTATTCATCGCTTTCCGGCCACCTGAACCGTACTTTTTTCTTATTTTCGAAACTAATTTCCACCGTTTTCACATTGTCGACCAATTTTCCATTCAATACTGAATAAACCGCAATACGTGCCCATTATGAGGACACAACCAGTAAATTACAAAACCAACCGGCGCCAAGTCACGTAGGAATTTATTTTCATTTAATTCTCCACACGAGCGCCATTTCGTCGAAAGCAGGTGCAAAATTTAATTTCTAGTTGGAAATCGTCATATTCCGGATCGCTCTCAGCCAAATCAAGCAATCGATGAGTAAACGTTCATTTGTCGCGACACGACAATGGCGTAAGGACTCCATTGTTTCCAGCTTTCCAGACGATCTCAAAGGAAATACTGGGAAGCCCGGTCCATTGAACGGAAAATGTAATTGAAATTATTGCTCGTATTACTATTTTAGTAGTCGAGGATGATTGATTAGAGTTTCTCTGCAATATTTTACTGTACGCTTGAGAGGATTTTAATCTCACTATTTCGTCAATAAAGTAACTAATGCAATAGCTCACAATTTTTCTTCGGGAACTTTCAAACAACGTGACTATTTTTGGGAAGATGACATAAATGGTCTTTTTGATTTGATATATTCTATATTGAGTATTATTCAAGCAACTTTAGAGGCCCTATGAAACGTTATATTTCACGGAAAGGAGATTTCTATGCTTTCAAACGCGACCTTTAACACTTTTATTGAATAATTTATGGCATACGTAACTCTGAAAGCTTTTAGTACCTCGCCAATTACCAGTGTAATGACAATTCCGACACATTCAAAGCTTGTTAATTGGAACGGCCGAACTATAATTATCAATATAAAAATTTTAATTGGTCGGTAATAGTGAGTTAGTGCTAAATACTAAAATGCATCGTTAAAAATTATGACTTCAGTTGCACATTGCTGATCCAGAAATAATACCCGGTTATTAAACTTGTCAAAAGATTAGATAGAAACGACGGCATTGCTTCCCGCATTCCTATACTCAAAATTTTATGGTACAGTGGCGAGCAAAAAATAGGGAACGATGTTTTTTCCCTGTGTGAACCAACTCCATTTTTTAGGTGATTTGCTGGTGGGTGATCTTTGGGGTAGGTATAGACTTCAAGCGGAATAAATATTTATTACCCGTAGCACCATTGAGCGATAAGAATTTCCTGGGGTTCAATACGGCTGATCGACAGGTTTCGTTGACACAGTTACTCCTACAAGCCGTTTTACACAACATTAAAATCGCCGATTTCGCTTCACGAGTCGTGCCTAATTTTATGCTCGCCACTGTACCTCCTCCATGATTTCATACGATTTGAGGATCTCTCTCCGGAACGCTTTAAGACTTTTCCAAACTATTAATGTTTTCAAACAAAATAACGCGATTAGACTCTCAAATAGATGACCGTGAAGAGTCTTTCATATAAACAAACTTGCTCACACTCAACATTCTTAATTTGCTTAAATTGAGTGACAGGAAGACGGTGCATACTCAGTTTGGTTACCTAAACGGTTCCACGACCATGGGTAACAAACTGAACTGGCGTACTCCAGGATTGTTCTAAAGTATGAAGTGGAACAGGTTTTTGTAGAGTGTCAGTTACTATCGGTTGATAACTTCATATGGCAGAAGATACATGGTAAATTTCGGGTATTTTCAAATTGTTTCGTTATTTGACACTCAGAGCGAGTCTCATAATCACAAGTTGATCCTGGTAATTGAGGCTTGTTCGTCGTCAAATGTTGAAACGTTTAGAAGGACCACCTAGTGAAGCATCATCGATTTGCAGAATAGAGGTCAGACTGCTTGAATGGTAGAGCAGAGGCAATTCGGGGTACGAAAAAAGAGATAAACTAAAAAAATTACTGAAGGCAATTTCCTCCTACGTAATTCTGCAATACAAATAATAAAATTAACAGGTACATACTAATTAATGAAATACCTACGTTTCTTTAACAATACATTAGATATTATTTAGCAGGGTGATTTCATATTTAGCAGAAGTTCATATAAAATCCAGGTGTGTGGCTTATAAATGAGAGCCACATTAGTGACTTCTTAACGTCAAGTTGTGAACTTTTCAAGTGAATCTCGTATAACAAAAAGACCGAAATATCTTGAAGCCTGGGTTGCTTTGTAAGCAAGAACATAGTTAAAAAAAAGTTTGGGGGGCCAATCGCATTGTGGGCTAACATAATGGATAAAATCAGTTAGGTAGTTTATTTTTTGATGGGACCCGTAAATGATGTACGAATTCATGTTTGGGGATCCCAGTCTGAGCTGTTCCCTACTTCGTCATTTTGTTTGTTCAGCTACAAAAAATTTGCTTCGGTATTATTTTAGGTCTGGCTGCTTTAAACGCTTCCCGTTCCGAACCGGCGGCGCTTTTTGCGTTGTAAACTCGCCAGAACGACTTGGCTGTCAAAATTTGGCAAGTTTTCGACTTGATCCGGGAAGCTTATAATGCAAATATGCAAGCGGAGGGTTCTGATCTCAATATTTCGTGCTAACGAGCTCGGAGGAAGTGTCGTTTTACGGTCGGGATTGGCAGCCGGGGTCGTGGGCGACGACGAAAAGGCACAAAATGTCTTTGAAATAACAACATAAACTTGATGACAAAAACCCAAACATATCTTCCGGAATAAATCGAGCTTTCCCCGATACTGATGCCACTATTCGACATGAATGACTTGAGTTCCGATGAGCCAATGCTTTACTCCGCCAGACCGTACCGGTTCAAGAAGCGCTTCCCAAACTTTTCAGAAACGTCAAGTCAGATTTTACAGCAAATAACTACAACTATTTTACCATTTGTTAGTGTATCATGTATCTGTGATTTCCATCATCAATATTCAATACAAATATAAATATTAAAATATGACCCTGTTGACTGATAAGCTGCATAACATCATTCACAACCTGCAAGACTATGAAGCTAAATCACCATACTAATTCCAATATTAACAATCATTTTATATACATATTGCATATATCTGAGCCTACATGGAATGGCTTTTAACTATTATGAGATTGCATAAATAGTTAAAGATAAATTAAACACTGGCCTTAAAGTGCCGTCAGACGGCTTTCCTTTAAAGTGCCGTTAATCCATATGACGGCACTTCAGTGTGTTAGGGCAAGGAAAAAGATTAGAAAAGTCTTTTCAAGTAGTAATTTTTTACGGTGCTTTAAAAGAAATTACAGGGCCTTGAACTGACCTTGCGTACAACTTCCTTTCAACAAAACAAAGTATCGTTCGAATGAGGATTTAAACCCGAGGCCTGTCTATGGTACGCTACCGGTTTTACACGGCTCTATCGACCTCACTAGTCTTTGCGTGTTCGATCTTTGTAGTCTCTCGCCTTTCCGGATGACATCACTTGCGTGTTGCGCGTGCATTAACGACACTTTAATAGGAAGCCGTGCGACGGCACTTTAAGTACAGTGTAAATAAAATTGGCAACAGCCGAAAGCGTACAGCGCATAATTAAGCTGAAATAACTTAATAATAATCAATTTTTAAGTACAAAAATAATTCGTCATCGTAAGTATGGGAAACGCTGGGCTAATTAGGAAATAGCCGAGACCCTTAAAAATACAAAAAAGATGAAATTTTGATCAGTATTCATGGGGTGGGTCATTAAATTGGAGCTCCTTTGTTCTAATCAACGTGATGGCCCTGTAGGCTTCGATATCAGAATCGGAAGTGTTACATGATGGATATTAATGAGATGTGCCTCGTCACCTCCCACCGGAAAATATTGTTTCACCGGATATCGGTGTCATATTCATTACAACCCGTGCAAAATTGGAAGTTTTTTTAATCGGGCTTGATTTAATTACAACCCAGAATCCACGAGGGAAAAATGTATCAAGCCGGCTTTATTTTTTACGCGACCACCCATTCCTCAACTCCATTTAAATATTCAAATAAGAGGAAACCTCAGCAGCTTCGACATTATAGAGACCGGGCGTATAAATTAAACAAATATTTAAACTACAAAAAAGAAACGAACCGAATAAGTTAATAAAACACCTCGACAGCACACAAAACAAACGGGTAGATTCCGGAGCTTGATCCTAGTTGGGGTTGCTTTGCTTTACTAATTATGACGTCACCAGGGACAACATGTTATCTTTCCCAAATAAAAACAGGACTATTTATCTCCATGCCGGTTTAATTGGACTGTCCTTTTTGCATTGCATTATCTCTACGAGACAGGGACATCGTTGTAAATATCCTTGGCGCACGCTTCATAAACCAAACTCACCTTATGACGCGTTCAACAGATCCGTCCACCCCCATTTTGTTTACGATATATTTATTTATCGATCTTCACGGTAAATAAAGGTCGTATACGATATGTTAAGTTATAATGAAATATGTGGCGCGAATAACAAAGGGGCTTTACGGTTACTTTCGGACGCCCCCCATGCAGAAGAAACGCCATAAATTTCTAAGTAGCAGTGTTATTGTGATCTAAATATCTAAAGGCCCTGACGTCTCCTGCAACAACTCCATTCATCTATTGCGAATGAAGATATTTGAACTACCGTAAACACAGAACTAGTAATTAGTCTTTTCTGCATTGCATGCTTAATTCAATCTCCATTCCGGCTCGCCCCTTGGCCACTTTGCCATCTCATATTCTCTTTACTTTCCGCTCCATTCCTCGGAATTTATTCGCTTTTTTATGATTCGTTCAACTCTCTCTCTTTAAATACATTCGTTATAAATGGGATTTCCACGCTTTGTTAAGGATCAAGCTGGCTTTGAAGTCTCCTGGATTTATAAGTTATTCTTCATTCATATTACGGTTTCTAGTATTCCAAAGAATTTGGCGACATCACCTAGTTTTGTTGAGTTAAGGAAAATAACTCAATCTAACGATTTCAGATTTTTTTAAATATCTGATATGATAAAAAATGATTTTTTTTTTGCTACGTCACTGAGTACCCTCATCAAAATTCCGACGTTAACTTAATATCATCTGACCATTCACGTCGATCTGTCCTTCACGTCAAAGTTTCGTATAAATTTAAAATAAACCCGTTGTCGTTATTGTTAATATCGAGAAAGCTAAGAACATTTCCCTGGCGATATCTTTTCCAATTTCGCCATAAATTTTTGAATACCAACACGCCCCTAGGGAATTGCGAGAAGAAACACACCGTTTCCTCCTCCTCCTCCTGCTGGTTTTTGTTAGCGTTGCCGATACAAATAAACATCGAACGGAGCTTAATAAAATAGCGCAATATCCGGTCGGATGTCGATTTAAATAAATTTTGATTCACACTCCCGTCGATCACCCAGACACATGTTGACAATTCGGCAACGTTATGCATATGTGCTAACCTCCGGAACCCGGAACGACCCGAAAAGCAGAGAAAAACTGTTCCGGGGCGGAGCATTAATTCGATGAATTTGGGCAATATCTGAAATACGTAGGTGGAGACCGACCCGGACCTCGCCCGGATTCAGGTTAAATCTGATCGAGTCCGGGAAGGTTATCAGTTGGCCTGAAACTATAAAACATGCCATTAAGGCTTATGTTATCAGATTTTGGAGGATATTTATTCGATGTTATTGTGCTACCACCTGCGTGGAAGCAACACCTTCGGGAAAGCCGCACGACTATCACTTTAACCGGAAGATATCTTTTCTCCGGAATCCAATCACGCCAGCTAACTTGCAATAAATACGGCATGCTGACAATAAAGTTACGTTACGAGGTTAACCGTCCGAAATTAATTATTGATAACTTTACAAACCCCAAAGACTGGAGGCACGTGAAGGTATTAAACAACTTGGTGGGTAGTTACTAATCCCTGGTCGATTACCGTTGACGTTGCTCACAAAGACTGTTTCGGGCGAGTTACGATTTGTGTGAAATAGAACACGTTCGGGACTCAATGCTGTTCGGGAATAGTTTGCTGGATTAAGGGGAGTGGCTGATCCGTGATCGAACACTAAACTGCTACCTTGACTACCATAAGAATTTGTGTTTTATACAAGGGTAGATCAAAAGCTTCGCTGCGTGATTTAGAGAGGGCGGTGCTAGATTCACAATTCTTTTGACAACTCTTCTTCCAATCTGCCAAATTTTTCGTGGATATTTTTACTGAAGACAACGGTTCTTTAGCATTCATATCGGTTTGAAACATTGTTCATAATTCATTTTTTGAATTCTGAAAAAATCAGTAACAACTGAAAGAAATAAGAATTTTCTTTCAAGTTGAATAGAAAATTACAACGTTAGTTAATTAAATATTAAATATTAAAACATACCTTTTGAGAAAATCAAAGGGTTGGGTCTGTTTTAAGATTACGCTTTATTTTACTTTTTTCTTTTCTCACTTCATAAACTTGTACTTTGATAATTTTTTTAGATGCAAAATTTCTCAAAATTAGTTAGCAACATTTTTTTTAACAATACCCATAAGTTCATAAATTTTTTTTGTAAAATGTTGTAAAATTACGGATTAATTTGCACATCTGAAGGTTCACGAAAACAGTGGACCCGGACTAAACTGGAGATAATAACAATGTGTGTTCGTTCACATGCTGATATAAATTTCCGTACACGCGAAAATTCCACGCTACAGTGAGCTTCCATGATAACGCATGATAAATGGCAAATTTAATTGGTCTGCTTTAGCTTTCTATTTTCTCTCTTTTCCTTGACGTCTTCTATAAATTGTTTTGTGTATACCGTTCGACAAGTCGATTTATACAAGTTCCGGGACCAAATTCCCTCCGTTTCAATAATGCAAGATTATTAAATCCTCCAGCTCCATTTATCCCGGTTTCCAATGAAAGGTGGAAAATTTCGGTAAATTGGTAGGTCCAATCATTCAGCATTTACCCTCTATCAATCAAACCGGGAGGATCGATGAATGTTATATGTCTAGTCATTTGCGGTTTGGCGGATTGAAGAAGGGTCCGATGACAGATATTTTATTTAATAAGCGTTCTGACAATAACGGCCGCAATTTGTATGGGAAATGTACCATGTAATCAGATTTTTTAAATGAAACGGCGAATGTTGTAAAACTCGATCCAGAGGGATGCGCGCGATAAAACCACCGCTTGCATCAGCACGGCGCGGCGGTAAGGACAATTTGAACGCTAACGCAAATTGCCAGACCAATTACGGCCAGCAAATCAATAAAACCGCTAAATTTATAAACTTACTGCGATTTTACTTTACGTGGATACAATTATTTACCCAACAAGGCCTGACGGGCTATGAAACAAGTGCTGGCACATGCCTGTCCAAAGGTCTGTATGATGGACTTCAATTTAAAAGAACAACCTGCTTCATTCTTCCCTATTTTCTTATACATCAATTTCAGCTCGAGTTGCGCCGGGAATAAAATATCGGTGTAAAAGTTACGCTACTCCGGTCGCCAGCTTTGCTCCGTTCCTTTACTATTAATTTTAACTTCTTATTTCAGTTAGCCGTCAGATTTACATCGAATTAAGTCAAAGAGGACCAATACCCAAGTAACTTAACGTTATTGTCAAATGTCAAATTTGTTCCAATTTCGTAAATATCGGCGCCAAAGTTAATCCGCGCAACGAGCTAAAATTGAGCACAACCAGTTGCACCGTTCCGCCGATTATACCCGGTGCAAAGTCGAGTTGAAATTGATGTATTACACATTTAACTTAACTTATTATACTTTACTTGAAGCCAAAGATAACAAAAATAACGATCTGAAATAAATTTTCTAAAAATTAAATTTACAAAAGTAAAGCGTCAATAATAAACGTTCGGCAACCCCATTAAAAACGAAGCTTTCATTTACTCAAATATTTAGTTTACTAGAAGCCCATACGAATAGTTTCGTTGCTGCAATTCGCATTACGTGATGTTTAAAAAAAGGCCCTATCCAACTGCCTGCGCCAAATAGTACAGTTGCATACGTTAAATTTTTATGTGAAACTAAATCGGCAAAGCAATTCCGTACATAGAACATTAAAGTAATTTGCATTCGCATTGCACTTTAATTCTCTTGTAAACAAGTGTTTTGACCAAGCATGCCAACTCTATTTAAATTTTAAAACCGATTACCTCATGTCCGCGTACAGTTTCATGAAGAATATTGCTGTTAAAACGAAAACACTTTGACACTTATGTACAATGCAACATCCCGATAAAAGAAGTTAATTTCCAGTAACTCGTATATGAAGCTAGAAATAAAAATTCAACTAGATAAAAGAGAAAAATGTTTACACTAACATGACCAACTCGATTAAAGTGTTTGTTAAGAAAAACGTCTCCGCTTTATCATCTGTGATTGTAGAACGTCAGCAAAATACATTGACGTGAGTTTTTGTATTAGCAGGGGCACGTATTGAAAAAAGAGAAAATGCATTTCGTATTTCCAAAATCGCGCCGTACAGGTAAAAAATATCTAACTTTTGTTTTTAGGATCTGATACGTCACGATAGAGACTTCGGGGGATGATGCTTTGAACAACGTTAACATGTACGTTAATATGAACAAAATACAAATGTTTACTTTAACATTAAATAAATAGTCCAATTTGACTTTAGTTTGCTGTAAACCTTATCATCCCCCTTTCGTTATTGAATATTCTAAACTGAAGACTAATTATATTACTCAAAATATGCGTGTTGCTTTTGCAAATTTGAAAATACGAATTTGGTGCTTATTGTCGTTCTCTGTTCGACACTCATAAAATAGGTTATACCCATCTGCCTCACTTTACGGCTGCGCGAAATAATGTAGTGCAGTTACTCTGCAGAATATTGAAAATGATCTCGCGTCAAACATTATGAATATTGACTTGAGTCATCATACTAGCGCATGAAAACCAGGCCTGTATTAATACGTTTATTCAGTATGAAGTAACGACGTGTAAAATAGCAACCTGGTGTCAAGCCAACCCTGGATTAAGGCGGAGCGTTATCACTGTGGACCAGCTGCGTACTCAATGCATGCCCGCGACGTCACTCCATTAAATTAACTGGGTTATTTACTTGCACTTGATTCATTCCATTTCCTTTTATGCAGTGATCTAAAATGAGAGAACTAATCTTGACACGTCAACATGCATACAGTGAGAAAAAACCACATGTGATAGACGCAAACGTTCCTCTTAATAGCGGCTTCATAATACTTTATCTATAATAACTTTTTACTATTTTAGTTGAAAGGTTTAGTTGCTAATTTTTTGGATAATGGATTTTTTCTGATTAAGCTAATACATAGGTAACTATGTGTATTACAATGTAGGCTCTTGCGATAAAAGTCTATTGTTGTTGCTCATTTTGGATAATTAGATGACATCTCGTTTTTCAAATGTCAGCTCAGACCGAAAGGGTAGAAACATAAAGAGAATTAGATTTTCTCAATTCAATTCACAGACTAGAAGTAGCGTCTTTGTTGTTGTTAAAAGCTTCCAGAAGAAAAAAATTCCTCTGAAACTTGAAGGATCGAATAAAATCTTAAAATTGTTGCAACACCAAGTAATACACCGGTTCGATTTTTAAATCTTCTTTTCACGATTATGTTAATAAAGTGATCACAAAAGTTAATCCAAACAAAACCAAGAATGATAAGCCTCGTTTACCTTATTCGTCTATTTTGAAAATTAAAAGCCTTGCATTGGGCGGGCCATTTAAAAATTACTATTGCATTATATGCGACACTACTATTTTTTTATAGCTACTATATTAAAAATAATTATTATTTAAACAAAAAAATTTAAAACGTTAAAGTGAAAAATATCTTTTCATGCTAAAACTTCAAGCACTACGACATATTTATTATAGGTAAAAAACTGGTCTGCATTTTAACAAAGAAATCATAATTACACCGCACACGAACTTGGGAGCTGGTAGAATAATGCATTTTATGCGAGTTGAGCAAAGAAAAAACTCATGTCTGAGCACACCTGTTAATAATTGAACTGAAAGTAACCCACGTTGCAGAAACAAATATTTTATTTTTTACAGCTTTACAAAAATTTAGAACCTAAATTTATCATTGAAAATTGAAATTGAAGAACTGTTATATGCATGCGTAATAATTTGGTAAAAAAAATAAAAAACTAGCATGTGAAGAAAGTAGAAATTAAATAAAATATATATACCTACATATATACCTATACAGGGTGATTCACGTAGCCCGTCCATTAGAAGTTTTTCAACTTCCAGATAGATTAAAAATTTGAAACTTGGAAGGCAGTCATTATCAGTCATGCTCATTCTATCTAAAATATTTTGAGCTCTTTAGCTATACAGGGTGTGCAAAAAGTCGGTATCAACTTTCTTATTTTAAATGGAAACGTACCATTTTTTCTACATGGTCTAATTGGTCTTCCAACTCTGAGTTTTTATAACATTTGTTATGTAAACTTATTTGACAATTTTTGACATTATGTTAATTTATGTGAAAAAAAGGGTCGATGTGGTAGCTTACAAAAAAATTCGTATCTGGCAGACGGTTCAGAATTTATGAAAGCTAATTTGTAAAGTGCTTAGTTCAAAGTCCAGACTAACTTCTGATGTCTTAATGGTGGTTCTATCTTGTACCATATGGGTGCAGACAATTTTCAAATATCGCAACCAAAAATGGTCAAGAAGTCATTTTTTTCAAATGGCACCTCAAGATTTTTTTACACCACTCGATAGAAAATTGTATTTTAGGGTTACTTAAGCATTCCCTATACCTAACTTCATCCCCTATCAAATTAAAAATTAAAATCCAGAAATTTCATCAATTTTGCACAAGATTTTTTGGTTTTTTAAGTATGCCATGAAAACAAAAGACAATTGCAACAATTTAATTATGAAATGAATATCTTACTAATTTTATAAAACAACAACAACAAAAACTATCAAGAACCATCTTAATAAAATTCTAATGTAAATGTTCAATGTGAGCATCATTTTGATTACTACATTCTATCATCTTATATCATTGTGTAGCTCTTCTTATTTCGTTGGTGTCAAGACTGTCAAATGCTCTTATTATTCTCTCGCTTAATTCCTTTATGTTGCAAAGTGGTGAAGTATAAACTAAATCTTTTATTCGACCCCAAACATAAAAGTCTAATGCGGTAAGATCTGGAGATAATAAGAGCATTCGACAGTCTTGGTCCCAACGAAATTAAAAGAGGTACACAATCTGTTGAAAATGGATTAATAGAATGTATGTAGTAATCAAAATGGTGGTCACATTGAACACCTACATTAGAATTTTGTTAAGATGGTTCTTGGTAGTTTTTGTTGTTGTTTTTTTATAAAATTAGTAACATATTCATTTCATAATTAAAATGTTGCAATTGTCTTTTGTTTCCATGGCATACTTGAAAAACTAAAAAAATCTTTTGGCAGGATTGATGGAATTTCTGGATTTTAATTTTTAATTTGATAGGGGATGTAGTTAAGTATAGGGAATGCTTAAGTGACTCATCCCAAAATACAATTTTCTATCGAATGATGTAAAAAAAATCTGAAAGTGCCATTTAAAAAAAGTGACTTTTTGACCATTTTTGGGTGCGATATTTGAAAATTGTCTGCACCCATACGGTACAAAATGGAACTACCATTAAGATATCAGAAGTTAGTCTGGACTTCGAACTAAGTACTTTACAAATTGGTTTTCAAAAATTCAAAACCGTCTGCCAGATACGAATTTTTTTGTTAGTTACCACATCGATCTTTTTTTTCACATAAGTTAACATAATGTTAAAAATTGTCAAATAAGTTTACATAACAAATGTTATAAAAACTCAGAGTTGGAAGACCAATTAGACCATGTAGGAAAAATAGTACGTTTACATTTGAAATAAGAAAGTTGATACCGGCTTTTCGCACACCCTGTATAGCTAAAGAGCTCAAAATATTTTAGATAGAATGAGCATGACTGATAATGACTGCTTTCCAAGTTTCAAATTTTTAATCCAACTGGAAGTTGAAAAACTTCTAATGGACGGGCTACGTGAATCACCCTGTATAGCATTACAAAGAAGTATGAATCTGAATTAATTCAAGTAATTACAACGGTTGTTGCAAAACCAGTAGATATAACCGCTCTGTCTCAGCCATCACTATAAAATGGAACACTCGAAACAAAAATTAACTAAAAATGAGTTGTTGGAAGGAAGAAGAGTGGATCCAAATATAAGAATTTATCTGTTTATCTACAAGTAAGTTTTGTTATCGGTTTGCTAAATGCCAAACCGTAGCCCATAATATAGTGGAGGTACTTACCATGCTAAAAAAGATGACTTGAATGAAAACCTAAAAATCGAGACAATTAAAAAAAAATTCATTGTAGTGCCCAAAAGCATAAAGATAGTCTTCACATGTCATATCATACCGAGAGAAAGTGTAAGAGAACAAAACTGTTGCTATAGTTGTTGAGACCGGCCCTGGTACCCGGCACGGACGTCACTCGATAATGTTGTTACGTATTAGTTCCGTAAAAAAATGTAAATACTTTTTGTATTTTAGCAATTAGGTTTTACGGTAATAAAATTAGTTTGGTCGATCGTGGCGCTAGAACAGCATATTACAAAGGATTATTATTACGTACTTGTGCATCTTTAGTAACCCAGGAAACCACAATAGTGTAACAGTGACAAATGTAAATATTAAAGAGTCAATGATAGTGTAAAGGGTAAGTTAAAACAAAACAAATAGTAATAAATAATTGGGTTAAAAAAGTACCTCGCTTTTCTGCATGATAAATAAGCAATGATTCTGTGTGGGAAAATATAGGACCAATGATATTATGAAAAAGTGTACTTTTAGATAGTACAGAATAATTATACAAGGTCGAGGACATCCCAAGCTTATTTTTTTCAATTAGACGTCGCAGTTTCCCCGGGTCGTTTCGGCTACGCCACAACAAGTTCCGTGTCCTCTAGGGCGCCGTTAACACAACCCATTTTTTCAGCTAAAAACCTGAAGTGCAACATAAAATTTTTATTGCTCCGACCCTCCCTTAATTACCGGCAATCCTAATTTATCGCTTAATGCCCCTCCCAAATATTGCCTACATGTCCGCAGTTATCAAAATCTCGTTGTAAACTCGTAGTAGTCATTCCAAGATTGTAAACTTTTCGCGTGACAACACCAATAACGGTTACCTCCGGTTCACAAGTCAGAACGCAAACAAGCGATTCATTACAAAATTTTAATGATTAAGCTTGTCGATAATGCGGACATGTTTAGGTAATTACCGGCAATCACCGGCTGTCGCATTGGGTTAAGATTTAATTTTTTTCCCCAACTTTCTAGATCCTTAATATATTTCCATTAGTTGCGGCGAGATGGGGGTGGTTAAGTTTTAATTTCCAAGTTAAGTTCGCAACGCCCCGCTTTTCTTCTCCATTAAGATTAATGTTGAGGGAGTTCCATCCAGAGCGTGTGAAATAATTGCAGTTTACGTTATTTTTATGGTTGCCCGTAAAGCGGATGATTGGTAATAACGGTCCAGCGCGGAAAGACCAAGCTGTGGAAAATTATTGTTGTTGGCACTTTTTAATCGCGAAATGCCACAATTTAGCCTTTTCCTGTTGCTGATGGTCGCGACAATATTTTATTTAGTTAGGCTAAAAAGCTTATCGTGTGCTTTGTAGAATTAAAAATTCACGTTATAAATCTTAGTGCACGTCTCATGGAATAATTAATCAGGGCGATAAAGAAATGAAAAATGAGTTTTAGGCAAATTAAAATTAGCTACAAACGGAACGTTGGGAAAACAAAGAGATGGCACATTGAAAAATTTAATTAAAACATGGGCAAAAAGGTGGACGGATTAAAGTTTTGAATTTGCTTAAGGGCGGATTGCGAATATTTATTTATACGTAATTAACGTTCTTCGTTAGTAGTGAATTTGCCAACAACGAAAATGAAAATAGAGGGCGGGTGTGGTAGCAACGGGATTAAAGCCAAAAATTAATTTTAAACGAGCAGACTTTCAAATTGAAAAACTTCCGGCGGCATCGCGATAGATCATTACGTTAATTTTTGGCGCTTCATCGATGCGTGGAAGATTTAAGGTTTCAATAGACGGCAATAATTCGGATATAATTTCATTAGTGCGGCGTTTGCATCGAATCATACGTTTGTCTGATTGCCACATTGGGCGGAAGCCAATGTACAGATGGTTACTTTCATCCCCGATCGATTTTGCGTCCACTTTTCAGCTTGACAGTCCATTTGAAAATAACAATTGACCGTTTCCGTCGAGTCTGCAGGAGATTTGGTGAACGGACGCCTTTCTGGCGAGAAATCGGATTAGTCTAACGGAATTATGCAGAGTCTACAATTTCATGAAACTAAACTCTACCGTGCAGTTAAGCAAACTAAATTAGGAGATGGAGGCTTTGAATTGCCTCGTAACGTACCTACTATGGCAAAATTGCGATTTTAATGTCTGATTAAGTGCAACGATACTACAATAATTACGTAATTGTTACAGGTCACCAAGTGCCCAATCTAATTTGAGCAACTTGAACCAAGAGAGCAACTAAATACTAAGTAGGTGAAAAAAATTAAATGTTACTATTTGGTTCTTAAAATGAACGTACTTCATGTTGTCCAAGTTTATTAGCAATACTAAGTACTTTGACATAAGCATGTTTAAAATAGATGACTAGATTGTTTTAGTAATTTCACGCTTGTATGGTGGAGAATAATTTTTATTCGCAATCATATAGGTAATATATCCATTCCTAACCTTTTAAGAAGTGGGGAAGTTAATCATTCCTGACAATCCATTCGTTCTCTTAGTTAAGAATGGGCCCATTCCTAACCTGCTGTGAGTACGAAGATAGCTCGGTAGATGGCAGCATAATGCAACTGCACACAACTAATTTTTGTTTACTTGCCAAAAATAAATGATTGCGAATAAAATAGTATACAAGCCTCGGTGGAAATTTCCTTCTGTCTCGAGCATTAGCTCACCTCGCCCCTACGGCTTCGGTAAGCTATCTTAGCTCTCGACAGAAATGAAACATTTTCCACCTCGGTGTGTAATCTACAATTAACAAGATAAATAGAAACAATAGTATCTTCCTATTTAAGAAAATAGATAAATTCGACCCAAGCAGAAATGGTCGGAACCATTTTGTAAAAAACTATGATCTAATATGCCTTCAAATTAGTTATTTGACAAACAGTTTCCATTTTTTTTCTAAGTCTATAAGTTTAGGTAAGTGAAGTTTGATTGCACACCCTGTGTAACAAATATTTAGAAATAAATTTTTTTTGACACTTTCTGAAGTGATGAGCAGAATTCCGATTTACCAATTCCTCGATTAGTTGTCATGATGGATTTCATCATAAAAGAAAATCAAGTAATGTCAGATTTGGAGATCGTGGCGGCCACTGAAACCATCGCGTCCGCAATCGTAATAAAATATCGGTCTATTGCCAATATTTATTGGAACAGCTTTCAATGAAAAGACTATTTATTATATGTATATTAGTAACACTACAGATAATGCCTTGATAGGGATTTGAACCTCGGATCTCATGTTCGGAAGAAACGTTCTGACTTCTCACTTCTTATTTTTTAGATTTTAATCTTTGATTAAGGGCTTTTTAATCATGAATTTTACATAAAAACGTGCCCCCCTTTTTACCAGTGTTATCAGGGAAGATATAATTTATGAAAATTAGATTCATAATTTTTGATGCTATTTTTCTATGTGTCAGTTGTTCTGAGACACCCGGTACAGTTATTGTCTATTACTGAGTAACTTCATTATCTACATGTAGAGGTGAGGGTCACTATGCCAGTGGAGATTTCTCCTTAACGAATTTGAACTAAGTTTGTCCAGATTCGAATTCCTACGTGAATGGCCAGTAGTAGGACTGGGTGCCATATTGATTGTAGCGTTGTCTTGTCTCCATGCAATGTCTTTCGAAGACGCAGGAACCGCGATCGTTTCAGAATAAACATCTCATCCCGACCGGGTCTTGATCAAATTTGTCCCACCGCTGACGTGTCAATTAGGTGCCATTAATAAATAAAATTGAAATTTGGGGTAAATTTGGGTCAAACTAATAAGTTCCGACGTATTAGATGCCGGAACTAAAACTGACTGCTTCAGGTAAGCCGCATTGTCTGGGGAGAATGACCGGATCTCCAGGATTATAATGGAATTCCGACTGTTATCTCAAACGGTAAACAGAATAATGGCCGTCTTTACGTTTTTATTGGAACGATCTCATCGGTTTGATGACGCACGGGGGTTTGCTGGACAACATTTTTAGTATAATAAAATTTAACCCTTTGCAGTATAATCTTTTTGTAATTACTGCAACCGCTAACAAGAACCTTGTAAAACGATCTTAATAAATTCTAAATATATTAAGTATCCGCGTGGAGTTAAAGCACCTCATATTTGTTATAATTGCATTGCGCCGCCACGATATAACAGGAAATGCAAGTAAATTGCAATCAGGAGTTTTTGTAATTAATATAGCGCTGCCATAAACTACCCTATGCATATATAATAGCACTTGCGTGCCTTTAGGCACTTTGCAATATTGTTTCTTCTATCAGTTGATCCAAATCAGCTGAAGATACCGTTTCCGGTTAAATTGAGATTGCACACAATTGTAGGACATACGTTGGAAGGAAATTTTGTTTCAAATTCGGCACACGTAATGGCGCCTTCCCATACATTTCCATTAAATCGGGGTCTGGGAAGTGAAAATTACCCACTTCGGAAAAATTGCTATCTAGTAACAAACAAGGAAGCTTCCCCGTTATCTTCTTTTCAAATTAAACGTAATTTGCTTCCGTCGGGTTGCTGTTGGGATATTAATGAGGTCGCCTGAAAAATGGACGGAAATTGATACTCGCTAGAAATAACGCATTACATCTTTGTGCAGAATTCGATTCCGTGTTCTAACTCCAAACTCCTCTACAAATTTCTTGAGCAATTTAGAGGAAATTTGCAGGAAGGAGTAAACTTATTTTATCGCTTCACCACAAAGAATCTACCATTTTTCCTGACATGGCCCAGGAGTTCTGCAACCAACCCCAGTGCTCCACGTAACAACTATTCCTTAAGGGTTGGACGAAAGGAAGCGCTACCTATATTATAAAAATAATTAAAAATTAAATTTATATTTTAAAAATATGTCCGACATAGCATTGACCTTTCTATCTCTGCTATTATTACCAAAAAAAATTAAATTTTTCCTATGTAACGACTGTAAAACTGTACAGAAAAACTTGTCTTGCGCCCATTGGCTTATTCTACTGCCATTAGCAAGCCAACAACCTTAAAGTGTAATTGCAATTTATCGCTCAAGTAGTCCCTTCATTGTTCCACAAAAAGTTGCTGTGATGCGCAAGATTTACAGTCATGATAAACGATCTTTGCGTCGTCCTTACAGCTAGAACTCTACGTTTAGCACCTTACTGTAATAGAAATTTTATTATTGCCATATAGAACTGCTGAATTTCTGAGCGTTGTAAATTTGTTTTATATTGAAAACATTAGCGGAAGAACGGGCTACTTTATTTAAATTACCTGACTCCCCCTCATTTAAATTGACACTCCCATTAAGTTACAAATATCTTCCAACACTTATAGAAAATTATCCACCAACCAGAAGTCAGGATGGTTCTTCTAACAACAACATATTGAGGCGGTCTACACCTTATAATGGATCACCGTTTATTTCAGTTTTCCGTGTGAGCATAAGCTTAAAACAAATTTATTTCAAGCTCGAGCAATCTCTATGGAAGCAATAAATTACTTTCATCCATCATTGTTGTGCGGCAGTGCTCGAGTTGAAACGGCGGTCTCAAAATTCTGCTTATATTAATGGCGACTTTTCTTCGGTACCCTCGATATTGCGTGCAATGATACATAAGTAATTGGAGTAATGAGGCCATTTGTCCCGGAATAAGAAACCCGGATGTAGCCGAGTTACGGCAAGTAAACCGAAGATTTCCTCCAGGACCTCTAAAATTCTCATTATCGAATTGAATAGCAATGATATTTATTGCAACCGTACCAATTTTATGTCTCGGCCAATTCAATGATGGAGTTGGGGAGAGGTTGTCGTAAAATTTAATTGCCGTTGCTGCTACTAAATCAATATTTTATTTTTGAGTGATTATTTTTATGAGTAATTAGTCGGGGTTGGTTTAAGTAAATTGGATATAAGTAACGCATGATAACCTTAGGACCTCGCTCATTCGTCTTGGTGTCAGTGGTGAGAAAAAGGGATCTTCCATCAGAGCTACTTGGGTTAGCTCGAGTGTCCACCATCCGTTATGTATGAGCTGACGCGACGCCATGATTTACAGCATCTCTCTGTGTTGCATGTGACCACGACTTCAGCCCCAGCTTTCTTATTCTATATGTAAAATATTACGTAAGCTGACTCGGCGAAGACGTATTGAAGCAGCCTTTAGAACGCTTCAATGTTTTGTAACGAGCAAATTCGTGATTTACGACGTTTAATTCTCAAGTTATTGCTTTATTGGAGTCAAAGTTTTGTTGCCCAGCATGTATTGAGTATCTTGTGCCTATATTGTTGCTAGGAAATTAATTAAAACCGCAAGCAATCAAATTTACATCAATTAAATCTAATGCAAAATCCACCACGCATGTATAAGTAACTGTTTGAAAAAGAAGAAAATTTTTGGCAAAGTTTTGCACGGCATCTATTGTCCATCTTCACGAATACCCATAAATTCCAATTTTAATTATAAAAATATATTATTTAAAATTTACGATAACGGCTCCATATAGGAGACATTAGTTTAATGGTTAATCTCTGAACAAGAAATATTCATTTTAAGAGCTAATGGCTCGATAAAACAGGTAACAGCGCCTTTACTTCACATTGCCTCAAATTGGTCACGTGGAAACTTCATCAGTCTCATAACTTTATCTCTTGTTCTAGACACGACATAAATAATTTATCTCCCAGTAAGCTGTGTTAATTGCTGGGAACTAAATATTGATGCTTGATTCACAGTTCAAGCAGCTGCATAGAGTTGGAATCAGTTTTGTATGAAAAATTTTCAATAAAAGTTGTAGCCGTACAGATTTCAATAATTGTAAAAAAAATTTCACTTACTACGTGGTTATTGAAGAAAAAGTAACTGAAGCCAGAAGAAAATGGTAATGAATTATTTTACAACAACTAGAAATTGACGCTTCTAGCATGTAAAGGTAAAATTAATGAGGCAGACAGATAAAGTGATAAAGTACTAAGATGGAAAATATTTTGCCGAAGAAAAAAAATGCGCCAGAGTAAGACCACCCAGATCCTGACAAAGAAGAGGAAATTTGTGATGAATGTTGTGGGGCATTAGCGGATAATAAAGACAAAGATAATAAATTAATCCTGTTTAAACTTGTGGAAAATCTGAAACAAGAGATCGAAGTGACTTCTAGCACGTTTGTATTGTACGTACGAGGACTAGATAAGTATAGGGATAATGGATTTTTCTATTTTGCCTCTATAATACAGCTATGGCGACACCCAAAACAGTGACAGCTTTTTGAGTTTTGCAATAGCGCTAGTGCAGCTTAATTTTTTTAGGTTGGTAGTTTTGATCGCAAAGACCATAAAATATCAAATAAATGCCAAAACAAAACAATACACTAGTAATTTAAGTTTTTAGCGGGTGTTGGTAGTATGTATTTAAAAAAGGTTTAAAGTAGAAACAAAGTCAAAAGTAGTATAAAGGACATGAAGCAATTATGGCACTCGTTCATTACAAAACTCGCCGCTTCACTGCTCGTTTTCTACACTGGACTCGTGGCAAAAAATGTGCTTATGTCAGTTATTCTGTAATAAACTATTAGTTTAAACATATATTACACAGAAATAACAGAAAATTGTAAGAAATTACGTTCAAACAACCAATTCTAAATGCTGTTGCAGCAATGTTGAGAGAAGCGCGATTGTTCAGTCATTTGAAAGTGAGTATTGATCAAAATATTTTCCAACGATAAAGTATGGTCAGTTGATATCTTGTCGAGTCGGCGTTTGTTAAACAAATAATTCCGTTTAGTAATTTTTGGGCGTTCGTAGTAAACTAAACTTAGAAAAAATCTTGGAAAACACTTCTGAGCCGCTTTATGGGATTTTTTTGACATGATGCAGAAAATTTTAGAAGTGTTATTCCTTAAGAGTCATTCAGCTTGTCAAGTTTTTGAAGTCTTAGTTTTAGTAATTCTTTTGAGTTAAGATTCTAGAAGGATTTAATGGATATAGTTCAAAGTGGCCTGCCTAAGTGCCTATGGCTCGCTTGTTGCAAAATTTGGTTCAATCGCTCTGCAGTTTAGAACTGTCGTTTTAAAAGGCGGCGATAAGTTTCAACGACGTAGACCGATAAGTCTAGACATGCCTTTATATTCACCCCTTGCATTGAAATGGATTTACTGTATTTCATGACTTACAAGTTTTAAATTTAAAGAGTCGAACGATTTGTGCGTTTTACGATACTCTGGATCAGAAATTGGTTCAAATTCAGATACTGAGACAAATAAGGCTTTAGTTACTTGCTTGTTGTTAAGCGATTCGTACAAGAAATTGGTTTGTAAAAAGCCATAAAGTAATTAAAACGATTGCCCTCTTTTCCGATTTCACGAACAAGCGCCGATTTTGCAACAATTCCGTCATAACAATATTTCGTGTCTGAAAGGTGAAATGGCATTTTTGATCCCGGCTTCTATTGCGGTCTTATCCATATAAAACCGGCACAAGTTTTCGCTTCAATTTTTTTGCCAATGGCATATTTATACTCTCATCCTACTCCAATTGCTTTTTACATTTGGCCCTTTCAGCGTTTCGTGCATTCTTGGAAATTTTTTTACTGATTCAATCGAATTCCATTTGCGAAATCCACTTGAGAATTCCTGTCGGTCTGGCGATCTCTCAGGCGAAATTCCTAACTTTACATCTATTATTTTAATAGCGTTGGCAAATCCATAAAGGGAAGCTAAAAAATCACCGTGCAAAAACAATGTTTTTACCAGTTAAAAAAATATAACAAACTTGAGACTTATTGAAGACTATACACGCAAACTCACGGCTAGTTGAGGAAATGGTTGTTTAAGACGTCAATAAGAGATTTGACGGTTATGGCCATTATTGAACGAATTCTATTTTGAAATGGAATTTTAAGAGGTAAAATTTCTGTTTTCAATTTGAGATTTTAAGGGGTTTTAGTTTGGGCAGTCGTATTGTTTGCTATAGTGGTAGCAAGTAAATTACCCCGTTTTCAGTATTGATGCAAAATCCTGCACTCAATTTTGTGCATCTATACCACAATGGAATCCGACATTCTTGTGGAAATAAATTGAATATTCATTTGCATAAAAAAGCAGTTATGTGGGGCGCTGTAAAATTTCTCATTTTGTGTTATTATTTTGGAGGTCCAAATTTCAATTTAACCGCTGCAAAACGAACGAAACAAATTTGAAATAAAAAATATGTCGGAACAATTCATTTGGTGTTTTTGTAAAATCGAAAGCTTCCATAATTTAAATATTTATTTATAATTAACCGAAATCCCGTCTTGTGTTTCGGGTTTAATTGGAGAGAACGCAAATCTGTTTTCGTTCGTTTTCTCATAATTGGCCGCTTAAGCGCCCCGTTAGCCGTTCTTTGATCTCTATTTTTGCTACCTCACAATCACCGAACCACCCCCCCTCCAGGAAGCAATCTTAAAGAAACGCTGTTATTAAAACAAAGTAATCTCAAACCCACGTCCCTTTCTCGCGTTTTTATAACTAGATTTGGGCTCAACAATAAGAGCGATCGTTTCGGCGCTTACTTTTTATCGTTCCTATATATTTCTGGGGAAAAGCAAGCAAAGTGTGAAAGTGTCCAGAAATGGTGGTGATTTGTAAGAAAGCGGCCGCTCCGGTCGGATTAAGGTTGTGATTTGAAGCCGGCCAAACGGTCACCGTCGGTCAATTGTTTTAATTCATTTCGGTGTCCTCCCTGTGGTTGCGACCATTGATTCGATTCCGGCTTCACTTTTTTGCTTTATGTCCCTTTGAAGCGAGAATTAATCTGATAACGTTTTATTGTACCGTCGGGCGGTCGGATTCCCATTTTTCGGTCGTTAAGGCTTTATTACTTGTATGGCGGTAAGTTATCAGGAAATTAATCAATTCAAACCGTAATTAGTTCCGTCACAACAACCTAATCGCGGAGAAACCACTATATGTAAAACAAAAATTTCAAACCTTTTATCTACGTGCTTCTTATAGGTAACACACATTACTGTCAAGTAATAATGGTAAAGTACATTAATTAAAGAAGAAATTTAAATTAAAAGATTCTTCGACAAAAGTGCTCGTGTGGCAGCTTTACTAGAACTAACTTAAAACCAATACGCATTGACCTTATATAGTTTAACCTAATGCACACGGCACCACAGTACATCCGGTGACGGCCAAAAGAACAAAAGATGCTGACCTTGTCTCGACGACGGGCGGATCAATAAATAACATGCATGATTGAGAGTTTGAATTTTATTTTCAACAATATGTATACCTATGTTTAAGTTTTAGTATCTTTCCAAAGCCCTAATGCCCGTACTCATAGTCAATGCTTCGTCTGTACTCGTACTTGAGAACGCCTCATCCCATGCAATTTTGTATACCTGAGACGTCCTCAAGTCGGAGTATAGGCAAAGCATCAACTGTGAGTACAGGCATAAAGCATGTAGAGCATTCTCAACCTCTTCCTTCAGACATTATTTTCATCAAAATATCATTATATTTTTCTTCTCTTTCCAGAGCGTTGAACTCGTCCGAGATGACCGCGCAACTTTGTAGGTAGAGTGAGGGTATGCTGAACTTTTGGTGTACGGACTCTACGTAAGTACATCGACAAGGCATTCAAATAAAGCAGAGATATTTAATGCACATGCCCAATCAACGTGTTAAATATTTTAAACTAATATGCGGGTACATTGTTTTAGAATCCTACACTTAGTTTCAAGTTTATATTTCAAATTAGAAATAACACGCTATAGCAGCTAACTCCCTTTCCTTCAAAATGATATTATTTTCATTTCGAGCCCCGACCTTCTGCCATTCGACTAAGTACTTACCTGGGAGTAAATTAAAATTAAACTGAAATAAGATATGAAAATAGCGAATTCCGCCCTAATGCGTTCGGAATTTTACAGCTGTAGCTAATTAGCTTCCGGCGTATTTCTCAGGCGGCACATTACCGCCACTGCCTACGTAACGGATGCTCTCAAAGTATTTTTATTGCTGTTATTCGAGTAACACCGCATTAAGCACACAAAGGCCCTTCGCAAATACACAATCGTTTCATTAACACCGCCACGTCCATTTACCCATAAACATAAAACGAAATTAAAAATCCTCCACAGTTCGCAAAGTCCAAGTTCGTCGGCTTAAAGCCACCAAAAATTTCACGCTTCAATTAACGACGAATCGGACTCGAGCTTTTATTTGTGCTTCTTAACCTTTCGCTGACAGAAACAGGGATGGTGGGTGAGTCCCTGTCGACTTGGTGGACTAATTACAAAAACACGATTTTGCCACTGGAATGAATTTTACAAGACGTTATCGATTGCGTCCGTCGTGAAGACTTTAATAATGAAATTTGCATAATTGAGGCGGCGAGGAGTGGTGGTTAAGTGCAGCGCTTTGGGATGGGATGACCGTCTTATTACGAGTGCATCAGCACCAATCTGAGCTGCACACAAGGCATTTACAACGTTTCCGTTCCATAGACTGGAAAGTTTTACAAGAACGTTCGCTGAGTGGGTCGCAGAAATGGACCGGATTTTAATGTTGCCAGCGGATGCAGTCGAATGCAGAAATGGTGAATGCGCCGGGTAAAAATGATGTTCTAGGAAAAAGAGAGAAAATCCTACTTGCGGTTTTATCTGAAACAATAAATAAGAAGGTAAATAAATACTTTCTTTAAAAATAAAATGGTTTTAAATGCAGTATATACTTTTAGCTTTCTTTGAGAAATATAAATAATTGTCTTTAGTTGAAGGGCGATGAAAGTTTGTACTTAATGGGTTTTCTGGTTAGCAACTTCTGATAAGTTATAAAGAAGGTTGACTTCAACTTTACATAGCTATTTGTTTAAAGAATTTATTCGAGGATGACCCTTGGGTGCATATTCTCCCGGCGCCTCCACCATTTGCCACCTCTATGTAGTTACATACCTATTGCTATTGCTTATTGCAAGAAATACAGTTTTCTCGTAGCATGTATTTTAAAACCAAAAGGGTTATGTAATAGGTATGTTGTAAAAAATAACAATGTACTAAAAAGATGGGAGTATTTTTACTTTTTGGAAGTTATATCCACTGTTCAACAGCTAACAATGAGGTTGCTTGACCTTGTAATGAATCTGTTTAATGCAAAATTCAATCAACTTTTATATTTGTTCAAAATTTTACTCAAAAGTTTGGTTTCCCCAACAGAGTTGCAATGGCGGAAATTATCCTTGCGGAAATGTTTCCCAACTGGCAGTAGCATCATTTTCACGAAAACATGCTTCCTGCCACTATATATTCTTCATTCTTCATTGGTCGCGACAACACGTCGTGTGCAACAAACTTTAATTAAAAAGCCCATCATCTCCCTAACCTCCTCCCCTCAACTCTCTAAACAATTTCGACGTAGATAAATCTCGCGATTATTAAACTGCAACAATAGAGCTGTTTCCTCCTCGAACTCCCGCCATCTAAGTTTCGCGATTTTCATTAGACTATATCTGCGGTGTATAGCTAGAGATGTTTGATGCATGAACAAGTTTGAACGTGATTGGCAGCAGTGGCTGCTCTAGATGTGCGCTGTTCTCTGGAGAGGTTGCTCATCTGTTTAATAATAGGTTTAGAGCCGTAGTTTTACGAGAACGGCCCTGCATATTCACTCTATAAAGGCGTCTACTTCTAGGAGCAAATTGAAATCGGATGCCGGAGCAATATTGACCGCTCTTGGGGGCAGATTTTCAAAGCAAATCACCCCCCGTCCGGTCGAAGTTCCAATAAAGCTAGTTTGTTGGTGGAAAAAGCTGGCGCGTTTTAGGGGCGGTGGTAATTATTCAGGAAAGGGACAACACTAAAATGTCAATTAATCGCCCATGAAAACGGACAGTGTCCAGAAGTGACGTGACGTAGTCGTCGGAATTACTTAATATTCAAAATGAATATACAATCGAGTAAGCGATGTATTGATGCATCGGTATAATTATATTTGATAATAAATTTGCATTAATATCTCTCATTTGCGTTTTGCCGTTACCAAGTGATATCGACACCAGCAATGCATTGCCGCTTTCTCATTCATCATGGCTAATGGTCGTTACGGCCAAACAACAATTACAGTCCGCATACTTTTTACGATTAAATTTATGCTCACTAAATAACAATTATTTTACAGAGATAACGATTTGCAGGCCACTTGAAGTCATCGCGATAATGTAAAGGACCTAAAACCAAACTTATACTTACTCCAACTGGTATCCTCCCGTTGTAAATAACAAGATCGCCCTTATACTTTGCAGACTTCTTCTATACTTTTATATACTTCCTGACAATAGAAGATCATTCGTTGCGCCAAGCTGCGTCAACCCTAAAGTGTTGTTCTTTTTCTGCTACAGCTTTAAATTCCTTTGTTATTACCTATTTGGCCAAGTTAAATTTGTCTCTTCCTTGTTTCTTGAACTAAGAAATTCTTTAGTTTAACTAATATACTTCTAAATATATCAATATTAATGAAATAATAAACAATTATTTCTTAAATAAAAAAAATAGAATTTTTTAAAAATAATTAATTGATTCTATTTCGATAATGGTTTCCAATTGTTAAAAGACAAAATGCGTTGTTATTAAATTTAATTCTGATTTTGGATTAATTTGGATTGTTGGACATTTATGTTATATGGTGAAAATAAGCTCAATTCAAAATTTAATTGTACCTTCGGGCTCCCATCGATATAATTGCAAATTGCACTTAGAGAACTCGCAATATATTTCGCCCAATCAATTTTACATGATCAGCAATCAGGAACTAACAGTTATTTACATAATATATGGTGTATAGCAGCGCTGTGAGTGCCCCCAAAGACTATTTGAAACAACATATTTAGAACAATTTTTCAAGAATTAAAGATAAATACACCATCTGTTGGCAAGAAATTTTGTTTTTCTTAAAGCAAAAGGTTTGCATTTTAATTGTGTTGATATGAGCTTCGAATCTAGATATTAATAAGTAAAATGGGTTGTCACCAAAAATATTGATTCAGTGACTGCAAAAATATCTACTATTGATTTACTTTCAAATCTATCTAATGCACAAAATAAAGTTTTAGGAAGTTTCCTAAACAGTTTGACCGGAATATGTTCTTAACAAACTAAAGTACGTCGTTTTTGTATTACAAGTACTTATAATGGTAATACCTGTACGAAATATATTGTATAGCAAAAAATGACAAAAGACTCATTTGGATCAGAGATGCGATAGCTACAAACTGAAAATAATTACAATTGTGGAAATTTCTACTGAGGAGACTATGCTATGCTAGGATTCTGTAGGTTCCTGTGGTATTCAGGATTATGTGTCTTGTAGAAGGCGTGAGCTGAACAAGTTGAGAACGTAACGACGACAGTGATTTATACAATGTTTCGCTCTCTGTTTTACCCACGGAACGTTATACATACGACCATTTAATCAAAACCAATAGTTAATATTGAGAATTTTCTTTCTTTATTTAAAGAATGATGATTATAATGATCCTAATGAAATTTTAAATAAATTTAATAATAAATTAATAATAATACCTAGTTTTAATTTGTAAGTAATTTTTAAATGTGTTTAAAGTACCTACATATGTGCTTGATGGGTCGATTTAAAATTTATTTCTAGGTCACCAACAAAGTAGTATATTATAGATTCAAAAAAGTGAACAGAAAAATTCGCTTTAGGAACAGAGTGGATTGTCGTGTCTATAGCGTTTTGTGTGCGCTACATAGAACGCAACATAGCACAAATCATATTTAATATAATAGACAGTCACATATAAGATAAAAATTAGATAAAGCAATGGTCCTAAGAGCAAAATTCCGTAACGTACAGCAATAGTATTTATTGGAAATAAGTAAATTTTGTTGCAGTGTCATAAATTATGGTGCGCAATTAGTGTTTGGTGCACCTTATAATGTTCCAAGTCTCATACTTGTATCAAGGGAGCGGTTTATCTCATTTATGAAAAATTGCAGTAATAGGTGCAGCATTGTTCAATGATGACCATTGGGTGAATAATTGATATTTAAAATCTCTACGCATGTCATTAAGATACATTATCCCAATTGTGTATAACAAGTTTTCTTATCACCCCTGTAGTTGTTCCTTCATCTGGATTTCAACATGGCGAATACTATAGTGTTTCAGTCATAAGTTGCACGACGAGAAACATATCAGAGTGAATCGGCTAGACGACAATTTTACCATTTTTTCAGAAGAGAAATCATGTAAATTAAACTTTATCTATAAAAAGACCATTTACAATTTTAATGAGTAATAGAAATCATGTGTCCTGAAATGCTTCCGTATCGAGAAAGATACTCGCAGAGTACTATGATAATCTTCAGCTATTAATTAAATAAAGAAACTACCAGTCATGAAGTACTTCTGTATCGAAAAATACATCATGAAGGTAAAGAGAACTTTAAGTAATATTTATCTAGTAACTACTTACTTGTCTTTATTTCTATTACTGAGTAATGTTTACAGTATTATGTGTATCATTTTGTAATTCAAGAATAAAAAATTGTTTATGAAAAAAAGTCATCGTCTTATCCGCTACTTTAATCGACCTAAAAGAAGTCAGTAGTGGCACATACAGAGCTGCTCGGAAATCTAAAAATTTCTATGTGTACTGACTTATTTCCAGGGCATAATAAAAACAACGTTTAAATATAAAGTTTTGAAATATTTCTAGAGTTGCTACTCATTAAAAAAAAGTTTTATATGTTTTGTTGAATACGATTCCATCATGAGGAGCTAATTTTAACGGTAACTGACTTAAATTTTTATTAAGTTTTCAATTACCCGAGAAACAAAAATAAATAGATTCGCCGAATTTGTCCTCTAATACGGGCCTGCTTTGTTCTAGATACCTGCAATATTTACGGTCTTCTGGCAAATCATACTTGTAGATAATAAAAACTGGACTGAACACCGAATGCTGGGTAAAAAGTTGTTGCGTCACTATTAGCGATAACGACATCGAGAATGTTTTTCGTATCACCTGTCAGTTGGAATCGCTCTATCACAACAGTAGTGTAAGTTGTTCATAATCGTAAAAGTTCTGTGAAAATCTTTAAGGTGAGATAGTATAAATAATACCAATAGACGTAATTGCGCTACAAGCGCCCTAGTTATTGAAATAACCAAACTACTTAGTTTATAAAACTTTTTTAGTGTACAACCTGAATAGATGTTAATAAATTTAAGAAACGTTTAGGCCAAGTGACATTGATGATGATCAGGTAGTCGTAACTTAGTACCTACTAAAGAAATCCGCTTACAATATTACAATATCCATAGAGACAGATTGTAGTATTTGGAAATCAAAAATGTTGTTATTTCCCAAAAGTGAAAAAAACATGTTGTATTTACTTGCGGATGGTTGATCATTATTAATACCAGTGGAAGTAAAATTGTTTAAAAATATGCCTACCAAAAATTTTTTATCCTCATTTTATTTTATTGTTCCAGGAATAAGAAACTTGCAGTGCAGTCTTATAAGTGTGATGTGTAGTGCAGTGACCAATGGCAGACGACTGCAACAGAAGTTGCTACTAAGGGTAAAATTTATATTTATTATGGTCATTAGCCCAAGTAAATTTAAAGACTCATTGAATATTTTTATTTGAACTCCGGATGTAAAATAGCGTCATGATAACTAAGTACTTGCATTCAATTTCTTACATTATAAAAAAAGTTTTCAGAAGATTAATACATTCACACTTTTTTGACCAATAGGATTGCCTCATTTTCCATTTTTCAACCAATCACGTAGCCTTTTCTTGAAAAAAGAAAGCTAGTAGCATTTTATTCGAAATAAATAGCTACTAGCATTTTATTCCGAATAAATGACTACTAGCTTTTTATTTCGAATAAACTCTAGTAGCTTTTTTTCAAGCAAAATCGATGATGTTGTGAATTTTTCATTCATGTATTAATCTGTCGAATATCATTCGAGCAAGAGATTTCTTCAGAATAAATGTTTAAGGTTAGCACTCAAACGCGTCGCCGTCGCAAAAAGCACTTGCGCCGCCGGTCGTAGGGCCTAAAAATCCGAGAGCGAAGCTCGAGGATTTTTAAGCCGGCCCCACGTCCTGTGGCGCTCGTGATTTTTGCTGCTAGGCAATGCGTTTTCGTTCGAACCTTCCCATTTATTCAGGATAAATCCCTTGCTCTTATGATATTATGTATGATTAATACATTCATACTTTTTTGACCAATAGGATTGCCACATTTTCCATTTTTCAACTAATAATCACGTAGCCTTTTCTTGAAAAAAGAAAGCTAGTAGCATTTTATTCGGAATAAATAGCTACTAGCATTTTATTCCGAATAAATAGCTACTAGCTTTGTATTCCGAATAAACGCTAGTAGCTTTTTTCATTCATGTATTAATCTGTCGAATATCATTCGAGCAAGAGATTTCTTCAGAATAAATGTTCAAGGTTAGCACTCAAACGCGTCGCCGTCGCAAAAACCACTCGCGCCGCCGGTCGTAGGGCCTAAAAATCCGAGAGCGAAGCTCGAGGATTTTTAAGCCGGCCCAACGTCCTGTGGCGCTAGTGATTTTTATTGCTAGGCAACGCGTTTTCGTGCGAACTTTTCCATTTATTCAGGATAAATCCCTTGCTCTTATGATATTATGTATGATTAAAACTAATATGTCTAATGTTAATTTTAGTAAGTCCCAACTACAATGGCGAAGAAGAAGGACGGACGGTGCTCCTAGAACCCTTTCATTCTGCAGTCGCTTGAAGAGTATCAGTGAGTCACTTCAATTTTCCACTGTTTATAACTTGTGTGTTTCTAAAAGTTCATAAGAGCAAATAAAAGCCAGTCGGATTTCTATTTTTTGAAATCAAGCTCTCAGAAAAAGAATGAGAAAGCAACGAATATTTTTCATATGAAGACGTCAAGATAGCTTATGAGGCCTAACGTCAAGTAATTTTGAGCCGATGAGCGCATTCCGTGCTCGAGCACCTCCTGTAATTAACCATAATATGTAGCGCCCTCTATCTGTTCCTGAAACCGAAGAGAGCATCGAATAATGTAAAATTGATTGGCGTTGAATTGAGAGCCGTTGTTTGCATCCAGCATTGTTCAGAATAATGCATTAAGGTAGGACAGAACCGCTATGTTCTAAAATGCAAACCAAGAACGGTTCCTCAATTTTTTCGAGTGTAGGTACTGAGATCCACTTATAATATTTTTATCATTCAGTGTGCTGAGTTGTGCTAATTTATAATTTTTTACCAACTTTTTATTAACCTTCTGATGATCAGGTGGGGTCACATCGATAATTTTTTTGGCTAATTTTTCCCATTTTATGCTTCAGATGCGTGGTTTTTTTTATAGCGAGTTTCTGCACCTTTTCACATATATTCCCGGGAAACTTTAGTTCTAATTTTAATTACAGAACTTAGGAAAAAATTATTCTGAATTGGGGTCACCCACTGACCTCACCTGAACTTTGATATATGGAAAATATATACTGCAGAAAATCACTATTATCTGAGTGCGCATGTATATATGTTTTCTGGAACCTCTCCCTACAGATTGACTTCGCACTTTTTGTAATCCGCACATGCATTTAGATCGTCCAACCCTTTCAGTCGTTATTTTCAATAATGTCGCGCAATTACCTCACTAAAGCCAAACTTGAGGAATATGCAAGGAGGGATGATATTTCTGACGATGTAGATTAGTCGGAAGATGAAGATGCATTATTAGAGATACCTACTCCGCAAACCTCACATTTAGGTAATTAAGAATTTTTTTTCAACGGGGTCACTAAGTGACCCCACGTTGTCGTTGATGTTTCATTTCTGACGTGGTTATCGGAAGGTTAGATTAAGACTCAACTTTGTTGCAATTTATTACGGATAAACACGCCTTGTAACTTTTTTGGTGATTCTTAGCACAACAGTGACGGCAGCTGTTCAAGCATAAAGTTGAAGCCGAAAGTTGTCCATGGGTTGGTTGTTATATGGGCGGCGCCAATTTTCTTTAAATTAGACGAAGGTGGCAAATTGAAAATTAGCAACGCTGTTTTTCGTAAACAAATTTAATAACGAAAATCAAAGATAAAAAAATATTAACAATAATATTTAAAATAATTAATTTTAAAAGAAATAGGTAGCAGTTGTAAAAATTGCACTAATCCAAAACTTTCCAAAAAAGCTAAATAGTCATAATAAATATTTAATGTTTATTAAAGCGCTACAGCATCGTAGAACCAAGTTAGGAATTACAGTCAATCACGCGTCCTGGTTGCAACCAATTCTTCCAGCTTCTTTCTAAACCTGCTCTTTGATACTGTGGCAAATGCTGTCAATTTGGAATTAAGCTCTTCCACGTGACGACACGCGCTGCAGCGTCTTCTAGTCGATTGAGGACAAGACATATGCGACAGCTTGCGCCGATTCTTTTTGAAAATATCGGACTATTACTGTAAAATAAAAACATTTTGACGATGAAAAATATCTAAATAACATCAAGCAGCTTGGTTCTTATATTACGTTATGATTTACATTTCTGGCTACTACAGCCTTTGTGACAGATTATTTAGATTATTTTATTTTAGTATTAGTTAAGGAATGGTGTTTCGAAAAGGTTTCAACAATGATCAGTCAAGAACTTAACAAATTTAGGAACCAATAAAACCCGCCCAGAAATATGAGCTTCCAAGCATAACTGCAGAAAGAATTAGCAAATTGCCTTAAGGCTAAAGACTTCGCCATCACATGTGGTTTTTTCTCACTGTATGCATTTTGACGTGCAGAGATTAGTTCTCTCATTTTAGATCACTGCATAAAAGGAAATGGAATGAGTCAAGTGCAAGTAAATAACCCAGTTAATTTAATGAAATGACGTCGCGCGCCTGCATTGAGTACGCAGCTGGTCCACAGTGGTACGCTCCGCCTTAATCCAGTGTTGGATTGACACCAGGTTACTATTTCATACTGAATAAACGTATTAATACAGACTAATCCAAAAAATCACGTCAATGCATTTTGCTGACGTTTTACAATCACAAATGATAAAGCGGAGACGTCCACCTTAAGCTTTTCACCAATTAGAAGCCATCATTATAATTGGAAATAATCTATTGTTTGAGATTGTCTTGATTTACTATCCGCGACTTGGTTACCAAATAGACATTATTTCTTGATAACAGTTCCAAGTTAACTATCGACATTATGGATCATTTGCAATTTACTAGAAGTCCCACTTCACTTGATGACTGTTCATTTGCTTTTGACCTGATGCAGTTTCAATTTGCCTTGTCAGCAGCGCCCGTTTTCGCAACTATTCGTAGCTGTATGTCCTCTGGAACAATTGTTACAATAACACCCCGATAATTGGGAGTCCTTGCTTGCATTTACGATAAACAAGCACTTACTAAACTATTGAACAAGACGAAATGCGCTGCTCCTAACGTATTAAAAGTTTCTTATTGAGTTATGTTTTCTAAACCGCTACTTAAACGGCAGTTATAGTTGTAGAAACTTGGTAGCTAATGAATTGTAGTGGAAGCTTGCGATGAAAAGGTGAATATTTGTATTTTGCTTTGCAGTTGTGAGCAAGAAAATAAACTGTGGTTAGCGAACGGAAGTGGAGGAAGTTGGCTCGGTGAATGCATGGCTGTTACTTTACACCTTAATGCACCTTGTACGTTTATTGAAAGAAACCTAAAAGAGTATCTTAATAAGAACGGTTTTGTTGTTGCCTGGCTCAAGCTTAATTATTTTTGAAGATAATGGAAAAATGGAAACTGTGTTGCAGCGGTGGCGAAAATGTTGGATGTAGTCGAGTTTAAATAATGCATAGATTCTATATTTCGCACAATGAAAACAGTTTGAAGTGTTGATTTATTTGAAGACGATGAATTTTTCATCCGGTATCTGAGCGAGCCGGGCGCCTCGCCTGTTTATGAAATATTTCAAGTCGAACGATAAACCGTTCTTGAGGTTTGTACCTCGAAAATAAAAAGAGTGTGAGTCGATAAAGATGGCGTTGTCGCTTTATTAAAATGTAATATCTTCGCTGTTGACCACTATTTCACTTACAGGACATCGGGCCCTCCATGACCAACATCATTCTTGTTTATTATGGTCATAAATAACTCGCCTACTAATATAACCCATTTCATCCTTGATTGTACAAAGAAAACGGTGAACAATATCCAACCAATGACCCTTGACTGTAGGTCATAAGATTGTTATATTAAATCTGCCCTATCATAAATCTCCGTCCTCTTTCAAAGTCCACTTAAACACTCGTTTTGTTTTATCGTAACGATAGAACTTCCCTGGCTGAAGGACCTGAAGGACGCCGTTTTATTCGTCGAGACCACCGCCTTTTGTTAAAAGACATTTGGTATTAGGATAACAGTAGTAATCTTTTCCTTCAATTGAGAATAAGACAAAACCACTCAGGAAATTACTGTAACCTTCTCTACATGACTTTAAAAAGAAAGAATAAAAATACAAAAAAGAAAAAAAAACTAAAAGTGCTTAACAACGAAACAAGTGAGTTTCAATATGCATGATGGTCTTCGCATTAGTAGGATTCAATAATTCTGATATTAGCAGTGGTCAAGTGCCATAGCAACTTTCTTAACTCTTGGCTAATTATTAGCGATGTTATAGTCCATACCTACGTGCTCTCTTTTGAAAGACAAAAAATTTCGACGGTGAAAGTACATTTTGATTCAAGTTTAATAATATAATCTATTGTATAAATGGTGGATGAGTCCGGCAAATAGCTATAAAGTAATGTCATCAGATTTTAGATTCCAGGATTTGCTATGAACCTTTATTGTCATTTTTAAAAATTAAGACATTGCCCGGTGATAAGTTCAGAATAAACAAAAAATGAAACTTATTAATTACCTCGATGGTAGCCGTTGAGTTAATTAGTATCACCTTAATCACGTTTAATACAATAAATTCTGGAATACTCTGGAAAGTTCCAAAGGCTTCATTGCTGTTCCTAGAAACTTTGAAAGTTTTTGTTCGCATTTACGTAAATAAGTGAAGCGATTGAGTGGGTATGAATTTAATTGCTAAAGTTATGCTGGCTTACTTGGAGTCACAAGTAGATATACTAGAGTTACGTAAAAACTTTAAAAACGACTTCCATTTAGAACGTGCAAAATTTTTCCTTCGCGAAATTGCAAAGTCAACAGACTTTTGAATGTTCCGTCTCCAAGATTAGATGTTGATAGTCCTCCTGTATCTCCGCTTATAAAAATGCTGTATCTAACTGTACCGCTTGGGGATCAAGTGTATAAATTTGTCCCTGTCTCATATTAATTTTCCGAGATAATTTGAAAATTGGGGTCCGTAATTAAATTGAATTCCGGGACCAGTCCGTCTTATTTCCGTTCAAGAATTTCATTTAAGGACCGGAATATTTAATTGTAATAATTTGCGAAATGCAGCCGGAACGTCTGAACTTTCGCAAGGAAAGATAATGACTATATAATAAACATTAAGAAACATGGCGTGCAACCGGTTCGGTAATACACGAAAGTTCAAACGCAATTCACCCACCTGCACCGTATGAGCTTTTCTAGAGAAATTGTGACTAAAATTTTATGTTTATGCGCAATAAGTATAACAGTTAACACCCAACTAACACTTACGTTTCTAATTTGTATTATCGCTTAGAAACTACTTCTTAATTTGTACTAATATCGCATAAGCGGACTCGCAAACGGTATAAACAATGCATCAATTTACATATTGCACCATGACCAGCAGAAGACGGGGTGAATGTACCTAGTCGTTATTAACCACCAGTAGTAAGCTACTACAGTAATGACGCCACGGGATTTGCGGTTATGTCTGTATAAGTGTCATGTAACAGATAAACACAAGTTGTAACTTACTAGGATTAAGTTGTTCCCCTCCTCAGGCTTAATTAGCAAGTTGTGTAATATATCTTGCATCAGAAGATATGCTGAACGAGAGATAGGAACTTCCAATTTGATTTATAGAAAGGATGTGATAGGAAGGCGGCTCGGTAGAAGCACATCGAAAAACTTTGACGTCTCATCAAGGACTTGAGATATCGTCAAGATGCGTCTCGTTCAAGACGGAGTTAGACAAACTTTACAGTCGTCTTCAAACAATTCTAAATGTAGTCGTTGTAATATAGCATGCAGTTACGGGTAATGGCGCTGACAGCAAATTCTGTTTTGAATTTAGAAAATATGGAATTTCACTTTTACGATGATTGATCTGCTGAACGCAAAACGAATTTAATTTTTAGCAGTTACGTAGAAACTATCAAAATTACCTACCTACCCTTTCACAAATTCTGGCTTAATGATAATGTTTCAGAAATGCCGTCCGACACTTGTTCCGACACTGCCATGGATTTACCTGAAAGAGAACAAACAATATATTAATTTAGTTATGAGGTTAAAATATAGTAAGTGGCAAATGGCGGCAACGTACGAACAATAATTTTAAATTCTACTATTGTGTTCGAGACAAAATTAAATATTTAAATATATTAAATATTTCGTAAGTCATCTGCATCTAAACCTAAAAAGATAGGTAAATAATAAGGACCCCACCATTTTACTGATAATTAAATAATAATCTTTTGCTCTAACAACAATGCTAGCAGAATTCTAGAAATAATCCCTTAACGTAGAGATAAAACTGCCATGTCATGTTACATATACTATCGCCGCTCCAAGTTTCTAAAACATGCTGAAGGAATGTGGACTAACTTGTAACACTTGTCCCAATTTATTAAAGCACCCTTCATTATGAATAACTTCATTTAGACTAATCATATCCAAAAAAAATGTGACTATGTATTTAGATATATTTCTCGTTGAACAAAAATGGGTTAAGAGTGAGATAATTTTGCCACTAACTTTTTTGTATGTTTTTTTTTGCAGTTTTTGATATTAAATTATGAAACTTCATGGTTTTCTAAATAAAAAATACTTTCTTATTACATTTCGATGGGTTGCACTGTTTTTGAGTAAAGCTGATTTGAAAACCTCGGAGTTTTCCTAGTCCTAGCTAGACAATAAAATTACTTGGAACACTCATATATACAAAGCTCTTTCAATAACTACGATGGCCCTATGGACCAACAAAAAGCCATTTATAAAAAACTTGGAAATTGTAGTCAAAAATAACCCATTGGTCGTATACGGTGATATTCTATTAACGTCCCATCGTCACATAAGTCCTGTATGGTAAACGAAACATTGCAGAAAACTGCGCATAGTAGTCAGCTACAGAAGCTATGAAGATGTAGCCTAGAGATCGGAAGTGCCCCAAATTTTCTCCATTTTTAAATACCAATATATCAACAAAAATCATGTTATTGCATATTAATATTTGAAGTCAATTGATATTTAAGTAAAACGTTTCCAAGCTTCAAAAAAAAATTAATTCAATATACGTTGAGGTACATATTTTTATATTAATAATAATTAACATTAATTACCTAATGTTCTTTAAAAATTGAAATATTTATTTATTTTATTTAATATTTTGACCACAAATCGCCTGGGCTATATTTGCCAACTATTCTAATTTTTCCACACAAAATTGTTAAAAAGCGGTAGTCATCAAAGAGCAAAAACCTTTTTGAAAATTAATTGTTTTCGAAGTTTAGAAATAAGAATAATCATTAAATCAGGTGAATTCAGCTGGATGACTTAAAATGCTCTGATTGGTCGAATTAAGATATTATTTTTTTGAATAACGATTCAAGTTGGAATTTTTTTTCTAAGTGTTTATTTGTTTGTCCTTTTTGGAGATTTTTTCTGTTTTTTCTGGGGCGCGAATTCTGGGTCACCCTGTATACATTGTCGCACTAATTCTCAAATGTAATTATTTTTATCTAATTTGTTGTTTAACTATGAAAATTGGCAACCAGCTTTAGATAAAGTGTTTAGATACTAGAAATATATAATGCTACAAAGTGTTAAGAAGTAATTGCAAATTAAAATGATTTTACATCTTTAAATCTAAAAACAACATTAAGGAATTTGAATTTCGTAATTAAATATCTTACAAAAATACCATCTAACCGTCTAAAAAAGATTTTGCTTTGTTTAACTTGAAAAATTCGTTTGCTTGCTTTAATTAATTTTTAAATTGGGATTATTTTCACTCGTCGCCTCCGCCATCTGCCAAGCCTATTGATTTTCAATGGCATTTAAAGTAAATTTGATCCTAAAATTTTAAAATTCATAAATATTCAAACGTAATTGCTTTTCAAAAATAAATTAAGAATAAAATCTTTACCGCACAATAACAATTTAATAATTACTCTTACCTATTTATGAACCTAGTAAATAAATTCCTTTATTAGTTTTGCTATGATGTATATGAATCAATGAGGACAGCAAAATTTTGCACGGTTCTAAAATCAATAAAAAGTTTTTACTGCATAAATAAGCATTTCCTCAAAATATTTGTTGTATAACTATCTAGCTGTTTTGTCGTGTTTAGATAAAAATTAACAGTGTTTTACTCTCCCTTTGAACTTTGAACTTTGTTTGATTACCAATCTATTATCTTTCATCAATTGTCGGATGTTTGAGTTTTTACAAACTACGATTCGGTCGAAATATCGTGAAATATTAATGGGGATTCAAAAATAAACTGTTCTATTAATTGTTGTCACAGTTCAATTATGAGAAAAATGTATCGAGCGATCTATTGCTTACGTAAGTAAAAATTAAATTTGCCATAGCTTTTATACGCATATTTTATATTTTAATTTATAAAACTAATAATTTTTTTCTGCTTATTTGACTTGATTAAATGTTGAACTAGAACTATTTTTATCAAAAATGTATTCATTTTTAACCGAATCATAATAATAACAGCATAAAATTTGTAAACTTTTATCGACAGTAAAAATCAATATAGCTTTATTAAACAAGTTGCCTTTGTATTGAGCATAAAAACTCTATCAGAATAAAAATCTAAATAATCTCTAGATATACGTATAATTCAAAAATGGTTTAAAATTTTACTAAATAAAAACACATTAAAGTTAAAAATTCTCTTGCTAGTTAATAAAAATGAAAAATACTCATTTATATTATATTAGTTTTAATGAGCATTGAAATAGACAGCATGAGAATGTTGCAAGTACATAAATTAAGAAGAAATATTAAATACTGACTTAATTTAATGCGAAATATTCAGCTGAATTGGAGTGCAATTTTTACCGACATTAATCGGAACAAAACACTCTATTTCACCGTGATTAATTTTCAGTTTCGGTTTTTGTTTTGATTTTAAAAATATAATTCACATACTACTTATGTTGTCTAAAATAAATCTACATTTTTTATTTAATCATTCTTCTTTTCATTTGTAAAAATATTCACTTCAAAACTTCAAACTATGTAAGTGTTTAAATTTCGGGTTCGTGTTCTATTCTACTGAAAAGTGAAGAATAGAGTCTCCAGCTAAATGCGAGTGATTTGTGAAAATTTTAACACCATAACCAATTAAAACATTAATTAATATTGGCGACGGGTTTTGATTTAAGATTGGCTCCTATGTTTAACAAATTTTTAATAAGAAATTTCTAGTTTTTCAAAGAATTGCAATAAATTTTTGAAACTGATTCAGTTGAGATTCAAAAAACTAGTATAATATAGTGATTTCCCGGCGTTGATTAACTTTCAAAATAAGCAAAAGAACACTGTTCCTGAACTATATGTATAGTATTAACCGTTTTCGACGTTATGAGAGACAGAAAATTTTATCGACCATGTGTAAGCCCTTTATTCGTCCAGTTTCGCGCGATAAAACGCATCCCAACCTCGCAAAAACTCCTCACGTAGTTACGTTAACAAAAGTGGCCGTGCTTATACATAATTAAAAAAATAAACACGTTTTTAACTTTGTTGGCTGCACGTGTCGCGCGCAATTGCCAAAGAACTTTCCCGCTCTCAAAAACCCACTCTCTAATACTTGGTTGCTGGTGGAAAACAGCAGGTCGGAGACAATGGCATTTACTGAAACAATTCCAAGTTCGAAAACATTCGACCAGAGCATTTCTTAAATGTCTTGTCAGCAACTGCAATGCATCTCATTCGAGGTTTGTGGCTGGCTGCATTCCCAGAGGAATTGTGTGGTGTGGTTTCAGTTGGGGATTGGGGGTTACGTTTAGTGGTGTCGGCAGCTAAAGTGCACACGTTCTAATAATATGAGGGTCATCCGCAAGGTGGTGTTGGTTATTGCACTGCACTTTGGGCATCAGTGGCGTAACTACCTCAAGAAGCGTATTATTTAGAAAGTTGTGTCTTCCACCATTATTAGGATAAATTCTTAGTTGGCCGCTAGTTTACCAAATGCTAAATTGACCAAGATCGTCTTATGTATACTAGTAATTTTGTTAAACTACAGTACTGTAGTGTATTTAACCTTATTTTATAATTATTGTTTATACAGTTGAACTCACAAGAGAATGGTCTGAAGACATAAATTTATTTCGACTTTAGACATTTATTTAGGATTACTTTGACACTGTGATTAATGAACTTGTTTTTATTTGACTAGTTGCTTGTTGATATCACGTCACCAGTCATGAGAGTGATGATCTTTATTTATACAAGCTTCTTCAGTCATGCGCCAGTCCATTCTTCTACAAGTTAAGACTGTACACGTTTCACGTTCTACAGGTGTCCCATAATCAGACTGACAAACTTCAGGTGGGTATAACCAAAACAAGCAACGTTTTTCAATTAACCGCAATTAACCGCAAATAAAATGAGCATTAAATGACCCGTTTTGGATAGGTATACAAAATGTGACATTCTTAATTTTCTTGAGAAAAATTCTCAAACTTAGCATTTGTTTACAGTTTCTTGCTGGATAAACCTTTATAATCACCCGATTAATTATGAAACACCTTTAGAAATTTACCTGCATTACCAAAATAATAATAAAAACTAAAATTTTTTTTTTTTATCAAATGTTGCGGCAGCGCCTTGTCAAAAGGTTTGTAAGAGGGGCATGTCCATTCTAGTTACGCCACTATCAGGCATCCGAACTTGACGGCTTCATTGTGGAAATTTACTAAGTCAGACAACAGCAACTTTTGTAGTGGGCATAAAAATAATGAAAATGCTGATTATTTTATCCAGGAATCCAGGATCAAGAAACTCTGTGTATGGCAAAGCACGTGTCAAAATAACGACTTCAAGACAATAATATAAATGAACCTTGAGCTTTTACGAAACCAGGAAGAACCATCTAAGTACTACTTTTTGTCAGTCAAAGTTCAGATAGGTCTTCTGTTTATTTCATCTAATTTAGTTAAAATTTAAAGTAAACTAACTTGACAGTACCGCATATCAAAAATAAAGCTCTTAATGCATTGATGCTGTTGGAAGTGAGCGCTATTGCGCTACTCGTTGGTGCCAAGGGTAATTAGCTATTAAAAAATCATTAAGTGTTATGCCCTGAAATGGCGTTTTCTATTAAAGAGAAAAACAGCGGGAAAGTGTGATGTGGTTGGCAGTGTTTCACTTTTTGTTACGCATGATTTTACGTTAGGCTCCTTTATAGTAACACGTTAAAAAAAAGTTATTTAAAGATTTTTCATTGTATCGTAATTTATGATGATCAAAAAACTGTTGTAACTGTTCAAAAAATACTTCGACGGTATTCCTACACATGCAATTAACCGTCGTAGCCAAAAAGTGATTGTCGTACCTATTTATTAGCAAATGATGGAGATTACTAGAAAGAAGTTTTTGATGTTATAAGTTGTAAGTTGTTTGCACGGCACAATTTCTCATTAAGCCAGATTTAAATCCAAAGCGATAACAATTTACTTGGGGTGAATATTTAAACCATTCAAGAAAATAATCGCATGTTGCTAAAATTTTAAACGAGTCATAAAAAATGCTTGCGTGATTATCACGTGACGCACCGTTGAATATACAAACTCCATTATTTCATAAATGCTGACATTTCACAATTACTTCCAATTATAGAAACAAATTTATCTTTACATCGATCTAAATCACTAAAAGTTTACATTAAACATTTCAACCAACAGCCAACGTCCTCTCATTATTGGTCGAGTGTTTATTTTTCTTGTAAATCCGTTTGTTTCGATGATGAGTATGGAGGAGAAGCTGCGAGGAGCGTCGAGCCCAATCAATGTTGATTTACGTTTGTATTGTGGTCACGATTCCAAAACTGATATCGTTTCGAGAGCGGAAAACTAAATTAATTTCGCACATGAATGAAATACGCCCTGCATTCGGTAAGATCCTTAAAATATCGAGACACTCGTCTTAGCTGACGTGCATAGTTAAGTAGCACCGACGTCTCGTCGACTTGTAACCTGAATTATAGATCAACGAAGGCACAGCGACGACATCCACCGCTAATTAAATTATCCCGTTGCAAAGCAGCCAGCTACATTTTGGTGGCCAAAGACAACACCTAAAAGTTTCAGACCGTCCCGTCAGGCAGAGCTCTAAACTGCCCCTGCAAGTTTTACGTTACAGATTAGTCTGCACGCCTAAATTAGTTGCAAATTTCAGCTATAGCGTTATGTACCGGGCACTAAATACAACCAAATCTAGTCGCGCAGGGTTGCCAACGCCAATTAACGTGTACAAATTTGATTATGTTCTAATAGAATAATCCACAGAAAATTTGGACACAACTCAGTGTAAGAGCTTTGAATCCATCTGTTTCGCTGCAATCAATCTTTAATTGAATTATTATTGGTTTGAAACTAAAAACGTAAATATTAGGCTTCAGGACGACTTGAGCGGCAGGGATCTGAATGGCGTAGAGCAAGTGGAACTTCGCAAATTAGGCTGATTCAAGCTCAACTGCCACCGCATTATAGGTAAAGCAGCTGAGACTCTCAAGCTAACACCGTGGGCTTTGCCAGTCAAAGGTCAAATTATTAAACACGTTCGGCAATCGCTTCGCCCCGGGTCCGCCCCCTAGGAACATGAATACGTAAGTAATAAGAGAATTCGAGTTGCGTAAGCTAAACTGATTAGAGCTGATTAATGTGGCACGCATTTAGCCAGTTCATTAGGTAGCCATAGATGTCTCTGCATCTGCAACCTCTTGCCATAACCGCGTGCGCGGCACATGAATTATGTTTAACAATTTAGTAAAGCGGCTTGGAACACACTTTACTCTCTATAGCCGACGACAGGTACTCGGCGGAATTGCCGGGACTTGTGGCCCCCCAATGTTTCAATACAGGCCCGAATCGATAGTGGATAACGACTGAAGGGGGATGAAATATTTAAAGAGGTTTAACACGCAGCGGAGACAGGTCGACAGGGTTAAAAACGGCGACGTTGGCGGCCGAATTTTAAAATAATTGGACGAAGCGTGTTTCATGTCGATAGAAATCGTAAAAGGATAACTGCCGTCTAGACGGTTGGATTTCCAATCGACAGTCACAAAAGTTGATGTTTTGCTACCTGTGTAGTTTGTTCGAGGCAAAAAGTGCGAGCCCAGTTAAAATGCGAGCAACGAGAAGGGAAGAGGAAGGATGAAAATGTTTTGCTTACACAAAACGATGCTCAAAGAAACACGGCGAATGATCAGGGAAACCGGCGATAACAAAGGAGACGTTAGTAATTATTGTAATCATTAAAACCAAATATTAAGCACGCTGTAAAGTCTTAACGGCGTGACGCTTATTCCGGCAATAACATGATGCTCGCTTTGGCGTTTGTCTTGTAACTATACCGGTACGATAAACAAATTTTCTTATACGGCAAGTCATTTAAAAAATGGTAATAATTAAACGTTTGTAGCTCTTAAAAATTATACAACAAATTTAACAGAAATTTACTGAATTTCATTATTAATACTTAAATTTAGAACACATTACATCTAGTTCTAGAAATAAACAAAACATGTTTCAACAGAGACATCTACATATCTATAATCTTCTTTTGATGTACAAACAAGCAGATGGGTTTTGTAGTGACGAGTAAGTGATATTTCCTTGTCTTTGCTATTACTTTTTTTAGTTGTGGCCAGTCCAGAGAGTAGAAGGAGATGAGGGCTCTGACCCAGCTTCTGTTCCTGCTAGATCCTTGTATATTGTGTTGCCTACCAGTTTGCTCAACTTACTATTAGTCATGTTCGAAACAGCTATATTTAAAGTTGTTTAAAGTTGTTTAGAGCATGATAAATAGTAAATTGAGCAGTCTGGTAGCCAACACAATATACAAGGATCTAGCAGGAGCTGGGCCAGAAGCCGTCATCTTCTTCTACTCCAGAGCCTCAGTAAATAGGCGCAACAGTAGTATCCTTTTGTCTTCATACGTTAATGGTATTTATAAACTATTGTTTTTATTTCTCTTGTACCTATTGCATTGAATTTTTTTTTTCTTAAGTAAGTACTATCCTTCATTTCTACTATCTCTGTCAAATATTGTTCGTAGCGTGGGTTTTTTCTCTTACTGTATTTGTTGTTTGGATCTGTTGGGAATGCTTGATAAAATTTTAAAAGGGATTAAAGTGAGCTCGACAGATTTGTAACAATTATGTTGAGAACAGTAGAAATTAAAGTAATGTCGATTGAAAAGAACCCGCTATTAGGCGGGCTCTTACAAGTTAAGTAAGCAACATGCTATTTACTTATTGTATATCTATACAGATTGTAAATAAATTATGGATTAAAAAAAATGTCGATTGACGGTGTTCCCAATCTGATGACGTTGCCAATTTTCCTTCATAAATAATATTTGCTGGCGGTAGAAGATGCGTCAAACTGACACTAAATTTATCATTTGACCACAGTCAAGTTGAATTACAAAACAATAGTTTCCGCCGCAGCGTGCGGTTCTAAAACAATTATGTAGAATTTGGTTAACAAAATCACTATAATGCCCCGCATAAAGCGTTGAATTCAAAGTCAATTGAATACCAACCTACTTCGCCTCTTTGTTGCTGAGCAGGAGTTCATTCAGGTAAAAAATATAACTTTTGTGAAACCTCTTTGAGCAATGACGCGTGAAAAGGGAAAAAATGGTCAAGCTGAATAGAATTTAAAGTTTGTTTGGGTAGTAATCATTAGAGAAGTTCGACCACGCACTCTCCGAGTGGAGCCAAAAACAATCTGACCCATGAATATGAATTCGCGTTCCATTTATTGGACACCGAAAAACTTGAACCGTGCCTCTTCTGTAAGACTATACGTTTGTGGAAGCGAGTCAACAAATCTTTATATTTGCTTTCCCGACCGACACATCCTTCTAAGCCTACAGTTAACAAGCTTAAGCGGAGCCACAGTAAGCTATATTTTTTAATTTTAATTTTATGAGCCAAGAGGGTGTCGTTAATTACTGAAGATCTCTTGTTTACCCACAATTTCGGGAAAAATATTAAAAATTCTCAAATTATTCCGAAAGCTGCCGAGAAGCCACCAAAGATACGAACCCTGTCTACGCACATGTGTTTGTCAGATGCGAAGAATATTATTACCACAGTTATTACCCTTTTTAAAAAAAAAAATACGTCAAATAAGTGGTTGAAACTTTACGGACTCAATTCAAATTCGATCAAGTGGATTATCGTTATGCAAAATGAAATTGAGTTTCATATTATTCTCACATCGTCCTAAAATAGTAACTGCCGAAATAAAAGGAAAAACATCTGCTGCCACTTCCACGCTGTCTCTTCACCCCAAAACATGATAATTATGGTTGGGATAAAAACGCTAGACGGACGAGCGTCGAGATAATTAAACAATTATCGCTGAAATCTCGAGATTGAAACGTTTTCTTTTATGGATTTCGGAAGCAGAACCATGCATCATCTTTGACAAGGAATCCCAACGATGAAAAATTACAAGTTGCTTAAGAAATTGCGATTTATGTTTCGAACCGGACGTTTCGTTATAAATAAAAGTGCTGAATAGATAGGAAGATATTTGTAGGCGTTGGATTTTGTATTGTTACATTGTACCGAACGACCTGGTGGAATAGAGACGAATCACCGTCGACAATAAAATTGTGTGATAATAGCAATTTACTATTATGCGAAGTTTACTGCGAATTAGCGCCCTAGCGTGTCAACAGAACAAAGCTTTATAAGAACCGTACTCATTCCCGTCAATAATATAACGCTATTATGAGGGTTTCAAAGCAGATTTATTACTTGTTTAATGCCTACACAAAGTGTGTTAATAGAAGCCTTAAAGTGAGGTTTTTTGGATTGACAAAAGAATGATATTAAAACTATATTGCCAATGAACATATTTGGGAATTCAATCATTATTATTAATATTAACTACAATGATGTACTTAAATTTAGGAAAATATCCAGAAAGGATTATTGTACTTTTCACGAATTCTGTATGTCAGGAAGCTTGAGGTTTCTGGGTCACTGCGTAATTTATATCTAGTATTCCGTTGCGTAAATTCAATTAAAACTTGACACAAGTAAAACTAATAACGTTTTCCATTTTTTCATAACGTTTCTACTTCGGCTTCTCTAAAAGTTAATCAAGATTAATTTGTTAGTGAGACCAACATCTCACATTGATTTATAATTTTCCAGAGACAATTTTTTTTCTACTATGGTTCTATAATAAAGCCATTACAACATACAAAATAGTGCTGTAATAGCCTTTTGAGTTTTGTAATAGCGAAAGTGCAGTTTGCTTTTTTCAGGTGGCCAGTTGTGATTTTTATTATGCTGCGCTGCTACCAGAGTGCGTGACATGTGTACAGCGAATTGGCATTCAATTTATAAATAGAATGCAAGCAATCTAAGTAAAGCGCCATCATACGATTTCTTTAAGAACTACGCCGTGCAGGAAACGGCTACGTCACAAATCTCCCACTTAGCAAAAATTAAAAACTTAATTCTGGGCGTAATATTGACCCTAAAACCAAATAAAAAAATACGGGTCTAGTGAAATCGCCTACATTTTCTAAATATTATATTTCCCAAACATGAGGCAAGTACCTCATTATAGCGCTCATCAATTACAACACTCGCCGCTACGCGGCTCGTTTTGTAAACTTAGGCTTGTGCCGTAAGATATGCCTTATGTCACTCTTTTTAATGTAATAGTATTTTCACATTTCTAAAGCACCTTCTCCAAAATGTCTCGGTTGTATTGATATCAAAGAATATGGTTTATTTAGAGACGTTCCTTGTTTTGGCATCATCTATAACCAACCAAAATTGGTCTGCTTTATTGTAGAACATCCTGTATAAGCAAGTCATTATCCTATATTGAATCAGATCTGCTATCATCAGTTTCTCAGATCAGAAATGTTTCATCTTGCAATTATAATTGTTAAACATGGGCTTATATTAAGGTATTAATTATAAGCTAACCGTAAATTCTTGATTTGCATCCTTCACCTCTTCCTACATCTTCGCATTGATTTTTTTGGTTTGACCACTCTTAATTCCCAGATGACACATCTTCATCTTATGCAGATATGTAGCTCAGTTTTTCTATCCAATCACACTACTGCATAATGCTCTCTTTGCTCTGCAAAGTTTGTATCTAATGTTGAGTAAACTCGGAAAAAACTGGAAAACGGAATGAGTAATTATTGATTCACTACTCCGAAGTCTTTGTTGATAGTATCTCCCGTGAGCTCGATTGCGTGTAATTTGACATCATCGAGATGAACTCTATTCCTACTTAACGAAAGTATTCAGCTTTTAAAAAAGCAAAAGAAAATTCAATTGACAATAGTTTGTTTCCGTTCTCGTATACGAACAATGGTTTTTCCTTTTTGGCGTCGCGAAAATAACGCCCGATTGATCATAGTTACACAAAACTGCTGTAAGAACCAAATCTTGCTTAAACTTCACAAGCACGCTGGCTTATTTTTTAATCCTCTCTCAAGATGTACCATTGTTTAGTAGACAACGAAAATGTTCTAGCGTTAATAAAGTCACTGTAGTTTAAAGTTTAAAGTTCTACAAGCTCTCGAAGTTCATTTTCATTATGACTTTCTGCATCAGGAGTTTGCATGGTATTCTGTAGCCTAGTAACATGTTCTTACACAAACAAGTAAGTTTCTTGGTAATTTGCGAAATTCTATCACATTGTTGCTGAAGCTCTTTGTAGTCATTCATTGTACTTTTCGATTGACTTTCTAAAAATTAAAATTGATTCTAAATACTTAACACTTTGGATTTGGGCGAAAGCGTGATTATATGTCTCTGTAAAATGCTTAGATCCTTCAGTAATCTATTCCGTAAACACCTTTTAGTGTGTTGATTTTCAATTTTCTTCTGTTACTCTAAATTATTTCTAGGCTGTTTTAGAACAGCAAAAATATTATCCTTGCACTAGTCCGACTCTCCTCCCAAGGGGAGAAGAGTCGGATGACTGTAGAAATAAGAGACGGATTGTTAAAATGATAGCTATCTTTTTCTTGATAACGGTTTCACTAGGATTGGCAGATTGTTTTGTAACTTGTACATCCCCTCTCTGCGTAACCATCTCTTCCTTTTAGTTTTACGAATATGCATGTTTGGAATTTTCTGCAATGTCAATATTTAGGTCTATTTTTTCTTCACGCTACTGGTCCATGTTGGGGGAAGATAAATGAACCACCATATTGTGATACTAGACGCACTAGAGTGGCAACGAAAGAGATTATGTACAAAGACCCAATACGTTTAGTAATATTTGTTTTTTAACACCCGTACTGAAAAATGAAGGAATCTGGAGCATCATTTTGGATTTGATTAAATTACCTACATTCTTGCAGGGCATAATTAATTTTCTCTCGTTTATTGCGAGCATGTTAACAACTATCATATTTGCGCACACATGAATATATAAATCACCGTGTAACTAACACAATGCAAATTTATGAAAATGCGTGCTGGTATCTCCGCAATTTGCATTATTGTATGCTAAATACACAATGAAAGTTACATTCCTGCAGAGACAGTATTTCGATATTTATTCAGGATTCAATTAGGGGTTGAAAACCTAGCGTTAATCCAAGAAAAAAAAAACAACCGGTCTAACCCAATTTGCTATTGAACGAATTCCACGTGACTTTAATATCGTGAAAGAGACCCGTTTCAAGAGATTCCGAAGAAATTGGTGTCGACGTCGAGCAAGCTGTCTGGCTTATATTACTAACAGATGTCGCATGAAGTGCATCGAGTACCGATTAAGGAAATAATCTATGAATGTATTATGAAATGTTCCCAGATAGGAGTGAGGGTGGCGGAAGGGTTTTCAATTGATTCAAACGTGAAATAGAGCCCATGTAAACGAGTTGGAAACGCTTAGTATTCGGAAGCAGGCACAATTAACAGCGAGTTTAAACAATATAAAGGTAACTCTGTATGTAGATTATTCAGGGCGTTCGGTGTCCGTCCTATAAGACCATTATAAGTTCTGGCGTTTAACCGGAGAAATTCAGCAAATTTTCAGTGGCACATCTGAATAATGTCGCGTTATTAGTCCACGTTAACGTTATTCGCCGTTTCGGTCAACTGTACCTGATATATTAGAGGAAATTATATTTGGCCACGTAGTCTCCTCTCTGAATACGAAACGAACATTTATGTAGAAAAGTAGACGACAGTAATGCAACATGACGACATAAAATTGACGCTGTACGAACTTTCGATAACTTAATCCCGCATGTGTCTCTGTGACAGCTTGATGTATGTTGAATTTATCGACTATAGGTGTGGAACGTGTCACAACAAGCTTTTTCCACGACTCTTGTCGACCTCGAATTAATTTAACCAATCAATAGGATGGGAAAGGAAAACAGACGACAAGATTGCTTATTAAGCTTAGATGCGACTGGGAACATGTCAACAAGGCTCCGGGATTCCGGCGCAGATTTATTGTTGTCCAACCCGGAAAGCTCCGGTTATATTAATATCGATGCCGGGATATAATGGTGATGCCATAAAAAATCAAGGATCGGACGGGCCGAGGCGATGAATAAATAAAACCTGGAGAGCCGCCCCACAACTTGATCACATCTGCTTATAAGTTATTGGAGGTTCGTCCTGTAACGAGCATTGGAATGGGTCGTGTTATGGCTCGTCGAAACGCCGTCAAAATAGAATTCTCTGTCAATATTAACAGAGTTGACACATCAACAGAGTGATTCACCAGGTTTACCACCAATTCAATCGTATCGCTAGGGCCATCGAATTACTACGATATATTCGTATATTCTTCACTATAGGTAGTTGAGTTTTATAAGTATTTTCTCAATACTTCTTACATTTTTCAAGAACCTTATTTTGTTTGATGGCCGATTACAACGTCAATTCTAGTTTCAATTTTTAGAGCAGAAATGAGGGTCCAAGGTGACTAAGTCTGGGAAATATGATCATTAACGTAATTTACATAATTTATTTTCTATAATGCTATATTTCCTTAAAGCTAACTTTTTATAGTTAGCATTATATTATGTGTTTCGTAATGTATAAGTAATTACGACCATGTCTCCAGGCAGCGATATGAACGACGAAAATATTAATTCCCAATAGGGTTTGAATCTACCTTGCAGTGGCGAATTTTGTGGGGTAGACGGTTTTGGGTGACGGGGTGCTCTGGAACCGGGGTGGTTTCGCACAAAACTAGAGGACCTTGTATCGACTCAACTATGCGACTGTCCCTTGCAAGGGTTGTGACTGAATGATGGAAGGGAAGAGCCAGATGGATGCTGACCACCACCCTTCACCACATCACGTGGGTCCCACTCCGGGGGGAATTCAAACGCAATTGCGAGCATGCAATTAAACTATTTGTTCTTATAGTTAACTAATCTAATGAAAACAAACTAAATATAAAAAAGTAAAAAATGGACTAACTATCTAAGTGAGGGTACCGAACATTATGTAATTAATAACAGTTTGAACATTTTAGCCAAACGTCTGCTTCCGAATATTTGTATTTGTTAGTAGGAAATAATAGGTAACGGTGCTTCCAAAGGACCTGTCCAACCTTCTCATCGCGGTAATACAGTGTGGATGTATAATTATGCTATAACCGACAATGCTAATTACTTTAGAGATAAAATCATAGGCAAATTTGCTAGATCGTTTCGTGTTAAACGCAGTGTTAGTTCTGCGGTTTACACATTAGAGGATGGAAATCCATAGGAATTTGGCATATGCTAGATTTGAAACCACACGCCACACCAAGTGCGATAACAAACCTCGCAATCCACGCAGAAACTTGTAGGTTGTAAATGATTAGTATTTTTTGTTTTATAAAAAGAAGTTTAATTTTCATACATTTTGTACAATTTTCTTTACTATCATGAAAAGTTCGTTAATTTTAAGGTTAGATGAGGAGCTTTTACTTACTACCAAACGGGAGATTTGTGATTGTAGCCAACTTTACCATTGATGTTCAAAAAGTATCGACGCGAGCGCTTTTGAAAACTGCAATTATTGTTTTTGCAGAACACCTAAAAGGTGCCGAGTGAAAGGTTCGTAAGGAGTTTGGAGATGCCAATTTTACTGGTTGAAACGTATTTCTTTCTATGAGTTTTTTATAAAATGTCTTCTAAAAGAAACGTGAGGAATTATCTCAGGTATCTGAAACTTGGATTTTGTATTTTCCCGGTAGTTGTATGGCAAGGAATTTGCTGATGGAGGGGCCGAGCACTGGGAGAGTTTACGAGGTTATCATCGGATCAATAATTGAAATGGAAACAGAATTGAAAGCATTACGTTTGATTAACGAATCGATTCCGATGATGGATTTGCGCGTATTTAGATAAAGTTTTGATTAGTTACGCGGTTCGCCCGAATCGCCGGCTTCCATTCCAAAAATAGCCAAAGCGAAACAAATCCGGCAATTTTCGTTGTGGCACAGGAAAAATCCCGTGCAATTTTCAACTTTAAACTGCCTCATTACAGTCGCGCAACTATGTCTGATGACAAAGTTGGGCGCAAGAAATGGACCGGACTTCTCCAGTGACAGCCAAGAGTGATGAATCAGAAGTGTTTTTATCTATTTCCGTTGCCGACGGCTAAGGGGATGGAACGGACGGAGATGGAAAAGACCGAGTTCCGACGTTTCGTTGCAGTTTTCCAAAGGTTTCAGTCTGGCTGCATAACGGCATCGATGAAATCTGGCCAATTTAGAAGCTTTATCACAAGCTTTTATTATTTACTAAAATATCACTAGGGAATCAGAGGCTTTATTTGAATGAATCTTTCCGGGAATTTACGAGGCTTATGTGCGCCTTTTCGCAGTGCATAAATTTTTTATAGAAATAATTTCGTCCACAGATTTCAGGAAAGGCGATTAACATTCACTGCTGGCTGGCTAGCTTACCACATTTATGAGGCGGAGGGTACTTTTATAGAATTCCCGCGACTATTGGTCAATCCTCGGACACGCATTGGCAATGTAATCATTTGAAACGGATCGGGACCGGGAAATGTATTCTCGTCCTGTGAAAACGCAAAATTCTCGCATTAAACTGCGATCCTTTTTCCAGTTGGGCAAATTTTCCCGTGAAATATTCCAATTAGACACTTTTTGAACTTCATTCACATCGGGCACATCGATCAGACCGCGGATTGAAAGAGGGAGATTTCGGGAGAAAGCATGTTTACAAACCCGAGCGCTATAAATATCAACAAACCTATTATATAGAAAGCGCTGACAAAATATACGACTTTAGTTAGTTAGTTGTCCGACTTCCACAACTTTATTGGTAAATAAGTTCGGTTTAATTTTTGCCGAAATTTCCACCTTTCTCGAAGTTAAATTAAAACTAATAACCACTTGATCCCGTTTCATCGCGTAATTACGTCAATTCCTGAATAACTCCTTGAATTTAATCCGTAATAAAAACTCGAGATCAAAAGGAGGGAGTGTCATTGCCGCAGTCGCATTTTTAATTATCGACAAAGCAGCACGTTTTCGATATTTCAAGAGCTTTCATCCCTTATGATTTATATTTCCCTTAATGCCGCCAAATAAATATATAATACAAAAACATCCATATTTCCCGCAAAATTATAGAACTGACGTGAAAAGAGACGATGTAACAAGCTTTATCGCCAGTCTGTTGATTTATGTCGCAGTATTGAAACCCTGTGCCGCAGGAATTCTAAAGGTGGGTTCGTACGAACTACCATGATTATTTCATGTGGAAGAACAGCGCCAAAAACCTGAAATTCTGTATACGTTGCCAGTTTGCTTTGGGAATGGACGGCATCGCAAATTTTCAACGATTTATCAGAATTTACAACTTTGTGGTAGACCACGGTGAAATTGTGGCAAATAAACTGGCCACACGTTTCTAATGGCCGTGTTGCACGATTTTAAAAATTCGAATGTTTTGTGGTTGTTTATGGAGCGTATCGGCACGCTATTAGGGTAAATTGTTGCCATCAACGTTCGAAAGAGTGCAAGAAAATTGGACTGGTTTCCCTGCTTCTAATAATTTTTCAATAAAAGTCATATCCTTGTTGCTTTCAATTTAATTATCCAATTTCAAAGTTCTAATGGCCAAAATTCAAACTAATACAAATTTATTGTTTTAAGATATTATAATTAAAGATAGTAGCGGTGACCTTAGAACTATTTTCAACTTGACCGGTCAAGAAAAACCCAGTCATGTGAACATCAATCTAAAAGTCATTACCAAACCTCATACTGAATGAAGCCAATTCAAAGCCAATTATTATTGAAAATCTATCAGGATCAATATTCATTGTCTTCCACACGAAATAATAAACACTGTACTTAAAGTGCCGTCGAACGGCTTTTTATTAAAGTGCCGTTAATGCGCGCGCAACACGCAAGTGGTGTCATCACGGAAAGACGAGAGACTAGAAAGATCGAACACGCAACGACTAGCGAGGTCGATAGAGCCGTGGAATAGCGGTGGCGTACCATAGACAGGCCTCGGGTTCAATCCTCATATTCACGTCTTGGTGCGAAAAACACTTTTATTTTGCAACTTACTACATAAATAGCTATTTTAACCTTTGTGATTTACATGGTCATTTGCGGGTATTTACTTCGAAATTTGATAGAAAGTGATCTATTTTGGCTTAATTAATGTTACGCAAGTCATAAATCTTGATATTAATCATATTTCGAATTTTCTCCCGGGGAAATGACAGGTCGGATCGCAAAGTGACAGTTCTGCTCGCAACTTTGCGACCCAAGATAGAGAAAATAGCGTGACAACCGAGTTGCCGCAGAATCGCAACTTCCATACTTAAATTGACCCCAAGATCAGTTCAGGAACCTGTAGTACTATTAAAAATTGCTACTTGAAAAGACTTTTCTAATATTTTTTCTTGCCCTAACACACTGAAGTACCGTCATATGGATTAACGGCACTTTAACAGGAAGCCGTTTGACGGCACTTTAAGGCCAGCAAATAATAAAATCCATAAAATTTGATTCGTTTTGAAGATTTCATCGACAAAATATGTATATTATTTTTGTGCCTATGGTGTCTTGTGACTGCGATATTGGGAGCCGCATTTCACAAATTCGAGCATTATTACCAAGATTTTACTTGCATGTTATTTTCTTAGGTCTAGTCCTATAGATACGTCAATAATTCTATTGGAATAATTACCAAACTAATTGCAATAAGTTAGGATGTTAAATCAAACACAATCGTCAAACCATTGTTCTTAAGTTATTTGTAATCTGTCGATCCTTTATCGTTATTAATAATCAAATGGAAATTAGTTTTGTTGGCTTCTTTGTCCAAGTAGCCAATTAACTATCCAGCTACTAACAGTTTGCACCCCAAAGTTGCTCGATTGTTACCAAATTATTTTGGAACCGCGACGAGCTCAAGTTGACGCAAGAGAACAAAAGGGTCTCATATTGCATTTCATTGTGGTACCGGCGACGTAATTGAGTTCAACTGCCTCAAAATAATAATTTGGATTCAATACGTCGACAATCATTTAATGATACAATACGACACGGTATTGAAGAATTAATTTAAGCAATGAATGTAGCTATATGAAAACGGATTTAGTTACATTTTGACCGTGTTCAAGCAGAAAATTATCAAGGGTCAACAGTTACTTAGAATCTCGTAAAGAGGAGAAATTTAATGCCCGAAACATGACTCAAATCTTGGTCTATTTAAATACACTTGATAATGGCAACGGCATTGAAATCAATGAAATTGGGTATAAGCTGCAAGGTTGGATGGATATCCTATCAGTTGCTAGCCAAGGGGGAATCCGGGAAGGCTTTGAACGTTGCATAGAGTTAACTTGAGGAAATTTCCGGTCAATAGTGTGCCTTACTCAATCTTTAAAATGTAATTGCACTTTATCACCAGTACTTAAACAAGTCAGTTTAAAGTAAATTAATTAATTTACGTACGTAAAACTAAGTTAGGTAATTGTGTAGGTAATACTGGTAATAGTTCTATCTAATTCTGTTATTTACTTCAATTTTATTTTCTCTCCCTTTTCCATTTTCTTCTTAGTTTTTCTATTTCTATTTTTTGCTTCTTACTTCTCCCCCTCACATTTTTGGTGCAGAAGTTTTTTTACAAAGGCTTTCAAAATTTTCAATTTTTTTTACCTTTTTTCAATGCTGTTCCCGATTCTGACATAATGAACATCATTCGTTACTCTTTTGCCTCCTTCTAAAGACATAAGAATGTTACCATTTTCCAGAAATTTTTATATTTTTTTGAATACAGGTACAGTCATCTTTAGAAGAATCTGGAGTGTTTCGTTGCTTGCGCAATGTTTTTCCTCGCTTGCTCTTATGCTCTGCGCATCGTCTCAAGCGAGAAAGACATGCGCAAACGATAACATTTCCGGATACTCTTAAACATGGGTGTACTCTTTCCTGCTAAATGCAATCTGTATAAATAATTGTATATCGTCGAGGATTACTGACTTCTTTCTAGTCTCAAGCCCTCGGGTAATTAAAATTCCATAACAGCGAAAGTGAAAAAAGTTAAACATAAAAACGGCGGCGCCTCATTCAAAACACGGAACGCTTCCTGTTTTGACGCACCGCTATTTCCGTTTTTCTCGCACGACATAAATTAATCCGAAATAAAGCATCTCACCGCTATAAAAAATGGCGTGAAGAGTTCGAGCGCTCCATTATTAAAAACCAGAAGCAGAATTGAAAATATGTAAATCATTTAATCGTCCGGATACGGGTCAGAGTAACATTGTCGCTCCAATGTAATCTCTCCCCCTTTAACGTTTACAAAAAAAAAGAAAAAAATCCAAACCCGAAGCTTTTCTCAATAATTGCGCGTCAACAGTACGCGGCAGCTTTATTTGCGACTATTGTGATTGACCTGTCAACTTGTGTAACTGCATCAAAAGAACGGGATGCAATTTCGAACAGACAAGCAATTTAGTTGTATGTAGCCTACAACGATATCCGCTTCGTCGAGGGTTTGATGCGAAATTATTCAGGTTTTTTGTCGAAAAAATGGTTGGGTCTTCAATTGAGTTCCGAGATCAGGACGTAGTGCTACTGAAGGGGATTATTTAAGTGTCCCACCTCGGAACCCTGCAAATCCTTCTGGATAACACGCAAACAGGTCACGACGGATAGAGCTGTTTCAGTTTGGCTTTTCTGTCTGACTGTCCTGCAGGAACTGGATTTAATTAAGCAAATATTTTCGAGTCGCAAAATCCTGGAGACGTTTAATAAAATTCCGCGAGAATCTAGCTGAGTCGAGAAGAGAGCATTCAACTCGTGACACAATGATAGCAAACTTTATACCTACCTCATTGTGCGAATATCGTAGAAAGAAGATGTTTACTTGAAAGTTTAACGTAAAATCTCGTGAAAGAGATAAATCACGCCTTGTAGATATAATAACATTCATAAAAGTTTAACTGTAGCAATCTCGTCCGGATGCCCTATAAAAGCTACGTGGGACCGGTGTGGCGTGACTCAATTTTTTAAAAATCAATTACAAAATATTACACAGCAGTCGTAAATTTCAATAATGCGCATTTCTGCGGACGGGCGTAAATCACGTATAAAATTATACGTTGTGTGTATTTACTTTTCCGTTTTATTCCGACATGTTTTATCACCGTGACGTTACCGGGCGGAACGACCAACTATTACTCAGAAAATTGAACTTGTAAATAAATTTCATGCACAAGTACAGGGATGATTGTAAAACTTTACGGCTCACCTACTCAAATCGGGATCATACAGATAAGCAAACCTGCACAACGTTCTCGCCTGTACATCTCTTTGCAACGACAAAATTGCGCTTTCCAGCTCTGAAATACAATACCAAAATCCTACAAAAGACGACTAACATCTTTTCTTGCCGCAAATTTTCCAAATTTGGAATTCGTTATATATTCTACTGAATCGAGGGAGACCTTTCTGAAGAACCAAGAGATGTGCAAACGCAACTTACTGCAAATTAACAAGTTTACAGTGACAATACTCATCACAACTACAAATTGATGATGTGAGACGAAAAATTATTGAAAGGTGCAAGTAGTGAAAGAAGTGGGGTTCTATATCACTCCTTCTCCTCTTAACACTATTGTATATTGCGTTGCCTGCCTACTCAGTTTGCTGTCAACTTACTATTTTGCTCCTTGTTTTAAACAACTTCCAACAACAACTTTTAACCGCTTCTAGAAGCTGTTTAAAGCTGTTTAGAAGCTGTTAGAAGTTGTTTAGAAGGTGTTGGAACTTGTTTAAAACAAGGAGTAAAATAGTAAGTTGACATCAAACTGAGTAGGCAGGCAACGGAATATACAATAGTGTTGGGAGGAGGAAGCGTGATCTAGAACCCCTTTTCTTTCCCTACTGCTGCATCAAAAGGTGTTTTGTAATTTAGAACGCCCTTGTTTGAACGATGAGACGTCAAGGAAAGCGCGCTTTTAATAAATAATCTGAGCGATGATTTTCATAAATTAAATACCTTATTGCGTAAGACAACTATACCTACCAATTCCTGGGTTAAAGGTTTCCTAAAATGAGTTTAGTCGCTTTCCAGTCGGCAAGTAAAAACTTAAACTTTTGGTTCTACAAGATTTTTGAATAATGAATTACGCAGCAAATATAAGCATTATACTATATAAAAGACGACTGGAAGAGCCCCTCGCACGAAAAACGGAGGACCAGCTGGGCGGCGTGGCGAGCCGCGAAGCGGCGAGCGGAAAGTGCAGTTCGACGTGGAATTACGTTTTGTAACAAATAGACCTGAGCGATTTTCGAGTTGAGGCCCTGAAACGGGGCCCGTGACGATTTTGTGTGTTCGTGAGAAAGAGATGCCCGACGCGAGTTTCGTCGAATCTATGGTGATTTTGAAAAAAGTCAGAAAAATTCACAAAACGGTCACCGGTCGAGAAAATATTTTCGTTGCTGGTACCGGAAAAGTGCCAAAAAAGGCCCCGAAGGGGCCTAACTTGGATTCCCGAAGGGGCTATCGACTCCGAGGCGCCCTCAAGCATCCGGGGGGGCCCGCAGGGCCCCCCCGGGTGCGGCATGTGGGGAAGCAGCGCAGCTGCAAACCCCACTTGCAACGTGGCACCCTCAAGCACCCGGGGAGGCCCGCAGGGCCTTCCCGGGTGCGGCATGTGGGGAAGCAGCGCAGCTGCAAACCCCACTTGCAACGTGGCACCCTCAAGCACCCGGGGAGGCCCGCAGGGCCTTCCCGGGTGCGGCATGTGGGGAAGCAGCGCAGCTGCGCATTCCACTTGCAACGTGGTACCCTCAAGCACCCGGGGAGGCCCGCAGGGCCTTCCCGGGTGCGGCATGTGGGGAAGCAGCGCAGCTGCGAACCCCACTTGCAACGTGGCACCCTCAAGCACCCGGGGAGGCCCGCAGGGCCTCCCCGGATGTGGCATGTGGGGAAGCAGCGCAGCTGCGCATTCCACTTGCAACGTGGTACCCTCAAGCACCCGGGGAGGCCCGCAGGGCCTTCCCGGGTGCGGCATGTGGGGAAGCAGCGCAGCTGCGAACCCCACTTCCAACGTGACCCTCAAGCACCCGGGGAGGCCCGCAGGGCCTCCCCGGGTGCGGCATGTGGGGAAGCAGCGCAGCTGCGAACCCCACTTGCAACGTGGCACCCTCAAGCACCCGGGGAGGCCCTGCAGGGCCTCTCCGGGTGCGGCATGTGGGGAAGCAGCGAAGCTGCGAATCCCACTTGCAACGTGGCATATTCAAGCACCCGGGGAGGCCCGCAGGGCCTCTCCGGGTGCGGCATGTGGGGAAGCAGCGAAGCTGCAAACCCCACATGCAACGTGGCACCCTCAAGCACCCGGGGAGGCCCGCAGGGCCTCCCCGGGTGCGGCATGTGGGGAAGCAGCGAAGCTGCGAACCCCACATGCAACGTGGCACCCTCAAGCACATGGGGGGGCCCGCAGGGCCTCCCCGGGTGCGGCATGTGGGGAAGCAGCGCAGCTGCGAACCCCACTTGCAACGTGGCACCCTCAAGCACCCGGAGAGGCCCGCAGGGCCTCCCCGGGTGCGGCATGTGGGAAAGCAGCGCAGCTGCGAACCCCACTTGCAACGTGGCACCCTCAAGCACCCGGGGAGGCCCGCAGGGCCTTCCCGGGTGCGGCATGTGGGAAAGCAGCGAAGCTGCGAACCCCACATGCAACGTGGCACCCTCAAGCACCCGGGGAGGCCCGCAGGGCCTTCCCGGGTGCGGCATGTGGGGAAGCAGCGCAGCTGCAAACCCCACTTGCAACGTGGCACCCTCAAGCACCCGGGGAGGCCCGCAGGGCCTTCCCGGGTGCGGCATGTGGGGAAGCAGCGCAGCTGCGCATTCCACTTGCAACGTGGTACCCTCAAGCACCCGGGGAGGCCCGCAGGGCCTTCCCGGGTGCGGCATGTGGGGAAGCAGCGCAGCTGCGAACCCCACTTGCAACGTGGCACCCTCAAGCACCCGGGGAGGCCCGCAGGGCCTCCCCGGATGTGGCATGTGGGGAAGCAGCGCAGCTGCGCATTCCACTTGCAACGTGGTACCCTCAAGCACCCGGGGAGGCCCGCAGGGCCTTCCCGGGTGCGGCATGTGGGGAAGCAGCGCAGCTGCGAACCCCACTTCCAACGTGACCCTCAAGCACCCGGGGAGGCCCGCAGGGCCTCCCCGGGTGCGGCATGTGGGGAAGCAGCGCAGCTGCGAACCCCACTTGCAACGTGGCACCCTCAAGCACCCGGGGAGGCCCTGCAGGGCCTCTCCGGGTGCGGCATGTGGGGAAGCAGCGAAGCTGCGAATCCCACTTGCAACGTGGCATATTCAAGCACCCGGGGAGGCCCGCAGGGCCTCTCCGGGTGCGGCATGTGGGGAAGCAGCGAAGCTGCAAACCCCACATGCAACGTGGCACCCTCAAGCACCCGGGGAGGCCCGCAGGGCCTCCCCGGGTGCGGCATGTGAGGAAGCAGCGAAGCTGCGAACCCCACATGCAACGTGGCACCCTCAAGCACATGGGGGGGCCCGCAGGGCCTCCCCGGGTGCGGCATGTGGGGAAGCAGCGCAGCTGCGAACCCCACTTGCAACGTGGCACCCTCAAGCACCCGGAGAGGCCCGCAGGGCCTCCCCGGGTGCGGCATGTGGGAAAGCAGCGCAGCTGCGAACCCCACTTGCAACGTGGCACCCTCAAGCACCCGGGGAGGCCCGCAGGGCCTTCCCGGGTGCGGCATGTGGGAAAGCAGCGAAGCTGCGAACCCCACATGCAACGTGGCACCCTCAAGCACCCGGGGGGGCCCGCAGGGCCTCCCCGGGTGCGGCATGTGGGGAAGCAGCGAAGCTGCGAACCCCACTTGCAACGTGGCACCCTCATACACCCGGGGAGGCCCGCAGGGCCTCCCCGGGTGCGGCATGTGGGGAAGCAGCGCAGCTGCGAACCCCACTTGCAACGTGGCACCCTCATACACCCGGGAGCCCCTGCGGGTAAACGTCTCGGCGGATACTAGGGCGTAGCCCTAGTTCTTTAATAATCAGAATAAAAAATTCCAAATATTTTTGCTTTTTCCAAGTTTTTAACTTTGTGTAGTGTAGATTTTGAGTGTGTTTTGGGCTGTTGTAACTCATTTGAAAACTCATTCAGTTTGAGAAATTCAGTCTCAAAAAATAAATTTATTATTTACGTTTCAAGTATGTTGTTCCAAGAGTCAGGAAATAAATACGTCAACTGCTCAAATAAACGGGAATTAGGAAATCGCGAGAATGAGTCCACTCTATTATATTTTGGTCAGCAACATAAACTACGAAGGTTTCTTGGAGAAGTATGAATTAAGGGAGGTAGTTCAGGTTTATGTCCTTATTTTATAGCCTATCTAAACTGTCCTATAAATTTGTCCCCGTTTAATGTTTTAAAAGTTTATTTTGGAACTTCGTGATAATGATATGGTCTTATGTGGAAAATCATATTAAAATTTAATTACAGCTACTTTAACAACAAAATTTTAATTAAAGTATCTTTTTGCTATTTTCTAAAAGCCTTCAAAATTTGTTTCTACGACCGCTAGGCAATGTGATTAATTATTTCAATTAAAACCTGATAAATTATGTAAATCCGGCGATTTTCTTTATGAGAGTAAAGAGTTAAGAGTTCGTGCCGCGTAGAGTTTACATAGCTATGTTTTTCTCCTAACAAGAAATATGGCAACTTTTGTAATATGTATTTATAATCAAAAATAGTAGTAAAGGATGTTAAAAACAATCTTGGCCATACGTTTATCAATAAAAATTTATCGTCGTCAGTTTATTTTAAAAACTTTTAGTTACAGTTCTTTTGGTTGCTTTTTCAAACTTAATTTTCTGAAATGCTACTAATTTCATGTATTTAATCTCTGCAGTTCTTCAATGACAGCACACTTGAACCTTTGAACTAACTTTCTTTCTTTAAGGAATTCGCGAATAATGCAAAAATATTTTTATTATACAATCGTATCGAAATAGTACCATTTCGAATGTCATTTTTATGTTAAAATGACGTGTTTTTTTCACTATACTGTCACTTTTTCGCACTAGATACAAAATGTAAAATTAACTGACAAATACCTCAATTATCAATGAAATGTTGATTCTGTTATGTCGCATTTCCTAGGAAACGAAAAATTGTGCAACTAGATTATGCAGTAAGAATGTGCAATTTTATTCTTTCTTTTTACATTTTTAACAATTCTGGCGACGATTGTATACAAAATCTTGTATGTAGTACGTTGCAAAATTCGTGTTTTTCGCACGCGACATGTTACCAAACTCGCTTCGCTCGTTTGGTAATATTCACGTCTTGGTGCGAAAAACACTTTCATTTTGTAACTTACTACATAAATAGCTATTTTAGCACGTGTTTTGATGCTTTTAGAAGTTGCTACTCTTTCTCCACTACTGTCTTTTTAAGAAAGTTTCTATCTATACTCTGTTACGAAAATTTAAAAAGTGACTCATTATGTATGTTTACAATCTCTAAGAAGCTTTCACTCGACTGCTGTCGAGTTATATGCACAACCCATTTGCCGCATCATACACAACGTTCTATTTAGCGTTCGCCCGCAACGCTCCAAATAATGCTGATGAGTCCCTTTTTAAATTTCCGTACCAGAGTATAGTATAAACGTGCGAAATTCTTTAAATTTTCTCAATGGAGCTAATTCGCAGCTTATTCGTTCTCATATTATTTCTACCATCTTTTTGTCCGAGCTTTTTGACCACTATAACTGCTTTCTACCTAGATTTAAAACGTTATACCTAATATTCATTTTGTTAAATATTAAGACGCTTCATTTATTTATCACAGCAGCATGATTTGTTTATATTTACAATTTCTTTGCAGATGTCAGGTTAAATATTATCAATAGCTTTAAGAACCCTGTTCATCAGCTGATCGACTACTGCTCGGCGGCCCTTGGCGACCCTCCGCTGCTTACTGCTTACTTGAGTAATACAAAGAGACATTTTATGGCATAAGTCAAAGTTTGCGCGCAGCCATGAGTTTTGTAATGGAGAAGTGCCATTATTGTCTTATGAACGAGTTCTTTATGTTATTTTTTCTACTTTGAACATTTTTTAAATAAAAATTTATAATTTTGAAATTTGGGAAATTTGGTGGTGATTGGTACAGTGACGAGCATAAAATTAGACATGACTTGTGAAGCGAGATCGGAGATTTTCAAGTTGTCTAAATCAGCTTGTAGGAGTAACTGTGTCAACAAAACCTGCCGGTCTGCCGTATTGGACCCCAGAAAATTCTTATCGCCCAATGGTGCTACAGGCAATAAATATTTATTCCGCTTGGAGTCTATACCTACCCCAAAAGTCACCCACCTCTCTCGCTCGGCAGCGAATCACTTTGAAATGGGTGGGTTACAATGTCCTGTCCATCCTACTTAATAAAGTTGGTTCACAATGGGAAGAAACATCGTGTCTTATTTTTTGCTCGCCACTGTACCTACTACCTACTATCAATGTCAGATTAAAAATTACTCGTAAATCGTTTTGTTTTGACATTTATTTTGTGTTTTAATGACATTTAAAATCACAAGTACTAACCTGAGAAAAGTAAATTGAACTAGTACGCTATTACGAAACACAAAAAGCTATTACAGCATTGTTTTGGGTATCGTAACAGCTTTATTATAGAATCAAAGTAAAAAAAATAATTTTAAAACGTTTCTATGTTGGTTAGTATTGTAGCATTTACTTTGATTCAAACTTTGTTACGATATTATTGCCTGTGCGATCAAAATATATAAAGGTCATCTTTAGCGCAAAAAAGCAATGTTATTGCAACAAATAAATACAAACATTGTTTATTAACTGGAAAAGAATATAAGATAAAAGTTATTAAGGGGACCGCAGGAGAAGTTTCCGGACAATACTGCATCATTTTTTTGTAGAGGTGAAATAAATTGAAGCATTTTTGTAAGAGAGTTTGGAGGAAAAATTTGTTTTTAATTTGGTGCAACCGCCCTGAGGGACCACGTCCTGTAATACCAAAACATAAAAACATTGGATAAAAAAAAAATATGTCTTGATCTTTGAGGTAAAAGTCTCAAGAAATACACTGCTCAAAAGAATTAGGGGAACACTTCTTGTTGATCCCATAAATTTTAAAATAGGAACGCCATTAAAGTAAACTTTCGAAATTCTGAAAGATACGCATTTCTTCATGAGAAAGTGGCTTCAGCAACATTCAACAAATCTGTTACTCTAAAAACTTAAATTAAAAACGGAAAAAGCAACAAAAATTAAAATGAATCTGCTAAGATTTCACACATAAAACAATGCTCCATTAGCCCTCATTTTAAAATCAATAACATGTGTGTCCTCCACCAGCAACAATAATCGCCTGGCATCTACGAGACATACCCCTGATTATTCTTTTTAAATCTTCTTGAGGAACTTTCTCCTATTCTTTGATTGTTGCTTCTTCTAGCTGCTGAAGAGTTGGAGGTGCATTGAGACGCCTGCAAATGGTTCTTTCTAGCTTATTCCATACTGGCTCTATTAGCTTTAGATCAGGACTCATTGCTGGTCATGCCATGGTTTTAATATACAGGTCTTAAAGAAGTCCATAATAATGCGTGCAGTATAAAGTCTCGCATTATCCTGCATTAAAATGAAATTTAGAACCAAACCATATGCAGCAGGCACAACATGATCTCCTAGCACTATATTGATGCAATTCTGAGCATTTAGATTTCCACAGATTACCACAAGATCAGCTCTTCTGTTAAGACTGATTCCCCTTCAAACCATAACAGAACCTACCCCAAATTTTTGAACTTTGCATATCGCAGACTGAGAATAGAGTTTGCCTGGACGTCTGTACTCATGTACTCAACCTTCACAACGTGTGAGACGGAACCTTGACTCATCAGTAAAGAGTATAGGTCTGCGATGTCAAAGTTGAAAATTAACGTGTTCACGGATAAAATTTAAACGGTATCTTTTGTGCCGCCGGGTCAAGATTTTTTTTTGCACGGGTCTTCTGGACCTGACGTCCAGAAGACTGGCTTTTCTAAATCGGTTTCTTATGGTTTGACCTAAAACTTCCAGTCTGTGAGTCATCCTTAGTGAATTTTTGTTATCTTTTGCTGTTGAGATGCAATTACGCATGGAAGAAAGAACTAAAAATCGGTCTTGATTTGAAGTCGTTTTTCTCATACAACCTTGTCCGTGGCGTTTTTAATAAAGACCTGATGCTCCATAGCAATTCCACAAACGCTGGATGATGGATAGGCTCTTCCCAACATCTTCTGCAACTTGCCGAATCGAAGTCCCATTTTCACGTAGAGCAACAGCACATGCAACTTCTACCTCACTGAGATACCTCATTTTGATTCTGATAACTGGTTAAATGACATTTAGTGTTAGTTTTCACTAAGACAATAGACACTTGTTAATTTAATCAATAAAAAGTTGCATCACATTTACTCTGATTTTTGTAGTTTTTTTTCATTTTTTGTTTAAGTCTTTAGAATAAAGAATTGGTTGAAGGTTACTGAAGTCACTTTCTCACGAAAAAATATGTATCTTACAGAATTTCGAAACCCCATCTTAATGACGCTAGTATTTTAAAAGTAATGCCGTCAACAAAAAGTGTTCCCCTAATTCTTTTGAGCAGTGTATAATGTATAAAATAATTAAAAATCTTATTACATTTGGTAAAATTGATTCAATAGCTGCATAAATTATATGTATCGCAAACCAGAAACGTAGATGGTTGATAAATGCTGGCGAATAGGGCTCATAAAGATCTAGGGTTGTTTTAGAAGCAGACGCAGAAAAGTTCATATATTAACACATTAAAAGAGACCTAGTTCCTTCCTTTATTTTGTTGAAATAAAGTAAAAACAACAATGACTTAAATAAACAAATGCATATTATATTATTGCCACGTTGATAATTATTATTGTGACGAATCCATTCATTAACCATGATTAGTTTGTTATAAATACGTCCAAAAATTTTTCAGGCAATTATTTTATATTACTGCCATATTGAATTCTATTTCCCATTGGTTTTTGTTTGGAGTCGCAGTGTTTGATTAAAAATTATCTGCACTCAGTTTATCGTTGGCCATTGGCATCAGCTTTCTCGAGACTTCTCGCCTGTAACCGAAAGCAAAGCAGGTCTGGCGCTGGTGTCGGTTTGCCTCCAGGCTCTGTCGTCCGTCGATCGGGAATGCATAGAATAATCGCACGAGGTATCTTTCGGCAGTCGTGTCATATTTCTCGGGCTGTGACCGTGATAATGATCAACCCAGCAGGACGTCAGGGCGGCTCCAGGCCCAGCTATCGATCCGATCCTGCTTCTCCTGCTGCCGCTTTGCTGGTTTTCCACTCGTTCGGCGCTCTCCGGCTACAACGCAGGCAGCCTCTCGCCCACCAGCCCTAGTTTATTCACACCAAACTGATTCGGACGACAAGACAGATGGGTTACATTAATTTCGCATTTTATATGTTTTGAACAGTTTTAATTTGTCGGAAATCTCTGTCTACATCCATAATGGCTCTGCCCACGGGAAGTTTGTACCGCTGAGAAGGGTGTTATTAATCGCGACATGACCCGAAACTTGAACCATCAACCCGATTCCAGATGAAAAATCTAACGTTTTCCAGTAGAGTTAAATTTTTCTTCCCCGAAAACACGCCGGGATTAGCTAGGAACCGGCAAGAAAAAACACTTTTATGCGGTCGTGAACGGCTCAACACCTCATTAAAACTTTTCGGAAGCCAGAATATGCAGGATGGGCCGACGATTCTGTCGTCTGCCATAACGTCCATTCGCTACTGGAAATGTTTTTGTTTGCCGTAGAAACCGGAAACTTTCATTATCTCCTTTATTTGAGCCTGAAACTCTGGTCGCTGCCCCCATACATATTTTAAAAACCTTTCAACCTCGGCAGGACTAACAACGCAGATTTCAGCAAAAAAGTGAGTTGCTCTGGACTAATAAGAGGATTATCAGTTTTTATTTGACGACGCTTCAGCGAACAACAAGGATAAAATTTTAATTTCAGATTTATTTTCAGATGGTTGTAAAGATTTGGTGAAATGTTTATTAAACCTTCATAAATTCAATGTAATGCGGCGGTTAACTAAATTTTACATCTTGTAGTTCGCAAACCTAAACGTCCACTCTGCACATTTAAGGGCCAATTAATTATTAAGGTAATACCGCCAATCCTTATCCTTATTATTTAAATAGCATGTAAAATCCACACCGATAGAACTAATAAATTGAAATTTTCGGGTTAAGAAGTTGTCCACTCTTTTGAGAACTTTTCTATAATGACTGTCAATTTAAAAAAAATTATTCGTTATTGATCCCTTTTGGAGCTTTTTTCTTACTTTTATAATATATGGTACCTCTGCCTCTGTTTCATAATGATATCTCTTTTTCTCTATCTTTTCTAGTCTCTCTAGCAGTTTTTCTCCTTCGCTTGTCGCTCTTGTACACTTCCTCTTAACTGCTTAGGTATCCTCTAAGGAATCATGATGTACTTTTGGCCAAAGTCTGCCTAAGCAACTAATTTTGGACTGGAACAAGAGGTAGTCGCTTAGTACGTACAACATTAATATTGATGAATTTGCTTAAAGGCGATTTGTCACGAATACCTGCAATGTCAATCGTAATTATGTCGGTAATCTAAATAAATTCGTTCAGGTGTAGCCTCTCATTACTGATGCCTGACCCCAACTTTTAATCTCTAAAAGGCATACGTCAGATTAAATTACACGTGTAATTAACACCTTAATTAGGGCCGGGCATTTGTAATCCCTCACAGAACGTTATGTATTTTTTATCAAGGTATACAGGGTAATAGCACGAAAACGAGCAACTAAGGAATGTTTGTAATGAACTCAATTTCAACTCACTCTAGCCTCTCGAAAGCAACGCAATAAAAAATTCGCAGAGGGTTCTTTACCTGTAACAAAACAGAAAGGAGTTAATTTAGATCAGTGCATTTTAATTAGACAAAGTCTGCGAAACTCTATGGCTTTTTCCATTGAGACCCGGAATTGAGCAGCAAAATATTAATTAAAATAGCGTCGAATGAATGAAATAATTTCTTCATTACCGGCGGGCTTATTAAATTTGAAAGGATTTCGTCGAGCGCGGCACTTGGTGGTGTTCCCCAGACGAACCCATATCAACACTGACAAGAAAATCCTATCAACGGCCGTCACAAGGGCACTTTCTTGCCAAACTGGTAATTTAGTGGATAAATTGCAATGCAGTTCAGCGTAATGGGGTAAGCCGCCGAAATTGAATTTGTCTGCAATAAAAAGCGACGAATAAATATTAAACAATATCACCTGGACGTAATATTCATGTCGGGTCGTTATTTTTCGGGTGGTTATAAATCTGTATAATGTTACGCCCTTCGTGACGCCTTATGGGTTTCGGGATATTGCCCGGTAAAACACTACGGATTTTTTACACCCGGCGGCGGTAAACAATTTATTTTCCACCCCCGGAATTCGATTTACAATTCAATAAACCGCCTTGCATGCGCCCTGCGATTATTTATCTAATGCCATTCAAAAATAGTCGGAGGTTTATTCAACACGAAGCCACTCTAAATTCAGTGCTTCCACCTTAGTGTTTATCTTTAATTCTATTTTACTTTGCGTTTAAAACGTTACAGTCGTCCGGAAACAATTTTGCATGCAAATTCGGGGTGCACTCACTCTGCAAGAAAAATCCTTATCCAAACTTATTCGCATATATTACCGGCCCGGTCGTTAATTAGGCCCCAGCGGATCTAATACGGCCCCGTTGGCCGTTGGTGTTGCGGCGGTCCAGTTTTCAGCCGGCTTTGAGACCGCGATGTCAGGTTTACCAACCATCGGCCATCTCGACCACATGTTCCAGTTTTACGTGCGATTACTACTGTTGGCAATGGCTTGCAATAATCGTTTTACGGAATTAAATTGTCGAGGGATTTACGGTGATTATTAGCTTTTTTTTACTCTATTTGCCAACAAGTGCTAACAATCGAATGTTGTTATTGTGGCTGGCGGCTGAATGGATTTCCTGCTATAAGAATTAAACCCATGGCAATTTCTTGTTAATGCAAATTTAATTGGGAGATCCTGATAAAGCTAGATTCAAAATGCAGTTTTTGCTTCTCGAGTAATAAATTATTTGAGTCCGCTTCTGCACTTTAAATTCGTTAGAAGGTTTTAAATTTTCGATGAAGTTGGTTCAGCTGAAAATGTAGATTAGCTCCATTAAAAAGGTTCTGCACAGATTTACTACGTTTCTGGTGACCTGTGTAAATGAGTTTAACAATTTTAAATTGTATGTAAAATGAATTAAAACTTGCACCAATTAACAATAGAATGCAACCACTTGGAATACATTACACCTGTATTAGCTAGAAATGGGGCCGATCCGAAAACCTGATTCTAGCTAACTGGTTACCATGGGTACAGATGGGGCGGAAGTGAAAAGAACAATATTTTTGTCTAATGCAAAATCAAGTTAGGGTGGGTTGCGTCAAGCGCGACTTGCTAACAATTAGTTTAGGACCTCAGAGGTTTATGGTGTCACTATAGACATAAACGAAATTGGCGCCAATTATAAGCAACAATCGACTTAAAGCAGTCGGACCGACATACTCTTAACCCCAAAACATACAGGGTAAACTTTTGAGTTCTCGTTTTAGTAGCGGGATCCCCGACAAAGCGTTTCGATCGCTTCTCTTTCTTTTCGATGTCGGTTGCTTTCGAAGGAAGGGGTTTAGGGGAGCGTCTTTTGAAAAATGCTGAACCAATCACCACGTGACTATTTAGAGAGAGCGCTACAGTAAGAGAAAAAAAAAATTGTCAATTTTGTGCCATGTGCCCTTTCCAATCTGGTTATTTTTGAAGTAAATTGTAACTTTTTGAACACTCGTTTGAAGTAAAATAAGTAAGTATTTAAAAAAATTACAACACACAATAATTATTATTACTTTAAAAACGATACAGAGTTAAAATATAGCTACTGTATATTATGAATGTAACAAAGTTTTGTGGAAGATATTATTTTGGTATAGAAACATATTTTATTAATTAGGACTTTGGTTTACAGTTTACAGTTTACAGATATTTTTTCTGAATGCAATTAGAAATGTCTAACAAGTTGACTGGGATATAACGTTCATTTAAGGAAATAATTAAAATGTTTGTCGAGATTAAACTTTTTGTAAAATTTGCAAGCACGTTTTGAAGGAGAAATTCAAATAACCGAGAGATCGTTTAAAAGTGATTTCGGAAATTAAAAATTGTTATTTTTTACCTACAAAAGTAATAATATTGGTACATATTGTAAACAACAAGATAAAGATTATTTAAAAGCCCTTTTTTAATCTCCAAATAACGATAAATATGTAATATCCTGAAAAATCGTCTTTAAAGCAGCATCTTTCGAGTTGTAGAAACGATTTCTACCAAAAACAGGTAAACTTGGGTGGCGAAGGCTATAACCCTTTCACTTGTACGTGAAAATATCTAAAAATCCATCCTCTAAGCCAGCGTCTACCAATGCCATTCATAGGGATGCACCTTCAAAACACCAAAAAAAGCGATAACCTCTGGAAACTCTCTATTTAACCGATAGAAATACAAGTCGACTCGGTCGAGATTGAAGCGTTTCGGTCGATATGGAAACGCTGCGATTGAAATGGAAAGCGATGCGATTAAAAAGCTTTGTCCGGGATCCCAGTACTGGAGTTGTTTCCTCCACAGCTGAACCAGACCTCGTTCTCTACAAGTTATTAAGTACGTAAGCTAAGTGGGTAATCAAATAAAACTACGTCGCCAATTTAGGATCGACGACGGGGATGTGAAGGCACAGATAGGAAAAGGGGGAGCGTTAAAGGGCACGGTAAATAGTCTTAGGTTTAAATTGGTTCTGTTGGGGAGGCGGCAGCGGTCAGCACGGCGATGCATTGGCGGTTCTTTTTAGCTGCTTGACACCTTGACGTTTTTGCACTTCACCACCGACTGAGCTCTTCGCTAAATCAAAAATGGTAACAATTCGCCTTCTCCTAGACTCAAGATTCATTTGGATATGAGCGTTATAAACGTTACGATCTCATCAGTTTATTATTAACTTCCGTCAGCAGCAAATAACGTTCTGATAATTTTTTTGTTACCATTCTATCAGTTGCATCACTAGTTCTACTCTATAGACTCCAGCTTTGTGGTAATTAGAGAAATCGTGACTAGTGTCGTAGTTGCATGGATTATCAGTGCTTGCGGAATCCTGAAAAAACTCCCTTCAGATTTTCATTATTTTTAACTAAAAGTTATCTGATCCAACTTAAATTTTTACTTTGCAATGTCTTACTATAAATGCAGAATTGCAATAATTGCAATAATTTCAACAATAGTATCATTTCTCGAGACCGACCTTTGTCCATAGCTATTGGTCGCAAACTTAATATAAAGCAACTTAAAATTTTTTTCATAATATTAGAAGATTTTATCTTTATTTTACCATAGATTTACTATTACTATAGAATATAAACCAAAACGAGATATAAAATTATCCTCTATACTTCTCTTTAAATTTCATAGTATGAAAGAAGTTACCTTTGATGGCACCCTGCCCGCCCAAGTGTTATTCTCGAAAACGGCGAATTAAACCATTTATCCAAAAGCGCAATAATTCGCGTGAACAAAGTGCCGTTGAAATATCTCCCCTTTGCCCGGAGCCTGATAAAGAAAGTAGGACCGGGCAATTTACAACTTATTTATGAGAACATTAGCGTATATCTTTGGTGTGTCCCCCGCCCGTTCGCTACATTCATTTGTATTATTAGTATTCAAGAAGTCTTGGACCCGAAAACATACTCCCCAACTGACTTGTAAAATATGCTATCGGCAAAGTAAAGTGCTTCTTACCGACTACGCTTTCTGCAAGTCAATATCGTTGGAGGGGTCTAAGTCGCTTTAATGGTTGCCGATGAGCTCTCACCACTTCTTTTTTGGCACACCCTTTCACACGTTAATCTTGTTGGGAAATAATTTCATTTGTTGTTTATTGGCGGTCGTGTCGCGCAGCTACTATTGAATTTGAGCGACGAAATATGAACCGTTTGCCAGGGAAATTACTTAACTTGTCACACCGGAAACGCAAATTGTCACAGGACTACAAGACTTTCGAGAGCATTTTGCATACATCTAACTAAACACGAAGATGCAAGTACACAAAGCGCACAGTGTACAATCACAATTTGGTTCATTACAGTCGGCGAATAACTGGGAATCTTGCAGCTAATTATAATGCTCGTAGCTGCAAGCTGCAAAGCTAACTTCAAGTAATTAACTCAAGCGCTCTTCTATCAGTTATCAAATGCAAACGAACGATCGCAAACGTTTCACGATTTGATAAATAAAGCAGCATAAACAAATGAAACTTGCCACTACCACAAATTTTATTGTCGCTCTATCTTCAGCGGTATAAAACGAGAATCAGTCAAGATTTCGCATTTGCGTTTGATGCTAATAGAAGCGAGCGTGTCGAGAGGAGTCAACGGTCCTGCTGAAACCACAAAAGGTTTCAGCAGGCCACTCACTCTCTAACGGTTCCCTAAAGGGGATCAATAGCAGCAATTCCGAAACGTAAACTGATGCCGACTCTTAATTTGCCAACTTTTAATGCAGAAACTTTCAATAGTAGCTCGTGTCTCAGAAATTACATCTAAGTATTTGTTGATTTTTTCTATATAATGCGTCGCAGTTATCCATTGTTACTAATAAATTAGGTAAGTTTATGCAGTTTTTGACTCTCAAAAAGTTAAAATATGAACTCATTTCTGATGCTCAAGACGTTGTTGAGTGGATAACTAAAGATGTTGAAGCAATTTCAATTTTTTGTCAAGCCGATCACTTGTTAGGTTAATCAGATCTCGAATCAGATATCCAGTTAGCATAACCCACACAACCTGAAACAAGGAAAGGGGCGAAAATAGGTCACAAAAGTTGTATTGGGGTTTAAAGTATTGCACAATTGAGATTGTTAACCGAAACTAGATAGAGAATCGCGCTAACTATGATTGTTTAACGTTTCTCATTCGACCAGAGCATGTGCTTTGATTGAAGTGCAGGTGTGAGGAAAGCCAATGATTTCGCTAAACTATCGGCCGAGGCTTCCCCTGCCTGGGACGAGGAGTAATTTGGTAATTATCACATTGTCAGTGTTGGATTAGGGCGTGTGTTTGCAACAACGCATTCAATGATCCGCCTAGTTGGCGATAGTTCGTCTCAGGCGGCTGCGTCCGTTATGACGTCACCGATATATCATGCCCTAGCTGCTTGATCCTTTGCATGCACTCCATCTAATCGCATTGTTTGTTCCGTCCGCCAGTATTTCTACATTTATACCTACAAACATAAAATCAAAATAAATTTCGACAAGAACAGCGTGCTTTGACTTTTTTCTTTGTTTACCTTTTTGTTTTTATAGCAGTATTAATCTGTGATGAAAAGAATAGCTGTAAAAACCAACTGGGCGCATCATAAACTATCGCCAGAAAGCAATGATGTACAAAACAATAATTTATGAGGGGGTTAAAAAAGAACTAAAAAAACGAGCTTGATTCAATAAATTAAAGTATAAGCGTCGCATTTTGGTGTAGGGTTCCATTGTGAGCCATTGATCAATGTTTTCGCATGTGATATTGTGCCATATAATTTATATGGTTGGTCTCCGGACGTGGTGTACATGGTAAAATATAGACAAATAACTCTAATAGCAACCGGGTGTTTCGTGGAGATGCACCAAATTGGTCGTGCTATTCCTTGCGTTGACAACCGATGTGATTGGATTCGCCAACACCAATGAAATAGTATCAAAAACTGTAGCACAGCTTTGCTTTCGGTATTACTCGGTTAGCTTAAAAATTGTTGACCGGACGTATGAATATTGTACTATCCAACATCTTTGTCAAATTGCTCTTTTGCTTGTGCCTTATTTGAAAATTTGTCAGATATGAAGTCAACTCGTCCAGTAGTGGGATCCTGGAAAAAGCGATTGCGATCCAGTCGCTATCTTTACGATTTCGGTCGCTTTGGAGGGAAGGGGTTTAGGGGAGGATTTTTTCAAAAATGCGAAACCAATCATTTTTCAGCAATTTGTTAAGGTGAAAAGTTTTCAAACTACCTAACCTAAGTATCGTGAACGTAAACCTCGGGGACTTTAATACACTAAACAATTGTCACTTATAATATTCCTAGTGCATTGATTATTTCCGAAAATTTTTTCGAATGCATTTCTAAAACGTATTAATTAGCCCGAGTGGAACATGCATAAGAATAAAATTTCCGAAAAAAAAATTCAGGAAATTTTTACATTGTCATAGAAACGACATCGAATTCTATTTTTCTATTGGCTACTTTTCGGTGTTGTGCGATTTTTATCAAAATGGATACCAACGATACATGATAACTTAATTCAGTAGTACATGTGCAAACATTCGAAAAAATTGATCATAAGAGTCAAGAGTTACGACAATTTTCAAGAACTCTTCCTCCGTTATCAACCGTTTTTGAGAACATGTTTATTAAGAAAAGCCGTTTAATTTTTTGATTTTATATCCGCCTCTCAAGTTTGTAACAGTTATTCCGGGACACTATGTATACAAAAATTGAGATATGCGTATGGATTCAAACTTGCGTTTCAATCTGACAGAGTTAGAATATAAGCTACTGTATACCTATTATGAATCCAACAAATTATTATAAATGTAACAAAATGTGTGGAGGATATTATTTTGGTATAGAAACATACTTTATGGTACGATTGTATCTAGGACTTTTGTTTACAGATATTTTTTCTGAATGTAATTACAAATGTCCAAGTTGACTGGGATATAACGTTTATTCAAGGAAATAATTAAAATGTTTGTCGAGATTAAGATTTTGTAAAATTTGCAAGCACGTTTTGAAGAAGAAATCCAAATAATCTAGAGATCATTTAAAAGTGGTTTCGGAAATGAAAATTGTTATTTTTTACCTACAAAAGTAATAATATTGGTACATATTATGAACAACAAGATAAAGATTATTTAAAAACCCCTTGTTAATCTCCAAATAACAATAAATATGCAATATCCGAAGAATCGCTTTTAAAGCAGCACCTTTGGAGTTGTAGAAACGGTTTCTACCATGAACAAGTAAACTTGGGTGCCGGAGGCTATAACCCTTCCACTTGTACCTGAAAATATTTGAAAATGCAGCCCCTAAGCCGTCATCTACCAATGCCATTCATAGGGATGCACCTTTGGTACACCAAAAAATGCGATAGCCTCTCGGAACTCTCTGTTTAACCGATGGAAATCCATTGCGACTTGGCTGATATCTATCCAAAGCAACCGTTTTTGGTTGCTTAGAAGCGACTCGGTCGCAATCGCTTTTTCCAGGATCCCACTACAGGGAGGTAATTAAATAAAGTTATTTTATTGTATTTTTATTTGACCTGAATAAGTTTAAAGCAGTATATCGACATTGGATAGATGTGATACTACGGTTTATGTTAAATAATTATTGTTATACGAAGCATTTTTTTACCTTGTGTCAATTAAATTTAAACTTCTTATCTAAGCTTTTGAAACGCCCACCACCACAAAGCTTGCAAACATTTGGGTCGACTAATATTTGTTGAACTTGTACCCACGTTCAAATCCAAAGTAATCAAGTAGGTAACAACAATAAATTGTGGAAACATGAAAATTAAATTCTCTACAGATGTCTGGTGTCTTTTGCAGATTGTGATATAAGAAGAATAATGTAGAGAAGTTGAAACTTTATTGTTGATTTTTATTCTAATTTGCAAGTGGATTTTCTGAAAAAAAAGTATAAAAATTAATATTGTTGTTATTCTACTTTTCCGGCCTTTATTTGATTGCAATAGACGGCAGTAGTTACGGTTTACATATTCCGTAACCCTTGCGAGGCGTATATTATTAATTAATAATTTCCTTAGGGGACTGCTAAACTTGGGGACAAACTACAACAATACTACGCTAACAAACTTGTCAGGTCAATTTTGTGAAAAAATAAGAATCGGTACTGCTAACAAGAGTAGTTGCCCATAGGGATAATTTTATGTTTATTTGCAACGCCGGAATTACAACGTCAGGTCAGAATCAGTAATTGTCAATAATAGTTGATAATAGAAGCGAATGATTTTGAAAATTAAGAAAAATTTTTCTATATACCGGATGTTTATGTTGAAAGGAAACGAGCATTTTCTGCTAAACTATACACTTTTAAAATTTTAATGGAAGCTATTGCACAAAATACAGTTTTTTCAAATACATATTCTTTTCAACATTTTTATTCACTTGTCATTTAATCAAAAATTATATCAACTTTATTATTTCAAATGGCAACACATTATTTTTTTACCAATTTCTGGTAGATAATTTAATTCTAAATTCAACGATGTATTACAAAGGTGTTATACTCATGTATCGACCGTTACCAAATTTTACATTAAACTTTTTCAAAAATTGTTACTGTTTATTTAGATAAATATTTGAAGTAAATTTGTCTAAAATGAAAACATACCTTTTTGTCCAACTCTAATCCGCTGTAATAAGCCAGTCCTGCGAAGCGCAGACTACACCCCTTGCATTAGATTATACTATCTTAATTGTAAGTGGGGCGCGTTTATTAGAGCCGGTTTTTAAGCTCTGTCACCAAATAATGAAAACAAATAGTGCGCCATGCGAGCGAATCTCCCCCAAAGACGCAAAAAGTTCGGCATTTCCGCTAAACATTCGCGATATTATTAAAGGCACGAGTCCTTTACCCAAACAACAATTTTTTACGTTCGAGACGATTAAATATGTTGGACTATAACTCATCGTTCCGAAAACGTCGATTTGAATTTGATTGATTATAGAGGGCGCCGTCAGAAACTCCATCATTTTTTATGCAAATCGTACTCTATTTACATCTGAAAATGCAAATAGCTCACCTACTGAAGACAAACAAAATAACTTGGAGGTTTTTAAATTGCAAATTTCGACGAGGTGCCTGGATTCTTGACAATACGCTTCCGCGTGCGCGGAGCTGGTGGAAAATCAACTGTTTTGTTGGTTGCTTACTGGAAATTGCGATAAAATTCAAATCATGACTCCGCGAAGACATAAAACTTTAAAACTACAGGTAGGTCACAAATGGGGAACGTTTATTTAAATGCCACTTTTATTTCGGGTTTTACGTTCTCGGCTTTATTTTTTTTTAAATTAGCTTTATCGCAAGGACAAAACCACTAAAAGTACTCGTCGCTATTTGCAGTTGCAGACTACACCCTTTCGAATGAGCACGACAAATGACGGAGGTAATCAAGAATCGTTGGAATCCAGAATTCGAATCAATAAATCCACATCGAGCAAAAATAGAGATGTTGTTCGTACCCAGCGAAAGCGGATATTTACAATATCAATAGGCAGTCGGCTAACAAAACCGCAAATTCATTTGATTTCACGGAAAATGGTCGCGATTGCCCCCCTGCTAGTTAGTTGGAAAGAGAGGGAGCTCGGGCTAGGTCCGGCAACGGCGAGATTGATTGGGGATACCTCGGGGAGGGTAGATTGAAAAAGCAAGGTCGAATTTCCACAAATGTGATTGGCTCCATGAAATCAGATTAACTTATTGCAGCCGTTAAGGTAAAGGAGTTTTTTGGGATTATTTTAACGCTATTTGTTCCGTTGCTTGTATTGGGTTAATTATCGAAAGGATGACTGCTGACATTTTTGAGGGTCACAACGCATTCCACGAGCAATTGTGTTAAGAGGTAACAAGCCGATCCGAAGCGCATCTGCACAAAGGAATCTCAACTCATTACTTTTTAACTCGGGGGGGTCTCAAATTCACTTTGTACTTTCCAACATCGTTTCGCTTTAATAGACAACAAATTTTAATAACACGCCTGCACTTGTCGGTAAACGAAAGCAATTTTTGAATGCCATTTGTAGTGCCTTTGCCAAAATTTGATAGTCGGTCGTTTCGCTAATGATGTTGAAGCAGCTTAGGGAAGAGAAATTAATACAATACTCGAGACTCGACATCAGGCAAAGTTTGGCGCATTTCCATAGTTATTATAACCAGAAACAACGATATTACTTTATGTAAAAAAATTCTATAGTAAAAACGTTGAATAAAGTAAAAGACCAAAGAATACGATGCATTTAATTTCTAAAACCACTGTAAGTTATGTTATCTACGTTTTCCATTGTTTTCCCAAATTTTTTCTTTTTTAGCTGATACGGGTACGAAATGCTCTCTTCTTTATTACCACGAAAAAAGACTCCATTCTGTTCAAAGAATAAGATTGTGTGATGTGAATGCTAAGAGCTATTAGTAGCAATGCAACACATGTAAAATTGGTGGAAAGTATAAGATTTACTGACAATAATCGGGATCGTTTTTCTTTTAAAATAGTCCAAAAACTAATTTTATGGGCAAATGCTTTTGGCAGTTAGGCTATGAATCGTATAGTAGATTTGAGTAAGCCTTGTTTCTGAATGTAGGAAGCTTGAGCAAAAACACTTTCCCTACTTTTTGTCGAGAATAGTTCAACATATCCTAAGGATATTTAATTTAGAACAACATTTACTATAATTTTTTCCAAACATTACTATAGTTGATCGACCAAGGTGTGATAAGTATTCTATATCATGGGTTAAATTTACCTTATGAAATTAAGACGTTCCGCTAATTCTGAAGTTTTCCAACATCTTTTTAATTTGGCCTATTTAACATTGTGCAATTTTTAAATATTCCTGAACCCTAAGAGCTCGTATAGTGAGTAAAACCCTTATGCGGCTCGTTGATTAAAGAATCTAGAAAAGGGTTAACATGCTGAAAGGGATGAAAGCTGACAACTTTTATCACGTTTCGAACAATGTAGGACCATTATGCAATTATGTACATCAGGAGAGAAAATTACATTAGGGGTATGTGCCTACTATTTTACACAAATCCTGCTTACCACGTAAAGTTGCAACTTGATCCATTTCTGACGGGAACAAATATAATGTACACCAAATTGAACCATACATCCCTTGCATTGTCCACCAGAAAATTTAATGAGCATCAAAAAATCTAAATGAAACCCAAATTATTATACATTAAAAAATGAGAACATCACCACTAAAAGAACTATACTGCGTATTGTTCTACCATTGCTTACATTTTATATTTTATATGTCTATCAATTTTACAAAATGTTTACCAAATTTAGAACGCTCAAGTTACGCGTCCATGCTGTACATAATAAATATTCGCGTTATCCACTTATATTTAGTGTTTCTCAAAAAAACTACTTGTGCGTCAAATAATTATTCTATTACTCCAAAAATGAAATATGCTCGCGCATCTCTCCTTGCCGCTTGCGCTTCCAGACAAGAGGCACGCAAAAAAAATTTTGTACAAGGTCAGTTCAGGGCCCTGTATTTTTTTTTAAAGCACGATTAGAAATTACTACTAAAAGAAGTTTAACGTTTTACATAATGGAAGCCAATTACATCAAAGCATTTATATATTACGGAAATCAATATCTTTTTTTGAGCAAACCACTTCTATTTTTACTCTTATTTTCCTTGCCCTAGCACATCTACATCTATAATTTTGCACAAAATTATTTACCATTTGCACAACATTTTATTGCTTGTGTATTTTTGATCAACAAATAGTGTTTTTAACTGCTAAATAATTTAAGACACTACCGAAAATTAAATAATTGGGTATTATGTTAGAATTAAATGCGGAGTAAAATTTGGTGAACATTTAGTATTATGGTCAACAAAAGTTATTTTGGCGAACAAAATATATAAGAGGCCAGCATTATGTCAATATTTGGTTGTTGCTTTAAGATTATGTATTTTCTTAATTTTGGTGAGAATTTAGTATTTTTGGGAAATGAATGTATTTTTTTGTATGAAAATATTGGGTAAATTCGATAGACTGTTAAATACGACCCATTTCTTACTAATCAAATAATAAAATTCTCGTGGAATTTAGGTGAACTTATTAGAGATTACTTTATTAGTTTTTTAACCGGAAGCCACCCTTTTTCGTTGCTTAATTTCGTCGTGAAGGACCGTCATACAAATCGTGCTCAATAAAATTAAACGCGACACGCAATTCTCGCCAAGCCGTCTCGATTGATCGTGCTAAGTAATTGGTCGCTTTCATGGCTTTTGAATGCTGAAGAAGTGGCTATTGTTCTAATCAGGTCTGCGGCTGTGTGAAAAATAAACGAGTTCGTTAATATCACGAGTGGGTCACAGAGAAGAGAAACGGGAGAGGGCCGCCGAACAGGAAGCCTTAACAAATGAGAGGCGAATTGATTTTCTTGGTCAGTCATTTGTCTCGGTGATGTCGACACTCGCTGATTAACTGGCTAAGTCAATGGCATTGGGTCGATTGGTAAAGTTTCAACGAACACAATACCTAGAAGTGCTATTTCTAAAAACAAAAAGTCTAATATATCCCGCCCGGCGCGAAATCCCAGGGATTGATTTCACGCCAACAACGGCCGGATTGAGGGTTCGAACGCTAACGACACGGCGGAAATGCCACCTGTCAAACCCTAATTGCACCCTAATGTAGAAGATACACAATCAATTATGCCAAATGTCGTTATCGTTAGCGCTCAATAATCATACACTCATGCATTTTTTATTCATCAAACAAAAAAAAGCTTTAGAGCTTATTGCAAGCGGAGACTATTACAACCTATAACTTTCGTAGAGTTTAAAAGAAAATGCGGTTAAAGTTGCATAACTAGAAGGTTAGAAAATCATTAAGATTTGACTTTACTTAATTAAAAATAATTAAAAAAAATTCAAAAATTAGACTTTTTGTTGCTGGTGGTTTTGGAATAATAATAATAATCAATATCTGGAAATCAACTAAATGGACAAAGTAAGATTACATTTAAAATATAGTTTAAACCCTCGGCTTAGTCAGCGGTGAGGTGAACCGTAAACTTTAACCATCATCTTAGCTGAGAAATATTAACTTTCTGAGCATCAACTCCACTGATCAAGAAAGGATAGAACTTCTTGCGGAAGATTTATTATATGCCTTATGACTCTATAATAAAGTACTTATTTTAATTCAATGTAGAAGGTATATAGAAAAAACGCATATGATTTTGATACTTGGGGATGTTCAAACTGTGCTTTGACCCTGTTCACATAGTTTGATTAAAAAAAGTTAAAGAATAGAGGCCATTCAGTTTGATCATAGGGAGTTTGCTGCGCCGAATTTTTGACCTAATCCAGCCACGTGACTTCTCTTTGAATATTCTGTTCAGCTTTTATTCGTCGAATTCCAGGAACAAGCCGCCTAATCACGAGGATAAATGCTACTTTAAACTTGCTCTCGATGCTCTTGTTAGTATGGAATGTGTTTATTCTGCAACATCAAGCGCTTAGCCTGACATTCACGCAACCGTGTTTACTTCAAATCGATTATTTGCGCCAGATTATTGAAATCCTTGTGTTTGTTTTGCTATATCAAGGGAGAGTTTTAGCACCCTTCCCTTCCTCCGTCTAACAGATGACTATGCGACCCTTGATAATCTGGAGCAATTAAACTAAATTACTCCAAAACATTATTTGTGTCCCTATAACTCACCACTGATGCAACATATCGTAGATAATTACAAAAGTTCCTTAACACTAATCTAAATACCGAAACAAGATGCTATTTCTCACTTAATATAACTCATATGGAATTTGCCCGGCTTAACACGCGCCCTGTTGGGGCTGCCGAAGGAAAATCGTTTCGACTTCGAATTTTGGCATCACGATAAATGTGATTATTAAAGATTACACGGAGTTGTACGCAATGCGAGGCGAGGAACCGGCGCTTATTATTCATTAGGGAAGCATTCGGCAGCCAATAGTATGCAAACTTAATTAGATGAATGTTGGGAACAGGCAAAGTTCGAGGCCGAGGGGTCAACAATCACGGAGATTACTCCATGTTAGAGCTAGACCGCTGTAGATGAGAGATAACAAACGATTTAATCTCCAGGCCCTTCCCGGGATATTCTTTCATGTTATTTATGAGTGAGCTTAGAATTTGTTGCGAGTTAAGAAACTAAAAGTTCTAATCAACTCAGGGTGTTTCTTTGCGGCCTAAGAGTTTGTCTAAATTCATTAAGGATCACTTCTAGTGGGAGTAATTTCGTTTCGGCCGTGTTTGTCGTATGGTCACGTACGAAAAGTTTCGCGAAATACCCAACAATATGTTACAGGAGATGACGAAAACCCGAAAGATCCAATAAAACCGTCTCCTTTCCCTCAGTATTTCATTTTTTTATGTATGAAAATTTCGAAGCGAAATTGAAAATTATACCGGCAGAAATAACAGTTTCTATCAAGTATTGCGTATAATATAAAATTTTCCATCAAATTACGCCACCGTAGGTTATTGATTGACGTATTAAAGTTATTCCCGTGTTTCTTGGAGCAAAACGAAATGCCGGCGGATTCGAACCGGAGAGCATCATCGGAAACATGCAAGAGGAGGCGGCTTGAGCAAAGAGGCCGTTAAATTCGCTACGGACATCTCATCCATAAATAACAACATGTAGTTTGCATCCTCATTGGTGCGGTCACATGATAACTTATTGAGAGACCCGACTTAATTTGACATAATTCCCTCAGCCGGAGCTGTGTATGTAATCTAGGTACAGATAGCGGAAAATACGGCCGTGTCTTGGCAAAGAGACGACGCCATTGTGCCAGCGAGACCACAGGGAACGCATGAATTCTATCAGTGATAGGCGGGTTGTAACTGGCGCTAACCGAAGCGGTTGTAGGGGTGGTCCAGGACGGCGCCCATAAACAAAGGCTTTGTCTTGGCTTGTTAGAGGCAACTGGGGCCAGTTGACGAACGCATACTTTAAAAGGAAGCGACCCAAGAACCAGATTGCTACCCTCATGCGCAATACGGCCGCTACAAGAGCTACTTTGTTCGCCAACATACGCACAACGTCAACATTATCCCAAGTCTGCAACCGAAGTTGCACAGCAAGCTGGAAAAGAAATTAGGATGTTCGAACGTACGAGAATCAGATTGTAGATTTAATAAGAATTACACTGATCGTTTAGAACTTTAGACTTTAGACTGTTATAGTCTAAGGATATTTAAAAATGTGCGAAAGAAAGATTTTTAAGATTCTTAATGATAATCAGACTTTCCTTCGTCAACTGCTAAAATACATATCTACTTACACGAATTATCCAGATCAGTACCAGCATCGAGCAAATATCTTATTGTAACCTCCAGTCCTCCCTCATCTCTTATATAGTTCAAGCGGCAATTTAATTGTTTGTTTTTCTATTGTAAATTTCATAAGCAATTACTTTAAGTTTTTGCGACCTTTAATAAGAATTCTTCTTTCCTTTCTTGTAATAAAATAGATTTCTTCTTGGATCGTTTGACCCACTTACTATTCCTTTGACCTCATCTGAACAATGTCTGTGGTCTTGAGATATACCGATAATATTTCCAACCTTATCCCTCATTTGTCTCTTCAGCTCATGCACGTTTTTGTTTTTTTGTAACAGAGACTGTCGAGTGAAATTATTGTAGAATAAGCCAAAAAAAAAATGTGTAGAAGTTTATTGGATGGATATTTTTGTCTATCAAATGATAATTCCTTTAGCTTAAAACACTTAACACTTCAATTCATTATTTGAAGAGGAATTAAAACTTTGTTTTTCAACGTTTTCCATGGTTTCACCATACTTTCAACTTAAGAATTTAATTTCGTTAAAAAAAATTTAAACATTGCTACTATAAAAATTAAAATAGCCCAAAAAGGCAAAAGAAAGTTGATTAATAACAAAAACTGAATTATGTCTCAAAAGGTCGGTGACGTGCGAAGAGTGGATCTAAATTTATATAACTTCCTGAGTCGTAACCGTAACCATTGGTCCCAGCGGACTAGTCTAGATCGATATTAATGAAGGCTACATATTTCAGTAGTAATTAATTCTCGAAGTTGGAAGATTTCCGATTATGGTCTCTCGCCGGTGCCCAGACGGACAAAAACTGCATATCTGAAATTAAGCGAGTTCCGTGCACACTCGACCATCAAACCCAACATTATCAAATTTTCATCGTTTAACTTCGAAAAAATTCCCATCAATCATTTGTTCATGCATAAATGAGGCCAATCATAATTGTTTATTCACCAGATTAGAGTTTCGCAATCGGCGCCATGCATCCTAATTTACGAGTTTTGCCCAAAACACATCTCTATTAATTAATTAATTTTAATTACATCGTTCCAGACGTTTCCTGCACAATAACCCTTGTTATCATCCACATTAATTCTCATTGTTTATTTTAAATTGTACCATAATGCCTGTAATCATATTAAATACACCGGAAAAGAGCTTACCTTGTTAGAGTTTTGGCCTAAAAGCCTACAAACATAACACAAACGTGCTGGGTTTTCAGTTCGGACCCAGCGTCTAATGAACTGATGTTTGTAACTACAAAATACGTTACATTTACCGAGTCTTGAATACGCTATTATATTTATTTATGGCATTGTTCCGGAGGTGCAACGTCAGCCTTGAGAGTAATTTCGGAATAATGAGACAAGAAATTATTTACGTCTGGTCTTATTAACGGCCGGTGTTGTTTAATTTGATTTCTCGTGAGGTTTCGCTGAATTTTACTATACTAAATACCAAGAAGTGACGCTAATGGTTTTACTCCTTTTGTATTTTAGGGCTAATAACTTGAGCCCAGCCTCGGAGGTAATTTATAAGACATGTATCTTTCAAGTCGGCGCATTTCTTTTTGCTACACGACGCCGCGACGCATGATAAGTTGGAGCGCAAAAGACGTCCGAGGAAATTAGCATTTAGCGACAACACGCCTCCGCTAAAGTGTCAATTAATGTTCCAGCAATTAATTAATTAAAAGAGGTCGGCGACAAGAGAAAAATAAACCGGAAATTCCGATCTCGCAACTTTTGTGGAAAGACGGTAGAAAAACACTTTTTACATGTTGGAAACGAAACGTAGGTAAACAACAATAGATGCTAATTATTCTGCAACTTTAAATTATGATATCAATACGCTTAATGTTATTCTTCTTACGTTTTATATCTTAACACAGCTGGTAATATCTAGAAATTATTATTAAAAATTCAAAAACTAACGCAAAGTTTTTTTACTATACCTTTCCACGATGGATATAAACCTAGGTACAATATAAATATTGCGACTCGTGATGTCAAATGACAATGCAACAAATTCTCATTTTTGTTCATTTTTCAAAAACAGGCGCCATGCAAATTTGTAACTAACCTCCAATCTTTCTGAAAATCAACTTGCTTTAACGATATTTTCTTTCAATCATTGTGAGTTACTTCACAAGATAGCTTCAGTTCCTGCCAATTAGGTACCGTTGATTATTAAACGTAGGACAATCAAAATTAACCAATAGTTCCTTCGGGAATTTTTCTTATCTGAATTTTAAACACTTTAGAAGTGTCATTAAATACAATCAGAGATTCCTTAGAAATCTACAGAAAATGGGCAAACAGCTTCATTGTCAGGATCCAATTTAGACAATTGATAATTGATGAGCCTTTTAGAAAAATAATATAAAAGTGCAGCCAGTTTGTTTTACCACACGTCTGAATCTAACGAGTGTTTCTTCTATTTATTAACAATTTACGAGCGTGTATACAACTTTCGTTCACCGCCATAGATTTTACAAATAACGAAATCAGGATACCGATTGAAAATTTTAGTGTTTAGTTCCGAAAATTATCCTGACTTCTTGGACTTTTCACAAACTTCGAAAGTAAAGCATTTGCAAATTAATGTCACTAGAACGAACAAACTGTTAAATACATTAGCACGTTCTTTGCCTCATACAATAATTTTTGTTAAAATCTCCACTCATGTGATCTTCGTGAGATTTCTTTTTTGAAAAGACTAATCCAATTTAAAATTCATTATCTAAATGAAGCTGACAAAAATATCGGGAGAAATACATAATAACTAAGGAAACTTTATCTATTTCCGATACTTGAGAGACGGCAAAAACGAGGTTCAGCCAGGCGTGAGAAAATACGACCGGGCAAAAACTACTTCGCTGTACCAAGCCGTAACTATTGCTCGTCCAACCAAGTAAAAATTGCAGGGACTTCCCAAAGCAGACAAAGAGTCGCTTGAAGAGACCGGCGATGATTCGAAGAATATCCATCATTGTCTCCTCATGGAGTCACGAATGCGGTTGTTTTTTCGAGTTTTATTATTTGATTAAAATTAAACATTTCGAGCTTTTCAATTCTTACCCAGACAAATTTTAATTTTTATCTTAACTCCGGTCTAAATAAAATTTTACTTTCTTGTAACAAGGGCGTCAAGAAACAAAAGAAATGATACATGAACAGCTAAAGTGTTGAGGTTTATTGTTGAAGCTCGGATACATAATGACAAGTTCAGCGGTAGCCGGCTGTTGTAAGAACCAGGCAGTCGGAGAGAACTCGGTCGGTAATGATTTCAGCCCTGCTAATGACTTGGGCGGTCGCTGTTGGCCGGTATATGAGCCCTTTCTTGCCATCTAACCGACCCACCGGATCCCGAATTACGATCCCTTCTTGATAAAATCAAAACAGACGAAGAAGCGACACAGTACGATGAAAAATACAGAAACTGGAAGAAATTTTCAATTTCTATGCAAATCGATAGACTTCAGTTGTTTCAAGGTCGCAAAGCTGCCATTAGCTTTCAGGCAGGATTAGCGACAAAAAGTAAATCTACATTAAATACCGAATCAGTTTCCATCATCTTTTCTCGCTACTTTGTCTTATAAGCAGCAACAAATGTAAAAATAATTACTGCGATAATAAAGCGTGGAACCAAACCGCGGATAATAAGTATTTCAAAATACTCAATTTTCAATGTTTACGTTATTTTGCGTTAATGCTTCTCCTTTAAATTTGCGGGAAGGTTTTACCGCAAAACGCTAACCGCGAATGCGGTGTCTGCGTTAATAACTTTTGCAAGAATTCAGGACTAACCTCAACTTATCCAAAATTTCTCCTATCTGGTTAATTTGAAACCCAAAATAATATGCAGTGCTGGAAATTATCGAGTAAAATCGAGTAAAGTTTTGCCAAATAATGCTTTGAGCAAAGTTAAAAATTGATATCCAATAATTTACTATAAGACAAATAACATTTCTGATAAAAATTATTTTTTTACTAGGCGTTGATTGAAAAACATGTAGCATTAAGAAAAGAAGCAAATTTTAATAAGTAGTATTAAAAAATTATGGTAATTCTTAGTGTAAAATTGTTTTGAAATAAGCTACAAAAATGGCAAAAAATTGTAGAAAAGTTAGAAAAATGCTGGAGAGTTTAAGAAAATATTATCAGAAAATAAAAAAATTGAGAAAACCGCAAAAATGCATCTTCATTCACATAGACAACTGTTAACTTATGGCAGTTGTCTAATTATGAGAAGCAAAACTAATAGGAAGACCAAAGTAAGTTATTTTCTTTTCATTGGAAGTTAATTCAAAACTAAAAATACAGAAATTTAAGAAGAAATATAAAAATAAAAATTAAAAAAAAAATATAAAATATGGAAAGCGTCAGATTAACTGACTTCAGGAAAGTAATTAAACGCTGTACTAAAAGTACAGAATAGAACAATAGAAGAATCATTTATGGTAGATTAGCTAATACCAGAAGAGCTTAGAATTTAGTTATTTTTCTGCGCAATGTACTAAAAACAGTCAATTTTACTCTCCATAAAAATGAGCGCTTTTAGTACCCACATGGGTTGGGTAACTTTTTCTGTATCGACTTTAAGTTGATGCCAGAAATCTCCCTTGTATATTAAGCTAAATCTTGGGGCAGCCAGTTTGTCTACTATTAATATTTAATATTTTTCCAATGTAAACTTTTAGAGAAGCTAGAAAGAACACGGCGATTAACTTTCTCACAGAAATTGTGCAGTAAAAAAAAGATATCATAAAATGAAGCTAAAAAATATAGTCGCTAACAATTAACTTTTAGCTCAAATTCTATTTTAAAATTAAATACCTGATCTAATTTTGAACAATTATTGCAGGGTATGAAAAAATACATTCCTTCATAATAACTTCAATAAAAAGTTCCATTATTTGCTTATTTCGTTTCTTAAAACCAACAGGTAGATGTTTTTGATGAAAGTTTAGGTTCGAAGCATCTCTGAGTACCTACCTATGGGATTTACCCGGCGCATCCATCATTTGCAACACAAGGTACTTTGTTATTATAATTGCCCTAGAACTCTTAGAAAAATTTGTTTGAAAAAGTTTGTTGATGGCAATCTTTGAACGGTGTTTGTTTTTATTTTTTTGTGGGGTTCTTGTTTTTCTTTTTCTTTTGGACCTCCAGGTCGGTGGGCCTTTTTGGGGCCCGCAATTGATCAAGATTCTGAGCCTTTCTGCATATTTCCAATTATATTACTTAAGTAGTCGATATTCACCTCTTCTTCCCCAGGTTACGTACTCCCCGCCATTCACCTTTTCTACCCTACTTTTACTCGCATAAAATAAAAATACATATTACTGAAAGTTATTATAAGAATATATGTGCGGTTTTCAGGAAAAAACTCACCCCCATTGGAAATATATTTATATCTGAAGGTTAATTTGTGAGAATTATGACTGAGATCTTAGTTAACAATAATAATTTGCTTCAACCTGCTTGACGTAGATCTGTAACGTGAAACATGCAATAGCATAATTATTCAAATTTGCAACAACGTATGATTAGGGCATTTAGGCAACTTATTCATGTAAAATAAGTCTTCATCTCGTTCCAAATACCCCTTTCTTGTCGCACATGAATTCGGTTTAATGCTACTTTAGAACGCAATCTCGTTCGCACCTTGAAACCGAATCGCAAAAGAAAGTTTTTATAGAAAAGTAATTTAAAGCAGATTCGCGCATCCGCCATTTGTCTTATTTGCAAAACGTTATATAAGTGTCATAATATCAAAGAAGGCAGCACATCTAAGATTCAGTCTCGTACGACGACTATTTTATGTTAAGAAATAATGGAGACCTTTTCAGTGCTCTGCAATATGAAAGGATACATTTAACAACAAATTATTATGTTAAATTACACAATTTATCGTAATATTACAAACGTAAGGTTGTATGAATTAAAATTTGCGATTACTTATGGAGTTAAGGGTTACTTACAAAATATTCGTAAGAGAAGGGAGAACCATCGAACGGTCCCAGGTACTAACCTGAAATTAAAACAAAAATATCATTTTGAGTAATTAGATCATCAAATTTGCCTTAAACAAACACATGAACAGATAGAACGAAGATATAGACAAGATTTCATAGGAATGCGGTCTCTAAATAGAGGAGAGATAAGCATTATTTAGTTTTGGTGTGTTTTATCTTCTAAGAAGAGTGATCTCTTGAGTAAATTAAGCTTTATTATTATTATTACCGATCAGTTGATCTTTTTAGCATCCCAACAAATTAAATGTTTAAAAAATGATTATCATACTCGAGTCAAATTGAAAGTTCTGCTCTTCATCTGTACCATATCTTTTTCGAAAGCGGTGTTGCTTGCTAAACCATAGGATGACACTATAGAAATAATAATTTTGTATAAGATAAGCGATAATCGATACAATAAAATCATTCGAATGTTCTATGGGCTATAAAACTAAATATTCAAAGTTCTCAGGAAAGAGGGTTGTTTTATAAGTTTATGAAACTTTCGTACAGTAACTATAATTATGATGAACTATTAGGAGAAGAGGACAAAGAGATAACTTTTTACTCCAAACCTTTTTTAAAAAAAATTGCAGAGGTTGTTAGTTGAAAGTGTGAGATGAAAAGAAAATATGTTATGTACACAGTTAAATTTTTGGGATTTATCTTTAGCAATATAAGAAGTAACATAAAGGTAGAGAAACTCGTAACTTTTCTTGTATTGAAGAAGTAGTTGTAAATTTTGAGTCACAGCCATAAGGTGTATCTGTTTTGCTGTTAGAGCTACAATCATGCCAGCCGTAAACTATTTTGCCATCAACCTTCAACGTGCTGCTATTCCCACAGTCCACAGTAGACTAAGAATTTATCAAGACAATGCGCTGGGTACAGTTAGTATATTAAAACATAATATGGCGAGTAAGCAATAATCCTTCATTAAAATCTGAAGTTTGTTGTTTAAGTCCTTCGTCAGTGCAAATAACCAGTTAAGTCATTGGAGCATGCTTGACCATAAAAGGAGCAAATTCTCTCCGGCTTCTATAAACTAACAAGGCTTCCGTTAAATACGTAAACTAAAGATAGTAGTGCTCTGGATGTTAATCTCGGCCGCAAGTTCGAAAACATAGCGAGTATCTCGACGTTTCCACAAGTCGAAGCTGTCTTATTCGTGCAAACACCCTTTGAAAATTCCTTCAACCACCGAATTGGCAACAATGCTGTCAGTTATACACACACAGAATAATCCTCAGCGAATCCTATAGAAAACGATTCCGGTCATAATTTATTGCTGGTACAGCGTAATTCCGTTTGTGATCCGAGTAATTAGTGACTGTAATAAGCGTGGGTGCGGGTTCAATCTAGAATTTTGAATTTTCGTTATTACCGAGGGAATTAAATATGAGGCACGCAATCCAATTGGTTTCGCATCTCCGGCACTTAGCTCTTAATTTATATGCCACTAATGGCCGGTCAATTACCTCGACACGCCTAGACCAGACTTCGTATTAAAGCGAGCCCCTTGCTGCCTTGCTGGCGACTTAATGGTTTGCAGATTTTGTAACGTCACCCCCAATTTTACAAGAATCCGAAGAGAAAAGCGCTCGCGTTTATCGGCCATAACGCGAAAGCGCCACAAAAATGGCGTCCGTCAGTTTTATTGTGCTGACATAACCTCAATGTTTTCCATCTAAAGCCTTGATCTCGTTATTCTCTTCTCTCGAATGCTTATACTGCCGCTATATGGCGTTGCCGTTCTCAGAGTTGCGTGGCCGTATCGTATATTTTAATATAGCCCCTCGGTATTGGATGAAGCCGCGTGAAATTTAAAGATCACTTTAAATCGAAATAAATGGCGATACCGTAATGGAGCTAATAAACATGGAATTTATGGCAGCTTTGTGGACGTTGCTACAACCGTATAAAGTTATTGAAGGCGCGTCGCGGCCCCGGCTCAGGTCTAAATTAAATTTCAAATTTTATTTGCAGAGCAAATGTTTGCTTTCTCGTATTTCAGATCGGATTATCAAAGTGTGGTGTTGCGAAAAGATCCAAAACAATAAGTTCGATGCGGCGAAGAGAATTTGTTCGGGAATTACTCATGAAAATTGCCGCAAAGAAATTTAATCAACCGCCTCCGGTAAAAGAATCGGAACAAAAAGCGAACCGAAAGCTCAACGAAAACCGTCACGTCGGACGTAATTTCCTGGTACAGAGATTTTAAAACTACCTACCGCATTTTGGAACAGCAATTATGCAAACCCGGACTCGCAAATTATCTGCAGTTATCTAGTGGCTTAAAAAGAGCATCGCAGCCAAAGAAGTCCTCGACTGTCAACTCAACTAATGGCGCAGGCAGAAATGATTACTTTATAAGATTGCAAACGGTGTAATAGATAGATACACCTAATTATTGGAAGTATCCTTGAATTACATAATTTAGCAAATATATTAGTCGATAATTAACCGGTCGGCTAGGCTAGATCCTAGAATGTAATTGCATTAGTTTAATTATTAGCTACATTAATTACATGAGTAATGGCGCCGCCCGCCTTCTTGCACGAAATTACTGGCTGTATTTTGAATACTCAGCCTTAACGCTAGTTGAATTAATAATATGCACACGAAGCTTGTACATCTTCGCTCGAAATACTTGCACTACTGCAACGGACCGTAAGATGCCCTTCCTGAAAACTATACTTAGGTACCCTCAGTATACAAGAGTAACAAAAAGACTAAAGCGTGAGCAGCAGTTTTAATTTTAAATTAGCAAATTTAAATTTCAAATTTAGCTTTATCAAACTTAAATAGAAGGAGCAGTTTAGTGTGGTGAAATTTACAGATCCCCGATCCCGGGCAATGACGGTTCCTTTCCTCCAGAATCCAGGATGAGAACTGTCATTGAAGTACAAGTCCGAGCGACCTCAGACAATGATCCCATCAATACGTACAGAAGTAAAATTAAACACCAGGTGTCGATGAAGTGAACAACTTTTATTGAAGGGCGTTCACTTGATCGGTGGTGATCAGGATGGTGATGTCTCAAAGCGTCACTGAAAGTCGTACGATAATAACTGATTAAGTACAAAGAGTATAATTGAAGAAAAATCTGGTCACATGAAAACACCAAAACAAAGAATTAAACTGTAGCTTTGCCACAAGCCTTTTTAACGCAATGAAAAAGGTTTTGTTCAATCACTGTGTAGATATATAAAAGCCCGCGAAGTACCAATTATGCTGGACAATATAGGTAAAGAAACGAATATAACATTTTGGATACAGAAAGTTAATCCATAAGAAGAAGTTTTGCTAGCTGTATAGCAATAAAATTGAATGAACGTAGATAACAGAAAAAGCCAAATAAAGCTTCTTTAAGAAAAAATATGAACAAAGTATGGAGATAAATTTTCAAAAATAGTTTTACATTTTTGGACTTTCTGAAGACAATATAAGTACTGCTGGAAAATCTATAACAATATTCTTTAAATAATCTAAAGAAAAAAATTGAAACATTATTCTAAAATGTTCACTTAACCTCGATAACATCTAATAATCAAAAATACGTGCTGCCAGTTTCCTAACCGTTCCAGAAATAATCATGCAATTTTTTAATCATGTTAACTGAGAGAACTTCACAGGTAAATATGGATTTTAGCACAAACCTGTTGTATCCATGCATCCTGCTTTAGCTTTAGTTTTATTTGTGGAAGGTTTTGCGGTTGCTGCATTTCTCTGTTTTGCATTCCCCGTCATCACTAAATTTATTACCAAATAACTGGAAAATAGAATGTTTTCAATAGCCCCTCGTTCTTATTTGCCAATATTTGAATAGTAAAACTTATTGGTGTGGCGTCCAAACCGATGCCAAGAACAAAAATTAAGTGCCCTTACCTGATCTGTAGTGGGATCTTGGAAAAAGCGATTGCGATCGAGTCGCTATCTTTACGATTGCGGTCGCTTTGGAGGGAAGGGGTTTAGGGGAGGATCTTTTCAAAAATGCAAAACCAATCATTTTTCAGCAATTTGTTAAGGTGAAACGTTTTCAAACTACCTAACCTAAGTATCGTGAACGTAAACCTCGTGGACTTTAATACACTAAACAATTGTCACTTATAATATTCTTAGTGCATTGATTATTTCCGGAAATTTTTTTGAATGCATTTCTAAAACGTATTAATTAGCCCGAGTGGAACATGCATAAGAATAAAATTTCCGGAAAAAAAATTTTCAGGAAATTTTTACATTGTCATAGAAACGACATCGAATTCTATTTTTCTATTGGCTACTTTTCGGTGTCGTGCGATTTTCATCAAAATGGATACCAACGATACATGATAACTTAATTCAGTAGTACATGTGCAAACATTCGGAAAAATTGATCATAAGAGTCAAGAGTTACGACAATTTTCAAGAACTCTTCCTCCGTTATCAACCGTTTTCGAGAACATGTTTATTAAGAAAAGCCGTTTTATTTTTTGATTTTATATCCGCCTCTCAAGTTTGTAACAGTTATTCCGGGACACTCTGTATACAAAAATTGAGATATGCGTATGGATTCAAACTTGCGTTTCAATCTGACAGAGTTAGAATATAAGCCACTGTATATTATGAATCCAACAAGCTATTATAAATGTAACAAAATTTGTGGAGGATATTATTTTGTATAGAAACATACTTTATGGTACGATTGTACCTAGGACTTTTGTTTACAGATATTTTTTCTGAATGTAATTACAAATGTCCAAGTTGACTGGGATATAACGTTTATTCAAGGAAATAATTAAAATATTTGTCGAGATTAAGATTTTGTAAAATTTGCAAGCACGTTTTGAAGAAGAAATTCAAATAACCTAGAGATCATTTAAAAGTGGTTTCGGAAATGAAAATTGTTATTTTTTACCTACAAAAGTAATAATATTGGTACATATTATGAACAACAAGATAAAGATTATTTAAAAACCAAATAACGATAAATATGCAATATCCGAAGAATCGCTTTTAAAGCAGCACCTTCCGACTTGTAGAAATGATTTCTACCAAAAACAGGTAAACTTGGATGCCATAGGCTATAACCCTTCCACTTGTACCTGAAAATATCTGAAAATCCAGCCCCTAAGCCGTCATCTACCAATGCCATTCATAGGGATGCACCTTCGGAACACCAAAAAAAAGCGATAGCCTCTTGGAACTCTCTGTTTAACCGATGGAAATCCATTGCGACTCGGCTGATATCTATCCAAAGCAACCGTTTTTGGTTGCTTAGAAGCGACTCGGTCGCAATCGCTTTTTCCAGGATCCCACTACTGTATCTCGTTAGTAAAGATTTTCTGGGAATAATCTGATAAAGTTGTCTGAGGTTGCAAAGCAATTAAACATCGCCGCCATTTAAATTTCTTGTAAAGGTAAATAATGTCATTAATCCTAACGCCGCAAAGTTTTGATTGATGAAACTTCAACAACTCCTGTAGAGTCTGTAAATTTTTCCTTAAATTGATGCCGGGACCTCTGCAACTTCGTCGACGAGTTACGTTATTGTTCGACGGTGATGGAAATTTCAACCTGATCCGCTCTAATGCAACTTACGATTTAAGATGATCAAGTTGGGTACGGTCCAGTGCCAAATTGCGTTGAATTCATCGGTCGGTTTTTGTCGCAGTCCCACAAAGGACAATAAAAAGACTCCGAGCGCAACATTTTATTTATTTGACGCTTTGATGACTGACCTGGCCCGTTTTCGGGATGTAAATAGATGCCGCCCTGTCTCATCCCGTCTGGTGTTTCCGTCCCGTTCTGATGCTGAAAAGTAATTTGAACTTGATGTGGAGTAATAGCGCGCCATTTACGTTTTCGCGGAACCACACCTCCCGCAGCAAAGAGCAAGATATTAATCAAAACGACTGAAGAATTCGTGAGTTCATGCAGATAGACACAATTTGCGAGTGACATATTCCATTTACAGGCCTTCATAAATCTAGTAAGCAGACACAGTCGATAAATATGTATGAAATATGCCGACCGCACCGACCGCGCCTTCTTATAATACCATTTTCGCGTGCAAAGCTTCCACCGCCGTACCGACGGAGCTTTGGGAGCTTTTTAATTTTTTTCCCTCGACGACGGAATTAGGGCGATGATTAGCGTCGGGGCGTTTCGAGAATGGCAAGTTCAATTGGGAAAATATAAATTTGAAAGTTACGACGAGAAACAAGAGAGTTAACACGGGAAAATATACGGCCGACGGGCTTGGATCCAATCAACGCAACTCAGACAAACTTTTTATTGTTATAGCGGGAAACGAAGTCTGCAATTAGGGACGCGCTGACAACGTTCCCTGGCGGAGACAGCAACATCTACAACCATAGAATAACAACTTCTGGGGTTAAATACGGACCCCGGCCGTCGGATTAAACGGCAGGTCTGGGGGAAAACTGAGGAACTCCCCGGCATAAACTCAGGGGCGGGCTGGCAGAACTACGCCAAGAGAGACATCGCGATTACTTCCACAAATGCTCCATTCTGGATTTTTAAATTTTAGATAACCACCTATTATTTGCACCATAATGTTTTATTTGCAAGAATAACTCAAAATGTTTGTGCCTTACTCGAAAGAAAAATTTTTGTTCAAGCAACTTTATGGTTTTAAATGTGAATGCTTTGTTCTAAAATTTATCTCGGTGACTTAAAAGCGACGTTGTCTAGGTACGCATTGACCTTATATAGTCTAACCTAATACACCCGGCACTACAGTATTGCACACGACACCATGGTACATCCGGTGACGGCCAAAAGAACAAAAATGATGACCTCGTTTTAGCGAAGGGCGGATCAATAAATATCATGCACAACAATCGTCTTGTTGACAGGCGGATCAATGAATAATGAGAGTTTGAATTTTATTTTCAACAAAATCTTTATTTATTCTTTATTTTCAGTTTTGTTTGATTTTATGGTTCTAAAAGTTTGATTGTTCTTTGCTTACCTCGCCCATAAAACTTTACCCCTAATGAACCAAATTCACTATCGTAGTTAATTGTATGTCAGCAGTAGCTACTAAAGTAGATTTTGAAAAGGCGAACTAATATGTCTAGTTTAATGGTTCTTATAAGAAGACTAGTTAATATTTCTAGAAATAGAAGTTTTTTACAATACAAGTGGTTAATGGTAAGTAATGGAAGTGGAACTAAAATTGAAATGCGCTGAAGGCATTTTACACATTTTCAATAATGAGTTGGGTTTGGCACCTTGTAGCAATTCATAGACATCTGGAGTTAGCACATTTCCGACATTATCACATTCCTTGAGCATTCTCCAGTTGTGTCCTTCTGTTTCTAAACGATGTTTATACCGTTCCTTCATGCGTTCTAACGACATTTTTATGACACCCTAAATTTTTATTCAGAAAGCTTGGAAGCTTGCTGCAAAGTCAATTTTATTGCTCATCTCTGGCGACTATTTTTATATTTAACTCTGTGCAATTGGGCGGAAAATCAAACAGCTCCAGAAAATTTTCAAACGGTTCGCTTAATTTTAACTTTTAACAAAAACTTAATTACAAGTTTTTCACCAGCGTTATCACGTCTAGTATGGTTCGGTATAGGTAGAAGAAACGAGAGGTTTTGTCAAAGTTCTCGCAACTGCTATAGGTTGAGAGACTTAAATGAAATTGGCACCGGCGAGCGTGATTTTGGGATATTCCATAAAAAGACAGCCAAACTTCGGTATTATTTATTAAACTTTATACTTTTTCTATTAGAATGGTGTAAGTTTCTTATGGGTGCAATATACAGGACGATAACTGAATTCTTTTCATATAACTTTCGCCGCCAGAAACTTTTCTAATGTTGCCATATTGTGCAGCGATAGAATTCGCATTATGCAGCGTGTTCAGTTTTCCAATAGCCCACGTAATGTAAAATAATGGGAACTTATTTCCAAATATATAGACAACTCAAATTTGTTGCAGCAAAAAACCTAATTACCGAGGCCTGAAACTGAAAATCGACCACTATTCCAACGATTCATAATTCGGCTTCTCCGTGCATTAGTGGGGTTACCCGAGGGAAAACGAGCTTAAATGGCCGCAAGTTCACAAACCGAACCCATTAAGTTCTAAAAGAGGCGCATAAAAAATTTCCGCAATTTTTAGAATGAAACTTCACGGCATTCGCGTGACGGCCCCATCTGTTATAATTTCAAGTTCTCAATTCTTCCAGCGCCGCAGAAAAGATATATGTTTGCAGAAGCGGCGGGCTCTTAGGAAATTTTTTTTTACTCGTTTTTCTGCGCCTGCTCAATCAGGGTATAGCGGAGAAGATGACAAATGTGCGTCTTTTTGTTGGTGGAGCTTATAGCGATTGCATTCGAAATGGTAATTGAGATGGCATCCTATCACATAAATTTGTTACCGGCGTTAATCCCACCGAAATTGGGACTGGAATCCTAGAGCCAACCTAGAGCAAAACTTGCGAATTGGCGGGCGATTAGTCAAACGGAATTAAGCCGCTTTTAGTTTCTTGCACCGAAATTAATTTTGTAGCCACCCATTTGTTGCTTTTACGATAAAAGTTGACTGCAATTCGTTTGATACTGCTGCATTCTGATATATGCGCTAGCAAAAATTGAGAAACCAACAGCCACAGAAAATGCAGGTCTTTGATGTCAATTATGCTTTCAGTGTGTTGTTGCCTTTAGAATGTTTCCTTCGGTTACATTATATGCGCCCCGTAATTTTCAAGATTCTTTGCGATCCTGTTAGGCTCTTCTCTCCTTGATTTTTCATTTTGTCTCTTCCTTTTCTCAAAATAAGAAAGTGAGTAAAGTTATAGTTTTAGTTATAGTGAGTAAAGTTAAAGTTATAATGTTGATCTAACCTATTGTTAGCAATAATTTCTCTTAAGGCTGTCGTAAGAAACGGGCGAGAAAACGGCAAAACACGCTTTCGTAGTTCATGGCGTTAGAGCAACCTAATAATACAATCAAGTTCTCCTTTGACCCACGTAATGACAAAACACCAAAAATTTGGCTAAAGTAATTTTTAATCGCATTTTTTTTTGTTATAAAGTAACAACCTTTCAAAGTTCGGCAACTTTAAAGCCACGTATTACGTAGGAATTTTTTTTTTACTGCTTTCATATTTCTTTTAGCTGAAAGGTCAATTCTTCAGCTTTATAGGCCTTCCCGTTTTTGCTAACCCCATGAACTCGTGGAGGGCTACCAAATAGATCCTCTCGACGATTCCGCCCGATCGCGGCAGTCAACAATACGTAAAACCATTATGTATTTGAGGGGTTTTTCCATATGCGCGTTTTGGCGCTGTTCTACAAGAATTTTGCGATTCCAGCGTGCATCGTATTGTTTATATTTGAGATTTTGAAATCGGTCTCGGGTTTTATTTCCGATCCGGTGATAAAGAGCTAAATATAACTAAGTAGTTCTGACGTTGCCCTAGTCATCACGTATTTATTCCTTCTCGTTCCACGTCTTTGTACATGGAGAAAAGTGTGGAATGTGATAAGACCGACCATATAATTAGTAAACAATATTCAAGGGATCTTGAATGGATGATGTAGCGGTATGAAGAAGACTGACAAATGTTAATAATAAAAGCCCTTTCAAATTAACATAAATAATATAAAGTACCTACAGGCCCGGCTGTAGGAAATCTAGAGGTATGTGCCGAGGTGTGTGCGCTGTGCAAGATAGCAACTGCCGCCCAAAAATGTTGAATATGTAGTATGTATTTTTTAAACTATATCAGTAATATTTACAATTCATTACATATTTAATAAAATAAATAAAACAATAAATAAATTTATACTATATGAATTGATCTTTATTAACATATTATACAGGGTGTCCGTTTTTCGAGAGCTCGCTTAATCTCAGAGATACAAAGTCGGTTAAATTAGGGCAAAGTTGCGCATTTTTATACTGAATATTAATGTGAATGAAAATTTTTCTCACCATTGAAAATTTTAAAAATTAGGCATAAATGTAAAAAAGTATTGTGTTGCAATCAAAAAATAAAAGTCAATCAATAAATGCTAAAATCCAATATGACGCCCATAAGAAAAACCAAAGTTGGATGAATGGCAGATTTAGATTTATTGTAAAAAGTGCCTTGACAATGCTTCGTTAAAAAGTCTAACTCCAATGGTTTTTGCTTAAAAAAATTAAAGCTTGAATGAAATTTTTGTCTGTAATTTAAAAACTAAAAATGTAAGAAAATGTGAGATGTATACATTATTTGAATATTAGGACAAAAATGGATAGCAAGAAAAACTCCTGTAATATGTTGTATAAGTAGGTATATCTAATGAAATAATAATGGCTACTTCTGTTTAAAATTTATTTACATGAGCACTTTTCGCACTTTCAATAAAGAAAACTCACTAATTATTTCCTCTACGTCTAACCTGTCTGCAATATCAGTTTTAATGGGATTAATGGCAAACACCGACAATCTTTCCTCTTACATTTTTTTTTATTATTTTATTAAAACTTTGCTATTACGAGTGGGAAGGCGGTAGATAAAGACAAAGAAGGCAAGTTATTTTTCATTTACATCGTAATTTTTTTATTTTAGAACCATAAAATAGAAGACAACAATATAAATGTGATGAAATAAAATAATAGTAATTTTTCATAACCTACTATTTTGACGAATTTATTTGATCACTTGTTATCAGCTCTTTATGATATTGATTTAAAAAATAAATTATTTATGATTTGACCATTTTTTCCTCTTACCACAATTTTTCCGGTTATTAAAAATGCTGTGTTGCTCTCTTTGTTCAGTGCCTACGTTTACTGTATACGCTATCTCCGTCGCGTTCACACAACTTGCCAAACCGTAATTAACCGCGTCTTACATTTCTTGTTCTAGAAACTTTATTTTTGAAACGCGACTAGGGGTTATGTGAGATCATATCATCTTAATACTTGAGGCTATCGATCTACATAAAAAAGAATAAAATCCATATCGTGAAAAATGAAATGACACCTATTTGAACATGAAACTTTACTGATTTTAATAGATGTGACTAACAAAATAGTGCATATAGGATTCAATTGTATATATTCTCTTGTATCATAAAAAGGATATTGATTCTCCGATTATTGCTTTTTTGAGCAAAATTAAAATCCACGCTGTGCGTTACTTGAGGCCAGAGGAAAAAAATATTGTTTCTGAAGCCGCGCGCTCTTTGGAAATAGCGATTTTTCAGATTAAAGGGCCCTCAAATTTTTTTGGTACCACCAAAAAAAGTCATAAAACGAGATTCTGGTAGTTCAAAATTTTTTTTGTATTTTTCTACTAAAGAAAAATTTTGGCAACTTATCGAGCTCTTTCGCCACATATCGAAACCGCTACACAAGCCCTGACGACCATCTGTTTATGAGACTTTGAATTTGTTATGGTTTTCAGTCACGTCTCGGTCAAGTTAATGGGCTATAAAATTTTGTTTTTGGTTTTAAATGTTTGTTAGGCTGTGGTTGACCCAGACATTGTGGCGCTAATTTCCTGTATGTTTGGTGATCTAACTAATTTAAAATCTGGGCGGAAACTGACCTAGTCAATTCTTTACGGCAGCCTTAAGCTTTTATCTTTAATAATTATTTACTATGAAAGTGGCCGCGTGTCAATAGTTCTGTGTCCAAAGGACATTCGAAATTTTGTTTCGGAAATAAGGAGACAGCAATTTCTAAAACTTAGTGTAGTTGTTGATAACGAAGTAGATTATTAATCGAGTAAATGATATTCTATTTCTGCAACCTGTGACAACTCGGTGACTGTTGGGGCATTCAGGCGAAGCGATGGAGTCCCGTGGCGATGCAAACACTGTCGCAAATTAATTAATTGCAAGTCATACAAGTCAGATCCTTGCAAACCCCGGAATCAAGCGATCCTTACGGCAACTGAACCTATGCATTGCTTAACCTACACAAAGGCATCCCTGACCTCATAACTGTTCAATCTACGATGGTAAAGTGTTTATCCATGTTTGCGTCAAACGTTCGCCGGGAAACGCGAGTAAATTGGATTTACCCAGCAATTCGCAGGTCTTTAAGTAACCGCCGGATGATTAGAAATTAAAATTCCTTCAAAACCACAAAATCTTACAGGAACGCAATAAGAGCGAATTAATTCAACTGCAGTCACGCGGAAAGCCCACGTAAATTAACTACGATCCCAAGTCAACTTTATTGCACTAAATTGCTATTAATTTGAAAGAAGTGGACGAAATGCCGCAGTAAAGTCATTCCTGCGGCACGCATACCACCCGTGAAACGCACCTTTATCATGCATAATCAGCTTTAATCATTTGAAAAACACAAACTTTACCCGAGTTCTACATGGCGCTTAATTTATCGCGTTTAGTCTTTATTTTCGCACCCCGGCCGATATTAAGGGTGTAGGTAAATATTTAAGGAGACACCGAGACGTGTCGCTTAAATTGACAACATTTTGCCGACTCTGCTCGGAATTTATCACGAAAGCTTCTCTGAAACTGTAGAATGCTGAAGGCTATTTGCTCGGTATTACCAAATCGTCATTGTGGCCATTTGACCCACCTTGGACACATTTAGTAGCTTATCTGCCAGCGTTTCCATCCTGCTTTAAATGTGCGAAGATGCAATTTGCAAGATGAGACGAAATAATAAAATACGAAAAAAAAGATTGTTTAGGCAAAAGCACTTTCCAATTCGGAAAAAGGCATGAAATCATGAAAATTTTCTATGAATTGCAAAAGTAATCACAAATGTTAACCAGATCCGTTGTAAATGCTTGGCAACATTTTCCATGGTTTTTCCGCACACGCACCAATGCCAGACGACAGACTAACAAATATTTAGACTCACCTTCAACAAATTTTAACGTGATTTGCTGCAGCTATTGTTCTCGTTAACAAGCAAGAAACTGTAAAGTTTCAGTCAACAATAATTAACGGTTTCCAAGCTGCGCTCTCTTGAAAGTTGAAGACGTGATAGATTATCCTTTGTTAATTTTCCCAGCAAAACTACTTTTAGGTTGAAAATATTTTAGGTACAACATATTTTTTTCTTAAATTCCTACAGTTTGCTGATTTAGCTACCGTGCTTTCAGCAATCCAATCTGCAAAAGATAAATGCTTGACGTAAACGTGCATTCATCAAGTTGAGCCCGATGAGCTTGTTTATTGTTTCAAACTTTCCGATTGAATAAAAACCGGAGAAATTTTAAAGAACACTCGGGATATCGTAATTAATCTTGCAACAATGGACGGCTCACGGAAGTAAATACACACATTGTCAGCAGATGGGCTTTGTATAGGCGCTGTCATGCGTCCATCTACTTCTATAGAGGCACACTATTCATCAACGATTCGCACAGCAGAACTCGAGGAACGTGCCAAATACTTTCAGAAAACTTTACAATCGTCCAGAAATATTAAAAGAGACACATCTGTTTCGTTTTCTAATTTCCACCATGGTCGCGCAAATTTCATGCAGCAACTTGCCAATATTTGCGATGTGCGCAAATTTGCGACGAACATTACGAAACTATTGCAAATATTTTGATAAGCAAGGCAATTAACGACTGATTAATTGCGGTTTCCGTTGAGGGGTGCTTGTGTTTACAAATTTCTCGAACAACGTTGTTGGTGTTCGTCAATTGACAATAAACAGGGGCCGATCTCGTAATAATGAACGGGCGAATAAAAAATGCCAAGGGGGTTCTCCCGGAAATGGCACCGGAAACTCGGAATTAATGAGGAATTAGGACAGTTAAATAAAAACAAGGAGCTTTAGGGGCGATGAAAAACAATGAGTTCATCAAACATTAAAGAATCGTGACAATACTTGGATCTAATTTTGGGAACAACTTAATTTTAACTGCTAATTGTTGGTGAAAATATCGTTGTAAATCTCCGGAACGATGCCGGGTAACTAAAGATTAGCGGGATATTAGATACTCAACCGCGTTTAAAACCTTATAACGGCCGGTATGAGGTGAAAGCGGGATAATATGGGGTAATTATAATAAAAAGAGATACTTTGCCAGCACTAGAAATGAACGTTTCGGCAGCTCAACTTTACTGCTACAATGATGATGAGCGCCAACTATTACCTTGAAGGCTTCTAAAATTAAAAGGAATTGCTCGCGCAATGAAAATCAATTCTCGGTAGTTAGAGGGATAAAGGGTAGCGCTAACTTTCGGTTGGAGCTGAAGAGCTGGAGGAGAGGTGAATTAAAATTTGAGGTTAGGGGCGGGCCACTGTAAATTCCCATCTTGTCGGGTCTTTGTGAGGCGACATAATAGTGCGTCTGGAAACTTGCAAGAAAACTCGTGAATTAATCCGGGACAATTTCCAATTAACGCGACACGACTTCAATCCGGCGTAAAAAGCTCCATGTGGAACGCGAAGCTTTGCTTCTAAGCTAGGGCTACAATAGTGATTAATCGCTTGTTTGACTGACGGCAAGCGGTAATTTCTACTCATATTGTCATGCATTTGTAATTCCAATTTGTTTTGCTCATTAATAATGTAGTGTTAGTGTCGACGACGCTATCTGCATGCTGCACCAAGATTTAACAGGACGAGGACAATTTTTCAAGTTTATAACGTTGCATAAATTTCGAGATGCTCCAAGTTTCCGGTGTCTTGAAGTTGCATCAAGTGTGACACTTGCAGTTGTAACGCCTCTTCCATTAACGTTTACAACAAGCTTTAGAAGTTTGAGATCAAATGTGTTCACGTTTACGTAACTGTAAGCTCGTAAAAAGCGCTTCTTCTCGCGCTAATTCAATTGACTTAAACACTCTACCTTGGATCTTCAGTCTTATCCGTTGAATAAATGTAGAGAAATTAGATTGAATTTGAATTTAGTTCTGTCAGTTGGAGTAACCCGTTTCAATGTAGCTGTAATTACACAACTGATTTCTGAGCTATTGGAGTCTAACCGCAAAGTAATTTCGCCGATCAATATTTATATAACTTCAACGTACTAACGGCTCTTCCTTCTTCCACTCTAATCGCTCTCGACATACTTATCACAATTTTATCCACGAAGGACGAGCTTAAAACGTGAATAAAGTTTGGAGCGCGGGTTCGACAAAGCCTGACAATACTGTTCCGATTCCAAAGAGCACCAATAAAGCGACGCGACCATTTTTCAGGCAATCAGCTGGATTACCGGCGCCCTTAAAATATTTTCAACGCATCTTCGTGGGGATGTCGCAATTTGGATAAAGCACTCAGATTTTAAAAATTGTTAAATGTGCGTCGTTTATGTTGTGGAACATTGGTGGCGGCCTAAAACTTTATAGTTTCTAAATTAACACTATCAATCAGAAGCTATTTGAATCTTTATTTAGTATCGTAACTGACAACATTGAGAATTAAGTCAACACCGCCTGGGTTCAATATAATATGCATGTTGTCAGTCGATGAAGTTATCAGCCGCTGATAAATAGCAAATATATTATTTTGACATCTTGACTAGATATCAACTAGAACTTAGCACTCAATCGGCATTTCTAAACTTGATACAAATAACTTGGAATAGTTAAAGCTATATTGTAAATTAGCTATTAATTTTCTACAAATATCGAGATTTTTTTGACCAAAGCTTTAAAAACTTTTTTTATCGGCTTCAGGCTGTAAGAAGGTTCTTAACATTCACAAAAGTTGGTTTGTAATGTACCTTATAACTGTACTAGAAATGTAAAAATGATGTTGGTAATGTTATATTTTTACAATACAATTATTAATTTGCTGCCACAGTTTGAACTCAGTACCTATAACATTTTTCGTATCTCACTTTCAACTTGGTTGGAATAAGTGCTTGCATAGCTTCCTCAGCACTTTCTAGCACGTTTTCAGGCAAATTAGCGTCACTCATTTTACAAATTATTGAATTTTTAAAAAACAAAATATTTGTTGAAAAGTAAACATCTTTGTGACTACCTAGCAACCAGCTTGTATAACGACTTTAATTTTTACGGAAAAAGTTGCAAATGAATTTTTAATTTATTAATGCAGTCATAATAATTTATCAAAATGCGGAGGTGGTTGCCTGAAACCGATAAAATATTGAACAAACGTCTATGTTATGATATATTACAGCCTTAGATGTCTTAAAATCCTCGCTCTTTGAGCTCGGATTTCAACCTAACATCTGCGGCTGTAATAAATGTCATAACATTTCTCGGTATGCTAATAGCTATAAATTTCTTTATTCTAAAACAATTTGCTGCTTTAAAAAGTAGGTATTAAATAGTTTTTACTATGAAAAATCTATACATCCTACAGTTCTTGTTGCTTATAATTTCTCCTAATTTCCGAAAACGCATGACATGCTTGATGAATTTCCAAGGAAGCCATTCAAGCACACATTCTGTTATTTTTTCTTGTAGGCATTAACGTTTGTTGTGTAAGAAATTGATTTTTATAGAAGCCTGCTCAGGAAATAAATTTAAGTTAAATCAACGTCTCCCACGCGAAACTAACTCAACTCAATACAGCAAAATGTATAATTAATTGGTTTTCAACCCTTGAATGCACGTTTGTTCATTTGTAGTCATACTACAAAGGAAAGTGGTACAGAACTAGAGATAAAGATGCATCATACCAATCTAAAAAAACTAAGAATAATATTTAAGCATGTGACAAGGATGTGGGTTTAAAAGTAATTACATCATTGATATGTTATCAGAAATTTTAACGCAATTCAAAAGACGTAAAATGTATACTTACATATACTCCGTGACAAAGTTAAATTTTGATTTTACTCATAGTTATCGTCTGTAGGATTAAAGCTCGGTATTTTAATAGTGCAAAGTGCACGTTGAGTTGTTATCTGGATTGCATGCGAATAATTTTATTAAAACGACTACCGTAAATATGCATAGCACCTTAGGAGAATCTACATACTACCTTAACTATTTTAATGAAAAATGTAATTTTAGTATTTGAGACATAAAAGAGTACTACAATGTATTCTAGCACTACTATCAGGACCTTCATATTTCTCTGCAATGTCGTCCGCATTGTTCACCAAGCCTAGACCAATATTCTTTTTGCGTTAGTCATTAATGTGAATGCGGTAAAATGAATTAAATATTAAAAAAGTTGCAGTAAATAAATGTATAAAGAGAGTATTTACGTAGCAGAACAACAAACTCACATTATGAGAACGCGACAAAGCCATTTAAACCACAACTTAACTTAATTTTTGACCTGCGAGCCGAATGTTACTTTGCTAATTTACTTAACGTTTCGACCGCTATAACGTCAACTTCGTATTTCTTCAGAAAACTGTTTTTACGAAGAAGATCTTTAAGTCTTTGACTTTGGGTATTTTTGATAATTTAGTTAAAGTTTTGGCCGTAGTTAATCCCCCTCAACAACTGTCTTTATTAAAGGAAAATTTGTTGAAATTGGATCGAGTACGTCCTAGAGCTATCTCCAAAGATGAATAAATGCCAACAAACCGTGTATGTACAAAGAAAAATTGTACATCCTCCTGTTACGACAGTGCCGCATCTGCAGTGGAGTACTTGGATGGTTCGTTAGTTTACTGTACATCCTCGAGCTTCGTTGTGAGCAAATCAATATAGGTCCTTAAAAGCTTTTTGCTCTGATAACAAGTGCCAGGTTGTCGCGGGCAATGTTAAAACTATAGCTGCACTCCATCGAAATAACAACGCGCTTCGTTTGGTTAGCTCAATTTTTTGGGTCGCATTATCAACTTTCTTTCTATTCGGCGGCGAATCCGACGCAATTTTTATTCTCATCTGCAATTTTAGAGTCGTTGCACCGAAATTGTTCTCTCTCATCTTGAGCTATCTTGTTACATTCAAGTCGCGCACGGATTTAAATCAAGTATGATTTACGACGTTGTACGTCGGCTCGTTAAAAGGTGCAATGAAAACTCACTTTTATGTGCGATTTGTAGGAGATGGAAGACATAACGGATAATGGTAAAATTTTGAAGACGCAAAAAATTGAACGGCATAGAGTCGTATCCAGTTTGGGGAGTTACAATGTAAATTTTATCAAATTATGGAAAGTTTCTGGCCGACGATCTCTTCCGAGGGCAAAAAGGGTTCGAGATTTGAATATTTGCTGTACTTCTGGAGCATAATTTATATTTGGACGGGAATGTTGTGCTTAATTGTTTACGGTCCAGCTGGTTTTCAGCTCGATTAAGACGGCGACGAATGCAATCGTTAAACAAGTTGCGAAACAATGTGCTCGCTCAACCCTGAAGCTTTATTGTGAACAAACCTCTCGCAATTTTGTTTAAATAAAGTAATTAAGACTTGGGGGTTGCAGGACAAATTGGTCACTTAATGAGCTGATTGGCGTTATATATAGCCATATGCGAATTTGGAGGTTTCCCGACTAACGTCAGTTCAGTTAATTGATGTTATCTACAACTATGCCGGGTTCCACCGGTCCCGCCACCTCATCTACAATGCTAATGTTAACTGCTCTATAAATTCGACTAAATGTGCTGCAGCCAACGTATGAACCGCCGCTGTCTTATGACTCGACAAAATGACCACCCCTCCACTTATTAAATTAATCCGGAAAGGTCTGTTGTCGCGAATCTAGAACACTTTTCCTCCTAAGCATTCAGTCTTGATGTAAATTTCAGATAGTTCTGCAAGAGAAGCAGTCGCACCCTCGTACTGGAAGCCAAATTTATTCATAACACTGCACCGCGCGATATAAATTCCCGGACTACAAGGCGTGAAATTCCTTCTTATAATTAAAACGTTGCATGCAAAGAAACACTTAACGTGTACCGGATATTTTCGGTCGTTGTCATGTTTTTTTTTTTTGGGACTCCATACGAATAAATTAACCTCTTAAAAAGCTTTAACGTAAAGTGGTGATTATTTATTGTAGCGAAACGTCGGCCAGTTCCTGAATTTCGCCATCAAAGCTGCATGAGAAGCCGAGCCAAGGGTTTTACATAAAGGTAACGCAATCTCTGCAAGGAACGACTGCCCTTTAATCATGATTAAACTGCAACATTTACGCAAGGGTATGGCCGATTTGTCAAAACAAACCGCAAGATTCGGGGGTGTAGCATAAAATAAACACGAAAACGACCCCAAATATTGTTTGGAAAGTAGACGGAAATTGTCTGAAATAAATTTTTTGAAAGTTTTCAGTTTGTTATTGAGTTTAGTTAAATTTAACCTAATTATTAGATGTTTGTTGTAGTCGGGCTGGATGATGAATTTTCGGTAGAGAAGTGCTTAGACAAAGCAGGAAAAAGCAAAGCAAGGGTTTGTGCATGTATCGCGGTTTCTGCAGGGAATGGCTGCCAGTTAATCATGATTAATTTGCATATTTTACGCATGGGGTACAGCAGATTTGTCAAGACAATACGCAGATATGGCTTGAAATGGATACAATTACAACTTTGCTCAAAGATAGCAGCCTGATTTTTGGCAGCCCACATTTATCCCCGCCGCATTTTATTAATTTGAAGAGCGGGGTTCGCGTTCTGCGTACGTAATTACCAACGCCATTTCATAATGAACGTTGAACTCTTCAACTATTAGAAGGGCAAAGGCAAAATAATGAAATTGGTGGAAATTATGTCTAGACTTTGTTATCGTCTCCAAAATTGACTTCTGGTTGTTCAATACCAGGAGGCAGCAATGGCCACAGACGCTTTTACTGCTATTGGCTTTCACTGCTAATACTCCATTTAATGGGAGAGATAAATGCAAAAGGCAAACAGTTTCTACGGAGTGTTCACTTGTTAGTTTGTATAAACTGCAAGAGCAGAACGTAAAACAAAATTTTAGCAGCAGCATTTTCGAATTACATACAAAAGCCTCAATGCGTCCAAACTCAACCCAAGGCTAGAAACATCTGATCGATAAATCACTAGGAATTAGAAAGCATCTTTGATCTGGTTTTTCCACGCCTGAACCAAGATACCAAGATCTGAAATATGTTTGTGCCTATTTTATAACATAACAGTGGCAACTGTTAGTCTTAAAAGTGATATTATTAAAGCCTCTTTAATACGTTTCTTGGAACAATCATTTCTTTACTTTTATTAAACTTGTTGAACAAAGTTCACAAGAAGCCAATTAAAGTGTTACGCTAAGATCTTCAAGTCTATTAAAAATATTCAGCAATATAATCAAATTTTGGTCGACTCACCTATTCCGGGTGTCCCAGGGCAGGCGGGTCATAGGGAAATAGCACGCAAAATTATATTTTGAAAATAGGTAAAATTACGTAAAAACTGAAAGTGTGAGAGGGGTTACTAAATAGAGGGGCGCATTAAGTTGTAAAATTCATAGCAAATTACGATTTGGAAACTTGAGAAATAGAATTTTTAAAATACTACATGTCACGACTGATCAAGTACTAACGTAAAGAAAATTTCAACGCCTGCCTCAGTGGTGTAGTGGTTAAAGTTTTGCTTCCAAACATCGAGATACTGGGTTCACATCCCATCCAATGTTTTCACTTTTTTTTCGTTTTTTTTTTCAACAATAGTTAGAAATAAGAAGCTCAGTAACTTTCTAATAATTTTAAAAAAACGTTTTAATTTCAATGAACCTGTCAAGAAACTAACGTAGCAAAACAAACAACTTTAACCACTACACCACCGAGGCAGACGTTGAAATTTTCTTTACGCTAGTACTTAATCAGTTGTGACATGTAGGATTTTAAAAATTCTATTTCCCAAGTTTCCAAATCGTAATTTGCCATGAATTTTACAACTTAATGTGCCCTTCTATTCAGTAATCCCTTTCACACTTTCAGTTTTTACGTAATTTTACCTGGGGAGATATTATTTCCAAAATATAATTTTGCGTGCTATTTCACTATGACCCGCCTGCCCTGGGACACCCGGTATAATAGTGTAATTAAGGTAAGTTAGAGTAGCCTCATATTGCAAATTAGCTAACACAATATTGATTAATATTAAATAATGGATAGGGTACTTAGGGCCGGTTTTACGAAAGTCGGATAAGCATTGGAATAACTATTCCGGAATAAGGGTCGGTTTACATAGCCTCGGTCCACAGTTTATACTTGGATTTATCCGATTCGATTTTCGTAAAAGCCTCTTTAGTCCGAGTTATTCCGGAATAGCGTTATACCTAGCATATTTTCCTTTCGTAAAACCGGCCCTTAGAGGTTCAAAACTAATACCATGGATAGGCTTCAAATTATATTTCCCATGTAGCATGATGAATCTCTTTTTTGAGTCCACGGTCTTAAATTAAATAGTTGACAATGTCTACTACTGAGGCATAATGTTGTATAATGCAAGAGTAAGCGCAGTTTGTTCAGTTGATCATCAATCAGTGTTATGATAATCAACATCCATTCGGTGGGGTCATGCCACCCAAACATTACTGTATTAGTTTCGCTCTTCCATAAAGACTGGTGTTCCTGTTAATCGTCGTCGAGCTTAACAACACCAAACTTGTACTTTTACTTATTATGCGATAATAAAGCCATATTACAGAAACAAAGGAACAGTTTAACACAAGTCCTTATTTCGTTAAGAAGTTCAAGTGCTTACTTCTCTTCAGTCAGCAGTCAATTTTAATTTATCTAATTTTTTATTCTTGACCACCAAAATAAGGTAATCTATTTTGTTGTAGTTATTGATATTAATTTATGATAACCCAGTTTTTAATTACCTACGTATTGACTTTTTAAGTCTAATTACCTGCAAAAATTAATATTATCAAAATACAAAGTCTTTGGGGGGGTAAAGACTCCTAATTATTTGTATTACTAGGGAATTATACTAATGGCTCAGTGTTGACTATTCTCACGTATTAATTAAATGTCTTAAATTTGATTAATAATTGCCATAAAAAAGTTTATAAATTCTAAACATTCCAACACTTGCTTCTGACTCGTCAAATTAACTACTTTCTCCTTTGGCCAATTAGTGTTGTTATGTGGGGAGACGGGTCAGGCCTTATAAGCGTCGTGATTAGTAGGAAGCTCGATGACGTATCTCGACATAGCCATACTTGCGAACATAGATACAGGCATGTTCGAGTGGATGCATCCTGTTCGCTGAATGATTCATGGCACAATTATGATTTGGATCGGGACGAGCGCCAGCAAGGGGACCAGAGCGAATTTAGGCGGGACTGAAGATTTCGCAAATTGCAGGAAGTCCCCGCCTATGAGTCGCGTGTTCTTTCAGGATGACGGGTCGCAGGAACTGTGGGTAGTTGACTTTCTACGAATAAGATATGACGACACTTTCATAGGCCCAAGAAATGTGACCCTAGCGAAGTGCGGCCGGCTTGAACTTGTTTTGCCGGTCCGATATTTTTGCTGTTAATAGCCCGTATCGTCGGCCGACGGCGATTCTTGATTACTTTATTTTTTTGTGTCTGTGTCCTCCTGTTTCTCAGTTCGTGTTGTATTGTTCAGCGGGAAGGAAGCTGAGATATATGACTCTACAGTTATTGCCTCGTATCGACTCACGAAGGTAATGTACGGAGTCGTTCCAAGAAGTCACAGCTCTATTTAAGCTCCAAAAAATGATATAAATGAGGAAGAGCAGGAGCCAATGTAGTCTTTGGCAAAATGACATTTCTTCAAGGTTTGCGAGTTCGAATTTTCTATATTGAGTGTATTGAAATGTGAACGATATATTGAAGATGCGATGAGCGATGTTGCTAGTCAATATGAAACTGCATTTTTCATAGAAATTTTAAACGAAAATCACAAGTTGCCATCTTGGACACGTTTCTGGATAACGCGCTGAATTGTAGCAGACGCTGCTATTGAGACGCTTTTAAAATTTCAACCTGAATAATTTCGCTTCTGGAAAACAAAAACTAAATAAAACCGAAGCTTCTTAAGCTCTTCTCGAAGAAAGTGGTTCGTACGTGAGAATTACTGCAAGAAGCGTTGTTAGATTTTTACTCCTTATAGCACCATAAGAGACAATAATATAAAGAACGTGCCGAGTTTTACTATAAACCAAAGCGTTATTAGAAATAAAACGAAATTGCACCCTTAAAAGCCATAATTGAAAACTGAAACTTTATATAGCATATCTTGCATCTTATACAGAGTAAGCATAAAATTTCGCAGGAATATTATGTAATCAAATCACTCGATCTTTCTAGGTGAAGACACTTTTTCATGAAAGTAGCCTCTTAAAAGTATTGAAACTTGACGGGCTGCTGTTGCATCACATTTCGGTAATTGCTGCTTACATTGGTAATGGTGGCACATGCAGAAATTTTTTAAAGTCATTAATTATTGACATGCAGTGTTTATTTATAAATAAAATATTACCTTTACAAAGAAACAATTATTAATAAACAAATTTTAATTTAATAGTTTCTCAATTAATGGTTACAAATTATAACATGAATCCATAAACGTGTACATATTTTTAAGATGAGAGTGCGTTTTTGGTATAATTTTTAAATACTATATATGTTGAAAATAAAATTCAAACTCTCATGCATGTTAATTATTGGTCCGGCCGTCAAATTCTCATGTTATTTATTGATCCGCTTTTTGCCGAGACGAGGTCACCATCTTTTGTTTTTTTGGCTGTCACCGGATGTACAGTGGTGTCGTGTGCAATATTGTAGTGCCGTGTGCATTAGATTAGACCATATAAGGTCAATGAGTTTTAGTTTTAAGTCAGTTCTAGTGCAGCTGCTCTACGAGCAATATCTCCCGTTTTGATTCCAATAAGTTGTTTTGTTGAATAAACGTTTTGTATAGCAAAAATCAAATTTAGCTAAAATTATCTAACAATATACTTACACTTATCTAATTTAAAACATAATTTTATAAAATTTTATTTGTTTTATCAAACTATGAAAATATATTTTTTATTGTAAACATTTTGTATGTAAAAAAATTCACATTTTAATATTTTAATAATATTTATAACAAAAAATGGCATTGGTGGTTTGGGACGGCAAAATCTGAAGCTTTGCTTTTGGTCACCCCGAAATGTTGACATGTGAAACGTGTAAAATAATTTCCCGCCAAATTTATGTGTGAATCGTTCATTCACTCATCTAATCGACTCGTGGGGTGCAGACCGTATGAATTTGGGAAAAACGCGCTAGCATCAAATATTTACACGTAAATCAACAAACAGTGTGATTAATTTCCGCGTGGGGCCTCCCGAGTGAAGTCATTATTCGCGTACACGTCCGACTGGTGGGAGTCGTAACCAGGAAATCGACAAAGGCAAACCGAAAAAACGGGAAATATGGCCCATCAAGAATATTAATTGTTTTTATACTGCCTGAAGTGAAAAGAAAATGGCCATTTAAACTTTCACTAAAAAGTTTTCGAGAATTCTATCTAGCAACAAACCCTCTTGGAGCCATATTAGGAAGGATAACAACTGATTATCTTTATTAGTATAATTGCATGACGAGGCTAATTAAGGGTGCTAACTTTGGTATTTTACGATTATTTTTATTTTTCGCTATAAATTCCCTGTTAAGGCATTAACCCTTACTTTACGAAACGTTTACGGTTGTAGCTATTGTATTAAACGTACCTCTACGTGGCACTTTGAATAAATTTGCCGTAACCTTTTCAGCTCTAATTTAATTTTTCTTTAAATTGCTCCCCATATCAAAAATGTATTGGAGTTTACTATAAAAGAACCCCCACAAAAATTAAAACCATCCCCCGTAATTTAACCGTATCAATATAAATTAATTCAAAAATAAATTACGTTAATATTGCAAGGCAGCAATATCAGAAATTAATTTTTATTTTAATTATAAAATGTTAGTTATTGAAAAATATATCTACAGGGAGAAGTGGAAATGCTGTCGGTATACATATACCGGATTGCTTCATTAAATTACGTGGTGCTTCGGTGATCCTTTGTTTTGCGTCACGGCTGTTCGCTCCCTCATCATCACATGAATTGCATTTATAATGTTATAATTTTGGATAACCGACATAAACATATAAATCAAATTTTCCATAGACCATTGTGTCACGTAATATTTATCATACCAGCCGCAAGCCACACGTGACCGCGAACAATCATTATTGGCCAACCGAAAGTAGTCGGAAATAGCGAGCGACTCTAAATTACAAAACCGCATGCCTCCACCCCAACAGGACCGGGGTGGCGTCGCGAATTCATCCCGTCTAGCTCTAGGTATTAATCCGGGGGCTGTTTAACACCGTCTCTCTTAATTATTTTCATCAATTAAACATACTTTCAAGTGCTCCAGGCTACCGTCGGCCCAATTTTTAAGCGGAATTAATGGCTTTTTCGCCAGACTGCGCCCAATGTTAGGTGAATTATTGCGGGCGAACGGCTCGGATAGCAAAATAAGATAATTTTTATAAAGGGGTCAGTGTTGCCGGTTGGTGCTAAATTAATCTTGCTTAGTTCTTAATGGGCAATTTTTAATTTGCGAATTTCGACGCCATACGGGCCCTCTCTCTAATTCTTACCGATTGCCGGGACCTCGACATTTTTCCCGACGTATCAAATTTCGCACGTGTTTATTCTAAATTAATGTCGGGGGTGGTAATAATTTTTTCTCACGCATTGCAGAGACAGGTCCGTATATTATCAATTTTAGTCGACGCGTGGCGACGGAACGGCCGAAGCTACAGCGGTAAAAACGCACAATTCATCAACTTTATTTCTCGCTTTTGATCGATATCACTTGCGGCATTATCGTCTAACTTGGCATGACGAAGATGAACGCAGATAGAATGCCTCGAGGTAGAATTATGGTGTACCAGAAAAAGTTAGAGTTTGTAATAAATTGCCGTGTCAGATTACATTTCGACAGAAAAACGACATCGGGCGAAAAAATTGCAGGAGGGAGGTTAGTAAAAACGGTATTTACAAACAAGATTAAGGCTGGGGAGAGCAATTTTCCGCAACGATTCAATCGGGGCGACGGCGAAAAATCACTGCAACGGCCATTTTCGACGACAATCTGACGCTTTTAAAACAGACCGCAACAGCTTCTGAAAACCTCCTGAAATTCGACAACTCTGGACTATCGACAAGCATCCAATTAAAAAGTTCTTTTGATTTCAACGCAAATGACCCACCATCTTAACTCCTAACTCTTCGGGCATTTTTCAATTAAGGAAATGAAATAAACTTCTCATTACTTTCAGACACAATTAACACAAATATTATTGATAAGTACCTATTTATAATTTTGGATACAAATTGATTAAAATAAGCTTCTTATAATTTTTTTTTTCAGTGACGTCAGTCATTTCAAGCTTCCAATAAAAGAAATATTAACAATAATTCAAAAATCACTCAAATACAACTTTTTGTTTTATTAGTGTTAAAAAATTTTAGTCAAGTTTGATTTTTGTTATACAAACGTTTATTCAACAAAACAACTTATTGCAATCAATCGGGAGATGTTGCTCGTATGGCAGCTTTAGTAGAACTGACTTAAGAAGAACGTCTCCGTCTATCACATGTGGTTTTTTCTCACTGTATGCATTTTGACGTGCAGAGGTTAGTTCTCTCATTTTAGATCACTGCATAAAAGAAACTGGAATGAATCAAGTGCAAGTAAATAACCCAGTTAATTTAATGGAATGACGTCACGCGCATGCATTGAGTACGCAGCTGGTCTACAGTGATACGCTCCGCCTTAATCCAGTGTTGGACTGACAGCAGGTTGCTATTTCACACACTTCATACTGAATAAACGTATTAATACAGGCCTGGTTTTCGCGCGCCAGTATGATAACTCAAGACAATATTCATAATGTTTGATGCGATATTATTTTCAGTATTCTGCAGAGTAATTACACTACATTATTTCGCTCAGCCGTAAAGTGAGGCAGAAGGGTATAACCCATTTTATGAGTGTCAAACAGAGAACGACAATAAGCACCAAATTCGTATTTTCAAATTTGCAAAAGCAACACGCATATTTTTAGTAATATAATTAATCTTTTGTTTAGAATATTCAATAGCAAATGGGGGATGATGAGGTTTACAGCAAATTGAAGTCAAATTGGACTATTTATTTAATGTTAAAGTAAACATTTGTATTTTGTTCATGTTAATGTGCATGTTAACTTTCTTCAAAGCATCATCCCCCGGAGTCTCTATCGTCAAGTATCAGATCTTAAAACCAAAAGTCAGATATTTTTTACCTGTACGAAGCTACTTTGGAAATACGAAATGCATTTTCTCTCTTTTCAATACGTGCCCCTGCTAATACAAAAACTCACCTCAATGCATTTTGCTGACGTTCTACAATCACAGATGATAAAGCGGAGACGTTCCTCTTAAAACTAATAAGCATTGACCTTATATAGTCTAACCTAACCTAATGCACACGGCACCATAGTACATCCGGTGACGGCCAAAAGAACAAAAGGGCGGATCAATAAATAACATGAGAATTTGACGGGCGGACCAATAAATAACATGAGAGTTTGACGGGCGAATTAATAAATAACATTAGAGTTTGACGGCCGGACTAATAAATAACATGCATGGGAGTTTGAATTTTATTTTCAACAGTTAGATTTGCCTAAAAGACATCAAATAAATAAGACAAAAGCTTTGTGACTTTAAAACTTTTAAAACAACGGGCATCCAATAGACTTCAGTAGGTTTCTGACATTTCAAATTACACATTTTTAAATGACAAATGTTTTAAATATCCAATAGATACCTTAAAACAAATATAGCAAATAAAAATTTCTTTTATGAAAAGTCTGTAATTAAACATAGGAATAAAAAAAGCAAATTATTATAAATCTGAAAAGAGAACTTTTTACCACCTTTCATCGATTTTAGCTTTTTTTGAAATAAAATTGGCTATCATTTGTTCAAATTTCTGAAATATTCTAAATTGCTTCTTAAATGTGTACGAATCTCCTCGGCTGCTATAAATCAATTGATCGCCAGTAAAGACTATCGTCTACCCGTGTCACGTTTTTTTGATAACTTGTAGCGTATCACTCCCGTTCGAGCTACTTCATGAAAATGGCCGAGATAGAGAAAATGTAGCAATCAGTTTCACTTGCGATAACCTGCGGGATGATGACACCTAAGGGCAACTTGACAGAACCAACGTCGGAGATACAAATTGGATTTCAGGACTGGCATTTTAGGTAAAACGACACAATTACTCATTGCAATCTGGCCAAGATTCATTTGTTCCCATTACTCGTTCAGGGACAATCACAACAAGTGCTTAATCGACCAAGCTGATCCAATTTCTTTGCTGATAGTTTTTCTTCTAACTCGGATCGGTTAGTAGTAATAGCTACAGCATTAAAAGCAATAACAATAACGGTGTTAATTGAAAGATTCATCAAACACGATATTATTTTTCAATCAACCATTAACGTTATATATTTGTTAATATTTTTTTATGTTTCATGTCAATTATCTTCATCATTCAGATAATATTTTCATGATTCTTAACATTTTGTCAAGATAACAATAATAATGCAAACTGCAACATAAAAATTTTTCTATTAACATTGTTTTCAGAAGAAAATCCTAATTCTAACATTTCCAAACAGAGATGCGGTACAAGAAAGATGCTGAAATAATATACTTTGTGGCTTAATGGTCTAACAAGTCTTCAGCAAATACCCAAATTGTTTCTAGAATCTCAAATCAACAAGAATTACTTGCGTAATTCGAACTTATTAACGTCCATAACCTCCTAACACACATCTCATGCAAGACGTCCTGCAGGAACACGGTACAGCGCAAATGAGTGTTTCAACGACTGTCATAAAGGTTTTAATCTAATCAAGTTTTGTTAAAAGTAAAAGTCTTGCGGAAACCTCACATTTCAGTAAGAGCAGCTGCGGTTAGACTCTGATTATTAAATTGAATCCTGGTCTTGCCAAGACTTTTCTGCAACTTACCACAAGTGTGAATGGTAACTGTATAATGATTTTCGAATAACTTGATGTCGCTACCGTCTGGAGATATTCCAGTAGAAGATTAAAGATAATGGTAATAGTCGTTTTAATCCGGTGATAGAATTAACACTGCTAAAAAGTCGTTTAAAACAATTTTCACAATTAACTAGTCAGTTAACTGAAATCTTAATCTCTTACCAAAATCTAAATTAAATCTAAATGTAAATAAGTTCAGGATAGCAATGTGAGATTAGTTGTTTTATTATCAGCACATTTAGTGGTGGCCTTGACCAAGAAAACTTGCACGCCTCCCGGGAACGGCGCAAATGGTGAATCGACCCTTCTAGGTGTTGTACTCCAGGCGCGAAAATTTATTTAAAGTGTTCTAGCACCCGCTACGCTGCGATGTAATTTAGTTGGGAGGATAATCCGGCTCGGGCCTTTTGTACGTTTTTGGTTAATCCTTTCTGAATCACAAATAGCTTTTTCAGGTGCGCTCTGGAAAGGCATCGGATAAAAAATTTCGCCGAAATTACGTAGCATAACGTTTTGTGCGTGCGAAAGAGCACGACGTTTCCCAGAATTAGTCTTTTCTTGTCGAGATTAAACCGCTCGATTGCGCAAAAGTATCCCATTTTGGAGTGATCGTCATCTGCCCCAATTTCCCATAAATTCGCGTTTCTATCCGCACAATCGAAGGGAAATCGTAAACAGCGATTCCTCCCTCGTGTTAAGTGTGGCACAGTTCCACCTCGAGGCGTACTGTCTGCGTTCATCTTCGTCAGTCCAAGACAGACACTAATGTTGCCAGCAGTATCGACCTGACCTCTAGGCCATCCTGTTTCCATCCCCCAGCTGGCTTCCGCCGAAAAATCTAATTATCGCCGTTGATTCCGTTTCAATTTTAAAAATTCACCAGTCGAGAGGACATCAGGTCTAGACATAAATTTGTTAGGAATTTCTCGAGGATTGCGCGTTAGCTCCGGATTTGCCGAGTCGCAGGTTTTATTATTAGATCTCACTGTTATCGATCGTTTGCGGGTTGTTAAAGGAAGGGTAAGCGGAAATGTATGCAGAAATGTTTATGTTTTTCGCTTTCGAACCCCGTAAAAGGACCACGTTGTAAGTTTTAATAAACTCAAGAGGGTCGTTGTAAAGTTGCACTTTGATGTTCCGCAGCCGGCACACTTATTTTTATTTAAACAGCCGCAACGTTTCTTTAATTTTTCAGCGGCTGCCTGAAAATCGTGAACTTTAAGGACCGCCGTGTTATTTCGAAACCAGCAGAATCGGTTTTAGCGATGCTACCCCGCGACTTCCGTGCAAATATTAGCAGAAAGCCTCTTTGTCTCCATATTCTGATGTAGACGCGAAATTGATTTCTGCAACTCGTACAATGGAACAGATTAGCGAGCTGTTCCATATTTGCTTTATCTAATATTGGAAAGTAGGTACATGGCAGCGAAATTAGTTTTGCGCAAAGATTATTTAACGGATTGCATTGTCTCCAATTTCGCAACTATTGAGTCTAGACGATTTCTTGTGATGGAGGGTGTAAGTATCGGGTTTCTCTCAAAGTTTGACGTTGATCTTCAAGCAATACTCTCATCTAACTGCTATTGATAAAAGTCACAAATTATTCAAAATAAATTTATGACAGAACCAAGAACAGTTGAGTTTGGTGCTGTGGCTTGAGTGATAATTTTGAATTGTTTTGACTTTATTGCGTTACTAGCTTGTTAACTGATAAAACCTTTACGCGGTTTTTTACCTTGCGGCTATCGCCGATTTGTGTATTCGCCCGGCGCCTCCGCCATTTGCGCGCCAGTTAATTTCAGCGACTGTTAATTGTCGTGGTTTACTAATATACATGGCGGTCTGCAATAAGTTTGGAGGCTCCCTCGGGACTATTTTGGAGTGCATCGGTCCCTGTGGGAGACTCTCTCATCTGTTGTGTACGGGAGTGGCGGAGTTCTTGGCTGGGTGCATCGAGAAATGTAGGAGTTGTCCCGGAAATGCGTTGATGGCAAGAAGAATGCTAGGTTTTTGAATCAGAATGGAGTTGACAGGATCATTCAGGATTGAGTCGTTAAGCTGGAGAGTCCATTCTTGCAGTCTCTTGACGCGTTGAAGTCGGATTTGGTGAAGGCTGTTACGGACAAGTGTTCTTCGGTTGTTTCCGTCAAGGGAGAGCATGGACAGACATATGCGAAAGTAATGAAGAGTAGAGTTAATTCGGGAGTCATTGTGATCCCTAAGGATGCGGACCAGCCCGTGGCGCAGATCAGGTTGAATTTGTTTCGCAGCTTATTAATCCGCTCGAGACAAGTCTTCGAGTTTCCAGGGTAAAGCGGACCCGCCAGAGTGTAATTCTGGTTGAGTGTGGTGATCAAACAGAAACCACCCGTTTTAAGGATCTAGCCAAAAAACTATGAATTAGAAGTATGTGGTTAGAGACGTAAAAAGAATTAGCCGTAAGGTTCTGGTATAAACTTTTGCCCAGAATCGTGGGAATATTGTTTGAGATCATTTAATTACGCGGTTTGCAGCAGTAATTTGAGTGATGGTTCCTGTGGAAATAATTGATTTACGGCTTTTGAGCGAAACTTTTGAGGGCAAGATAAATTACAAGAGGTTGATCAGGCTATCGAAGATAATCCCTCAAGTTTTAAGTACGGTACTAATTCAATTTTGAACTTTTCCTATCAAGTGAACTTTACAAGCGTAAAACGATATTTCGTGGTTATACAAAAAAACGCTTTGTCCGAGAACAGTGGTATCGGCAAACTGTTAATAAAAGTGTCAATTATCTCGCTAAACTTTCAGCATTTTATAAAAATTTTCTCTTGAAAGAAAATGCTTGGAAACATGAGGTTCCTCTAGTTTTGGCCGGATATCCGGAAGAGTCTATTGTAAATTTGCACAGTTTGAAAAGTTTTAAGTGTTTACCCAGCAAGTTCATACCTTATGCAAATTCGGGTTAGTGCTAAATACTTAAAATTCGGATGTGCAACGCAGCAATGTTTGGTTTTCCATACTATCAAACTTTCCGACGTAACGTCGTGCTTAAGGAATTGCCGAGTTAAATATTTAAGTAAGATTTCGTGTCAGCAACGAAATTACTTTACATAACGGAGAGAGTAACTTAACAAACTTTCGCGACACGTCGTTACGACTTGAATTCGCAAGTTTTCAAGAATTCGCGTCCTCGAATTCGTCAATGTTTTTTTTTTTTTTAGCGGCGATCCTTGATCCGGAGCTTTTATGCGGGGAAACGGCTAGAGACGCGATTTGGTAGCGAAAGCAACAGACTCACAATGTTCGACTCGATTTTAGATCGCTTTAAATCGAACTGCTGCATTCCCTCTTGCCAACAAAAACACAAAAATACTCTCAAATAACGCCGCAAACGGGGCGGTTATGAAAGCGCGCGCGAAAGCATATGCCGTTGAAATTAGGTCGATGATGCACGAAATAAAAATCCAAGTTTCTCATGGCACATCGCGTTGGGCGTTGCTACAGGAAAAACTTCAAAAAGAACTAAGGGTAAAGCGTTATTAGTCTTTGTAGGATTTTAGGAGATATTTCCGTTGATAGGGTTGATGCAATAATCTTGCTGGAGCCGTAAACAACCCTTTCCTTGTCGTCGCTGCGACACGCAGAGGTTTCAACTTTATATCTTTTTAATTATGCTAATTTTCTCGCATGGTTGCTTATCTTTCATCGGCTTCCTTGTAGCGTTAGATGGCAAATCCTTTAAACCTCAGTGCGTAACACAACTTGATAGCTGCCGGTGAAACAAAATGAACAATGTCATCGTCGCAATTTTGCAAATGCAATTACTCACCATTCTTGGATGTTATGGTGTGGCTAAAAGCAAGCCTTTCAAAACGCGACCTCATCGTGATGCTCACAGTTTACATAGATAAGTATAACTCGGTTATCCTTCAATTTAATTAAGAAAGCTCAAGAAAATTGACGCAAATTTTAATAAGTAGTAGGTTGCCGTACTATAAGATTTCAATATTTTTTTTCAAATTTAAGAAGACACTGAATGTAATTTTACAAGTTCCAGACTATTTCAATGTTAACATAACGATGCGACTTCTTATTCAACGTATTTAGAAAACAATCCATAAATATTTCTTTATCAAAAGCAGTGCTGCAAGCCATTCATCACCAGCGTTCTTGAGTTCAACTCATGCCACGGTGAAAACGAAGTGCATTCACTGCGCTTTGCACCTGTAAAAATCGCCCGGAGCTAAATCCGGTAAATACGGCGGATGCTCGAGGTCTTATCATCTAATAATGTGCCGGCAAAGTGGTTTGGATTTTTATATGTATCTATATTTATATCGTAAATCAGTCACTTTGTTCACTTTTTATAACTCCTGTACGATACGACTTCAATTTAATACCATTGAAAAATAGATCAGTAAAAATGTTAAATAGCTACAACATTGCTACAACATTAATTAAATAAGCAATAGAACATAAATACCTGTAGCCAATTTTGTGCTTCACTCAAAACCTCGATGTAGGTACTGCCGGGAAACTTAAAATGCACAGGAGGTGCGGTATTATCAAGTGTAACCTGCAAAACTTTTAGGAGGCTTGGGAAATGCACTAGAGGGTACCAATAGCTAACATTTTCAGTAGCATAAGATGAGGGCTTCTGTCCCCGATCAAAGGATTATCTCCCCACCACTTTTGTATATTGTATTGCCTACCTAGTCAGTTTAGCTCAACTGCATGTTCTAAACAATTTTAAAAATGTTCTAAACAACTTTAAACAACTTCTAAACAACTTTATTATAAATGAAACTGTTTAGAACATGTTTAAAGTTGTTTACAACTTGTGTAAAGTTGTTTAGAACATAAACAATAGTAAGTTGAGCAAAGCTGACTAGGTAGGCAACACAATATACAAAAGTAGTGGGGGATGATCTTCTGATCTGGGCCAGAAGCCCCCATCTTATACTACTATTTTCCACGTTACACGCAGAAATAGTAGCTGATTTTATTCCTAGTTTCCCGGCAGTACATAATTGTTGTGTAAGAAGTGGTACTGACCTGAAAAAGAAAAAAGGGTTAGAATAGTGAAAACAAGTATTTTCTTCCAACATTAAAACTACAGAAAAATTAGAAGAGTTTAACTTTAAAATCCTCAAATATTTAGAAACTTGAAAAATGATTCAAAAATTCTCAGTATTGATTTATAACACAAGCATAAGCTGAAATGTGTATTCCTGCATCTAGAAGAGTTAAAGTTAAGATTCTATATAAATACTATTTAAGTCCAATGGAACAAAGCTCGGAACGAAGCCAATAAAATTTAATACCTGCAATCAGGAGAAATTGACTGGTAAAAATGTCTATTAACTTTTGTACAAGTCATTTTTTTTAAATTCTTTAAATTCTTAATTCTTAGCAAGATTCTTAATTCTTGTTCGAATACGCAAACAAAGGTTTTGCCCACATGCAGCGTAGACCATAATACATAATTTACATGGGACAATCCGTTCAAAGTTTAAATGTTAATAGAATATGAAATTTTTATATATATTTTTTGTAGAATTTTACAGGATATTTTTATTCTGAAAAATGTCTATCATGCGCTCTAATGCTGAAACGTTCCCTTTTTTTAAATGAAAATAATGTCTGATCAAGTTTTCACTCTTCTGTTCATTGCGAGCAAGAAAGTGAAAACTAAGAAGCCCAGACATTTGTTTTAAGAGAATGTTGATGGGTAATTTTTTTTTTAATATAAATTTTTTTCAGTCTTAAAGTGTTCATTATACATCTTTTTGGAATCAGTCACTTATCTCTTTTGAAATACGAATGTATTCGCACCCACTTAGCGTAATTGTCCATTTCATGAAAAGGATGTCCATTTTATGAACTGGATTAGGGCAAGAAAAATCCTGTTCATGAAGTGGATTTCCTGTTCATGAAATCGATGATGCAACATATACATGTATTTTCAAATAATCGTTATACCGGGTGTTTCAACGAAAACCGCCGGTGCCAAATTGCGTATTTCCAATCGAGTTAAAAATTTGAAATTTGGCAGAAATAAACTTTAATAAATGCGCTACAATGTGGCGTTGTTGGTTGGTTCATAATTAATTCCATGCGCCGTCGGGACGCTATAATGTGCTTTTTCAGAAATTTCCAATAATTTTTTTTATTATTATTATGTTCGTAATACCGCCACGTATACGTTTCTGTTGTTAAAAATTTCAAATTTGTAGTTGAAGTATCCCTAATTGTGTTTTTAAGAAGTTCACGGGATTTTGACGAATTTATGACACGACTGCTTTATTGAAGCAGTCAATTTGGTGACAAAGACCGCCTGAACGGTTCGATTATTTATGACTTAAAAGCGGTACCTACTTAAAGATCTTTGCAGTGCAGAGACCATCATAAAACCTAATGCGGTTATCCGCAAAACTGGCGCTACAAAAGTGTCATCCGTCAATCAAAAAATCCCCCGAGAGCTGAAATTTAAAAATCCATGTAATTCAATAACTGTTTTGATATAAAAATATTTCAATTGCTCGTTATCAATCTTGGAGGTCGTGCTCATGAGCTTGAAGAAAATTAAAGAAATGAAGTGAATATTTCGATATGAAATCGCGATCGAAAGTGGTTCTCGTTGAAACACCCGGTATCTCAAGCATAAATTTCTTCTGAGAACAATAAAATGTTTTTATTTTGATTAATTAGGCATTGAAACTTAAAGATATTTTCAGAAAATTTAAACTTATTTTGGAACTATGTACCTAATAGTTAACGTAAAGACTATTTCTAGAGACGACATGTAGGGTACTGTAGAAGCAAGATATTCGAGCAACTTTTCTTAAGTTTAGGGCCGCATATTTATTTTATTCCAGGTCACAAGTTTACATCGTTTCATCTTGCACATTCCGATCGTTGTCGACGCCAACGAAAGCCAAACTTAACTCCCTAAGCTTCCGTTCGTCAACTGTAAAGTTGCAACTTTCAATTAGAAAGTCTGGAAGGTTGAAAAAAATATCGACCTAGAGCTTAAAACGCGCCATTATTTCCACCGTGACACGAGTTTACAAGATCTACATGAATATTTAGATTAAGCGCGTCCTCAAGTTGTCTCCTCTTCATAAGCTTTCCTTGTTTATGGCATCTCTGGACTGAAATAAAGTCGCTCGTTTCGAAGCACGAGTGTCCCCCTACACCGGCTTTAATAAAAATACATTAACATTTAATGAAAGTGTGCGGTTCAACTTCGGAATTTTGTTAAGAGACGAGGCGCCAGGGAGGTGCCGGTTTGATGCGTGAATTTGCATATTTACTAATTATAAATCGCGGATCGGTGGAGACGCAACGACCCATTTGGGAACGCAACGAACCTGATAAAGGCCGTGGAAGGTAAAGTGTGAGATCGTCAGAATTTCAAGTATAATTTACCAACACAAAATGTAGGACCATCTTAAATTACTTACAATACCCTCTGTCAGCTAGCGCTGTAGATACGTTTGTCAATTAATTATTCTTTTTTTTACTAGAAAATATGTTGTAACACCTGTCACTTTTCAATTGCCAGCATTATGTGTATTATGCTAGGTACGCGGCATAGTTTAACAATTATATAATGGGGTACTTGCCTCATGTTTGGGAAATATAATATTTAGAAAATGTAGGCAATTTTATTAGACCCGTATTTTTTTATTTGGTTCTAGGGTCAATATTACGCTCAGAATTATTTTTTTAATTTTTGGAGTGGGAGATTTGTGACGTAGCCGGCCCCTGCACGGCGTAGTTCTAAAAGTAATCGTATGATGGCGCTTTACTCAGATTCCTTGCGTTCTATTTATAAATCGAATGCCAATCCGCTGTACACATGTCGCGCACTCCGGTAGCAGCACGGCATAGTAGCCAAAAACAAGAGTCCATTCAATATAGGTGTGAGTCTTGGATACGGGGGTCCAATGCGTCATCAAAAACAAAATTGCAAATATTTCCGAATATATGAAATAAAAAAAATGGGAAAAAAATATTTAAGCCTCTTTTAATTATTTCCATGCTTCTAGATAATAAAAAGTGCAATATTTTTTTTTAGGCAAGTACCCCATTGAAACAATAATTTACCCACTTATTATAAAATGTAGGTATGTATGTAGGTGGTTGAAGTAGTTATAGGAGCTGGTGTTGAAAATTCATGACTTAAACGATATTGTAGGTGATAAAGCAAAGTTTGATACTAAGTTCTTAAAACCGTACATAGAATTATTTAATAGCTGATAGTAAAGACTTTAATAGATGAATGAAAACTTTAGAATGCGGCGAATAACTGGCAACGTTTTACTTTTAAGTATTATTTGGTGTTTAGTTGACTACTTGGCGAGTACTTAGCGACAGTGTCGCCGTAAAGCATGAAAAACGCCCGCGTCCCCCGGGGCGTCTTGGGGTGCGGTGTTGTGCATCCGTAATTTCTTTTAGTTTTCCTTTGATGAGATATAAATAGAATTCCTCGACACATCCTAGATAGTGGCACTCAAAATAAATTGTTGCGTTTTTCCAATATTTGATTTCCAATCCACTCGCTGTATATAGAATGGTACACATCCCATGAATATATTACGGGTTTCAATCCTTTTTTCGCAACATGCACTTTATTTTCTTTATCCACCGCACCACTGAGCTGCCGGATCGATTCAATTATCTTTATTATTTTGAGATGGTCCAATTTGGCAGTAAAATAGTTGAAAATACAGCCTCGTTGCGATTCGACAGTTCCCTAAGAGCGTCGGGCATGTTTGGAAAATAGAGCATTTGCAAGAAGACGCAGACTTCCAGGACGTAACACGGAACGAATCAGTTTAATTTGCATAACGCCAGCGTTTCTGCCAAAATAAGCACACAACGAACAAAACATATAAAAAGCACTTCCAGATACTACACAACACAACACAGTAATCATACAACTAGTAAAAACAAAAATAGTCCGAAACGTTTTAGTAAAATTTATGTAGTTTGTTCCGGGGGGGAAATTGACCCGGTTTCAGGGAAATATTAAATGGCTTTATGCCCCGGTCAAGATTAACAGCAAACATTTTTTTCTTTATCGTATTTGCCCACGCAAAATTCTAACGCAATTTACGCTGTTAGCTCTGTGTAAACGCCCATGAGATATGTATCTAAGGGGGCCGAGTACGGGAGGAAACGGTTATGGGTAACGATTAACATAACAGTTAAGAAGACTGCTCGCTATCTTCTCACGCCACTTGCTCTGTATTTATTTTCATTATCGCATTGCCTCTTCTTATCCGAACGTCAATCTGAGCACACCAATTCAAGGTGCGGCCGAGGGCCACTCCACCATCCCGGAAATACTCCATCAAACGACGCCATTTAAACCAAATTGTCTTCGCGCAGGATTATCCCGGAAACACCCGCAGAACTTACTTCGGCAAACTCCGGGTCCAGAATTCTCCAGTACGGGGTACAAATTCTAAGGATCATACGAAGGTTGATTCTAAACTTGACACAAAAGGACTTTTAACAATCATTTTTCAACCTTAGCTGTCTGCTAAATCTCTACACTTGTTGATAAATGATACCGGACTAATCATTTTCCCATTATAATCTGCTAATTTGAATCAAATTCGCTTCGGAAGTTTGAAGCCTGATGCTGGTTGGGTCCAAAATCAAATTTGCATCCAAAATCACGACGTGAGTTTAAAAATGAAAGCACCAAGAAACAAATGAACTACGGATCAAAAATGACTTTTTTACAATAAAAAATTGAAGATTTCACGTTTTCACAAACTCATTTCACAAACTATTGAACTTTAAAAAAATATAATATTTGTTGACAAATAAACATCTTTGTGACTACCTAGCAACCAACTTGTATAACGACTTTGATTTTTACGAAAAAAGTTGCAAATAAATTTTTGATTTATTAACGCAGTCATAATAATTCATCAAAATGCGGAGGTGGTCACCTGAAACCGATAAAATATTGAACAAACCTCGATGTTATGACATATTACAGCCTTGGATGTCTTAAAATTCTCGCTCTACGAGCTTGGGTTTCAAACTGACATCTGCGGCTGTAATAAATTTCTCGGTAGCTATGTTAGTAGCTATAACGTAATTGTATTATAAGCGACCAAACAGCAAGTAATTATTTCTTCTACTTGTTTAATTTTAATATATTGTTACTTTCTGATAGATGGACAGCTGAACTTTATTGTACTATAATCAATTATTACCAATTAAGGCCTTTGTACTAGAACAGCTTAAAAACTTAATACCAGCTTAAAAAAATTAGTATCAATAAAGTTATGTTACAAAGAAAAGTGAACATAGTTCTGCGACTACAATCTAAAAGTTAATATTTAAAAATAAAATATCACCGTTAGAGGAAAATATACAAACGTTGCGCTTATGAAAAATGTGGGGGTCAACGGCGAAAGGTTGAAAAATAATAAATTTCAGCCGATTTCCAATTTCAAGATACACTTTGCTTTAGGTCTTCATTTCGCTAATCTGACAGTTGTAGCGATGTTTGCACAAAAGTCCAACAGCAATAAATTAGCGTAATAAATAATCCGAGTTTAGTGATGTCGCGTAACTCCGGAATTACGCGCTACGAAATAAACACCGGAATAAAAGTTTCAAAACGAGCCCGGCATCAGCTACTCAAGAATCCTCCGGGGCGAGGGTGAATAATTTGGTGGCGCAGGTGTTCCAGTGACCGTCCGGCCATTCATTATCTGGCGTAAAGTTCGAATCTTGAGCATCGGCGCCGGTGTCAAATAACAATATTTTAAACCCTCGAATCGCATCGAAAATTGATTTTTAATCATGGCAAATTACGTTGTAGCCGTCTTTCCGTTTCAGATAGATACATCCCTTGAGAAAAGTTTTCGTTAATTACGGAAGCTTTGTTCTAAATTTAATTATAAAAACGGCCAAGTTTTGATCGTCGAAATTTAGCCGGGTTGTAAAGCAGTTGGGAATTTTTCTCCGGTTTTGCGCAGATATGGGACGAGCTACGGATCACCCTGCGGGGACGAATAAAGTCAATATTTCGTTTTTATTGGGAGGCTACGGAAAATGCAAATTTTAACTTATGTTTTATCGAGCAAAACTCGCATTATTGGGAGGTAAAGACGGTGCCGGAATCGATACTGCCGCAATTTCGTACCTTTTTGCCTTAATACCCAGAGAAACACCCCTAGCTTGCATTATGGTGTGTAGGGCAAAGCCGGCGCTTCCAGCAGTTTTTTGTTTCGTTCTAAAAATATAAATTAGGTACCTGAAAAGTTAATGGCTTCACAAAGAAGCTCCGCAACGTCGATCTTTCCCCAAATAATAAATGAAGAAGCGGGCAACAAGGACTTTAAACTACGTAATTACGGACAAATAACGTGATTGAAACAAATATTAAAAAAGGCGAAAAAATTTCGAAACACCCACCTATTTCCTGAAACCGACAACGCGTAATTACGCCTCATTTCAGAGTTGCCACCAGTGATTAGAAGAGTAGCTTTGGTGAAAGTAACGTTTTTATCATCATAATAAAAATATTCTGGGGAAAACTGACGAAATTATGAAGTACGTCGACCGTCGTTTTCAGCATATTATAATACCGGCTTATTTGGCACAAAAACGAGCCGATCTGCCGTTCTGTTCCATCCAGCCGGTGCAATGATGAAGTAAACAAAATTAAGCTTTACGTAAACTCATTTTGTGTACAGAGTTTCGGGATGGCGGTTACGACGATTTCGGTCACAATGTTTGAGGCAATCTCCCTCGGCACCGTTACTAGTCCCTTGGCTCTGTCCTCGTTCAAGACACTAGGATGCAAAATTGGTTTACCTAATTTTATCAAACCGCATATCTGCGCCACCTGATACCTCATTCGGTAATCTGCAGTCCCTCCCCAAATTTAGATAGGCTACAAATGATTTATCAATCAACAGGGGTCGTTGCGTCAAAATCGATTATTCAGCTGTCGAATTCGAACTTTCCTGCGGATAGTTGTCGATTTAAAAAAAAATTCATGTAATCAATGAGGAATGTAAGAATTAAAGAATTTTATACTTAAAATTAATACTGTAGTAGTTTTTAAGAAGTTTCTATTTAATATTACAAAAGTTGGCACCCATTAGAGTATGTGTTTCTACAGCAATTAGGCCGAAGAAGTAAAATAGAAAATTTTCTTGTAGAAAGAAAATAAATTATCGAAAAATTTACAAAACCCGAGCGGTAGGATTTGAAGGATTCATAACTGCAAGAAAGAATTAAAAAATTCAAATTGAATTATTTTCGAGACGTGATAAAGAACATAAAGCTGTAAAAAGTAGAAATAGACACATGCAGCGGTCCAAATAAGCACCAAAATGTCAAAAAATGATAAGAAATTGGTTGACACTACTTCTAAAAAATTTAGAAGACGTTTAAAATGCAATAAATATCTAATATCATTAGAACTCCAAAAAGTAAAAAACAGACATTAGCTGGGTTCTACTTAAAATGCAGCCTAAAAAAATTTAAGACAGGAAATTATTATCGAAAAAAAAGGCAACAGGAATCTGAGGAATGAAACCATTGTTGGGAAGATCTCGAAAAATTCAAAAGCACAAAAAAATTATTCGTTCATGAGTAGGTATGAGGATAATTATAACAAAAATGCAAGATTTTAAGAAACAGTTCAAGTGCAATCTTGCAATTAACTATGGAGACTTAATAGCTATTGACATATCGTGAAATGCTATGACATTTATTACAGCCGCAAATGTCAGGTTGAAATCCAAGCTCGAAGAGTGAGAATTTTAAGACATCTAAGGCTGTAATATGTCATAACATCGAGGTTTCTTCAATATTTTATCGGTTTCAGGCGACCACCTCCGCATTTTGATGAATTATTATGACTGCATTAATAAATCAAAAATTCATTTACAACTTTTTTCGTAAAAATTAAAGTTGTTAAACAAGTTAGTTGCTAGGTAAGTCACAAAGATGTTTACTTGTCAACAAAAGTTTTATTTCTAAAAATTCAATAATTTGTAAAATGAGTGACGCTAATTTGTGTGAAAACGTGCTAAAAAGTGCAGAGGCTGCTATGCGAACACTAATTCCAACCAAGTCGAAAGTGAGATACGAAAAATGTTATAGTGAGTTGAAACAGTGGCAGCAAATTAATAATTGTATTGTAAAAATATAAACATTACCAATATATCATTTTTACATTACCGATATGTCATTTTTACATTCCTAGTACAGTTATAAGGTACATTACAAACTAACTTTTGTGAATGTTAAGGACCTTCTTACAGCCTGAAACCGATAAACTTAATAAATAACTTTCGTATTTAGTTTTTGTCTCCAGAATCAAAAGGCAAAGGAAAAATTTAAAGTAAGAATACATGATTAATGGAAAAGTGAAAGTTAAAAGGTCGTTACATTTTTTATGAGTAATTCTTTTCATAAATATTTACCACCTAAACAAGAAAGAAATTACACAGATGATCGGCACATTTTTAGTTTCCAAACCTAAATGATTTTGTCCATAATTGGTACATAAAATGAGTTATAACTATTTCAGCACACCAATAGACAATGTAACAATGTAAGAGTATGCCCCACTGTGGGGTAGTAGGTTGTTATAGCATGCGGGACAAAATGTTAACAGACGGTTCTCTGGGCAGTAATTTTAATAAAATCTACAAAATATTCTATAATAGTTATTTATGTACCAAGACCATTATGTAGATGTTGTGGCCTCCGAGGGCGACAGGATTAAGAGCAGAGGGCCTCTAGCCCGAAACTTGTAAAATCGCCCGAGGGGTATAAACATCAAGTAATGCCCGTGGTGCATAGAAAATTTTATCTGTTCCGTAAATTTACGTATTTTTAATTTTTGTAAACAAAGTGGTTTACTGTCAAAATAAACAACGTCTATTGAAAATTTTCAAAGAAAGAAGTTCATTGTTATGCAAGTTTCGTTGTTATGTATTTTACTTTATGGCTCGCGCGGACATTACGAATTAATGTGTTTTGTATCCAAGCCATTATTAAACAATAATGAACCAGTAAAACATAAAATACATAATAAAACATATTATTAACATGCATTAAACAGAAAAAGTAAGAACTAATCGTTGTCAGAAATACAGTTCACGCAAACGAAGAATATTTCCATCGTTTTCATCAATTTTATTGTTTACCTCAGATGATGAAACGGTACAACGGTAGTACGTACCAGTTAGCAAAGTTGACTTGGCCTCTGAGATTTGAATGCGCAGTGGACAAAGGTCTTCCCACAACTTTTCAGAAGCTGATAAAGGTTTATCGGAAGTAGTGTCTAAACTGCTTAATGTTTTGTCTCTGATTATACTTTCCGCAAAAGTCCGCTTGCCTGTCTCGGTCAGATACGGCCCCATTTTGTCCCGTCTCTGCGCATTTTGCGGGCCAAGCTACATTTGCTGGAGAATAGATACTATTTGAGTATGGGTAATTATCGCATGAATAAATGGGAATTTTCGACAAAAATTTTCTGGAACAGTTATGTATTGTACAGTGTCTTCTCCAGAAGCTAACGTCTCGCTTATCCGAACTTTATCTACATTGACACGCATTAATCTCCACGTACCCCACGTACCATAAACATAATCTCAATTTTTTTAATAAATTTGGTGCTACTCGTCCAATGATAATAATAATATGCATGATGTGACACGTATTTTATAGACGATGTCAGAGCAAGGAGAATTGTAAAGCGATTCAGTAGTGGGATCCTGGAAAAAGCGATTGCGATCGAGTCGCTATCTTTACGATTTCGGTCGCTTTGGAGGGAAGGGGTTTAGGGGAGGATCTTTTAAAAAATGCGAAACCAATCATTTTTCAGCAGTTTGTTAAGGTGAAAAGTTTTCAAACTACCTAACCTAAGTATCGTGAACGTAAACCTCGTGGACTTTAATACACTAAACAATTGTCACTTATAATATTCCTAGTGCATTGATTATTTTCGGAAATTTTTTCGAATGCATTTTTAAAACGTATTAATTAGTCCGAGTGGAACATGCATAACAATAAAATTTCCGGAAAAAAAAAATTCAGGAAATTTTTACATTGTCATAGAAACGACATCGAATTCTATTTTTCTATTGACTACTTTTCGGTGTCGTGCGATTTTCATCAAAATGGATACCAACGATACATGATAACTTAATTCAGTAGTACATGTGCAAATATTCGGAAAAATTGATCATAAGAGTCAAGAGTTACGACAATATTCGAGAACTCTTCCTCCGTTATCAACTGTTTTCGAGAACATGTTTATTAAGAAAAGCCGTTTAATTTTTTGATTTTATATCCGCCTCTCAAGTTTGTAACAGTTATTCCGGGACACTCTGTATACAAAAATTGAGATATGCGTATGGATTCAAACTTGCGTTTCAATCTGACAGAGTTAGAATATAAGCTACTGTATACCTATTATGAATCCAACAAATTATTATAAATGTAACAAAATGTGTGGAGGATATTATTTTGGTATAGAAACATACTTTATGGTACGATTGTACCTAGGACTTTTGTTTACAGATGTTTTTTCTGAATGTAATTACAAATGTCCAAGTTGACTGGGATATAACGTTTATTCAAGGAAATAATTAAAATGTTTGTCGAGATTAAGATTTTGTAAAATTTGCAAGCACGTTTTGAAGAAGAAATTCAAATAATCTAGAGATCATTTAAAAGTGGTTTCGGAAATGAAAATTGTTATTTTTTACTTACAAAAGTAATAATATTGGTACATATTATGAACAAAAAGATAAAGATTATTTAAAAATCCCTTGTTAATCTCCAAATAACGATAAATATGCAATATCCGAAGAATCGCTTTTAAAGCAGCACCTTTGGAGTTGTAGAAACGGTTTCTATCAAGAACAGGTAAACTTGGGTGCCGGAGACTATAACCCTTCCACTTGTACCTGAAAATATTTGAAAATCCAGCCCCTAAGCCATCATCTATCAATGCCATTCATAGGGATGCACCTTTGGCACACCAAAAAATGCGATAGCCTCTCGGAACTCTCTGTTTAACCGATGGAAATTTATTGCGACTCGGCTGATATCTATCCAAAGCAACCGTTTTCGGTTGCTTAGAAGCGACTCGGTCGCAATCGCTTTTTCCAGAATCCCACTACTTTGGAGATGGTTCGACTGGCATTGTTGTTAACTTGTTATGGTGCCCACCAATAGAAAAGCCGGTTGCTATAGCATATTGATGAAGTTGCAAAGTTGTTAGTTAACAATTTCCAAATAGAGTCGCCCTTAATATATGTATAAACGTAAAAGCCGTTACACCACGAACACAGAGCCAGACATATAAACCTTCGGACCCCACTAACAATTATCAACGGTCAAATGTGTCTAAAGACACAAATATAAGTAAGTTTTGACCAACATGTGGATGACTCTGTGTAAATTCAGAAGAGAATAGGACTTATTTTAACAAATAGAAGCTTCTCTCGTAATAATAGTCTGATAACTTCTAGTAGACTTCTGGCCCGTTGAGGCGTTAATTATGGTCGGGCATTCATTGGATGCCTTCCAAACCTTGCTTTGACATTAAAACGTGTGAAACTGGCTGTGTAAGGTTAAACCAATAGCACGGTGTGTCGTAAAGCGCGCAAAATTCTCGTTTATTCAGCTGCGGTCGGAATAACACACAAAAAAAAATCCGGGTGAAAGCGGCAGAAATAAACTTTAAGGTTGTCACGTTTTGGTTTCAGCAGTGGCTTAAACCGCACCACCTACCCGCTGAAATAAAGTGAAAATATTTCTTTACACGTACTCGCACCCAGTTATTTCGTCTTTCAATTGCTTCCCTCTCACCGCTTCTGCCGGCAGTATTTTCGCGACCGCTAAATTATCGCATTGTGTCAGGACTTGGGGGTTTTATCGCGACACAATGAAGTAAAAAATACAGAAAATAATTAAAGCCTTTGTTCGGCGTCGTCCCCTTTGAATTGATCCTTGGTTTTTATTCGGCCACCGTTCTGCAGAAAAATTAAACAAATACGGCCGGCGATTAATCACTGCTGGGAAATGCGGAGGACAAAGGGGTTTGGTCCATTGACGCACTCGGGGTATTGAGATGCTTCGGGGTTTGGCGTGGCGCGACGGAGGTAAGTGGAACGAGTCGACTCTTTATCGTGGTCGATTGATAAAAGCGGGGGCGGCGAAATTGGGGAGAAGTGAAAAAGTAAGAGGGCAATTAAGCTTCAACACATGAGTCGCAGTCAGCGCTCCACCGTAAAGTCTGATTACGGTAAAACTTGGTACGTCAATATGAACAAGTGCTTCTGTAACTAATTAGCCTGTCTTTGAAAACCGTAATACGTTCATCCTGGCATAATTGACGTGACATTAATAATTTCGGCTGGGAGAAATAAAGTCATTTACCAATAATCTTTCCGGTGAGCGGCGGCGGTAAGAAATTTCCGAGAGGCTCAACAACACTAATGTTTGTAGTTTTTTCCCCTGTAATGGATTGTTCCGATAACCCGATATTATCTCCTGATTGGTACTCGGAGTGGTGATATTACACGAAAAGTGTAATAAAAGGGCGCCTGAACGGGTGATGATTTATCGCCAACCCCGCACGCCATTCCCAAACATATTTTCACCTTTGTGCCCAACGAAAGCCTGATATAAAAAAATCAACGTAACACGCATAAATATATTCATGGAAACAGGCCTCATTGTAATATCGATGGGGTCGGACGCATATTAAGCACCGCAAATATGAAAAGGAAGAAACGAACGTGCAACGAAATACGAAATTTGGAACTGAAAGGCAGAGAAGCTTTGTCACATAAGCGGGGTGGGTTTTTGTAGGCAAAGAACTGTTATCTCGAAATTTATTATTCACGACCGGCAGGCCACATGTGCGATCAGCTTTCACATAAATAGAATTTGCCTATTGAATTTCGAAGCGACCCGGTTATAAATTTGATCTAATTAAACGACTACTAATAAGGAATATTAATATTTGCATACTTTTTATCAAAAACAATAACCCGCATTAAACTACAAATCGGAACAATTCCGAACATAAATTTCGAACAAATAGGGGCTTGCTACCGAAACAATCAAAACACGTCATTTCCATTATGGCGCGATTTAAATGAAACGGCATAGTGACTGCGCTGGATTTCAGGCAACAACCGGCAAAGAACTGCTTGTGTTGGAAATTTGTTCAGTTATTTGTTGGCGAGTTGTTTTCTAGAAAAATTTAGCTTTGAAGAAAATGGGCCCAATTAACTTAAGATCTAATATTCTTTTTATAGAAAGTTGACTTTCCATAGATTCAGTATCTACAAAAGATAGATAACGATAAATTAAAAGCATCAATTGAGGAGAATACCATGCCTGTTATGAGGAATAAAACCAAAATGTCTCCATTACGTGCATCGAGGATTTCATTTAATTAACTACTTCCACAATGGTTTATTCCTCATTTAACAACCGTGACTGCGTAATAATAATTTGGAAGCACGCCATCAAAGAATGAATTTATTTTTGCTTTAATCACAAAAATGATATATTACCTAGTCGCAACTATAAGTCTTGGTTTTAAATGCCTATAAATGATAATAATGGCCAAAAGTAAAAAATTTTATTAATTGCAGAGGAAATACTATAACTACTCATAGAATAATATAAAGTACTACCAAGCATCAACTAATGGATCAATTTCAACTCGATTTACGCCTGGCATAAATGGGCGGAGCAGCGCAAATCGATTGCGCTCAATTTCAACTGCAAAATGCAAGTTGCCACAAATTAAATTCAGCGCCGATATGTTCGAAATTAAAACGAATTTGAGATTTGACAAAAACGTCAAGTTCTGTCGGCATTGGTCCTCTTTGTTTTAATTCGATGTAAATCGGACGGCTCACCGAAATAAAAAGTAAAAATTAAAAGTAAAGCCAGATCGCAGAAGCGTAAATTTTACACCGATAATTTACTACCGACGCAACTCGACCTGAAATTGATCCATAAGTAAGTTAATGAAACATTCATATACCTACACTCTGATACGGAAATTTAAAAAGTGACTCATCAGCGTTGGGGGAGAACGCTAAATAGTAAGGACGTTGTGTTTATGATGTGGCAAATTGGTTGTGCATATAACTCGACAGTAGTCACGTGTTAAAGATGCTAGAGCTTCTTAGAGATTGTAAACATACATTAATGAGTCACTTCTTAAATTTTTGTATCAGAGTATACATATAACAGGTAATAGAAGATGAACCTGATAAAGGCTGTTGCATATCTTATTGATTGGAATTGGTTTACGGCTAGTCGCAATTTTAATAATATGAAAGCTGAAGAACGCAAACGTAAGAAGAAAAACCACTTATCCCATTTTTAGAGTAGTGGTTCCTACCTCTTAGAAGATTGCGGACCATTTGGACACAAATTATATTCATTGTGAACCATCACAATGTCAGATTTAAAATAATTAAGCAAAATCTGGAAATGTGCATAACATGCAGCTCAGGCTAAATTTAAATGGTCTCCAAAATTTATACTTATAGACAAAATTGAATTAAAATAGTTACTCTAGAAAAATTTAAACACATTTTTACGTTATTTGCAAACGGTTCTACTAAAGAACTTGTTTATGTTGTAAACTTCAAATTGTAACTAGGTTAGAACTATTAAAAACTTAACCATTTGAAGTTTATTAGCAACAAGGTAGCAACGTGTAACACTGTTATTGAGATGAAATTACCTCAGAGGAGCAATTACAGAATCATGTACAAATGGCGGAGGCGCCGGGATAGTGCAACTGCTTCCATTGCCATGAAATTTCTAGTGCAGCACATGCAGAAGGTATGCCTTAAGGTAATATTGCAACGTGTTAACGTATGAAATCGAATGATATTCTCTCTTGTGTATTACAACATGTGCTACGTCGAACTGTCGAGATCACAGAATATTATAAAGCTAATAAAATTAGCAGAACAAAATTTATTCTGTTAGAAATTTTATTATACTACGTAAACCTTTTATACAAGTTCTAGAACGCAACTGAAAATATGTTTCTCAACACATCCATCAATTCTAGCGTTTTGACTTGAATAAATTTATTTGAAATTGAATTAGGTCTTAACGTTTCGCGAACGTTTCTTTCAACGTTACCAGTGATAAGAGTGATAAGTTTCGATGCATTTTACCACAACTGACGGAATAAGCGGAGCGTGGAAGTTTTTCCAATTTGTTTCGCTAAAACAGAAACTGGCGTCCACTTAAAGCGGACGCCAACGGAAAGCTTCTAGATAAAAAAGAGCTTATACAGACGCTTTTATGTTTGCTTTGTATAAGTAAAAACCGTACATGTCACGTTGAAAATAAGGGTAAAAATCGGACTGACAATGAGTGTTCGACATAGCGACCGAGCTTATTCCCGCCAATGACTCCATATTTCTATTTAAAATAACTTCAATTGCAGAACCGGAACAATCTTAAACAAACCGGATCTCGACGCCAAACTTCCAACTCTTTGTTTAGTAAATATTAAAACAATTAACCGAATAAAGTTGGTAACTTCTACGAGTTGAAACGAAATCACAGCAAGCGATTGTAATTGGACAAAGAAACCAACTTTAATAAGTTAATTAGAACTGCCGAATACTTAAATATGCAGGGGATTCGGTAAAGCGTTTCGATTATGGGGTGTTTAAATAAATCTGTTGCTTTTGTACCCATTTCCGATACAGAAGGCGGGGATGGATGAGGGAGGCGGAATATTTGAGAAACGTTAAAAGTGCGATTAAGTTTTGCGGTTAGTTCTATAAACTGCGAGATTACGGGTTCGAAGTGTGTTTTAAAGGCGACATCTGCTGTAAAGGGTCCTTATTTTTCATTTTAACTACCCGCGACCTCGGAATCACGTAGACACACCTAAACGGCGTTTGTTAAGCTGAAAATCTTTTAATTTACATCCGTGATTAGAATAATTCTGGTTGGGGATGATTTTTAACCTTAACGGCACAAACAGACTAAATTGGAAAAGTTAAATGAGTTCTCTGTTTAATATTTTAAGTTAACGGAAATTTCGGGGAAAGTTGCTTGATTGTATGTGAAGGTATTAACTTGTGTTTAATTTATGGAAATTAAGCTACACGCCCTCCTGTAAACAAACGTCAAATAGCTGAAATTTGATTAAACTCGGGAGATTGGTCAAGACCAGACCATAACTAGCTGTCGCTATAAGCAACTTTCTATTATATTATATCGATCACTAGAACTTCAAACAATGAACCAAAACAAGATCCGCAGGGACGCATTCTGCCAGGGGAAGAGTCCAACTATAACGCAAAATGGAGCCTTGCTGGCTCTTAAGTTTGAAGAAAATAGAATGGATTTGTTAGATCAGTAAAAAAAGCACAATAGTCACAACAATAGCACTGTGTCCTGATCTTGGTTAGTTATGCTACTACATTCCACCAGGACAGAAACTGCAGCAATCTCGATATTGGGAAGTCTTTCTAATATTAAATCGATTTTGTCCGATATGGCCTCAAGAGTTTTCAATCGAAAAATTTATGTGTCCAAGGTTTCAAATAAAAAAATAAGCTTTGTAATATAACAATAGTTAAAAAGTTAATAAAAGTAACAAATAGTTTTTAGGGAAGGGACACAAAGTTACACGATTCTTCTGAATATAGATGAAAGTTTAATTTTAGATAACATTGTTGCCTCTTTCCTAACTTTAAATTGCTTCTAGTTTCTAAATTGAGAGAGAAGAATTTTTCTAGCAACTTTTCAGTACTTTACACTAATCCTAGATAACGCACGTTCAAGATGGTACGGACCTTTTAGTCTGTATAACTAACAGGTAACCGTCGACCTTTGACCATTGAGAAAGCTTGCTGTTTGGTATTTATCCCACCTCTTGATAATTTATTATCGATTTATTATTGTATCATTTAATTATATTCATTTACCGTAATGCAACCAAAAATAATTCTTAATAACCCATTAATTCTTAAAAGTTGTTGAAAACCATTTGTGAATGAGATTAAGCTCATCCTCATTGCGAATTTAGTAATGCACTAAATTACAGTGTTTGAGTTCATCTATTTTCCTTAAGCTATGAGTATTAAAACTTAAAATGGGCGGTGGATGATGACAAGTAAAATATTTGAACCTAATTTAAACCTACCCCTAAATAGATTTCGCACAAAGGCACATCGCCTACTTCTAGATTTCTGCCATTTCCCATTGCAGGATCGCGCCTCTTTGTTGTCCGTCTGCGTTCGTTCTTTATTGAATTTCATCGAAAAATAATCCTCTCGAGGTGCAGTCTGGCGGTCGAAATTCCGGGAATTACATAAAATTATTATTCTTTACAAAAACTTGCGGGAAATTTAGTGCAGTTTACCAACTTTTTCCTTTTAGACGCGTGATTTGAATTCGTTTAAAATATTGATGCGAGTCTCTCTGGGTAAACTCGCATTCCGCCTCCTGAATTTCGAGGAGTTAGATGGATGCACGATTTGGTCTAGAAAACGATCCTCGCATAGCAGGACTTTTTAAATAGGCCGCGATTTTATATCGCTTAAAGCTCGCACTAACAAAGTTATTTGTCTTTGTCATCATAAAATGCAAGCATACTTGTCCTTTTATGTTCGTTTTATGTTTCGGGAAAACGAATGCATAGTTGTAAAGTTGCAAGGGAGGATCAGTGGCAGTCCCTAAACAATATGGTAGCCGAGATCCTGGCGACAACAAATCCCTAAACAACTCGCACTTCATTATCATTCACGATTTTAATCATACTGGGCAATGGCCCATTTTTACGCATTTTACGCATAAAGACGAGAGGGTTTAATATCTCAGTAGACCCGGGCTTTGAATGAATAAGTACCTAAAGGAATTTTGCTTTCAATATAAAAAAAACCTCGGAGGAAACGTATATCATAACGCGGACAGCAAAACACAAATACACAACGAGACAAGGGAACCACTGAAGGGTTCCAGGTTGAATTCGCAAACAAGGCGGAAAGACAATGTCGAAATCTAAAAAAATTCCTGCTCTATTGCGTTAAGCTCCTTCGGTTATTGGGAGAGGCAAGTTGATCGGGTTTCTGGACTGTATCCGGACGCTTTCGTCGAAATTGAATTACTTCCAACAATAACCTTGCTCGATTCATCATTTCGAATTGGGAGATTAAAAAGTTGCCATCCCCCCTCCTCGAGGTTGTTAGGTCCCGTCCAAGGGTCTGACAGTTTTAACATGGGCAGAAGTAAACGGCACCGAGGCGTCGGAAGGCAGGAGCACAGTGCACCCTCCCCAGAGGATCATTCATAACGGTCGCAACCATAGATATCGGGTATTAGAGAGTTAGCTCGTAAATAAGGCGGTCGGGTTGCCTATACATCAGTTACACGTCTGTCTGCTGCCGATACAGCACATCCATCAGCCACCTACTCTCGCATTCTAACTCACTAGAACCACGAATAGATTCTACCCGGGATGTTTAAATTTTAAAAAAACCTGGATAACTTTGTAATGGCTCGAATCTATTCTATTGGATTGGCCCGAAAAGATTGAGTGCACTTCACCCTGCTGCACATCAATTACTCCTGTTGCGGAATTCGAAAAGTCTGTTTTGCTTCGGCTACCAGCCATAACGTTGTCATGTGTCACTTCCAATCTGCAGAATCTGGATAGAATCAACATGCGCGTGAATGAACTGAAAATTATTTTCAAACAAAGTGACTTTTAAATTACGATTACCCAGTGTTGGGTAATTGATGGAAACTGAAATCTATTTGATAGAGCAATTTAAATCCGAAAATTTAATATCTAGCTCCAACGGTGTTTCAAAAAATTATTTTCAATTAATGTCGGAATATAAAACCTGGCGTAATATTGTTTTAAGCGCATATAAAACTTCTCTTTCATTCACACCTTGTTGCCTTGAACATGCTGTACGAGAATAGATTGAAAGCTCTGGAGCCTGATGCATAGAACGTGGTCCTCGGGGCAAAATTAAATTCTGGAAAATGAAACAAGCTGTAATTAGAATTTTGTGTAATGTTTTCCTAGTATTCCACCGAGGTATGCATCAAGTTTTCGTACTGTCCTCTAACGCATTTTCAAGGGAGATTAAGCATTGAATAGAATGTTTGATAGGCAGCATTGTGAAATACTTGTGCTTGACTGCGGCTAAGGAAATTACTAATACCATTTATAATGTGACCAATTTTATCAAATTACAAACTATACACTAAAAACTGTTACAATTGACTAAATTAAGAATCTTAATTGGGGAGTTAAAAATTAAAAAATCTATTTTGTTTTGTGTTTTTGTGACCTATTATTTATTCAATTCAGATATTTTTGTGGAATAAAGGTGAAAAATCACCTTCATGTGCAGGCTTAAGTTTGCCTGCAAACCATCAAAATGTTTAAATTTCAGGTCGGCTCGTGCTGACAGCTTAATAATTAAACAAACTGGGAGTAGAATTGCTGCAAACCTTTCATTTCATTGAGCTGCTGAATATTTCAAGTTAAACAACATGAATTTGCGGCGAAGTTATCGCTAAAATTTCCATGATATGATTTAACGTAGGTATATCTAGGTATAGTTCCAGGCAAAAATTCTGACGTTGCTAAAAAATCAATACCTACATAAAGTTAAGAATCCATAGGTACCTACCTGATACGAAAGTAGTAAGAAATTTGTTCTTAATAATATTAGTGCAATATACGACATTATAAAAAAATGCAGCTAAGCTTCTGAACATTTACATAGTAGTGTAAGTAAAAATAAAACTCATAAAGCTTCTTGTTGCTTATAAAATGTACATATTTTAATGTGTTGGCTCAAGCAAACTGACAACGAATCTCTTTGTGAAGTTTTTAAATTAAGTGTCTCTTAAGTAGTAGTCTTTTTACATTAAAGAACGAGTGACGTAAAACACATTCTATAGCACAAGTACAAATTTACAAAACGAGCCGCGTAGCAGCAAGTTTTGTAATGGACAAGTGCCATAATTATCTTATGAATGAGTTCTTTATACTATTGACTTTGGACCAATTTTAAAATTTAGGGAATTTGGTCGTGATTGCTAGGTACTACCAAGATTAGGTAAATATCAGATTTGAACTTACTTGCGAATCGTTTGACGTTTATTTGATCTTTACTTTTGCACTATCGCTATTACGAAACCTAACAAGCTATTACAGCACCGTTTTGAGCGTCAAAATAGTTTTATTATAGAACCAAAGTAGAAAAACATTATTTTTTTTCTTCAGAACCGTTCAAAATATTAAAAAGTTAGTTTTAATAAATACTAAGCGTTTTATGCTTAATAAGACAAAATGAATAAATATATTTGATCAAAGTGGTTGATTGGCAACAATATCGATAAAATGGATTTCAACGAGCTACTTTCGTGGTGTTACAGTTCCATTAAGAAGTGTATACGTTAAAAACTTCATAAAAGTTTTTATCATTAGTTTACTTGGTCCATCCTCAAACGTTGAATTTACATTTTAGACATACTTTGTGTATTCAATTTTGGCTATTGTAGAACCGAATTAATATCTAAAATTTATCCATTTACCCAATTTTAACTAGGATAGAATTAAGTAGCAACCTTAAGACTTTCCTTTGTATTCAAGCGGCACACGTACAAGTTCATCTAAGTATTTCTTGACTTGTCCCCATCTCAAGATTTGTAGGGGTTCGAACAGGCGCATTTCAGGTATTCGGGAATTAAATTTGTTAAGTGTAGGCGAATGGTACGAAAGGGAATCGGCAGGAAGTCTCTGGGGTCGCAAAAGGGATTATTTAACAAAAGCAAGAGTTTCGAAAAATTGCGAAATTTTCGTCAACTAGCACGTAATTGGCTAATGTAAATCAAAAATCGTAATAAAAACTCGGATGTTCTTTGTTCTAAAAATCGCAATGTTCATATTTCAACTTTTGGCAATTTCCTCGTCTGCAACGAACTAATAAAGATGAATGCGTTATAAGACCCTCTTCCACGGTCTAAAGAGAATAAAAAATCGCGAACAACCTTATCTGACTGATTGCGTCGTACGTGCATAGAGGATAGACTGATTTGATATTCAGGGCGGTAGCGCCGGTTGTTTTTTCATTTAAGGGCGGGGAGAAGGTTTAAGTTCTAGGATTTCACACATTGGCTGGCTTGCTTTATGGTTTTCAGGAGACCCAAGGGGATATTTAGGTCTTAAACGACTTTTCTTCGGGTTGAAGCTTTGGTTCTAACTTATTTACTATTTGCGGATGAAATAAATTGGTTTAAAACCGATGAAATCGTGAGGATCACGCAAAGGGATGCGTGAACGAGAACGCCTGCGTGTCGGAAATGCGGCTCCGAGACGCGTCCATAATGAAAGTGCTTGATGCTCTGTATACGGGAGCACTTACGAAACGTGAAATTGTCCGGTTGAGAGCCAATCGTACCTTCAACGTATCTCGAAAGGAACGGAGATTTGTAAATGGAAAAAATCTTCTCGAAAGAAATACCCCAGAGAGGAGAAGCAATATTTGTAAGTACGATAAATTCAGATACTAATTACATGAATCTAACTACTTTAAAAAAATTCGGAATGCAGTAAATGAAAAATTCGAAATCTATTATTATTTTATTACGGCAAATAAAATTATTAAGCTTTTCGATTTAAAATTTGCTAATATTTTTAATTATGATAAAAGCTACTATAGACACCAAATAGTCACATATAATGTAAAATTTTATGGAGTCAGGTCAGATAAATACGGAAAATAGGAATAATACATTTAAGTACGTCACGTTAAATTAACTGACGAAACTGAAACGTAATACTAATGCAGAACTGAGAAAAGAAATTTTGATTTTGAAACAGAAGAGTTTCATTCATTGGATCCGGTTTCACGAAACTCTTGATCGGCGTTTTCCTTGGTGCCAACTGTGAAAGGTCTTTTATTATAGAATATTGTTTGTCATACATTTTTAGAAGATTTAATTCACTAATAATTGAGAGAAATTAAGTGACTGTCTTGCAAAACCTCTCATAATCTTGAGCTAGCATAACTAATATTGCTAATTCAGTAGGCAAATTAATTCAATAGGTCCTCCAATCAAATCTATTCCAACTAATCACGTTAGGTGAACTAAAGTTTTGTCGAGTTCTATCAGAAGTTAATCCGTGATAGCTACACGGAAGATTGTTTTTTTTAAGTTAAATTTAATTCTGCAGAAGGACTTGCTGTAAGGGTAATGACTTGAGAAACAAACGTACGAGGAAATCGTTACAAGTTTCTCGAACAGCTTTCTTTAATGTCCTCCGATCCAAAAGTCTTTAGCAAAGTAACAAGCAAACTAGATTTTAAATTACCAAATTCTAGCCGAGTAAGCCTTAAATATATTAAATCAATTTATTTCAATGTGAAGTCGATCTTGAGTCAATTCGAGGGGTTGACCACTACGAATAATGGTGTACACCACATTTACATTTACTACATTTACAAGACATTTACCACATTTATAAAACATTTATCACATTTACAGGACATTTACACATTTACAGGACATTTACACATTTACAAGACATTTATCACATTTACAGACATTTATCGCATTTATAGGACATTTACCACATTTACACCACTCTCGTCACATTTATAGAACATTTACTGCACCTATTGGTACTTACCAGACATTTACCTTATTTATACGGCATTTATATGTAGAATTTATGCCATTTACTGCATTTATTTACGAGACTTTTATCCCCTGTTTATCTAGTATGTACCTATTAATTTTTCGAAGGGGTTCCGCAAAAAATACCAGAGACGTAAATCAATTCAATCTTATATTTTTCTTAATGCTAAAATAATAATACATTTTTATAAGGCGCGCTTAAACTCCTTATATTTAGCAACACTTTTTTTCCTATCTGATTCATAAATTGTCATTGGGCCTGTACCAATCATAAAAATATGATCAAATAATGAATTCTTTCTCTACAGTTTGAATGTCGTCGTGCTTTGGTCAGATAAATCTATTTAATGAAAAAATTAGATAAACACATAACTCCGGGAGTTAGTACTTCGCATTAGAAAAATCGAATTAGCGCAAAACCGAATTAAAGGTTTACATGCAATCGCGCCGACTTACTAATTTGCGTTGAAAATCCTAATACGTTTTAAATAGAGTAATTTCTCCCAAAGTATTAAACTACCTTAATAAATTGATAACGTAAAAATATCCCAAATTTGCCAGTTTTTACAATTATTTATTAGATGGTTAATTTAACTGAAAATTTAAAAAAAACGGCTTTTAGGTGCAATCGTGGCCAAATATTATGTCCAGTTGCGCTTGGCTCTTTACGTTTTCCCACTAGTCAATAAATGCAGACACTTGGTTATAATTATAATCAAAATAATATTAAAAAAACACATACGACTGGCCCGAAAGTAGATATGTACAGCTGCACGATTAGTTTGGGCGACTGTCCGGATTGTCCTGTTGGCTTATTTTGAACCCTTGGAGGGAGGCTAGGCCGAAATTATTTGCTTGAGTCTGCCCAAGGAGATTCCCGGCTAGCCTCCCTCCAAGAGTTCAATGTAAGCAACACGACAGTCGCCCAATCTAGTCGTGCGGCCCGCAATGCCGCCCGATACGACAAAACATTTTCTTCAAGCTGTATCTACCTATAGAAACAAATTAGAAAACGTAAACGAGCCAAGCGCGACTGGTCATTACCTTCAGCCCCTGCTTTACCGTCCAGTATCAATGAAGAAATATTTGCAGAGGTGGTTCCCAATTCGTGCATGGTATAAGAACGACAGGAAAAATTTAATTTCAAATTTGACTGCGGAAAGGGAGGAGGGGGGCTACAGCCTTTATACAGGGTGTTTCAACGAGAACCACCGATGCCAAATTGCGTATTTCCAATGGAGTTAAAAATTTGAAATTTGGCAGAAATAAACTGTAATTAATGCACTACAAGATGACATTAACGTTTTTTTCTTCTTTTAAACTGTGTGAGTTTTCACTTTCGATGCGATTTCTTATCGAAATATTCACTTCATTGATTTTCTTCAAGCTCATGATCACGACCTCCAAGATTGATAACGAGTAATTGAAATATTTTTATATCAAACCGTTATTGAATTACATGAATTTTTAAATTTCAGCGTTGAAGGGATTTCTGACTGACAGCTTTGTAGCCGTTTACCTAGTCCACTTGCGGTTAACCACATTAGATTTTATGATGGTCTCTGTACTACAAAGATCTTTGAGTAGGTACCGCTATAAGTCATAAATAACCGAACCGTTTAAGTGTCATTGTCATGAAATTTGACTGCTTCAATAAAGCAGTCGTGTCATAAATTCGTCAAAATCCTGCAAACTTCTTAAAAACACAATTAGCGATACTTCAACTACAAATTTCAAATTTTTAACAACAGGAACGTATACCTGGCAGTATTACGAACATAATAATAATAAAAAAATATAGGTATTGAAAATTCCTGAAAAAGCACTCTATGGCGTTCCGACGGCGCAAGGAATGAATTATGGACCAAACAATGACGCCATCATTGTAGCGCAATAATTAAAGTTTATTTCTGCCAAATTTCAAATTTTTAACTCCATTGGAAATACGCAATTTGGCACCGGCGGTTCTCGTTGAAACACCCGCTTTTAGGTAATCTTTGCAGTAGTATGGAATAAATAATAAGATCATTTTTACTTACCCAAGCATTGTGTATGTATATAGGTATAACGTATAACTAAACGTCTTTTCAAATTTAAAAGCGTCATTACCGACATGTTGTTAAGTTTGCAATGATTTTTGTTTAAACATCATAGGTTGCTAATAATTGATCAAAAACCCAAAACATAAAATAACTGTTAATTGCGGTGCAAGTAAACTCTTTTTTTTCCGATAAATATTGAAAAACTAACATGTAGATTTGTAGATATTTACAATATATTTGCCGTATTTATCAGACGGTCCCCCGCATTTACGCGACATTTACTACATTTTCCACAAATTTGCTGCATTTATCAGTCATTTACCGCATTTACGCGAAACTTACTACATTTGTTCCATATTTACCACATTTACAAGAGACTTATTACATTTACGAGACATTTACCACATTTATAATATTTACAGGACATTTGGCGCATTTACGCAAAAATATACTACATTTACTCCACATTTACCACATTTACAAGACATTTATCACATTTATGAGACATTTACCACATTTACAGGACATTTGCCACATTTACAAGACATTTACTGTAGATTGTACACCACATTTATTAAGTGGTCAACCCCTCGAGTCAATTATTCCATTTTCATCGTTAATCTAAATTATTAAAATAACAGCGAAACCTAGGTAGTGAAATAGCAGTTCTCTATTATTAATGCATTGAGCAAGACTTGCACAGCGTAGATACATAATTTACTACAGCCAATAAAATATACAAGGATTCACCCGGCGCCTCCGCCATTTGTGTCATGTTTGCACCGCCCGTGAATCCGCAGTACGGCGATGAAAGAAAACGTTCTTCAAATTGGTTTCTCATTTTTAATCAATTGAAAATCCGTCAAACTTAGTACGTACTCTTACGTCACTTAAAATTTCTATACCAGACCTCTTGAATTTTTCATTCGTTTGCACCTCTATCAGGAAAACTGCGATGGAAACAAATTCTCAGACGGAAAACCTCCGCATAAACCATTTCCAGCTTCAAGTTTCAGTTTTGCAGTAAAATTCGACGTTTTAAAATTTACATAAAATGGTTCGAGTCTCGAATGAGGTCGATTTATTGCAAGGCGTAAAAATCGAACGCATGAAACCATAAATGGAATTTGCAACGCTCTTCATGAAAACGGCCGGAAGTAAGTTCAGGATAGGAATTCACCGGCTAGAACTATTAGACGAATTTACCTAATTACACGAACGTTTTGCAGATCGGTTGATTTAATGCACTTTGGTCTAACGCCAGGACCTTGTTCTTTGAGGTAAATCAAAAAGTAATTACCAAGCAAGTTAAGTTTGAAAAGACGCGAGAAAGCATTAAAAATGCAAATTTGTAGAATTTGTAACGCAAATTATGTCGACTCCGAGGTAAGACTATTCAAATTTGTATTTTGTTATACTGGATTTATATGACTCTTTTGCATTCGACAAAATATTAGATGAAAAGCTATGAAAATAAATCTTATTCAACATTTAGTGCCTGATATGGAGAATTTGAGAAACAATAAAGCATGAGTTACTGAAAAATATCTATCGAATAAGAAATAATAATCCTTTGGTGAGATATCTCTGATATTAATCAAAAAGGAAATAGGTTTATAATCAATGAACTGAAGAGTTACTGGCAACCAAGTTTGGAAGATCACAATTAAATTCTTGATAAAGAAAATATTAAAATTAAGCAGCAAAGGAATCTAAATCAAAACATAAAATGACAACAAAAAATAAGGGAAAGAAATTCTGAAAAAGAAACTTAACAGTTTTGATGGACCAATATTTATTTTGATTTTGTGAGAACATGGGTTACAAATTAAAGTAAAGGCAAAAACAAAACAAAGTAAAAGGGCTTAAAATTAACTCCTGAAAAAAACTACTCATTTATTTAGTATGAATTATGAATTTAAAAAAGCGTTTGTATACATATTAGGGTGTTTCAAAAAAATCGAATATTTTTTTTTTTAAATGGTTGGCAAATTCTGTCAGAGAATGCTAAAAAAATAAAGACCTCGTCAAAATTTGAGCTCTTAATTTAAAGATTTAGTGGTCGCGGTTCGCAACTTTCTATTTCCCATTTAAATAACATAAGAAATAAATATTTTTAACTTTAGAATTTTATACCTCTTGATTGAATGAACTTATGGCAATGACCAATTCAGATTCTTATAGGAAATTTAATGCTCTACAAAAAAGGTCTCTTATAATTTTTCCATAAATTGAATCCTTCCAGAGTTATTCAAGGTCAAAGTTTAATTTGAACCAATTTTTCGGGTTTTTTAACTTTTATCATTATGTAATAAAAAAATATCACACATTTATATCTGAGACATACGGAAGGTGATAAAAAAAATGAGAACAAATGTTTAACGACAAATTATAAATGATATTCTAAAAGAAAAGGGTAGAAATTAAAAATAATCAATTGTCCAACTGTTATGTTAAGGCTTTTTTATTACAATTAGAGTACATCTCTCTGTGCTTTTTTACAACTTGTAATAGATACTGAAAATCTTCTTCATTTTTTGTTAAAGTTTGATTGTACTCAGTTAATAAGGAAACACCACGTTCTTTAATGGTACAGTGATTATTACGTAGGAAAAAAATTATTTTCTAGTTAGAAATATAATAAATTTTCATAATATGACAAACAACAATTATTGCCAAAATCTGATAAATGAAAAATAATAACCCCTTTAATTAAATTTTTTATTATTAGTAACAAAGAAAACGTATCGTAATGTAATCATCATGTTTAATAATAAAAGTACTATTTTCAACTATTCTGTTGAAATTATCATTTAAAAATTATTGAATATTATTTGGTTATCTATTCTGTAATCCCTCTGCCGGTAAGTACCGATGACAAGTGTCAAAATCAAGTTTACGTATGAGTGCATCGACTCGGAAGAAACGTATACCTATTACGTATACGTTTCTTACCGGCAGAGGGATTACAGAATAGATAACCAATCCAATATTCAATAATTTTTAAATGATAATTTCAACAGAATAGTTGAAAATAGTACTTTTATTATTAAACATGATGATTACATTACGATACGTTTTCTTTGTTACTAATAATAAAAAATTTAATTAAAGGGGTTATTATTTTTTATTTATCAGATTTTGGCAATAATTGTTGTTTGTCATATTATGAAAATTTATTATATTTCTAACTAGAAAATAATTTTTTTCCTACGTAATAATCACTGTACCATTAAAGAACGTGGTGTTTCCTTATTAACAATCAAACTTTAACAAAAAATGAAGAAGATTTTCAGTATCTATTACAAGTTGTAAAAAAGCACAGAGAGATGTACTCTAATTGTAATAAAAAAGCCTTAACATAACAGTTGGACAATTGATTATTTTTAATTTCTACCCTTTTCTTTTAGAATATCATTTATAATTTGTCGTTAAACATTTGTTCTCATTTTTTTTATCACCTTCCGTATGTCTCAGATATAAATGTGTGATATTTTTTTATTACATAATGAGACTTAAAGGGCATTCAGTAAATAAGTCAACTTTCACGTATTGACCATGATGTTCGGGTTAGTAACCGAACAGACTACTGTTGGTAGAAATTCACTGAGCAATATTTGAGACTTAGGCGGCCTGTGTATTAATAAGTTGCTAATGTGGACTCGATTATTTAAGGGGGTAGAGCAGCAGGGCCTAGAGTAATAGTTTGTGATTGAATCCTGATTGGTGTTACGTCAAACGTTCTCTTAATGTATTATTTGTTATTGTTACCACACATATGTTTCTAATAGATCAAAGGGTCATAAGACATGCCACTTTGTGGGAAAAAATAGACTCATCAAAAGACTTAACTTAAAATGCTACAAATCCTGAAGGACTGAAAATAAGACCAACAATTAGAATATTTAAATATTAGAATTTAAATCTAAAGCGACTTTAACTCCGAAAAATCTAACAAACAACAAAGAATAAAATATGAAATAAATTATAAATAAAATATGAAAATTTGACAATAGAGAACTTTCGAGAAAAAGAAAAAAGGAATAATACGATTAAAATTAATATATGCAAAAGACAGAAAAGCCGCACGACATAATGGCCCAACAATGACCAAAAACCTACAAATATATTTTTTTGTAAGCTCAATAAGCGGAAATGACTCAACTAAAAATTAACTTCTAAATCTGAGGCAATTAAATCTTTTAGAGAAATTTGGTTAAATCTCAAGAAGGATAAGAAGAAATAAGGAGTCATAATAGACGCCTTGTGTAAAAAAGGCTATAACTTTTTCTGTTATATATTTGATTTTGAAAGAAAACAATTTTTAAAGTAAAGTTAAAAGACTCAAACAATTCAAAAATAAAAAGTGATTGAAAAATAATATTTAAAAAGGAAGTAACTGGGATAATTAGTCTAAAATAAATAAATTAAATTAGACTTTTACGTGATGCAGCTCTATGGTAAATGGAAAGATCAAGCATCGGGCAAACGTGTAAAATTAGTGCTGTGTTAAGAATTGAAAAGTGGTGGAAATTTGCGTGTTGCGACCCGGCTTTGCGGCCGATTTATGTTCCCATCTAGAAAACCCCGCTAAACAGAGCTCCCGAATCCGGGCGAATATCGATATGCACTCGAAGGCCCGCAGCAAGTGCACTCGATGTGCCAGTTTCGCAAATTTCGGCCCACATTTCCAGCCACATCTGAATCAGCGATATAAAGCAAATATCTATTACGACAGATCGGATAGCGTCCAAAAAGTGAAAATGTTTTTTCGTTTCAAAGGAAAACTTCGCACAAACACTCCGGATCATTTTCTTTTGCAGTTTCCATCAATTTCCTCGGGCTTTGCCAAATATTTTCCGATGTGCCGGCACAATAGCAACTTTCCTCGGCAGTCAATCACAATGTTTTACATCGTCCCCAAATAACGCATGCACGGTTATGCGAAGGCTGGAGGAAACGGTCCGGGACTCACCGGATGCGCCAGCGTGTGTGATTGATTGGGGATCCTTTGAGGCCCTCCTGCGGGATTATTACGGGCACCAGGAATTACTTGACAAATTATTGCGAAAAGAACCGAGAAGGAATCCGACGACAAGACAAGAAGTGACGCGTCGAGTTACAAATGTTGCGCGGCACAGTTTATGACGTAAATAAGATCTCATTGATTCCTCAAATCTGTTACGGGGTTTGGAGGCAGATCACCTGTCACCTAGAAACCGCGTCTCAATAAAACTTCCAAGAGCACTTCAGGATGATGAGACCAACAATTCCGACCGAGAGCATCGGCTCGACGAAATTCTCCTAAAAAATTACACCTGCTCCTTTATAAAATCTTTTCAATGAGATTTACTGAAGCACACATGCTGACACTGTTATGGAAAATGACATCTTTGTTCAGTCTCCCCTCTTCTCTAAGTGCTCGTTTAAAAAATATGACCAGTGTTTCGAGCATCAATCGTCACACGCCTGTATCAGCATTAACAGCATTTTCAGAGTACGTGAAATGTTATGTTCAAGGTGCACTGGAAACTGCAAAGTTCTAGTTTTCAGAGCCAAAATTAGCTTCCTAGAGTTCTTTACAAGTTGGACGATGGAACAGAAAACTATGACAGCTTACCGGTAACATATCTGAGTCACTAGATAACCTTATGACGCTATGGGTGGTTTGTTACTGGGGTTGTAAAAATTTAGAACATTTAAATATATTTCATTGATGATCATCAGTTGGTCGATACTTATTACAGTAAACAATAGAACAATTTTCTTTATTGCATGACAATAGAAATTGAAAAAGTTTAGTGTTTCTGTCTTTTATTATGTCATTCCAAACTATTAACGAAGAACAATCAGACAATGATTTCTGTAATATCTGAACCATATAGAACGATATAGAATTAGAACAGCGTTAAACAAATTTGTTTTGTTTGAAACATTTCGTCGCTGTAGTTATAAAAGGAATTTGCTATCTGAAGATGAAGATGAGTATTTTGGGTTGCAACGAAAGGTAGAATCCTACTCAACATCTTTGAGAATTTCCTTCTTCCTACTTGGGTAACACAAGTTATTTTTAACTTTAATGGTACATTTAGCGGTTGAGCGTGGCAAAGTAGTACAGAAACACCCTGTTTGAAGGCAATGTCGGTGGATTAGTACAATTTTAGAGCCTAAGATTAATGGCTCAGAAGTTGACACAGTGAGGAGCTTTCGCGTATTAAAACTTGAATTGCTTTGCTTGAAACGAAATTGGAAGAGCGAAGACGATAATAATTACAGTGTGACAAGTGCGCATTTGCGGGGCTATTTAAGCTAATCCCCGTCAAAGTCTGTCGCGAATTTATTCAGAATAGGTAAACAACATCGATGCGTCATCAGAATTTTATGCTGAATTTATGACGAAGATAAGCCCTTCAATATTTATGAGTTAATTAATTCAAGTTGTCCGGCAAATATTTGAAATTTTATAACGACCTAGCAGCTCCGGCGGTTATCAGCAATAACCGCCAACCGAAGCTTTTTGGATAATTCCCATCGAAGATAGGACACAGAAGGTCGTTAGTGCAAACTAACCGCAACTAACGGGAATTACGTACTGTTGTTTCTAGTTCTGCAATTGGATTAGCGTTACGTTAATGTGGCGAGAAATATTGTGTAGCTTGATTAATGTGGAAATAACACCGTTGGAAAGCTCTTGGGAATTGAATCATAACAAATTTTGCCACAACCTCCTAACCTTCGCACAACAAACTCCACCACTAATTGCATGTATTTCTAGTGTTCGTGGAGATAATCGAATGATAAGTTGGATAGTCAAGAAAGAGCGTAATGACTTTGGTCTGGGTCAACACTGCTGGATGACATGACGCAGATAAATAACGAGCGAAAAAAATCTCATCAGGTGGGTGGGTGCTTGCGAATGGGGATGGAATCTGTTTGTTAAAAAGAACGCAAGGTAATAACGTCGAAATTAACTTATACGCAGCAATCTTCAAACTGTCTCAATGACAGACTCTGAGACCAAAATAAGCGCCCTTTTCGCAATTGTTGAACGAAACTGAAAGTTCAAAGGGCGTCAAAGAAATCTTAAATTAAAGTCAAACTTAATGGTAATTTTATGGAGACTAAGCGTGGAAATCTGAATTGTAATGTGTCAAAGATTTGAATATAATTTTCTGTGCCAAACTATAAGATTTCTCATTTATTTTTAACTTCTACACAGCACGACACAGGAATCAAGTCCAAGTTTTAACAAAATAATAATAATTTTAATAATAATCCCTGAAAGACACGAGATTGTGAATCAATGAGGACAAAACTTATGTCTATTTGTTTCATGTTAAAACTAATGCAGTTTAACCATTTTGTTCGCAAAATATGTTAATTTTGGACATGGTTGAAGCAGCTTCTACAAATAATTTGATGAATAACAAATTGTATTTAATTTAATTGAAGTCTGATGTTAAAGTTGCAAATCAAATTAAACTGACTGGTAATAGTTCTAATTACCTAGAAGTAGATTCCACAGTAATTTTAGTAGGAGCGTTTGACAATAATTGTGTTCACATTGTTGTGTTCTATGCAACATTTTCAGCAAATTCTTGTAACAACGTATTGAGCTCTGAGCTTACAGCAAACTAGAAGTTTCAAACTGCGATAAAAAAAAATGACGGTTTACGTAAGAAAATTGAAGCTAAATCGATGGCAATAGTTGCGCAAAATGAGGTAATCTGAAATCAAACAGTTAAATAAATGGGGGTTTTTGAAACTTTCGAAGTTAAATTGTGGCTTTGTTTAACATCACAGCGGACAGCAGCTTTAATGGCGGAGGCGGATTCGTTGATTCTAGATTTTCAACTTTTTCTGAAACAACAACAAAAGGATGCCACCAATTTTTGAGGCTTGAGAAATATTTGACTTTGGAGTTAAAAATAATTGAGATATGAAATTAACGATTAAATAAGGCTTTAAGCTTGGACCGAGGCTTGGACGAATAGAAGCAGAATGATTTGACGCTGAAAAAATCCAAAGAATCTAAAACTTTTTATTAACAAATAATATTGACTTAAATATTGAAAATACGTACTTTATCCTTCCCTTTTAATTTAAAAGACTTTAAACACTAATTATTAGATTTTTCTGTTTTGTAAAAAAATGGCAACTTGTTGAATGTAATTTTATATTTAAAAATTTATGTTTTTAACACCTGAAATACATGCAAATAAAGTAACGTAGATACAGGGTGATTCACTGTGACCGTTCATTAAGTATCTACGAACGAAAGCTACAAACCTGAAAGTTTAGCCATAGTTTTAGCAAAGTAGAATCTTATCAGTGAAAATATTTTCGTAATGGTTTCACTTTCGCATATAGGTACCAAAAGCCAATATCAACTTTCTTTTTTTAAATGGAATACCCCACTCTTTTTGGATTCTATAAAGAATTCGAACATCATTTTGTTAAAGGACCTATAAACCTAAAATCAATATTTTTCAAGATATGTATTCAAATTTTTCTGAAAATTTTGACAGAAAAGGGATGTAACCGAGGATGTAACTAAGAAATTAAAATCTCTGCCACAGCTGACGACAACGATTTTTTATGCAGGTGAGACATAACGCTGAAACTAATGATGGCATAAACAAATGACCTAAATATTGTACGGCAAAGTTACATGATAGATAATTATAGGTACATCTTGTAATACGAAGTGTGGTCACTTTTCTGTTCATAACAATAGTACTTGCCCTAATTTTTTTATGTCCATAAATATATTCCACAATTGTGGCCAGAATTATTGTTATGATTATTGATCGTGTAAAACGGCTTTAATCCATAATAGTGTATATAAATATGTTGAAAATGCAATGTAAATGTATCGCATTATCAGTAAATTATTTGAAGGTTACACATTATAATTCTTGACCCTAATCAAACAACACCTAGCTTCTGAAGCCGCTTTTTTTCGGGTGTGTAAAATATTGTATAAAATGTCTCATAAGGTATGTGATGATATTGCAAACTTCATTGTAGTCAATAGCTATTGAGTTTATCTAGTATTGAGCTGTAACTTTATGAATAAATCAAACTGTGCCAAGAAAATTGATATTAGTACAAAAAAAATAAGGTTCATAAAACATTCATTTTGTGTCAAAGTATCTAACAGAAGCAAATCAAAGCAAAGCTTTTTTGGCAGCATAAAGGTCACTTAACTAACTTTGGCATTTAATGTACTTTTTGGACTTTTATTTAGAACTGGTTAGTAATACATATATTATTATTTGAAAACAGCATCATTGTTCTCCCTACGCATAAGAAATAATTTTGTATCAAATAAATACAAATAAAATACAAATACAAAAAAAAATTTGTCGTTGAATCCTGCGCAATGTGCTAATTTTTTGTGAAGTGAATAGAACAGAGAACATGTTCCTGTTGTTTTAAAAGAAGATTAAAGCATACACATAAAAGTTATTCTTTCTGTTTCAAATCTTAGTTTTCTCTTCTTTAAATTCATCTAATCCCCAGTTGCTCAAACAATGATTAAACTTAATTGTCTAGATTGACGTAGAACACTTAGCAACGGATCAGCAAGATCATCATTAATATTTTTTAATATTATATTATTATATTTTTTTAATATATTTTTTTTTATTAATATTTAATATTTTTTAGTACGAACGTATATAAGTTACTAATCGTTTATTAACGCTTTATCATTTCAAATGGTAAGCCATTGATAGATAATTAATGTTTAATTTACGTTCGTGCAAGCCAAAACATCAATATTGATTTTGTTGATTCGTTGCTGAGAGTTCTACGTCACATCTCAACGCGCCGTTGATAATGAATTAACATCAATCATTGTAGGAAAAACAGAGCATACGTAATACAATATTAATAAGCAAAACTTTCAAACCATTATTTAATAAAATTTGATTAGAAACTATAGCGGTGTGAGAAGAGTGTGGGATGTAACAAAATATTTTGTTTTTGCAAAATTCAAATATCAGTAAGTTATCGCGCACACGGGAAATGAAAAATGATGGATGTGCATTGTATACCGAAATGCACGATTTACATGTAAAACACATTCCAATTTTAAGATTTCATACGTTACCGTTTCATTCATGAAAAATATGAAAGGGTAATATTTTGTAATATAGTAAAATCTTTCAAGTTTGCCTTGTTTATTTAGCAATTTATAATTTTAAGGCTTTAGCAAAGCTTTGATTATTATCCCCTTATAATCAAACAGTTTCAGCTTTGGTTTGTTTAGTAATTAATTGAACGCTGGTAGTTATGTGTTGCGTAATATTGTTAGCTATAATCTGCCACACATTAGCTTATATTTATGTACTGCGTATTTCAACTATGTAAATGAAACCTTTGCCCGCAGAATTTAAGTGTTAGTTACAAATCATATTTTATCTGCATAAAATCAAGCTATCCTTGTTCAGAGGCATCAACATTTCCAGTTATACACGAATGTTAGTAAATGAGGGTTAAAATAAATGTACGCTGGGCTTAAAGTGCCGTCAAACGGCTTTCTGTTAAAGTGCCGTTAATCCATATGACGGCACTTCAGTGTGTTAGGGCAAGGAAAAAGATTAGAAAAACTTTTTTCAAATAGTAATTTTTAATCGTGTTTTTAAAAACAAAAAAAATACAGGGCCCCGAACTGACCTTGCGTAGAACTTTTTTTTCGCAGAAAAGCATCGTTCCCAAGTGAAATTGATCCTGGGGCTTATCCATTCGCACGCAACCTTGTTTCCACGGCTCTATCAAGCTCACTAGTCGCTGCGTGTTCGATCTTTGTATTCTCGTCTTTCATTAACGGCATTAATGGCACTTTAACAGGAAGCCGTTTGACGGCACTTGAAGTACAGTGATAAACGTAATAAAAATTAAAGTTAAAATTCTCGTGAACATTGTCTCCGTTTTTATCAGATTCGTATAACTTTCACTCCTATTCTCGGAGTAGCAGTTTCTCTTTAACAGTTGCGTTGAAAAGAAACGTAAAGATAATAGGCGACGGTACTTTTTTACATTTGTCTGCTGAAATTTGAATTTCAGTCGCCATTTCTTCCCAAGCATCATTTTCTTATTCTAATATTGTATTTTGCTATATTTAGTTTTTTGTATAAGTGTAAACAAAATAATGTTCTTGCCTCTGACCACTCCATGTTTACGAAACTACACTGATTGAATGCTGTGATGATAATGATTAATGACTCGTTCAAATAGACAAACGAGAGGCGTAACATAGGTGCGCAGCATTTCTTTGTTGTGGCGGGTAAAAACCAACAACCGATGGAACATGGTGATGTTGCGATCTATTACGTTGTTGCAGTTCACGCCAACGCGCCCATATTACGCGGCGGAGTAAAATTGCCACGTTTTATGCATGTGTGGACGCACCTTTAGAAAATGTTCTACTTTTGGCAAATTTATGTGATTCTCTGAATAATTTTGTAAAGGTCGTGCAACCTTTAGAAATTTCTATAAACAGAAGTTCAGTATTGTTTTTATTGCAATTAGATGAACACATTTCTTCTAATCAGCTTACCTCAACCCTAAGAGCATCAATTGAATCTTAAAAAGCTTCGCATTACTTTAAAAACTAATAAGACTGTATCACTTTGCCTCGTTGCTCTCACGCAATTTCGAATAAAAACGCAAAGCTCTTTCAGGAAAAGTTGGATAAAATTGTAGCGTTCATCCAACTGCTTCAAGGGTTACATTGATAAGGTCAATAGCGTTTGAACTTTTAATTGGTTCTTTCTAATTAATTGACGAGAAGAGAGTAAATATTGATGGGGCAATTTCGCAACAACCTTGATCGAGCTTAAATCACTTTGTAGCGTTCAATATCTCTCTTTACCTCTTGCAGGGCCATTAATTTCCGCTGGACGTTACAAAAAGCATGAAGGGTGGTGGCGGTTAAATATTTGGCCGTCGCAAAAATGCGGTTGCTGTCCTAGTTTTCCGCTCGAGCTCGATGATTATTATTATTCATCGCGTTTTGTGGTGAGCTCGTCATGTGCATGATTTATGAGTGGGACTTGACGGGTGTTTACCTTGTGCGGGTGCGTAGATGTTGAGATAGAGGCAATCTTCGCTCTGATTCCGTAGATGGGGCAGCAGTCTTTTCAAGTACTCCAATCTGCCCCTGGGCATCCTTTTAAGAGCCGCAGTCTCGTTGGAAATATCCGGTAAGCGTTGAGGACACACAGGACTGAATTTGTCCGCGATTTTAACACCCGACCACAAAGCCCCCGTTACCGGCGGCATGAATCGCAAACTGCCCAGTGGCGGACTGGCATAGGGGATTCCCCTGAAAACCTCCACCGGCTCCAGATGTTTCGAATCCAAAGTAACAATGTAACCACTGACATCACCGTATTTAGTTCGGACAGTACGCGAGGTCAGGGGCGGTCTCTGGTCGACGCCGGGCTCGCCCCCTACCAAACCCCCGGATATCAAAAACATGAATACGCACACTGTGTTTACGATCTCGAGATAGCAAGCAGGTTTGCTTGCCATTTTTAGGGATGTTTTCGGAACTTAGGTATTCAAAGCCGTAATTGCTCCCTCATCCTCGAACATTTCGCCTAACCCAACTAATTAATCACTCGTAATCCCCCCCATGAAAACACTCCCGCTATAACCATGTGGTAAAGGGGCATCGCGGCAATCTCCCTGATTATCCCGAAAATTCACAAAACCGCGGCATTTCGTTCAGATAACTTCTATTAACCTAATTAGATGTTACTCATCGAAATCGAAAGCGAACGACAGTTCACTATCACCATTCGACGCGCCCGAGATAACTAATTTTTACGGTAAAATTACCGGTAATTAGAGAAAACATCGGGTAAAACACTTGCCGATCGCGTTATAAACTGACGTCACGCACCAATTTCTGCAGGCTGACTGGCGACGCGAGCGTCTGGACGTCGTCCTGCGCACTAGCGCCACAAAATTGCGCACGTGCGGCAGTTAGACGAACTAACTTCGATTTGTTAATTTCTTGGGATAAACTTATAACAATCGCATTCTTAATTTACCGTCATAAATTATATTCAGAAGAATGTGGTTATGCCATTACTTGCGTTCCACCATCGAAGTTTGCTCTGCTTTGCTATGCTGCAGGAGAACGAATCACATCCTGTTTATCCTAAGTTAATATTAAAGCTAAGAAAGCATTTATAAAACTTGAAAACTTGAGGAATTTTTATTACGTACTTTAATTGAATTTTCTAAAAAGATAAAAATCAAATAATCTTTTTTGCTAATGTTGTTTATATCGAAGAATCACAAAATTAAATATAGAATTATTAGATATTAATTATTATATGAAGATAATATATTTTAACTGATGCTATAATTTTTGTGAACCGTATTATATTGTTTTACAAGTATTTTTTTATAAAGATAATTAATGACAAGCGAGCAGCAAAAAATATTTTTTCTTGCCTGCGAAAAAACGTTTTTCATGCGTATTATTTAACACGAAAGTAAAACCATTATAATTAAAAGTATCAGAAACACTTACAGATTTTTTGAGGTCCAATTAGTTTCAGTTCATATTTAATTAATAAAAATTTGCCTTGCAATTCTAGAAATTATGAAATAATATCGGTAATATTTTTGGAATAATTGGTAGCGACTTTAATACGTAATGTTACTTACGACTGCTGGCATATTCTATTAAGATTTGTGCAATATTTATGTTCAGCTTGGATTTAGACTAAAGTAGTTTAAGAAAAGTTATATGAACTTGGAGCCATGGTCGTGATAGTGTTTAAGGCATTTAGAGCTATAAAGAATTAAAATTAATTTTTTTTATGTGGGTATAGTGTGGGTATAGTGTTATTCTATTTTTTTTATATATTTTCAAAACATTGAAAAATCGAAGAAATATTTAATATTATCTTTTGTGATTATTATACGAATAGAATTGTGTTCGATAATAATAAAGGCAATTAGATAAGACAATATTCACCAAGTAATTTTAACTTTAACTGAGAAAAGCATATTACTGAAATAAATAATATTTAACTAACTTTATTTTATACCCACCAGCGAAAATAATATGTACTTAACAAACTTAATAGACATAAACTTTAAAAAGAACAATATTTATATAATGTAAAGAAAGGAAAATTTAAACTTGCTCACTACTGGACACTTGATTTTAAATATCGTTGTTATTTCATTTACTTAATAATAATTTAGTAACCATCAGAAACAAAGATCCTATTGTGTCCTGATGAATTACAAAATTAAATGTAAAAAGTGAATTTGGCGTATAATGGGGTACTTGCATAAAAAAAATATTGCACTTTTTATTTTCTAGATGCATGCAAATAACTAAAAAACGCTTAATTTTTTTTTTCATATTTTCGTAAATATTTGCAATTTTTGTTTTTGATGACGCATTGACCCCCCGTATCCAAGACTCACACCTATATTAAATGGTTTCTTGTTTTTGGCTACTATGCTACGCTGCTAGCAGAGTGCGCGACATGTGTACCTACAGCGAATTGGCATTCGAGTTATAAATAGAACGCAAGCAATCTGAGTAAAGCGCCATCCTACGATTTCTTTTAAAACTACGCCGTGCTGGGGTCGGCTACGTCACAAATCTTCCACTCCAAAAATTAAAGAATTAGTTTTGGGCGTAATATTGACCCTAAAACCAAATAAAAAAATATGGGTTTAGTAAAATCGTCTACATTTTCTAAATATTATATTTTCTAAACATGAGGCAAGTACCCCATTGTATGATGATTCTTTAAATTGTCGTGTATTGGAAATTTAAAATTAGCCAAACTTTCACAAACGCGGTGACTTAATGGATCATTTGGTGGCAAAGGCAACAATTCTGGCGTAAATACGAGGTGGTAAATTTAGGAAAACAAGTTAAGACAATAAACTTTAGTCCTGATGTGAAAGAAAAAATAACAAATTTGGTGTCTACACCATTTTCATGGCAGGAAAAAGCGTCAAGTTGGCAAATAAATAATTATCGACGCTTTCAACTTTTGCTTTGAATTACAAATAAATAAGACTTTAGACTTTACCTCAGTCAGATTTTTTACTGCAAGTAATTAATTGGGGTAAAAAGCAAATTGGAGAAAGTTTAGAATTATGTAATGAAGCAAATAATTTTGTTTTTTAATGCTACCTAACCGTTGCCAATTTTGTGAGCTATTACTATTTGTGCTGCTGTAAAAGTTAAACTCGACGTAATTCCGGGGGGTTTTATTAAAATCGGGAATACGTGGGCAAGATGGGTAAAGTTTCACACAACGTTTTCATGTTTTCTGAATCTCTTCTAATTTGTTTTCTGAATCTCTTCTAATTGAATATAAATTGTATTCGGTGCGTTTCTCATTAAGTTTTCTATGTGATATTATTAATATAATTTTCTCTGGAATTATTTTTTGCGTCCGTCCCGCCCAAAATTAATTTATCGTTTTTAATTTCGAGACCGAAAAATGCGAAGACTCGAAAGTACAAGACTAATTATCTCCGACGCTTCCGTACTTACGGATTCCATTAAACGTCTAATGGCGGGCATAGAACGTAAACGGCCCTTCACCTATCTACGCGAATGTAGCTTTTAAATATTTAATCTTCGTCCACACACGCACGCAGCCTTTTTGACAACACTTGAGTGCCTCTCCGGCAAAATGAAAGGCACGGCGAGTCTCCTCTCTCTCCGTATCTTTCCGTGCCATCTCTTGGTGCGAATCACTGACGCGACACAATGCGACTGAGGACTCCGGCTTTGTTTTATACGTTCTTTTATTTCGTCGAACACGGCTTTTAATTGATTCCGTGCCGGCCGGGCGGACGGGGTTGTCGTTGATAATGTGCCGGAATAACAGCGACAGAGGGCGAAATTTTTATTGGACGTTTGAACAGTGGCTGTGCAGAGAAAATTGGAATTCTGACTAACATGAATATGTAGGTATGTGATGTGAGTCGAGTTGTCTCTGTTTGTTTTGGTGATGAGAAACAATTGATGTGGGACCTCCCTACCCTAAAAATTGTAATTAAAATAATTAAATTAAATGTTGACTATTATTAATTGCGTTTAGTGGTTGCATTGGAACTTTGTTTTATTAGAACAATCATTATCTTCTGTTTTCACATAAAACTGTTTATATGGATAGGTAGTTCAAATATGTAATGCCAAAGGCCATTAGAGTTTTACTGCTTGCTGAATTTTAAACATTTGTACTGTCTAATCCTTTGTAATAAATTTGTAAATTATTGTAAATAATACAAATTAAATAGTACTACACAAAAAAAAAATTAAAATTTCTATTGTTATCATCGTTCTGGATGCAAGAACGGTTCACAATAGACGTATAATTTTTATGTAGGTATTCCGGAAAAAAAAGATAAGGAAGAGACGAATAAAAGGAAAAAGCGACGGTGGTGGGTTAAGCATTTTTAGGGTCATCAACCGAAACAGGGGCGAGTTTCGAAGGCAGAAAACCATAATCAACTGTTTTTGGAAACTTGACGTTTGGTAGTAGTGGCTCAAAACTCCTAAAAGCTCCAAAAGTCAAAAGATTCTTACATTTCATAACAGCAGATACAAGCAGTTGAAATCAATTTAATGTTACGGACCTACCTTCATAATAGAACATAAAGCATGCAACATAAAAGTTGTAAAAAAATAAATACTCGCTTCTCAGCAGTGTGGCCTTCTAATGCACTTATTTTTGGACATTTACCACTTACATTTGCATGCGGGATGGTTCTATTATTGAGGATCACTTTACATAAACGTTAATCTTTTTTAATAGGTGTGTACTGATTAATTTCGACTTTTTGTTGTTCTATTGTTGCCTCTTTTATTATAGAGACATTACTTTTATTTGTGTCGTATTTAACAGTCTACCAAATTTACCCTATATTTTCATACAAAAAAAAATTTTTATTTCCCAAAAATACTAAATGCTTACCAAAATTAAGAAAATACATAATCTTAAAGCGACAACCCAATATTGACATAATGCTGGTCTCTTATATATTTTGTTCGCCAAAATAACTTTTGTTGATCATAAATACTAAATGTATACGAATTTTTATTCCGCCTTTAATTCTAACATAATTCCCAGATATTTAATTTTTGACAGTGTCTTATATTATTTAGCAGTTAAAAATACTATTTGTTGATCAAAAATACACAACCAATAAAATGTTGTGCAAATGGTAAATAATTTTATGCAAAATTATAGATGTAGATGTGCTAAGGCAAGGAAAATAAGAGTAAAAATAAAAGTGGTTTGCACAAAAGAAAATATTGGTTTCCGTAATATATAAATACTTTGCTGTAATTGGCTTGCATTATGTAAAACGTAAAACTTCTTTTAGTAGTAATTTCTAATCGTGCTTTTGAAAAACAATTACAGGGCCCTGAACTGACCTTGTACAAAACTTTTTTCGCGTGCCTCTTGTCTGGAAGCGCAAGCGGCAAGGAGAGATGCGCGAGCATATTTCATTTTTGAGGTAATAGAATAATTATTTGACGCACAAATAGTTTTTTTGAGACATACTAAATATAAATTGATAGCGCGAATATTTATTATGTACAGCACGGACGCGTAACTTAAGCGGTCTAAATTTGGTGAACATTTAGTAAAATTGATAGACATGTAGAATTTAAAATGTAAGCAATGGTAAAACAATACGCAGCATAGTTATTTTAGTGATAATGTTCTCATTTTCTGATGTATAATAATTTGGGTTTTATTTAGATTTTTTGATGCTCATTAAATTTTCTGGTGGACAGTGCAAGGGATGCATAGTTTAATTTGGTGTACATTATATTTGTTTCCCTTTTATTTCTATTATCTTTTGCATATAATTTCTAGCTCATTTAAGATTAACAACATTTCAAACTGCAATCTAACATTTGTTCGCTTGCGGAATGCAACTTAGTAATTTACTAGTTTTACTTTCATTACAGTGATCATTGCAGTGATTTTTCTTCTAAGAGCTATGCCAACATTAGCTTATAGCATAACCATCCATTCCTCGATTAAAGTTGAAAATAACTGATAAGAAGCTCGTCGATTCTCATGAGAAACTGTAATTGAATAAAAAATTTAGAAGCAGGTTCTGGAATTCTGAGTGTAAAATAAACCTTAAAGAGGGGATCAGACAGGCACTTTTAACATCAAATGCTATATCGTAATTTAGGGCAATGGCAAAACTTGAACAAGATGTAATATACCTAATAATTCTATTCATAAATATGGATTGATGATTTGATGCATTTGTTATATATTTTTTTTTTGATCCCATACTATTATAAACTCGGGTTTTACCGTCTTATTTCCGCAGGCCCTCTTTTTAACATGACTGGGAACCCAGCAGCCAGCAGCTGGTGAGGGCGAAATCAAATCACTAAATCTGTGCGGGATATTAACAGTAATTCGGTAAGGCGAGCGATAAATAAACTTGGGCGATAATTTAGCGTTAAAGTTAATCTCGAATTTACCAATTTTCTAATTGCACGGCTGTACATTTAGTGTTTCGCGAAGTTGACCGTAAATTAAAACTTGTGACTTGAACAACTCGGAGAGTTCACCCCGCGGCACACCCATTTGCGCCCGTTTCACTTCCGTCCCGGCCTCTCGCCCCTCCTCGTTTTTCCGTCCATTATTCAAGTCGAGGGGCACTTTTAAAACTGAAACTGTTCGGCACTTTTTCAAAATAATGTCATTAAATCAGCATCGAATTGCCCCTATTCCGCCGGAATTATTTATAACGGCCCTTTGTTCCGCCCTGAATTTTCTGTCCGCTGAAAGGAAGTGTCCTTAACGAGCCCTGCAGGGTCGGTCGTATTTACAGACGGAAAGGCCGGAAACGCGATTTGCGCGGCTTCAGTTGAAAAATCACCTGAAATTAATTAAAGTAAATATGTTTGCCTCGGCGATTTGATTTTTTTTTTCGCGAATCACTCGGGATTGGCGTTGACGTAAATAGGCGTCGAGCTCCCGGTTTTGGCAAAAATCACAAGAGGGAAACGAAGGACGTAAGCGGATTAAAATATAAAACAACGCTTACGTCCCGGACTCAAAATCAATTCGTTTCATTCAAGATCCATTAGCATTCTATATCGCGATTTTGTATTTTGACGTGGACATAATAAATTGTATCCTCGGCCCTTAAATAAAGAAATCATCTCTAGTAAACCCATTATCTGATGAAATATCGTCCGTAATGACAGCTTTTTCCGATATTGAGTTACAAGTTGTCAGTCCGAGTTGGTGTCTCTGCTAGGGATGGGGAGATAATGGAGGGGAGCCGACCGTTGCGACTTCTCAACTTCATTAGGCCCTAACAGTAAACAGGATTTGATTACAAGTGACGGCGAATTATTCCTGTTGGGAGTCGGAGAGACAAAAATTGATGCTCAGCACTCGAGGCCGCACTCTGCAGCCCATGCATAACCATAAGGCCGTTTATTTCAAGAATTATGCCGCACGCCCTAATGCTCAACGGTGGGTATCTTATTTTCACCAGTAAAAAGATTTAGTGGCGTTAATATCGTCCATAAACATAAAAGGCGTGCGGTTAATAGTAGGAAAGAAAGTATGCCCAGACAGTTTAAAACGAATTTTGTTTATTTTTTAGTCACCATCACAAGAACGTTAACCGTTATGGAACCTGACATCTATAATTTTAAATCACCATCACCAACGACCCTCGACAATATTAACCCACCCCTGTTTCAATTATTTTTTTGCAAATAATAACATCCACTAAGTGATGGGGTACCTACAACCCGACTAGAACTATTGAACTTGACGTTTCAAAAAAAAAGTTCAAAGAAATATGTGTATCAAGAAGAATATGGTAAATAAAGAAATAAGGTAAATAAAAGAAGTCCACTTAAGTACCTTGTTGAAAATAAAATTCAAACTCTAATTCATGCATGTTATTAATTGATCCGCCCGTCGCCGAGACGAGGTCACCATCTTTTGTTCTAGCATCTTTTGTTCTTTTGGCCGTCACCGGATGTACTGTGGTGCCGTGTGCTATTAGGTTAGACTATATAAGGTTAATGCGTATTAGTTTTAGCGAGTTCTAGTAAAGCTGCCACACGAGCAACATCTCCCGTTTGATTGTAATTAGTTGTTTTACTAAATAAACGTTTTATATAGCAAAAATCAAACTTGGCTAAAATTATTTAACACAACTTTTGTAATAGTTTTTATGTTATGCAGGTATAACTACTTAACTGCTGAATACATTTTTTTCAAAAAAATTGACCAAGTGGGGCCAATAAAACTATGTAAAAAATTGGTATAATTATTTAAAATAAAAAAGTTGTTACTTTTGACACACCCTGTATAGCTGAAGTACCTACTGAATATAATTTCAAATGATAATTCATTATGACTCCGTAACAAATTTTATTTTTTAAATTTAATTGCTAGTTGGAAAACTTTTAACGTCAATCACTCTGTATACTTAAATTTGGCCCATCATCCGTCGGTTCATTGACTATTATTGAGCTTTACTTGTAAATAATGTTTAGTGTCCAACACACTGTATACTCTTACTTAGCATAAAAGGTTGCTTGCTACGATTTGATCATAGACATTGGTCAAGAAATTCTTTGAAAAGTTAAAGATCATTAATAATTTGCAACAGATGATTGGTTTCAAGAGTACATATGCGCAATAGTGATGGCCGTTAATAAGTAATAAATAAAAACAAAATTTAATTTGCGAGCGCCGAACTGTCAATTTTAACATCGCGATTTGCGACCTTTAATTCATTGAACCAGAAGGGGTTGTTTACTTCCTTTTAACATTGTACGGGGTTGATACAATGTCCGTGAATTGCCCGTGCCTTAAATGAATGAAATTGGGAAAACGACCGCACGTTAACAGTCGATTACAACTGAAAACTTAATTAAATAAAGTCGCTAAACCAGCTTTATCCCTTTCTGTTTACCTCGCATCATGCACGTCTCTCAACTTTTACACCATTTTTATTAGGCCATTATTAAAGTTCTCACAACAAGAATTTCTCGATGTGTATTCACTATTCAACAATATATCGTCGACGAAACTTTTAAATAGTGAATATTAAAGCCATAGGCAACGTCTCGACAGGTTAACTCTCCGAAGCGCGAATTTTATAGACGATTACTTTTAAAGCGATTCCGCACCACACCGAGTTGGTACTCTTTGAAGTTGAACTTTCAAATCGTCGTTAATCAACTCCCTCAATGGAGATGGGCGTGTACTGGGCTTTGATAAAGGAGCGACTTGTTTTATTCTTGTGTTAATGTTAAGTGGGAACGCACCATTGTTATGACTACACTTGGCGGGTTAAGGAACGAAGTCTGTAACTACACACGAATTTGTTTCAATTAAGACGAAGTTTTGTTAATCTCCCAGATACGTTCTAAGGCGTAACTTGAATAATGTTCTTACTTTAGTAGCTGCTCTAATTTAATTTTTTTATCTAGTTTACAAATAAAGTTTTACAAGGTGAACCTTAAGGTCCCCAAAAATCTCATTTTTGTAATTTCAATTCAATTAAATAGCTACATTTTAATCCATTTAAATGCTATCAACGTATTGTTAACAAAATTGTATTGTGACAACCAGCAGCATTAGTTCTAACTTTGTTATATTTATATTATTAATGCCTTATTATAAAAATGTTGTAATTATGATTACGTATCGTAGAGACCCCAGTCACGAAGTTGTAGGTCGAAATAACTTTTAATTAACTGAAATATTGTTAAGATATAAGTTTTTTGCTAGCGCTAGTTTTGTTTATGTTTCTTTACTTTCTTTTCTCAAGAAGCTGCCGCAAGTGGACTAAAGCTCTTATCTTCATAATTTATGGCTATTAGCCACGGCATAAGATTTGCGAGTTAAACCTCAAAACGTTGGTTATCTAGTAAAGTCAGACTCAAAACAAGCTTCAATAAATCTCACAATATATCCTGTTTTGGAAAATGCTTACTATTTTACATGCTAAATGAATTGTTTGAGACCTTCGATAAACGACTTGGACTGGATCAATGCAGAAAACACAGAATTAGTTTTAAGTTTTACATAATGCAAACCAATTACAGCAAAGCATTTATATATTACGGAAATCAATATCTTTTTTTGCTTTCCTTGCTCTAGCTCCCTAGCACATCTACATCTATAATTTTGCATAAAATTATTTACCATTTGCACAACATTTTATTGCTTGTGTATTTTTGATCAACAAATAGTATTTTTAACTGCTAAATAATATAAGACACTGTCGAGAATTAAATATCTGTGTATTATGTTAGAATTAAATGCGGAATAAAATATGGTGAACATTTAGTATTTATGGTCAACAAAAGTTATTATTATGTCAATATTTGGTTGTCGCTTTAAGATTATGTATTTTCTTAATTTTGGTGAGCATTTAGTATTTCTGGGAAATGAAAGTATTTTTTTGTATGAAAATATTGGGTAAATTTGGTAGACTGTTAAATACGACCCATTATTTATTCCATATTCCAATTTCAGGGTCCGCTTCCAACTTTTTCATTCCGTTAAAATTGGAGAAAGACCTGCAGCAATTCATTGTTATCAACTCCTTCGATATTTCGGAACGGTTGCGTGGGTTTTACGGTACCAGCCATATATTTGCAAACTTTTTGACGGGAGGCTGTTACTGAGCAATCAGTCTAGTGGACAGTGTTATCAGGCCCGGAACACATTCCATATTTCTCTGCCCCAAGCGATAACCATTCTTAGCTCTTTCCCCCTTCGGATCATCGAGTTATCCCTTTTCCTCCACCCTTCTATCAGCGACGTCCTGTCTATTGCACGTACCCGGACGCGATTTTGCATTGTCCGGTTTTTCTTCCGAATCCGGCGGTGTGGTGATTAGTTGCAAGTGAAGCTCGGACAGGTTCGTGAAATCGTTCGCTATCACCATGTTCAGGAATCAATTCTAGGGCTAAGCCGTGTTAGACTTATTGATGTCCTCGCATTTGTCTGTCCGTCCCTCGTATTCAAACCGACACCTGAATGTCCGGCTTGACTGTTCCAAGCCCGAGTCTCACCAATCCGAATCCCGGAGTTCTTTGCTCGACTTGATGAAATCCCAAATCGACTTCCTCGACTCCTATTTATAACCGGCGTCGTGACGGGGACGGACGCTCTTAATATTTGATACGGCCACATAAATTAGTGATCAGCAGACGCGTCGGTCTAAATTGTTAATGATTGGGGACCTGAGGGATACCGCGATGCTGATGGAGCAGATGGAAGCGGAAATCTCGGGATTGAACAGAGGGGTTTTAAGAGGCGGATTTTATTGCCAAAATTGAGACGTTTATCGAGTGCCGCGGGACCCTCCAAATTCATACCTGTGCAACGCATTTCAGCTGCTAACCCATCTCGGCAATGCAGAATGACTCCTTCCACTGGTAAAATTTACATCATCGCCCATTACTTGCATGTAGATTCGCACCGGAAAAAGAAAAAGAGGGAAGGGAGGGGTGAACTTTTTGTGTCTCTATTGTTCCCCATTTTATTGATCTGATCTTCTTCAGCAACTATAAAACACTCACCCAGATTAGCTGAAGATTTTTAAGTTTTAAAGTGGTCTAAATTGGCAGAAGAGAAGTTAACCATGCAAGAAGTGCCCGTACTTTGGTACTTTTACACTAATTGTAACTAAAACAATCTTAAATTTAAACCCACATTCTCCACCCAATAAAAGCACTTTAGATTATCATAGATATATGCCCGCGTTTATTGTTCCAATTTCTTTATAAATTTGAACACTTCTTGGTCGGAGTAATTTTCTGTAAATCGATAAAAATATGGAGATTCATCAAGAATTTTTTATGAGTTAAGTTGACGCGCTTCAAATTCTAACGTCCACCCAATTCAGGAGATAATCCGGAACATTTCAATTCTTCACGTTACTCTTGCCTTTTATACAAAAAAGAAAAAAAATTGTTTAAAAAGAATTCGTTCCCGCAGGCTAATTTCATATTCGCGCAGCGTTTTTCTAGATACAGTCGTGGAAACTTGAAAGGATTATTCTCAAATGCATACCTACTTCGAGTTGAATTAATATTTAATGACCTTCTACATTTCTCGCATAACCTTAACCTTGTACTTATTACACCACTTAAGTGCATGCACTATCTGATAATTTATTTTATTAAATTCTAGTCTAGGAAAAACGCGGTATTAAAAACCAGCATAATTGCTAACAAGCATTTTCACAGCATTTCCATCAAGAAAATGTCCATTTTATTGCTTGGAAATTTTATTCAACTGATTATATCCGATGGGATAGATTAGGTGCAAATTGCTTCTAAAAGTCTGGCTTTAAGTCGACCTCTACTTATCAATCTCTATGTGTCTATTAGCAAAGCGGTGTATGAATCAATAAAATTAACGGGGAAGCTTAATGCGGCATAATTTTCTTTTTGTACTACGTCTTCTAGAAGCGACTTTAATGGCAGGGCTATATTACGTGCGGTTAGTTTTCAGTTACGGTAAAACCGAACGGAATGTGTTAGGGTAAAATCAATTTTTAGAAGAAACGTTAATCTTGGTGCTACTAGAGTAGTGTAAGATGAGGGCTTCACGCCCACCCTCTCCACAATTTTTGTTATAGCGTTGCCTGTCTACTCAGTTTGCTCAACTTACTATTTTTCCTGTTCTAAACAACTTTAAACATGTTCTATACAGCATCGTTTAAAGTTGTTTAGAACCTGTGTATAGTTGTTTAGAACATGAAAAATAGTAAGTTGAGCTAACTGAGTAGGCAGGCAACGCAGTAACAAAAATAGTGGTGCGGGGTGAGCGTGAAGCCCTCATCTTACACTACTTACTAGTATTAAAAAACATCATAGAGCATTGTAACAGGCGAAAATGAACCAAAAGTTTTACGACTTTTAATTTCAAGCTTTCACATGATCGACCCGATTGATGCTTAAATATGTAATTAGCATTAGGGTGACTACCCCAATAATCAGAGACCTTGCCATCTCTCATGATTTCTGACCTTGGCATATTCTGACCGAAAGCGGAACTTCAGGGACGTTAGAATTTCTAAAATTGACTGCATTGACTGCAATCGGAGAAAACTTGAAAAAGACGGATATAGCAAACGGTTAAGAGCTCTGCGTACGTATCCTACGTATCAAGATCAGTGATCATGAGAGCTGGCAAAGTCTCTATCTCCCAACCGCCAGACCAAATCCGAACCAAAAATAAACAGTCAATGCTGCAAAAGGTGTGAAGGTGTGAAGAGTTAAAAATAATCCAAGAAAAAAAGCTACGCAATTAAAAAAGCTATCTTGCTAAAAATTCTACTAGTACTTACTGTGAAATTTTCCATTCTAAAGTATCATAAAGAAATAGTATGTCTAGTCACAAGGAATAGAAATTGACCGTTGCCTTTGTACATTATGTGTTTGAGGTCAAGACCATGATGAAAGAATAAATTTTTTGCCTTTTCAAAATAACACCCCAAAGGTTAAGTAATACTGAATACTAAAATATATATATACAGAATTTACAGAACATAAGATATCTTACATATTTTATGTAAACATTTTTGTTGTAAGTCACTTATGTAACGAGTTACAGCGGCCAAATTTGGAACAACAATCATCTTTTAAACACCGCTTAAGAGACTAACTTATATTAAGAAAAGCATAAATTGCAGATTGAAAACTTAGTTCCTTGCATCAATTTGATTTCTAATTTCAGACCTCTCAATTTCAAAGATCGAAATTTATAATTAAAGGAGATCTTCAAAGATAATATGCGCAGATTAGTGTCTTGATTAACGACTTCGAAACCAAACACATTTTCTGTATCAATGCGTTTGCCTTTCACGGGAAGTGTACAAACATTTATAAGTTGAAAGGAACATTCTACTGGATAATGAAGCAGTGAAGTGACTGTGCTGTGAAAATCGAAATTTAAAAAAAAATACGGAAAAAATTTGATGCATTAATTTAATTAAAATCTTTTCGGAGTCAAACAAATTACTCCGACGTATCCCTCTGAATATCCTAAGCAAACTCACAGAAAACCTGAGAAAATCTGTACAACTTTCGTAAGTGTATAACTTTCTAGAAGGAAAGCATCTACCAAGCAAGCGCGGGGCTCTTGACTAACAAACAAAATTAAAAACACTGTAGCGAAAAAGATTAAAAGTTTGCTACTTTAAATGGTAAATTTTCCCGTTCTGTTAAACGCAGATCCACCTGGCACGGCAATTATTATTGGTTCGATATACGATTTTGGAAATCGGTCTTGTTTCAAAGCGTACACTCTGGAACAAATTAACAGACAGTAGCGCATACCAATCAGTTAGCATCTGTTCCAGACGTCTTTGTGATGCTAAAATTAGTCGCCTTCATGAACTGTAACTTGCGACCGGGATGCAGAGAGGTATTAAAAATGCATCGAAATACACAGAGAGGGCAAAAGGGCGGTTTAACTGGAATTAGACTCGACGCTTTGACAAAAAATTCAACGAAAGCATTGAAGAATTATCAACAGATGCCACAGGTAATTTTCGATTTGTAGTCAATTCTAGTTTAAATGAACCAGACAGGTCCTGGAAATATCGGCGATTTTGCTGCAGACAAACGGAACTTGTTCAAATTTTAATTCCTGAAATTTACACAATTGTTGTTTCAGTGTTTAGCAACTGATAGTCGATTTATGTAAATATCTGCGAAGGTAATTTCTAGATGAGGCTATATTGGGGTAGTAATTTACAAGTAATTATCCTTTATTGGAACAAAAGAAATTTGCGAGTGTTTTTACTGTTGTTTGTGCGATAGTTATTCCACTGAGGTCTGAGTCGTATTAAATTCGTTTACTGCCTGCAAGTACTTGCTTGTTACCTGGCTTCCGAGTCGGTAGTTATTAAAGTAGTGATTTGGAATTTTAAAAGAGCTCCGGTTATAAAAAGGATTATTTTTAGCCGGTTCATATCAAGGAGAAATATCGATTGAACTTTTTACTCGTTTATTCTCGTAGAATATTCAAGTTTCAATACTTGCACTTGACTGTGTCGTTATGCAGATGCAGCATGCAAAAAGTACATACCCCGATTTTTAAAGTTCAACTAGGACAACCAAGAAACCAACGTTTTATATGGAAGAATGAAAACTTCAATCAAACATATCTTCTGTTTCTATTATTACTATTTACCAGTAATTAACAAAGGTTTAAGTTCTTCACAAGGCTTTAACATTTTGAGTTCTGAAATAAGGCGTGAGAGGGCTACAATTTTTTTACAGTTTATTTCTGATAGTCTGATTATGTTTACTCACACTCACAGAAGTGTAAACAATCATTTTTATAAGTATGTATAGTATAGGTATAGCACAATTATTTTTTTGCTTGGGCCACATCATAGAGACTTGACACAAAAATTAATGTCAATTTGTTAACAATAATACCTAGTTAGACCGAAAAAAAACAAACAAAATGTTGAATAAAGTGATATTTTTAAATCGTGGAAAAAATATTGTACATAACTCGCTAGAAATTGGTAAACACACTCGTATGATTATCGCACTTGACCTGCGATCTCTTGCAGCAACCTTTACAATTATGTGTTAAAAGAGTAACTTTTCGTGTTTGTTGTGTAATGTATCCTACAACACATTGAAACTATAATTCTTTAAAAATCCGTAGTAATTAATTTATTGTTCGTTCTTTTACTTAACATTATTTACAAGTTAACAACATAATTTTCTATGTTATATCACCAGCAATGAAACACCCGGTAAAAATTATGGTCATTGTTTATTTTACCCACTCTTCGATTTTCAAAAAACTAATTACACCAACGCATTCGTCACCATTTATACATATGTAGTAGTTATTGGGCGTACTGCGTCATTTCAGGGAATGCCCGGCAATCGCTGTAATTAATATCGTTAAACTTTCTGTTTTAGGGCAAGGAAAATACAGGGAAAGGTGAGGAGGATAAGCAACACTAAATTTATAAATTGCCTATTCTCCTAACCTTTTCCTTGCCCTAAAATAGAGAGTTTAACGATTTTAATTACAGCTATTGCCGGGCATTCCCTGAAATGACGCACTACGCCCAATGACTACGACATATACATTACGAAAATCAATATCTTTTTTTGTGCAAACTACTTATATTTTTATTCTTATTTTCCTTGCCCTAGCACATCTTTATTTATAAATTTTGCATTAAATTATTCATCATTTGCACAACATTTCATTGCTTAAAATGGCATTATAATGATGTTTCACGATGGTTTCCAAAAAAAAAACACCGCAAAAAGCGAGAAGTGGGCATTGTAAACAATTACCAAAAATTATTTGTAATCAAGTGAACCCATTTAAGTTATTTTGAATAGGAATTAAAGTAAACTTTGCATCATTTTATGTTATTCGAAACTGCTAAGATTCATTCGTATTCAAAAAGTCTAGCGGGACACTTCGACTTTGCCGCATAGTTGTGAAAGCAAGTAAAATAAATACAAATTGCTATACCAAAATAAAATAAAATCTCATAATATAAAAAATAAATAAATATAAATGTGCCAAAACCAAAATACTTATAAATTTGAAGAGTTGTATCTCACGGAACATTGCGCATGAAATAACCATCATGTGAAGTGGATCTTGCGAATCTCTTAAAATGTACTTGTTGCTACGGTCAAGGTGACAACTGCAGTCTTGACAGAAATCCTTGGAAGATTTTAAAGATCGGAACGTTTCCTATACAACGAAATTGAATCGGCAGGTATTCAGGAGGAATTCCCGCGTCGTCGAATTCTTCAGCAACCGCTCCAAAACCCGGTGCATTCGCCACATAATCCACGGGGTTCGCTGTCTAAGGGTAAATAGCAATTCGGTATTTATAAATTTCTATTTAGCACCTATTTATATCCCCAAGCGCTGCGACATACGTGCCGAATATTTACTCAACCGAATTGTCCGAAAATAGCAACAAGTCACGTGTATTATTAGCCCGGCAACACCAAGATAGTTCAACTCCAAGTTTTCAGCAACAGTTTCAGATCGCGGCTTTCGGCTGAAAGTGATTCCGATAAGGTGTCTCAGTGATGTGACCGTATTAATGAGGACGAACGTGATCCGAGTGCTGAGAGTAATGATTTGGGTTAATACTCGATGAAAGATTGTGTTTAATTTAATGCCAGTGATTTACGTTTTTTAATTAGTGCAATTTTGGGAAGGACAGTCAATTATGTCCATAAACTCCGAGAAAAATGTCGACGTATTGTTCGTGAAAAGCGACTAATTGAGTTGCGTACTGCGGTGGAAATAACTCAAAATAATATTTTCGCATCGAATATTTGGCATGTAGTCAACAATTTTGCACGTTTCCCGACGATCGATTGGTTTCGGCGATAAAAATGACGCGTTTTCATTGAAAATCCTGAAAATGACGTACATCACGACAACACTGACGATAATCGTAACGTTATGGAGTTCGCCGATCGCGAGCTTTTCCTATGATTCCAGCACGTACATAAAAGAGTACACTAGACCAATAAGTCTAAAACAGGGAACTCTGCAAGGGATAGTGGTGGCCTTCAGAAATACCATAGCTGGCAGGAAACTGCCTGCAGTGGAGCAATACAAGGGAATTCCCTACGCGGCACCCCCCGTCGGAGAGTTGAGGTTCATGCCCTCGGGCAGCGCTCCCTCTTGGTTCGGAACCAAGTTCGCGGATACTTTCGGACCTGTGTGTCCTCAGAGGTTCCCCGATGCCAGGACGATGGGGCCGGAACGACGGGAGCAATTTTTGAAGCTGAAGGAGTCACTGCAGAACCAGAGCGAGGACTGTTTGTATTTGAATATTTATGCTCCGTATCAAGGTAAGGCGGTTGCAGATTTCTGTCGGGACGATTCCGGGGATTTAATGGGGGAGAAGGGAGATTGAACAAGTTTCGGGTTATAAACGGTTGCTCGGGAGCAGAGCCACACCTGTCTCGCCCTTATCACGAACAGTCAAAATGTAAATCTCTCTTGATGCTTTTTTTGCTGGCGGGAACGGTTTAGTGTTTTGCATAGATGAATTTGCGCTTTGCGAAAAGAGGACATCCATCAATTTTGTCGAGTCTACAGATCTTAATTAAAATGAGTGAAAAGTCGCGGCAAAACACTCTTAGAAGAACAAAAAGATCAGCGGTTATGCAACGTTAAGTCAGCTTATCTTCTGCCTAGGTACTATACTAACTGAAAATTTAATATTTAGAATACAAATTGCAAAGATGGTCGACATCACTTAAGTCACTGTATTGTCGTTCATTCCAGAACAATTATTTTTATACATATTTAAAGTCTACACACAAAGTTAATACCCTAAATTTATGTCGTTTACGTATAACCCAGACTATAAAAAGAAATCTGAATTATTTGCCCGGAAACGTACAAATGATAGTATCATTTTTCTGAAGGTATCAATAAAGTGAGTTGTTTTAGAACTTTTCAGTATTACTCCAGTAAACTAAAATTATCAAAATCTTTAGTCAAGAATTTAAGACACTTATAAAATTTTACGGCAATAAGGCCAACGTCAATTAAAAATATAATTGACATTTATGTATTCTAGATTTTAGTTAAAGTCACCAATTGATTGAAGAAATTGTCACATTAACGATTTGTTTTAAATTTAACGGAAATTTATTTCAGTGTTATAGCTGGATAGCAGAAACGTCTTCCCTATTTTTAAATATTACCAATATTTTGTATTGTAGATTCTGACTCAACAAAAATCACATAAATTAGTTGAAAAATAAAAATATTAATAAAATATCTATGGGAATCATAATTTAGTAATTATGTTATAATTGATCAAATTATGGAACTTTGTTGTGTCCTAGTTTATTTTTCTTCAAAATCACTAATGTTTCTAATAAAAATTCCACTCTTATTTATTATCTAAAGTAGGTATGTATGTGTCGTTTTTTTTCGTCTGTAAATGCAACACAATATTGCCAAATCTGTCATTCTTTTAACAAGGGATCTGTGGTGGGATTTTCGAAAAAGCGATAGCGATCGAGTCGCTATCTTTACGATATCGGTCCCTTTGGAGGGAAGGGGCTTAGGGGAGGATCTTTTCAAAAATGCGAAACCAATCACTTTTCAGCAATTTGTTAAGGTGAAAAGTTTTCAAACTACCTAACCTAAGTATCGTGAACGTAAACCTCGTGGACTTTAACACACTAAACAATTGTCACTTATAATATTCCTAGTGCATTAATTATTTTCGGAAATTTTTTCGAATGCATTTCTAAAACGTATTAATTAGCCCGAGTGGAACATGCATGAGAATAAAATTTCCGGAAAAAAAAAATTCCAGGAAATTTTTATATTGTCATAGAAACGACACCGAATTCTGTTTTTCTATTAGCTACTTTTCAGTGTCGTGCGATTTTTATCAAAATGGATACCAACGATACATGATAACTTTATTCAGTAGTACCTACATATGTGCAAACATTCGGAAAAATTGATCATAAGAGTCAAGAGTTACGACAATATTCAAGAACTCTTTTTCCGTTATCAACCGTTTTCGAGAACATGTTTATTAAGAAAAGCCGTTTTATTTTTTGATTATATATCCGCCTCTCAAGTTTGTAACAGTTATTCCGGGACACTCTGTATACAAAAATTGAGATATGCGTATGGATTCAAACTCGCGTTTCAATCTGACAGAGTTAGAATATAAGCTACTGTAAATTATGAATCCATCAAATTATTATAAATGTAACAAAATTTGTGGAGGATATTATTTTGGTATAGAAACATACTTTATGGTACGATTGTACCTAGGACTTTTGTTTACAGATATTTTTTCTGAATGTAATTACAATTGTCCAAGTTGACTGGGATATAACGTTTATTCAAGGAAATAATTAAAATGTTTGTCGAGATTAAGATTTTTTAAAATTTGCAAGCACGTTTTGAAGAAGAAATTTAAATAATCTAGAGATCATTTAAAAGTGGTTTCGGAAATGAAAATTGTTATTTTTTACCTACAAAAGTAATAATATTGGTACATATTATCAACAACAAGGTACAGATTATTTAAAAAACCCCTTGTTAATCTCCAAATAACGATAAATATGCAGTATCCTGAAGAATCGCTTTTAAAGCAGCACCTTCCGACTTGTAGAAATGATTTCTACCAAAAACAGGTAAACTTGGGTGCCGGAGGCTATAACCCTTTCACTTGTACCTGAAAATATCTGAAAATCCAGCCCCTAAGCCGTCATCTACCAATGCCATTCATAGGGATGCACGTTCGAAAGACCAAAAAAAGCGATAGCCTCTTGGAACTCTCTGTTTAACCGATGGAAATCCATAGCGACTCAGCTGATATCTAGCCAAAGCAACCGTTTACGGTCGCTTAGAAGCGACTCGATCGATATTGCTTTTTCGAGAATCCCACTACTGATCTGATAGCAGGTATTTTCTCTAGCCCGGTGACACTTGCGGCACAACCGCTGCGGCGGCGCCGCAGCGTTTATGGAGTACGTGTTCACACTTTGGCGACGTTGCCGCAAGTTGGCGTGAGCTACGACTATGAACAAATTATCGAGTAATTGTAACGTTGTCGTACCATAACCAATATGGGTAAATTGGATTATTATCACCTACTAGTTACGTGATTTTACAATAATTGAAAAACAAGACAATAAAAAAATTCAGAAAACACTGGAAACTAATTATGAGCTTAGAATTTATAAAGATGTAACGTTAACGATCGGATAAGAATTCAAATTGAATTTAGTTAAAGGAATTTATTACGATCACTCAATTATTTTTTGGCCTAATATCTACGGACTAACTCAATTTCTCATCGTTTTTTGTTCTTCTTCCCTAGCGCTCTTTTTTTCTGTGGAGGAAAAATCCGTCATGAACACCCCGTGCTTGTTTCGAACGCACAGGGTAGTGCCGGACTCTTACCGGTTAAAACCCCTCCGGCACCTGTTAATCCATCCCCCCGGAACCGCGCAAACATTACTTGTAGGTGGTTGGTGCAGTCCGGCTCCGAGTGTTCACTCATACCCTTCAGCTTCAGCCGCCAATCTTTCTCTCTTCTGCATGTCCTTCTCGTCGCTCTCTTTAATAGCCATAATTCTGTCAATCACGTCCGCCACCGCCACGGAGGATATAAGAAGTAGGGAGGGAGAGTACCGGCTCGGACGTGAAGCCGGAAGCCGCCATTTTGGTACCCTGCAGACATTCTGTCACGTGCAAGTGCGATAAAGAAGTTATATTGCTTTCCTTTTCTTTTTTAATTTGGATTTCTACGATATTAATGTTTGAAAAATGATTAGTCTAAAATATATTTAGTTTTTTCAACAAGAAAATGTTATTGTAAACATATTTTTATATAAAATTTATGGTTTCTTATGCAAACTTTCAATTATCCGGTTCAAATGGGTTCAAACTTTGAGCGTAGTCTTGCGGGTTGCATACTCAAATGCCTTGAAATCCTCTGCCGTCTCGCGGCTTCACTTTTCCTCGCCCATAAGCTTGGTTACTCTCCCTCCCTACTTCTTATATCCTCCGTGGCCACTGCGGTCCAGGCCTCCTCTGTCTCCAGCTCCAGCATAATATCGAAAATGCTGTCGACGTCCACGGATCTACCCAGCCTCTCAATACATTTGTTCCTCTGCCGCTTCCAAATTGGGCACCAGAACACTGTGTGCTCCCCTTAGTAGGAATACTCGTTGTCCTCAGTTCTCTCGATGCCATATTATATTAGATAGTTTCGGAAGTACCCGTGTCCGATTAGCACCTGCGTCAGGTGGAAACCGACCTCCTTGTGCTCCATACTTGCCCACGTTTTGATTTGCTTAATTAAGCGCTTTGTCCAGGTAGCCGAATCCGGCCGCTCCCATTGTCTTTACCATTCGTCTAACGCCAGTCTCCTGTCTTTTCCCAGGCGCTCCTATCTAAAAAGTAAAGGTAAACCCAAAAGTAAAGGTGAGTAATGATAGATATTTATAGATATTTTCAGATCAGTGAATTTACACAAACTGTTTACTCTATGTATTAATTTATTTGAATAAGTCAATTAGCAGCATCTAAATAACTGAGTTATTAAGTATTTGATGTGCATGAATGTTTAGTGTTAGGGTTTAGTTTAGTTTAATCTGCAATAGTTGATTACTACAAAAACAAAGTAATTAGTCAACTATCGCGCAAAAGCACCAAATCCCTGAATCAATTATTAGCAGTCGTTTTTATTTCGCAAATGGTCTTTATGAATTTGATATAAAATTATTACATATAATTTGAGTATAAATCTCATTCCAAGATCTTGCTTTTTTGAACTGCTAGCTTTCTGCTCAGTTATAATAGTGCATACTTTGGTCTGAGAAAATGATGAAGCTATAAATGTAAAGTCCAGAGGATTTTGGTTTAAAGTTTAGAACAACTACAAAAATGTTTGAAAAAGTCTTTAAGTACCTATACCTAAGCCGTCAGAGTGTGATATTTTAGAAAGAAAACTGGTAATGCCATAAACTTTTTTTCTCCAAAATCTCTTTTTAGAAATTTTCTAAATTAAGTGACTAGGATAAAAGTGTAGAAATTAAAAAGTGAAGAAATAACTTTTCTACGTATATTTTTTGAACTAATTATCTATTATTATTATTTAAACCAATATGTACTGCATTAGAACTTTCCGATGTATGTACAAAAATCTGAAACGGCAAAGTCGAATTTTTAAGATGTTTCAAATTGTAGTATGGAACCAAAAATACCATGACGCCTCTCGAGTTCCGTCGTGGCCTGTCAATATACATGTATGTGATAAAAATAAGTAGGTGGTAGGCGCCAATGCCGAGCAATTCACGTGTCGCGTAGGTATCTTCCTCAACGTAATTCTTTTAAATAAATAAATCCACTACTTTTCTATTTGTTTACTAAATTCTTTTTAACCACAACTTTTAATTTACAAATTTAGAGTAACTGGCAACTCTCCAATATTTGTTGAAACGAATAGGGTTAATTAAAACCCACAATATAAACAAATTTTTGTTTACCGGTTTTTTTATTCATCTGTTAGCAAGTAAGTACCTACTGAATTTTTGAATTATTAATCAAGAAATTTATATTTTGACCTAAAAGCAAGTAATAAGGATTGGTATTAAGGATTTTCTTATTTCACTTACCAAACCTTATGGAGAAAGTCAAGCACCTTCATTTTAGGCTCTTTGTAACTGTGAAACCAAAAGCTCTAACTGATGTACAGAGTAATGTGTAGAGTTATTATCTTGAAACCACTTTTGAATATGTTATGAACTACTTTTATGGCGATACACATGGTGCAACAAGTATTTAACTGTGTCCTTACTTGAGGGCTGAAGGCTTTAAACAAAGCACCGTAAACCAAATATTACTATTAGAGCTTTTCCGAAGATAAAACAAATCTAAAAATATACTCACTGATATATTCAAAACAAAACGTATCGAGAGCACGCGAGTTCATTGGTCTTTTAAGCTTCAGGTATTGCCTTAATTTATCCAGGAAAAGTCTCCAACCATAATTAATAACTTTAGGGGCAAAAATAAATCAGTCTTTAAAGGCGGGTTTCAGTTTATGATTTTTCATATCGCTCTGGATTAAGATAGATGGTTCGCAGTGACAGTTTTATTTCTGGCCTCCCGGCCGTGTTCACGTGACCACGGGTATTAGAGGGATCCGGCCGCGCGGCTCTTGTTTTCCGTTTCATTATCTTTCTGCTGCCGAGAAGGGAGTTTTCGTCTTTAGATCCGGGCTTGGGAGTTTGTTGCATGGTTTGACCGCATAAAATATGAACGCATCGCTGTATGTTCGAGTAAACAAACGTATTTAAGAGCAAACGAAACTTGTTATCTTTCGTTTGTAGGTTTATTTTGCATAAAACGCTATAAACAGGATGGGTTGATATATTATGGATCTTAGATCAAAAGAATCGTGGACTTCAAAGGATTTTTTATGGAAAACATCTCATTAGTTGCGGCACAGGTTTATTCGGAGAAAACACAATCGGACGTCGTCATCCACGACAAGCAGCATCTATCCACAAACCCACTCCCTTCGGTCCATAACTAACTATCCAAGAGTAGTAAATACCGTATAACTAGGTGTAAGTGTTTTCAAATTTATGCAAAGAAATCTTCAAGAAGAGAACTTTCTTGGCTTTGCTGCTTTCATGAGACTTTTGGTTAAAAGTTGTTGCTCTCTCATAAAAGTGCCTGTAATTGTCTCTGGCCTAACACGCACCAGAAATACTAAAACTATACTAAAATTTTTGTAGCAACTTTACCGTTCAAGTTTCTTCCACAAAATTAATTTGTTAGAAAAGAGAAAACTTCAACGAGGGCACAGCATAAGAAACTTCTACACTAATCCTAGATAACGCACCTTCAAGGCGATGCAAATCTTTAGGTAACATGCCTCCACTGGTATCTCTATCGAAATCTCCTTCGCGGCTAACTGCCGAGATTTTTATAGAACAAATTAAAAAATTCTCGCGCAGCATTTAAGTTGGAATTTGCGCCGTTATGTCGGTAATGAAACGTCGCCGGATGTTTGTCATCCCCAACGGCAATATTCGCAATATTTAAATATCCGCCACCACCAGAGCAACAAAGGTAATTATATCTTAGTCGCGCGGCGAGGCAGTTTTTTGTTAATTTAAAATGTAAACTAAGTTATTAAGCAGCAGGCTGTATGAAGTAATAAGGCATACAGCCGTGTCTGTAATATTCATGGAGAGGGAGGCTGTGCAAGGCTAATACGAGTAGAAGTACCGCCACTAGAGGCCTCTGTGAGCGTGACTGGGCCTGAAATGACCCCCTTACGAGATAACAGCTGCCCTGATCCCAGTGGGCTGGGACCTTATGAAGCTTCTTCTATGAACTGGACATTGCTTATTGTACATTTGCCAGGCTCTACAAGCCTAATTTCGTTTTTATACGCGCCAATTTCCATTGAAGCAAAGCGCGTAAAAACCAACCCCATTCCGAACAAATTGTCGTAAATTCACCCCCAATAACCCGTCGACTTATTAACTGATACAAAGTGTCTAAAACGTGGAACAAACCATTAAATCACCCGTCCAGTATTAACCGGATGCGTCCTGCATAATTGAGTATTGAATACGAACGATTCAGGTGGTTTCGGTCCATGATATCCTTATATGCATAGTTCCAATGTAAGCCACGTAGCGCTGATGTGCGCCCGATAGTGTCTAAAGCTGCTTTATGAGGCCGCCGCTCAATTTACGGCCTCCTAGATGCAGGGAGGGCCTCCGACTACGTGAGCGAACTGCGACCGTTTAGTTTTGCCGTTTTGTCAATGTCGAGATTTTAACAGGCAGCTAGAGCTCTATTAGTGTTTGAGGGGCTACTTCACCTTAATGGTCCATCTACACTGCACCGCTCGCTCATTTTTTATAGTCGACGCTGTCGTGATCTACTTTGCTTTCATTCTTTTATTGCCCTAGCTAGCTGCAAACACAAATTTGCTGGCTTTGTTACACTGTAAACATAGTTAGCACACTCACCCTAACCGTTATGTCCCAATTCCAAAAAGTCATTACGCCACCATCCGAAGCACCGCGTGGTGCCCAACAGTAAACAAGAACGAGCCCTCCCTTAAACAATAACGAATATTCCATTATCGTCATGTTTTACTTACACCGAAACAACAATGTAATCTGTAGGAGGGAGAAACTTATTAAACTTATTAAATCATGTATACCAAAGATACATTAAATTTATTAATTTTTGAGATTGGGTCTAGAATTCTAAATAGAAGGATCACAAGACATTTAGGCCTGTATTTATAGACACGACTGTCGTCTTGAGACCAAGTTGGAAACTCTTATCTCACTTTTGCGACTACAGAGAACGTTCTAACCTCCAAGTTGGTTTCAAGACAACGGTGGATCTAAAGTTCTGTCTATAGATACGGGCCTTAAAGTCTCATATCAAAGCGGTTTATAACAAGTTTTCCTGTCTGAAGCATTAACTTTTGAAACTACATATCACTATTGACTTGGGGTAAAAATTTTGTTTTACGTACTTACCATTATGGAGTGGTGCTTTCCCTGACTTGTAAGGGTACGTGCACAACGGAGCTGTGATGATCGATGATAGCTGAGCTGATAGTAGGGAAGATAGAGTATACTCGCTTATGGGTGTGCACAACGGAACTCCGATGCTTGCGCTGGTCGTCGTAAAAATGTCGGACAGTGAGGACGATTATTTGTGTTTAAATGCTGTAAAGTGGTACATTCTTAATAAAAAATTCCAATCTTCTCGTAGAAAGTATGCTGTGCATCCCATAACTGCAAGACGGCAAACTTTGGGTGAATTTCATTATCCATATCAAGAATTAAAGGAGTATTCAGATCGATTTTTTGAATATTTACGAATGGAGCCGGCAACATTCCACTATACAGGGTGTAAGCAAAATAAGTACATTAATTTTAACCAGTGGTAAAATTCATCAAAACAAATTTTTTTTCTATGTAGGACCTACCATTTTTTTGAAATCGAATTTTTTTAAATTATTTTTTTTCCCTACAAATTGACAAGTCTTGACGTTGCTTCCAGTGGCGTGTAATTGTGTAAGATTTTAAAATAATTTTAACACAAAAACTTAAACGTTTAAAAAAAATATATTAAGAAAAGTTTTTGGTCTTGAAGAGTTTTATTACCAGTTAAAATTAATGCACTTAATTCGCCTTGTGCTTAAATAAGCACAAGGTGCTTAAAAATCTCTGCAATTAAGTTTTCAATATTCATTTTGTCGTAGTATTGTGAGACACGCTCGTCTACAGCTCGCAGAAGAATGGTCCGCTCAATTCTTATTTTTACCAGCGCTGCTACAAGCGCTTATGTCCTCTATCATCGCTGCTTCGACTTGCACGCATCCATTGAATCATACAGTTCAATTCTATAAGCGCTGCTTAAAGTAAGCTAGTATCTCAGCTGTCATCGATCATCACAGCTCCGTTGTGCACGTACCCTAAGAGGTTACAGGAGGACTAGAAAGGGTAATTATCAAAAATTATACACAGTATTCCGAAGCACCTTTGTCAAAGCAATGATTTTATTTGTTTTCTCATCGGTCTTTGGATTTATGGTTAGTGTCCATCCAGCATAGGTTTTGTAAGAAGACGGCAATAATTTTCAATTATTTTCGGTCTTCTACCAATAGATATATGTATAACCAAACGTTTTTAATCATAACATCATCTTTACTGAAACCTTTAGCTCCATTACCTCTTTATTGTTTTCAAGAGGGTAGTAGGTAGACATATTTTTCAGTGACCTTGTTATGATGTTGTAGAATTGTAGAATTTTAAAGTTTGTTGCAAATTCTTTTAATACGTCACTCCGTGCCTATGTCAGGATCAGTCTGGAGTTTACAAAGAAAACTCTCCTTATGGCAGTTATAAGCTGTGTCTGGAAAAGGTTTCTCAAGTATTATGTCGATTAGGTGCCAGAGGAGCTTTACGTGCAGTCGTTGAACTTCAAAGAAGTGTTGATGGGGAAACATTGTGTTTCTATTTGAATTGAATTATTTTGAGTTGAACTACTGAGAGCCGTGCCCACGACACTCCTCCTATTCAAGTCGCCCGTGTGTACGTCTTGTTGAGTGATAACGTCAGCGTGCTTCCACAAATAGGTAGCTTGCTCAATGATGAGCTAAGATCGATATTAAAGGTTACGAAAGGAGACCATGTTCTAGGGCATATTTATGTTTTATATGACCTATGGAGAGAATGTGATAATTTATCCGTTAGAAATATACATAGGTTATTGTTAAGACCAAAGCTCATACTACTTACTATAATATGTATGTGAATTACGGGCAAGAAATTGTTGAGGGACAATAATCGATCATCAAAGTTAATAATTGATATCAAAAGTTTATTGATTTGAGAGAGAAAATAGGATTAATAATAGAACCACTAACAATAACTACATTTCTTATTTAGTTCTCTATAATCCATTTCTTTTCCAAGGCCAGAATTTTTTTGTAAATGTGCTTGTCGGTATTGTTTTATGTGTATCCAACATAAACCCTGCATGCCCTAATGATAGGAGAATTCGTCTAACGTGAATTATGAGATCATTTTTGCTGAAATAAAACATACAGAGGAATGAGTAACCAGAGATATGAGCAGTAAAAGAAAGTTTAAGAGTGGTAATTTTCAGGAGTGCCCGACGGCTAATGTTTTACTGTTGGCCATTTACGCACCACTCGGTCTTTGTATGCCATATTAAGTTAGGTTTTCAGTTGCTTCTATTCTCCAACTTGAAACTAACTCTTAACTCGATGAAGTAATTAGCACAAAGACACACTTACCTTCACATCCAACACTTGATCTCCTAATTACATCGACAACAATTCCAACAATAATTATCTCGTAACGTTTAAAATTAATTAAAAATATCGATTTCATCTCTGGATGTTTAAAGTGGCCCTTCCGGAACTGAATGTTAGTTTTGAACTGCTCCCCAAGTATCCCCCGTAAAATTCAATCTTTAATCTTTAATTAAATTGAAGATACATGCATTGATGTCATTAATCTCTGACCATACATCATAATATATTTAATATTAAATGCAGGTGCTTTGATCAATACAGGGTGATTCACGTAGCCCGTCCATTAGAAGTTTTTTAACTTCCAGTTGGATTAAAAATTTGAAACTTGGAAAGCAGTCATTATCAGTCATGCTCATTCTATCTAAAATATTTTGAGCTCTCTAGCTATACAGGGTGTGCGAAAAGTCGGTATTAACTTTCTTATTCTAAATGGAAACGTACTATTTTTTCTACATGGTCTAATTGGTCTTCCAACTCTGAGTTTTTATAACATTTGTTATGTAAACTTATTTGACAATTTTTGACATTATGTTAATTTATGTGAAAAAAGGGTCGATGTGGTAGCTTACGAAAAAATTCGTATCTGGCAGACGGTTTGAATTTATGAAAACCAATTTGTAAAGTACTTAGTTCGAAGTCCAGACTAACTTCTGATATCTTAATGGTAGTTTCATTTTGTACCGTATGGGCGCAGACAATTTTCAAATATCGCACCCAAAAATGGTCAAAAAGTCATTTCTTTCAAATGGCACCTACAGATTTTTTTTACATCACTCGATAGAAAATTGTATTTTGGGATGAGTCACTTAAGCATTCCCTATACCTAACTTTATCCCCATACGCCTATACGGTACAAAATGGAACTACCATTAAGATATCAGAAGTTAGTCTGAACTTCGAACTAAGTACTTTATAAATTGGTTTTTATAAATTCCAAACCGTCTGCCAGATACGAATTTTTTTGTAAGCTACCACATTGACCCTTTTTTTCACATAAATTAACATAATGTCAAAAATTGTCAAATAAGTTTACATACAAATGTTATAAAAACTCAGAATTGGAAGACCAATTAGACCATGTAGAAAAAATGGTACGTTTCCATTTAAAATAAGAAAGTTGATACCGACTTTTCGCACACCCTGTATAGCTAGAGAGCTCAAAATATTTTAGATAGAATGAGCATGACTGATAATGACTGCCTTCCAAGTTTCAAATTTTTAATCCAACTGGAAGTTGAAAAACTTCTAATGGACGGGCTACGTGAATCACCCTGTATATGAAGTTATCTTTGAAGACTATCCTGGTAAATAATTGCAGATAATTGTTTTGTTTGAAACCTTTTTTAAGAGAACTAACAAAACTACAAATTGTGACACCTGATCTCTTTGTTGGAAATGTAGAACTAACAATTTTCTAACAGTAATTTATTCTAATTGTAGGAATTAATTAACAATATCGATTTCATCCTCGGCTTTGACTAAAGTTGTATCTCTGGGAACTGAATGTAACCCGCAATTGGTAGTTGCTAACCGCTCGCTGAATATCCCCTGTAGGTTCATAAAGGAATTCACATTTAAATGTTTATTCTATAGATTTGCCTCATTGATCTATAATTTCTAAGCATTAACTAAGTTCTGTGCTCGATAATAAATGTCTCGTAATAACTGAACTGAATATAGAAAGCATGCACTGCAACTTCGCTAATAATTTTAGTTACACGTCTCTTTAATTTACGATTTTTGATATTGCGTTTAGAGACAACCATTACAGTGGAACAGTTTCAGGCTAAAGGATGGAAGTTTCTTTTTTAGATCATTTACATTGCTTATTAATGATGAGAATAATATGAATAAAGAGTAATGAAAAGGATAACTTTTCTACTTACATTTTAATCGGAAGCACTCTACTGAGAAATAGCTACACTAGCCCTAGATGGACCTTTTACGAGAATTAGTCTAATTCAAAAACATTAGCTATCTTAAGGCTCAAAGCAACTAATAGGAATAGAAATCATATCTAATGAATCAACTTATGTTTGTAAAGTGATGTTTCCGAAAATAACTTACGGCATGTAAGACTCATTCTAACATTATTGCTCTAATATTAATTCTTTATTTGAATTAAGAAATGTCTAAAATAAAATTGTGGAACAAGAAATTATTGTGCTTTATCTGCGTCATGCCATAATTTCTTGATAACTTGGAACCAAGAGATTGGTTTATAAGCTAACTACCCGCTGCTAAAAAAGACATTGAACCTAAAGATCTGCGAAAAAAGAGCTTGCTTTCAATATAATTATTATTATACAGGGTGTAAGCGAAATAAATGCATTAATTTTAACTGGTAATAGAACTCTTCAAGACGAAAAACATTTCCTAAAAATTTTTTTTAAAAACGTTTTAGTTTTTGTGTTAAAATTATTTTAAAATCTTACACAATTTTCTTACACGCCACTGGAAGCAACGTTACCTAGTCAACTAGATTACCTTATGAATTAATTGTAATATTATGGTTCTTTGTTGGAGCATTTCATAAAAGGCTCGTCAATTTGTAGGGGAAAAAATGATTTTAAAAAATTTGATTTCAAAAAAATGGTACATAGAAAAAAAATTGTCTTAATGAGTTGTACCACTGGTTAAAATTAATGTACTTATTTCGCTTACACCCTGTAGATAGACACCTTTAAGATGAAATGAAATTGATAACAGAAGATTTTTTTTGTCTCTTTTTTTAAAAATTTCTTTAAATATGGAGAAAGATATTCTTTGATATTGTTATATTGCTAGAAGTGGCCTGAATTCGAACCATCGATTTCCGAGCTATGGATTACCAGGACCTGAGGCGCTGTCCCCACGACACCGGACCACCTTCTCTCTTTGTGTTTAATTTTCATCTCTTTCATTTAACAACTCAGCTTTTTGTGACAACAGAGCCGTCCATCCTCTCTGACACCCAGGACTGTGTTGCTAACCGAAATCCGCATCATGCTTACCACCCGCTCTCGGTAGCCAAACCTCCATGCTTGCTGCCATCTCTCGACACACAAAGCAACACGCTTGCCACCCTCATCCAGTGGCCAAAGTGGCTCCCCACTTGTTCTTCCCGCACCATCTTCTTTCACTGTGCTAAACCTTCATCTCTTTTAATCAACAATATATTTTCTTAGCCTGGTTTATTTCCTGGGCATTCCAACTTTGTAGCTTTAAAATGTAAATAGTGCAACAATATATTGAGATTGAAATAATAATCGATGTAAATTAACTACAAAAGAATTCCACGTTAAGTCAGCCATCTGGTGGTGAATAAATCACTCTTTCAGTTGCTGTTAAAACAAATATTTACACGTTGATATATCTGAAATACCATTGCTTCACTATCTATGATAAATTGATGACAGGTGTTTAACATTGTTTTCCATATTACTTGAGATCTTAATTTTCAACCTCCGCCAACATCCCGACTTATCGAGATAAACAGTCGCCACTATGTTTACGTAATTAAAGTTTTACGGTTTTAACCAAATTAATTTTTGATAAACGTTGAAAGCGTTTGTACAGTTATAGAACGGCACGGTCGATGGCTGTGGGTAATTGCTATTTATTTACAGGCTCAATGTGAGTGACAGTAAAATCCGCTTTTAAAATATACAGCATACATTTCTGAAATGCACTGAAAATAAACCAAAATATTAGGTTACATTTGTTTTTGCGATCCGGTTAAAATAAACATGTGGTTTGATTAAGAATCCGTTGTTCTGGGTGAACTATTTGTCTTAGGATGGAACTAGAAAAATTTGGCAACTGAATAATTTCTGGACCCTAAAAGTTGTTGCTCAATTTGACTTTGTTGTTCGGCTCCAAAGCAGTTGCCCTGCACTCGTGAAAAATAGTGGAAAATTTTATTTAACGAAAATGAAGAAATTAGGTCTGCACATACAGTGAACTCTCGATAAGACGAATTCGAAGGACCCAGAAAATTGGTTGTTGATACTAATGAAGTTCGTAATTTGAGTTAGCAACATCTAATGTACAAACCTACCAAAGTATATACAAGTTGCAAGTAATTTTTAATTTTATCAATTTTATTTGTTTCAATTTTTAAAAGACAAATGTCCTTTGTATTTTTGTCGTTTGCCAAATTTACAATAACTATTGACCTTGTAGGTTCTAGTTAATGAAACATTTTCCATACACAAGCTCGCGGAAGCTTGTGTTCATATGAGATGCAACAGGCTCGGTCTAGCAAGCGTTTTTCTCATCATAGTGCAAATCTGATGATCTGTATCTATAACTAATACTCAAGCAGTGCAAGCTTTAAAGCTTTAACGTCATTTCCAAAAAAGAATGAGCTAACAACAGAGTTTCATAGACCAGCTAAATATCGCGCGAACAAGAAAGGGAAGATAATTTACAATAAAGAAAATGGTTGGGTTGCGAACTCGACCCTGAACATGCCACATTTGCGTAAAGGAGATCAAGTAGATTAAATGAGCAAGTAAGAAATTTGAGGTGGTGGGTGATCCGAAATTAACTAATCTGCGCGAAACTTCCGAGTAAATTCCATCTTGCACGTCTGCGAAGCGTGAAGAAGGGTAAGACAGTGTCATGGCCTTAAGCCATTTAATCATCTTGCAATTATGGCGGCAGCGGCCACCGCGGACCCGTCTTAACCCCAATTATTATCTCTTACCGACTTATACGCACTTCCTTCATTAAAAAATAAACTTGATAAGCAAAACGGCGCGTTCTAAATTCAGGATTAAGTCCGCAGGCTACCGGCAAAAATCGGTCGTCAGTTCGGATTTGTTCCCGGGATATTTACAAAAATAATATTTACCGCCAGAGTTCCTGGACCTTGCGCTTTTTCCGGCTTCAGTCGAGGTGCAGAGCAAACATTCCAAGGGATGATACAAGATCTTTTCGCCGCCTCCGTTTTGTTTTTTAAATTAGGCTTGCCTTTAATTAGTATTTCGTTACTTCTTTTCGCTGTGCAAATATATTCTGTTTAGATTACAAAACAAACACGGTAAAAGTGACCGGAAAAAAATTGAGACGCAGTCAATTAAGGCCAACAGCTTTATGAGGGAAATCTTTTTTAATTAATTTCGCGATTTAATATTGCACCAGTTTTAATTAAAAAAATTTCAAGGCCCAGACGTTCGCTGCACTCGGCCTAATGCAATTAATTACGCGTTTTCGTCGCAAATGCAAATTTACAATTACGTTTCATTTCTGTATGGAAATGTTTAGTACAGGTGTTAGCTCTTTCAACTAGATCTTACCGAAGTTGAATTCCTAGGCGACCAGTTCCAATTCATAAAAAATCCGCAGGGTTTAAAAGTTGAGAAACATTTCAGTGCGAACGTACTTAATTTAACTTAAAAAGCATTTTGTTTCAATGTTAATACTTGCAAAGATGTTCAGTAAAATGTTAAAAAGCAATTAACTGTGCTTTTTGCAAAGAAAATAGAGGTGCAAACTAAATGTGTTTTGTTTAGCCACGCCGCTGAAACATTGACCAGTATTTTGTAGATTGCATGAAAGCACAAGAAAAATGACTGGGAAGTGGCACCCCAATTGGTCGGTATCTCTGAAACCTTAAGTTGCTGTTTTAACAACGATTGGGCTTTTTTTTCTCCTGGTTTTTAGGCGGCGGCTAAAGTGTAACTAATTTGACCCTGTTTTACAAAGGTCAAAAATACAATAGGTACACTTTATTATACGTATAAATAATAATGCGATATCTGAAACAACAGTGAGAATTAAAAACAATAGATACATTGTGGTAGTTTTTCTACAAATTTTCCTTTAAAATATATCATAGATACCGAAGCCAAAGCTCCTTTCTTGAAAGATACCAAAGAAAGTTGATACCTACTTAAGTTAGCAAGGGACTATGACTTAAAATTATTTAATGCAAGTTCTGGAAATTTTTTCCACATCATGCTCAACAATAGAACAGTACTAAATTTTTTTAGACCAGGGAAATTTAGAACTGGTCCGAGGAAGGTAGCTACCAACGAGCTCAGAACTACCACAATTTTAGTTTGGGCACAGATTAATATTCTTGGACTAAACTAAAAATTTTTGAGGGTGCACAGTAGGTAAATTCAAATCAGAATTTAATACTTAACATTAAGAAGTATATTGACCTAGTCATCCATATCTTCTTTGTTACTAATAATGTTAGGAGACTCAGTACTGGGATCCCCGACGAAGGGTTTCGACCGCATCGCTTTCATTTCGAGCGCGTCGTTTTCATAGCGACCAAAAAGCTTCAATGTCGACCGAGTCGACTTGTATTTCTATCGGTTAAACAAAGAGTTCCGAGAGGCTATCGCTTTTTTTGTGTTTCGAAGGTGCATCCCTGAAGGGCATTGATAGATGACGGCTTAGGGGCCAGATTTTCACATATTTTTACGTACAAGTGGAAGGGTTATAGTTTCCGGCACTCAAGTTTACCATATCTTGGTAGAAATCGTTTCTACAACTCGAAACGTGATGCTTTAAAGACGATTATTTAGGATATTGCATATTTATAGTTATTTGGAGATTAACAAGGGGTTTTTAAATAATCTTTATCTTGTTGTTTATAATATGTACCAATATTATTATATTTGAAGGTAAAAAATAACAATTTTAATTTTTGAAACTACTTTTAAACGATCTTTCGATCGAAACGCTTTGTCGGGTATCCCGCTACTGGTCTTTCTCACTTTTTTGGAATTTTCATTCTTTCTTAATAATAATACAATTAAAAAGTATTTTGGGATTTAATTTGAACATTTTGAGAAAAAAGTAGGAAAGACCCATTTTTACTAAAATTTGTCAAAGCGGAAAAATTTCGAATAATTATTGTAATGGAAAACATTAAGAGCGTTTTGTAAAGTATCCAGTGTTTTTAAAAAGCAATCTTTAAAACTAAACCGCGAGGATTTTAAGCCTTGGAGATTATGTTTTTCCCAACAGCTCATTACGAGTTGTTTTTAACTACACTGAGTCCATTTTTGTTTAATGGAATGGGAATTCAATTTAATCCCATTTAAATATATCTTTATTTAAGAATACATTTAGAAAAATATAATTTTATGTTAGCTCTCGGCTTGTTCTGCATATAAGCAAATGTGTTTAAGATATTTTAGTGTCAATTTTATGGATTATTTACTTTGTAAATAAATCGGACTTATGCAGCAAGAATTTTCACAAACCGCAGCGATATATTGGTTCAAGAAAAAATGAGAGTTAAGCAAAAATCAGATCAGAAAAAAAAGATCAAATTCTGCGAGATGATATAATTAATGACACTTTCAACTACGTAATAGATAATCAGCCCTATCCTGTATCTCAGATGGCTGGTTTAACATAGGTGTTCGTCATTAGAATGTGACCGTCACTTTAAATGTAGATACTATCACCGGTCACATTATAATGGCAAACACCCGTATTAGGCCAAACATCTGGGATGCAGCATAGGGCTGATTATCACAATGTGAAGGTGTTTAATAATAAGAAGAAGAACTGGTTAACTGTGCGACAAGTTGGCACCAGTGGTTTCTCTGGTGTCAACTTGTTGCCTAGTCTAAGCACCTCCTTCATCTCTTTGTACTCTGAAATACAGTCGACATTTACGAGGTTTAGAAAAAAGGAGTTTAACAAAATGTACCTATGAAGAGGAGTTCAAACTGTCCCGAATACATAAAATTTAGTTATCAAAATTTCTTATTCGAGACTGATGGCGTACGGGATGGCCAAAATGTGCAATCCCAAAGAGAGTTTAAACAATCTAAATACTGGACAAATTTTGATAGCTCCTTGCCAGCAACTGAATGTAATGAGGATTATAAAGATTATAATTTGAAACAGATTTCTTCATTTTGAATATTGTCATTATTTAATTTAAGAAATAAAAATTCAGTACAAATTTCTAGCAGAAATTGATGACGTATTCGGCTGAACAGCCGCCCTTGTCCGCGGTTATAATAACGCTAAGAGCATTGTCCGAGTAATCGATTTGGCAACAAAGGAACAATGAAAATAAAAAATCTCGGTTTCCCTGAGCTGTGTGGTGAACTTTACACCAAGATGTGACCCGCGAAGCAAACAGCAAAGCCACCTGGGACAGCCGGCCCAAAACTAACCCCGACCGGCCACCTTGTCACTAAAATACACGATCACTTAGCTAGATTGCCTCCACCTCGATATTGCCCCAACTTAACCAAATCACTCTTCAAATGTCAGCCCGTAACCATTACCTGTCCCAAACACCCAAACGCAATATTTAAATCGGACCAAACGGTCACAATGAAACTATGGTAATGCCCGGCAAACATCTCAACCCCGGGGCAAAGTAAGTGAAAAGCTCTGAAAGCTTTAGCATAACGTGTCGGCCGAGCTTTAAACGGTAAACAAGGTTAAGCTTGATGGATCTGTTCGTCGTCCGATGTCTGAGTGTGGGTCAAGTTGGGTCGCTACTATTCGCTCAATCCAAGAAACAACATTCCCCGAGGGACCTCTTAGGCCTCCTAATAAACCCGAAATTGCATCGATATTGCTAAACGCCACTGAATGTTTTACGTCGATACGTATCGTGTTTTGCGGTGCAATTCTTTTCACTCCGTCTCACATGTCCGGTCAGATCCGGGCAAATATTTTGCTGCGGACCTGATTTCGGCCAATTAGACGCCCGATCGATCCGGCTGACATGACGGAGGGCGCCGATGATTTCGTGCTACATCACCCGATGTCAGATTTTTAGCTTACCCGCGATAATTGCAAATTTAAGGGAGATTGCGCGACCTGCAACAGGACCGACGTTCACTTAGATCTTAATTGCAGCCGTTCTTTACCATCTCTCATTTCTTGCGTTCTCGAGTTTTACAATAAATTCACCATAGCGAGACGGAGAGGCGTGTGGAGCCGCAAGACCGCAGAATTCCGTAACAGATGACTTCGAAGCACATTAGGCAAGCAACAGTAATGCGAATTCACGTATAAGCGGTGTGACGAAAATCGTACTGAATACCTAACTTTCACTAAATTAGAGCTCAAAGCGGCACGTTATTTGAAGAAGTATTTGTTGGAAGTAGCAAATCCGGATAGTCGTCGCTTCGTTGTACTAAAGCACGGAAGGATGCGGCAGTACGGGTTATTCAATATTCATACGATTCAAGCGTTTAAAGTTGACACAGATCTGCTTGCCGAAAATGTCTCTTTACAGAAAACAGCACGTCTCCGCGAGTATTGGGAGGCTGGAGAAAAGGTGTAGACGACATGAAACGCGCAGAAATAAATTTTGCTAAAATTTAAATTAAATGTTTTTGTAAAGCTAAATTAGCATTTTTTGACGTTGCACGGTAAGTCTGATGAGGGACTTTAAAATTATTTGAGATTTCTTAAATTTACAATATTGTGTGATCAAATTGAAGTAACAACTTTTGATGGAATTTTTTTTTGGGGGCCAATTATTAACGATTGAATTAAATATTGACAAAAAAATGAATGAAACAATTCAAATTTTCTGCCATTTGCTCCCATATTACATTACATGAGAAATGGCGGAGGCGCCGGGTGAAATCCCAAGATCTTACTAAGCACATAAAAATAGGAAACAATTTTTCTAAATTTTAAACGTCAGTAACTACGAATGACTCCTATCAAGATCAATGGTTCATATTGTAGAGGAATCCCAAAGAAATCATTAAACTTTTTTTGTGGCAAAACTTTTAAGTCACGTTTTTTTTTGAACATGTTGAATGAGTTTTTAAAAATGAAGACCGGATCTATCTTAGATCCTATTTGTCCCACATCAACGGGAGAAATTTTTATTTTTTAATTTTTTTATTGAAAAAATTGCTCATAAAATAATCACCACAAATATCTTTAGTTTGCTGTTCTTTTTGGGGAGACGCAATCAGAGGACAAAAATATGAAATAAGCTTTTTCTCAAAAAATTGCAGAAATTGTGCATGATTGCCTTGTGGAACATTTTTAATACTTTGTCATCACAAAGCTATTCATAAATATGGTAATTTCTATGAAAGCAGGTAACTAATTATTATGTTAACGTACCTATAGCATTTCTATTAAAGATTAGACCCACGCTATCATGTTGCTCGCTTGTGAAGCAACTTCTGATGCAAAGTTCAGAATACACTAGAAGTTAATTAGGATATTGTCACCTAGTTCACAATTAATGGTTGTTACTGAAAGATCGCTATACAGGATGATTCACGTAGCCCGGGCATTAGAAGTTTTTCAACTTCCAGTTGGATTAGAAATTTGAAACTTGGAAGGCAGTCATAATCAGTTATGCTCATTTTATCTAAAATATTTTGACCTCTCTAGCTATACAGGTGTGCCAAAAGTCGGTATCAACTTTCTTATTTTAAATGAAAACGTACGATTTTTTCTACATGGTTCAATTGGTCTTTCAACTGTGAGTTTTCATAACACTTGTTATGTGAACTTACCTGACAATTTTCGACATTATGTCAATTTATGTGAAAAAAATTGTTGATGTGGTAGCTTACCAAGAATTTGGCAGGCGGTTCAGAATTTATGAAAGCCAATTTTTAAATTACTTAGTTCGAAGCCCAGACTAATTTTTGATATCTTAATGGTGGTTCCATTTTGTACCATATGGGTGCAGACAATTTTCAAATATCGCATCCAAAAATGGTCAAGAAGCAATTTTTTTCAAATGGCACCTACAGATTTTTTTTGCACCATTTGATAGAAAATTGTATTTTGGGATGAGTTACTTAAGCAAAACCTATAAAAAACTTCATCCCATATCAAATTAAAAATTAAAATCTAGAAACTCCATCAATTTGGCCGAAAGATTTTTTAGTTTTTTAAGCATGCCATGGAAACAAAAGATAATTGCAACAATTTAATTATGAAATAAATACCTTGCTAATTTTATAAAACCACAACAACAAAAACTATTAGGAACCATTGTAACAAAATTCTAATGTAAATGTTCAATGTGAGCACCATTTTGATTACCACATTCTATCATTGTATATCATTGTGTAGTTTTTCTTATTTCGTTGGGGTCAAGTTGAATGTTCTTATTATTCTCCCTCTCAATTTGTCTATGTTGCGAAGTGGTGAAGTATAAACTAAATCTTATATTCGAGCCCAAACATAAAAATCTAATGGGGTAAGATCTGGATATAATAAGAGCATTCGACAGTCTTGGTCCCAACGAAATTAAAAGAGGTACACAATCTGTTGAAAATGGATTAAGAGAATGTAGTAATCAAAATGGTGCTCACATTGAACATTTACATTAGAATTTTGTTAAGATGATTCTTGATAGTTTTTGTTGTTGTTGTTTTATAAAATAAGTAACATATTCATTTCATAATGAAATTGTTACAATTGTCTTTTGTTTTTATGGCATACTTAAAAAACTAAAAAAATCTCTCGGCAACATTGATGGAATTTCTGGATTTTACTTTTTAATTTGATAGGGGATGAAGTTGAGTATAGGGAATGCTTAAGTAACTCATCCCAAAAAACAATTTTCTATCGAATAGTGCAAAAAAAATCAGTAAGTGCTATTTGAAAAAAATGACTTTTTGACCATTATTGCTTGCGATATTTGAAAATTGTCTCCACCCATATGGTACAAAATGGAACCACCATTAAGATATCAGAAGTTAGTCTGGACTTCGAACTAAGTACTTTACAAATTGGTTTTTATAAATTCAAAACCGTCTGCCAGATACGAATTTTCTCGTAAGCTACCAGATCGACCATTTATTTCACATAAATTAACATAATGTCAAAAGTTGTCAAATAAGTTTACATGACAAGGGTTATAAAAACTCAGAGTTAGAAGATCAATTAAACCCTGTAGAAAAAATAGTACGTTTCCATTTAAAATAAAAAAGTTGATACCGACTTTTGGCACATCCTGTATAGCTAAAGAGCTCAAAATATTTTAGATAGAATGAGCATAACTGGTTATGACTGCCCTCCAAGTTTCAAATTTCTAATCCAACTGGAAGCTGAAAAACTTTTAATGCCCTGGCTACGTGAATCACCCTGTATAGATCCACTATTGAACGCTATTAATTTGTCGTAGTCAATAATAATTTTATAGAGAATCGTCTTTGAGCGACTTCACATGGGATCACATAATTACAAATCAAAGCTTAAGTAATTTATGTAGTTCTGAATTTTTAATAACTTTACAGTGTATACGGTTATGAGAATAAAATGTGCATTTTGAAAAGTAAGCTATTTTTACGCCCTCGGCTTATGAAAACATTTGGCAAACATTCTCAAAAGTGAAACATTATTTTCGCGGTTTGTAAATAAATATGCTTAAAGAAACTGGTATAAAAAACTAGCATGTCCTTACTTTAAGAGTAATAAAAAAAATTCTTCTCATCTTTGAAAGATAGTTCAATAGTTCAAATGATGAAATCAAATCTTTGTTAAGAAAATTGCGTATTGCTGCAGAAAATTAAACTTTTGACTTGCTATCATTTGTGTTAATTAAACACTGTACTTAAAGTGCCGTTAATGCGCGCGCAACACGCAAGTGATTATCACGGAAAGACAATACACTACAAAGATCGAACACACAACGACTAGCGAGGTCGATAGAGCCGTGGAAAACTGGTAGCGTACCATAGACAGGCCTCGGGTTCAAATCCTTGTTCGAACAATGCTTTTTTGGGAGAAAGAAGTTCTACGCAAGGTCGGTTCAGGGCCCTGTAATTTTTTTTTAAGGCACCATTAAAAATTACTACTTGAAAATACTTTTTTAATCTTTTTTCTTGCCCTAACACACTGAAGTACCGTCATATGGATTAACGGCACTTTAACAGCAAGCCGTTTGACGGCACTTTAAGGCCAGCCTTAATTTAAACTCTGTTGCACCGAGAAACGTGACAAATAGTGGAGTCGCCAAGGGAAAATGTTTTCACATTAATACATTTTTGAAGATAAAAAACTGAACAAGGGAAAAGGCAAGAACCGTTTCTATGAAACAGTTTAAAAGTAATGTGATGATTTAGAAATTAATGACGTTAATAATTTCAAGAACAATATAAAATTTATAACACTAGAATTCTACTTTTTCCGGGATTAATATCTGTCAAGACCAGGATCTATAAAGTAAATCATATTTTGTTGAAATTTACATAATCTGTTGAAACATCAGAAAACAATGAATAATGAATAGGCGCTTAACTAAATTTGTCAAGTTTAATTTTGCTTAAAGATGAATAAATCTGCAATCGTTTATTTTTCTCAACATAAAGGAACATTAAACTAATGTCGGACACTTCAAAATTACTACATATTTAAACCACCATAAGAGTGGCAAGTTTATAAAAGTAAAAATTAAGTTCGGAATTTCTTTTAGTAACAATTCAAATAACAATTTGCAAAATAATCCATTTATCACTGCTTTTATAGAAAATTACTTAATTACTTTAGAATTGTTAGTAAAAGTGTTTTTATCCTTTCAGCTACCGCATCACTTTTATGAAGTTTTTAATTTTTCTGTAATTTTCATATAAACAAAAGTAGTTAAATTAATGTTTTTGTAAAAAAATGCTGCTCTTTAATCAAACATTTAAAAGGATAAGAGACATCTAATAAAAGTAACTAATATTGAATTTTATAATAAACTGAGTTAACTTAAGCAAGGTCAATTTTCTCTTGTTTAAATCTAAATTCTAACGCAACTCCCCCAATAGTTGCCACTGGTGCCACTAGTGTGTGAAGTTTTTGTGATATTGTCGTTGAGAACCCCATCTAATCTTGAAGCAAAACTAACCCTGAGAGCTACAAAATCAATTTGTTCTAAAACATATCGCACTTACATTAAAAGTTAAAGCTTATTACCTATGTTAATAAAAGCTTTAAAAAATAAAAGCAAATTTTTATTGAAAACTTGATATTATAATTCTTTCAAACACGAGAAGACGCAACAAATGGCGAAGGCGCCGGGTGAAAATAATCTAATTTATGATTAAAAATTGGAAAACGTCAATTTTTCCCGACATAAAGTACAGTCATCTTAACCGAAACATAATAATGGTTAAACTGTCCAAAATATCCCATTTTGTACCATAATAAACAGATATCGGTACATCTTTGAGTATTGTTGTTTGAAAGAAACGTAAGCAGGAGTTGCAGGATAATTTTTATTCAGGTAGCACTATTGGAGAGATAAACCTAAATAATGAATTTAACTGCACAAGATTTGTGTCCAACAAGAAGTAATTGGGTCCGGTCAAACTTAACACATTATTTTAGAAGACAGTATCGGGAAGAACAAATTTTGGCAGTGATATAGAACCGCGTAGTTAAACTTTGTGAAACTAATTAATTAGCTAATAATGTCTAAAGTGGCGGTCTTTCGTTGCCCTCAATAAAAGGAAACTTTCCGTCGTGTGTCCATATTCGCGGAAACCCGAGCTACAATCCATCATTTTAACACATCCAGTCCGGGGACTCTAAAGAACCTCTCAATTTATTCCATTCTCATGTAAATTTGTTACCTTAATATCTCATAGTTTGATATTACAAAGAAAACATTTGCATATCATTCTACTTTTTACACGGTAGCCTGAGCTTTCCCAGATTAAATAAATTAACTTGTACCGCTGTAAGCTAAACCGCCGCTCAGATGACAAGTTAAATATTACAATTCGCAATCTAACGTCGAGAGAATTACGAAATGGAGGTGTTATTGATGCGGCTTTCGTTAGTGTTAGCGTTCAGTTCAAATTTTTAACTAAATAAGCTTCTTAACGTGATTATTGCGAATTTTCATGTGCTCGTAAAAAGGAACAAGTTAAAAGAAGTTTGCATACGTCCGCGCCAGTTTCATGAAATTACAAAACATTAAGCCGATTTAAAACCTTCCAATCTCCTTAAATTATATTACGAAAACAAGCTTTTCGCGAATCCCTAATCCCGTCTAGCACCGAACTTATGCCGATTTACAAATTCTCGACGAAATCTCCAAAATTAATGTTGTCAATTTCTCAAACCAACCTGACTAACTGACATCTCTTGATCCGCTGAATCTGACGCGTCACAATTTCAACGAAAGCCGCCGTCATTCTTCCGCAGAGACCAGCGCAGTATAATTGCAAAAACATTATAACGACTGTGAGGGCCTGGGTAACGAGTCGTCATTAGTATAGTATCATATTCCACAATTCCATTAGGATCTTCCTACATGTTCCAGACATCCAATTTTACATTGACGTGACCTGAAACTGATGTAATCTCCTTTAATGAGGGTAACAAGAGATTACTCGACAGCAAATAAAAACGCGAAGAGTTTTTCATTGGGGGCGAATTAGTCTAGGTTGGCAGATAGTTGAGTGGGGAACGCGGCAGCAGCCTGGAGGAGGATTGCGCCATCTTATCCGCCATTGCTTTGATTGTTCAATTGCGTCTTGTCCGGCGCTCATTCAAGTATTTTCTGAAGCAACTTACAATCGCCGGAACGAAAGCAGTTTCATTTCAAGGGATCCAGGCTAACGTCATCCACAAGCATTACCGGCGGCATCATGGATATACTTCTGTTTCTTCCAAAGGTTACCTTAATACAATTCAAAGAGAATCATTTTAAGGGATGATGCCGCGGCCTCCGGTCGTTACTCCTGTGTGAACGCACTCTGAATGATAAAATATTTGCCTGAAAAAAGTGCTTAAATCATGATTATTAGGAAGGAAGGAATAATGTCTCCTTCTCAACAATTTCTGAACTTGCTGCTACATCCACTAGATGGCTAGTAATAATTTCTTATAGTTCACACTTTTAAGTTCGACATATCTACTTGGCTAGAATGGAAACGCAAGTGTTTGTCGGCTCCAAACCCTATAACCGAGTTCAGCAACTTCTACAATCTTGAAAATCCCTGAAACAATTTAAACTGCTGATAAGACGTCGCCTCTTTGCTTTTGAGGCGACTTATCGACTTGAGGTCTCCGACTAATTATTATCGCGCCCAGGCCAATGAAATAGCGGCCAATAAATCAGAGTCCCCCGCATTCGGAGTATTATCTTCAAAGTATCCAGCTGACCTAAATTAAGCGACCGTCGATCCAGACAGCGACGGAAATCATTTCTCCGCAATAAATATTTCTATCCGATAATGGGATTGTGAGAGGACCCGTGTAAATTTTGTCCGGCTTTATACCGGACTAATTGTTAAATCTAATAGATCTGGGTGCAAATCAGACGAGTGGTTGCGCCATCACGAATTATTTACACCGGCTGCACACCCGACCGCCTCAAGCTACGAAATTTGTACTTCACAAAGACGCCGGGACGCTTTGAGGTCGTCGTTATTTAGCCACGGCGTTAATACGTTTGTCGAGTAATTCGGATCGAAATAAAAAATTATCAAGCGAGTACCTCGATGGATGAGGAGCGAGTTGGGAGGCTGAGAAGGGGAGAATTCAGTAGGCGAGGAGGAGCTGGTGGAAATAGCCGCGCAGAAATATGTGATGCACGTTCGAGATAGTTTATAACTGTGCAATCATTCTTCAAGTATTCATACATTTCGTGAAGGCGTGACTGAGTGCGAATCATTTATTCAATTCCAAATGTGCTTCGAGTAACCACCACGAGTTTGAAAAGAGTGGTTACCAATATATTTTTGCACCAAAACTCTAATTTTTAATTTACTGTTGTTAATTGATTTTCTTTTTAAAAACCATTTAGTTATATTCATATTTTTTTTTATATAAGTTAAAAGAATGCTGTAGGTACTGCAGGTAGACAAAAAATTATAAACTATAAAAGTGCTTAGCAAAATCTCTTCTAATATAATTTATTATTTTATTATTATCTTCAATCAATTGTCACGAATGCACGGATAAACTTACCAATAAGCAGCAACCAGAGAAATCCATAATATATGGATACGCAGTGATGTATGCGTTCGTTTAATATAAAATTCACACTCCAATTGTAAGGGTGAGGATATTGATAAGAGAGAAAGTCAGCAAAAGCCAACTCACTGGAAATTTTAACTCAAAAATTGAAAAAAAATATATAGTGTAGAATTTAAGAAAAGTCATTTTAACTACAGTCAAAAGTTAATAAAAATGACAGAAAAAACAGCTAAATAAAGAATTTAATTGGTAATTGTTGGAATAAATACTAGAAGAAGTGACGGACAACAATAAATATTCAAGTTCTTAAATCTAAACCCATGAGAAAATGTTGAACGAGTACTAGATACTAAGAATTATTAATTTGTATGCATTGGATATGTTGATCAAGAGAAACACTGAAGAAACCACTGGAAGAATAACTACTTTGATTATTGGAGTTATTAAAAAAAAAACAATAATTTTTTATCGTTGTGTATATCAAAGATAACGCGCAAACGGGCCCATGTTAACAAAAACTTTTTATCATAAAATCATACACAAATTAACAGCTTTCAATATTGACATTCAATTATAAAACACCTTGTATAACATAATACAGCGTATAGGAAATGGTTAACTAGCTCATTTTAATATACAGTTTACTTTCAAAAGGTTTTAAAAAAATTAGAAGGTTTTATTTAAAAAAAATAACTTTTTTGCCATTTTTAGATTTAATATTTTAAATCGTCTGAATGTTTGTAACGTTAAAACTACTGAGTATTAATAACGCTACTTTTGCAAACGGCAGCCTTTATAGTGGGAGCGGGTCGTGGATCTTACGCGACAAAAAGGAAAAAATGGGCACCACCAATTTTGCGAATTTTGTTCACGCAAAATTGGAAACGTGGATTAAAAGAAAAACAACGAAATAGTAAAAAAAAAGGAGTTTAAAGTGTGAAATTAAAAACAATTGTTGCTGAAGGCAAAATCAAACTAATTAAACGATCAAACGAACTTACCTGAAGTTCGATCGTAATTATATGAGGCTCCATTCCGAAGATATCACTTATTATTTACCACGTAGTTCAGGAATCTGAGCTGCTACGTCACAAGTTTAAAGAGTGAAGGACTGACCCCCCACTCCCTCACGTTATGCCCACCCGCAGCGGCGGGTCTCATTTGTTTAACCTAATAAAGTTTTATTTGCAAGGGTAGGGTTGGGGAGGGTGGTGATATCTTCGGAATGGAGCCTCATATAATTACGATCGAACTTCAGGTAAGTTCGTTTGATCGTTTAATTATATTACGGCGTCCATTCCGAAGATATCACTTATTATTTACCACGTAGATGTTTAAAGTCAACTGTGGTGCAAATTAAAACTTTTATTGTTGAATATGTTAATTAATTCGTGGGACTTATTAAGGTATTTACTAATTGCCCAGAATCGATAAGTGGGCAATTGTAGAAGCGGAGAAATGTCTCCAAGTTTTTGGTCCATCCAACGCAGTCTTGAATTTGATCATTGATTGAGATATTTAAATATCTCCATCAACGATTTGATCTAGGCGGTGTGCCGCCGAGGTTGAAGCGTGTCGAGTTGAATGCGGTTTAAATTGCGACACGTCCACCCTCCTTGAAGAGTTACTTTCACCCAACGACTGATTGTTTGTGTTGAGGCCACTGAGTGTGGTTTTCTGACTGTGACGAAGAGGACTGAGGAAGTCATGTTCTTGCCGCGATGGCTCAGTCATATCTATGTAGCTTTCAATGGCGGAGGCGAGACATAAATCTGGATTTTCCCTAAAGTAGGGAATTGTAAGCACGGGTTGATTTTTGTTGATACCCGATGTTTTGACGAGGTCTTTAATAAAAATTCGTATGCCGGAGGCCATTTACTGTATACCCGACCTTTTTATTAGTGAAATGGTCTGTAGTCGTTGGCCAGTTGCGGGGACTAGCAAAGTGGAAAACCCCCGCGACCCAGACCTCAAGGTAGGTGTGGCCACTTTTCCCAGAAATTGCAGCACTGGTCGAGAGTCCCAGGCGACCCTGCAACGCGGCGTTGCGGGTCGTGTCCGGGATCCCTTTCATAAACCTTTTGGTCACAGGATTCTCTCCAACCCGGCATGGCAGGAGCAGAAAAAGAGCAGCTCTGCGGCTGCTGAAGAAACCGTATTTTTGGCGGCCCGCATCCCATAGTTCTTGGAGAAACCTAAGCACCGCCTCCACTACCTGTGAATAGGCTGCGGGCATATTTTTCGCAGGCCCACCAGAGCCTATACGATGTTGTGCATTGTCGAATAGTATTCTCTGAAAGCGAAGATACCATGGTGGAGCTGGCCGATTCCGGCATTCATCGTTGAAGAGACGCCTCCCTGACACAGTCGCGGCCACTAGTGAAAGAGTGTCCGCTAGCGGGTGTTTTAGGTGGGAGCTGTAGGGTGAATGCAGCAGACTAGAACCTGGATCCAAGCGAATCCGCTTTCCCGCCAGCCTTGTAAATACAGGAAACCATGGTTGTGATGGCCAATTTGGCACTCACGGAATACCAGATGCTTTGTCATGAATAACTTTTTGGAGAGTGCGCAAAATTAAACAAAATGGTGGAAAAACATAAAAAGAAAATCTGCTCCAGTCTGCGGTGAACGCATCCACCCCCATTGCACCTGAATCGCTTCGCCAAGAAAAGCAACTCGTGCATTTATTATTATTGTTTTGGGCTGCAATCAAAGCGACTCTCGGACTCCCAAGGCCAGCCGCAATGTCGGCAAAAACCTCATTGGATGGAGACCACTCTGTCTCGTTGGGAAGGGTACGAGACTCACGATCCGCTCGCTGGTCCTTGCCAGTTGGGATATATGAAGCCACCAAGAACAGGTTTCTATTTCCACAAAATTGCCAGATTTTTCTAGCCAATTTAGCTAACTTCGGAAACCGTATACTTCCCCTTCGGGTGACACAAGATACTGCGATTGAGCCATCTGACCTGATCAATAAGTATTTGTTTGCTAGGTCCCTCGCAAAATATAGAAGGGCCAAGTAAGGGGCTTTAAGCTCCAAGAAATTAATATCATCTGCTTTGTCAGCTTCTATCCACCAGCTATGACTTTCCTCGTCCGCCGTGCAAGCTCCCCCTCCCGTGAGGGAAGCGTCAGCAAAAATTTCCAGACGAAACGAATCCCCCTTGATATCGTTCGGCACCACATCAATGTTTTCCTCCTACCATAGAGAGTCGGGTTCAAGGCTGTGAGGTAAAAGCATTTTCGATTTGTAATTGAAACCACTAGCGTGCAAGGCTAGATATCCCTGTTATGTTGTTCAAATCGCTTCGTGTAGAGCCACCCGAATTTTACGGCGGGACACGCGGCGACTAAAATGCCAATAAATTTGGCAAATGCTTGAGTCTGACACAGCTTTCTTTTTTTTTTTTTTTTTTAAAAAAAACAAACCCATTTTTTAATTTTGAAGCGTTTTTCCTGTGGGAGTTCCAGAGTGAGGTTATTTGTCTAAGACAAATCCTAAGAATTTACCGATTAGTTGGTAAGAGTCTGCTTTTTTCTGCACTAATAATAAAACCTAAAGACCTCAAAAGCTGGACGGTCAGAGTTATGTTTTTTGAACACTCGGGTAAGGAATACCCGATAACCAAAAAATTGTCTAAATAATTGACGCATGTGACCTCCTGTTTCCTTAGTGAATGAGTGATAGGTTTCATAAGTTTCGTAAACGTATACGGTGCAGATCACAGACCAAATGAAAACAACCAAATTTGTAAAGTTGGTTTTTAAATTGAAATCTCAAAAATTTTCTGTCTTTTGGCCTAACAGGGACAAGAAAGTGTTATAATCGTTAGGTAGACGATTGGGAACTCGAGTGAGTTGAGACCGAAATTGAACGCAGAGCAAGTACGTGAGTCCCGTAGCCGCAGTGGTTAAGCGGACCGAATTCGGGGGTGGCTCGGACCGTGTCAGGGGTTCGAACCACACCGTCGGCGATTCACATTTTTCTCTGGTTCAATAGTCGTCATCAAAAGTAAGCGTCTTTCAGGTCGATAGTTGCTGCAAAACAGTTTCTTGATATTAGTTTTTGGGCCGTTCTAATATCTTCCGTTTTGAAGTGAGGTGTCGTATAAAATTGTTGAGTTGCTTGAGGTTTAGAATAAACCTTTTTCCCATTAGGCTTGTCGGCCAAAAAGATTTGCGACAAAACTTGGCCTACTGCCGGTCCACACCTAAAAATTGCACCTGCAGCTAATAGATCTAAGACCGCTTGGTTCATCCACTTTAAGTCTTTGGCCAGAATGCTAAAGTTTGGAGGGTGATATTGGATCGGCTTTGGCTTTTTTGTGAAAAGAAGCTTATAGCCCCTGACGCAATTTAGAATCCTGAGTTTGAGGTTTGGCGGGTCTGGTCCCTGTGTGGTCTCGTTTCCCCGCGACGGGCCGGGCGTTGTCAGTTTAAAGAAGGTTTAACCTGACTAGGGACCGAGGTGCCCCCTCCCCCCCTTCGGGGTAGCGACTTTTTGGGATTTGAGAAATATGTGGCCTTTATGCCTGAGCTTGCTGCTTGCAAGGCTTTGGCTTCTTTGACTTTTTCCGCCAAGACCCTCTCCAAATAATTGAGCAGATCGTGTTGTTGTTTTGAGAACCGTTTTTACGTCTTGGCCACCAATGGAAATATTAATGACCGTCTCGACTCGGTTATACAGTGAAAACAATTTGCGAAAGTAAGCGCCCGAAGTCGCCTAAAAATTGCAACATGTTTTCATGCAGTTTGGTGGGAGTTTGTTTATTGGTTCCGAGAATCTTCGTCAGCGCTTGCCCCAGCGCCGATAACGCGGCAGTTATTTGATTCTGCGAAACGCCGAGTGTTTGGTCTCGGTTCTTATGGACGCCCGCCATGACCTGCGCAACCAGCGGATTGATTTCTGGTGTTGAGATTTCTGGTGTTGAGAGAATTGGCCGGCGCTTTATATTTCGCCTGATTTCAGCTAACTTCTCGTGGATCAAGATGCCTGTAGCGTCCCTCTTTTCCAGTGCCCCCCCCCCCAACTTTTGTAGGATGGGTGTCGTCTTGTAGTTAAGACATCGTTATCGGAACTAGATCATTACCATTGCTGGTAATCCCATTAGGCATTAGGCGCTACTAAGCCGCACGGGCTGTAGACGGGCGCAAACGGAAGGGGCGAAGCTACACCGCTCGGGTTGTAGACATCGCCTTGCTAGCGGTCCTGGGACCGCTGCAGTTCCGTCTGATTTCCGGTCGCCCATTGGCAACTTGACGGGGCCGGCTTTGGCGACGATGCGGAGTTGAGGACCTGCGATGGTTTGCACCTCGGCTGCTGCTGTCGCTCCTCCGTGATTCCACGGAAGATGCAGTAGGAGAGAATGAGCTAGAGTGCCGCTCCTGCTGCCGTGCTCGTTGATCTCGCCCGCGAGAGCGAGAACGGGAATCTCTCCGAGCGTGAGTCCGACGACTTCGACTCCTCGAAATTCGACGGTTTTCCCTCAACTCTCTTTCCAGCTTTTCGATGCGTTTGCGAAGTTTGTTTTTTCCCCATTGCTAAAGAGCGCTGTAAGAGAAGTTAACAATATCCAGGCTTTGGGCCTGGCTAAAGTTTCTTACCTAATTTACCAATTACGTATTAAGTATTGGTCGTGTGTGACGCAGTCGAGCACAAGAAACCGAATGAGACCCGCCGCTGCGGGTGGGCATAACGTGAGGGAGTGGGGGGTCAGTCCTTCACTCTTTAAACTTGTGACGTAGCAGCTCAGATTCCTGAACTACGTGGTAAATAATAAGTGATATCTTCGGAATGGACGCCGTAATATAATTGACAATCAAAGCGAATTACAGCGAAAATTTGGCCGTCTAAATTTCGATATTTTTGAGACTGCATATTAATCAACAAAATATTAGGAAAAACGATATTAAAAGCGAAAAGTTGGCTGAGACTTAGCTGGTGCTGGTCTTGCCCGCCTTGTGGACCTGGCTATGGGACGAGTGATCGAAGCTGGACCCAATGGGGTCGGCAAGGCAGTGGACCCAGTGGAGTCGGCGAGAAATCGACCTAGTGCGGTCGGCAAGAAACCCTGGAATATCCTGTGTTACCATCATTACGGCGGAAAGCAAAAAACTACATACCTCTTATGTCGGAGGGTTTCTACAATAATTTAAGCGAAACAGTGGATCGAGTCGTAACGATAAGTAATAAAACGATAATTGTTGCGGGGTGTTCGTTAAATTTGGCATAAACCAAAATTTCCAAAATTCTACCACCTTCGCAACGTTATCACCAAAACTCGACTGAACCTTTGTCGTTTTTTGCTTTCTCTAATCAGTGCCTCGCTAATCTGAGGATATTAAAATCCCCAAACTGTGCGAGTCTTGACCGAGATGTAAAAAAAGATGTCAGCACAGGAAATTCTTAATACGACAAGACGCTCTTTAGGCTGCAAGTATGGCGTAAGCAGCGTTACATAATCAGCGTTAGCTGTGCACCATATTGCACGTTAATCTTGATTATTTTAGAGAAGTGCACACAAGATTTGGTTTTAATACCTTGGATGGAACTGACAATTCTGTTGGTATGACGCCGTTAAATTTAAAAAAATTAATTATCTAGACGAGATACAATAGATAAAATTTTCTAATATTGGTGTTTTAGGAAAGAAGGAACATTTAACAATAATTCACGAGACAACAAGAAGAAAGTTTGTGTCTGCGGTAGCGGCAATTAGCTCTTAGCTTACTTTTTATAGGGGGCTATCAAAATGAACCAGTAACGGTATTCAAAACGTTACATGTTTCAAAAATTTAGATTCATAACTCTTAACGGTTTACGAGATATAATTTTTTTTGAAAACAACTACCTACATTGACTATTTTTTTTTTAATTATTTGGTCAAAAACTACCATATCAAATGAGATGTCAATATTCAAAATTGGGTAACCAATCAAACCATCTAAAAAAAAAATTATATGTATTTTTATTTAAAATAAGAAAGTTGACACCGACTTTTAGCTTAATGTGACCAATAGGACATTTGAAAAATATATTATTTAAAGATCATTACTTACAAGTTATCTAAGCAGATTATCAGTAATAATAAATCAGTAATTAAGCGGACGTTGTACCTATCAATTAATTACTTACCATTTAAATGTTGGGCCTATTTAAGGTTTGTTTAAAATATTTACATTCACTTCTTATTCGATATCAAATCTGTGCAGTCCACAACAACTATAGGTATTGTTGTGAATTACCTACGCAGATATGTAATTCTAACATTCCGCTTTCTGGATTCAAAATTCTAAGATCATTCCGGATACAGTACATATTTTTAAATAAATATATTTTTGAGTGCACGTTTTCTTAGTAGCATTTTTATTCTTGACTAGAACTGCGCTGATTTGCTTACCTTAATATTTTTAGGGAACAAATATAATGTAAACCAAATTAAACCATACATCCCTTGCACTGTCCACCAGAAAATTTAATGAGCATCAAAAAATCTAAATGAAACCCAAATTATTATACATCAGAAAATGAGAACATCACCACTAAAATAACTATGCTCCGTATTGTTTTACCATTGCTTACATTTTAAATTCTATATGTCTATCAATTTTACTAAATGTTCACCAAATTTAGAACGCTCAAGTTACGCGTTCGTGCTGTACATAATAAATATTCGCGCTATCCATTTATATTTAGTGTTTCTCAAAAAAACTTCTTGTGCGTCAAATAATTATTCTATTACTTCAAAAATTAAATATGCTCGCGCATCTCTCCTTGCCGCTTGCGCTTCCAGACAAGAGGCACGCGAAAAAAGTTTTGTACAAGGTCAGTTCAGCGCCCTGTATTTTTTTTTAAAGCACGATTAGAAATTACCACTAAAAGAAGTTTTACGTTTTACATAATGTAAGCCAATTACAGCAAAGCATTTATATATTACGGAAATCAATATGTTTTTTTGTGCAAACCACTTCTATTTTTACTCTTATTTTCCTTGCCCTAGCACATCTACATCTATAATTTTGCTTAAAATTATTTACCATTTGCACAACATTTTATTGCTTGTGTATTTTTGATCAACAAATAGTATTTTTAACTGCTAAATAATATAAGACACTGTCGAGAATTAAATATCTGGGTATTATGTTAGAATTAAATGAGGAATAAAATTTGGTGAATATTTAGTATTTATGGTCAACAAAAGTTATTTTGGCGAACAAAATATATAAGAGGCCAGCATTATGTCAATATTTGGTTGTTGCTTTAAAATTATGTATTTTCTTAATTTTGGTGAGCATTAAGTATTTTTGGGAAATGAAAGTATTTTTTTTGTATGAAAATATTGGATAAATTTGGTAGGCTGTTAAATACGACCCATATTTTTATTAGTTTTAATTTATATCGGGTGGGGAAATTCGCGCTTCTGAAGAGAAACCCGTCCGTTAAATTAATTTGTAGACCTGATTAGATGATTGCAATTAATGTAATATATATTGTCAATCACGAATAAAGTAATTGAAATCCAAAAGGAGTAGCGAGTTGTACAAAAATTCTTTATACCTCCTCCACTTTACCCGCGTGCTTTGGATGGGAAATTTGCACTCAACTAACGATACTAATATAAAGATGTATTCGCGTTTCAAGTGCTCTCGAAGTAAATCAATAGTTGAGTTGCAGCTCTGAAAAACACTCATTTTCCCGGGACCACCGTAACGAATCCTCAACGTTGGGAAAAAATATATTCCGTTAACAAAACGTTTGATCAATAGCTCATTTCCCCCTGAACCGGTAGACTTAACAATTCGATTACTGCAGACATACAGACGAAATAAATCAAGTGTATCTAAACAACGTTTTACTTCTTTGTTCTCGTTGTGTGTTTTTATTGGGTTTGTAGCGACGAATTAGCACCCCCCGTCGACTTGATCTAGGTCATTTTTTGTAAATTTTCGGGGACAGCTATTAAAACAAACGGTCTTTATTTGACTCGTGCGTGGCTTGGTCGCCTGGAAAAATTAATTGTGTGCAAATGTGAAGTGATGTAATGGAAAGAGCATTAGCGTGATTAAAGGGAACGAACTGGCAAGTTGATCGTCAACCCCTAAACCGCACACGTGCCGCAAAGGTCATATTCCTGCAAAATTAGCGGAAATTAGAACTTGCAGTAATATTGTTATTATCTACGTAATAAAGTTGTGCAAGATACGACATGGTAATTTGGATGTTATTGTCGAAATACTATGCTTATTCATTAATGACGTTGAGGCAGTAGTAATTACGTTTTGAGGATAAAAAGAATCAGAAAGTAACGAACGAATCGCGTGCCCGGGTCTCCATCAGATAACTTTCTCCGTGAATGGATTTAATCCAATTTCTTGTTCATACAAGAGAAACAAAAATGCATTTCCGGCGTTAACGTAGTTTCCGGAGTAGAATGCCCTACGCTCGATTAGTATGTGGCGAAACTGCAAAGCAGGAGAAGTTCGCCGTGAGGTCACAACCGCCTCCATCATCAGACTGTTTTTACCAGATACACTTTTTACTCGTAGCTACTATGGATAAAATGCTGAAAAGCCTCACTTGTCTCGACTTAAAAACTTTTCTTTTGTTTATTTTACCACTGAATTTTTTTCTTTTTGTTTATTTTGCAACGAGAACGTCTACGCTTCTCAGAAAAAAATTCTTGTTTGTTACCTGAGCAAAGGACAGAGGTTAATTACCGAAAATGTCAATCATCGTCGTTTTATTAATCGCATTATTTATTCATCGCAGAGGCGAAAATCGAATTAACTGATTTTTCCCTGTTGTTTGCTACTTCTCGGTGGGAAGCTTCCGCTCAATTTTGATAACAATTTCTTATTTTCTTGCACAAGAAGGAGCAAACTCGAAAGCAGTTAAAAACTTAATAATGCGCTTACATACCATCAATAAGAGTCATTGAGAGAACTCGAAGAGCTGTCTGCTTATTAAAATAGTATTGTGAACGGGCTTTTTTTGGCTAATTGCTTGTTTGCTTGAAACTTTAATTGACTCAAACTACTCGCGTAGTTTAAGTTTTGGTTGTTTTTGTTTATTGAAGATGTTTCTTAGTAGTTACGTCAAAGTAATTTAAGCAAAAATTTGCGGAGCTCTCGACGTTGGCGCTTCTTCCCAATTAGTTTTAGGCTTTATACTTTTTACAAAAGTAAGAAAAAATTACGACTAATTAATGACAACAAAGGGGCTAAGAAATTATAAAATTATCATCAAAGAAGTAAACTGAAGGAATATTCTGGGGCAACAACTTCACAAAAATTTTCTTTTGCAATCCTGCATTATATTCGTAAATTTTCTAATTTATTAGGTTTTTTCTGACAATTCCTATCCTCGAATTATCGGTTTGACAATCATATTTAGATGGTCAAACTGTGGACTGAAAAATCGATCACAACATAAGATGCCAGCAAAACTGTGGATAAAGAATGAGATCTTTTGAAATTTAAATGGATTTTTTTTTCACGCTTATTGCAACTTAAGTTAATTGAACTAACTATAGGAATGATTTGCAACGGCGTGAGTCCTTAAAAATAAAGACCGGATTTATCTCGAACTCTGTTCCACATCACCGAGGAAAAAATCTATAAAGAAAATCGCTCATTGAAAAAACCACTAAAAATTTTTTAGCCTCCCCTGCAATCGGGGCAAAAACATAAAATTAACTTTTTCTCCAAAAATTTTAAGTAGTAAGGTATATGAAAATGATCCTAACTGGAAAGTTCCTACGATTTTACATAAGATGAATTCACTAAAAAAACGTGAAAAAAAATAAGATAGGTGCAGAGACACGTTACGCAATTTGTTTAAAATTAAACTGTTCTTTAAAGATTTGTTGTTAACATTATAAAATTTATCTGAGGAAATGGGACAGAACGCAGAATTAGAAACTCGATTAATAGCTCAAAGTTCTTAAAACTTCTGTCGTAGAGTATTTTTTGCCTATTAGAAACTGGAGGCGCTGTTAGATTTTAAACGAACATTGGATCTGAGTTATAATTGGAGAATATTATCGTAACATCGAGTTTCCGAATTTATCAAATTGCCCCAGGCTTGATTTGCTGAAAGTTGGCTACTTTCAAAGCCCGAGGTTTAATCTCCACATACTAATTAATTGATTGGGTTTGGTCCTCGTTTATTTTCCAACTCCTCGACGTAGCAAACTTTTAACTAATTAACATCAACAACACTGTCAAACTTTTTCTTTTTCTTAAATTCACCCCAGCAAAAATTCCTTCAAATAAAACCGAAGGGACAGAAATTGTCAGTTCAACGACCGTGAAGTTTGCTTATAATTAATCAAGGTTAGCGTCATTCTTTCAAATTATCATGAACTTGGGGACAAAAATAGCGAAAAGAAATTGGATTGATTGGAAATATTGGAAGTATTCCATTAGGTCGAGGAGAGGGTGGAAAATTAATGATTTATAGGTAGGGGTTTTCAGGTAGTTTTGTTCCTAAAATTAGTTCAGGTCGATTGGATCATCTCGTTAAATACCCATATCAACAGTCCCCTCACAAACATGCGTACAATCGTACAGATAATAAACAAACGACAAATTTATTAAGAGGAACGTCTCCGCTGTATCATTTGTGATTGTAGAACGTCAGCAAAATGCATTGACGTAATTTTTTGTATTAGCAGGGGCAAGTATTGAAAAGAGAGAAAATGCATTTCGTATTTTCAAGAAAGCGCGGACAAGTAAAAAATTTCTGACTTTTGTTTTTAAGATCTGATACGTAACGATAGAGACTCCTGTGCTAGATGCTTTGAAGAAAGTTAACATGCACGTTAATATAAACAAAATACAAATGTTTACTTTAACATTAAATAAATAGCGCAATTTGACTTCAGTTTGCTGTAAACCTCATCATTTGCCATTTGTTATGGAGTATTCTAAATAAAACTTAATTATATGTATTACTAAAAATATGCGTGTTTTTTTGCAAATTTAAAAATAGAGATTTGGTGTTTATTGTCGTTCTCTGTTAGACAGTCATAGATTGGGTTATACACTCATCTGCCTCACTTTACGGCTGCTCGAAATGATGTAGTGCAGAATACTAGAAATGATCTGGCGTCAAACATTATGACTATTGTCTTGAGTTATCATACTGGAGCGCAAAAACCAGGCCTATATTAACACTTTTCATTCAGTATGAAGTAACAACGTGGGAACAGTATTCTGGTGAATACGACACTGAATTAAGGCGGAGCGTACCACTGTGGAGCAGTTGCGTACTCAATGCATGCGCGCGGCGTCATTCCATTAAATTAACTGGGTTATTTACTTGCACTTGACTTATTTCATTTCCTTTTATGCAGTGATCTAAAATGAGAAAACTAATCTCTGCACGTCAAAATGCATACAGTGAGAAAGAAACGCATGTGATAGCGAAGTCGTTGCTCTTAAGACGCAAGCTGTTAATCTTTCATGCTTTATAATATTTTTGATACATTACTTCTGAGTTTCCAAATTGGTCATTGCTAGCTCAGAGGTGCATTTTAAAAACTATAATCAGTGCGTAGAAAATGATGCTAGCACCATTATCTCCTTGGCAGGTTAAAAGATCAACAATGCATGGTATGTTGACGCACTTTTAAAGCAAATCTTTCAAGTGCTAATAAAGTGCAAAGTATCTAATATTTTTTCTAGAAAGTTTGATTTTCCAAATTTTCGGCAAGGTATTTTTCCAACATTATTTATTTAGCAGTTAGCTATTTGACAGTTTTAAATTTATGTTTACCAAATAGTATTTACTGGGACGTTCTAAGTTTCTTACAAATTATGTAAGAAATAACAAAAATTATTATATACTTTGCAAGTAGCTGGCAATGGAGACACCTAATATAAATATTTGGCAAAGTTGGAAAGACACACTCTTAGTGTTAAGAGCTTAGGTGGGAAAGAGAGCGCTTGAGGTCGGTGCTTATAAATCGTTGGGGTATTTGCTTTGCGGAAAACTATATAGTTGCAGTATTATACGTAACATTAAGGGAAAATTTGCCGACTGAAGCTAATCGAGTTTTAAAGCGCAAACAAATTTGGCAAACAGTTCCCTTGGGACCAGCAGGAGTGAATGAGTTATCACATCGTAATAAACCAACTTTGCCCGTATTATCCGGGTTACGGGTTGTCAGAATTGAGGGACGATTTCTAATATTACGCGAACTACAAGTGCAACCGCATTCCTCCCGTGGCGCTGGTGACGCCTACAAGTTTCCTTTTTCTCATAATAAAAACCAGCATCCGCTTTCTGGTTGCGGGGTGATTAAGTGTCGCTCTATAGGCGTCTTTTATGAGTTATCGCTTTATAAACGATGTTTGCTTCAAAGTTTCGTACGTGTGAGAAGTAAAGATACCGACAACTAACTGCACATCCCCAGGTCTCTGCAGATATAAACCGGTGCAACATAAAACGATCCAATACGATGTCTGAGTATACGTTCAATCATTGCAACGGAGGATTGAGTTTCGCAATTTCTGTTTGCTTTCTGCAGAAATAACATACCTGAATGTTTCATAACGACGGAAGTGCACCATCCTCCTGCAGCAATAAGTTTTATGGTAATTTCTCAGTTTTATTATAGCGACTGCAACGGAAAAGTATTCATTAAGAAGTTGAACAAGTTTTACGGCAAATTTTTGTCGAAAAATCTCTTATTACTCCCAGGACGTTTCGTTGACGAGAGAAAAACGTACTAAGTGGCATCTGTGGTGCGGTCGCAAAAGCTACGCGTTTCTTGGGCAATTTTTATTATGTCATTTTAAAATCGTTTCGGGTGCCTTTAAAACATCTGAAGCATGTAATAACATCGTCCTTCAGCATTCGCGTTAAATAAGTATCGTGGATTTTTAAACTTTTCCATAAATCTCGAAACTCTGCCCTTCAAAGTTTCAAAGGCGCAAGTTTTATTAGGACATTTCATTTTATAGAAGATCATCAAGGGTTGTTAACCTCTCGATTTAGGCAAAACCTCAAATAAAGCCAGGATTTTTTATTAATCGTCAGTGAGACAGGGAAAGCTTTGAAGTCAGCAGCTTTGATTTAGAAAATTACAAATAGGTCAATAAAGCCATTTTCCAACGAAATTGAACCGAGCCCTCACACCTACGTAGGTATATATTTTTTTGTTATCGACCGAAAGTTCTAGTTCAAACATTTACCGTTGGGAGAAATGGCGCTTTCGGCAGGCGCTGCTACCTAACGGGGCGTAGCTGAATTTCAGGAGTTTTTGCTGAAACCGGGCGCAGCAAGCTTTCCTGCTGTTACAGAAATCTTCGGGACGCGTACGGAATTTAAACGAGTCCCTTGGAATTATTGTTGAAGCGTTCGGATTTGGCGGTGATTGGTCTAATTGGGCGCGACTGGCGATAAGAAATTGGGGTGCTTTGTCGAACTTCCCCAATGTTTCCGAAAACAAATCTCGTTGGGAAAAGTTTTTTTTGTTTGTTTCATTCGAGTTTTATATCCATAAGTAATGTGATTCGCTTCTAGATATCGCCAAATTTTCAGCTAAATGCGAATTTTATAATTTCAGAAAATACCAGGAGTACAAGGAAATATCCCGTGATGATTTATATTCATGGGGAATCGTTCGAGTGGAATTCGGGAAATCCTTACGATGGCAGTGTTCTCGCAGCCCACGGCAATGTTACTGTAGTAACGTTAAACTACAGGCTCGGCGTCTTGGGTAAGTCAGTTAAAGCAGATGGAATTGCTGTATCACCTGATTTTTGGGTCGTGACGGGGATTCCTGGAACTTTCGGGGGTGGTTGAGGGAGGGGTCGTGAATGGAATTTGGGGCAGTTTGCGTTACCGGAACGATTTTCGTGCGGTATGAGCTCGAACGGAACGATTATTGAAAAGCAGACGGGCCGTATGCATATTAAAACAAAATATTGCGAACGTGATATTGGAGTTGGAGAAGCCAGTTCGGCGTATAAATGTGAGAAATTGAGCACGGGAACGACAGAATAGTTCCAACAGCTGCAACTCCAAAGAAAAATTTGCCCAATTACAGCGAGTTTGGAGCTTAAACAGATTTTAACAAGTTTGGAATTTCGACCTGGCACAGAGTGACAATCAAAAGATTCTAGAGAGCGTGGCAGCTTTCCATCTCAATTTAGGGTTGTCTTTACATTTTCACCTAAGTTAGACTCTTTCACGTGGACTAAATCAAAACTCCTCCTATTATGTCTCGCAACAGTCTTTTCTACTACACTTCTTATAGTTAGCACCATTTCAATCCAATAATCATAATCCAAAGAAACAATAACTAAACGGTATATAATTTTAAAGGGTTTACACCCTCATTGCTTGTTATTGTACACTTCTTATTTTTCTTTATTAAAATTAGTCTAGCAGTAATGCGATTAAATCCATTGGCCGTCCCTTTCTGTAAATTTTATAGACATAAAATTATATTGTTATTTGAGATATCAATTATCAGGAAAAAATAATAATTTGTTGTCCGATTCTGGTTGGGTTGGTCCAGTGGCCGATGGCCTTTCTCTGCCGGTAACAGAATCGGTCGTTTCGTCCTTCAGTCTCCTTCATTCGCCACCATTACCGTCGTCCAGTAGTTCTTTATTAGGCGAGAGTGTTTATTATATTTGCCAGGAGGAAGGTAGTTGAAGATGAGCCAGCCCAAGTGCATATTTAGACATAAAGGTCTCGAAATATAAATTTCCCTCAGCGGAAATCAAGACGACGACCGGGAGAACACATTTACAACAACAAAGAAAATTCCGTCGCAAGTAAAAAGATGAAATCTCGCTCCGTATATATTGTGCCCATAAAAATGACAGGTTTTTGGCCGAATCTTCTCACAATATACACACACAATCTATATTATTCTCTATTTGCCCCATGGGACAGTCGACCAGCTGAATAGAGTCCCGTTGTCATTCATCGCGTGCGCGACGACAACCGCCCCACGTTTGGTCTGCAGACGACGCCCGTAAAGCTCGCTTGCAGGTTTGACTGATGCAAATTCATATTTTTCGAGAAGTTCGGTTGGTTCATCGTTGCGTTTCTACATCTCCTGTAATCAGTGCGAAAATTGCAGCTGTTGACGTTTTATTTTTGTCGGAGCGGCGATAAATCATGTTGGCTGGGGGTTGGTTGCAGGGTTCCTGAAAGCCGGGACTGAGGAGGCCGCGAAGAGCAACTACGGACTAGTGGATCAGATAGCGGCGCTGCTCTGGGTCAAGGCGAACATCGCTGCTTTTGGCGGGGATCCCAACAAATTGACGTTGTTTGGACATGGAACGGGCGCGGTTTGCATTAGTTTGCTCATGCTCAGCCCCATGGTGCTCCACGAAGAAAACAAAAGTAGGTTACTACCACAAATACTCGCTTTTTCATTATCGAAGAGGTTTCTAGATCGCCAGATTCTTTCGAAGTCGACTTAAGTTTTACCAGATTATTAGTTACTAGAACGCTTTTGCTTTTAAGTGTTAACGATGAATTTTAGAAATGTACTTGGAAAACGTCATATAATAAAAGTTTGCTTCATTTTTATGAAATGCTTTCAACGCTTCAATTTTACTAGAATAGTCTGGATGTCATCTCGTTCTTTTAGAGAGAAGTAGTGGAGTCTAAAATGTGAAATATAAGACAGGATAACTGAGTTAGTCATTTTTCAACGAGTCAAGTTGAAAAATTTACATTTTACGACAAATGTTAATAGCGTGAAACTTAACAAAAAATCTAAGAAAAAATAATTATTTCTATGTTCATAAAAGACTTGAAGTAAAATAGCCTAGAAAACTTTTTCAGTAGCCTTTTACTCCAAATTTGAAAAATGTGATGACTAGAAATATAAAACAACTATAAATTGTATTTTGGTAATTTTTCGCTGTTACCCTATTTAAGTTGTTAAATTAAGTTTTAACAACGATAATCTTAAACTTTTAATTATTTTATCGGTTTCAGGCTGTAAGAAGGTCCTTAGCATTTACAAAAGTTGGTTTGTAATGTATCTTATAACTGTACTAGGAGTGTAAAAATGACATATCGGTAATGTAAAAAATTCTTACCTTACCGATATGTCATTTTTACAATACATTTATTAATTTGCTGCCACTGTTTGAACTCAGTATAACATTTTTCGTATCTCACTTTGGACTTGGTTGGAATAAGTGCTTGCATAGCTTCCTCAGCACTTTCTAGCACGTTTTTAGGCAAATTAGCGTCACTCATTTTAAAAATTATTGAATTTTTAAAAAATAAAATATTGGTTGACAAGTAAACATCTTTGTGACTACCTTGCAACCACCTTGTATAACAACTTTGATTTTTTCGAAAAAAGTTGTAAATGAATTTTTGATTTACTAATGCAGTCATAATAATTCATCAAAATGCGGAGGTGGTCGCCTGAAACCGATAAAGTATTGAACAAACCTCGATGTTATGACATACTACAGCCTTAGATGTCTTAAAATCCTCGCTCTTCGAGCTCGGATTTTAACCTGACATCTGCGGCTGTAATAAATGTCATAACATTTCTCGGTATGTTAATAGCTATAATTTGGTTGTTACAAAAAAAAATAATTTATTAGAAGTTTAAGGGAACAAATATAATGTACACCAAATTAAACCATACATCCCTTGCACTGTCCACCGGAAAATTTAATGAGCAACAAAAAATCTAAATGAAACCCAAATTATTATACATCAGAACATGAGAACATCACCACTAAAATAACTATGCTGCGTATTGTTTTACCATTGCTTACATTTTAAATTCTATATGTCTATCAATTTTACTAAATGTTCACCAAATTTAAAACCCTCAAGTTACGCGTCCGTGCTGTACATGATAAATATTGGCGCTATCTATTTATATTTTAGTGTTTTTTAAAAAAACTATTTATGCGTCAAATAATTATTCTATTACTCCAAAAATGAAATATGCTCCCGCATCTCTCTTTGCCTTCCATAAAAGTATTTTTTTTTGTATGAAAATATTGGATAAATTTGGTAGACTGTTAAATACGACCCGAAGTTTAACAAATTACATTTAATTACATTAATAAAATGCAACCTAGCAACAATTACAAGAAATTCACTTGGATGGCTTAAAATGCTCCGATTGGTCGAATTAACATGTTATTTTTTTGAATAACCATTTAAGTTAGAATATTTTTTATTAGGGATTATTTGTTTCTCCTTTTTGGAGATTTCTCTTGTTTTCTTTGGGGCGCGAGTTCTGGACAGCACTGTATGTAATTCTGATACTTACTTTGAAAAATAAAAATCCAGAAGATTTTTAAGAATGTAGCAAGACAAGTTTATGTTAGCGTTAAGAGATGATATTAAAACAAATTGTTGAAGATAAACAACATTTTTTTTAAAATATGTATCTTATTGCAATTATTCTATTCATCATCTCATAATTTTACAACAGATTTGAAAATATTTTGCCCGGAAATTGTTAGTGTTTATCGAGAGTTAACATCTTAATCCTTTGCTATTTATAAATATTTTTGGCATCCTAAATCAAGCAAGGGATCTTTTTTTGAAACTTGTAGAAATAAACTTTAATGAGTCATATTCTGGGAAAAAATGTACTGAAAAATTATTACCAATAATCTTTAATACATACTAGTATAAATAGTTGTATATCGTGCGCTTGTCCGTGGCTTGTCCATAAACCCTCTAGTTTATAATGCGAATAAAAATTGACCAATCACAAATATTTGTTTGTTAATATTAACAATGATGTTCTATCCGTCAGTAACTTTTACAAAAAAAAATTATTTTCGGTTTAGTCCAGATTTGACAAATTTTCTTATCTTGGAGGTCTTAAGTAAGTTCTCTTTAAGATTGTACGGACGACGGATGTTTTTGGGAAGCACTAGACGAGCATCAGTAATTTCGGCATTTTGGCTTGCGGATCAGGTATTATCTGAATTGTGTAATAATCTTTATAGAAACTGGCAGTCGGAATAATTTACCGAAATGGGCATTACCTTCCCCGTCTGCGCCCGGTTTGTATCCCTGCATTTTAAAAGGGATCAGCCGGAGCCGCGTTGCTTATGCGCGATGTATATTTAAATCCGGCATTCGTATCTTGGTAACTAAGGGATTAAATTTGCAGTGCTGTTCCAAAGGGCGATTTTAATGGGCGGCTCAGCCCTCTCGGATTGGGCGTTAGCCGGCAACCCCCGCGACGTAACCTACCAAGTGGCCCAAGCCCTCAACTGTCAAATACACGACGACTTTGCGGCCTGTCTCCGGAGGAAACGTCTGGACGAGATCATGGCAGCGGCAGCCGTCACCCCCCCTTACCGGACCCGGTTCGGTCCTGTGATCGACTCGATCGTGGTGCCCAGCGACCCCAGGAAATCCATGACGACCTACAGTAACATATTCAGCAGGTAACCTCGATTTGTCAACTAAGCGCTCCATCGATTGATTGCTGTTTTTTCCAGGTTCGATTTGATGTACGGCGTGACGGAGGTTGAAAGTTTTCATTTACTGAGACCGGAAGATATCAAACTGGGAATGTTGGAGAAAGACCGCGATCAGGAACTGAGGAAATATCTACGATCACGATGCGAAATGAAACCCGAACTGTGCGTGACTCGTACTCTAGCTGAGTACACGGACGCCGAATTTACTTTGGACGACGAGAAGTACGGAGGTTACACGGGTCATGAACCCGATAGAGCGTCTCTGGCAAGAGACGCTCTTCTCGACATCCTTTCCGACGCCAGAACCGTGGCGCCCATGGTCCAAATGGCTAAATACCACGCGGCGCTCGACCTCGAATCATACTTCTACGTTTTTACCCACAAATCAGCATCGAAAGAATACATTGTGAGTGGCGTTAAGTGGCTCGATTCGCTTTTCAATTTGCGATAAATTTTTGCTTTAACTCCTTAAGATGAGCGTCTCCGCTATCACATGTGTTTTTTTCTCACTGTATGCATTTTGACGTGCAGAGATTAGTTCTTTTATTTTAGATCACTGCATAAAAAGAAATGGAATGAATCAAGTGCAAGTAAATGACACAGTTAATTTAATGGAATGACGCCGCGCGCATACATTGAGTACGCAGCTGGTCCACAGTGGTACGCTCCGCCTTAATCCAGTGTCGTATTTAGCAGGCTACTGTTTCACACGTTGTTACTTTATACTGAATAAAACGTGATAAATAACGCTTGATGAAGTTTACATCAAACTGAAGTCAAATTGGGATATTTATTTATTGTTAAAGTAAACATTTGTATTTTGTTCATATTATAACGTGCATGTTAACTTTCTTCAAAATATCCATCGCCGGAGTCTCTGTCTCTTAAAAACGACAGTCAGAGATTCTTTACTTGTACGGATCTTTCTTGGAAATACGAAATGCATTACCTCTCTTTTCAATACGTGCTTTTGCTAATACAAACAATCACGTCAATGCATTTTGCTGACGTTCTACAATCACAAATGATACAGCGGAGGCGTTCCTCTTAACGATCCCGGATAAAATTCCGTCCCATCCCTGGCGAGCACTATGTATCGGCTAAGGACATTACCTCTCCCAGGTGTCGCATTATCTATCCAGGTGTTCATTGCAAACGCTGATAGCCATTCTTAAATGTGTAATCCGGGAGCTTTACAGGTCTAATAAAGACGGCGAATTTAATGCGGTAGATTTTACTGGGCGCCTTATGAATGGCACTAAATAAAAGTGATTTTATCGCAAAGTTGAGCTTTAATCAACGTGCCGCCGACGTTCACGGAACCTACTAAACAAAGTCACACGAAACGCTTAATCCCCGGGACAACAATCAACTGCCACTGAAAACGCCCGGAATTTCCCCTTAGTGAATTATCGACAGGGCGGCTCCAGGTGTTAACAAAGACTCAAATAGCGTTGCCAGTTTTCATTTTAAAGTTTACATCCGTCATTTAAACTACAAAAAAGAATCTCGTAACCGGGGATCACTAACTTTGGCCACCAACTTTTCAATGAAAGTTTGATATCAATTAAGTCTATCTATACAGGCTGTCCCAGAACACGCGCCCCAGAGAAAACTGACCAATGCCGACGACAATCTATAGAGATTTCTCCTGTTTTCTCTGGGGCGCAAGTTCTGAGACATCCTGTATTAAGCTGATAGCTCAAGAAGGGCGGTAGCAAATTTAGTCTGGATTTAAGCGTTAACTTAAAGAAATTTTAAAGATTTTTGGAGATTTAAGAAATTTTGTTTTATTGCTTATTTTGGTGATGCCGATTTTTTTCTTTTTACGTGAGCGGAGCAGTGCAAATCGGTTGCGCTCATTTTCAACTTGCATTTTACACCGATATTTTACTCCTGGCGCAACTCGAGTTGAAATTGATCCATAAGTCTAAAGTTCTGTTCTTGTCATCTAAAACGGATGAATCATTCCTGTAATTTCCACCATAATCAGTTTTAACTCAGTTTTAAAAATTTGGATGAAAAGTTATCACACTTTATTTTGCGAAAAAAAAAATCTTGAAACAAATTAACGGTCGAAACTACATTTTGAAGTGTCTTGACTTTCCTGAAAATTTTCCCATAAATATTTTAAAATCCCCATTTGAACAATTTTTTTAAGCGGGCACAATCTTTTTGAGATTCTTGAATAACATTTTATTCTCACTATTCGTCGACAAAGTGTTTTGGGGAAATTTGAGCGCTTCATTTGGAAGCTTGGGTGTTATAAATTCTGGTTACAAAAACTATCCTTTGTCACCCGTTCTGTCCTCGATATAAAAACTTCTGTCGGTCCATCCAGCTTGCGTTTCCTGCTTTAAAGTTAGTTAATTGAACTTTATAAATAGCCGCCTATTTTGATGCTCCAGAGAAACAAGAGCTACAACGGGGAAGAGTTGTCATACGTGTTTGGAGTTCCACTGGGTGGGTCAAACTTTCATCCCGTCGCTCATTACACCGACAAGGAGCGCCTGTTGTCCGAGATAATTATGACGTACTTCTGCAATTTTGCATACACAGGGTGAGTATCGATTTTCATTCATTACGACCCTACTCAAATTATAACTGTTATTTATTACGCGCAACCTTCATCCGAACGTTTGCAAAGTACAAAGCAATAAAACGACGACTTGGTAATTAAACGAAATTAACGAAATTTTTAATTAACTCGCAAAACCAATGAACATCATCCGTTAACAATGGCCCCGGGAGGATGACCTGTTTTTTTTATGTTGCAGAGATCCCAATGTTCCACGCAGAAACGAATACTACACAATGGGAAGAAGTGATTGGGTCAATTTCGACGTTAATTGGCCAGAATTCGATCGCTATAACGAACGCTATTTACAATTAGGTAAATAAATTTGCTATGTGTGCCCGCTCTTACGCAAACTTTTCAGGAATTCCACCCTATGGGTTAAGCCACTATCGAGAGCGAGAAATGCGATACTGGAACGAAATATTTCCGGAAATATCCTTCAATCACACCTACGTCCCTCCAGTCAAACCACTAAAGACAACGCAGTCACTGCAACCAAAAAACGTACCGTCATTCCCTTCGAAAAGTGTTCCTCCATGGATCTTCAACCATGATCCTCGTAAAGGGGCCGTTGGTAACAAATATGAAAATTTCCATAAACCGCTAGGAAACAACCCCAGTGGTCCAGTTTACGGCGTTCTCAAATTTGACTCAACCAACGCCCCTGATAACATCAGAGATAATAGAGAATATGGCACTATGGTCTTCTCTCAACCTGAAACTACTAGCAAAGGAATTTCCACAACAGTAACGATAGCACTAGGAACAATTTTTCTTCTGTCAAACATTTGCTTGTTTGCCGCTTTATACCTGAAACGATATAGAAAGAGAAAAGTAAGAACTGTAGTTCAGAAGTCCGAGGAACCTGAGGATGCTAACGCAAAAGAACCCGATGAAACAAGTGGCTGCAATATCATGCGAATAGTGACGAGATCCTCAAGAAGTGATGACGCTTACGAAGCTGTGAAACCTAGTAGCAGTCGCGAAAAACTGAAATTACCCAGACAAATGTCCAACAGTACCATTGATGCCCATACAAAAGTTAGAGATTGGATAACAAACGAAATTATCTACAAATACAGTCCAAGGTTTTTAAGAAGATCCAGACCTACTGACGACATTAACAAAATTAAAGAATTTAAACAAAGTGCTGAAGCAACACCGATCAACGATAATAGTTCGACACTAGGTAGAACTCCAACTAGACCTGCGACCCCGAACGAAAATTTCAAAAATCACCGACCACCCTTAGTCAAATCATCGAGTATTCCGGTACAGAAGAGCAAACCAGAAAAAGTTTCAGTTGCAATTGATGCAACACCGTCAGGACGCGGCAACAGTGTTCTTCAACAACAACCAATTGAACTAACAAAATCTCTTGATCGCCCTAATTTCGAAGCACCATTAAGACGTTCCTTTACTCTTGAAGACTTTTCCGTCATAAAATCTCAAGATAAACAAGAACTGCGCAAAAGCACAACTAGCATTAATCTTAAATTACCATCGTTTGATGAACCTACGATTATTAAAATCGAGCACGGACATTCAAAGTCTGATCCTGTTCAAGACCTATACGGTTACGCTACTGCTAAGAAATTGAAAACTTTTGATCCAAATTCCGACGTTAACGTTACTTGTCGCGACGAAACAATACAAACGGTCCCATTGACGCCTCAAGAATCTTTAATGACAATTAAACGAAGAAATTTTCCTAAAGTACTTCCAGATTATCCAACCAGAGAAGCGTTGGCTAAGAAGCGAAGATCTATGCCAGTTTCAAACCATTCATTTATGCCAATTCCTGAAGTCCCACTCGCTAACATCAATTCACCTTATACTAGAAATTTTACTGGATTTCGGCCGGAACCACCACCAAGAACTTCTTCGACTTTAACTAGGAAAGGTAGTCAGCCACAACCTGTTTGTCAGTCAGCTCCGATGTTAGCGGAAGAACCACCGTCATCACCTGAACCGGAAGTTAGTTGTAATAATTTGTACGTGGGTCCGTTAATTCCGAAATTGCAAAAGTCAGATTTGAGTTCTTCCGAAAGTTCGAAACTTAATACTCAACCGGTTTATGATTGTTTGAGAGTTGGTAATGACGGTGGTAAAAAGGGAGTGAGAAATGTTGCTAAGACTGTTGTGACGGCTGATCCTCATCAACCTATTAAGAAGGTTGAACCTAAGGTTATTATTAAGCCTGGAATGACCAGGAGCATAAGTGATCCAAAGAAGAATATTCCTAGAGTCATGGTTCATGATAATTTGCCTGAAGAGATGAAAGTGATGGACGACAAAAATAAGAAATTGTTGAAACCTTCCCTAATTCCTACATTGGCAAAGGGTTCAAAGGAGTCGTCAAGTTCTGAATCAACTCCTTCTGAAGAGTCTGATACCGGTACAGTTGTTAAGAGAATGTGACTGATGTTGGGTAATCTTACGCCTATTTAGATTTGTGTAATCGTTCATCTAGTGGTTAATCTGAGTTAAAGCAGTATTTTGTAATTCAGTATTTAATTATTGTATTCGTATTAGGCATTCAAACTTTTGTATGTGCTGAATAAAGAGTGTTCGGGTCTTTTCAATTTAAGTTAATTCTTTCACGTTAGTCCAAGTTGATAATTTATTCTTGTGTTAGTTTTCGTCGGTAGGCTGATATCCTGAAAATAACATTTTGAACAGTCGCGTAAACGCTATGTACGTAGGTTTTCACGAGATTCGATCGCTCGATTTCCATACATATTGGTTTCTGATATAGGACGTTCCTACATTGAGTAAAAAGCGAAAGTAGCAAATAAAATAACGGTCGCTGTGTTGACTGCTTCCAATTTACGTCGATTTTTGACACTGTCGCTGGTTCGGCGCTTTTACACTTTACACGGATAAACGTCTATACCTGCCCGGTTCGTGATGATCTGATCACAGTTTAACGGCCGCACTCGAGCTCGAATAATTACTGATCCTATTACAAGCCCGAAATTTTGCATAAAAAGCGGATTTAAATGAATGCCACACGCGAGCTTTTCACTTTTCCGATTCCTATCAGTCCGACTGCTTTCAAAATCGGCGACTCGGCTTTCCACAACAATTTCTGAAAGCCAACTGCATCCAAAGCCAGTGGCGCAATTTTCATGAGGTCAATGCATCTGGCAGCGTGAGCTCACAGGATTTGTGAAGCTATTGAAAAAACAATCTCATCTTTATAAATTTATGATTAGTAGAGAAGTAAACTTGAAAAACGATATTAAAAGTTTTACTATCAGTAGATGAATCAAAACCACTAGACTTTGTCAGATATATTTATATTTTGTAATTTTTAAAATCGGCTTTTTAAAAATAGAAATCGAAACGAGAAGAAATATTGTGACTCTTAATATCGCCGATATGTTTATTAAAAATGGATTTAGCATGAAAGTCGCTTAAATCGTTTGAACAGCAACCATTTTAGATAGATATTTTCTGCTGATGTTGGGTGCTCGTAGACTTCTGCAAGTAGACTCTCTCAAGGTAAAAGAATTTGAAAAAACGCCGAGAGCTTACAATCAAAATAGTTTAGAAACATTAATTATTCTATAAAGCAGCGGTCATACAGCGTGAGTTTTTAACCTAAAGCTCCATGCTTAATTGGAGAAGCCAAGCGGCGCAACGGAAGCAAAAGTTACTGGACCATTACCGCTACGGCTGTACACCTCAGTCAAAGCCATATAAACAGCCCTCTTCTCATATAGTGCCAGTATATCCTCTGCTTTAGCATGATTAATAGTTCCATGATGTTTCGAGTGTTGCCTTTTCTTGCTGTTTCAAGCTCTGTATCAGAAGTGAGTCTTCCTGTGGAGATGTGGGCCTTAATCCTCAGGTAAGCAAAAAATTATTTTATAGAGTTGAACGAAGTTGAGCAACTCAGTTATTTGGTACAAGCCAAAACAGGACTGTAAAGTACCTGGATGTAAAGAAGCCATACAACTGCATAGAGATTGCGAAATCATTCAGAAATCCACGAAGCAAAGGTGGAGGTCCTATGAGACGACAACATAATTCGAGAAAACAACCATATCGTAATATGCGATGTTAGCTATAAATTGTAAATCAATATAAATGTATTTTTTTAAGTTCAATAAAAAAATTTGTATAGAAAATTTTACGTTTAATTATTTTTTGAGCGGCAACCAAAAAATTCGATTTGAAAATGTTATTTTCAATTTTATAATTGCGACCATGTTTAATGGATGAGGAACTAATTAATGTACCTACTAGGTATATTAAAAATGACAAAAGAAATTTATTATCCATGTCAATATCAATATCGAATTACATGTACTTTTACATGAAATCTAGAACGCTCAACCACCGACGAATGGTGTTACTTGCAACGTTTATGATAACTCATAGTGCAAAAATGCAGTTTAGATAATAAAACACAAATTCAAGGTTTTTACCCAACGTACTTACTTAGTTTCATAGATGCTTCCATCTACTTTTTTATCTGAAGTAATAGAAGGTAGAGTTTTTTGGTGGCATTTGGTGGCAATGGACTATTTCCACAAAAAGACTAACTGAATGCATCAAGATTTTATATCAAAGAAAAATGGTAAAATTTCAAATCTCCTAAAATCACTAATCGGGCTATAAACTAAAGCTGATACATCATGCGTGACATGCGTAACATGACGCTTGATCGGAGAAATCAAAGGGCGCAACAAAAACTGTTCGGCCGTTACGGCTATGGTTGGTTACCTTAGTCAAAGCTATATAAACGTCCCTCTTCGCAGATGGTGCCAGTATATCCTCTGCTTTAGCATGATTAATAGTTCCATGATGTTTCGAGTGTTGCCTTTTCTTGCTGTTTCAAGCTCTGTACCAGAAGTGAGTCTTTCTGTGGAGATGTGGGCCTTAATCCTCAGGTAAGCAAAAAATATTTTTTTGATTTATCAAATAGCTAACTGAATTCTTGTTACAGAGCTTTAGATCCATTATCACTATTGACTGCAATTGGAACATTTCCGCTGTGGATGAATATATGCCGTGGAGATCCGATTTTGAGAAGACGAGTTCGAAAGCAAATCAAAGCAGATCGTATTCAAAAGAAAGAAGCTCGAGTAAATCCGTTTGCTCTTATTAGAGTTGAACGAAGTGGATCAAGCCAGCTATATGGTACAAGCCAAAATAAGACTGTTAGGTATCTTGATTTAAAGAAGCCATACAACTGTGAAGAAGTTGCAAGATTATTCAGGGATCAACGAAGTGAAGGTGGAGGTCCTATGAAACGACAACATAATTCGAGAAAACAACCATATAGTATTATGAGATGTTAGCCATAAGTTGTAAATCAATATAAATGTAATTTTTTTAAGTTTAATAAAAATTTTTGTAACAACTTCTACATTTGGTGGATATGCATCTTCGATTAAGTCCAACACATAAAATTCCCCCAGAAAATGTTTCCATTTAAAACTTTCAGTCATCAAAACCATGTTCATTGGACAAAAGATTTCTGAAAATACATTATGAAAGTATGTAACTCCGTTCTACAATAAAATATTTGAAAACCACACGACAACAGCGAGATTAGTGGGCAATATAACGATTTGACACCTACTAATTCTGGATATTTAATGCTGAGATTTATATTGACGTCTTAGCAGAAATTAATAATTTACTCAAAAACTACAATATTCATTGAAGCACAAAAATTTATTAAAAGTGCTAGCAAAGTTTGGAATCTAAAGTATTCATAATATGCTTCCGTCTTGCGCTGTATGTATTAAGCTTTATTAGCCTGACAAAAGGGTAATTTCAAGAAAATTTAATAGGATTTGAATTATTGTAGAATAGATTTAAACTTCATAACTTACGTTGGAGAAACGTAAAATTAGATTTTGATCATAAAAGTTCACTTTATTATACAACATAAACTACATAAGGGTAAAACACGAAGAGCGTACGTGACTACGTTCTCCATCATACTGCTGGTATATCAATATTGAAAAACTTCTCCAGGTTTTGGAATACATCGATTACCCTAAAACTAGACCTCAAGAACAATATTGGTAAATTGTAAGTGAACACAATGCATATTTTATCTACGAAAACTGGTTGAGGAGGAGAGTTCTATAAATACATTTAATTCTTTCCCTAACTGGAAAGTTTCTTTTGGGGTTTCTTTCTAATTAGCTTCATAACGGTTTCCGGGTCACGAAATTTGAAAGTAAATACATGGCTCTAATGAATTTACTGTTGGAAATTTGCTGCAACTGACCCAGGATTAGCTAACTTCGAACCGTGTAAAATTGCCTCAGATTGCATCAAAGCTGTCTTCAATTTATTTCTTTCGTTCAACAATCGCCCGTTTTCCAACATCCGCCTTCTCCATTTAAAGCTCGTCGTATTGTTCCCACATTGCCATCGAATTTAGTTTAAATTGAAAGCGGGCAAGGCAAAGCGACTAACCTCTGCGGACCTCGAACGAGTTTCGTGAATCATGCCATCCCGGCTAACATGTTTATAGTTTCATAGTTAAGTTGACAAACCCCTGGAGTTTCACCTGCGGCACCGCAAGCGAAAATAGTTGCAACAGGTAATGGTTAACACAGAATATACCCGCTAACAGTTAGACGGCTCAATTTAAACTTTGTGCTTTTACGATGTGGCCGCCACAAAGAAATTCGCTTTCAACAGATGAAATCAACCGGTCTCAGCTACGTCTAGCAACAACGAACTAACGACTTGTTTACGGGCAGTTAGGGCACGAGATATTCCTTTCGGTCAAAACTTCTGGAAATATACGGCAGACTTTCTAGTCGAACTCGATTTAATTGGGGATCAAAGAACTTTGCACTTACCTCGTAAATTCCAGATGGCCCAATTCGTGTCGAGGAAGAAGAAAAACAGTCTATAACTACCCTCAAGTTTGTGGCAAAATTGACATTGGTAAAAATTAATTTCGAGATAAAGGAACGCAAAGTTTCAGTACCAAAATCAACACTAAACGGACATAAATTCAATATTAACATAGAATTAATTTGAAAGACGCCAAATTTGCAAAGCAAATTTGCAGTTAAAACGCATAATTTTCATAACGAAATAAACGGAATATTCATTAGTGAAACTCCAGTGATTTTTAATAATTAATCTTTATTAATAATTAATGTGTCACATTATTTAAAACATCTTTTAACAGGCCTCTGAAACGCGACGGGTCCTTTCAGATCCCCTCACCCTTCTTCGGCGGTTAGTTCCAAAATTCACCGAAAAATTTGGTTACATGTGGCATTTATATACAGTATCATCTAAAAATCACTGATTGATAATTTCCTAAATTAGACTAGTTTTTCGTTGAAGTTTGAAACGCAGCTACACTTCCTTATTTACATGGTATAATGGATTGTCCACTCTGAAACACTTTGAAGTCTAAAGAAGAATCTTTACTGATGCTTTAAAATAACTTCGGCGCACATATCAAAGTTTTGGCACAAGTTTTTGTTTAGATCCATGTACAAAATAGTAGGTTAATTGAAGAAATTGGCAGTAGTTCTTATTCTGGACTAGTTCAAAACTTGCCAATTTTCAAGACAATTTGGTTTGCAAAATGTTTGGACAACAACATCGTTCGAAATCGACGAGGCTGAGAAACTCTTGATTTGTCTCGAATATTCGCGCATTTTGATAGGATAGCAAAATAGTTACTTAAACAACATAACTAGTAGGAGGATTTAACAGTTAACAAGGCTTATGATATAAGTTTTAGGGCAATAATTTAACAATAGTGTCAAATAATTTGTTAGGAAAGAACAAGTAACTTAGCGGATGCACAGAGGCAGAGATAAGATTGGTCTAGTTTACAAAATCCTTGTCAAATTACCGCTAATAGTCAAATAAGTTTCGCTAGAAGCCAAAAAAGTTAAATTTATTTTGTTAATAAAAAATGATTGACTAGCTCAATAAACATATAAATAATTTTCTTCCCAACCAGGAATAAAGTGCCACTTTATTACCGGGGAATAAAGTAAAAAAAATGCCGATATAACATAAAGAAACTTGTTTCTATAATAACCGTTAGCCAACTTTATTTAGGTATCTGTCAATTTTAACAATTATTTCTTCTCTAATTTATTATTATTATTAACTTAAACGGTTGGGAAGAAAGTTTTGTATGCATCTCTGGAATAAACATCGTTAATCCCTTGAATGAAAATGCCCTCGGCTTCGCCTCGTGCATTACTTACATTCGCGGGATTAAAATCGGTGTTTATTCCCTTAATACATAAATAACTATTCTTCCCACCCGGGAATAAAGTGGTACTTTATTCCCCCGTAATGAGGGAATAAAGTGCCACTTTATTCCCTAGGAAATAAAGTAAAAAAAATGCCGATCCTAACATAAAAACACTCGTTTCCATAATAACGTCAGCCAACTTTATTTAGGTTTCTGTCAATTATAACAATTTCTTCTCTAATTTATTATTATTATTAACTTAAACGGTTGGGAAGAAAGTTTTGTATGCATCTCTGGAATAAACATCGTTAATCCCTCGAATGAAAATGCTCTCGGCTCCGACTCGTGCATTACTTACATTCTCGGGATTAAAATCGGTGTTTATTCCCTTGATACATAAATAACTATTATATTCTCAGTGTAACATGATCCCCGTTCCCCGAACCCTGAATACCAATAGAAATTCAAGTAAATATCTTTAACTATAAAAACTAAAATTTTGACTTTTTGCATGCATGCAAATTCTTGGGCAGTTAAAGTAACAGTCATCTACATAGAAATACTAGGCCAATCATCTCTGCTGGAAGCCAATCTTTAAAATTATTGTTTATTGTTCCTTCTACACACAAGATGGCAAGACCGTCATCATGGATAAGAATAATCATCAGAAAAGTTCTGCCTCGCTAAACTCTTAATCATGTGTCCAACGCAATAGACTCTGAGAAACAATTTCAAAAAGAGTAATTTACACTTATACACGTAAACATCCATAATAAATTCTCGTATCATATTATGTACAGTAATTTCATTAGGAATGAGGCCGAAAAATAGGCCCGGTAAAGAAAATTGTGTTACATCGCACTTAAAGTTTATCCGGACGAATAACGCAGTCATCGAGCCTCTCCTCCAGTTCAGAGCACTTGATATTATCACACCCGCATCTCGCTCATTGCGGCTTGAGGAACTCTCATATTTCCCTTGTTCGCGTTGTTATGATGAGCCGGTAATAATGGCTGACTCTCGGGTGGACTTTTACTTCGAGGAGGTGGCGGAGGTCTCGGGACGTTCATGGGCATGGTCGCGTTGCCATTAGGGGGTTGAACAATTCCTTGTTGCTGCATTTCGGCTATAACGCACGCGGTGTTATTCATTAAAGTGGAGTTTTTCGGGAGCGTCATGCAACCTTGATTATAATTTTGAGCGTGCATCGAAGCGTTTTTGGGTAGAGTCATGCAGTTTTGCATCATGGTACTGGGACTAGGAGGAGGGGCTTTAAGGGCGTTGGAAATTTGAATGTTGGAAGGACATAAGTGGTGCATTTTTTTAGCTTCGTGTTGAGCGTTAGCTGCTAGAATCATCGCGGAAGTGTCTTGTTCGACATCGACTATAACGTTGGCACTTTGCGAGTGACCCATGTGGTAGTGACCATGTTTCGAAATTGTTTCGAAATTGGCTTGGTTCCTGTTCTGTTGTTGTTGTAACGATTTCACTTCCATTCTCGTCTTGTCGCGTTGATAGTAAACTCCGGCAAAAATTAAAACGTTTAGAATCAGTAACGAACACCCTATTGCTATGGTAACACTTAAGGCTGTGCTGTACGCGGCGTATCCGGCTGCTTCCAAATTCGCTAATGTATCGACGGAAGTATTTTGATTCGGAAACGTTTGATGATTGAAATTGCCAGATGAGCCAACGTTGACGCACGTCGTTACTATGGTGTCCATTGTTGTCGGGCTGTCCAAACTTGAAAGGCTCGAGTTGGGTCTTCTGCGGAACAGTTCCATGGTCGGATCGTAATAACTGACGCGAGATAGAGGATCCGGCCTTACTGCTCCATCGTATAAGTCTGCGTTATTGTGATTCCTGAAGAGATTGTGTCTGGCGACTACGTCCTCCATTCCCGCTCTGTGAAGCTCGGGGATTAGACGCAGCCATACGCTTAATTGATGAGCACGGAAATGATTCTTCATGCGAGGCTTCATCCCTGGAAAAGAATTTACGGCTATTAGTCCCTCGTCAAGATACTTCGAACAAGAAATATGCGCCACCATTTTGCCCGCTCCGCAAAAAGCGGCGGCGGCGGCGGCGGCGTGACGAGAAAATTAAATTCACGTCAACACTTTATTTCAATCAACTCAACGGGAAAATGACAATTATAATGAAACCGAGACGCAAGAGCTTAAATTCTACAGTTACCTCAAACCTGTTTCTGGATTTCAGTTTAGTCAAGTCTTCGCTACATCCAAACAACTGGTCAATGAAGTAGGTACAAAACTACAAGGAAAATAAATCCGAAAAACGCGTCTCTTTTCAAAGAGAGAAGGATTCCAATCTGTTATCAAGATTAGTGGTCACTCAAAAATCTTGAAATTTGTTACCGACACGAATCAAGTAAAAATTTCCAAAATGATCGAATTACAGATTTTCCCCATTTGTGGAAGCAGCCCCTAGTGCTGGCGTTATGGCCACCACGTGCCAAATTCTCGGTCTCGCTCCCATGGGACATGCGAAACGTACGTGTCTTGCCCGGCTGGGTTCGAGAGGCGTTTTTCATCGCTTAAGCTCGAAATGAGTAATTTGATATTCGTTCCAAAGAATATTGCGTCTTCCAGTGAATCGCAAGCAGGTCAATTTAATTTGGGCCCGAGCAGGCTGTTAAGCATTATTTCTTTCTGTAAAAATTGCGTTAAAATTTTTCATCAACAATGCCGTCGTAGCCTGGGCGAAAGCTCGACTTTTATTAGATTATTTCGGTTTCAGTCGCCTGAAAACTTGACCAATCTCAACACACAAAGGCGGGTGTAGTGTATTTTTTTGCTTTGGCCACGGTTCGTGATGGGGTAACCAAGACGGGGCGGGACGTGAATCTGTCGCTGCGCCAACATTTCAACCTGACACCGCATCACACAGATGGCGGCACATGCGGCTATTCCTTAAATTGAAATTAGATAGACGCAAACTTTCCAACTTGATCGACAGTTGGTGTTGGCAAACCTGATTTGAAATTAAATCACGTCGAATACTGGAAGCTTGCATTGCCCGAAATGAACTCCACATCGCCTGCCGGATAAATAAGGGGACGATTGTTTGTGAACTTTGCGCGTTCGCAGCCAGATCAACGGCTCTAATCCGGAATAACGCCATTTCAAACGGGGAAATCATGACAACGCGATCAGCACCTTCCGCAAATTGAACGAATTTACACAAGCGCATTGGGGTGTTAAACGCCACGTTCTCTCATCTTTTTCTCACAACGTACGAAGCATGGATTTTGAACGTTTTAGATCATTACAAATTTAAAGTGCGACCACAGCGACCTGTGCAAGTTTCATCCAGAAAGCTGGTCGGCTCTATTACGCTATAGAGAAAATCACAGTTATATGTATTCTGACAAACCGAGCCATCATCATCATCATTCTACTACCGTTCCAAAAATGAAAAGAAAAACAGGGACTAACGAAAGCAGCAGGTTTTTGCTCTAACTAACAAAATTGACAAAAATAGAGGCTATTATCGGAATGACGTAAGTTGCAGTCAAACACTGAAGAATAACAAATACGGAAAAATTGAGAGTTTTTAAGAAAGTTCAGGAAAGAAAAAAAATATCAACAAATAACGTAGAATAGAAACTAAGCTTTTAGTTAGTGAAATAACCATAAAGGCAAGGAAACTATTAGAGCTATTTGAAGAAGAAGAGAGGAGATCAGAAAAAGCAGAAGCAAGTAAGAGGCTACTATTGTAGCTGTTGAAAATAAAATTCAAACTCTCATGCATGTTATTTATTGGTGCGGCCGTCAAACTCTCATGTTATTTATTGATCCGCCCGTCGACGAGACGACGTCACCATCTTTTGGCCGTCACCGGATGTACAATGGTGTCGTGTGCATCAAATTAAACTATACAAGGTCAATAAGTTTTAGTTTTAAGTCAGTTCTAGTGAAGCTGTCACACGAGCAACATCTCCCGTTTTGATTGCAATAAGTTGTTTTGTTGACTAAACGTTTTGTATAGCAAAAATCAAACTTGGCTAAAATTATTTAACAGTAGCCGAAACAGAAAATGGTTTAAAGACAACTCAACATGACTATATTATCTCTCAATAAGACACAAGCTTAACCTCTGCTAAAGAAGCAGTAAGATACAAGCTGGTAATTTAAGACAAATCCACAGAACAGGTAGGTTAAATCAAATACCTAGGCGTAAACGTATCTAGTCACTAGAATCTAGTAAAGGATCTCATAAACCAGATCAATAGAGCGGCCACGATTTCTGGATGCTTCCTCGACCTTGTGTGGAAAAATAAACATATGAGAACCTACAGCAAGGTCAGAATTTACAAGACATGTGTGAGACCAGTACTTACCTGCGGGATTGAAGCAAGACAAAAAGCATAATAAGATTGTCCAAAATAAAGACCTTGAGGACAATTGCAGGCAAAACCCTATAGAGTCGATTAAGAAACGATGATATTAGAGAGATGTGCGGAGTTCAAGACATAGTAAGATGGGGAAGACAACGGAGGAGATGCTGACATGAATGGACGCAAACAAAATAGTCCGCACGGCACTGGAGGGAAAACCTAGAAGACAACGCCCCCCTGGAAGACCACCAAAAAGATGGCGAGACAGTTGGAACTCGCTATCGGAGAGGCAAGAATAAATCGGTTGCAGAACAGATCCATGGATCTTCCTGAAGAGAAAGAAAAAGAAGAAGAAGAAGACTCAATATTGTGTTAAAGAGGTAGAACCTTAAGCTAATGACAAATTTCACCGGTTTCGGCTGCGACTACTTTTATTCTGGGAAGCTGCATCTACGCTCCACAGTTTACCATAAGGTTATTTGAATTTATAATGAATCCGTCTTGTGAAAAATTGAATGAAATTACCATTTAAAAATCTTTCAATGTACTATCGGAATTGAGTTTTTTGCAGAAAAGTATGTTATTGCATCGCCAGATGATTTAACTTATAAATTTTTTTACCCGTTGATTGAGTGCAAATAGGGTCTGATATAAATTCCATGTTTACCCCGGTGCAACTTACCATTAGCTACTCCACGGTGGGTGGTGGTTTATGAAAGGTGTTTATTGAAAAATTAAATGGAAAGACAAGTCAATTGTGTGACAACTACTAAATTACTAGATTTGCACCCGTCCTGCTATCCCGTGGTGTAATTACGTTTAATGAAATATTACTCCTTGTCTGATATCAGTTGTAGGATAATTTAGAGGCGTCGTAGGTAACTGCGGTTGAGTACTGATGACCCTATGCAACATAACCAACTGTGGTCAGCATACAGACTGCTTGCAAGGCCCATGATAATACATTACTGCACGTAAGTTTACCACCGCACATGAATATCTCCATCGCTTCATCGCATCCAATTGTCCTTTTCTGGTTTGCTATTCATAGGATTTGATGAGGGGAAGAAGTTGACGTAACAAAATGAAGCGTCAAATAACTCTATTATAATTTCTCAGTGTTTGTACAAGATATTAATTAATTCAGCTTAGTCACACGAGATAACAGTGGTCTTGCGGCGTGTGAGTGTCGTCGAGCGCATTTTAAATAGCAGATAAGTGCGGTATCTGCTAGAGCGGGACGGAGAACGGGACAGTGATGAAGAGAGATGGAACGTGGTTGATCCTCGGGGACGAGCAGATTTATAACCAGAGCGCGATCATTTCACTCGCATACATCTCGGATATCCTCAGACATTTGCACGAGTCACGTCAAGAAGGGCGGTAATTACCGGCGCAAGATGGCGCTGCGCCTTGTCATCATAGATCATAACTGGTGTACGAAAAGGAATTAAGTTGCTGATAGGGGCCAAACCCTTTCCAAATTGGTTGTCTTTAATTTAATATCGATTCGAGGCAGGGCGGAGGCTCACTACCTATCGCCAAAGTATGACAGGCGGGGGCCAGGAAACCAACATAATTCTTCCACCGATTTTCTCAAAGTTGGCAATTATTATCAGCAATCTTAATACCTCTACCGACCGTCAATACTTATATATTTACGAAAATTTAGCCTCCCCTGAATTTCTATTCGCTGAAACGTTAAGGTTCAAGTTTATGTGTTTACGTGATGTTTACTTCTCTAGATAGAGACTTGTGATGTCTTAGTATAGGTAAACGTGCACACATTAAAGCGTATTCAACAACGTGTGTTACAATCATCCACGCATATACATGGAAATTTGTATTAACTTTATTTATACTCCTGCAGACATCTACAGTCGTTTTGACTGCACGTTGCTAAAACGTAATTTTATTAGAGCATCAAGATTTACATGCAGCTTTCTACTTCATCAAAGCTAATTTTAAATAAAAATGTTTTTTAAAACACTTAAATTCATGATTGTTGAGAACAGACCCATCGATCTTCTGGAAGAGGAAGAAGAAGATGATGATTGTTGAGAGCAGTGGCGTTTTGAAACTAAAGGACGGCTTGCCAACCTTCAACGTTGAAAGATCGAGTTTTACCATAAAAGGATGAGCAAAATTTTCATATTGTGTCGCTTCGGTAATTTATTTCTCAGCGTGAAGAGTGCCACGTTGCAGTTTTCAGGAATAGTGCAGGGCATTGCGGATAGTTTGTGGGGGGTGCCGAGATTTGGCAAATGGTCGGACCCTTAGTTGCGCAATTATTTAAAGGCTCTCGCCACGGTCCAGAGAACGTGTCTAATTGCGCTTAAGTGTCCGGACCGTTTTCGGTCGGTCCTTGATCCGGGACTTGGTCACCTTCGTCGCTGATGACAAAATCTGCTGAATCGGCTCTGTTGCGGGGTGCCGACTTAATTTGGAATTGAGATGAAGTGATTTAGGTGAGGCTGTAGTAAATTTCTCGTACAAGTAGACAAGAGTGAGACCGGAGTTAATACGTTTAATGCTACCTCCTTCGCCAAGCGAAAGGAGAAAATACGGCAGCCGGGCCTCTCACAACTACGAAGTTAGCTTATGTGAAAACTTTTCGGGCGGCGATGTGTTCTTAAGGATGCTTGTGTAGTCGTGATTCATTTTTAAGTACGAGTTAGTAGAAACCAAGCAAGTAAACTTTGGGTTGGAACTTATGAACTAGCTCTACTGTAATGGTGGCAGTGACGGTAAACCAGGCAGGAATCCAATAGCTGCGTGATCCCGGTTTAATTGAGAAGATTTGATGGACCCGAGCCTTAGGTGACAATAGAATTCATTTATTCTCAAGGTGCTCGATCGAAGCTCTATCCAATTTATTGCCAATGTTGAGGGTAGCGAAAGGGAAAGTATTACCCCCGAGTGTTAATGCCGGTAAATAATTGAGGAGCTACTTCGACGAATTGGAGACGACGCAACTTTCAATTTCTCGGATTTTTTTTAACAACAACGGAACGAACCCAGTTAAAATATTCATGATTCGAGACCCTGGACGAATACGTTAAACGCCCCAGAGGCTTTGATAAGTGGAAGAGGAAGAGGGACGACGTCATTTCACGCTTGATTTGTTAGCCATTAGCTTCTCTTTGAAGACTGGCTAGAGGGAGACGGCTGTTATCACCCCATCTATCTTCGGATTGCTTACCTATCGCCACAGATAATCGCATTATGCCCACTATCGATGAACACGATCCTTGTTCTGTCTACTTCAGAATTGGCCGTGACGTGATGATGTTAACACCAACACGTCTTGAAACGGATAAGTGGATTACGCCAGCGACGATGGGCAAACAAAGGAGACGAAATTAAAGGAATTTGCAAGCGGAAGCCGTAAGCAATTAAAGAATACAGAATTTTGATCCCAATTTCTGCAACTCGTCTAATTAAAATAGGCCGCGGGAGGCGTTCGCAAATTTCCTCTTAGCGGCTAACACAATTACTTAATGGCAGCAAACTTGTATCTCGCCTATTTCGCCTTCCATCTATTATCGACCACTGAAAGTTGAGTTAAGAGAAATGTCGCTGCGAGTACCAAAAGAAAGCAGAAATTTCAACATGTGGACGGCAAATTTTACAGCAAGTTACAGACTGCTTATAAAGGTTTTAAACTAAATATATCGATGAGAAACTAGATTTTTTGGTGCTTCTTGGGTAATATAAAAGTTACTTCCAGCGCACAAAATAATAGAGATGTAACAAGAGAATTAATTGAAAAACTAATTATTACTGCATTATTTTATTTTGCAATTTTTGAAACTGCTAAAAGGTAAAATTTATCTTAAATTCCAGTTTTTCAGTCGGTAATTACCGTATTCTCTGGTGAAGTGCTAATAATTATTGCTAATTAATGGTCCTAATCAATTATTGTTGATCGACAGTGAAAAACAAAAAATACTATCTCACAACAATAATTAAGTGTAAATATCAATAGCATTATCATTGAACTAATATTAACACGTTTGTAAGTCTTGAAATAAAAACGCAATCAAAACCAATGACACCAGCTTCAGACGAACGAACTCTTCACAGCAGCTCAAGACTTTTGTTGACAACTCGTTGAACTTGCCAGGCATAGTCGCGATGAGGGGAGCCAGTCAAACGAAACATTCGTCCTGTGAAAGCGTATTCAAAGTCCTTCCGTGAACAGATCCCAAACAAGGCGAGATAAAATTGATCCTGGACAGTAACCACCATCAGTCAATTGTATCATGCAAAACACGCCACAAAATCCTCACTGATGCCAGGGCAGTAGTTTGACGTTCATGCAATACAGGCGGTGAAACCAAACACCGTGAATAACCAATTGTGGTTAAAACCACTAATTGAATATCCAACATATTGTACAAGAAAATAATAAACTTCTCTGTACTGATGTTTTAGAATAGAATAGTAAAGACCCAGTTATAATCTAACACAAAGAAAAACAATCTCCATAACAGATATAGAAGAATAAAGCGAGGAAAGACATTAATATTTCCTCGCATATGTATAAACATATGATCCGACAATTGTTAAAGATGACACTAAAGCTAATGCAAGGAATAAGAAACCAATCTTTTAGCTACTCTAGGGTTATGCCTTTGGGACAATAATTAGAGGCAGGGTTTGAACAAAAGACCTCTTTGGTCGCAGTTCGACAAGACTAGAAAACCAAACGCCCTCTCTGAAATTTCCAATCTAATCTTCTTTTGGAACTGTCCTAGAATCTTTTCTTTCCTTTGTTTAGAAATTGTTTAAAGTTGTTTAGAACCTGTTTAAAGTTGTTTAGAACCTGTGTAAAGTTGTTTAGAACAAAAATAGTAAGTTGAGCAAACTGGTAGGCAACACCATATACAAAAGTGGTGGAGGGATGATCCTCCTTCTCATCTGGGACAGAGCCCCCCATCTTATACTACTAGTATGAGTCACTGAATTCTCTGCAAAACTGTAATTAATTAAACAACCACTACAACAAATATTTGTTAAAGTTATCAAGAATTAGAATATCACAAAAATGAGCACACACTATTTTCAAAATGGTCTCAGAATGTCTCAATTACCCATTAAACTGTTGTTATAAGGAGGATCAGTACTTTACAATTTCCTGAAACCTCATGCTAATTGTCTGTGATTCGGTGCCCTTAAAAATCCTTTATAACACCCCAAGTGCAACTTGACCTTTCAACAACGATGTAGAAAGGTCCACCCGTATTAAGTCACTTCGAGATTTCAGATCAACTTATTCTTCTGCATTATTAACTTCTGACCTGTGTCCACCTCGCTCCGTTTATCCTGACGTTGATTGGTCCCGGAACACGGTTAATGAGAGGTGACGTTTTTAATACAAGGCAAATATTGTTGATTGGGTTCGTAGATAATGGGTGATGTTAAGGCAACGCGGGTCAACGTTACTAGCTCCGGCCCGTCCGAAAGCTTTTAGCTGCGGTGAGTGCGCTTAATGTATTTTTAACATGCACTCAGTCTCATGTCCTTCCTAAAGCGGGCCGTGTTACGCTTCTGCTTTATGGAATTTACGGCAGCACCTGGCGATTGTATTTTCCCGTCCGACGACAAACAATACAAAAGTTTTTCCCAAAAAAAAAACCTCCATCAAATTGGCATTTATTTAACCAGACGCGAACCCTCCGGGAGAGATTTTTTACCGTTTAGATAAACCATCAGGAACGACGCCGTATTGGTTATTTGGTGATGTAGTTAACGTACTCGCATCAAGTACAGGTGGGGGCGGCGTACTTGGAATATATCAAGAATCGATCAGGGCTGTGGGATTATAAAGCAAGTTTCGCCGCCGCCATATATCAGACTTTTCGGGGGTAATTTAAAAATCTATTTTCAGTGCCCGCATACTTCTTATGGATGGAGTGAAGTGTCTCGAACGTTCGGACATCAATATTCAAAGTTTGTCCTGCGCGATCATTTATTATATGTCTAGGAACGCCGTCTTCCCTTAACTGCAGCCAATTTAAACGGCCCGAAGGCGATTATATAGCTCGCCAACCCGAATCCTATCTCGATTTTCTGATTTGTTAACGCCCGTCTGCGCCCTTGCCGCCCCTGTCTTCACGTGCTAATTATTCATGCGTCCCACGCCCTCCGCCCAAAAAGTCGGAATCTCCGTAATGGTGGAGGCGCGGTATCTTGCATCTTGACGTTGGCGGCCAAATTCAGATGGCGAATCTACGAAACCGAGCAAACTGTTGCCTATTCCGCTTAAAGATTCCAAAAATGCAAATTGCCAAGAAAGCATCTGCTGCAGCAGCTCTCTCAATTACCCAACTGACTAAGTTTGGCTATGCTGCGGACCACCAATAGCGTTTTACCAAAATCGAAATTTATAGCAACAATTCTTAATTTATTAATTAGTTAATCGAAAATTCGAAAAGGGAATTTAGGTTGAAGAAGATTTTGACATTATATACTTTACCATCCAAGCAACTCTAATCCCTGTGAGCTTACGACGTATTTTACTAAGAGTTTGAGCTTTTTGACAGTATTGCAATTATACTTTTTAAAAAGCATTCAAAAAAATTAGAATTTTTTTTTCTGAAAGGGTCTATCTACACTTGTTAAGAAAGACTTTAAACCAGAGAAACAGTGTCGAACCGCACCAGGAATCGAAGCAACGATATCCCAGTTCAGTAGTGGGATCCTGGAAAAAGCGATTGCGATCGAGTCGCTATCTTTACAATTTCGGTCGCTTTGGAAGGAAGGGGTTTAGGGGAGGATCTTTTCAAAAATGCGAAACCAATCATTTTTCAGCAATTTGTTAAGGTGAAAAGTTTTCAAACTACCTAACCTAAGTATCGCGAACGTAAACCTCGTGGACTTTAATACACTAAACAATTGTCACTTATAATATTCCTAGTGCATTGATTATTTCCGGAAATTTTTTCGAATGCATTTCTAAAACGTATTAATTAGCCCGAGTGGAACATGCATAAGAATAAAATTTCCGGAAAAAAAAATTTCAGGAAATTTTTACATTGTCATAGAAACGACATCGAATTCTATTTTTCTATTGGCTACTTTTCGGTGTCGTGCGATTTTCATCAAAATGGATACCAACGATACATGATAACTTAGTAGTATATGTGCAAACATTCGGAAAAATTGATCATAAGAGTCAAGAGTTACGATAATTTTCAAGAACTCTTCCTCCGTTATCAACCGTTTTCGAGAACATGTTTATTAAGAAAAGCCGTTTAATTTTTTGATTTTATATCCGCCTCTCAAGTTTGTAACAGTTATTCCGTGACACTCTGTATACAAAAATTGAGATATGCGTATGGATTTAAACTTGCGTTTCAATCTGACAGAGTTAGAATATAAGCTACTGTATATTATGAATCCAACAAATTATTATAAATGTAACAAAATTTGTGGAGGATATTATTTTGGTATAGAAACATACTTTATTGTACGATTGTACCTAGGACTTTTGTTTACAGATATTTTTTCTGAATGTAATTACAAATGTCCAAGTTGACTGGGATATAACGTTTATTCAAGAAAATAATTAAAATGTTTGTCGAGATTAAGATTTTGTAAAATTTGCAAGCACGTTTTGAAGAAGAAATTCAAATAATCTAGAGATCATTTAAAAGTGGTTTCGGAAATGAAAATTGTTATTTTTTACCTACAAAAGTAATAATATTGGTACATATTATGAACAACAAGATAAAGATTATTTAAAAACCCCTTGTTAATCTCCAAATAACGATAAATAGGCAATATCCAAAGAATCGCTTTTAAAGCAGCACCTTTGAAACGGTTTTTGAAACGGTTTCTACCAAGAACAGGTAAACTTGGGTGCCGGAGGCTATAACTCTTCCACTTGTACCTGAAAATATTTGAAAATCCAGCCTCTAAGCCGTCATCTACTAATGCCATTCATAGGGATGCACCTTTGGCACACCAAAAAATGCGATAGCCTCTCGGAACTCTCTGTTTAACCGATGGAAATCTATTGCGACTCGGCTGATATCTATCCAAAGCAACCGTTTTCGGTTGCTTAGAAGCGACTCGGTCGCAATCGCTTTTTCCAGGATCGCACTACTGACCTAAAGCGTCAACCCACTACGCCACGGAACGAACTTTTTCTCTCATTTAAAACCTTCGTCTTTTTTTACACAAATGACATCACCCCTATGACTCAAGATTATAACACATTTGGAATTCATAAGGGATTAATAACAAATCTATCTGCTTAATTACATGTCCTAAATCCGGCATAATCTCCATGTAAGCTTTGATATCTTGTTGTAAACTCTCACCTATTTCCAGATACTTCTGGTGGACAGAATCGTATTCGTCCCACACAATGGACCGGAACCGGTTTCTCTCCCTGGAAGCCGCCAGGACCGGTTCCTGTTTGTGCAACTCGTTCGGATTCCTGGAACAAAAGCAAAAATGAGCATCGTGACCGCAAGAAAAAAAAAAGCAATTTGCAGAAGGTTTTTGCAAGGAAATAAAGCTTCAGAACAATAATCACACATCGTATATTTGTCGGCCATAACGCCACTCTTTAGAGATGGCGGTGAGAAAATAAGGAAAGTGAGCATGACGACCATTTTAACAGGAGCGGCTTACGCAAAAGGGAAGGTCGTGATGACGGAAAACGGGACATCTAAAGGTGTCAACGCGTTGTATGAGCGCGGTTTTGAGCGTTTTAATTAATTATTTCGTTAGTTATCCAAATTGGAAACAGAGGGCTTTTACCGCCTCTAATTAATTGGTTTAAACACAAGCTCCATTTGCAAGCGGGTGCTCTCGCTCAAAGAAGGCGGCACTTAATGAACCTGTGCTCTAGCAATAATTAATAGATATGGTTGAGGAAAGACGAGTGTCTTTGGTACACCGGCAAACCTTTTTATAGACCGTTACGTACTTGTTGAGGAGTAGTTGAAAGATTCATAAATCAATTTCAGAAACAGTAAGTTCAACTAGTTGCTGAGTAGAAATTGATGTGGGATAATAACAAATGAACAAATTATATCGTTTTGGTTTGTAAAATACCCAATGGGGTACTTGGCTCATATTTGGGAAATATAATATAATGATAATATTTAGAAAATGTAGGCGATTTCATTACACACTTGGTTTTTTACTTTTTCCTAGGGTTAATATCGAGCCCAGAACTAATTTTTTAATTTTTGGAATAAAAGATCGTGACGTAGGTGGCACCAGGTACGACGCGTAGTTCTAAAAAAAGTGTATGATGGCGCCACTCAAAAATCTCAAAGCTCAATAAACCGCTGTCCTCCTGCCGCCGCCAGCAGTTGCGATCAAACAGAAAAGTCGGGAAGTTATACATACAATAAAAAAAGGGGAAAAAATATTTAAACCTTTTTTAGTTATTTGCATACATCTAGAGATAAAAAATAGGTATATTTGTTTTACCCAATTACCCCATTGCAACTTTATATCTATACGACCCCCGTATATTATCAGTAGAGTAGCTATGCGGGTTCACTCTACTATTATCATTGTTTATGTATAAACAATGCTATTATCAAATATGGTCTTATTTAAATTCTGTGTGAAACTTTGTTTTATTTTAAAGCTCAGTATGACCATTTTTAAACAAATTTTACTATTAAACTAGACGTGACAAGTTTACTGTCTTTAAAAAAAGATTTGAACCAGAACTTCTCTTATTCCGCCAAGTTTAATCAAATTTCTACTTATTCTTGAAAGTCAAGTACTCCAAGAGATTTTCGAAAACTGAAGATGGTCTTGCTGCAACATCACTTCACTTGCCAAGAATAGGCTTTTTGATAGTAAAACATGGCAGATAAGAGTAAAAACTTGTTAAGGATAAGAACCACATAGTGTAAAAATTATGGCTAACAAACTCCGGTGTTAGATTAAATTTTTAAAGTTGCGCTCTCGCAGTTACAATACCTATCTGACACTAAGAAATATTTTTACAATTAAAATTTTTGTTATCGACCAGTTTGCTAAAACCATGAAGATTGCTACTGAAACAAATTTATGACACATTAGCGGAAAATGTTGTTTCAACTTTTCAACTATCGCCACTGTGTTGGAAAATTTTGATTAATTTGAGTTTAACTGTGGTCTGATCTCCAATATTTACCGAACTCGAGCCTCGAGATAGGAAGAACGTTAAGTCAAAACGGAAATATCAATAATTATTGTGAAGAGACGCGGCATGGTGAGATCTATTAATTGAATGTTTGCTGAAGCATGTTCGAGAAAAATGAACCATTCTTTCCTAAGTAAGTGAAGTAGGAAATACGTGCCTGAAGAGATGTCGGAAACAAAGCCACAGGAGTGTAGAACTCTGGAGCCATTTTCTCGCTTGAAGTAAATGAAAACATATCGGCATCCGAGTAAGTGTGAGCGCAGTGATGTTGACCTCTTCATTGGGGGTCGTTGAGGTGCTTCCCCTGCAATGACGTCTATTTCGCTAACGTATCGCTATAGAAGAAAATTGCGCAACCGAGACAAGCGCTCAGTCGTCTGGAACCTTAATTAGAAAATAGCCAATTTGGACTGGAAAACTGGTCGACACAACGTCGCAAATCTGGCGAAGGCTAAGCGAATAAAATGAACTGTTTATGGCATCTATCAACATATTTTTTTAGGACCTCAAGCGATTCCAACTATAAAAAACCGAATAAACCCAACATTGGCCGCGGTCTCTTTTTGTCTAGTCTTTTTCCTTCTCATTTTCGCTGGTCTCGGTAATTTATCGCGCACTTTACTGCCGTTTTTAGATTTCCTTTTAGTCCCGGCGATGGAATTGATGATTTAAATTTGGATTCAGCTGGATAAACTGTCGTGCGTTATTTTGGCGGAGTCGTGGAAGCTGCTTAATCTAATTCGTTGCAGACGGCGTGAATGATTTCGGAATCCTGATACGGCGCACGTGTTCAGCCATTGTTTGCATATTCCACTGGAGACGATGGCAATGTTTGTAAACATTCTACGTCGGTTTATGTTTGTCCTCTGCATGAAGTTCCCGCTCGCCTCTTGTATTCCCAGCGATTTCTTATCCTTGCGGAACAACAAAAGCCAAATTTCCTCCGAGGCACGTATTTTGCATAAAAACATGTTCGAGGTGCAATCGGATCAATATCGAGACATCTTCGTCTCAGAACTGCATAACACGCCACCCACAAAGATGAGGAACCGCGAAGCGGGGCGATATGGAGTTTGGTATCAAATGATAAATTCAGCAACACGCTGCATAAGAATCGTGACAACTGTGCACCCCAGGTTGCACTTGCAAAACGCAGATGGCGTTTTAGTTCATAACGTTAAACTAACATCTTGGACCATTTGTGAATAGCCATTATGTAGGTAGTTAGTATTTTCCATAATTTTTTACTTAGTTATTTTTAATTGCATCGCAACGACACAATGATAAAGTCAGAGCCAGAATGAACAATCAATCACAACGATCTTGATAAATCCTTACATTTGGCCATGTAACATTGGAGTGATAAATTCCGTCAAAATTTCGTGCTTAAGATAAGTAATAAAGTTTTAAATGGTTATAAGTGAATAATGAACAAAAAATATGCTATGAATGATTAGGTTAGTTAAAATAAATTATTGGCATAAGTGTTGGAGGCTTTAACCAGAAAATTTTGGAAAATTATCTTTAAATAAAGATGGAGTGCCAACAGTATTTTATTTTCCTGAGTATCTTTAAGAAAGGAAGTGCATTAGGAAATATAACAAATCACCTATTGCTATAGGTAAAACTGATCCAAATATCTTCAGCTGCTTCTTCAGCAAGATAAACCCAAAATGGTGTTCCTCAATTTATTTCAGAACCTTCTGGTTGAGGGTGGCACCGATGGCGGGCACCGGACATTAGGAATTTAAAGTTACCGGGTATGGGTTGGACACTGCGACTACCTGGTGCTGTCGCAGGCGGCTTCGACGCTCCGATCGGAATCGCTGTCGGGGTTCACACACACGGGGTTCACGGGGTCTGTGATTCGGTACTCTCATACACGCTTTTGCACACTTGATTGATTGACGACTTGCACACTGCAGTCTGCACATTTATTGCAACACTCGTTTAACACTAATTGGGGGGCTGACGACAACCACGTCTTCATTTGTTGTCTAGCCAGAGATGCGCAGTGATAATCTCGGGAGGGGGTGAGAACAGGGGGTGTTTTGGATGGCGTAAGAAGCTATCGTGATAAGTACGGAACACCTTTATATACAACTGCTACGCTTCATCCAGATGCAATTTGTATATATTATGGTACTTGCTGGTGTAAAGGTAGAAACAGCTTGCCATCGCGTCACGAAGTTTTACGTGTTATCACGTGAGTCGTGCGGTACGTAGCGGTTACAATGTGACGTCACTGCATGAGTTTCAACTTATGCGCATGATACAACGCTTCTAAACTCTTACAGTATTGATCATGCCATCATTTTATATTTAAGTTTTGACAGCGCCATATAAGTATTGTGTAAATAAAAAAATTATGTTTGTTTTATAATGATGCCACAATTAATTGTTTTTTTTTTGGTGGCAGATGCAAATTCAGTCACATCACTAATCATTCCTTTCTCTACTCAAGGAAATTGCTATTGATCACACAATCAACACAATCGGACAGCACAGCGTAAAAATACAATTAATATTGCATTTAAGTCCGTGACTTGACAGGTTATAAGGGTGTTCACCACTATAAATTTTGTAAAAGTGTGAATTCGCTTGACATAAGGCTTCAGGTGACGTGATGACCCCGGATGAGTCTTTTCTTACCTTTACTTACTTTCGTGTTGCTAACGAAGAGTTTAGAGCTTTTCTCGCTACTTTTGATCATTAGGATCTTAAAACGTATTACAATCATTCCTATAACGACTTGCCCCACTTCTGACGTCTCGTCGAAGAACTCATTAAAAATTCGTTATTTTTGACGGAGATAAAAATTTGGTGCTGCATGTTTTTGGTGTAAAGGAGAAGGTTAGCTACAGATCGAGGTGTGCGTTTGGCACGAAGTGAATGGCTTGTTTTCCTAAATACTTGATTGCATTCCCCGCAGGTCACGTGCTCTATAAACCGAACGAATTAGCATAAAGAAAATTTATTCAGATTTGTATGAATACAAAATCTGTGAAGCGAGTACTTGAACAATGCCAACGTAAATTGGAACTCGTGCCAACTCTAACCGAGACCGCCCTCTTCGGCATTTGCCGACTCTCCCCACCGCCCGTTGCGACATCAATTTGTCTTCGCCCAAGAAAATCCAAATTGCAAAATATCACGCGCAATCTCCCGTTTTGCATACAAGCGATTTCGGAGTGATCGCCGATTTATTTGCTCAGCTAATTCAGGTTTTCTCAAGTAATGACGAAGGGGGCGAGGGAACGATCCTTTGGGAAGTTCTGATAAACCTGCCACTAATTATCTCATCCCAGCAGTTAATTAATTAAGACCGACTTTATGATCCGGGTTCATCTGTAATTTGGTATTAATTAAACTTGCTCTCATCGAATACCTGCAGTCGCATAACCTGCTGACGAAACTGTGATGTGTTATTCCGAGTGATCCTTCGGCCGGGATTAGTTCCGTATTTCATTTCCATTATTTATACCTACCTAAGTATATAAATTTTAATAATGCAAGAGGCGACTTGTTGGGGTCCAGTTTAACGCAACCCTCTTTACGCGGTCGCACGCAATCTAACGTGTCTTGTACAATTCAGCCATTACCTCATACGAATGAGCAATCCAATTTCACCATTAAAACCTCCATTTGAAAGCATTAAAACCCCCTTTCATTGGATAAGTGACGTTTACTTTGACGGCTTTAACGACTTGGTCAAAGGCAGGGTCAATTTTGGTTATTTCCTTGGCAAGACAGTAAAGCAGCTTCCGGACCTACAATGACGAGCATTAAACACGCACCTGTTAACATAAATGAATTAACCCTTCATCTGGGTCACCCATACGTTATCGACTTGGTAATAGTCACATTCTGAAGCAGCCATGACCACGAGGTGCTCCTCTACCTCTAGTGTCATTAGGGGTTGCACCTTAATTTTAAGAATCTTTAATTTTGTTGCTACACACGCTGAACCCTTAATCGTGACCTTGAGAGTATAATGGGTAGATGGGATGGGGTATTCCCCTCTAAGAAATGGGAAAGCTAAAAACATTCGATTAAATCGATCTAGAACGAAAAAAAACTATAAAACCCATACTAAACATGTTCTATGGTCATTTTCTCAAGGCCTACCTACTCGGAACCGAACTGGAAAACGGTATATAGATAATACGCATAATATGTGTATAGATACAGTAGATGTTATATTATGTAGTCTGTTTTAGACGTGACAGATACATAAAATTAAAGTCTTAAAATCATAGCACATAGATAGAAAGTGCAATATAAGGAAAGTAATGAATCGATGACAAGATAGCAGTCATAAAAGAATCATTCCTTGCTGCCCCAAAGCGTTTCGCTGTTGAACATGATTAGTGAAATACGTCGAAGTCAAGCAACCTTCAATATCAAAACAAAGCAAACAATGGGGTTGGTCTGGCGAGGTAATGCTGATATTGATACCTAGGCTGCTGCGCGAAATCGGCGTCCACAACCGCAACGGCCATTTTCGGTTGGCAACTTTAAAAAGTTGTCCAAGTCATAAATCGCGACAGCGGTCCAACCCTTTAATAAATCATCAAAATCATAGTTTTTCCGGCCAAGTCGCTCCGACGATTTCAATTCGCCACCTCCATAAACCGCTCCTAATCTTTATCCACATGAATAATTAAATTTGCATACAAGCAAGAGTTATTTCATTACCAATTTGCCGCAAATTCGTCGCATACTCACCCCGTTCTGGCGAAATTAGCGATGTAAATTATGACGGCTTCCGCCAACGCCAGCTCGGATCGCGTGTAGTTTTTCGGAAAGTGGTTGAAGCCGTCGACGAGAGGAGCTCCGAATATGTATGGCAGTTCTTCGCCATGCACCGTCCCCATTCTCTGCAAAAAAAGCAATACGTAATTAAATAAATGTCAGGCGGTCCGAGCTGGAAGATAATTCTCAAATTGTAATAATATAGACGGCTGGGGGCTTAAATTTTGATAGGGATGAACGTTTGTGTAAATGGAATATTCAAATGTGAAAAGTTGAGAGCGAGACGGCCGAAAAAATTGAGCAAATAATTGAATCAAACCCGGTAGCAGCGTTATTCACTTATCATCCAGCACTCATACAGTTTTTGACGAATGAATTAAAACTTTAAATATTTAAGAAGTATTCCTGAAACTGTTTTTGGCCTATCCGATTCTAAACAGTTAGAATTGTTAAGGTAGTCGAAAAGAAGATGAGTAGTGAAAAAATATGTTTATTAGAATTTATCAGTTTCAGCTTAAATCAATTGATCCATGCTCAAGATTGGGTGCGGTTAGTATGACAGCACTGACAGCACTAACTCAGTAGGACTCCGAACTACGGGTGGACGACGTATGGAAAGACGATTTAACCAACTGAGTTGTATACTTTGGGATCTTGAGCGACGCGCCTTCTTCCTCCCTTCTAAGTGCAAGACCATAAGAAAATCGCAGGCATCGAGAGTTCGGTAAGATGGTTGTGTCATTCGAGCAAGTAAATACTAAGTCAAAGGTTTTTTACGGACTAGCCGTATCAATGGACGTATGGTTGTAAGCTAATTTCACGCTATTCTATTAATTACCTTATAAATTTATTTAAAATACTTATTAACATTCAAACTCTACAATATAGACTTCAATTGACAATAAGACATCCCAGTAAAAAAAATGGTTCAGTTAAGCAGTCTCGGGGTGTTGAAAATAAAATTCAAACTCTCATTCATGCAAGTTATTTATTGATCCGCCTGTCGCCGAGACGAGGTCACCATCTTTTGTTCTAGCATTTTTTGTTCTTTTGGCCGTCACCGGATGTACTGTGGTGCCGTGTGCAATTAGGTTAGACTATATAAGGTCAATGCGTATTAGTTTTAGTCTAGTTCTAGTGAAACTGCCACACGGGCAACCTCTTCCGTTTGATTGCAATGAGTTGTTTTATTCAATAAACGTTTTGTATGGCAAAAATCAAACTTGGGGATTTAACCCGGTCCTCCCGAGTGGTTTGAATCGGTAAGAGTAGATAAAAGTGCCAGTGAGTTCATATTACAGGTTATGCACATTTTACACCTTCTAAAATTGATGCAGCATTTTTGCGCATGCATAAAAGTGGCAAATGTTAGTGGTATCGTCGTGGTCTATTAAACTAAAGGAGCCTAATGGCTAAAATCCACAACATTCAACGGGATTAGAATAAGATAAAAAATATATCATTAATGTGTGATAATAATCACACGAGGTGTTATTTTCTCTGTTTGGGTTCCTCTTTGTCGTCTTTTACATTTTTGATTGCTTTCTTATCAGTCAGCATGCAATGAGCAATCACTTAATTCCATTTTTAAACCAGTTAGTGTTAGGAAGTAGGATTGGTGTGAACATTCAAGAAGACAAAAAACTAAAAGAGCAGTAGTACTTATTGGCATGTATCTTATATTGGCAATTTGGTCACCATCCTTGATGGCTCGTGGTTGGCGTCTGATGCAGCAGGTGCTGCGTTTCGGTCGCATTGTCTTTTGGTCAGAGCCTGTCGTTTGTATTCCCGTCGGCGGCAACTTAGAAACTACAAAGAAATGATCTGATTTGACAGCCGAGTGAAATCTGTTGATCTGAAAAAATGTATCCTTTACCAAGTCGTGCCCGGATTTCCAACAGTTTCAGTTGTTCGCGAGTCAGCGTAAATCTGCAGCAGCTGTAACTTTCGTGCCAGATGAGTTTATGAGATTTTGATGCACAGTCGTGGCGACATCTTGCGCGAAAGCTCAATTAAAAAGTTCCGTGCGGCTTTACGTTAAATTATTACGTTTCCGTTTTTTTTTTTTCGTTCGTTTTGTTGTATCCGTTTCGAGCCGATCTCTAATGAATTTCAAACAAGTGAAACCGTAACCGGAGAAGCAGAAATCTTCCAATTAACCCACCAAAACCTGGTAAAACGTACCTGACTCGCAGGAAACTTTCTAAGAATTTAACAAGATAAAACAATAGTTGAGATATTGCTAAGTTATTACGTTTCATGTAAAATCTAATAAAGCTCGGAAAGCTTTCAGCGGCGCCGCCTGTTTTTTCTAGTTGTTACAACACGGGTTTGTAGAACGAGACGGCCTCGCCAATAAATTCTTAAATTCGAGAAAGAAGCATTTGCATGATGGCGCTGGGTGGCTTCCGCTTTCACGAAACGAGCCTTCCGTGATAAATTAAATTTCTATGGATAATCCGGCGATTGTGCAAGGTTTTGCTACAACTTATCCGTTCTCGTTTTACAGCTCGCCGTGTACAAATAATGCAAGTTGAGCCTCCTAGAGAAATTCATTTCTTGTAATTCGACTAAAAGTGTCGCGGTAAGTGTTATGGGGTCGCGTTTCGGCGGCTGTTTTCCTCGAGTTCTGATCGTATTCCGGCCATTTTATATTTGTTTATATTGGCTTCCACTTGCCAGGAATTGTACAATACGCGTTCGCTTCTCCTGGATGGCTCCGCAAATCCCGGCTTAGGTCTATTAGTTGCAGGGGCATATTGCCTGCACACATGGGCTGTAGACGTGACCTGACCCCCAATATCGTCATCCGTCGGATGCGGACGGCGTGGTGTGTAACGTTATTGCACGTTATGGCATAATTGTCGAAAGGTAATGGCGTTTTGGTAAAAGTCAAAATTACGTTTGCGCAGCAATGACTACGCGCTTGCGGGTCGTTAGAGCAGATCGGTGCGGCATCTATGAACGACAATTCAAATATAATCCAAACAAAACTCTTGCAACAACGTTCTTGGCAAACAACGTGAATTTCCATAACTAACACGAAGCGCGAATAAAATCGATAAGCCGACTCATAATTCACAGGTAGGAACGGCACATTTTTAGTTAATTATGCTGCAGTAATTGTGCAAAATAGATTGACAGCGGAAACAATAGTTGTTTCCCAACAAACTTATCCTTTTAGAGTCATCAATCGGTCCCAACAAATGATTGTAGAGCTCGAAATTGTGCTAAACCTTGATGCAGGCTCGCTAGGTTGCAGAGCAAATTCAATTTGACTGTGAATAACGCGCAATACACTGACGAAATACGGTTCTATTCGTGGCCGATATACAAAACCGAGAATATGCACTAAAAGTTTGTAAGTTTGCAGCGTTCACCGGAAATAACAGTTGACGCTAGTTGACTTTAAGGAATAGAAAACTTTAAGCTCACGAACGCGGCTTTTAGTTTAGTGCACGTCGCAGCAGTAAGGTGAAGTCGCCGAGTTTGAGCCGTCCCTTAATAGGAAATTCCAACAGATCTTGGTCAGTTGGCAGTAAAACCATGCATTAGAGATGAAGCACTGACTCCTGCTGTAAAATAGATGTCGGTTTTCTGCGGTCCGTAAAAATAATATTGCACCTCTGTCCTCTGTGAATTATAAATTAAACCAGTATTCCTAATTAAGTTCGTCATTTGTATCAGTTGGTAAATCAAACAAGCATGCAACTTGCCAGTCGATTACCTAAGAACACACAGTGTGACCGTGCCTGAAATAAACTTTTTTGCTTGTTTCTTAACATGAGACGTCACATCATTCCTAACACCATCTAACCTTGATAGTACCAACCACAACCAAATTTACCAAATTTTAAAATTGTTAACCTTTATTCAAAAGTGGTTTAAAGTAGAAAAATAAGGCAATTATAGCACTCGTTCATTATAAAACTCATGGCTTTGTTACTCGTTTCCTAAACTTGAACTCGTGCCATAAAATATGCCTTTACACCTTCTTTGATGTACTAATGTAGATACAGATAAAAATGAATCGTAAGATTGATTGTCAAGTCTAGATGACGATAAAATATGTTAAATAATTTTAGCCAAGTTTGATTTTTGATATACAAAACGTTTATTCAATAAAACAACTTGTTGCAATCAAACGGGAGATGTTGCTCGTGTGGCAGCTTCCCTACAACTAACTTAAAACCAATACGCAATGATCTTATATAGTCAATGCCGCCGACTGATATTGCACACGGCACCACGATATTGCACACGACACCACGGTACATCCGGTGACGTCCAAAAGAACCAAAGATGGTGACCTCGTCTCGGCAAAGGGCGGATCAATAAATAACATGCATGAATGAGAGTTTGAATTTTATTTTCAACAAAATGTGTAATCCAAAATTGTCTAGAATCATTCCAGATAAACAAATAAGTTTGTCGTAATAACTGTTTTTCATAAAACAACATTAAAACTTTCATTTAGTGATAAATAAATATTGTCATTTAGTCATTCCATGAGTAGGTAGGCATGTTTTTCTAAGCCAAGAACGGATGAAATTATATTTATAAAGCAAATAAAGAACAAGGATGCTAAATTTAATAATAACTGTTATGACAAAAATACATTAAGACCAATAAAAGACTAAAGTAGATGAAAACATTTTAAGGGTAGTAGATGATCAGGAATAGCAACCAAAAAAGTACTTATGCAAATTTAAATACATTTGTTAAATAATTTTAGCCAAGTTTAATTTTTGCTATGCGAAACGTTTATTCAACAAAACAACTTATTGTAATCAACCGGGAGATGTTGCTCGTATGGCAGCTTCACTAGAATTAACTTAAAACTAGAACTCATTAACCTTATATAGTCCAAGCTAATGCACCCGGCACTACAGTACATCCGGTGTAAGTAACATGCCGGCCGGTCCAATAAATAACGTGCATAACAATCGTATCGTCGATGGGTGGATCAATAAATAACATGAGAGTTTGACGGCGGAATCAATAAATAACATGCATGTGAATTTGAATTTTATTTTCAACAACATTTGGATAATTTATCAAAAAAATTAAGCATTTACGAAACGGGGAGTAGAGATTATAAGATTATCACTTTGATGTTTTCTTATTGAATTGGTTATAATAAATAAATGCAACTTTACTCTATTTAGCCACTAATTTGACAAAGAAACGATAACAAAATTAATTATAGAATAAAATAAACTGAATTTAAAAAATACTTTGTTAACGATAGCACTAATAGAAGTTGCATTCAATTTTGACAGGTACACCGCTTGTAACTAAGTGACTTGGTCAAAATATCACGTTAATTAATTGAACTTCCTCTAATTGAAACCACAACTGCAACATATTGATCAATGTTTCCATTCTCCGCCACCAACAGGAAGCATCTCTAAACCTTAGGCTCAATCAATTTTAATTAAGGTTAAATCAATGACCGCATAACCGGGCGTGGTTAAGCGAACTCACCTGCGGATAATCCCCGTCCTTGGTTTGATAGTCAAACACGTAGAAGAACGTTTTGGCTCCCGAGGGTTCTTGTCCTGCTTGCGGCGGTTTGGCACTTAACAAGTCCCCCGTTTGCACTAATGGTGCCACAAATTGCGCGTCACTTAGCGCCGCGACTGCAGCGTCTCTAGTGTTGATGGGATGTTGCACCGTCCTTTCCCAGTCCGTGTATTCGTTCACTACAGTAAAGAAGATCTCACTCAAATGATACGTATACGCGTTTCTCACGTAAGTCCTAACGATCTTATCCCGACGTTCCCCTTCGAACCCGGCCTGGATATCAGTGGCGGAGAATCGCCACAACGCTTCACTAGTTACCACACCAAACAAAAGATCATAAGGATTGCTACCTCTTGGTGTCAACGTTGCTTCGCTTCGTTTCATGTTGGCGTTGACGGGACCGACAAAACTTTGCAAATCCGACGGTTTAAAGTAAGTCACTAGTTCTTTAGCGAAATCAGTCTTGATCACTACGCCATCGACGCTAGGTCCGAAAGCGCTTAAGTAAGCTGGTGGAACTACGTCAGCTTGAAGCAAGTCGTTGAGTTGCGTCTCTCTGAGACAATCCACTATTGCTTCGTGGTCTTTACCTACGTCTTCGGGAATGGTGCAGTTAACTTCTCTTGCTAACTTCACTGCGTAGTTAACAGGATCTTCCACTAGAGCCCAAGATGATAGAGCAGAACCGGATAAGAGGATGGCGCGGTGAAAGAGTCCTGGCATTACGGTTGGAGATATCATCAGGAAATTTATGCAAGCTGCACCGGAACCGTGACCGGCTAACGTCACGTTGTCTGGATCACCGCCAAATAAGGCGATGTTCTGCTGGATCCAGTGCAGCGCTGCTATCTGGTCCATAAGGCCGTAGTTTGCAACGCGCGCCTTCAGATGAGGAGCCGGGTTCGCATTTAGAAAACCTGGAACAGGCGACCATTAAAATGAAACACGAAACGCCGCCATTATCGGAGATGTAAAAAGCGCACTAATTGAGATACACTGGCCCTTGCATGGCTGATGTCGGGCGAAATTAGGGTGGAAATGAGACTCGCCCAACTAATAATTGACAAAATTAACAAATTATATACGCAACTGCAACAGTGAGTAACGTACGCCTTCATTAATAAGTAAGCAGTCAATAATGATCCATATAATTGCTTAAAAATAAAGAGGAGACTCCTCAGTGACTTAAAAAAAACTAGCAATTTCTGTCTGCCATTTGCATGTGCGTATTATCACGGTTATGATGGGGATCTACAATTTGATATTGGTGGCAATTTTTCAGATATCTTAAATCTACCTTGTGCGCAATGTATTTCTACCTACGTCCATTATGCGTCAATAGAGTAGCCTTAATTACCTTCTTACTCATCTATGACCCCAGAATTTTCTTCTAAGTTTTAAGTCATTTCCTTTCTATATTAATCTACCCTGACAATTTAGCTTTTTTCTGTTTTGCCCCATTTACTACATTCTTAACGATAATCATGCTTTGATTCTAAACTCTCCCTCCTTTCTCCTTCGCTCTTTTTATTTTTTGTTTCTTTTTATAGGGTACTAATTCTAATCAAAATAGTTATTTATTTTACATACTTAAATATGAATTCAAGTAATTTAGCAGATAAAAACAAAGGCACTAGTTGTTAGTCGCGAGGCATCCAACTGAGAGTGAATAAAAGAAATGCATTATAAATTTTATGACGTAGGTATCTCTCGCGAAATTCTTAAGATGTACTTAATAACATCTCCTTTCTAACTTTATTAAACTCGTTATCTTAACGTCCCCACCACTGCGCATCATGGACATGGCAAATACGAGACATCAAATCAATACTACGTCGACAAACCCTAACTACTACAACTCACCTAATATTCCTAATCTATAATTAAGTGTAACTACTACGAGGTCTGCATAGGATGCTAAAACGCTTCCATCGTAAGGATTGCCTGAGTTCCACTCAAACGATTCGCCGTGAATGTAAACTATCACAGGATGACGAGCCTCGCTGGTAACTGCAACAATTGACGCTCATTAGTACCAATTCACGTGCAAATAACCTAAAACTACAATTGCATTCACACACAAAATCGACAATGGCTTCAATAAAAAACGTTAATGTTTCGATTAACGATTCGTAATAGCGCGAAAATGCCATAATTCTGTCTCGAGTGAAACGGTGACAAGCCGTAACGGTTTTATGGTTTTGTCATTATGTAAGACGAATCTTAACTTGGATTTACAGCTAAAACAGGGACGTTGTTGTCAGTTTTATTACATCGTACAACCTTTGCTGACTGAAGAAAATTAAGATTTTAATTCGATTAAGGATTGTGGATTAGCTCCAACTCCTCGGCTTTGATTTATTTCCAGAGCAAGATTCTTTGAGGTTTTTATTTGCGCTGGTTCAAAATTTATTATTATCTCTTTTATTTTTAAACGAAATAATCCAATTGCAACGCCCGTAGTCCTATTAGCCACAGACGCGTTTTTGTAACGAAGTGAATCCTGCTGTCGACAAATTTGTTACAAAAATATGATTAATTATGTTCTAGAGCAAGAAACTTAACCGGGTGAGTAATTAAAAATTCGCCTAGCCTAGTCACGAAACGTCAAAATTGAAATTTCTCTAACAAACTTAATTATTTTAAAAAAAACCGCGGCGACAATAAGTAATGATGAGAAACTCTAGAAAATAGATTTGCGTTACTAGGTTAAAAAATAAAATAAAATAAAAACACGGTAATGTTGACCCTGCTATGAAAAATATAAATCCAAACTATAATGATAAATAGAAAATTGAAATTTGTTGTTAGTTCCAATAAAACCATAATTGGCATGCGTTAACAACCAGTCGACAAAAAAAAGAAACAGCAGATTGATATTATGGTCAGATGAAAAAATGTCAAATGTGGAAAAACTACATAACTTATAACGAGAGACAGACAATATAAAAAAGGAGATAACAACGTGCCTCTGGGCTTATTTATATTTTGTTGAATCATGTAATATAAATTAAAAACAACAAGTAACAATTAGTAACAGCAACGTGTTGAACATCATTAAAGCGAAAAATTAATTTTACTATTAATTTTGCCTTATCTATTGCTCAATTAATTATAAAATTTAAAGCAAATTTTATAAGTGATTGTTGCTTGTTACATTTTTATGTTTCCCAGCCTCTTCATGATCTTCAGATTTTGACAATTAATTAGTTTATTAACCCAATTTTTTAATTAATTAGTATATATATTATATACATTGGTATTACGTATCTACTTACAACATAAAGTATAAAGTAGATAAGTGGATAGAAAATTTTAATAAAAGTAATTTTTCAAATGAGACAATTTTAAAACGAATTCACCCGGCGCATCCACCATTTTTACTGCTACTCGTAGTTACTGGCTAAGACCAAATTAAATTTAAATATTTTAAATTTGACAATAGTACTAACATAAATAATTGGTCTAACGTTATGACAAAGAAGTCCTTAACAAAATATAAAATCCGATAAAATATAACAAATTATAAGCTACTGAATATTATTAAATTGAATGCAATAAGTTTTTTTTACTTAATCTTCTTACAATTATTTCTTCGTTTCTCTACAATGTCAGTGGTTATCATTTTTTGTTCTAAAAATGATAATTCCAGAGTACTTATCACTTATTGGGAGTTATAATCTTGCAACTTCCTTGTCGCTCTCAATGGGCGATATTGAGAGGTTTTTTCATGATTGCGTGTAGTCAGGACCGAACAGTTTAACGAATTTTCAGAATTTTTTTTGATGTTAAGAATCTGTAAACATCAGCCTCGAAGGTGATCTATTATTGAAGTCAATTGGTCAAGTACCATGAAAAGTACAGTCGTTTGAATTTGGTGATAAATTAAAGATCAAAGTCAAATGACAGTATTTTTAATGGTACTTGACCGATTGACCTCTGAGACTGATGTTTATAGACTTCTAAAATTGAAAAAAATCTTGAATATTCGTTAAACTGTTAGGTCCTGACTACACGCAATCATGGAAAAACATCTCTATATCGCCCATTGAAAGCGACAAGGAAGCGCTATTCTCTTAAATCCAGGCCTTTAGTAAAAAAAAATAAGAACATACACGTTATAAAGTTCTTTTTCGATTTTTATGTAAACTTACATAGAGCTGTTTGCCTTATTAAAAGTTAGCAGCGCAAAATGAAAAACACTGAAAAATATCGTTTTCCTTCGTTATGATAAAATCTCTCATTCTAATAATTATTGGCGCTCTATAGAAGTTAGTGAATAATTATTAAGTTAGCTTAAGGCTGCGCATACAGTTTATCTCTTTCAAATGGATGAACTAAATGTTGTGAATAATTATTGCACGTGGAGATGCCCTTTCCAGAGCTTTAATGTGAATCTTGAAAGATTTTTCTGATCAGCTCAGAACTGCTAGAGAACTTGGGCAACACTTCATAAAATATTTAGTTTGAGAAATAACTGATAACTCTTAGCCATTCGCTCAAGCTGCCTATTATCGGTTCCAAAATTTCCTTTATTTGTTGTCCCCAACTAAATTATCTCAAATATCATATGAACGGCTTCTTGATAATACGAGTAGTTTTAGGTTTTTGACTAATCATTTAATTTATTGATTAGTTTAATTGATCAATAAAACGTAAGAATAATTATTTAAAAAATCAGAAAGTAGTGCGTTTCAAATCATATTATCCAAGACCTATCCTGATATATGAAATGCCGTTTGTTCCATTATACGCGTATATTAGTTAGATGGGTAAACAATACCGAAGTGTAATTAGTCAAGCTAAACACGTATTGATTACGCTGAGAACGGTTCAGAGCTTTCGCCTACAAAATTATTTTATTGTCAATTTTTTATGCATGCATAAAAACGTAATTTTTAATTCACACAAATTTTACTGCTTGTAACAATATTTGACTCAACATTTTTAAACTTTGTTATTCAATTGAAAAAATTAATATGCATGGTTGCCGACACGCTAAAATTTGCGAAATAAAAAAAATTATTTAATTTGAACTGTACGTTGCGCTTAACTGGACGACAAAAAGAGCGGCTAGGAGCTGTCGTCGCTAAATTCAAACTCGTGTCGTTTTAATTTCTAAAAACTACAACTTTAGCGAGACTAGGTAGGTATGTGAGCTCGCGAAAAATTCGTGTTCAAGAAATTTATTTCCGCTACTTCGTCCGTTTTTGTCTGGATGTAAATTGGCCCCTAAAAAGACTATTTGGTCGAAACAAACGGCCTGGGATCGCCGTGTGCGGATAGATATAGTGAAGCGAAGGCAATATAACCGAGGTTAAAATATCGGCTCGATTTTTCCCTTGTGTTGGCGGTTAGCTTACAATCAGGCCGTGACATATTTCAAACAGTGGACGGTGCACCACTATAAAGCTCGGCACTATGTATGCAAATCAGAAACCAAACTTTTTCGACGCATCCTCACACCAACTAACCATAAATTGCATAGTTCACCGTAAAGTGTCGCTGCCGCATGTCTGCGAAAATGTCCGTGGCTTGTCCTACAGCTTTTTTGCCGTCATTAACATAGCATCACAGTTCCTGTTCATGAAACTCCCGTAAATTCCTTCAAGTACTTTCTAACGGTAATTGGAAGACCCGATCCACTTTGCTCAAATCATCCGTTTCGCTTACGACATTGATGAATCTTAATACTAATTATTCATCTTTCCGAGTTTGCCTGAAGCCCAATAAAAATGTTCGAGAAGCAGCAACCCCTTTTTTTACGTTCGCGTCGGCATTCATCTCATTTAACTCCGTCTTCGGTTTGCGTCACTGCAACGTTTTTAAATCGAGAGATATTTATTCGCGGAGCCACTCATGCGGCGGGCGCGACGACCACTATAACCTTCGAGTGTAGCCAGAAATGGGTCAATTACACCCAAATGAGGGGCAAATCATCAATTCAAAAGAGTAAACAACTGTATTGTGGCCAAAGAACGAAATGTACAGTTTGAGTTATGAAATAGCGGCGATGTCGGTTAAATTCGTAAAGACCGGTGCACACGAGAATTGATACCTATTGTTTTGCAATCGAGTGCACTTGTCAACGCGCATTCAATAACGCGAAATGGCTTCCGCAATGGCGTCAATCCATTTACAATGGCACTGAACATCACGTTAATTAATTTCTCGCCCCAATAAATACATTTTATAAATTCTCACTGTTGGGTGCTGCGCATCCCACATGTCATCATTTTGGGCAGGTAGCTAGCCACCCCCATATAAGCCGCACCTGACACAGAACGTGGCTCTTACTTGTTCACTTACCCTCTTTAAAGTAACATTGTAACTGCTCTCAAGTCTATTTTTCAATGGGTGGTATTTAACAGTCTACAAAATTTACCCAATATTTTCATACAAAAAAATGCTTTTATTTCCCAAGAATGCTAAATGCTCACCAAAATTAAGAAAATACACAATCTTAAAGCGACAACCAAATATTGACACAATGCTGGACTATTATACCGGGTGGTCCATCACTTGTGGTCGAGTTTTTCCCGTCCCAACAATAAAAGATTTGAATTTGAGCTTCCGAGGATATGATCAAACCATTAAGACCTACTTTTCAAAAAAATTTAAATTTTTTTGGCCCACCCCGTACGCGTCTACACAGTGATTCATTCAAAATTGTAAAAAAGTTGACAATAAAGTTGCAACTTTTTTTTACCGTTGTAAGCAAAAATTTTTTTAGATTACGGCGGTTTTTTCAGAATTTCGAAATTTTGATTTCTGGAGCCGTAGTATTTCGTAAAAATGCAACAGCCAAGTTGTAAAACCTCCCTTAGGCGGACAGCGACGGTCATTGAAAATTTGTCCAGTCAAGAGAGGTGTCCGTTTATGAGAGGATCAAAAAAAATTACTCCATACTTATATGCACATTGCACATAGGGTGAAAACATATACCTATTTGATACCGAATGAAACTAAAGGTTTAATAAAAAAGTGCAACAACATAACATAAAATACATTATATATTAAGGTACATATATGTACAACAATGTGCATTTATGTAACTTACAAGTACCTACGCTATTTAAAAAAATCAGGAATTTGCATCTGTTTCGTTGTAACTAAGCTATGAGCGTTATCTGAAAAGTGTTTCTGCAACGAGATTAAAATTTCGATACTTTTTCCATCGTTTTTATTTGTTGAAAACACTTTTGCATTTTTGCGCTTCAGCGTAGGTCTTGATATTGTTATTTTTTCAGTAAATTTTATGATGCTATGTAATGGCACGATGTTTGTTTCGACATTTTTCGTATTCACTCGTTTGGACACGTAATGCTCGCGTCCGTTCAAAAGAGATTTTTCTTTCGTTTGAGGACTAAATTGAGTGTCCGCGTCCGTACAAGAGAGAGTCCGGCCAAGGGAGGCTAAGTAACAAGTGAATTATAGGAAATTTTATCCGTCACGCAAGAAGTGTCCGCTTAAGAGAGGTGTCCGCTCAAGGGAGGTGTCCGTAAAGGGAGGTTTTACTGTACCTCCTTTGCCTCCGATAATTTTCAACAAAATACTACGGCCCAGAAATCAAAACTTCGAAATTCTGAAGAGACCGCCGTAATCTGAAAAATTTTCTGCGTACAACGGTAAAAAAAAAGGTGCAGCTTTATTGTCAACTTTTTTACAATTTTGAATGAATCACACCGTGTAGACGACCACGGGGTAGGCCAAAAAACTTCAAAATTTTTTGAAAAGTAGGTCTTAATGGTTTGATCATATCCTCGGAAGCTCAAGTTCAAAGCTTTTATCGTTTGGGCGGGAAAAATTCGACCACAAGTGATGGTCCACCCGGTATATTTTGTTCGCCAAAATAACTTTTGTTGACCATAAATGTTCACCAAATTTTACTCCGCATTTAATTTTAACAATACCCAGATATTTAATTTTCGACAGTGTCTTATATTATTTAGGAGTTAAAAACACTATTTGTTGATCAAAAATACAAAAGCAATAAAATGTTGTGCAAATGATAAATAATTTAATGCAAAATTATAGATGTAGATGTACTCGGGCAAGGAAAATAAGGAGAAAAATAGAAGTGGTTTGCACAAAAGAAGATATTGATTTCCGTAATATATAAATGCTGTGCTGTAATTGGCTTTTTGAAAATCCAGAAGTCGGTAAAGTAAGCAATGACAGCATTATGTAAAACGTAAAACTTCTTTTAGTGGTAATTTCTAATCGTGCTTTTAAAAAAGAAATTACAGGGCCCTGAACTGACCTTGTACAAAACTTTCTTTCGCGTGCCTCTTGTCTCAAAGCGCAAGCGGCAAGGAGAGATGCGCGAGCATATTTTATTTTTGGAGTAATAGATTAATTATTTGACGCACAAGTAATTTTTTTGAGAAACACTAAATATAAATGGATAGCGCGAATATTTATTATGTACAGCACGGACGCATAACTTGAGCGTTCTAAATTTGGTGAACATTTAGTAAAATTGATAGACATATAGAATTTAAAATGTAAGCAATGGTAAAACAATACGCAGCATAGATATTTTAGCAGTGTTGTTCTCATTTTCTGAAGTATAATCATTTGGGTTCCATTAAGATCTTTTGATGTTCATTAAATTTTCTGTTGGACAGAGCCAGGGATGTATGGTTTAATTTGGTGTACCTACATTATATTTGTTCCCTTTTTATTCTGATTAAGGGTGGGTTTATTCACCTCTCTGTAACTTTAACGTCTACGTAAGTTTCAAGACAACCATTGTTGAGACAATTGTCTCCTGGGTAATTATCATGCTTGTAAAGTTACCAAGAGGTGAATAAACCCACCCTTAGTCTTTAAGTTTAAACATACACCCTGTATAGTGTTTAATGAGATAGCAAACGGATGTGACATTTTTTGTGATAGTTTAAAGAAAATTATTAATTTATTAATTGTTTAGAATAAGTTATGATTGGTCGGTTTTGTTTTTCTTGTAATTGGGTGTTAGGGCCTGTAAAAAAAATAAACTTTATTATTATTATTATTATTATTATTAAAACTACAGTGGTATTTATATCTAGTAACCAACGAAGCTCTACTTAACCAAAATCCTCATTAAGGCAGTCTTTACACTTACTATTAATGTTATTACTATCTTACAAACGTAAAGTGATAAAATTTGCACGTTGGTGCAACAAATTGATTTATTATCGGGCGTCGTGGTAATAGATTGACAGTCTGATTTCAAATGCGCGGACCACACGGTTTAGAAATGCTGAACTAATGGAAATGGCTATTGGTCGAGTCAAATTTATCCCATTCAATTCGATATTATTTATGTGCTTCTATCTGTTTTTTTGCTGGCGATTAACAACCGGAACGTTGGGGTTTTCTGTGCTTTAGTGCGATATGGCAAATCTGCTCTAATTTGAATGAGAAAGAAAGTCGTCGGAGAAAAAGTCCGAATTTCGCGTTACTTCTCGCCCGCAGATGCGAAAAGAAAACAAACACGGAACAGGTCTGAATTTATGCGAAGAAGTGCTAGATAAGAAAATGCGCACGGTCGAAAGTCTGCGAGAATAACTAAAACGATTTTATAGAAGTTCAACGTGTATTTCCACTTGACAATTCAGTCAACGGCGAGAAAAGTGTTGAAAAGTGGCCTTCAGCTGGAAGCGTTTGGATTTATATGGAAATTCAAAATCAATCGCGTGACCAGTCGCTATAGCACTTCCGCCCTGACGTCGGTCTAACTTCCGGCGAGAGAATCCAATTCAGTAGCACATTTACAGAACCAGTTACCTCGACGTCCCTCAGTTCCCATAACTGCAGGCTATCTGCCCCACAGAGAAACACTTCCACCTGTCTTTATTGTTTGCTTATCTAATCATTGCCGCCCCTTTTTTACCACTAGAAACGCAATCGGACGGCTAGCCTTCGAATGTTTCAATTTAACAAATTGTTCCGAGGTGCTTTTTAATTTAGCGAGCTTTCGCTTGATGCCAGTGTCGAAGAGAGGTCGCGGAAATTTTAACGATTGTTCCAACTGGGGATATTAAAAATTAACGTTTCTTCCCTCTGGTGACCATAATCAGTTTTATAATTTAACGCCTTCACTGTGACGTATTATGAAATGATGGCAGCTTCCTTTGACACTTTTATATATTTTTCTCTTTCTTCTTGGATTCGATTTCGTAGGGGTTCAGCAACCCTGGTGGAACAAAATTCGTTGTTACTTTTATTGTAGGTGTGCGTTCGCACATTGCTATCCGCAATTTGCCTGAATCGTTTTTAGTTTTATTACCACACGGCTCCATTTCTGGAACATCTTGGGGTTTTTATAAACATACAAATATATCTTTACGTAGTAAAGTTTACGACACTCAATTTTGCGTTTCGTGGATTTAAGAAAATTGCTTTTAATTTTCTTTTATCTGCCAGTTCCGCCCCGAAACTTTATCAATAAAAGCAAGTCCGACGAATATGGCAATTGTCGGTGGTTTTCCGAATAAACAAAGCTCCGTCCAAACGCATTTACACTGTAGGTTGAACTGTAAAGTGTGAGTGACCCGCGTTCATCCGTTGAAAACCGCAAAACTAAAAGAGATTGTTCCGGGTGTTTAACCCCGGAGCCCGGTTGTTCCAGCCGTCCTTCCGTCCTGACGACGGCGTCCATGGCGATGTGAAATATACGACCCTTGCTCATGTGAATTTATTAGATAGATTTGAAGTTTTGCTCGGGCATCTCCGTCAAGGATAGAAGCAATAAAAGTTAGAGGTTTTATTGTTTTTATTTTGCCGGGGACTATAAAAAGATTTCGAATGGCAAATGGGGAAATATTACGTCTCGGGGAATACCATGCAAATTTTTTCCGCAAAAGGGCAGAGATGGGGAGAAACCTGGAAAAGACGTCGCAGGAGAGTTTCACTAACAGGTCCTGCCAACTATTGCGTGGTCGGATACACATTTGACGGAGCTTTCGGCGGCAAATGTTGTTTCTCAGCTTTCATAACTCACGAGCCGAATGAAATCTAGACAATTTTGGGAATAACAATAAAAACAATTCCCGAAATATAACTTCCTGTTATACCGACGCCGAAACATTGCTTTTATCTGAAGTACTGCGAAAGCTTTTTACGCTGAAAAAATGGTCTTTGATTCACAAAATTTAATAATTTTGGTTTTTATTTTGCGGCCGGATTTGAACAAAATTATTATTAGACAGATGTATCTGTTAAATAATTTTAGCCAAGTTTCATTTTTGTATACAAAACGTTTATTTAACAAAACAACTTATTGCAATTAATCGGGAGATGTTGCTCAGCACCTTCACTAGAACTCACTTAAAACTAATACGCATTGACCTTATATAGTCTAACCTAATGCACACGGCACCACAGTACATCCGGTGACGGCCAAAAGAACAAAAGATGCTGACCCCGTCTCGGCGACGGGCGGATCAATAAATAACATGCATGAATGAGAGTTTGAATTTTATTTTCAACAGTATCTACAAGTAAATTGCAATTCTTGAGAAACTTGCTAAGGAATGAATACCTTTAATATGTAAATTTGTGTAATCATCATCAAGAACGTAAGAACTTGCCTCCATCGTCATGTAGTTAACAGAGTCCTGTCAAGGCCGAACTTAAATACTTCGACAAAGCATTGGAGTTTTCAAAAGTTCATAAAAAATCAAGCACAAAAATGCTCAAATTTGGAGATCAACCTCAAATAATATTTTAAAAATTTATAGCAAGCCATAACAGTGGCATGAAAAACAAATATCAAATGTGGCCGCTCTAATTGACGAAGTCGACATTATTACAAGTTTTAAGTCTTTCACATTTAAATTCAGCGAATAAACAAAAATTAAAAAAAAAATTGCTAGAAGTTAAGATATTCCTAACTAATTTTATAAAATTTATATTTCTCGAATCGTTCACTTTTCTAGAAAGAATTTCAATCAGTTTGTCACTATCGGAATAACCTGGTGCACTAGTAATATCATTTATTTTTGTTCCCTACAACGGTCTTTGCTGAGCTATCTAGCAGCGGCCATTCGCTTCACTTCGCAGCAATGGTTCCAACTTGCTCCATTTCAGTCTACATTTTGCGATTCATGGAAATTAATGAATAGCAAACTCTACAAACAACTCGTCTTTTTTGTTAATTATTGCTCGCATATATCGCGTATTTTTAATTTACATATTTTGAACTTTAGCGATTACTTGTAATTTTAGTAATGTGACCAACACTGAAGCAAACTTTAATAATGAAACTCCGTAATAAAATGCAACGTATGATTTCTAGCCAGCGTCCAGGAGCAGCAACCATTAGTGTTTCGGGCTGAAATCGATGTCTGTAAGAGAATAAGTTAGTGTTGGGCTGTATTTCGGGTGACGTGACCCAACTCGTTACTCTTTATCTAATTCGGTAGTTTGATTCCGATAAGCGGTCGAAATTTCCGAACAAGTACGGCGTTTCCATTAGAGCCCCTATGGAGTTGGGCAGTGTTCCGTGGTTTACGGTTCCCCCCGGACGTCGGTCGCAACTTCCTCCCCTTAGCAGGCCGCAAACGCTAAGTGAAGTTTAATAACGCTGCTTGTACATTTTTATTGCGGCACTATGCTTTGTCCGGACGCGTATGCGAATTCATTTAAATGATTTATCGACGGCGATATTGCGGGGACGATCAAAATATGGTAAATGGCACACAATTCTAGATTACGTTTTGATTTAAATGGGTGTATTCATTTTCGATACACGTAACGCGGTTAAAGGGTGGAAACCACTTTGATTTTTGAATTAAACCCACCTGTTCATTCGACGTGGATAATTGAAATTGCAATGCCACGCGGTGATGAACGAAAACGCAATTTTCGTGTTTTGACAAATCTGGGCGCAATTTATTTAAATAACCGTCAGGGAATTCAAATGAAGGATTAAGGGGGATACGGTTTAACGCACGTCAGCACCTTTGCAAATTTCGGGCCCGGTCCAAGGACCCGGATGTGGCTAGTATGAGATTGGAATTTTTCCACTTTAGCAGAAGCGTTATGACACTTGTGGGAGGCGAGTGTCATAAGCTCCGGGTGTTTATGGCCACCCACATATCCATATCGTTGCGTCTCTCTCTTCCAGCTTTTTCAACACTACTGCGTCTTCCACATATCAAGGCATTGTCCTGACTCATTCGACAAAAACAAGATATTTAATTAAAAGGGAAAAAAACGACTAAAGAAAAATCAAAACAAAGTTTTAAATTAATGCAGTTCCAACTTGCCGGAAACTAATCTGTTTGTTTCATTAATTTAGCTCTATTTGCCTGCTGCTTGCAAACTTCTCTCGCTAACACGTTTTATTCGCTAAACTTTTGAATCCAATTAATTACTTATTGTAATATTCGACTTTGGGCGTCTTCCACAAAACAATCGCTGCCACAAGTTGACTTCTTTCAAACTTACATTAAGGAGTCGAGGTTGCTTCATTGGCGCCTAGTAGTGCAAATTATTCGGTAACTTTACAAAATAGCTTTGATGATTATCTAGAACTCTTTGGTGTATTTCCTCTGTAATCTCCCGGTTACTTGGGTTCGGGTTTAAGACGAGGATGCGATTGCCTCCCAAACACCATTACGGAATCAGGTCACAGTTCCGCGATTCGGCCTAAAACTGGAATTTCTTGAAACAATGTTGTCACCGTCTGCTGTCAGAGCAGCTTCGGAGAAGACGTGGAGTCCGGTAGGGATTCAACTAAAAGCCCACAAGTTTTCAAATAATGAAGAAAAAATCGCACGCTGCAATATTAGCATAAATAATCCAGACTTTGAGCTGCATAAATAAAACCCATCAATTTTGACACTAAATAAATAAAATAAATAAACTTATCGGTTTCAGGCTGTACGAAGGTCCTTAACATTCACAGAAGTTGGTTTGTAATGTACCTTATAACTGTACTAGGAATGTGAAAATTATATATTGGTAATGTTATATTTTTACAATACAATTATTAATTTGCTGCCACTGTTTGAAATCAGTATAACATTTTTCGTATCTCACTTTCGACTTGGTTGGAATAAGTGCTTGCATAGCTTCCTCAGCAGTTTCTAGCACGTTTTCAGACAAATTAGCGTCAGTCATTTTACAAATTATTAAATTTTTAAAAAATAAAATATTTGTTGACAAGTCAACATCTTGGTAATTGTTTACAATTTCCACTCTTCGCTTTTTGTGCTGTTTTTTTTGGAAACCATTGTAAAACATCATTAGAATGCCATTTTGAGCAATGAAATGTTGTGCAAATGATAAATAATTTTGTGCAAAATTTATGGGGAAAAAAAAGATGTGCTAGGGCAAAGAAAATGAGTAAAAATAAAAGTAGTTTGCACAAGAAAAGATATTGATTTTCGTAATGTATACATGGTGACAAATGCGTTGGTGTAATTAGTTTTTTGAAAATCGAAGAGTGGGTAAAGTAAACAATGACCAACATCGTTGTGACTACCTAGCAACCAACTTGTATAACAACTTTGATTCTTACGGAAAAAGTTGCAAATGAATTTTTGATTTATTAATGCAGTCATAATAATTCATCAAAATTCGGAGGTGGTCGCCTGAAACCGATAAAATATTGAACAAACCTCGATGTTATGACATATTACAGCCTTAGATGTCTTAAAATCCTCGCTCTTCGAGCTCGGATTTCTACCTGAGATCTGCGGCTGTAATAAATGTCATAACATTTCTCGGTATGTTAATAGCTAAATAGATAAATAAATAAATAACAAAATAATTACAAATGTGCCATAAAGACATATAAAAAAAAATTTGGACTCTTTACCAGCATAAGTAAATACAGAAAGGCCTACTATTATTATTTCATAGCTACTATTATTGGAAGCAAGACCTCATTTCTCGCAAATTGTTTATTTCCTACATATCCACCTAGTAACTAATATAATAAATTAAAAAAGTTGTTGATTTTGTCAACGATATCATCCAACGAACCACCTGCTAACGCAAAATCGATAAATTATCAGGTTTCAGGGTTTAGAGTTCTGCTCTTAAGAAATAAATTGCAGTCTGGTTGAACCTTACCACACAACTAATCGGTCTCTCCACCCTCGATTATGACCTTATTTTAGTCACAGAAGTCACTGGTAAAATATTACAAATTATAAGGACAAAGCAGTACCAGTTTTTTAACATTATAGAAAAAATTTAACCACATATTTGTCCGTTTAATTTCCGTTTGATCCTGTTTCAGGCAAAGACAACCATAAATCCGTTAGAACCCTGTATGCTCGTATTTTTGCATATAACACAGAACCGCTTTTTAGGGAGACACATTTCAATCCGCTGGAGGTTATTAAAAAAACACAAACGAATAATAACAACTAATCGCTCCTACAGGTGCTTCAAACAACTTAATCCCGTCACGTCGTTCGAACAATTCTTTTGCAGCCAAACAAAATTTACCTCGCAGATTATCCGCTTCAATTAATTGTTGCTCCATTAATATGCAAAGTTTCGTTGTATTATTTGACCTGCATATTTCGCAAAGCATAGAGTGTTCTAACTAATTGCATCGTGCTCCTAAAGTACAACCAGCTCGTTGGAAGCTTTTATTCCCAACTACAAACTGAATTTTGCGGCCACTAATTAATTCTCTGACACGCATAAAAAACATGTACATTTCCTGAGTATTATTGTAGGGGATGATAAGAAAAACTTCAATTCTGACGCGAAACATTAATCACTGTACCCGTGGGGTTTGATTTTTGAAAACTACCAGTAAAAATCGGTTCGACGAGATTCTTTTTGTTGGCAAATTACTCGAACCGCAGTTTTAAATTGGCTGCTGGTCCAATTTGATGCAGGGAGCAAAAATGATTTCGTGCTCGCCAATAATGAAACAACAACTTGCGATTTGGTCTAGCAAATTGGATGCTGACACACGCTCGACAGTGACTTGTGTTCTATTTTCTGAATTATGTAGGTATACCTCTGTTAACCATCGGTTATGACATGTAATATAGTTTTTTTTTATTAGAAATCGAAATATTTACGCTATAATAAGGAAAAGCACGCAAGGAATACAAAAATAACTCAATGTTATCATTGAAGAAGTCGCCAGAATACACTACAACATAGTTATAGTTTAGACTATCATTTATACAGCAGAAGTCAAAGCACTGCTGCACCAATCAAACTTGATCTGCTTAACAATTAAGATTCTTTCTTATTTTAAATTAATTAAAATTAAAATTTTGTATACCAGCAAAAAGGATTTTCAATTTCTGCTTTCTAGAATTATGGCACAAAAAAAGTTGGTTGAATTAAAAGACGTGGTTTTTGGAGCTAACGCCCTCTGTTGTGATGTTTCAGTTGCAAAGCTGGAAATGTGCCGGTTGGTCGACAGTGACGTACGCAAATGGCAGCAGTCACTATTTAATTAATTAACGCGTCAGTCCTGCAGACAAGGACCACCCGTATGTATGGGTCCGGTGTTCGGACTCCGGACACGCCACTTCCATGGCCGCGCCACTAATTTGTGAAGCTTTTATCTACAGGGCGCGAAAAGTGCTAATGTTTAACCCCGCTAAGGCGTCCGACAACCCCGCAACCCTTGTCACTGCACCATACCACTTAGAATGTCGTAAAAACATGAGCTATTGGACCATACATCATTTCACAACAAATTCACGCCCGCTCACCCAACTCGTTCTTCTTTTATCTTGTTCTCTCGTTATTATGATAAAGTTTGTATATGATAAGTGGGTTTTGAGAAAGTTTGCGATAGAGTTTTGCTCGGATGTTTTTTTTTTAAGTTGCGTCAATTGGCAGGCATTAGACCGATTTTTCAATGCTAACGGCAGGATTTTAAAAATTAACGCAGCGGCGGCGAGAAAAAGAATTCAAAGCAACTAATCGAGCATTTTAATGGATCCGTAACCAAAAGGCGAGCAACTTTTCACTTTGCCAACTTCTGAAACATGTACATATCTCATTAGGCGCTATTTACAAAAGTGTCGTCTAGAGCTTTCGAGCGATTTAAAAGTTCGTTCAAGATTGATGTTTCTGAAAGTCGTCGTAAATTTCTAGACACTCGTTAAGTATGTAATAATGTATCTATCTTTAATTACGTAGATGCCTTAAAATCACTTCTAGACACTTGCTAAGTATGTAATAATGTATCTTTAATTACGTAGGTACCTAAACATCTCACCAGAATTTTTGTTAACTTAAAATGGGTAGTAAGGTTGAATGTGGGGCATCACTTCCTAGGGGTAGACACTACCCTGTGTTGTGGAACGCCAAAACTGATCGCTAGAGCGCGACTGCATGCCCAGCACATATTATGTACCAGATTATGTTCACTGCAGATCCATTAACCCAAACCATTAGTGCAACGAACCGAATAAGTTTTAACACCGCCTTCAGTTTATCTTAAGTACTACGATGTTTGCTTATTACAGACAAAGCTTGCTAGATCATAAGTAAATACCATCTCTGGTTACACAAACTGTCTCTAATAACTTTCAGACGTGCAACACTCCACGGTTATGAATCGTCGTTAATGGCCGAGGCAAAATGCAGATACACTGGCAGCGGCATGATCTAAACTTGGATTTTCAGCCTCAAAGTTCCACATTATTTGCAACACCTGGCGGGTTTAAATGATTATCAAGTGGTGCTGGGTATGGTTCATGGACCGCTACCTAATTTGATAAATAAATATTTCCGCTTCTGGCACACGACCTGATAACAGAAATTTAGAGCAGTGCAAGCGGTGTGAGCCGTGGCGCGAGAGCCAAAAGTTTCAAAGGTTTCAGATTTCTTGCTCATCTTCAGTACAACGATAATAACATTGCTATAAGTTTATATTTGAATTTATTGAAGTAATCGTGAAAATAAAATGTGTCTACCGAAATTGACTACGGACTTTAGAAGAAGACAGTAGAGGACGCTGAAGAGCTTTAGAGAATTACATATCAACTTTTTTTAAACGAAGATAAAAATATTTTTTGTGGATTTTTCATGGACGATTTTCTTTATGTTTTCTTTGTTGATGTAGAACAAGCAAGGTCTGACATAATCCGGTCAAGAACAATATTATGTATGTCACAATGCAAAAATGGCGGATGCGCCGGGCGAATCATGTACTGATGGATAAATGAGAATTACCACACTTTCAGATTATTTGGCAGGTGTGTCGAATTAAGAATAATCCTGAAATTGATCTACAATTGTAGAACGAATCTACAATGGTGTTAGTTAAAATTGCAACAACAGAACCCAATGTTGATTGAAACTTGTAAACATTATTAGGTACATATTGACTCGTCTAGGTTTTCATAAATTATTTTCTTCGCATTCCTTCACTCTAATAGTAATAGAATATTTATTATGTATTTAATGCAATAATTATTTTGTGCATCAAATACAATTTTATTAAAATTACTGATTGGTGTGCTAAAATGCTTGTGTTATTATGTACTTTTTTACAAGCACAGTTATTAAAGGCAAAATCAAATTTAGGTCTCAGAGCTAAAAAATTGTCATGTGTTTAAATTTGAATCTTTGTTTGGGTGGTAAATATTTATAGAAGAAATTACTCCTGTAACTTGTAACAACCTGCCCCATTCCCTCCGATAGTCAATATCTTTAAGATTCAAAGCTTTTCTCTGATTTATCACATCGTTGGTCCTTGATATACGGTTATCGATTATAATTTTCAATGTAGTAACATAATCACGATGCCCTTTACGATTCCTGGTATAACAGCAAAAATAAAAAAAAGTCACAGAAATAGGGGTCGCGTAGTATGTCGCGGTTTTCTCTGTAAGTTAGTTTGCAAATTACCTTCCTGTAGAGCCAATGTAGGCCGAATCGCCGGGCGTAAAGACACTGCCGACATACAATACTGTGTAGACAGTAGACTGCAGCCACTCCCCAAGTTGCTAAGTGCACTCAACCCACAGCATCGTGGAGCAGGAAATAAAGATTCTCCCGACATCTTGGTCGTATCTCTCAAAGCCAAGTGGCGAAACTGGTACAACTCGAGTAATACGAATACTCAAATGCGACGACACTAGTTTAATAATAACGTTCTCGACGGACAATAGAACCTGTATTCGCACCTTCCCTTCCCTATTATCCTCGACGAGCGTCTCGGAAAATTTGCTAAATGCGTGCACGTCACGTTAAAATCTTTATCACTTCCTAACCTTGGCAGGATACAGACTGAAGTCAAATAAAACAAATCGTAAACTAAGGAGCAAACTTCAGGAAAGGCCGCATCACCAGTTGCCTATCGGATCGATCATGATATATGCGATGTGGCGTTGAAATGTTTGTGACAGCCGAATTTATGGGGACAGAACTTTGGATATTATTTTAAGAGCGAAGGATTTGTAGTTGTCACAAAATGTTTTCCTCTTTAGACAAACAATCCAGATCCTATGCGGCTCTTTACCTACTTACCATAGTTCATATTGAAAATGTGTCAAGACTAATAGCGCCAATCCCGCTACTCCATCTATATCTTCGCTGAGTGCGATTTTTTGTTAGCTTGACTTGCAAGCTCACGGATACGGCTAAGTAATTAATCTCTTTCAAAGCTTCACGCTGACACATTGATGCATCTCGATTGCAGCTAAGTGCATTTTAGTTCGGGAGGTGCACTGATCGGAATTCGGAACCGCCCCGTTTAACATCGCTAAGTTTCGATCTATTGAAAACGAGATTTTATTTAGCGGAATACAAAATGTCTTAAACTGCACTCACGTCCTCGAAGTCCATATAGAAAATCTTTCGAGAATTTCAAATTTAATTCAGTTCGCACGATAGTACGTAACAATTCAAATCCAAATCGTGGAATCAAACTGGTTCGTTGATGCCCGTAATGGATCTGGAGGAGATAGCGAGAGGGTGGAACATTTAGACCAAACGAGATTATTGTCCCGGCGTTCTCAGCCAATCAGGTGTTTGACATCAGATACAGCGTTATCACAGCAATGAATTTACAAGATCAAATATCGGATGACTTACCTAACTTCTTATCGGAAACAAATATAATGTACACCAAATTAAACTATACATTCCTTGCACTGTCCACCAGAAAATTTAATGAGCATCAAAAAATCTAAATAAAACCCAAATTATTATACAGCAGAAAATGAGAACATCACCACTAAAATAACTATGCTGCGTATTGTTTTACCATTGCTTACATTTTAAATTCTATATGTCTATCAATTTTACTAAATGTTCACCAAATTTAGAACGCTCAAGTTACGCGTCGGTGCTGTACATAATAAATATTCGCGCTATCCATTTATATTTAGTGTTTTTCAAAAAAACTATTTGTGCGTCAAATAATTATTTTATTACTCCAAAAATGAAATATGCTCTCGCATCTCTCCCTGCCGCTTGCGCTTCCAGACAAGAAGCACGCGAAAAAAGTTTTGTACCAGCTCAGTTCGTGACCCTGTAATTATTTTTAAAAGCACGATTAGAAATTACCACTAAAAGAAGTTTTACGTTTTACATAATGCAAGCCAATTACAGCAAAGCATTTATATATTACGGAAATCAATATCTTCTTTGTGCAAATCACTTCTATTTTTACTCTTATTTTCCTTACCCTAGCACATCTACATCTATAATTTTGCATACAGTTATTTACCATTTGCACAACATTTCATTGCTTGTGTATTTTTGATCAACAAATAGTATTTTTAACTGCTAAATAATATAAGACACTGTCTAAAATTAAATATCTGGGTATTATGTTAGAATTAAATGCGGAATAAAATTTGGTGAACATTTAGTATTTATGGTCAACAAAAGTTATTTTGGCGAACAAAACATATAAGAGGCCAGCATTATGTCAATATTTGGTTGTCGCTTTAAGATAATGTATTTTTTTAATTTTGGTGAGCATTTATTATTTTTGAGAAATGAAAGTATTTTGTGTATGAAAATATTGGGTAAATTTCGTAGACTGTTAAATATGACCCCTTCTTATCTACCTGACTTCCAATCATAGCTTTGGTTAACGCTAGTTAACCTAACGCGATTAAGACGTCTACCAGCAACAATAGCTGTTTCAACATTAAATATAAATTTAGTTATTAACTTTGTCAGTAACGCTTTTATTCTCAACCCATATATGTATACAATCCACTTTTCCATTTGACCTAAACAGCTTTAAAAGTAGAAAAGCGAGACATAGGAATTCCGTTGTTTTTTTTCGTGACCTTTAGCCCCGATTGTAGCTTGCCAATTAACATCAGACGGAAGCGAGCTCTAACAACTTGCTGTTGGTTCATTAATAATCCGGTTCGACTCCTTGACGTGTGCACCCTTGATAATCTGTGAAAAAAAATTGTCCGGATTCCTGAGCAGGAAATTTATCGACTGTTGGGCTTCTGACTTTATTTTTTCCATTTCCGCGCCGCCCTAAAAGAATCCTGCACTGTATTAAACACACCACTAAACATCCCTGATGTAAGGCTATAATTGCCAGCGTCTCCCTTTCTTGCATTAACGTAGGGCTTCCCGTTATAAACTTGCCAATTCGTGAACAAGGTGACCCAGATTCAGTTTTTATGCTGCGTTCAAGAACATCATTAAAGGGGAGCCTAGTTTTACCATTAAAGTGAGGAGTCTTCTTAAATGTGTGTTGCACAAGTACCTAAAGCGGATTCACCGGAGTCGTTTAAGTCTCATCTACATGACATGGGGTCCACTGAGGCCGCTAATAAACGGCCAGTATTAAACCGAGAGTGAAATCCGGAGCTTGTCAGCTCTTATTTTCTCATTAGATTTTTGCCGGGGTTCAAGCTTAACTGCGGTTTTTGAAACGACCAAAAAACTGTTTTCAACCGGAAAAACTCTCGATTTTTACATTTAAAACTTCACATCGACAACGCAAACAACTGTGGATTCCTGAAAGAAAATTTCAGTTGCGCTTCCGGTGATTGTCGATATTGTGCGAGGCAACAGAAACTTCTCCACTGCTGCAGAAAATGATAAGTCACGAAGCAACTTCACTCTAGCAAGTCGCAGGTCTACCTACAATACTGAAAAATTAAGTCGAGCTTTCAACGGCGCTTTCCCAGAAACTTCAATATAGCTTAAAGGACGCCATTAACGCAAACGGGTTTCAGTTGTTGCTTTTAACAATGTTGTTATTTCGCGAACCTTTTTGCACATGACTGCACTCTGAATTCCGCGCATAGCCCAGCAAGAGCCCGAGCAATTTATGCCTTCATATCAACACCCCACCTTTAACTGCGTGTGTTTATTGTTTGCACTGGGACTTTTCGAGGCACGTACTGTTAATAATGTAATCATGGGTTTAAAGAGTGCCATAATTATCCGGGAGTGGTGTGACGACCGGAGCCCGCATAAAGTTCTTTAAAAACACCACGCCCGAAATCGGCCTTTCAATCACCGACCCTTGTTGTTTCGGTTCTTTGAAAACGCAATGATTAATGATTTTGATAATTGAAAATCAATGCCTTCACTTTCAGCCTTATAAAAACGTTAGTTGTGATCTGCCCCGAAATATGATGCGATATTGTTTTGATTCAGCTGCATCGATGGGTGGGGAAAAATTCTAATATGGATAGAGACCTAATTAATGTGACTGTAGCAGATGTTGATTGGTAATATCGGAATTACGCCAGAAACCGCAATTGGGGAAGTTTACCTGAACCGCAACTAGCGTAACAGAGATGTCTGATCAGATTATAATAATCAATTATCGCTGAAAGCTTAACAATAATTCACTTGCTACACTGATTCAATACCAACAATGCACTAGCAAACAACGCAATTTAGTGCATTGATGGATTCTGCAAGTTTTAGTTCTCAATTATACAAATAGTGGAGCTTAGAAATTTCTAAGTAAACCTCGACTATTGTTAATAATAATAGTAAATTATTCATTTATTAATAGACACCGTAAATTGCATGTCTCTGATCGGATATTGAAAAAAAATTGAGAAAGATAAGCTGATTCACCCGGCGCCTCCACCATTTATAAAATTCAATTTCAACCTATGCAGAGAATTCAGTTATCATCAAAAAGAAATTTGTTGGGGCAACAGCCCCGCTTTCAGTCCATAATCGAAGGCAACAGTCTTTGATTATGGACTAAAAGCTCTATGGGTTACCCTGTGGGATGGTCAAACCCGTTGCAATTTATGTACAACCGATACTTAATATGTATACAGTTTTGAAGATTTAGGATCCGGCGTGAAGAAGTACTGAAGAGAATGGTGATCAAGATGACGATGCAATTTAAATTCCTGATAAATGGTCTTAGGTCTTCAAGTTAGAAGCGTCAAGCTGAACAGATAAGTGAGCAGCTTAATCTCATCTAAACTATAGCTTAGTAGAAAAAAATCTCAAGATAATTACTTCATTGCTTTAATTATTGTTGCCAAACTCAATGGCGGGCCGAATATTTTCGTTTCCGTACCTCTCGGAGCAAGGGTCCAAAATTCCGGGACCGCCGCCACTTAGTTAATTATGCTTGGGAGCCACGTTCCATCCCCGAGGAAAATGAAGCCCACCATAAATTCAAAACTTGCCCCTTATTTACTTTGGAAACACTTCCCTTAATTTGTCAATTCAATTCTCCATAGAGCCGGTCGGCATTTAGTAATTTATTTAGCAGTGATTAGCGATCGACCTAAAAATGATAATTTAAATCCTTGACGTCCGACGCCGCCGTCGACTCCCCCCTCTTCGAAAACTTTCCGATTTATTCATTTAGAGGAATTTCGGGAATCACACCGGTTCCGTTGCGACTTCCTCCAGAATTACAATTTTAAATTTGATTCGCGCCACCACACGGGGAACAATTTACGTAAACATTGAGGAAGTCGGAGAGGGGAGGAAAAGTTTCACCGATACGGGGTCCGTCAATTTTGCGCGCGTCACAACATCAAACGGTGTCGAGATAACTTTTTGAGGAAATAACTCAATTTTGCAGAAACAGAAATGGCGTCTCAATGGAAATGGACAAACGACAGAAGTGGGACGAAGTTTTAACTCGTGACTGTTCTGGTTGAATTTTAAAAGTTACAACGGCTGTTGTCGAGACGCAGCTTTCGCACTTCTGCAGTAAATAACCAGTTAGTTTCAAACTATTTTAAGCAATATTTCCTACAGTATGGCCATCAACCTTAATGAGCTTTGTTTAAGCAGTCAGGATATCAAGACTAAACTAAGGTAGTAAATAGGGTACATTATATCGTGCAACCATAGAGTGAGCTCTACTGTGTTTATTTTAAGTTTGCAGCCTTGAGCATATCTAAAATGTTTTACTTTTGTTTCCAACTTTTTGTAACCTTATTTTCCCACCACATGCTAAGCCTGGAATTCCTCTCCCTTCTTTTACTATTTGCGGTATAAAATGTTCCCAACATCTTTCTCACATCTTTTACTAACAACGGTATAGAAACTTCTTATCAGCCCGATAGCGACCTTTGGTTTCAGGCGTCTACAGCTACAGTCTACTTTATCTCTCTATTTCTCTAAATTGTAAAGTTAAAACAACTGCACAGATGAGCTTTGACATGCTGTGTGTCGACATTGAGGCCCAATGGACCAATAGTATTTAGAGTCAAAGAAGAAAATTCAAACTTCAAAAAATGTTCGGGAATTTGCGTTGGTGTGCTCAGGTGTGTTTACGAAACCTGATTGCCGTTAAATTTGAGAGCTTTGCTGACGATCCGCCTACCAATCCTGGTCTTAAAGAATTGGCACGCCCCTCTCCTCTTCACACAAACCTCGAGAAACGAGCACCCGCCTAGCAAATAATCAAATTCCAATTGAACTCGCCATTATTTTTAATAGCATCAAAGCATAAATCAATCAACGATGCAAAACTTGCCGTAGATTCATTCGTTTGATTTACGATGGCAATTTATCTACGGAATTCATTCAACTCCGGCCGGTAATTATTTGTCCCTATTTAACCGTGTGCCCCTGTTCAACGGACGAGAATTAATTCTCCCCATCAAACCGGATGCTTACCATGCAGACGGTGTGTCTAGTGAAAGGCCCAAGAAATAATTAGCAATACCGTCGACAGGCCGGAATAATGGGTCCCAGTTACAGGACGTGCATAAGGAAATTTCGTTTGCTTTTTTTGAGGGATTATACCCGAGCGATTGGGAAAATAAAGTGACCGTTTACTTAAGTAGGGGAACACTTCTGGACGGAATATTTCGAGGATAAAGGCGGACGAAATCCTGAAAAAATATTTTCATTTCATCGGTTTTTACAGCGGAGGAGCGAACCACTGGCTCGTTTGGCAACAAAGCTCGGAAACGACAGGAAGTGTTTTCGAGAAAGTGTCACCTATAGATCTACAAGCTTAACTCCATATCACGATTTAGCAACGCAATTAACTCAGTTGAAAACCAGCCAAAGTTTTTATTAATCTGGACAACAAATTAGCAAGCTAAAATTTAATTAAGTTGCTTGTAAAATTACTTTTGCAAAAACGAACAGTAATTGTTTATACGGGATCTTCCAACTCTTAGCTGCACCCCCAAAATAGACATTAAATTTAATGGTAGAAATTTCAAATTGAGGGTACTTATATAACGTATAGTCGACTACCAAATAGCACATTTCTGCTAAGAATCTTTCTTCTATACAAAGTTAACGACATTTAAAAAAAAAAAATTTAAGCGTTAAATTTAACACCAGAATGATGGAAAATAAACAAAATTTTATTTTGAAACTTAAAAGTCTACGTAATACAGTACCTAGCTTCGAATTGAGAAGTGATTGCTGTCGTTCGACGGTAATTAAAAAGAATGGGGTAAATTGTTACGATGTCTTGTGATGTTAGACGAATGATCATTAGACTTTCGGTAATAGTTCATGTTGAAAATAAAATTCAAACTCTCATTTATGATTGTTATTTATTGGTCCGCCCGTCGCCGAGACGAGGTCACCATCTTTTGTTCCCGCATCTTTTGTTCTTTTGGCCGTCACCGGATGTACCGTGGTGCCGTGTGCAATATCGGTCGGTGGCATTGACTATATAAGGTTAATGCGCGTTAGTTTTAAGTCTAGTTCTAGTGAAACTGTCACACGAGCAACATCCCCGTTTGATTGCAAATGAGTTGTTTTATTGAATAAACGTTTTGTATAGCAAAAATCAAACTTGGCTAAAATTATTTAACAGTTTACCTTATGCCTTCTTCAATTTTTTGAACGACCTTAAGGTCAACAACTTAATGTTATTTCCTGTCTTACTAAACGCTTTCTCCAAGCTCAAAAATTTATCAGACCTTAATACATACTTTGAAAAATTAGAGCACTCTTGGTCCACAATAAAAGTATAAATAAGAGAAAAATTACAAGCATCAAAGAAAGGTGAGGGTGAATAATTTAAAACTTTACGAAGTCACTCAGGATGCCATTTACATTTCCAGTTGTATATTTGTATATATCCAGTTGTAAGACAAAATTAGTTCCTATGGCAGGCGGTCCTTAACTTTATTTTAGGTCTTCTGATCACGCGGCACCGATTGCTGCTACTGCTGTTTTCCAGAAGAAAAATCGCTGAGGTAAGCAGCAAGCTGTGTTTCAAAATGCGTTTTAATTGCCAAGATCTAATATTTAGCACGCGCCTGCACGTGACAATCAATACGGTATGTGCAATGTACACGCGTGTTACAACGTGCCGACGTTGCAACGTTGCGCCCGCACTAATTGCTGCATCCCCAAAAGCCTCCCTATTAAATCACCACCTATGATAATAATTATGGAAATTGCCGTGCAACTCTAGCACATTTTCTTAGAGGCGAGAGCACGACACCCTATTTAGCCGGGTCCTCAAACAAAGCATTCCCCGAAACTTCCCCTTTTATAACAATGTATAAAGAAAACGTCGAGGAAATTCTTTCTAGCTGGAAATCTCCATACAAATCGTCTTGTCGGAATTTGAGTCGGCGTCCTTAAAATAAAGAACTGATTAAGTTACGAATTACGACCCCTTCACCCATCTTCCTTCACATATATCAATTCCCCCGAGACGTACGTGTGAGATTGTTTTATTGAATTACTTTTTACTGTCGAAGCAACGAATTACCTTGATTGAATATAAAGTCGGGACACCTAAATCCCGCCATTTAAGTGGAATTATTATTATTTAAATCGGCCAACAAAATTCCAGGCAATAAACAATGCGGTGCTTCGTTCCCCCATCACTTCTCAATTTCGCTCCATCGTAAAACTTTAATTATGCAGTATAGCATACTATCTAATTTACCAAACAACTTTATAGCGACCATGGTCAGAAACCCAAACGTCATTGTTGAGATCTCACCTCGTAACACTCAACTTGAGTTTATTATCAGACGATTAATAAACAACTCGACTATCAAAAATCCATCCAACGAAGTGATGTTCAAGACGCAATCCAAATAAACAATAATTCAGTGATATCATGCAGACGCTGTCGCTGGGAAGCTTTCATTGGATAATGATAAATGTGCTTCGCCTGCGCTAAAGATGGCGAGAATGAGTGGAATGCATAGGAGCAAAGGATTTGTCTGTTGATTTATTACATGTTGGCTCCATGACACGTACAATTTAATCTATCCTTTCCACCTTAATTTTTTTCGTGCTTTTTATGCCTGCTTCGTCCAATAATTTCACAAAAATGAAGCTCTCTTCGTTGTTGATGACCACAGAGGGCGTACTGAGAAAATGGTAGGTTCTCAAGTGGCGCCAACTTCACGCAATATACAGGGTGGGGCAATAGTGCGTCCGAGTTCGATAGCTCGAGTTCTATGATAGGTAGAAATTTGATTTAAAAACACAGATCAACTACAGAAAGAAGTCTATAACCGAAAATTATTTTGAACATACAGAGTGAGCCAAGACAATTATACAGGGGCAAGTGAGAGTTTTTTAAATGAAATGTGGTGTGTAAAAGAAGATTTTTCGGAGCCTTTTCCTAGACTCTTTTCAATTCAATATTATTGCTGACTATTTCCAAACCACTTGGATGTAGCAATTTTTTTTGTTCAAATTATGGCATCTGCAGATGCATGTTAAAAAAATCACTACTGTTACAATTACAAGTTCTAAGAAAAAAATATGTAAAGACTACTTAGGAAACATCTGTGGAATGTCTTTGATCCGTTATAACTTTTGAGAAATTATACAGGGTGACTAAATTTAATTTTTCAATTTAGAACTTTTTGAATTTAATTATCTCTATTTTTTCAAATGGAACAGCCTGTATATTTTTTAACGATATGATGTAAAAACTAAAAACGAACATTTTTTGTATGCACACTCCTATGGCTATTGGTAACCATTTTTGAAATGTCGCCAAATAATTACAAAATTCAAGAATAATTCTAAAAAATTAGATCGTTTTCCAAATAACTCGCCAAAAATCTTCAAATGTTTCAAAATAGACACAAAAATGACAACTGACGACAGGTAACTGCGATAAATGAGTATTTCTTGTCGGATAATATAAAATGCAAAAAAATGATCAAGATACAAACATAAAGTAAATTTACTAAAAAAACTTATGCTGTTTTTATAAACAGAACATCTGGAGCACTTATTACAATTTTATCTGTCGAGTAATTTGAAAAACAATCTGATTATTTAGGATTATTATTGATTTTTGTAATTATTGGGCGATAAATCGAAAATAGTTACAAATAGCCATAGGGGTGTACATACAAAAAATGTTTGTATTTAGTTTCTACATTATGCCAATAAAAAATATACAGGGTGTTCCATTAGAAAAAATTGAGAAAATTAAATTCAAAAAGTTCTAAATTGAAAAATTTAATTTAGCCACCCTGTATAATGTTTTAAAAGTTAAAACGATTCAAAGACATTCCACAGATGTTTTATAACTAATCTTTACATAATTTTTTCTTAGAACTCATAATTATGACAGTGATTTTTTTAACATGCATCTGCAGATGCCATTATTAGAACAAAAAAAATTGCTACATCCAAGCGGTTTGGAAATAGTCAGCAATAATACTGGATTGAAAAGACACCACATTCTATTTAAAAAAATGTCACTTGCCCCTGTAAAATCTTGTTGGCTCAGACTGTATGATCCAAAATAATTTTCTGTTATTGACTTTTTTCTCTAGTTTATTTGTGTTCAATTTGTGTTTGTGTTTCAATCAAGTTTCTACCTATCATAGAAATCCAGCTATCAAAGTCAGACGCACTATTGGCCCATCCTGTATACGCAGTTGATCTACGATAGACACAACGTCTAAGTATTAGGACTAAGCAGGTATAACTAAAGAAATGACATCCAATTCGGCATTTAAGTAATTCGTTAAAATGCAATTAAGTAAGAGCGATATTAATGTTTACTCGTTAAGGAGCTGCATTCTCCACGTTAATTTGTAGTGTTTCAAATTGTTTTGATGACTGCTTAGCTACAAGTATACGGAAGCAATTCTGAAACTTTGTCTATATTTCACTCGAGTTTCACTAGGAAGATTAAAACAAATCGGATTCACAAGAACTACCGACAACCAACTCAATAGCAATAAAAAAATTGTACAATAAAAATGGTTTAGATGACAAAATTGTTGTTTGATTGCGCCATTTTAATAGATGCTTTAATCCACTGCTCGATTGAGCTTTTGGTTTATATTTTCCGCCGGCCCCACTACTAAAGATTAGTTATCAGAAACCCGCAAAATAGCGTGCAGGTATTACAATAATGCGGGCGGAGGTTGTTATGTTTGATAGAAAGAGGAAATCTAAAGCGTATAATGTTTAGGTTTTATCAGGAATAAATTTGCGTCAAATATAGCGGTCGAAAAGGGCGGACGTTATAAAACGGTCTGTCTGCGGCTCCGGTCGAATTTGGCCCGCAGTGCCGGAAGAAAAACATGATTTACCGCCAGTTTATTAAAACAACCGTCCTTTGGCATGTTAGTTTCGCCCTTTAAAATATGACGTTTAAAAAGGGCGGCTTCTCGTCGAATATGTTGCCGTCTCCCATCTGAATTTCATGAGGACCTTAAGCCGCACACTTATATCGGATTGTTTACAATATGAAATGCGTGTGTTCAGGGCCGTAGCTTAGAGCCACCTCCGACTTAATGCCTCATCGACTTAAACAATGCTTCGACCCCGTATTTCCTTGAATTGTTCGTTCGCCCAACAATCGACATTGGGAGAGAAGTTGGCAGTTCGGAATTCGATAGGGCGACAATGCTTATGCAACAAATAATCGGAATTGTTGCTCGGGGTTTTGGGGCGAAATTTCAAACGACGCCGTTATTGGGCGAGGAAGTTTTATTGAGGGGGTTGGCGGGCGGCAAGGGGGGCAGGTGGACGTACGTTAGAATTCTTATCTCACGAGGCAATATATCCTGGCGCTCGCCCGAAATTGTCCCCAATCCCGCCCTGGTTTTAGGGGATTCCGTTTACTAACAGGATCAATCCCTCTTCTGATTTATGGCGACGCCGGGAGATCTTTTGTTTTCATTTCTGCTGAAAACGTGGCTACATACACTGCCTTTTAACGAGGCACAAGGGCAATAAATAGAGGCTGTCGTAGTGGCCTCGGTGCGTCCACGGAATATTGGCACCATCATAATGTGCCCATCAAGCTCTATTAAATTATCTTTCAAGTCTGTTAAATTAAGAAGCAATTAAAACACCTGAAGACCGTAAACAAACTACTGCGATATTAAAGTTAGCACAGCGTTAAATTATTTAAGATCATGTTAATCAAGTCAGAAATAACTAAAATATGGAAATAGAGAGTACCTACAGAGTAGTGAAGCAAACCTAATATTTCTTTAAAACTTTTGAACATCAGTAATAACGTAGTAACGTGAATGCAGCCGATTCGCCCGGCGCCTCCACCATTTGTAACACGCATCTACGAGTAAGTTTAATAGTTATTTCTCCTCGAACCTCGTCTATTTAAATTTATCTCATATTCCAGTGTCAACGACATTAACCGAGTGGTTGCACATAACCAAATCATAAATTGTAATGACGTACACAATGTGGTCAGTAAAACGTTCATCAGATCATTCACTTCGTTAATACTATATGCAGTTATGTTTAACGTGTTTAGTTGGTTATTCTTCATTATTATAAATAATAATAATAATAATAAGCATAATATATTAAGGGTCGTATTTAACAGTCTACCAAATTTACCCAATATTTTCATACAAAAAAACACTTTCATTTCCCAAAAATACTAAATGCTGATCAAAATTAAGAAACTACATAATCTTAAAGCGACAACCTAATATTGACATAATGCTGGCCTCTTATATATTTTGTTCGCCAAAATCACTTTTGTTGACAATAAATACTAAATGTTCAACAAATTTTATTCCGCATTTAATTCTAATATATAATACCCAGATATTTAATTTTCGACAATGTCTTATATTATTTAGCAGTTAAAAATACTATTTGTTGATCAAAAATACACAAGCAATAAAATGTTGTGCAAATGGTAAATAATTTTATGCAAAATTATAGATGTAGATGTGCTAGGGCAAGGAAAATAAGAGTAAAAATAGAAGTCGTTTGCACAAAAAAAGATATTGATTTCCGTAATATATAAATGCTTTGCTGTAATTGGCTTGCATTATGTAAAACGTAAAATAGTGGTAATTTCTAATCGTGTTTTTAAAAAAAATTACAGGGCCCTGAACTGACCTTGTACAAAACATATTTCGCGTGCCTCTTGTCTGGAAGCGCAAGCGGCAAGGAAAGATGCGCGAGCATATTTCATTTCTGAAGTAATAAAATAATTATTTGACGCACAAATAGTTTTTTTGAGACACACTAAATATAAATGGATAGCGCAAATATTTATTATGTACAGCACGGGCGCGTAACTTGAACGTTCTAAATTTGGTAAACATTTAGTAAAATTGATGGACATATAGAATTTAAAATGTAAGCAATAGTAAAACAAAACGCAGCATAGTTATTTTAGTGGTAATGTTCTCATTTTCTAATGTATAATAATTTGGGTTTCATTTAGATTTTTTGATGCTCATTAAATTTTTTGGTGGACAGTGCCAGGGATGTATGGTTTAATTTGGTGTACATTATATTTGTTCTCATATATTAAAGATATGCTCTATAATTAGGACAATTGTCAATAATAGTAATAGTAATGTTAAAAATCGTCGTTATAAAGAACTCCATGTACAGAGTGTTCCCTAATAAAAACACCTCAAGCTGCATCTCCTTTATTTATACTTCGATCTAAATAGATAAAGAACTTTACAAAATTATTCTTTAAGGACTACAAAGTGGCTCTAACTGTAATTTTTTCAAATATTAACTTCAATGTCTAACAATGCTCGACTTTTCTTTTCAAATAAAAACTTACTTTGCAGTCAATTTTGCATAAAAATAAATATCTCTGATTGCTCTGAGAACTAACAATTTGCGAATGCAGCAAGTTGAAGAAGAAGCCACTGCAAATTTAGATGTGATTCATCTAGTTTTACGGTCTCTAATGGCGCGGTTTTACGCTACTATTTGCATTACTTTTTCTAGATTCCTTCTCCCATAAAATTTCTAAACACAAACGACTAGTGGAGCGGTAAAATTTGCCATTTTATTGTTCCAGCAAACATGTTCACGTTTACGCAAAGTGCAAACGACCCAATTGAGTCAAAGCGCAAACTTAGAAAAACTACCTATATTTACAAGGGAACGTAATTGTTAAGTTAAATTACTGTAGATTACCGATAACTTTAGTCAAGAATCGTAAAACTACATTTTCTGGCAAAAATATAATTATTATTCTAGGTCGTGGGATAACCGCAAGGAAGAAATCAATTAGACCCGAAAACGGCGATTAAAGCGAGCACATATATTCTTTCTTTATTACTTTAGTTTCTTGTGGCTGACATTAGCGGAACGCATGCGCCTTTCTCTTCTGCAGGTCACTTTTTGCGGATTCAATAAAGCGGACTGAAAATGAAATATAGATTGTTTTTTGCGTCGGATATTCGTTCTTCTAGCCTCAATTCGAGTGAATGGAATTCCGTAGGTTGGCAATCCGAGAAAGGATTTTTAAGTTATTTCGCTTTCTTGCGCCCCCATCTTGATAAGTGGGAGGCTTACATACGCAGGTAGTTTTTTTGGCCCATCCGTTTGTACTCGATCCCAAGGGATAAAGGATTCACGAGACTTAATTTAATTATTTCTTCAGTAAATCTCGCCTACGACCCCATATTAAAGGAGCGTTTATATTCTGCTTCGTCATTTCCTTGTACCAATTTCGGAAGTAAACACATCATTAGTTTTTTTTTCTGAGTAACTCTTCTACTTCAGCAATCGGGATAATGTAGGACCCGCTGAAAAAGTAAGTGAAATAGAGACGGATGGCGGGCGGCCATAAAAGCATTCTGGTTTTATTAAGACAACTTTTGATTAATCTCTGCTGGTTCCGTTGCTCGGAACAAAATTAAAAGTTGAGGAACTCCCTTCATTTCCGGTTGCACCGAAGAAGACAATTATATATTAATTAAGATTCTTCAGGTTTATGCACTGGCGATTAATCAAGTTTAATTGGCCGCCTTGTCACTCTCGTCGCCGCTTCAATTCTCCTCACTAACACAAGTGGCCCTTGCGGTTGTTAGTGATTTGGCAAATGTGTAAGACCCCGCCCTTGGTGTAAGAGCAATGCGTTCCTTCCAAATAAATCCCTGCTCGGTTTGGCAGCAACGTTTGTCTACGTCCGTCCGTCAGGCTATTGCCGACGATCAGTTTACTCGCGTTCTCTCCATACTTAGGCTCGGTTTATTTTCTCCCTTTTATTCGTGTTCTTGTGTTCGTTTTCTTAATTTACTCCAACGTGTAAATAAGTGCCCCGCGATCCCCGCTTGCAAAGATCCACACTACGCGCTTCAAATTGCAAACAAATTCAATAAGTAGCGCTCTCATCTAACTAAAATCACTTAACCTTCCACACAACCAGCAAGACGACAGGTTCCGCCAAGACCCTTGAGAGGATTTGCATACCTACATTTTAAGTTGCCATGACAAGAATCAGATCGGACGATGTTGATTTATACTTTTTAGCTCTCTTTAAGTTATCAATTAATTTGGAAATTTTTTATTAAGATATAATATCTACTCGTACTGAAACTGCATAGTAAAGGCAGCATATTAACCATCGGATCAACCATAGGATGAAACGATGGCGTGCATAAAATAAATTGCTTGAACCTAAATTGTCCACCAGTTTTCAGTTTCTGGAATTGTGGTGCCAAAGAAGTAAACATCAACACAAGTTTTGGTGCATTCATAGATAAGAAATAACAAAGATTCTGTTTGCAGAATTGGCGTACTGCTGTTAAACTAAACTAACGATAACGATTGTGCATCCAGCATCATGTCCGACTGATCGGTTTAGACTTCGGACGGATAAAACTCAAATCATGTCAGTGAACAAGTTCCAACTGATTTCAGTTGGAACCTGTTCACATGTCTCGTCTCGCTTATCTCAGTGAATTAGAGTGAGTCATCAACAGAGACGTACATCTTGGCCATGAGTTTGAATCCACTGAAACACGCCTTAATTGGAATAACTTGGATAAACTTGTGATTCTCTGCGAGCAAGGGAGACAGTACGGAGGTTGCAGCTGATTGCAGCAGGCGTTCTGATAGTTATATGGGATCGTAAAATTGTTAGAAAAATTGTCGTTTAAGCGATATAAAAAGTTGAAACTATTAGTGTAGGATGGCCTGTTCTAAAACAGAAAATGACGTATGTTTCAGTGCGACTGACTTATGAAGGTGTGTATAGGTGAGAGTAGTAGTACCTCCACCAAATAGATGTCTTGCGTAAGATGGGAAGGGCTTATTAGCTTTGAACTGTATATTCTTCCTTGTCAGGGGCATATTAAAGTGTATAGAAAGTTGCCTATCTAGTGACATTTCTCATCAATTGTTCAGGAACTAGACATCCCAAGAAAGTTTTAAGACAAGTTACGATTAAGTGCCAACGGTTTAAGTCCCAGTATCCGATAAAAGATGGTGTAGCCTTCATCTGAAGTATGAAAAGACCTCAATTGACTTTAAAATTAAGAAAAATTTCTATGATGCTACAACGTACAAAAAATACAGACAAAATGTTTCAAAAATGGTTTGAAATAAAAAACATTCCTATGTATTTGCTCGGTTAACTTCAATGACGTCAATTTAGGCTTTAGGCAATCAAAAAATCTACTGATATTAATGAATGTACCTAAACCCAAAGAATTCTATACTTAGACATAATCAGGCCAATCTATCAATATCAAGTGATCTATGTAAATGAGTATCAGTATTAGTAACCTAAGCATATCTAGATAAGATTCTTCTAAGTTTTTATTTTTTTTACACTGTTCTTTTATTTTCTCGTTTTTTCGATTTATTGTTTTATTTTAATTAAGTGTTGTAATTTTGTTATGTGGGCACCTGTTGCTAAATAAATGTTATTTCATCTTATTTTAAAACATCCTTTAGTTATTTCATAGTCACGTTTTCACACTCTTATGCTAGTAGGGGAGCGTGCGGCACAGGGGCCCGGCGGGGCACAAAGGTTTTTGTAAATTATGGTAGTATATGCGCTGCCATATGTATGACGTATATTATGTCTACAACTCAGAAAAGACCTGCATCGCTCGTTAGTGAAATTTTGCCATTTAGATCACAGCTGTGACAGTCGGGAACAAAAGTGATTTTTATTTTTATGGCAAGTCTTGCAATATTTTTCAATTTTGATTGCATGTGAAAAGACTGAAAATGTTTAATCTGAGTTGATTTATTACACTCATTTGAAAGTGCCATAAATGAAGCCTCAAAATTGCCTGACAGTCTGGCATTATAAAATGTTTTGATATCCTAACCTATTTTTTCTATAAAAAACGTGCACTTGGGGCAGAGAGGACTGGCTGTGGATTCAATGTCAACAATGTCGCAAGTGGGCCCACGACAAGTGTACAGGGGCCTCAGAGGAAGATGACAATTTTCTGAGTATTAACTGTAATGCCGATAGCGATGAGGCAGAAAATCTGTATTACAAATGAAATTCTAAATAGTAATATTTGTCAATTATTTTTGTATTACTTACAAAGTTTATATAATGTTTTCAATTATTTTTATATTGTTTAAAGTTTATTACTTTCAATAAAATAGTTACTTTTCCATTTAAGCTTGTCAAAATTTTTTCCAATAATGTTGAGCATTGTGGTCCGGTGTGCCCCGAGGTATGGGGTACACAGGACCGAGTGCAATAGTGCACACTTTTAGTAATAGAATTTGAAAAAAATAGATTTGACTACAACTGCCAAGTTCAGTCGATAATCAGATAGTTATTGCTCATCATACCATAGCTCAGATGGTCCTCTGTGCCCCACTCTCCCCTACGTCGGCCAGCAAAGTAATGTCCACTTGTTAAATTTTAAAGTTGTTTATTTCCCGCATGAAGCAAACAAACACATTCAACTTTATACCAAAGAAATAATGGAACAGATTTATTGGGTTTTGTTTCTCTACATCATCTGTGGAAAAAATTTAAATTTTAAAAATGTGAGAGGGACATTACCTCTGCTGTCGGGCGTACCTAATACTTTCTTCTGAGTTTGGGTATTCTATTAAACGAGTCCATTTTAGTCGTCTGCTCGTTATTGAATTAAGAAATCTACGGTAACTAACCGGATGCATTTCTGAAATTTCATGCAGATTGCCATTAAATCGACCAGATGAAAAATCTCATAATAATGAAGGGAAGAATTGCACTTCAACGGAAACATTTGGAACTGTGCTGGTAACAATTATTTTAATAGATGGTTATGATTTAATTACCCAGCTCGGAACTCAGTAAAAGGACTAGATATTAGAAGTAATTAGTGGGTTGTGAAATTTGTTAAAGTTTTACGATCTCAATATCAATTAACGTATTTTACCTCGAGGTCGTAAAAGAATTATTAACCGGCGCTTAAAATATTTTACCTTCTTTTAATTAGTGAAGTATTTTAATGACTATATTAAATTCTTGCATGCAACGAGGGAGCACTAAATCTTAATTAGTTTAGTTACAAACAACAAAAACTTCCGTTGCAGCAATTTTTAACGCTCCTCGGTTTCGGCGTTAAACAGGACCCGATGCAATATTTGCAATGTTTAATTTTATTCCCGAAGCTACCGCACGTCCTGCCAACCAATGATTGGATCTGCTTTTCAGTGAGTAGTTTTGGTCCTGTTTCGATTCCGGACCATGTTTATTTACAGAGCTTATACCTAAACTGTGTAAATATGTGCATTACCAAGCGTCAACTGTCACGGTCTACCACGTTCATAAATCAGCGCGAATCAACAAGATGGCGGACAATAACCCGAAACACAAAGGAGCCTCGTAACTTCTGATTTAAGATTTCTGCGGATCGGATTAGCCTAAGCCGCGTTCACAGTCCCATTCCAAGCACATACAGCGGACCAAGCAAGGTTTGCCGGCTTGTTTCGTTCATAAGCTCGCGCTTACCGGAAACTTCCCCCTCTACCTCTCATAAATTACGTTACAACTCGGATTTTGTTTGCTTGGAAATTTCGATATTAATTAATGGGAAAAAATTGAGGGGCGGTTGCAGGAATTTGGCTGTGCTTAGGCACTTATCGCCACGTTCCACTCGGCGTTCAATGCTTCCATTCCCGGATTGTATTGTGCCAATTGTGGTGATTTTCCCGTTCTGATTGAATTTTGTCATTTCACCGCGCCCTCAGTCTAAGGGAAATTGTAAATTTCGTCCATTGTGTCCTGGATGAATTTATTTACTTTTCTTTTCACGCTTGTCAAGACAGTTCTGCAAATCGGTTTAATGGCGACTAAACGACGCGTGAGTGGGGCCAATTTCGTTAATTAAGACTGATTAAGGGAGGGCATTGCGATACAATTTGACACCCCCACAATGACGGTGGATATAATTCGACCCGACTCTGCCATTATTACCGCAAGTTCCAATCAAGATAGTAGCTCCAAACGTCATTGTTTATGGGTCCCTCCAAGTTCGTGTGATTGTTTGACTGACATTTCCATGGTAAGCTGTCTCTGGCTGATATCGACCAGTGGTATTTGACTCTGAGATAATGTTGGTGTTCCGGAAGCGGTAGGGCACAGACGCGGATTAACAGGGTTTATAGATGTTTTATTGCTCAGGCAAAGGATGTGGATACGACAAACTCTTTAAATTTAAAGCTTGCGTTTAGGTTTATTGCCTCCAAGTTGCGCCAAGCTTTCGCCGCCACTAACGGAAACAAAACCGTTATTAATAACAACCTTTATGCGCATTAGTACGATGAATTCTACTCCCAAAGTTAGCAAAGAGAAATGTCGCCGAGCTAAAACAACAAAATTTGAGAGTGATTGCACGATAGCCAATTCGGAGGAAGAAAACCGGACCGGAATTAACACTACTCCTAAACAAACCTTCGCCAACCACATGTACTATAGAATAAAATTGGTGTAATTCTTACGAGGTTACAATTTACCAAATAAGTGATGCGTGTCGACCTCCAATGTCAAAGCAAACTCTTGCAGGCGTGTCATTTGATCACGACTCCTTGCTACTATTAACGTCGCATGAAAACACTAACGACACAAGAAACGCAATTAAACCCTTTGTCACACTACTCCCAGTATATTGAGCTTTAACAAATAATATACGCACCTTCTTCTATTTTGTAGCATTATTGCTTAATTTAGGAATATGACTATAATATAAGTCAATATGACCCCCATTTTTATCACAGATGTTTGAACTTTCGAGACCGCCGAAGAGAATTGGAAAATAGATCTACGAGAAGACTCATCCATCTTTATTTTAGCGTTACCCAGTTCATCCACTAACCATATTTAGTTACTGGTTTCTCTTTGATTATTTTCGTTCAGCTCTAGACGTTATTTGGTGTTCTAATTTGATACTTCATTATGGCTCCAGGCTCTTCTGCACAAGTTTCTTTTGTAATCCTTTCGTAAATAGGCGCTTTTAATGATCTTTTGTCGGTATTAACTCTAGCTCCCCCAAGTCCCCGCTTATTTACGATCGTAATTTTGTTAGGCCAATACGTTATTTAAGAAACAAACAAATTCTTCCAACTTTGAGAGTTTACCTGAAACAATTTCGTAAAAAGAAGTACTTAAGCTATTCGGAAGCAGCGTCCAAGGGGGAAAATATAATATTAAACTTTTTACGCGACCGCATTTGCCAGTGTTTATGCTACTACATGCATGTATGAAAATGATTTTGTCGCTGAACAAAGATGAAATTTCAGAATTGACTTTAGTGAAAATTCTATATTCAGAGTTGGTGCTTTGGATGTTATCAAGTCTTTGCCTTCGTCAAATATTCGTTGTGGCATAACATGGCTTTATATATTTTTCAACTATGCCAATTACCTTGTTTGTTTTGTTGTAATATTTTTGTTTGACCCATTGCCATATTTTTGCGATGCCGGAAACGCCTTGATTGCGATGATAAAGAATTCTGGCGACGTTTTTGTCTTAGACGACAATTTACCTTTAAGCAAGAGTTGAGCTGGGCTCGTAATTCTAAATTAAACTCGTTCACAACTGAAAAACCTATAGAAATTGTCAAGGTTTTTAAAAGAAAAAATTAACACAACTTTGGAAGAACTTTATCGAAATAAATCAATAATGACGCCCTAATTTTAAAATACTCGCGGATGCAATAATTAACGGTAGTATTCAGATGAAATTTACTTTTTCGCTAACTTGCGTTTCAAAACTTATTTTAAAAAAATATTGTATTACGAACTTTATTGTCACGGGTTAGCCCTTCGTAAATGTAACTTTTTTTTATAAATACCGCATTTTTATAAGTAGAACTAGAAGTTTAAAACTTCCAAAACTGTTTAAGGCTAACGACTTCGCTATCACATGTGTTTTTTCTCAGGGTATGCATTTTGACTTGCAGAGATTAGTTCTCTCATTTTAGATCACTGTATAAAAGGAAATGGAATGAGTCAAGTGCAAGTAAATTATCCAGTTATTTTAATGGAATGACGTCGCGCGCATGCATTGAGTACGCAGCTGGTCCACAGTGGTACGCTCCGCCTTAATCCAGTGTCGTATTCAATAGGTTAGTGTTTACTAACGTGCATGTTAACTTTCTTCAAAGGATCTAGCGCTGGAGTCTCCATCGTTACTTATCAGATCTTAAAAACAAAAGTCAGATATTTTTTACCTGTACGGAGCTTTTTTGGAAATACGAAATGCATTTCTCTCTTTTCAATACGTGCCTCTGCTAATACAAAAAAATTACGTCAATGCATTTTGCTGACATTCTACAATCACAAATGATAAAGCGGAGACGTCCAGCTTAAAACAAAATTTTTTATATTATCAAGAAATGCAAACTTAAAGTACGTTTTCTAAATTCTGAAGCAGGCAGTGAAGTAGTACACTTTTGTTAGCATGCTTGTATGCTTGATCTTGATAGATTACAATTTGTTAAAATATTAAAATGGACCAATTCAAATTTTTTCCAGTCGTAGAAAAAGCATTTCCTTCAAATCTTATCCGGCCTCAAATGTAAATGTAAATCTTTTTTTACATTTAGTTACGAATAAGATTATAAAATATTTTTGATTAGAGATGTGGAACTTACGATATTATTATTTGGATTTTATTTTGTACATTTTTTGTTTAGTAATACAACCAATCGGAGACCGTACAGGGTGAATATTTTGGTTTCAAATTGGTAGTGCCGCTTGACACTATTTACGACTGATTTGAATAAGAATGGAGCCAAACTAAAATATTAAAATTGACCAATTCAAATTTTTTCCAGTCGTAGTAAAAGCATTTCCTTCAAATCTTATCCGGCCTCAAATGTAAATGTAAATCTTTTTTTACATTTAGTTACGAATAAGATTATACAATATTTGTGATTAGAGATGTGGAACTTACGATATTATTATTTGGATTTTATTTTGTACATTTTTTGTTTAGCAATACAACCAATCGGAGACCGTACAGGGTGAATATTTTGGTTTCAAATTGGTAGTGCCGCTTGACACTATTTACGACTGATTTGAATAAGAATGGAGCCAAACTACTTACTTCCCCGCTTTTTTGATGTAAATTTCTATGATTGATATCTTTATGGCGCACAGAACGCCGCCATTTCTGGATGCGATTTAAAAAATCCCAGCAAAACGCTACACGAGACATCAACAACAGTCTGAGAGCTTTCGTAACATCCAAATTGGCAAAATCAACTTCTGCCATGAAATTTGTTGGATACCGAAACAATGTACCGTTTTATTTCGATGGGGGGAAATCAATCTTGCTCGGCTTTTAGCCGAAATTAATATCCAACCCGTCGTCACGGAACAATTGAAGTTTAATTAAATCGAAATTTTAATAAACGTCACTAATAAGGGAATGATCAGGTCTAGAAAAAGATGGATGCCGGGGCGAAACTGTCTCGAGTTCGCTAGGGACAACTCGTTTTTCAATCAAAACTTTGATTGATTTCGATCGGATCCGAATATTCACCTTGAGGAATCTCGTTCGCTAAATTAATTTTATTTTCGTCCCGAGCTCCTAATATCCAATTCCTACCCAGAACTTTCCCCTGATCTTACTGTGATCATTGCTCTACTGCAGAAGATCCGTTAGGATATCCGACACAATAAAAATATACCATAAAATGCAATAAATACAGCGGCCCGGAAGATATAACGCTACATCGCGCCATTGTTATTCCAGACGTACCTGGCTCCTGGAAAGTACATTGGGGGAATTCGCTTTATTATCGCGATTACGACGCGATTTTTACTTGTCAAACTTTAACTGGATATGCTGTCATAAACTCCACCTCTGCGCTTGAAGCTCGTACCCTATAAAACTTAATTGATTCGTCCGACAGTCCTGCAACTGTATCGATTTGACGGAAGGTCCGCCGAAAACGATTTTCATAAAGCCAACTGCGTCCATTTCAAGCAACTAATGCATGAAAGGACGTTTGAAGGAATCTTGCAAGTTCATCTTGTAGCAGCGGGAACAGCAGGATTCCGCTCCTGCAACGCCCCGATAAGTCGCTATTGGTGCGCCATCTGAACGACCTAGCCCGATATATTGCTGATTTAGGCGAAGGGCGACGACTGAAATAGTGCCCCATAACATGCTCGACGGCATGTCTTAACGGAAAACTAGAACCATCCAGCAAGAATAGAATGCGTGTTATTCCGACTGTTTGTGCCTGGCAAATTGCTACCGCAACCGTTTACTTCGCTTGTCACAAGTAGTGAGAAAGGGGTGACGAAGAATATTAAGCAAAACGACGGGTAGCAAAAAACTATTTTGCGATACTTTTTACCCGGAATTGCCAGAGTTTAGACCGTTTGTCGCGATGAACGTTTTGACAAAAAAGTGAGGTTTTGAATCAACCCGCTTTTTGTAATCATTTACTGCAAACCCTTGGCAAGTCCCGATAGAGCCGTAAAGAAGCGCCGAAATTTTCCGGGTTAAACTGAAGCGTATTTCGTTAGGTGGTGTCACTTATGGAGTAATTTGGTTTCAGCTAAACCTCCGGTAAACTTAAATTAAGAACGCATTTAACGTTAAACTAAAAAGTTTAAAATGTGGATTTAACTTAGCGCAAGCGAATAGAGAACTATTTCGGGGATGCAATGTAAAACAATTAACCGTTTCAGCTTTCAAGAAAACGATGGCTTAAATTTAAAAAAAAAAACTCATTATATGGATTCCTTTCTTTAATGATTTTTATCGTGCAGCTTTTAACTACAGGAACACCAAAAGGCAGGAAAAGCTTGGTTTCACCACTTTTGGCTAACCCTGTGTAACAAGCAAATGCTTCCGAACTTCAATAATAATAAACATTCTGGCAGGAATGTCCTCAGATGCAAATCGAATATGTAGGTATATTCAAATAAAACATTCCATGGAAACGTTATTGGGTGAAAACCACAAACATTGAACTGCACATTCTACGTTACAAGATGATATATTAAATTTATTGCAACTCGGACATCCCTTACAAGATCAAGACTTGAAATCACTAAAAAATTTCGAAAAAAACCACAAGAGGATTGCAAAGCAGAACAGAGCATTGCACAGTGGGACAGAATTACGAAAACTTGGCCAAAATTCTGAAACTCTCAGAATGAGTAACCAACATATAGATATGTTTGCAAAAAATATCTAAAAAAATTCAGCTTTAAAATAGAGGTGGTTTTAGGGGGTGAAATTTTTAAAATCCTTATCACCATTTTGAATACTATCGAAATAAATTGACAATTAATAGGCATTTTGGTAAAAATAGTAAAAAAAAATTAACTTTAAAATAGAGCTTGATGTATAACGGGGTGGCATTTTCAAAATATACATAAAATTTTTAAAAACTTTCGATATAATTAAACAAATAGTAGTTACTTTTGGGAAAAATACTGAAAAAAATCTAAATTTAAAATAGGGCTTCAATGCGGGGGTGGAAATTTCAAAAACTCGGTCAAAATTTAAAAGTTTAGAAAAAATATAGAAATGACAATACTCCACTACCATTGTCTCTCTAAAAGTCAAAATCAGTGTCAAAATTGGGGAATAAAAATTAATACATCGCCGCTCAACAAGTTCGCGCCACGCCCTTGCGACTTATGAACGCTAGTGATTCGTTGCGGGCAAAGAAATAAAATCATTCAAAAAAATATGGGGCAACATGGGGCAGCTACATTTTATTTGGATGAATAGGTAATAAGTCAAGTTACGTTTTGACACTAAATTCAAAGCGGAATATAACGGAACTTTTTTTGTAACTCACTTGTAATATTGCATTTTGTTTATAACTAAATCAACTTGCAACATATTTCTAAATAATATTCATTCATTGGTAATTTTAAATTTGTACCAAAAGCATATACTAGAATGAAGCATTTACTTTGAACTATTTGATCCATGTCTAACTTTCTAAAAACTTCCAATTAAAACGTATAAAACTTTCTTCAAAACAGCACGAGTAAACCACGTTTTTAACACTCAGAATTTTCGCTTTAGATCTGCTACGTTTGGCTATCTGTGAGCGACTAAATAGAAACCGATTCTGAAAAATACTCTTTGTCCCATAAAGAGGGACTATTATACCCCAGGAAGGTACCTTTTTCAGGTGTTTCTGGAAACTTTCTAATTTGGAATTTTGGCCAGCTTTTCGCAATTCTGTCCCACTGTGCATTGGGTAAAATAGTTAATAACCAATTTTCCTCTGATATTAACTAAATCCGAGACTAAATATTAATCTATTGAAGGTCACACAATTACTGTTAATCTCATGGAGTTGGAGGATGATTCAGATTACATCAAGACTTTCAGTTAATTAAAATGTGGGATGTTTCCAGAGTAAGATGATACAAGATACCTACATCATCAAAGAACTCCTGTTATTATATAAAATAATCTACTTGAGTTTATGTAAAGTATATAGCCACGAATATTAGATTTCGAGGTTGTTGAAAAATACTATCCTTTGGAAAAAATTTACAATAACTAGAGCGTTCTCGGAAATTGTTGAAGTACAAAATCTCAACAATGGGGTACTTGCCTCATGTTTGGGAAATATAATATTTAGAAAATGTAGGCCATTTCATTAGACCCGTATTTTTTTATTTGGTTCTAAGGTCAATATTACACCCAAAATTAATTTTTTAATTTTTGGAGTGGGAGATTTGTGACGTAGTTGTCCCCTGCACGGCGTAGTTCTAAAATAAATCGGATGATGGCGCTTTACTCAGATTGCTTGCGTTCTATTTATAAATCGAATGCCAATCCGCCGTACACATATTGCGCACTCTGGTAGCAGCGCAGCATAGTAGCCAAAAACAAGAGTCTATTCAGTATAGGTGTGAGTCTTGGATACGGGGGATCAATGCGTCATCAAAAACAAAAATTGCAAATATTTACGAAAATATGAAAAATAAAATGGGAAAAAAATATTTAAGCCTCTTTTAGTTATTTGCATGCATCTAGAGAATAAAAAGTACCCCATTCGGTTGTTACCGTCAAACTCGATGTAACTGATTTTTTTCACGATAATCCGTTGGAACTCCGGAAACCTGCCCTTCGTTGCTCTTATAAGCATGAGGATAACTTTATTAGCCAGTTGGAAGCCTGCTGTTACTATTAATCCTAAGCGCTAGAATCTATGTATTATTCTGCTGAATTTGCCAGATAATGCCGCTGATATAATCCGCACGTCATCCCCATAGTTATTCAAAATGCAAGTAATAAGGCTGGAGTGTTAGAAACAACCTATTTGTCATTATCGTGTCACAGACAGATTATTCCAAGTGGTGTCGTTTTCAACCCTCTGTTTGTGCACTTTATTAAAACGTTATAGTTACAAATACCTCCGGATAGATGAAGAATTTTTATTAAAAATTGATAAATTACCTGAACCCTTTCGATTCGAATAACGTGATCGGAATTAGACTGCTTTTCCTGAATTTACTTATAGCGTTGAATTAATGGCGAGCAATTAATAATTCAGTCAAGCACGGCGCATCTTGGCGATTACGCCAAAAAATTAATATAAACCGAGGCATTATAGTAAGGACGAAAACCCTATAACGCGGTATTTAAATAATTAAGAGCATTTACACCGGCGAAGCTGCGGCGGCGGGGATTAAGGTCTGTAAAAAATGCCTCTAATTTCTCACAGGTATATGAGGTGCCTTATGATGGAGTAGCCACCTCCATCGCGTTGGTCTATTTCTTCGTCCCTTGCTCCCGGGAGAGCGATAGCGGTGTCACGGACAGAATCCTAAACAAGTCTGTTAATCACATTTGCGGCGAGGCTCGTAATTTTGTCGAAATGAAAACCGTTTGATGTAGATAAAAACGGGCCATCAATTACCGAGGAAAACGTTTACTTACCAGGCAAGTGACTGGAGCTTTAAGAAGCGGCTTTTTGAGAGGGCCAATTGATTTTATTAGGTTTCTATTTAACCGTAACAGTTGTTTTAACGCACTCTTTCCTCCCTTTCTTATAATGCTTTGAGCAAATTTTACATACAAACATTTAAACAGCAAATAATTATGTGAAGAATATTTGAAGCACATCTATCCAGAACTCAAGTGAAAAAAAGCGAAAATCTCGTCGTACCCAATTTTGCATTTTGGATAACCAGCTCCTTAAGCAAAACTCATAAATGTTAAAAAATGATATCTTCTTATAGTTCTCATTATAACTCGCAACAGTGACCCTACAAAAAACAATTATTACGTCAGTGAATTTACAATACGTATGTAACTAGTCACTGTTTTCTATTTTCCCGAGCTCTTCTTGTAGATACTTGACTTCTTTCGGTTTTCCGAACTCAATAAATAGGTGAGACTAGATCGTTGGCTTACTAAAAAGCTCGTATTTATAATAACCTCGGAGGATTTTTTATTCTTAAGAATTCCTTAAGTCAAAAATTTAATGCGATTTTGTCACAAAATTGTTAGCCAGCAATTTGCTTAATGTTTAATGTTCACCACCATATTTTAACCTTCCTCATAAGTTTTTCAAAACTAATTTTATCACAACAGTTTAGAAATTAATTTCTACTGTAAGACCGGATTAAAAATGGTTTATTTTTGCAAAGGACCGTCGTAATTATTGCTTTCTGCTTTAGACTCCAATTCATATTGTGAACGTCTGAAGCTGGATTGAATAATCTTTGTCAGTAAGAATTTCTTTCCATAATCTTGTCTGTACGTCTGTACTTAAAAAATTCATGCAAGATAATTATTACTGTCACTAATAGTATTTTTAGTAAATTATGTATTGGTGGATGTATGTGGGACCCTAAAGCAAAATTTCTGCAATCAAGTCACATTATATACTAAAGCAAATAAATGCATTTTATTAGTACCCTATGTAGTACTTTGGAAAAGAATGTGAAAAATTATGTACCTTCCACATTTCTAATACAACAGCGCTTAACGCGTCAACATGTTAAATCTTTCAGCGACTGAGTGGAACGTACTGTTTAATGTTTCAGTAACTTTATTTTACTAATACATCCATAAATTTTCAACGTTAGAGTTTTCATTTAAGTGATTATAATCAACGGGTGATTGCGTCCGCTTTCCACCACAGTAAATGATTGTTTATTTTGCCTAGTTAAACTAAACGCAAACTACATATGAGCAACACTCACAGATTTTTGTTTGTTCTAACGTAACACTATCAATATTGGACAAATATATACACCAAACGTTTCTAGTTATTTACTCAATTTGTTTAACTTTAATATTAGTTGAATTTATTTTCAAGTCATATTATAGGGCTTGTTTGGTCTACTAAAACAAATCAATCGAAACATGTGCTGGGGTTCAGTGCCGCAGAATAACAATTAATCAGCAACTCAAATTTAAATAACCCAATACAGATAAAATCATAACCGTCAATTGTAATAAAAAATAAAAAAGTTACCTATATATCCACTTATTAAAAATATTCATAGTTGCGCCAGTTATTCGAATAAGACCAATAACTGAGAAAAGTTTTGAAAAGATTAATGTAATACCTAGCTGAAGTGTTGCAATTCGACATATACAGGATGGGGCAATAGTGCGTCCGACTTCGATAGCTCGAGTTCTATGATTTCGATTTATCGCCCAATAATTACAAAATTCAAGAATAAGCCTAAAAAGTTAGATTATTTTTCAAATAACTCGACAGATAAAATTGTAATAAGTGCTCCAGATGTTTTGCCTATAAAAACAGCATAAGTTTTTTTGTAATAAGTTCACGTTATGTTTGTATTTTGATCATTTTTTTACTAAGCATTTAAGCATTTTCACGCTTTTTATATTATCAGACAAGCAATACACATTCATCGCATTTATCTGTCGTCAGTTGTCATTTGTGTCAATTTTGAAACATTTGAAGTTTTTTGTCGAGTTATTTGGAAAGCGATCTAATTTTTTAGAATTATTCTTGAATTTGGTAATTATTGGTCAATAAATCGAAAATGGTTACAAATAGTCATAGGGGTGTACATACAAAAAAATGTTCATTTTAAGTTTCTACATCATGTGGTTAAAAAATATACAGGGTGTTCCATTTGAAAAAATAGAGAAAATTAAATTCAAAAAATTCTAAATTGAAAAATTAAATTTAGCATCTCTGTATAATTTTTCAAAAGTAAAAACGATTCAAAGACATTCCACATATGTTTCCTAACTAGTTTTTACAATATTTTTTCTTAAAACTTGTAATTGTGACTGCAGTGATTTTTTCCACATGCATCTGCAGATGCCATTATTTCAACAAAAAAAAATTGCTACATCCAAGTGGTTTAGAAATAGTCGGCAATAATATTGGAGTGAAAAGAGTCCAGAAAAAGGCTATGAATAATCTTCCATGTAACATTCCATTTAAAAAAATGTCACTTGCCCCTGTATAATCGTATTGGCTCACCATGTATGTTCAGAAATAATTTTCGGTTATAGATTTTTTTTTCTAATTTATTTGTGTTCTTTTAAATCAAGTTTCTACCTATCATAGAACTCAAGCTATCAAAGTCGGACGCATTATTGCCCCACCCTGTTTAAATAATGAGGTAACAAAGATAATATTTTCATAACTTGGAAATTCCGTGTCACAGCGTAATTTGCTGAATATAATTTCGACTGGTTTAATAAAGTGGCGCCACGTAATTTTATGCTCAGCGACTTACTTTATGGCAGTAACTACGTACCTACTGATGTTGTAACGACAGAATAAATATCCAATGTGGGAATGCGAAAATGAAACGATTGTGCATTAGTTCCCTTTATTTTCTGGTACCGACGAAGCTGGCTGGGAACGGGCGCACCTGCAACTAATAAGTAGCGACGAGGTGGGTGTTCTATTCATTATTAGGTGTGAGACACAAGTAACGCGAGTTCCCCATTTATGCGGCAACGGCGAAAGCTGCGACACGGGTATTATGCTCGTAAAACCGCACTTAATTGAAATTATTACGTCATACAGTCCGTGCTTATTTACCTTAAAGGATTACTTATGTACAGTAAGCACTCGAGAAGAAACCTATATATTTCAACGGTTCTAATTGGTATTTGCGATAATTGTTTTCTTTAGATGTTCGGATAATAGTGTTTGATTGTCGGGGTTGAGCACTCTAAATTAAGTCGATAAATAATAACGAAACGAGAATAGTAATTCGGTTATTGTAGTTATTGGCCGGCTGGCCTTTGGGGCTTAATTGAACGTTAAAGCTCGTTGAGTAATAGAAGGTCTGGCATTAATAGGTAATTGCCGGCTGAAAACGGTTTTTCAGTAAGCAAATCGAGTTAGGTAACCGTTGAACAATGCGAGCCCCAAAATGGGGTACAATCAATTTAAAATAATTATTGCAATCACTTGGACCGTTATCATATTAACTTGCTCTGGGCGTGATATAATTAATATTTTGGAAAGATTAAAATTAAGTTAATCAGAATGTTACTATGACTATAAGGCACCCGTAACTCTAATTATTTATTGAATAGCATAAACTTCTGAAAAACCAACACAACTAAGTTCACAATATTTAGCCGGCAAACTTTAAAACAAATTCTTTTTGTAAACCACCCTTAGCTCAAACTTATTAGTGCTCGTTATTTCAAATAAAATATAACTAACTTACTCAAACTAAACTATCGTTCTCTCAGACTTCAAGGGAGTATTAAAAGAATTTAATTGATAAAAATTTAGTGTAACACAAGAACTAATATTATCGGATAGACAATTTGTTAATTTCTATTCACAAAAACCACTGTCGAGAGGTAAATTCTACATCTTCAAAAATAACAATTCATTGTCTAATTCCTTTTTGTGCCCTAATTATCTGAAACATTGATTTAGTAAGCCTGCATAACAAATTGAAGTTAGTACAAATCCACAATTAAACATTTTTGATCCAGTTTCAAAATTCTGTACTTACAAATAGCAAGCAGGCCACAAAAGTAAAGTATAATTATTTATAAATAAAATCCTTGGGTTTATTTAAAAAAATTAAAACCCAGCACTGCAAAAAGGTTTTGTGACGGAAATGTTAAATCGGCACAAATGGCGGAGGCGCCGGGCGAATTCAACATCTTTACTTTACATTTAAATCCCTAATTTTAGTGAGTGAGCAGTTAATAAACTAGTTAACTAACACAATACTTATATAATGGTTTTAACATCTTGTTTAACTATGTAAAGTCTAATTAATCATCGTTACATATTTCAAAACAAAACTGCACAAGCTTATTCTGAAGTTTTATAACATTATTCGTTAACATTAATGCGAGGCTGCTGTGCTCGAATAACGCCAAAAGCCCAAGTTTGTAAATGTTTGCTTGGACATTATACTGTAAGCAATTGTATGCCCAAAATCAAAAAAATAAATATGAATAAAAAATAAAATAACAAAAACGCCATGGCAAAAGTTCTTGATTACAAGCCAATTTAAAACATTGCTTAACACATATTATCTACAACTTTATAAAACTGCTCAAAATTTTTTTGAGTTTGGGTCTGGTATAGTTGTTAACTTTAAACTGATTTCTTTACGTTTTGTTTCACGTTTTCTATTATTTAACTATGAAAAATCGGTTCAAAATATCAACATATTTTGAACTACCTATCTACCAAGAATGAATAGGTAGCAATAATTATTGTTAACTGTTCTTGGTTATTCACACGACGCACAATTAGATCTTAAAATAATAACTATTGCAAATTTTTATTGTCACCTTCACCTACTCCTTTATACAGGGTGTCCCGAAAAAAGTGTGCAATACTTTGCTGTCGGTTTCTATAATTAAAAACAGTCTATAAACATAAGATAAAAAATTCTTTCTAAGAAAACTAGAGCTCTCTAAAGGTAAACCTCGGTTAGTGGTTTGCAGTAAATATCTTCAAAACCAGTCAAGTTAAAATAATAAAATTTTGCAGAACCATTACTATTTTTCTATGTAACCAGTACAAATCAAAATAATTCAAAAAATGTATACAGGGGTGTCTCAAGCACAGAGCCTGCTAAATGAAAATACTCCTAACTTTTCTGTATGTACCATTTTCAATTTTAATCCTGAGATTTTAAATATCTAGAGTTTCCTGCATAAGAAAGGTGCTCTTGTTAAATACCGATAGGGTACACCGTTTCTTAGCCAAATCAATTTAAAGATTTTATTACACGGCACGTATTGCGAATGAAATGACATTTTTTATTGTTACATACAAAAACAGTAATGGTTGGACAAAAATTTCATTATTTTCATTATTTATCATTATTACCTATTATTATTTTACCTTGATTTGCTTTGAAGATATTCACTGCAAACTACTAACAGAGATTTACCTTTAGAAGGCTCTAGTTTCCTTAGGATGAATTTTTCGCGTTATGTTTATAGAAAACTTTCTTTAGGTTTTTTATTGTAGACGCCGTCGGTAAAATATTGCACACTTTTTTCGGGACACCCTGTATACATTAATTAACACAAATGTTTTTTTCCAAAATAGTTATCGGATATTAAAGTTCGATTTATTATAGCTTTCTCACTGATTAATGTCTAATTCATGTCTTTCGTTTTCGTAGTTCTTCAGTAATTTACCGTCTCTTGAAATTTTTTAGTGACAGAAAGGGACCTATTAAACTGTTACTTAATTTTAATTTTTGGATTTTTTTAAAATTTGCATTTTTTTTCAAAAAGTTTTCATTCCTAATTTCTTAAAAATGCGTATAATCATGTCAAAAAATTGTTTCATGCTTACTTTTAGAGTATTGTAACCAATCTGAAGGATTTAATTTGATTGATCTGTTAAATACAGCCATGAACCACAACACTACTATGGACAAATTATTATGAAAGCGATAGCGAGAAGCAGCAGTTTTCATGCAAGGCAACATATAGATAGAGCACCTGCTCTGCAGAAGCGTTGCAGCAAGTTGATGATCTGCAATTTCGATATTTCTTTTATAAAAGTTTGCTTATTCATGTCCATCAATGACGCAGGTTTAATTCTATTTATTTTAAATACTCTATAGATTATAAAAATTTATGAACCAAGGCCTGCTTCATTTTAAAAGCCTTAAATATTTTACAAATTCCAGTTTTATGTGGGTTAATTTTGTTTGCAATGGTGTAAAATTATTAATTAGACTTTTATTGCCGATGTATATTGTTGTTACGATTACGATCAAAGCATGAAATTGTAATATTATTAAGTCGTATCTACAAATTTTCATGAGTTAAAAATTAGATTTTAATACCACATTCGCGTGTTAATAGTAGCAGCTTTATACAATGACATTGAAACGTAAACTGGTAATTAGCATCTTAATATGTACGCAAGAATTCTACCATACTATAAACATAAACAAATGACGACCTCTGCAAAAAAAATTCAAAATCTAGAGACAATGCAATAATAGAGAAAAGTACACTCTAGTAGATGAGATGCATATTATTTCTTATTTGGGTCGCTAATCATTGATTTGCCTGTACTGCTCAATTCGATCCTTGCCAAGTGTATAATAGCTCAGTAGGGGTTGGATCAGAATTCTGTTCAAAATTGCACCAAAGCGCATTATTGCTGGCATTTTATGCCAAGAATAAATCCATTGACAACTTAAATGACATGATTGAAAGAAAACATTATCAACATAAACATAAACACTTTCTACAAATGTCAATTCTTGCACTGCAAGGTAATTTTTCTAAAAAATAGTTCTGCTTTTGATCAAGACATATCGTATTGATAGAAGTAGTCTGTGACAGAAGGCTAATAAAAGATATTTAGTACATTTTTATATTTAATTTAGACAGCGACAATTTGGTTAAAGTACGATTGAAATAAATTAATCTTACTAGAGAAAGATTGAAAGTTGAAATATAATTCGATTCATATTAAAAGATCTCCAACGACATAATCCCCAAATAAAAGTACCGTGTTCATATTAAAGTTAAGCCAGGAACACGAACATTGCGCTGGAACTGCATGCTGCTGCAACGTTAAATTCAAAACAGCAAAAGACCAATAAGAAAACGCATACAGGGTTAATTACAAACTTAATTAAAATTCATAAGCTAAAATAAATTACATCAGGTGTATAATTATCCGCTAACCGAGCTACGATATCCATATTTAACGGGTGTAATTTGGTTTCGTCAGACAGAAGAACTGGAGACTGCTTTTTTATTCGAAGACGTCAATAAAACCCAATAAAGGATTTGTATAGAAATATATTGGTAGTGACTGGCAACGGAACTTTGGAAACCCTCCCGCTCACTCCCGGGATTTTAAATTCATTTAGAATAAAATATCTATCAGTTTATTTGTATCGTATCTCAAACTCATACCAGATTTATTGCTGCCGTATTTATTTGATGATGTGCCGGTGTACGCTTTCGTAGCAAAGCATCGCGACGCTCCTGAATTGTTCACGATTTTAAACCTTCACGACCCAGAATATAATTTGTCATTCCGTTAATAAATAAAATTCTCGAGGCGGGATTAACCGAGCGCAAGGGACGTAGCAAGAAAGAGCCGAAATTCTTTCTGATTGATTGATGGATTATGGATGGCCGCAAGTCCCGCAAAATGTCTAAAATCTATCATCAAGTAGCTGACCATTTAAATCTTGTCTTTAAACATGCACCTTCCGTGATCCTTCTTAGCTTTGACTTATTTCTAAAGCTATAAATATTTCAGCAGCTTTTGGGGTTCGAGCTTTCGGTGATGCATCAATTAGGGAATAATTTGTAGGCTAGCGGAAATCCGATCGATCGATGCGATAACTTATTGGCCCCGGTTGCCAATAGTGTAGCGACTTAAGTGATTTTCAGCCAAAAACAACTGTCGCTACCGAACTTTCTAATCACTTTCGTAATACTTGCAAAGTCAAAACGGGAAGCTGCTTCCGTTAAGGCGATGTAAAAATCGAGAGTGAAGTGAGATTAACAGGAAAGTGCAGCGAAGGATTGAGGCGAATAGAGTTGGGATGCAGTCGGATTATTGCAGATACGCCTTCGGTTTCAAGAAACAGAGGCTTTCTCACAAATCCGTAAAATCACACGCCCATTGAGCAATTTTCCAGTCTCATGCACTCAAGACAGGTGGCCTTTCATGCATCGAGAACTCCCGGTTCTAATTCCTAAGAAAACTGCAGTGCGAATCCGGGTCCTCCCTCCGACCGGAAAGCTTAACGTGATGGCGGATGATTTCCCATACCAGGTCCAATTCCATCTATTCCGGGGACGTTCCAAAATTTATGTATTTTTTATTATAGCCGTCGATTTAAGTTGTTGACCCTAACCATCTGAATTTTTTCACCCGGATCATAGTAACCCCCCGGTTACCCTCTGTTTAATTTTACGATTACAGCCGTGGCGTTTTTAAGTGTCGACCGTAAATTAGATGGTGCCGCAAATAAACTTTAAAATTTATGTTCAGGAGCTGAAGGAAATTTACTTTGCGAAAAACAAACATAAATAAGGGAGCTAGCAGTGTGGGAAGATGCGCTGTGTAACGGGGTGGTTGTGTTGACTTTCCCTATAATTACGCTTCGATACGTTGAGTTTTCGGTACTTACGCGGAGATTTCGCCGACGAAATTCGGTTGAGTCAATATTGTTGGATCTGTCTACACCCATGGTCGGGAAGCGTGTGTCCAAAAGAAGTTTATGCCACAAATATCTTCAGCACCAAGAAAAATAACAAGCAGTCGCTTCAAACTTCGTCACTTTTCGAACATAAATAGCTAAAGCCGGCCCTGCGAACTAACTGGCATAAACAAGGCAATAACGGAACTTACCCATAATGTAACTTGTGTGTAAAATAACTATTCAATGTGTTTACTATAGTAAGCGCTGATGTATATAAATTTGACCAAAGTATGGCACATTTGCTATGAGAGTAGAGTAGTCACAGATTAGCTTGGACCAGTGAGTCATCAAAAGCTGCGCAAGGCGGGGCTTGGCTTCGCCGACCGTGGCGGAGTTTATAATAAACGCAGCAAAATTTTACTATAGCACGTGAACGTATGACGCTGACGACAGCCCAACTTCCCTTAACAGGATCGAATCGGACAGATCCGACGCAAATTGGTATCTGCACAGATGACTCACTGGTCCAACTTAAATAATTTGACGTATACGAATGCAATGGTACTCATCAATAGTTGATAACTCAATCAATAGTTAATTAACTTTACTTTTGATTCTGCAGCAGATAATAATTGGTATTAGGGTAAATCGGTTTAAAATTATTTGTAGAAATAGCTATTAAAAAAATGGTCGTATTTAACAGTCTACCAAATTTACTCAATATTTTCATACAAAAAAATACTTTCATTTCCGAAAAATACTAAATGCTCACCAAAATGAAGAAAATACATAATCTTAAAGCGACAACCAAATATTGACATAATGCTGACCTCTTATATATTTTGTTCGCCAAAATAACTTTTGTTGACCATAAATACTAAATGTTCACCAAATTTTATTCCGCATTTAATTCTAACATAATACCCAGATATTTAATTTTTGACAGTGTCTTATATTATTTAGCAGTTAAAAATACTATTTATTGATCAAAAATACAGAAGCAATAAAATGTTGTGCAAATGGTAAATAATTTTATGCAAAATTATAGATGTAGATGTGCTAGGGCAAGAAAAATAAGAGTAAAAATAAAAGTAGTTTGCACAAAAAAAGATATTGATTTCCGTAATATATAAATGCTTTGCTGTAATTGGCTTGCATTATCTAAAACGTAAAACTTATTTAAGTTTTAATTTTTAATCGTGCTTTTAAAAAATTACAGGGCCCTGAACTGATCTTGTACAAAACTTTTTTCGCGGGCCTCTTGTCTGGAAGCGCAAGCGGCAAGGAGAGATGCGGGAGCATATTTAATTTTTGGAGTAATAAAAAAATTATTTGACGCACAAATAGTTTTTTTGAGAAACACTAAATATAAATGGATAGCGCCAATATTTATCATGTACAGCACCGGACGCGTAACTTGAGCATTCTAAATTTGGTGAACATTTAATAAAATTGATAGACATATAGAATTTAAAATGTAAGCAATGGTAAAACAATACGCAGCATAGTTATTTTAATGGTGATGTTCTCATTTTCTGATGTATAATAATTTGGGTTTCATTTAGATATTTTGATGCTCTTTAAACTTTCTGGTGGACAGTGCAAGGGATGTATGGTTTAATTTGGTGTACATTATATTTGTTCCCTTAAAAAAATCTTTTTATTCGATACTTAGATGTTGCCACAAATAGGTAATGGAAATATTTCGCAGTAGAATTGTAAATTTATCGAATTAGTTTGCTTTCAAAAGCACACGCATTTTCGAAATGAGCACTCTAGATATTGCAATCTCTTCTGGGAAGCTATTGATTCTACTTGAAGCTTGTTCCTTTTGTTGTCATCAGCGATGCGAATTTCAGATAACTTTCGTTGAAACTGCGATTAGTTTACTCTAATATTCAATCAACTTATATGTTGAAAGAGCTTTTGCTCTATTTTATTTTAGCATGTTAACTTTCACATTAGGTAGTCCCTTAAGTAAACTGACAAAGGCAAATAAAGTTCTAGGAAGCTTCCGGCATATCGTCATAATACATGATTTCCTTAATAAGTAAACCCTCATGAAACAATCTCAAATATGAATTTCTTAAAGTCAAACTATTTTTCAATGTTTAATTTAAAAATAAATTAACAATAATAATATTTTTAAAGTTTCTTATTAATTTTACAGCTTCCTGCACGTTTAGTCGCATTGCAGGTTTCTAAAATAAAAGGAACTAACTGGATGATGTAAACAAAGTTGCAAAACTATTTCTCGTCAACCATCAACATGTGGATTCACTTGTAACGACTCCATCCGAGAGCTGTAGAAAAAGCTAGATCATGAAGCTTCATAGTAAAGAATTCAACGTCCTGCATATTTTAGGAAATTTCAGCAGATGACCAAACATTATTTTTAGAAATACTGGCAAAACTCTGTTTATATCCTTTCAAGAGATTAGAATAATATGGGAACAGATATAATGTACACCAAATTAAACCATACATTTCTTGCACTGTCCACCAGAAAATTTAATGAGCATCAAAAAATCTAAATAAAACCCAAATTATTATACATCAGAAAATAAAAATATCACCACTATAATAATAACTATGCTGCGTATTGTTTTACTATTGCTTACATTTTAAATTCTATATGTCTATCAATTTTACTAATTTGTTCACCAAATTTAGAACGCTTAAGTTACACGTCCTTGCTGTACATAATAAATATTCGCGCTATCCATTTATATTTAGTGTTTCTCAAAAAAACTACTTGTGCGTCAAATAATTATTCTAGTACTCCAAAAATGAAATATGCTCGCGCATCTCTCCTTGCCGCTTGCGCTTCCAGACAAGAGGCCCGCGAAAAAAGTCTTGTACAAGGTCAGTTCAAGGCCCTGTAATTTTTTAAAAGCACGATTAAAAATTAAAACTAAAATAAGTTTTACGTTTTACATAATGCAAGCCAATTACAGCAAAGCATTTATATATTACGGAAATCAATATCTTTTTTTGTGCAAACCACTTCTATTTTTACTCTCATTGTTCTTGCCCTAGCACATCTACATCTATAATTTTGCATAAAATTATTTACCATTGACACAACATTTTATTGCTTGTGTATTTTTGATCAACAAATAGTATTTTTAACTGCTAAATAATATAAGACACTGCCGAAAATTAAATATGGTATTATGTTAGAATTAAATGCGGAATAAAATTTGGTGAACATTTAGTACTTATGGTCAACAATAGTTATTTTGGCGAACCAAATATATAAGAGGCCAGCATTATGTAAAAATGTGGTTGTCGCTTTAAGATTATGTATTTTCTTAATTTTGGTGAGCATTTAGTATTTTTGGGAAATGGAAGTATTTTTTTGTATGAAAATATTGGGTAAATTTGGTAGACTGTTAAATACGACCCGAATAATATTAATTTCTATTTATCTTTACGGCAAATTTTTTTGCCTATTCTTAAGTTTCTTCAACACCAGAAGTTAAAGAAAATAAACATCCAATACTGGAAAATCGGCAAAAAAGCACTAGAATAGACTATTAAGAAAGCCCGGAAAAACTAGAACGACGACGAGTCGAGAAATATCTTTCATACAAAAGAAACATCAACAGGTGACTAAAAACGCTAAAAAAGTAAAAGGTAATCGATAAACGTGACATTTTAACTTCAAATTCCTAATCTTATTAGGACTCCTTTAGCTTGCCATATTAACATGCGAATTAGAATATTATTCGTGATTGTGGTGCCGTTCTAAGCTTCCGGAAATCACAACTCTCCACTTTAGCTAACCGGCGGCTTTGCAGCATTCCCCCGATTAATCAAAACAAAAATTCCGGGACTTCCGAGTCATAATTAGGTAGTCCGGGCGCGCTCGTTCTCGCCAGTGGTCGCATGATTAATCTGCAGACTCGATAGGGTTATATCTTAATTAGGGCCTCACCTGGTAGGAGAAATGACCGTTGACCTCAACGGACCCGCGTCACGTTCAGCCACCGCCCCCGAAGTGCAACCCCTCGTTTTAAGCCACGGAACTGCGGCCGGGCTTCCGTGACGTTGGACTGTTTAACTTTGGGGACTTTGCTCTAATTCGGGCAAATAACCCGGAGTGACCAGCTTTCCGCCGCCACTCCTTTCGGTTTGTTTTTCGCGTTAATTACGGCATTTATTCTATCCCTGTGACGGCACAAACGGGAGTTGTTCATGAGGTATCGCACGTCGTCCGTCTGTGTGGTGCAAATGCGATTCATTCGAGGGATTTGCAGGAGCATTGGGGAAGTCGGCTTCAAACGGAACTGCATCGAGTTTCGTGGATGGGTGAAGTTCTTATGCAAGTTAGAATCGGTGAATCCTTTGAGGTTTTCCATTTTACCAACTGTGGCATCGTTGTGATGGATCTAAAAACTTTAAAGCCCCGTTTGCCTATCGAACCTAGTACCTTAATTGAAATTAGAAAATAAATTTCCCAAAAATCAGTTGGACATTAGGTATGGCTCAACTGACTAATTACGATGACCATTCAACTGGAAATTTTGGTTTCGCGGGAATTAATCATTCTTCATCAAAATAGTTGGGCGGATCTGCAGTAATTGCAGGTACCCAGCAAAGCTTTTGTGGAATTTCCGCCACTGGCTAACTGGGAAGGGTTACGCGTTACGACCCAAGTTGTGCATCCTTGGAACTTAATGAAAGCGGAGATGCAGCCTTGAATGGGAGATAACCTGTAATTATGCCCGGGAAGCGCATATTAATTCAAGCGCTGCGAACCGACTTGGCTGTGGCTGAAAATATTAGAGGAAGTAGCTTTGAGAACTATGCAGAGATTATAACAATTCCGGAAATCATCCTGATTACTCAACCGATAACTGAAGTTTCTAAGACTTACTCGGGACTAGACATTGCACCGTCGTCGGGATTCTCGTTTAGAAAAAAATACTTAATAAGGACTTGTGACAAGACCTTTTGTACATGCTGTAGAAATTACGGGGGTGGTGACGTTTCTTGCAGAAAAATGGAAACAGTGCAACATTAAATTCATTTTAGCGGGGATAAAAGGAATTGTGCGTCAGCAGGATACCCTCTGAAAACAAAATAATAATAAAATATTGCTGCCATCTGCGACTAGGATTTTCCTCATATACACAGGTATGAAAAATTCCGGGTAATCTGTATCCTTAGCTACAACACTATTTCATATAGCGCACGCTTCTAAGAGAGAAAATCTTTCTTCAGGGGTTCTTCTTCACATTTAAGTGATATTTAAACGAAACTAGAGGATTTTCAATCGACTCGTTCTCAAAAGATTTACGGCAATGGTCTGAGAAACTGTTAAAAATTTTGTTGTTCGTTGTTTATGTTTCGGGAAAGTAATTGACAATAATGGATGAATTGGAGTTCGGTTGCACCTTATTGCATTGCTTCAAAATGAAGAATTATCGTTTTTAACCTGCACGAACGGAACTCGACATAAATTGCCCCTATCGGCGGTTAATCCATTGTTTTCTGACGGGTGTACTTTCATTCAAAAACAAAAAATATTGCCTTGTTCAACAGATGTTTGCACCGGTTTTCCGCCCCGATCAGCTGTAATTCACAAAACCGGCAACACCCAGTAGCAACGGAATTCGTTGCTTTAAATTAGCTAATAAATTTCAGCAGGCGACTCCTGAAAATCTCGCAATATTAAGTACTAAAGTATCTTGTCTGGCGTACACATAAGTTTACGCTATAATTAATATTTGTACAATTAACTAAGTTATTAAGTGATTTCATAAGATGTTTAAACCTGTCAATTTGAGTTCAACCCACAACTTTTGAGACCGTGGCTGATTCCAAAATTCTAAAACGTTATTATTAAATTAGATGGCTATTTATTTCTTGGTAAATTCCAAGATATTTGCAGAACGCAACCATTGATCCATATTACTAATTACTGCAGTGTTACAAATGTTTATAAATATCTCGGTGACGAAGATTTTTTTGCGTATTCTATGTAAGATTTGTTACATATAATTACTCGATCTCTTCGATTTCTTGTCATAACATCTTCTATAGTTAAAAAATAAAAAGTTTGCCAATTACCAATAAATGATAATTTGAATTGATTCCTAGTAACGGGTTTTCAAGAAAAAAAATTCTGTAAAACAATATAATTATCTTATGGCGAATGAGCCTCGTACGCTGTACATTCTCCCGGCGCCTCCGCCATTTGCGTAATTTTTAAATGTTGCAGTATTTACTTCGATTCAAAGAAATTTTTACTGAAAATTGAACCAAATTAATTGAGCTTCAGAGTATTTTTTAACTTTCAGTATAGAGGAAGAGTTTGATCATATCTACTTAACTACATTTGGACATATATTCTTAATGATGTCGCTGTCAATCCAAATGCTTTTTTGTATTCACGAGTAATTTCATCTAACAATGCTTTCGGAAAAATAATTTTATTGAAAGTAACTTCTTTATGGCTGACTGATTTGTGATGATTCTTATCAAATTTTGTGACTAATATTGGCCCATTACCCCTTTTCAGGTTACTCCATTTCAAAAAATGCACAACATTGAATTGGGGAGTCGATCAAACTTTTAAGTCAATTCAGCTGTGAATTTGATTGAAAATCTTGCTCCTAATGAATGATAACACGCGTCTTTCACCAGAAGTTGGGGACTTTCTTAAGAAACTCAATTGAAGCGGTGGCAACGAATTCGACCCTTTCTTCGCCTTGATATATTTAAAGGTTCCCGTAACCAGACGAAAATATGAATATTGAACAGACATTAATAAAACTTTTGGGTGAGCCATTTATCCCCGTACCACTCGACTTTCGGCTCGAAGAACATATTGAAAAGTAATCAATCAACTGCCGAGAATCGGCTAAAGTTTGGGAATATTGAAAATAAAGTCAATAAAATCTAATAAAAAATAAAAAATAAAACATCGCGTTGTACACAACAGTCCTCGGCAACAAACTTTACTTAGTGACACACAACGGAAATAGAGGCTTAGCAAACACGAACGGTTGTTTACGATCGAAAAGCGGGGGGGTAAATAAACATTTTTTACCGGTATTTATGAGAGGAGCAATTCGATCCTGTGGCAGGGGCGTGTTTGAGCAGGGCGCCCGGTTATTTAGGTGCTAATTCTATGGGCCAACACTAAAGGGTAGAGACAAATGGAAATTACGGTACCGGGCCACGTGTTTCAATGGATGTCAGACTATGTTTTGTAGACACATCAATTATCTGTCCCCTGACTGGTCCATACACTTCATTAGGTCATTGTTTCTGACCTCCGCCATTGGACATTGATTTCGTTATAACTGGACCAAATAGAAGCCGGGCTCTCCGCCCTAATCACGGATTCGGTCAAAAATTGAAGCAATTTGCGATTATATTGATTTTGGGGATAATTGATGAGGCTGTAGAAAGGGCTGCAAGCAATTCCGGCCACCAGCAACTCAGAGCGCTTTTTCATAACGAGAACGTGAACAGAGCAAGCACGTCGCTTTTTCTTTTTCATATAAATTTTGGCGGACGTGTGCAGGTATGGCATGTGGCGTAACGAGGTAAAAGTGTTATTCCTCAACCGGGATTCGAACCCGGGTCTCCCAATTGCCGGTTGGTTGCTCTGACCACTAAGCTATCGAGGGAACACAATCAGCCTCGCCGCGCGCCCATACTAGTGCACCGCCACAAAATAATCACATCAGAAACCATTTTGGATTACTAATGAAAACTTAATTTTTTTTTATTGTTCAACAATTACAAATTAATAAGCGGCAACGAATAGTTATAACACAATTAAGTAGTAAATACATAAGTAAATTACGGTGAGTAAACAAAAGTTCAATAGTAGGTACCTCTCATCACTGATCTGGGCGAAGAATCTTGAGACCAAACATTTTATCAGATACTTATTTACATATAAAAATATTGGATAAGTATTTAGTGACTTTTACGCAGTTAAAAACTGTAGAGATAAATGACGTCATCATTTAACAGTCATATCGGCTAATGGTACGAACATAAAAGTTATTAAAACACAACTAAAAATATCTAGTAGTAGGTAGTAGGCAGCGAGACATCTTTGCCCCAAATTTTCTTATTATCCGAGTTCTTACCCTATCATGGGCAGAAATTACTTGATTGTCTTTAAAGTACACACATTTTTTTAAATATATTTTTATATACCGGGTGTTTCAACGAGAACCGTCGGTGCCAAATTGCGTATTTCCAATCGAGTTAAAAATTTGAAATTTGACAGAAATAAACTTTAATGAATGTGCTACAATGTGGCGTAATTATTTGGTCCATAATTAATTCCATGCGCCGTCGGGACGCCATAAAGTGCTTTTTCAGAAATTTTCAATGTATTTTTTTGTTATTATTATGTTCGTAATACCGCCAGGTATACATACGTTCCTGTTGTTAAAAATTTGAAATTTGTAGTTGAAGTATCGCTAATTGCGTTTTTAAGAAGTTCACGGAATTTTGACCAATTTATGACACGACTGCTTTATTGAAGCAGTCAAATTTCATGACAAAGACCGCCCAAACGGCTCGGTTATTTCTGACTAAAGAGCGGTATCTACTCAAAGATCTTTACAGCACAGAGACCATCATAAACTTTAATGTGGTTAACCGTTAGGTAAGGGGCCACAAAGCTGTCATGCTGTCAATCAAAAATCCCTTCAGCGCTGAAATTTAAAAATTCATGTAATTCAATAACGATTTGATATAAAAATATTTCAATTACTTGTTATCAATCTTGGAGGTCGTGATCATGAGCTTGAAGAAAATCAAATAGATAAAGTAAATATTTCAATATAAAATCGCGATTGTAAGTGAAAACTTACACCGTTTAAAAAGAGAAAAAAACGATAAGTCATCTTGTAGTGCATTAATTACCTATAGTTTATTTCTGCCAAGTTTCAAATTTTTAACTCCATTGAAAATACGTAATTTGGCGCCGGCGGTTCTCGTTGAAACACCTTGTATATATTTTAAATAAATAAAACCGAAAGTATTTTTACTTGAAAAATTAAAAAAAATATCAATTAATTAAATATAGCTTCACTTTGTAACCCTTGCAATTTGCGCTTAGTGCTGCACAGGTTTAAAGCAACCCTTTTATTTCAATTTTTTTTTATTTTTACTTGGAGATATATTTAAATAAGTAAAGTAATGTAGCAATTTTTTATCTAACAATAAAGAGAGTTTAATACATAAGTCAAAAACTTGCATTTATCGTTCAACTTTAGTACCATTCATTATTTGACGCCGACATATAAGTTACTTATATTAACCCTGTAATATGCAGTTCTCTATGACAAAGTGGCATATTTTTCCCTAATCTAGACGACACTTTTAACTACTTTCGCACAAATATAACACAAATTTAAAATGTGCGGGCAAAATTTTAAAGTACCAACGTTATAAACTTTATATAATATATTTACATCAGTAAAGTTCCTTCCAACACAACGCTAAAAAGATGTTTGAAAAGCTTAAACAAGCAATTTTGTTTGCAAAAATTGACCCTCCTGGATGTGATAAAAGGAATGTAAGAGTAGGGCAAGAAAAAGAAAATATGGGAAATGTGCTTCCGATAATTTGTTTCAATATTATTTTTACGGTTCATAAAAAAATTTTTTACGTTACATTTTTTCGTCCTATTTTTTTCAATTTAAATACCTACCTACTCGTTTGAGTACTAAACAATCATGTTTCCTATATTCAAAATATTCTTGATTTCAGTAGCGTTTTTCTTCAGATTTGTACATAAAATAAAATCATTGAAGGTTGCCTTAATTTTACGGTAACAATAATATTAAAGCAAATTATCTAAAGCATATTTTTAGTAAAGTTCCACAAAATTGCTTCGTATTGAATCTTTTTTCTAACGGCCACCTTACTTAAATTGAAAGTAGGTATGTAAAATTACATTAATGTAATGCTTAGGAAAATTACGAACTATAATTATTACACTCAAGTAGGTTTGAACTGATTAACTTTTTGATATTTGTTCTAGTTAGCAACAGTGATGATTGCTGAATTTGAAAATAAATATTTGAGTGTTGTAACGCTGATTTGGCCAGTACAACGTGTGCAATAATTTAAAGAATTGCGAGCGATTATTTCATGCGTTAGTTTAATTAATCTAAACGAATTTATGGCAGTTGCATCCGTAATAATGGACACGGTTCGTATGTAACCAAGCATGTTAAACGGAACAGTTTGCAGAGCGAGCGCTGAAATCTGGTACAATTTTTGCGTTGCAAAAATAAATTAATATTTTGTGATACAACAACAAATAAAAAAACAGTTTGAACGACGTTCGAACGTTAACGCTAATAAAATATGGCAGATTCGTTCCACACGAAAGCTTTTCTGTTTTGTTGAGAATTCCTGGAATAATTTTATAAATTTTATTGCGCTGGTCGAAATCGCCCCCAATCGATTTAGGTTGAAGCCCGCCGGGTGATTAGGTGCGGCCCCAGGTGGTCGGGCTACAATTTTTGCGGACTCGGTCGGAGAATCACCGGTACAAATTAGGAACATCCGGAATGACGCCGGCATTTATCTTATTCCAACTGCGGGAGTTGAAAAAAATAATAACATTTCCTATGTAAACGAACGGGCCGCGATGATTTATGCACGTTATCTGAAGAATTTCCCGAATAAGAAGAAACAAAAATTGTATATATGACCAAGAACCGGGAAAGACGCACATAAATTCACTGAACGTTTTTAGCTGGTGGAGATCGGCGTTTGGCGTTTTGAGGGATAAAGTTTTATAAAAGTGAGATGCAAATTCAAATATACGATCTCCATCGGAATTTTATACGCGATGGATATATGGACCGCACAAAAAATATACATCTGTTTACCATTCGGTCGAAAATATCGATGTCTGTATTTGAGATCCGAATTTATCGACGGTACGCCCGTCCAAATGGGATAGTGCATAAAAGATAATGGACGGTCTACACCCAGCCATTGTGAATCTTTTTTTTTCTTTCGAACGGCCGGCCGCGGAACAGAATTATTTCGGATTTCGAGACGGGAAATGACGGATTGAAGCTGGCAAGTTGCGCTGTTTGGCGCAGAATGGGACGCATTAGCATTTCCGAATAGAACAATTAGTTTGCAAGAAGATCACACTCGTGCAACGCTCGAGTTGGCGGCGTTTGTCATTGTGAATTCACGGTATTTCCTGCAATTAAGCAGTTCAAATAATAAATAGACTTAGTGGAAGAAAATGGCCACGTCCTGATAATGGCGCTTGCAGTTCACCAAAACATAAATGGTTAATAACGCCATTCTGATGATAAGAAAAATTCGGCGGTGCTTACATGCTCAAGTACATCTATGCTTTGCAGAAAGTCGTCAAGGGCTTACCTGAAACAAATGAATTATTATTAATAACAATAAAAACACAGACAAGCAAGAATAAAATATAATCTGCTCATAATTATTTAACACTGTGGTTAAAGTGCCGTCGAACGACTTTCCATTAAAGTGCCGTTAATGCGCGCGCAACACGCAAGTGATGTCATTACCGGAGACGAGACAGTACAAAGATCGAACACGCATCGACCAGCAAGGCCGTGGAAGACAGGTTGCGCACCAATGGACAGCCTTCGGGTTCAAATCCTCGTTGAAACGATACTTTTTTTGGGAAAAAGAAGTTCTACGCAAAGTCAGTTCAGGGTCCTGTAATTTTTTTTTCAAAATCATGATTAAAAATTACTACTTGAAAAGAACTTTTCTAATCTTTTTCCTTGCCCTAACACACAGAAGTGCCGTCATATGGATTAACGGCACTTTAACAGAAAGCCGTTTGACGGCAGTTTAACGCCAGTTATTATTTAAGAGAACAAATATAATGTACACCAAATTAAACCATACATCCCTTGCACTGTCCGCCAGAAAATTTAATGAGCATCAAAAAATCTAAATAAAACCCAAATAATTATACATCAGAAAATGAGAACATCACCACTAAAATAACTATGCTGCGTATTGTTTTACCATTGCTTACATTTTAAATTCTATAAGTCTATCAATTTTACTAAATGTTCACCAAATTTAGAACGCTCAAGTTACGCGTCCGTGCTGTACATAATAAATATTCGCGCTATCCATTTATATTTAGTGTTTCCTAAAAAAAACTATTTGTGCGTCAAATAATTATTCTATTATTCCAAAAATGAAAAATGTTCGCGCATCTCTCCTTGCCGCTTGCGCTTCCAGACAAGAGGCACACAAGAAAAGTTTTGTACAATGTCAGTTTAGGAGTTCAGGGCCCTGTAATTTTTTTTTAAAAGCACGATTAGAAACTACCACTAAAAGAAGTTTTACGTTTTACATAATGCAAGTCAATTACAGCAAAGCATTTATATACAGTAAAACCTTCCTTTACGGACACCTCCCTTGAGCGGACACCTATCTCTTAAGCGGACACTTCTAGCGTGACGAATAAAATTTCCTATAATTCACATGTAACTTAACCTCCCTTGGCCGGACCCTCTCTTGGACGGACGCGGACACTCAATTTTGTCCACAAACGAAAGAAAAACCTCTTTTGAACGAACGCGAGCATTACGTATCCAGACGAGTGAATACGAAGAATGTCGAAACGCCATTACATAACATCACAAAACTTACTGAAAAAAAAAAAATTTCAAGACCTACGCTGAAGCGCAAAAATGCATTGAAGAACTGAAAGTGTTTTCAACAAATAAAAATGATAGAAAAAGTTTCGAAATTTTAATCTCGTTGCAGAAACACTTTTCAAAGAACGCTGATAGCTTAGTTACGACGAAACAGATGCAAATTCCTGATTTTTTTAAATAGCGTAGGTACTTGTAAGTTACATAAATGCACATTGTAAATTTAGGCTGTAAGCGAAATAAGTGCATTAATTTTAACTGGTAATAGAACGCTTCAAGACCAACAACTTTTCTTAATATATTTTTTTTTAAAACGTTTTAGTTTTTGTGTTAAAATTATTTTAAAATTTTACACAATTTTCTTACACGCCACTGGAAGCAAGGTTACCTAGTCAACAAAATTACCTTATGAATTAATTGTATTATTATTATTCTTTGTTAGAGCATTTCATAAAAGGCTCGTCAATTTGCAGGAAAAAAGATGATTTTAAAAAATTCGATTTCGAAAAAATGGTACATAGAAAAAAATTTTGTCTTGATGAGTTCTACCACTGGTTAAAATTAATGTACTTATTTCGCTTACACCCTGTATATGTACCTTAAAATATAATGTATTTTATGTTATGTTGATGCACTTTTTTATTAAACCTTTAGTTTCATTCGATATCAAATATAATGTTCTCACCCTATGTGCATACAAGTATAGAGTAATTTTTTTTTGATCCTCTCATAAACGGACACCTCTCTTGACCGGACAAATTTTCGATGACCATCGCTGTCCGCCTAAGGGAGGTTTCACTGTATTACGAAAATGAATATCTTTTTTTGTGCAAACCACTTCTATTTTTACTCTTATTTTCCTTGCCCTAGCACATTTACATCTATAATTTTGCATAAAATTATTTACCATTTGCAAAACATTTTATTGCTTGTGTATTTTTGATCAACAAATAGTATTTTTAACTGCTAAATAATATAATCTATATATATCTATATATAATATTTAATCATGATTAACGATTTTATTTTGCCGTTATGAGCTGAAATTGAATCTTCTAATTGGTCGGTGCGCGTGCAAAAGAGTAGAAGTGCCCAAGGTAGTCTACGCTGCCCAAAACACAATTTATAGATATTAGACCGTTAATGTCAAAATAGAAATAATAAATTTTGGAATCACATTACATTGCCAATGAGAAACTATAAAACTTTTAAATGGTGGAGTTTTTAAGTAATTCAAGTAGAATACATTTAGTAGTATACATACGTCCATTGTTCATTTAACACAAAATTGGACAAACTTGGGTGGCACGACGAATAAATGAAAGTTACTTGTCAAATATGTAGGAGATATGTAGGACGATGCCTCGGTTGAGGACAACGTGTAGGTACTACCTATATAATTACCGTCCATCTTAGTGGTCGAGTTTGAGATCTCACATAAACCAGGTGAACCTTTTGTGTTAATGATTCTACTGTTGATCAGTTCTAATTAAAGAAAAAAAAATTCAACACTATGTGAAATGCTAGTGTTTACCGATTAGAGATTAGAGCAAAAATCACTGTTGATGATGTTGTGAATTCGTCTATATACTCATTATTTAATTATAGTCTTTGCGCCATCTTTCCGAATCTCACTCAAAACCTTAGTAATTTTCCAAGATCATTTTTGTTTTATTCTTACCCCGTTAGAATATTTCTTTGCAACGTTCCTGATTGCGTTGCGGTCTATGTAATTGAATTAGTTTCTCCTGTTAGTGTTGAAATGCTCCGTTTTGCGTGCAGATGACAGATGCACATAGAACTTCATTATGGATAATTTATCACGTTTGCCATTGGCAAATTGAAGTTACAGTATCAGTAGCAACTTGCTTGCCGCAGCCCTGGTACTTCCGGATTGATTACCTGTCAATCACCGGGTTCCCAACAAAGGGCAAACTTGTAGCTCCCAGCTATTATAAAATGGCCCAAAAAAGACAAGATTTATTGATCCGTGAAAACATATGTCGAAGAACAGGAAGCTAAAGAAACGCCACGTCGAGATCAAGTTATCCAAGCCCGACTCGCGACGGCCATATCTGTATTGGCAGACTAAACGCCTACAAAAACTATATTGGTCGGGTGATATATGGACAGATCGAGGAGTGGACTTGTGGAGCAGATTTTTTAATTTTTTACTGTTTTTAAGTCGTAATTACGTCAAGTGTTGGTCGAGAACCTAGTTGAGATCTTCCGAACAATTTAATTAGCGCGGAAGCTTCGTTGAGCTTTGACTAGCAATTCGACGGGATCGACTAGGAATGGAAGGAAATCATGCGCTCGAGTGTGCACATCGCAATATTAATACAGTGCTCCATCTTGGATTCGTTGCCGGCAAAGCAGCGCCGTTTGGAAGACATTCTCTCTCTAGTTTGCGACGTTATATTTGAGGAGCCCTCGAGATTTGCACTGTATTGTAACTTCAATTTAGATGTTACAACCGTATCTTCTTGTTTAGATTTGTTATTCGAAATTACCTTTCTGCTACCGGTCGTTACTTTGCATAAACGGTGTTTGCGATGCATTAACTTCCCGTTGGCTGCTTTATAAAGGCGTACAAGTGCCCCACCACCGCCAATTCAGCAACGGAACAGGGTGGTCTATCTGCTTCTGACACTCTTCAGATCGAGCTTAAAAGCAGCGAAAGGACAACACGACTTTGCGTCATAAAAAAGCAAAAAGCTATTATTGCCACATTTTTTCTAGTATCCTACTTTGCTACTATAATAACGCATCAATGGTGTTTGAAGTTTTCGTTTCGTTAATAATTTATTTGCTATAGTGCTGAATGAACATTGCGATTCATCACAGGTCAGGTCAGTTCAGTCAGTGGTTTGCACAGAGAAGAAACAGCAAATTGACCGTGGTAATATACCCTAAGTGGTTGAAACTGGATCGTCAATAGCTTTTATTATTTAAAGCTCGCCAACCTCAACTCGCGCATAAATAAATATTGAAGTACGCTGCGCTCGTATTATAATACGATCTGCGCCATAAACAAAACAATTTGTCGCTAATTACTTTAGTAATTATGCATACCTAAGTAGATAAAAACGTCTATTCGAGATAGTAACGTTAGCGTGTTAGAGTTATTTACTGCCCACATTCTTATGAAAAATTAATGAAATAGTGGAGAACAATAAATTCTAAGTTGACTTTAGTTACATTTTAGTCTTTAGTTAGTTTTGCTTGTTTTTACAGGCATGTCGATTACAAGGATTAGTGGAAGAGTCCTGTTATTTTTAACACTACTCTATAATTATTTCTTAAGAGAATATTTAATGACGTGTTTACGAATAAAAGCTCACTTCCTCATTATAGACAAGCCTCTTAGCTTTTGTATAATCAAGTCCTTCACCTCGGGCTATTTTAGAAGCAAAAGCGGAGATGAGACGAAGATGAAACGCGCCGCTCCAGTTGAAGTAAATTTGACAAATGTGTGCCTGCGATCAAATGCGGAGCATCGTCAAAAGATGTAGATTGAGCTGTGGACATGGCCTAATCATATCACTAATCACTTACCTATGTTTGAAATAGTATAAAAAGGCAATACGAGATTATAAACCCTCGGAAAACCTATTCTACTACTTAAAAAACTTTATCAAATTTAATACTTTGATGTAAACAAGAACAGTTTTTTTTTAAATTGTAAAGTTGTTAAAAATTTCTTAAGGAAAATTCACTACTTTCAAGTAGGGTAGTGAAAACAAAAAAATATTGCACACAAGTCGAGAAGCAATTATTGCCATTTCTTTTCTGATGACAGTGGAACATCACTTCTATCATCTAGTTTAGCGTACTACTATTATTGCAATTTCTTTGCACCTCAGTGCTCCTAAAACTTAGATTTTGCTTAATAATGCCCAAGAATTTTAAAACTAAAATTTATTCATATTTCTTACCATTTGCTTCATTAAGTTCTAGAAAAAAAAACTCTTTTTATTAAGGCAAGATGTTATGCACATATATTTTTGTACTCGGAAAATTAACATCAAATTGTTTTATTTATGCTGTAACTATAAAATTAATTTAAACAAAAGCACATATTTAGGAGTTTATTTGTGTTACTGTATAGTAAGTACTACACTAAACATTAAAAAACTTATATGATCCAACTTGAGATTAGATCGGCAAAACCCGGTTATAATTAATTATGGTTTATTGTTCTTAAATTATTATTAAAAACAAATTTTTTCGATCACTCTTGGAGCTTAATGTACCAACATATCAAACTTTACATTGTTTGATTGCAGACTGATTAATTTGCGATTAATTTTTTTTAAGCCTCTTGCTCTAAGTTTATTTTTCCACTATTTTTTTTCTTATTCTGGAGTAACTGTGACAAGTGGCATGTAAGTTCTTCGTGGTTTGAACGTCACTCTCCTGTCAGGTCATTAATAATAAACTACAAAGCCGTAATGGAACTGAGATCTATTGTAATATTTAATTCAGCGCTATTGAAAATTATATTTCCTTATTATTTTATTATCGATCAAACTTTACAAAGCAATAGAAGTTTTATGAAGAAGTCTGTGTAAGTATACCACTTTCCGTTTACCAGATATTAAAGTTTGTAAGGAGTTATTTCTCAATTCTTGCCACCGCTCTATCCAGTGGCAAACTTGGTAGATGCGCTTCAACACAAAAATTGAAGCGGATTATATATTGAGGATTAAAGTTAATACTCTACCCGTGTGATGGTACATTTTTAAGTAAAGAGTAGTTATCGATATAAACTTGTGGAAAGTTTTTCGTCATAAGATTAAAAATGTATAAAATCGGAAGAAAGTCAAATGTAAAAAACAACATAGAGATCTTGTGGTCAAAACAAAAATAATGCAAAACTCCAATAACAAAGGCCGTACTAAATTGATATCTATGAATTAAAAACTGAATAAGATAAAATTGAAACTATGGAAACAACTGAACCGACCACCTGCTAGAAGGAACCATACGACTAAAATTAGAAGACCTTGCTAAATTTCCGGAAAATTTTTCAAGTTTAAGGAAATTTGATTTATTTGATTTGATTTATTATACATAAAAGCTTAATCCTCCAACAAATGACCTGAGAATATTATAGGTTTAATAATTACCATTCTTTATTAGAAAGCTTTACTAGAATTTGGTTATAATGCCGCGGTAAGTATTGGACCATCCCAAATTTTATTAATCGTGAATGTACCTTAATGTTAATGCTAATGTTTTGCATCTACTTAATTGTAGAATATGAGGTGAAAAGCGGAGTGATTGTGTATTTGTATAATTTGATGGAGAAGAGATGGACACGTAGAACTGGAACCATAAAGCGTGTACACGCAGCTAGTTTCTGGGGCCATCAAGCTTCAACAATATCAGAAGTGGAATATTAGGTCAATGTGAAGATTTGCTAAAAAATGTTATTTAGATACTGCGGCAATAATATCACCAAACTAAAGACTTCGATAAGGATAGGTCACAGACAGGAAGACGATACGCAAAGAAAAAATGGCTGGGTAGCTCGACGCAGCTACGACAAGAGCGCATAGAGAGCGAATTTAAAGCGATCTTGGCCCAGGCATTTTTTTGCAATGCGTACTTAATACAAAAGAAAAAAAACGTTAACTGCTTTATTAATTATGTAACATTATGTACTAAAAGTCTCATTTACTTACTTAATATCTAGTGAATGTGATTTCTCCTTAATGTTTTAAGTATCACTCAGTCCTCGAAATTGAAATGTTCAAATACCAGAATAATTACACTGCATTTGCCAATAACGAGATACTTTGCTCTGTTTATATGAAATTGTTATGCACGTCCAGTATCGGTATGTTCTTGTTTTACCCTGGCGACGCCGATGCAGCAGCTGCTGAAGCTTCTGAGGAAATTGTAATGTTTCGGTAAACATGGAAAACGCAAAGTTAGTTCGAACTGATGGACATTGCATCATAAATTTCCACTAGGGTAAATAAATGCATGGATATTGCATAAACTTCTTAAAATATTCCATCTTTATTTATCAAACACCGATGATGGAGTGATAAGTAATATTTAAAATAATTTTTAAATATTTTTAAGCAAAGATTTAATTCATGACAAAAATAAGCGTGCATGATCCAATTTAAGTAAGAAGGAGATTCAGGGTAGGGCAATAGTGCGCCAGAGTTCGATAGCTCGAGTTCTATGATAGGTAGAAATTTGATTTAAAAACACAAATAAACTAGAGAAAGAAGTCTATAACCGGATATTATTTTTGAACATACAGGGTGAGCCAAAACAATTATACAGCGGCAAGTGACATTTTTTTAAATGGAATGTGGTGTGCAAAAGAAGATTTTTCGGAGCCTTTTTGGATTCTTTTTAATCCAGTATTATTGCTGACTATTTCCAAACCACTTAAATGTAGCAATTTTTTTGTTCAAATAATGGCATCTGCAGATGCATGTTAAAAAAATCTCTACAGTCACAATTACGAGTTCTAAGAAAAAACTATGTAAGGACTAGTTATGGAACATCTGTGGAATGTCTTTGAATCGTTTTAACTTTTAAAAAATTATACAGGGTGGCTAAATTTAATTTTTTAATTTACAACTTTTTGAATTTAATTTTCTCTATTTTTTCAAATAGAACACCTTGTATATTTTTTATCGGTATGATGTAGAAACTAAATACAAACATTTTTCGTATGTACACCTCTATGGCTATTTGTAACCATTTTCGATTTATCGCCCAATAATTACAAAAATCAAAAATAATCCTAAATAATTAGATTGTTGTTTAAATTACTCGACAGATAAAATTGTAATAAGTGCTCCAGATGTTGTGTTTATAAAAACAGCATAAGTTTTTTTTAGTAAGTTCACTTTATGTTTGTATCTTGATCATTTATTGCATTTTATATTATCCGACAAGAAATACACATTTATCGCAGTTACCTGTCGTCAGTTGTATTTTTGTGTCTATTTTGAAACATTTGAAGCTTTTTGTCGAGTACTTTGGAAAACGATCTAATTTTTTAGGATTACTCTTGAATTTTATAATTATTTGGCAATATCTCGAAAATGGTTACAAATAGCCATAGGGGTGTGCATACAAAAAATGTTCGTCTTTAGTTTGTACATCATATTGTTAAAAAATATGCAGGGTGTTCCATTTAAAAAAATAGAGAAAATTAAATTCAAAAAGTTCTAAATTGAAAAATTAAATTTAGCCACCCTGTATAATTTTTCAAAAGTTAAAACAGATCAAAGACATTCCACAGATGTTTTCTAAGTAGTCTTTACATAATTTTTTCTTAGAAGTCGTAATTGTGACAGTAGTGATTTTTTCAACATGCATCTACAAATGCCATTATTTGAACAAAAGAAATCGCTACATCCAAGTGGTATAGAAATAGTCAGCAATAATATTGGATTAAAGAGAGTCTAGGAAAAGGCTCAGAAAAATCTTCTTTTACACAACACATTCTATTTAAAAAACTCTCACTTGCCCCTGTATAATTGTCTTGGGTCAACCTGTATGTTCAAAAATAATTTCCGGTTATAGACTTCTTTCTCTAGTTTTTTTGTGTTTTTAAATCAAATTTCTACCTATCATAGAACTCGAGCTATCGAACTCGGACGCACTATTGCCCCACCCTGTATAGAGGGATCTGTCAAAATTTACTTGAAGAATTTCTGCAAATTGGCGGATTTCTGACCAGTTTACCTTCGGTCTTGCAAATCACCAGTATGCGATTGGAAAATTCCGGCAAATGTCGCTTTGTGGCTTGAATTGATTCCGACGAGCAGTGGCACGCCCGGAAAAATCTGTAAACCCGACTCTGAACGCTATATCTCCCGATCAAACATCTGTTTGCAAGTGCCTTCTGTGAAACCCAGATAAGAGGAGAGTTCGATATTAACGAGCTCCGCGAAACACAACCAGAATTAGTTGCGCCGGAAATTAATTTAAGTGCCAGCTCAATGTTAACGTAACGCAGTGTTATATTTTCAATCCCTTATCTAACACAGTTCTCTGTTAACGTAAGAAAAATAAAAATACATTTTCAACTGTGAGGAAGGTTGAGCGAGTTTAAATTCAACGAAATTATCCCGCATTTTGGAAGGTTGAAATTTGTTTTTTTCTCCTTTCAATTATTGAATAAAATACGGAGGAGATGCTTGTTTGGGTTTTCATTGAAAAATAACGTGTTTACCTGTCAGGGGTGAAACGTCATAATATGTGGGATGCGAGTTTACCTGGCCTCAACTATGAGGCAGGCTAGATTGAAATTAATTATTAAAGCGAACGGGAATTATTTATGCGTTAATTACGCATTATCACGTTGTTATCGATTTCTCATTTATCACGTAAACAAGGATAATCTGCGACCGAAAACTGAACGTGTTGAAAATCTGTTAAAATTACGAAGAGCTTAGAGAAAGAGGTGTTGAAACGTAAAACTGTGGCGCCTGTAATGTTGCTATATGGTGGTGACGCAAATCAGTGGTGGTTGAAAAAAAAATTTCATTTTACGTGGCAAATTCGAAATATGCAAAGTAGCGGGATGAAAATTCCAGCTCGATTTAAAAGGCAATTTAATCAATAACCAAGTTTGCGGGTAGAAGCCAGATTTAGCTCACTATTAGGTTCTCTTAATGAAAGCTCGACGATAACCCGACGGATTTCGGCGGTTAAGGGGTTTGTCGCATCAACTCTTATCGTTCCTGATCTTCAACTTGGCCCCGATTTACCCGGCCTCTCTCCGACTAGTTTGGCCTACTTCAAAAACATCCTCTCTCTGCCACGTCGATTCCAGATTATGATATATTCATGTATACTTATGCAGGAACGTACAAATATCGCATCAAGTCGATGGAAAATGCGCGTTTCAATCACCAGGAATGTCTATAACTTGACTGAGCTTCTCCCATCACGGAAGCCCCTCAAGCAAAATTCGTTGTCATTATAGTCCCGGAATTTTTGATAAACAATTTAAATTTCAACCACCGGGCACGGACCGGGACGAAAAGGTGCAAACAAAACGTCTGTAGCGGGTAAATGAATTCGCTATAACGACAGGGATTAAAATAATGATTGCAATCAGCATTTAGTCAGTACGGGAACGTAGTATAACGCTCGAAAATCAGGAAGGAACATTCCCAAGTTTATCAGGGAGAAATGAACAGTTGTAATGATGCCCCGCCCCCGAAAGTTGCGCCGCAGGCCTAAATTTAATTCGCAGGCAGTCATTTTGAGTTTAAACTTTTAGTCTCTGTGAAATACGGTTAGGCTTCAAAACCTTATAAGACTGTAGCTAATTGGTCATAGCATAAACTCAATTAGCCTGATTATTCAAGACGACTTGCTCTTGTGAGCAAGCAATTGTGGTTCAACCCTCCCGATTCTTCCTCTTCTCTTTGTTCATCTACATCTAGATTTTTCGGATTTCCGACCGTTCTCATGATTTGTCTCGTCGAAAAACTCGTTTTTACAAGCTCGCCATCGGACGTTTTTAAACTTAAAATAATTTTACAACTTGTGCCATCGACCATCGCAAAGCAGGAGCGATAATTATGATGCAACCTCGCGACACTACAAGTGCGATTTAAAATTTATTTACAAGATGCATGTTCGGAAAAGCTGGAAATCCATCCGTTTGAAATTAATTTGCGTCACCGCTTTAATGAAGAAAATAATTCGCATAATGGTCTGTAGAACAAGAAACTTTCACGAGACAAAAAATTATAATTGCAAATTTTCCTTTGGGAGAGAAAAAATGCAATTTCTGCATACAATTAGGAATGTAATGTAGTCTTTGTAATCTCGTTAGAAAAGTGCTCTTATCGCAAAAAAGTTCTGAGGAAGGTAAGAAAATTAAAACTGCGCCTTCCCCTTTGAAGTTAGATTGCATAATAGAAGTCGTGCAGTGCAGCTCTGCTTAAAAGCATAATTTTTGTTAAGTGTTAAACCGGTGAAAAAGTAAACAATTAAATCATGGAAAGTTGCTACTGGAATGAAAAAATGTGTAAATAATGAAAGCTGGTGGCTACTAACTAAAGCAATATCGGTATGTAATTTCATTTTTTTTTTTGACTGGATTTTGCGGTGGAAATATTAGGTAGCTACAGCAATGAAACCGATTGAGCCTCTAATGACAATAACCAATCGCGATTGTCAGCTGCTATCCATTTAATGCCAAATTCGATCGTACAATGAACACCGGCAATAATAAATAACACCAAAAATGAGTTGTGCAACGCACTCGCATAATAAAACCTACTAAAAGGGATTTGATCAAACAACATACACACGTGAGTGAAGAGTTCAAAGAGCATCTGGTTGTCACAGCAAAACTAAGGATTTAATGTTTTGCAGCGAGTCGAATAATTAAAAGTATGCACAAGGATTATTAAAATTATTAAATAAGAATTTCCGTCATAAAAGAATAATAACATTTTTCATTGTTTTTCATGGCGATTTATTTTTTAATTGAGGATAGTCATTATATGGCTCTGCTAATATCCTCTTCTGATGATGGTCGCAAATGGTAATCGAAACTCACCCGATTTAAGATATTAGTTTATTCCAAATTATACAAACACACAGTTTGACTCAGGGATATAATCTTTTCAACTTAACAACAACAATAAATTACTAAATCTAAATGCAAGTGACGTTGATGATTCATTGTAGAGTTCAAACAAATTCAAATTCTAGAAATAAGATGATGCTAAATCCATTTCTTAGAAGAAAAACACAATATTTTTAAAAAAGATAATGCTTGAAAAATTGGCAAGATATGATCAAAATAACGTCACAAAATATGATGCCCATTATCCCCAAATTTCAAAAAGATGCCCGAATGAAAATACGATGAAATGAGAGAAAATTTATGATTACATATTATAAAAGACAGTTACCAAATAAATTAAAGCATTATAAAAATATAAAATTTGGACAAAAAGTCCAAAGACTACAACCAAAAACTGTAAGATCTAATAAATACGTGATACTCCTGCGGACATTTTAAAGAAGAGGAAAAAATTATTTCAGCTTTGCCCATATCATTTGTTTTATCTGACTTGATCTTTTATAACTTAATTAATCTTAGACTGTGACCCGGGGGTAACAGTACAATCTTCAAGAAGACACCATAAGAATAGACACCGTAATGCTAGAGTTCACGTTGTATAACCACAGTCTTGCAAAGACCTTAAAGAATCTTTTGATAAGCTGCTAACTCTTTGCTAGAAGTTTTGTTAATCTTGCAAGAATACATGTCTTTAACCTGTAGACGATAAAATATCGTTTTATAATTGTACGAAATCAACTGCCATGAACATGCTGAGAAGCTCCAAAATTTATAAAAAATCTAAATAAAAACAGAAGAAGCCATCAGGCACTTGAAATAGAATTAAAGGGCGCTGGGCTAAAAGTGCCGTCAAACAGCTTCCTGTTAAAGTGACGTTAATCAATATGACGGCACTTCAGGGTGTTAGGACAAGAAAAAAAATTAGAAAAGTCGTTTTAAATAGTAATTTAAAAAAAAAATTACAGGGCCCTGAACTGACCTTGCGTAACACTCCTTTTCCCCAAAGAAAAGTATTGTGCGAACAAAAATTTATACCCGAGGCCTGTCTATGGTATGCCACCGGTTTTCCACGCCTCTATCGACCTCGCTAGTCGTTGCGTGTTTGATCTTTGTAGTCTCTCATCGGTTCGTGATGACATCACTTGCGTGTTGCGCGCGCATTAACGGCATTTTAACAGAAAGCCCTTCGACGGCACTTTAAGTACAGTAATTAAAGTATTACAGTAATTTTAGCACGCAATAGTAACCGTAACCATAGCAGGATATAGAACCAGAATGCTCGAATTTGATACAAATTCAATTAGAAACTGATTGGTTAGCCGATAGAAGGTAAAATACCACTTAAAAAAAGAACAATCATCTCATTGATGAGTCACAGATACAACGTCTGAATAAAGATGTTCCAATAAGTTAGTTTGGTTTTAAAGTGTTTTAAGCAAAAAAGCGATTTGACAACTAAATCATCAAGAGTCAACTTTCTGATGTTAATAAATTATTACGTAGGTAATCATAATTATATGAAAAACAAAAATTTTTGCTGCAAAGCTCTTATGGTAGTGGCAGCCTGATTTCTGATTTGTGTCACATTCAATTATTACGACTTGAAATCGGACCGTTCTTTGATCAGGCTGCCGGAAACGAGGTTGCATTAAGTAATTGTGTTGCTACAATAAAAGTTATGGTTAGTAAGCAGATACTATTTATATCAGTTTCCGGCAACGCAGGGGTTTCTTTTATACAGTTCTGTTGTCAAACGCATCGGCTTCTTAGCTGGATCAGCTCTATTGATTTACTTTTCCTCAATAGATTTGTTACACAGTGAATGAGCTGACATTTAAAGATTGATATTTCCCAACTTTTGCTTTCTTAATCCTTCTAGCTCATTTGAGAACAGTGAGAGATACGTGCCCGGACGAAAGCTCGAAACTTTCTCAACCAATTCTCTCGATTTCAATACGCGACGATAGTTAAAGACAAATCGCAACGCTTGCGGAAATATTCAATAAAGTTTCGATTTTTTTTTTCTTTTTAAAGAAAAGTTTTTCTCTTCACGCGATATTCCAGCAATATTTAATGAGGATAAGTTTCGCTTTCTTTAAGGCACGAAAGCGTTGGGGTTGCAGGCCAATTTTTAAATAATTTTACCGCGACCCGTTTTCCCTCATCGAGATAACATTTGCATGAGGGAAGGAGAGAGAGAGAGTAGTTGCTAGCAGAGGGTCAAGAGGCTAAATTTTACTTTTGCCCAAGTGCAAACGATAGAATTTCATTCGGAGGAATTTGAATAAAGGTAAAAGCAGGAAAGCCCTCGAATGGATTAAAAAGTACGCAGTTGTGAGTACACATTAAGCTGCTTTTGGGAGTCATTTGTTTCAGTTGTTCTTTTAACGACTTTAAAATGAGCAGGCGAGCTCGTGTATGCGGTCAAAGAGTCGTTCGAAGTAAGTTAATAGCGAGTAATGACAATAATCCGTGCTTGTACACATTTCAAAGTAATTTCTTCTCCCCTTCTGCACGGTCAGATGTAATTGCAATTACGCACTTCAGTTGTTTCATTTGCCCAACTGCACCAACACTCAATTGAATTTAAATAAACAATGAAGCGTGTTACGAAAGAAGGATACAACAAAACTACGTCAAGGTGATCCGGAAATAATACATTCCCGCCTTCTAGTTGTGGCTTTGCGAACAGTGCTAGTTAATATTTCAACAACTTTTGAGAGCACTGCTGAAACCTTCCACTTCATAATCCGTCTGAAAATGCTCCTTGATATCTCCTCTTTCCAACTTTTCGTAGTTGACGACACTCTAATGAAAACGAAGTTGTGTTAACGTAACGCTTTCAAGACGCCGCACATTTTTTTATTTAATTCAGTGTGCTCGAAATTTCAATTTCAAAATCAAGTCGCTTTAATGGAACACTAGAGCTTTCAACACAAGAGTAATAAAAGCGAGGGGATGATACTCGTCCAAAGTTGAAGGTTGAAATCTTAGTTACGTCAGGTCCGGAAAGCGGGCACTAAAGGAATTTGTGAAGCTCAGCCCAGCAAGAACCAGTGGTGGTTCGTTTCATCGTCTAGTTTCTAATTAAAAGCTGCAGGCACCTTTTGAATTCGACAACAGCGCCGCCTCTGCCATCGGAAGTAGGAGGAGCATTTGTGAGTAGAACAGTCTAGTAGTGATTGATTACTCCGGTATTGGAGCAGTGGAGGGTTAAAGAAGCAGGGATCTTTCTGGATAAAGTAGTTGCTCACTGAAAGATATACAACCTCCATACGGATCTATTTATCCAATTCGGCTTTGACAAAAAATTTAGACGACACTTCAGATAGATTGCGACGCTTCCGATCCGCTCAACGTTTTAAAACGTCAATAGCGTGATTTCTGATGGATATCGCCCGGTTGATTTTGCTGGAGATTTCATGTGACAGAAATTACGATTAAAAACATTCTACGGCAAAGAACAAAACGAAAAGTTGCACGAGAATTTAATAAAACTGCATTCTGTTGAAAAGATTACGAATCGTTTCGGTTAATTTTCTATTTCCGCCGAGAATAGGAATTGATTGGCTATAAAATTGAAAGAAGCAGAACTAGGATTTACCAATGAACATTTGTAAATCCGAGCTTTCGGAAAGCACCTTGTTACTAATTTAATTACACTTTTAGAGCGCACCGTAAAATTTTAAAGCCGTTCATGTTAACTATTCACATAAATTGTAAGCAGGTTGCTGCGACCTGTGCACCGGCCATTGCAACAGTAACAGCGCACCACTTCACCCTTATTGCCTGTGAGCTGAAATTGCAGTTACCAAAATAAGCACCACACGTTAAGTATTTTGACTTTTTCACAAACCCATTAATTCAACATTGTGTAAATAATAATAGTCAATGTTTCCGAACATGGTTCCTGCAATTTTTTTTATGTTCACCAATAAACAGGATGTTTCATAAACCCTGAAATCCTGCTGGTTAATATGAAAGAAACATTCAGTGTTTTTTATTCAGCCTCCGGCCGTCTTAATAATATATTATTTCATTAATTACTTCTGAACAACTTTGATTAAAATTACGTAAAATTAATTATTTTCTAATAAGCATCTACCTTCACGTTTTACGTATAATATTATGCTTGGACAATATTTGGAACAAGTGGAGGCGTGCTAAATTAGAAAATTGCTGAGCTGCACTACCCTGCCCCTTATGGTGTGGTGTAGCGTTAAGGATGTACTACATCTTAATCGTTCGCGTTGAAGTAACTTTAAAGGCAATGCTTGTCAATGGCAAGAAAAAACAATTTTTAAACTTAATTTATTGAAAGAAGTTAATGTAAATCAGACAACCTGCAAATTTACAAAATCAATAAATTTGGAATTGTTTAAAACTATAGTAAATATAACAGATTCAGAAGTAGTTCCAGGAGCTTTCCTAAAGCTTCTTAATTTGTATAAAGGGTTAGCATAAACTATTCGTCCTAAAGAATAAGTAACTGAAACGAGTAATTAAAGGCTGCATGTGTTAAAGCACTTATGTTACACAATATGAGCGATTAATATTGTCCATGACGTTTAATTGGTATTTTAAAATGGCAAAACACTTAAATTTTAATTTAGTTAGAAAAACAAAATTATTTTTTATACAAATTTGAGAAAGATTTTGATCTAGAAACCTTTTATTTTTATTAAAAAAAATTCTAAAATTGACAGCATTTATCGGTTCAACCTTCATCAGACTTTCACTTATTTCGAAAATTAAAAGTCCAACAAAATACCATTTTACCATTTTGAACTCTTAGTATTACAGTATTTATAAAATGATTTTGAAAAATACAACAAACATTTACTTCATATGGTCTAGAAATTTTCAAGACAGCTTCAGCATTATCGGTTTGTGTCCATAATTAAGTAAAGGCGTTCATTAAATTAATATAAAGTGAAATACTGTCACAACTTGGCAAAAAACAACAACAAAATGAGGGAAAGCTTTGTGTTTCAACACCGCATCACTGCCCCGCTAAGATAAATTTGTTTTGGAATTTTCCATTTGACTTTTTAATTTTTCAAGATAACGTCGCTGGAAGCTGGGCGTCGCTGCAAGTACTAAGAGATAAAGCGATCCCGAACAATTTCGTCCAGTGGCTGATTATCCTTGATATCCAGCCATAAATTAGTCAGATCTCCAGCACTGAAACCAAAAGTGGGAAGCCTTTTGAGGGTGGGTAATTAACTTTTAATTGAAGACACTTTTACCGAGAGAAACTGCTCATAGAATCTCTCGTCGAAATTGGCAATCGTTAAAAATCCAGCTCATTAATTATACCTGAGACCGCCGTCTGCGCAATCAGACCGCCACCAGTAGCAAGCTCCAATCAATAATATTACGTGTCTGGTGGTGATTTATAACATCGGCAAATCCGTGCAAGTGTAGCCGCTAGGCAAGTTAATGAGAGTATTATTAGTGGAAATTAAGTGAGCGCTGGCCTTTCAGAAGAGACGACTAAAGGAGATTACTCAAAGTAAATGATGGCGAGGTAAACAAGACGGTGCCGCACCGAAACATCCTGCTGTGAAAGCAAACTTTTAATTCCAACTACCCTTAAAATACTAAGGGCTTCTTAAGATCCGACCCGTTTCCCACTACTAATTCACAAATATTTGCTCGACAAGCTTCAACTTTATTAAAAATTAATTGAGGGTTTAGAGTCTTGAGGGGTGTTTCGCACAATTATTGTCGTCATTGAAAGAATGGAACGGCCGCGTTCTCGGAACGGAAGCGTTGAATAAATGATTTTCTTCACAATTTTCGCTTCGTCGACTTCCACGCATCAAGGTAATAATTTCGCGCTTGCTATCCATCCCGTTTTGTTTATTTACCTTTGACTTGTTTTCACGGTAGAATAGAGAAGCGAGAATTTCTTAGTTTTTTTTCTCTGAACACCCCTAGAAGAGAGTGATCGGCCGATCTAATTCTGTTCGCTTCACAAAATCGTTCGGAAGTATATCTTCAGTAAAAATCTAAAGAACTTACGTGGAAATATGGTGGCGGACTAGATCGATTCCGGTAAACAATGGTACGGAAAAACTCTCCCCCAGTTGGAAACTGCGTCCGTAAACAGCACACTGTTGCGTTTTTATTGACAGACCTGTCAATTACCGTAATTTACAGTTTCAATAAAAATTAATGGTATTTTTCACGTGGGGTGCGCATGGACGATGACCGCAGGTATAATTTCGTTATGTCTTTTGCTATAAAGAGAGATTTACGGTGCAGATCAACACTTAATTTCAAGTAATGTTTATCGTACCACCTACAAAACGTGTTTAACCCTAAACGTCAATAGACCAACAGTTAATCAAAATTAGTGATTTTTAGCAGACAGTAATTGTTCGCTTGATGTGGTCTCTAATCAAACAAAGCAAATTAAAAATTAGAGAGATTTAAAACATTTTTGGTAGTTTTATCGTGAGTCGTGAGCTATTTATTTTAATCCCTATTAATGTAGGACTAAGGGCCGGTTTTACGAAAGGAGAATATGCCAGGTATAACACTATTCCGGAATAACTCGGGATAAATGGGCTTTTACGAAAATCGAATCGGATAAATCCAAGTATAAACTGTGGACCGAGGCTATGTGAACCGGCCCTTATTCCGGAATAGTTATTTCAAAGCTTATCCAACTTTTGTAAAACCGGCCCTAATAGGGTTTGAGATAAATCCTTAAGGATTCACCGTGTATCGTCTAAAGCATAGCGCACATATATTAAGAAATATCTTCACACTGCTTGGGCAAGTATAGCAAGAAAACAACCAAAGGACTGACTGTAGGCCAAAACCCAAATAATAATAAATTGGTTAAAAAGGGTGACGTGTATGACAAATGTTAAATAATTTTAGCCAAGTTTGATTTTCGCTATGCAAAACGTTTTTTCAATAAAACAACTTATTGTAATCGGAAGATGTTGCTCCTATAGCAGATTCACTAGAACTAACTTAAAACTAAAACTCATGACCTTATACAAGGTGATTCACGTAACCCGTCCATTAGAGGTTTTTCAACTTTCAGTTGGATTAAAAATTTGAAACTTGGAAGGCAGTCATTATCAGTCATGCTCATTCTATATAAAATGTTTTGAGCTCTTTAGCTATACAGGGTGTGCGAAAAGTCGGTATCAACTTTCTTATTTTAAATGGAAACATACCATTTTTTCTACATGGTCTAATTGGTCTTCCAACTCTGAGTTTTTATAACATTTGTTATGTAAACTTATTTGACAATTTTTGACATTATGTTAATTTATGTTAAAAAAAGGGTCGATGTGGTAGCTTACGAAAAAATTCGTATCTGGCAGACGGTTTTGAATTTATGAAAACCAATTTGTAAAGTACTTAGTTCGAAGTTCAGACTTACTTCTGATATCTTAATGGTGGTTTTATTTTGTACCATATGGGCGCAGACAATTTTCAAATATTGCAACCAAAAATGGTCATAAAGTCATTTTTTTCAAATGGCACCTACAGATTTTTTTTACATCACTCGATAGAAAATTGTATTTTGGGATGAGTCACTTAAGCATTCCCTATACCTAACTTCATCCCCTATCAAATTAAAAATTAAAATCCAGAAATTCCATCAATCCCGCCAAGAGATTTTTTTAGTTTTTTAAGTATGCCATGGAAACAAAAGACAATTGCAACATTTTAATTATGAAATGAATATGTTACTAATTTTATAAAAAAAACAACAACAAAAACTACCAAGAACCATCTTAACAAAATTCTAATGTAGGTGTTCAATGTGACCACCATTTTGATTACTACATACATTCTATTAATCCATTTTCAACAGATTGTGTACCTCTTTTAATTTCGTTGGGACCAAGACTGTCGAATGCTCTTATTATCTCCAGATCTTACCTCATTAGACTTTTATGTTTGGGGTCGAATAAAAGATTTAGTTTATACTTCACCACTTTGCAACATAAAGGAATTAAGCGAGAGAATAATAAGAGCATTTGACAGTCTTGACACCAACGAAATAAGAAGAGCTACAAATGATATAAAATGATAGAATGTAGTAATCAAAATGATGCTCACATTGAACATTTACATTAGAATTTTGTTAAGATGGTTCTTGATAGTTTTTGTTGTTGTTGTTTTATAAAATTAGTAAGATATTCATTTCATAATTAAATTGTTGCAATTGTCTTTTGTTTCCATGGCATACTTGAAAAACCAAAAAATCTTGTGCAAAATTGATGAAATTTTTGGATTTTAATTTTTAATTTGATTGGAGATGAAGTTAGGTATAGGGAATGCTTAAGTAACTCATCCCAAAATACAATTTTCTATCGAGTGGTGTAAAAAAAATCTGTAGGTGCCATTTGAAAAAAATGACTTTTTGACCATTTTTGGGTGCGATATTTGAAAATTGTCTGCGCCCATACGGTATAAAATGGAACTACCATTAAGATATCAGAAGTTAGTCTGGACTTCAAACTAAATACTTTACAAATTGGTTTTCATAAATTCAAAACCGTCTGCCAGATACGAATTATTTTGTAAGCTATCACATCAATCATTTTTTTCACATAAATTAACATAATGTCAAAAATTGTCAGTTAAGTTTACATAACAAGTGCTACGAAAACTCAGAGTTGGAAGACCAATTGAACCATGCAGAAAAAATGGTACGTTTCCATTTAAAATAAGAAAGTTGATACCGACTTTTTGCACACCCTGTATAGCTAGAAAGCTCAAAATATTTTAGATAGAATGAGCATGACTGATAATGACTGCCTTCCAAGTTTCAAATTTTTAATCCAACTGGAAGTTGAAAAACTTCTAATGAACGGGCTACGTGAATCACCCTGTATAGTCTAACCTAATGCACATGACACCACACTATTGCACACGACGACACCATGGTACATCCGGTAACGGCCAAAAGAACAAAAGATGGTGACCTCTCAGCGAAGGGCGGATCAATAGATATCATGCATGAATGAGAGTTTGACAGGCGGATCAATAAATAGCATGCATAACAATCGTCTCGTCGACGGGCGGATCAACAAATAAGGAGAGTTTGAATTTTATTTTCAACAACAAACACACGTACTAACACAGAGAACAACAGAAAACTGCGGAAATTCTTTACTGTTGCTGGCTGCGAAAACACTATAAGACCTTAGAACTTGTCTTATTTACTTTAGGAAATTTTCTGCATGAATATTGTGAAACTTTGCGGATTAAGAAACCAATATGACGATTTATTAGGTTGCTTAATCCGGGTTGCAAAGACGAGCAATCTCCGTTACGTGAACTGGAACGAATGTTTTATTTAGTTGGCGAGGTCTAGAGAAGATGCAAGTTTTCTATATTGACACTGGCTATATTTCAAGTTGCGGGAGGGTTGATTGATTGAAGTTGAAATAGCAGTTGGTAGTCTCATATCGCATGCATGGACAGCAGCGAGACGGCCGTTCGAAGGTGGGAAAAAGCAGCATTTCCCCATATAAACCGGCGGCTAGACACAGTTGTATCGGTTAAGATTGATGTGCCCCCACAATCCTAACTCTGGCGGCAAATTTTTGATTCTGTCCTAAGTGGCTCTAGCTCCTTCCTGGCAGCTGACGTAACGTTATTAAGCACCGAAGCGATAATTATTAACCGGCCGTTAAGGCAACATTATCGTCCACCCAATTAAATTAAGTGTGCCGTTTCGGTAATTCGGTTTGGCCCAGTTAGTCCTCTTCGGCAACAAATATACATTCCAAATCGAATTAACCTCCAACGAAAGAATCCCTCTCAAAGAATAACTTCGACGGCTCCGCTTTTCTTCTCGTGAACGACACAACCTTTCTCCGACTTATCGAGCCGCCCTCCACTGTTTACTTTAGAAATGCCTGGCTAAATGCTAGGCAAATACATCTGCAAAGATAATTCAATTGAACAGACCTGCTGACAGCTTAACTGTCTGTTTGTCTCTCACTATTTGATATGTTCCGACGGTATAACAAGTTTCGATTCGTCACCTGGCTGAAACTGCTTATTTGTTGCGGGGTTGAAGGTACGAGAGACGATCGATTTGCTGATGAGGGATTATGGGATTTTTTTTCCTGTTCGGATTATTGTAGGTCTTAGCGGTTGCCTCGGGAGAGCCCCGATGTATCAGACATTTAATTAAAACTCCGATATACCGTGGAGAAATGTCTATAAATGAAGGGAATTTATGGCGCGGCTCGGGATTGGCCTGAATTAACGCGTATAAGTGGCAAACATCGCCGGAATTAGGGGGCTTCGCACAAATATTTCCCGACTTAAAAGCGCGAAACGCAAGATTTATTACGAAAACAGGAGCCCCGAATCGCCCTTCTAACTTAAGCCAAGCGCTGCGCCCGCTTCAACAAAAATTTGCCATTTCCAATCCACAAAGTGCGTATTAAAATCAACAATAAAAAGTTATAGCTTAACACCGCCACGTAATTTTTACATTTCCAGAACTTTGATTAACTTTTAACTTTCCTAAAACAAAGCCTAACCAATATTTAGCAAAATCGAGAGGATCAATTTATATTCTGTACCACACCCTAAATGTAGTTATTACTAAGTCATCAATCCTTGGTTTACTTTGCTTCCTAGCAAATAGACGGTAAACTATCGATAGGAGTTAGCAGCAGTGGATCAACTTGTCGAGCTTGCATACTAGTTTAGAGTCCTGCTAATGAAATTTGGAGAGGCGGATGTGAATAGCAGTTCCAGCAAAGTGAAAGCCGGGTTCTAACCCTTCGTCTCACAACATATTTTCAGTATAAGATACTTGACAAAAATTTTTACAATTTTTTTTATCTGCCACTTGCATGCAGCATGGCAAGGCTTCCTTCCTTTTAATGTCAAAGTTTTATTAATAAACGCATAATTTTATTGTAGCGATTAAATCCAGACTTGAAAATACCAAAAACACTAAGTAAGTGCTATCATCAAATTTTTATCTTAGTATATTGGTATATCTTAGTATATTTGTTACATTTCCTCACAAAATTGACAACACAAGTTAAAAAATATGGCTCCGTAGTTAATATGAGTTTGAAAAAGTTAACCACGAAGCGCGACAAAAATAAAAAAGTCATTAATGTAGCGCTAACATTATCAGTCACTTTGAAATATTCCGCCTCTAGATCTATCATCAATTAGACTAATTGTCTTCATCTAGTCGCTTCAATTTTCTAAGTCTAAAGACTAAAAAATATTTTGCTTTGTTTCCTTGGGACTTTCATGCGTGAATATTATTCTAAATTCAGCATTTTTTAATTTGTTCACACCAAACTGTATTATCACAAACTCCCCTACATTAACGAAAGTCTTCGCTTGTTTGCAAGTTGCTGTGCCAATTAAATCTGGATGTTCGTCCTGAATAAATTTGTTCCAGTTCAGAACTTATTGTACTTGTAATATGCAATTATTTCCTGAAAATCGTGCGATTATTCGCTTATAACTTGACATGGCGTCGTAAAACCTTTGCCAAACTTCTCTCTTTCTTCAATTACGTTGCAGTTCCTCAAACCCTTTATTGTGATATCGCAACAAAAGCGTGGCAATTTCCAGGTATTTCCCTCAATTTCGCTCATGAAACACGCCAACAACCCTGCAGGGGAGCATTTTTTGAAAAGTAACAACCCCCATCATCGTTAAGTTTTAATTAATGCTGATAAAGTTGGCGGCGTTGCGGCAACGCGATATGTGTTGTTGCCAACACGCTAATTGCGTCCCAAAATACTTATAAATCCGTCTTTTCATAAATTAGTCAGAATGAGCTTCCAATATCAATACAACAGGCAATTTTGCCGTCAGCGCCTGGGATAATTATCTTCATTCAAGATATCAAGTTACCAATTAATACGGAGCTAGCCACATCTGAAAGGAGGGGTGGTTCACTGAAGTAGTCTAGGTCGCATGTATAAATGTATCTAAAGCTCGGTAATGAGTGCCTTAACTTGACGTGGTTTAATCTTGTGTGTCTTGTCAATTCCGTCTGAAGTCAGCTTCGAGCTGCAAACTTCAAAGCTTCCGGACTAGATTAAACAGAATAGAGATAGACGCGTTGGAATCTAGCGCAATTTCTAAAAAAGCGCAGTTTTTAAAATGCATTTTAAGCGAGCGGAGGCAAGATATTTAATTACAGCCCGGCGCTAATCGAGCGTGAATTTATAATTGTTCAATAATTACGGGGGTGTAATGGAGCCTTGATTAATTACACGGAATATCCCAAGACGCTGGACTAACAACATCATTACAATTAATTACCGAGCTTCAGCATCCACAGCAACTACGGTTTTGTCCTCTTTCTTCAACTACAGCGAAGCTTAGAGTTAATCAAACCGGCAACAACAAATTGTTCGAGGAAGTTCCTCGTCAGCGCTCTCTTATGACATGACCGACGTCGTACACGGTCCATCATAACATAGACCTCACGTCTTAACAGATTCAAAGTGTACCAAGGGTCGTCAGCAACTCATTAAAATTTCGATGGACGCGGATCATGCATTTCAGTAGTCTGGCGCGTTTCCTAGAACCGTAATGTTACAGACGCTATTTTCTTTTTTGAAAGCATAAATCTCCCCTGTATTCCAGCGCTCAAATAAATATTATGTTACTAGTGACCAGTCGTAAAATGTTACTACTAAAAGTAGTGGGCAAAATAAGTTTTATCTTTGTCCGTCCCTTTTGTTCTAATATTTTATTGCAGTTTTTTGAATTAACGCTGCTAATGCAAGTTTATAGATTGATAGGGACCAACTATATTTTTAAAACAATAGTGGATAATACGTATGTTATTTTCCCCCCCTATTATTGAAGCTGCGTTCCCGTTTGGTTCGTCCGCTAATAGCTACTGTAAACAATCAACTCTTTGATTTTAACATGCCACGAGGCCCCGGCCAGTGGTACAACAGCTGAAGGTACTTAATTCTGGTTCTAATTTTAATATTGAACTTATAGTTGTGTAAATTAAGAATTAAGTAAAAAATTACAATAGCAAATATGTAAATAATACCAAGTCGAGAACAATGAAGAAATACAGGGTTAATTTAATCACTGTTAAAATTTTTGTGGTAATCCCTAAAAGACAAAATTTCAATTTAACTGCATTGTAGAGTATACAATACCAATGTACAATCGCGGACTTTGACAATGTTCAGTTGTCTAAACTGTCATGTTTATCTACTTATCATTATCAGTAAATCCTTACAATTCTACATGGTCAACTATTCTGAAAGACTGCAATATTATGATTGCTACAATTTGGGGTTAACAAAGAACCCCAACGCCCTTTTACAATTCATTGATTTATTGATTAATTTATGATATATATTTCGGTCTGATTAGGTAAACTCGGCAAACACCCCCATCACATCATGGCCTGACGTCTTTTAGGGTTATTACATGTCACATAAATAATCAATTAATTAACTACCTACTAAGAGAATTGTATTATCAACATCGAATAGCTCATTTGAGGGTAAAATTCTCATCTTATCAGCTTCCTTATTCCCGCAATAAAGCTCAGATATTATTACAATTGGAAACTATTTAAACAGCAATTAGTTAACAATTGCTTTGATTTGTAATTAAAAAAATAAGCAAACAGTTTCAAAGGAAATTTAGTAGTTAAAGATGATTTCGGATTTAGGGCGCATGTAAAACAAAAAAATTTAAGATTTTGACTCAAACTTAGAAGTCATTAGATATATTAGCTTAAAATAACGTAAAAATTTAAAAGAAATTAATAAAAGAATTACGAATATTGTTTGATGTGCAATTTGGGTGAAAATGTATAGGAAAAACGGTAAGGGCGTTTCAAAAGTTCAATTTTGAGAAAACTTTGTTCATACAAATTGAATGTGATGAAAAAAATATAATAATACGGCAAGAAAGCAAAAGTTGGAAAAAATACCTTAATTTGCTTTGAATATTATTTTTACTGTTAAATTAAGAAATTATGCTTCAGCGATATTATTTCGAACAAATCTCAAAGACTACAACATTGAAATCAAAGATATTTTGAATAGGTGTACACCCGGCTAATTAAGTAGTGCACAGGGAGTGCACAAATAATCTACGTTTACCTCATTATCATCCCGTATAACGTAGAAAAAGTTGACAATTTGTGACACCTTGTGCTTTTCCTAATAGTAAGGTAAATTGGTTGTGCATATAACTCGACAGCAGTCGCGTATTAAAGATGCTAGAGCTTCTTAGAGATTGTGAACATACATTAATGAGTCACTTTTTAATCTTCCGTACCAGAGTATACGTAGTCTCATTAATGTGGAAAAATTAGAGTAGAAGGATATATGATGCTTTATTTTGATGTTCTTTGTAAGTTTATGAAACATAATCCGTTTTGCTTTTGTGCAGAATCAGAAACGACCAAAACAAAGCCACAAACATTTTATTTTGCTAAAAACTTTACTCATATACTTTCTGCATTATCACCGCGAGATAATTAAGTGAAGAGGGATTAATTACTTTCGTTTGCAGCTAACTAGAGCGGTTGAAAGGATGCGGATCGCCTTTAAACTTGACGTTACCTGTGCATTGAAGCGCATTTTCCTCTCCTCACCGGTCAACTTAGCTCCAACCGACAGTATACCTAGTACTTGCCTGACATGTTTTTGAAATAATTTCTCTAACAATACACAGATGTAAATGCAATTTTTAGTTTCTATTACTCATTTGCTTTTACGCTAGATTTTAACATCCTTTAGGGCCGCTTTCAAATAACTGAAATGCACGAACAAAGGGCCCGTCATGTCACTAATTCGTGAACTTTGGGTTCGGTTTTAATACTGTCCAGAGGAATGTGTTATATTAAAATTTTCAATGAGCTAACTTTCTGACGAAACCGTTTCCTCTTTTAAAATAATTGTAGTTCGTACGACCACACCATGTATATTTGTAACTTTGTAACTCCTTAGATACTTGGATAGTTTATTAATTTACGGTCTCGATTTGGACTTCTGGCTTTAGCTGAAAATATTATCACTTACGACATAGTTTCCTTCTCACAAAAATTAAACCATAGAATAGCTTAAGTTAGTTTAATGCTACTACAAAAATGGTTTTTGGACTTTGCAAAAAATAATTTAAAGTTTATTTGAACAAAAAAGTGTAACAACATAAATACATTGTTTAACATTAAATCATTAATTTTTTTTATCAATTTAGCTAGACTAAAAAAGAAAATATTTGCTTAAAAACAAATTGTAATGTTTTGAGAGTATTAAAATTATATGAATTTAGGGGAATGTATAAGGTGGCAAACAAATTCTGTGCTTCGTCGAGACAAAGCAATTGATGACAGCGTTTGATGAGTTTCCAATATTAAAAAAGTTTCACCGCGACTCAATGTGCCATTGAGCGCACGTAATTATGAAATCTTGAAACTTCAGCTCTTGCAAGGGCAGCAATAATGAGATATCACTTAATGAATTTTTGCCTAAATGTAACGATAAGAACATTACAAAATCTGGCAAAGAATTGAACTAATCGTAACCAGAGAAGCTAACCGACAAACGGTCGAATCTGTTAATCCCTCGTGAAATAAATTAAACACAAATTTCCCAAAGTCCAGCAACACCGTAACGTATTCCCGAAGCGTCCGTTATATGTACATAGTTAAATGAGTTTCGAATTTAAGTTGGCCCTGTTCCAACTTGCATTACGACCCAATCGATAAGAGGAAATTTAAGGCTTTAAAAGAATTGTACAGTTGCGGAATTGGTTTCGTTTTTGTCTATCGACTAAAACTTGCACGTATGCTTTAATCTTTTGTATTGTTTAAGTCTTAGCAGTTTATTGAAATTCGATTAGAATCTTAGCAAATTACTTTCTGATCGACTTTCTTAATTTAACCGTTCATTTGGCAAAAGGACTCGCGGTTAATGTTATGGAAAATGTATTCCATATCGTTTGGTTTAGGTTTTGTGGTAGTTCGATCTCTTTTAAATTTGGCGCAATGACGTCATAAAGTTTGAAGGATTGGCGTTTTCGCGCGATACAACCGAAAATGCTAGGCAATAAGAAAAACATTGATGCTGTTGAAACAAAGCCAAAGATGGCGATATCTGAAACGAGTAAAATTAAACTTTATGTTTTTCGCTAGTTTAGGCCATCACGTTGCCAAAGAGCGAATTTATCAAAATTTTGCTTCGTCGCCTCATAAGTCAGAATGGGGAATTATTTTTTATTAACGGACATTTATAAGCAAATCTGATAAGAATATTTTTCCCGTTCAGGAACGGGAAGTTGAATTCGCGTTCATCCTGTTTTCATATTCCGGTCTTGAATCCTAATTTATTTTGCGTTCTGGGTGTTCTTTCCGCAATAATACAATAATGAAAAAGCTGCCCGTCGTGTGTATAATTGGAAAGAGCAACCTGGACTCTTTTACATCACTTTAGCCTGCAGCTCCGCAATTTCCGTCAAAAGCTGACATGACTGTATTTAGAACAACATTTCAATAAAAGGCAAATTCCTAAAAATATGAAAGGAACTGAAAAATGTATCAGCATCATTTAATAACTCTTCAGGCAATTATTATCCAATTAAATAATGGACAATAACGGATTTAACAATATACAACCCAAAAAATTTGTTAAGATTTGGTACAAAAAGAAAAGATTTTTTAAATTGGGAACAAATTTAATGTACACCAAATTAAACCATACATCCCTTGCTCTGTCCACCACAAAATTTAATGAGCATCAAAAAATCTAAATGAAACCCAAATTATTATACATCAGAAAATGAGAAAAATCACCACTAAAATAACTATGCTGCTTATTGTTTTACCATTGCTTACATTTTATATTCTATATCTATCAATTTTACTAAATGTTCACCAAATTTAGAACGCTTAAGTTACGCGTCCTTGCTGTACATAATAAATATTTGCGCTATCCATTTATATTTAGTGTTTCTCAAAAAAACTACTTGTGCGTCAAATAATTACTCCAAAAATAAAATATGCTCGTGCATCTCTCCTTGCCGCTTCCGCTTCCGGACAAGAGGCACGCAAAAAAAAGTTTTGTACAAGATCAGTTCAGGGCCCTGTATTTTTTTTAAAGGACCATTAAAAATTACCACTAAAAGAAGTTTTACGTTTTTCATAATGCGGTCATTTTACCGACTTCTGAATTTTCAAAAAGCCAATTACAGCAAAGTAGTTAAATGTTACGGAAATCAATATCTTTTTTGTGCAAATCACTTCTATTTTACTCCTATTTTCCTTGCCCTAGCACATCTACATCTATAATTTTGCATAAAATTATTTATCATTTGCATAACATTTTATTGCTTGTGTATTTTTGATCAACAAATAGTATTTTAAACCGCTAAATAATATAAGACACTGTCAAAAATTAAACATCTGGATATTGTTAGAATTAAATGCGGAATAAAATTTGATGAACATTTAGTATTTATGGTCAACAAAAGTTATTTTGGCGAACAAAATATATAAGAGGCCAGCATTATGTCAATATTTGGTTGTCACTTTAAGATTATGTATTTTCTTAATTTTGGTGAGCATTCAGTATTTTTGGGAAATGAAAGTATTTTTTTGGATGAAAATATTGGGTAAATTTGGAAAACTGTTAAATACGACTCTTTTAAATTAGCAAAATATCGTGATTCTCATAAAATAGTTATAACATTTACCTATAGACAGTTTTAAAGACAGTTAAAGTTCGTTGAGTACGCGAAGACTCTTGTAACCAACTAGTCACCTTGAATCAAACGGACCCATATCTTTCAGACACAAGACGTAATAACACTGCGAGGTCAGAAGCGCTGAATATTAGTAAAACATTAGAAATTTGGTAGAGGAGTTGGATGAAATGAAATTCGTGGCACATGTTCCATATTATTGACCACGTTATCTCGAAGAACAGGAAACTGTTCGACATCTGCAGAAACGATGGAGTTTACATCTTAATGACGCTTAATTAACCAGTAACTCGAAACAAGATACAAATGTCTTCATATGAAAACCAAAAAGAAGAATTGGTTTAGGTGTCTATTGTGGAAACTGGTTATAAGTCAGTAACTTTCCGAAACGTTAGTTGCAACGTTTTCCTTCATTGCCGAATGTTCAGTTTCGCTGCTTCAACCTCAGCTTATTTCAAATATTCATGATCCTGCACAATGAGGTGAACGGTCACAGGAAGTCCGAATGCAAGTTGCTGGAGTAACTAAAGTGGCCAAAATGGCTTAAAATATATCCTGCTTGACACAGGCCTTGAGAAATAATGCATAAACTAAAATGTCCATCATAGTGTCAAGAGCAAAATCCAATTCCGTATCGGTTTTTAGTATTAGTGAGTGACCGTAAAAGACTTGTGCTTAGTTTCCTTGGTTCTCTTGTCGGATTTACAAGTCAATAAAGCTCGCTCAACCACGTAAACAGCCATTTCCTTAGGTATGTGGCATGTCGGATATTGTACTGAATAAAAACCACTTTGACTTTGAGGTCGAATGACTTAAAAGCTTTTTCGTCCTATATTACTTCTCGAAGACGACGACTTGTAGCCAGGAAAGGTTTTAAAAAATATAGAATAGACACCTGATTAAACTACTGAATGCGTCTAAATAGTTGGAGGTCTGGCTCTCTTCGGGTGTTGTAGTTGATTGAGAATATGTGTGCGCCTTTTAATTGACAATTGACAAAAAAGGTGGTAATACGAAGTAATATCACTACCATTTTTTTTCCAAAGTCCAGTGTCCTATTATAAAATATTTTAGTTGCAAGTCATTATTTCATCGTTTATATACCGGGTGTCCCAACCCAACACTTAGGTTCACCCTCAAAATTGGCATTCATTTTAAAGGTAAAAATTTTATGTTCGGTATGCATATTATAGTCGACTACAAATTGGATATTTTTTTTTTAATTATGCAAAAATGTGACCGCACAATGCATCTTTTAATGACACTTTAAAATCTTTTTGCACAAAAATTTTTGAGAAAAATTTATAAACTACACAAAACCGAGAAGGCCTGGATGATCACCATGTAGCAAAAGAAGGAAATGTAGGTACCCCAAAGTCACGGTGGCCCCCGAGATACCCTTAGTAAAGTGTCTTAGTAAAATGGAAGTGTCGATGCTTAACAGATAATGATTTCAACTACACCATTTCCGTATTTGCTAGAAAACAAATTATCATCATGTAACTTGGATTGAATGAATGCTGATGAACTGTTGACAACTGACGGTCTATTTACCTAGTTGGCTATCGTAGAGAAGCTCACAGGAGTTCCTGCTGAAGCGGAGAATAGGTAGGTTATAATTGTAAAGTGGATGGAATTTATATACAGGGTTTTACCTAATGTGCAACAAAGCGTTATTGCGAATATAACATAGGGCTATTGTGGAAATCCTCAGCAAGCAACTCTAGCGTAACCGCGGTTATTGTAACACTACACTTCCTGGCGATAAATTTGACTAAATCACTATTAAAGCAGCATATGAAAACAAAATGCGACGGGTTATCTTATCACGTGGAGGTTTATCTAAAACGTAAAAGTTTAACCTGCAAACTTCTATTGCGTTTATTTAAAATCTTTAAAGAAGCATTGCTATTGCGTTGCCATTAAAATTCTTGATAGGTGGCTCTCGTTGTAGATTTAATTTTTTCCAATTCACCTGATTTTCATTCGAAACCTGCTGGTGTTGCGAACCGCAAGGAATTTATGAAATAAGTCATGAGTTTCCCAAGTCGGATTTGCCAGTTGATCGGCTTCTCAGCTCGTTCCAAGGTGTAATGAATGGCGTGCGGCTATGTCCGTCGCAGATTCCTGCTTGTCCTCGGGGTACTTCTCCACTTTCACGTCTTTTCACGTTTGCTTCGGCGGGGTAACAGCGCTTGTATATCGCATTGACATTTGTTCGTCGTGTAGGTGTTCTGGATATTCATCGATTTCTCATGCTAAGCAGCCAGCAGCCGTGAAGGGAACCGTTCGCTGTTAGTAGTTTGTAAGCAACGAACCGATTCGAGTATGGATTCGATTCGCCCCGTCACATATGTCTCTTGTCGAGCCGGAGACCCCGCCAAGTCGGGCCAATCGGGACACAATCGACTGTATAAATCTCATTTCAGTTTACTTATTTCTGTTTTAAATTTCTTCTCCGTCCTCGCAGAGTCGGGCATTCCATGTTTACTTGATTTCGGCTATTTGTTTTACTTGCTTGTGGGGCTTAGTGGACGTACGGGGCCGGCATTTGACTCGATGCTGTTTCGGCCATATTTATTTTGGCTGATTGTAATCGCATTGAACGGTTGCGAAATAATTAAATGGAAGCCGGATTAGTTTTACGCATAGGCCGCTGAATACCGAATCGTCCAGCAAGGCCGCTCCCAAATCGAAATAAGGTCAAAAGTCGGAAAACAGAAATTGAATGTCAATGAATATTTACGTAACCAGCCTGAAAAAGCTCCATTGAAATGGGACAAGTAATAATATAAGAGGTGAACACTATGACAATTCAAGATCGAAGATCGTGACGCTACTTTCGGTCAAGATCCTCTGGCGCCAGATTTTGGTAGAGTTTATTGCCAAATACACTCGAGAGGTAGATGAATTCAAGGTTTTTTACGTCAATTCAAATTGCCACTCTATTTTTGGAGTTATTTTCAAATTGCGAAAAAAAATCGGTTAATCCCTAAAATCGATTAAATTTTAGGAAAATTTGTATAGAATTTAACAAAATGGTAATAGCCTGCACAATTTCATGGGCTTCATAGGCAACACTAAACATTTGGCAGGCAAAAAGTGTTCAACCTGTAATATTTTATACGAACATCTGACAACACACTGTCAATATTCTGCCATTTATAAATGCATAGGAGTGCTGGAAATTCATGTTTGATAATTATCACACCCCACAAATTTGCAACAATGAAGAAGATAAACATAAAAAAGTTGAAAGGAATAAAAAACTATATACCGGGTGTTTCAACGAGAACCGCCGGTGCCTAATTGCGTATTTCCAATGGAGTTAAAAATTTAAAATTTGGCAAAAATAAACGTTAATGAAGGCGCTACAATGTGGCGTCATTGTTTAGTCCATAATTAATTCCATGCGCCGCCGGGACGCCATAAAGTGCTCTTTCAGACATTTTCAATATATTTTTTTATTATTATTATATTCGTAATATCGCCAGGTATACGTTCAAGCCGTTAAAAATTTTAAATTTGTACTTGGAGTATCGCTAATTGTGTTTTTAAGAAGTTCGCAGGATTTTGACGAATTTATGACACGACTGCTTTATTGAAGCAGTCAAATTTCATGACAAAGACCGTTTAAACGGCTCGGTTATTTATGACTCAAAAGCAGTACCTACTCAAAGATCTTTGCAGTACAGAGACTATCATAAAATCTAATATGGTTACCCGCTAGGTAAAGGGCCACAAAGCTGTCATGCTGTCAATCAAAAATGCCTTCAGCGCTGAAATTTAAAAATCCATGTAATTCAATAACGGTTTGATATAAAAATAGTTCAATTACTCGTTATCAATTTTGGAGGTCGTGATAATGAGCTTGAAGAAAATCAAAGAGATGAAGTGAATATATCGATATGAAATCGCGATCGAAAGTAAAAACGCCCATGGTTTAAAAAAAGATAAAACGATAATGTCGTCTTGTAGTGCATTAAATCTAGTTTATTTCTGTCAAATTTTAAATTTTTAACTCCATTGGAAGTACGTAATTTGGCACCGGCGGTTCTGGTTGAAACACACGGTATATCTAAACTTCTCGCAAAAATTAAAGGAACAAAAAAAATTTCTAAATTTTTTGGCAATTTTCAACAGGCTGTATTTCAGTGAAAAATGGTCGCACAGGAAATGAAAAAACATAGCTTTTGAAGCTTAAAGATTCTAGTTTTCGAATTTTTTGATTAAAAATTTTTTGGAGCACCGGTAGCCATAAAATTCTTGGATAAAGCACGAATAAAAAAATTTCCAAATTTTTTACATTTTTCATTTTGCTCTATGGGCATGGAAAATTTTTTTCGAGCTAGACCAATACATAGGTCCTATAGCCTGTTTATTCAGCTTTAATTTACTTTTTGCGGGAGTTAGATACGACCATTTGTCTTCGAGATATCGAATTTTGAATGCAAAAAGATCCTTTTTCACTCAACTGCCAATATCTCTGAAACTACTGGTCACCCAGCAAGCTGACAGGAGGTTTCGTTTTCTGCAGAAAATTTCCTACAAAAATTTGTAATGGTTGATTGGAAAAAAATTTTTTTTTTTACCTGTAACGTTAACGTGAAAAAAGAACAAAGAAATGCCATTTTACCTTTTTTTGGTTAATCGACTGTATCTTCGGCAATATTGGGGGAGAAGCTTAGGTTAGAAGAAAATTTTGCAGTGTAATGTACCCCAAAGGCCCCCCTAAATTTTTAGATCGATCGGTTCAGCGGTTTTCCTGGACCGATTGATTGAAATTTTGAAAAAATTAAGGGAACAACATTTTTGTTTCTTAAACTTGAGTTGTGAAAAAAAAACTGTTGGTTGTTTTTTTTACCAGAAGTCGGAAAGTTTTGAAAAAAACTGTTTTGTAACACGTAATGGCTCTGTAGAAAACTTAAAAAATTTATCGCTCAGAATTTCGCACGAGTACGGTGGGCACCTTAGGGGTATCAACTTTAATTTTATTCAATAAAATTTGTTTTAAGGAAAATAAAGGTTTGAATGTGTCTATAGCTTTAGCGAAGTAATTCAGAAATGACCTCTTGGTCTTTTTTTATTTTTTTAAATTTTTCAAAAAAAAATTTGTATTTAAATTTTTAAAATTAAAAAAGAAATTTTTTTTCCAATCAACCATAACAAATTTCCGTAGGAAATTTTTTGCAGAAAACGAAACCTCCCGTCCGCTCAATGGGTGACCAGTAGTTTCAGAGATATCAGTAGTTGAGTGAAAAAAAATCCTTTTGCATTCAAAATTCGATATCTCGAAGACAAATAGTCGTATCTGACTCCCGCAAAAAGCAAACTAAAGCTGAATAAACAGGCTATGGGACATATGCATTGGTCTAGTTCGAAAAAAAAATTCCATGCCCATAGAGCGAAATAAAAAATGTAAAAAATTTGAAAAATTTTTTATTTGTGCTTTATCCAAGAATTTCATAGCTACCGGTGCTCAAAAAAATTATTAATAAAAAAATTAGAAAACTAAAGTCTTTAAGCTTCAAAAGCTATGTTTTTTCATTTCCTGTACGACCATTTTTTACTGAAACACAGCCTGTTGAAAATTGCCAAAAAATGTAAAAATTTTTTTTGTTTCTTTAATTTTTGCGAGAAGTGTATTAGAAATAATTGACATAAATATAAGTCAACAATATAAAGAATACTAACAAAATAAAATAAGGGAGAAAAAGTTAAAAAATTGGAATTTCAAAAAATCATCATAAACAGGGTAAACAACAAATGAACTATTAATTATTATTAAAATTTTAAAGTTCTTTGCGTGATACTGAAGAAACTGTTAAGAAAAAAATGTTGAAATTGCTAGCTTATCAAGATGAGGATAAAGAGCTAAGTATCTAAAAGGTATAGTCATTCTTAAAAAAAATCCGGAAAGTTTCGTTGTTGGCGCAGATGTTTTTGCTCGCTTGCTCTGATGTTTTGAGCATCGTCTCAAACAAGAAAGAACATATGCGCTCACAATGAAATTTCTGGATACTTTTAAAGAGTGTACAGTGGCCGGCACAGAAAAGTTTACGATAACATTGAATTCGTTAAATTGAATAGCTTGAAAAGTGCTTATTTAATAATTTCGCGGCGCGCATTTTTTACAGTATATAGTTTATAGAGCTCCCCAAGGCACGACTAGTTAATAAGTCGATTCACAGTGCTTACAAGATATCATTTCAATCAAAATTTGTTTCAGGTCGTATACTTTTCTGTGATGGCCACTGTACCTACCTAAAATAAAATTGTGCTGCTAGTCTTATGACCTTATATGTTGGTGGTAAATTTTGTTTGCAACTTTAATGCCTTGGTAGTAAATCATTTATTTTTATATCTTCAAATGAAACTGTTTTTAATTACTAATAGACATTCAGTAGTAAACGCTATAGTCATAGATGGCCTATCAAGTCAATTTAATGATAATTTAACGTAATGATTTTCTACCCGAACGGATAAATTACAATTACAATAATAGTCCACTCTCATACAACAATTATTATGCTGATGGTCCTATCAAACCACTTCTTCATTTTGAATTAGTTTGTCTAAAAATATGAAAGTTACAGTTTGTCGTAATAAGCGCGCTCATTGGTAGCCGAAATGGCGGATGCGCCGGGAGAATCATGTAGGAACAATGCAGTACAAACTTGAGTAATTAACGAGCTGAGAGTAAATATTAAACTCGTCGCAGAAATCTCTATAATCGCAGCAATATTTTGCCTACTTTTCAAAATTACTACTTAATAAACTTGTTTCACTTTACAAATAGCCTCAGAACGACCGCGCGATCCCTCAATAAAAAATATATCGAAAGCAAACTTTAATTTGTCACGACACGACTGTTGCAGCATCCATTTAAGTAAGCATTATCGTGTAAAATTGAATATTGCCCTCATATGAACAAAGTAAAACTCTGAATTTTTGCGATAAAAGCGCGCGCTTCTAAATAGCGACCGGCGTGTTCCATGTTTCATGTTCAATGTATAGCATCAGTTATTTTAAGTGTCTATTAATTTCGACGCTTCTTGCGGGAATTGTCCGTAAAGTTCTTCGGTGCATGCGCCCGTCGAGATTAAAGTTGTGGAAAATGGTCTCTTATTACAAGTTTTCTCAACGACCGGGAAGTCGGGAGGTTATGATGGAGGATGCACGAGGCGGATTTATTACTCGATTGGCGAGATAGAATCAAAAATTTATGACAAGATTACGTCCGATAATATTCGAGAGGCAGGCGGAAATACCTCGGAAAACAAAGCTAATGAAAAATATTTGTTTAAACTAATCCGGATCGATGGCGTTCCGGGACGGTTAACAAAATTACACAAATAACTTTAAAACGAAACTTCGCTTTGAAGTTGTGATTAAGTGTTTTACGTTGGAAAAAATCTCACCTTGTGCGGGGGCGTAAATGTTTAAATAAAGGCAGTCTTCGCTCTGGTTTCTCAAGTAGGGGAGCAACCTTTTAAGGTACTCGAGTCTTCCCTTGGGCATCTTCTCGAGGGCTGCGGTTTCGTTGGTGATATCGGGCAGTTTTTGGGGGCACACAGGACCAAGCTTGTCGGAGACACGGACTCCGTCCCAAGGGCTCGGCGTCCTAGTGGGACTGAACCTGTTCGATTGTACCGGCGGTGTGGCATACGGCACCCCCAGGAACACCTCTATCGGCTTCAAATAACGATGCTGGTCCATCGGCACAATGAGTCCCTGCAACCTGCCGTAACGCGTTTGCACTATTCGCGTGCTGATTTTCGCGTTTTTCATGAACGAATTGCACTCGGTCAGGACGAGTAGAGCGGAGAGAATTAAAATCCGGGAAACTCCCCTGCTCTTAATGCCCATCTTCGTTAAGTTGGAAACATCCCGCCAGGAAAAAATAGCCGATATTAATTTGAATTTAAATCTGTTTTTACGACAGAGCTGGATCCGGCCAAGTTTCTCCAACTTTTAATGAAAAATCTACACTTTCAATCTCTGTGAACGTAAAAAATACCCAACACGGGAAAACACTAAGGAAAGTCGAAGTTTCGCTCGAATTAATTATTGTTTCTTGAGGTTCCCACTGACGAAGCACTCATCGCTCCAGAAGGTGTGGAACTTGAACAATGGACTCTTCCTCTTCCACCCTCCGATTCGATGTCATCTGCAACAAAATATTTAATTAAGTATAATTTTGTATTGATTACGCTCACAAAGAAAACGACAGTTTCAACCCGTTTCCGCTACATTCATTCAACGCTCCTCTGATTCCTTCGGCTACCCGGACGGCGCCACGCCCGCAAACAGGAAATTGTGAATACCGAAATTCGCGTTGTCATTCACATTTCACTTTCACATCGTTCGTAGCGATTGCGTTATATAAATAAAATTCTGATAAAGGTTATTAAAAAAAACGCTACCAATCATTTCTCTATTATTTGATGAGTTGCTGCTGCATTATGGGTAATTGGCACGCAGTGCATTACACTGAATACCCCAATTTTGCTTTGCGCCCTTTTTCATAATTAAACATTATTCAAGCTTAATGGCGCTTCAACCAAAGTTCTTTGTTGCTAGTGTTTCCAGTACATCGATTGTAACCATTTCATGCTCGAATTTTGCATCCAGCCAAAAAAATTTTACTAAATTTTCGGACATTGAACATTCTTCAATTAGGATAGCAATGTTAAAAACATATCTAAATTGAACTAATTAATATTAATAGAAATTAATAGAAATTACAGTGTTTTTAACATTTGAACGTTAACAATATTAAACCCATTATTAGAAAAAGGTTAACAAAAGAATAAATTTATGTGATCATAATTGTAATGAGGCCATTATTCGCCGTTTACTTTAACCATCTATGCTCCATGCCCAGCTAGTTGCCATAACATAAAACGTCTTTTCCAATCAGACTTTTTTGGTCTCTGTAAACTTGTGCCTCGACAGCAACAACCATTTTATGAGGCCGACATTATTTTAAACTTTGTATTTTTATCGGTTCCTGCGTCTCCGGCCCGGAGATTGATGTGTTTATAACTAAAAACAATCGCGACAACAAATTTATGGCCCTTCTAGTCATTTTAAAAGCCTTGCGGGCCTTTCGTCGCCTCCCCTTCCCAGTCTTAATCAATCACGTACACAATTTGCTACTTTATATAATTTTTAATTTGAAAACAAATTAAATACGCCTCCTCTGTCGACAGTATACGTCCTGAATCCGTAATTATTAACCTGGGAATTGAATTTCAGCCTGATCTATTATTTAACCATGGCACTTGTCACTCTTGTCGGAATTAAATGCGAAATGAAAACATTCATTTATAAGGACACTGACAACCTGTGGAATAAAAGTCAACATTTATCAAAGAACAACGTGACGTATTTTATGATTGTTAGGGAGCAGTTTTATGCCGAAAATGGAAGCGTTGCAAAATTATTATTGTCATTGTTTATGTGGTAATAATTGTTGAATTTATTGTTGAGTTATGTGACGGCAAAGCAACATTTTTATTGCGATAGTAAGTGGCGTGATTCATTATCTTACGTGTAAGTACTCCAACATTACGAACACTTTTGAATTTTATTGGAGGAAACCGCACAGTGTCGCTTCTATAAAGCCTCAAAAACGTTAAATAGTTCTACATTTAAAGATTTATAAACAGATTTATAAAAATATTGTTTATTCACAAAATTATTTAAGATTGTTTTTTATTTTTTCTCAAAAATTAGTAACAATTTATTTAATATCTTACCAACGTAAGGAGAATGCAAAAACCAAAACAGTACACTGAATTAGTTAGTTGAAATTTTTGTTGCAACTTTTTAAGTAACAAACAATCAATGAAAAAACGTGTGAAACAAATTCTATTGACTTTAAGACTAAACGGGCTCTATGGCTGTAGACTTAAGAAATTATTTATGACGTTAAAGCCAAGCAAAAAATTAGAAAAAAAAATATTGTGACTATGAAGGAAGTATGAAAAAAATCAAATCGTAAACTAAAGAAACTGATTAGTTAGGAGCATATATTGCGACATCTTTAGAAACATACAAAGCACTACTGGAAATTGATTAAAGATACAAGAAATTTAGACGTCAGCAGATGGTATATAGTTGCTGGTAATTTGGCAGAACTTGTCATACTGAAATTGTAAGAAAACTTAAAGACTCCATAAAGAGAATTTGTGATATAGTGTAATTTTAAAGTTTTAATTTAAAAAACATTTATTTTCCACACTTTTTTCTGTAGATTTTATAAATTATACCCACATTTATCTTTAAATAACTCTACTATAAAAAAAATAAGTACTTATCAGCTAAATTTAGTGTAATAATGTACTTTAGTTAGTTCTGTTATTTAAAACTACACTGTACTGAAAGTGGCGTCGAACAGCTTCTTATTAAGATGCCGTTAATGCGCGCGCAACACTCAAGTGATGTCATCACGGGAAGACGAGAGAGTACAAAGATCAAACACGCAACGACTAGCGAGGTCGATAGAGCCGTGGAAAATAGGTAGCGTATAGTAAGATAACTTTCTGAACTACATATACGTCATTAAGAAGCTGCGCGAATGATTTCGGGCAGTGGCGTCCTACAATGCGTACATTTTTGTAAAGTAACCTCACATCATCGTTAAATAAAAACTTACGGTAATAAAGCAAATAAGTCCAATGTAGTTCTGAAATGGACTGTTTTGTTTAGCATAGAAGCTGTAAAAATGCACTAAAACACTTAAAAACTACAAAATACACACACACGAAAGCAAACCAACAAATGTCAACACTTTCAATGAACGAGTGACGAACGGCAATGGTCGAAAAACCTCGATATTCGACCTTATTGCACTGGTCTGACTGAATTTCGTCCAGTGCGCACGATGACGTCTATGTAGTTCACAAAGTGATCCCGGTCTACAAACCGACAGATCTCAGGTTTAATTCCTCGTTTGAACGATTTTTTTTTTGCTAAAAGAAAGTTCCCTGCAAGGTCAGTTCAGCGCCCTGTAATTTTTTTTTAAAGCACGATTAAAAATTACTACTTGAAAAAAACTTTTCTTTGCCCTAAGACACTGAAGCCGTCATATGAATCAACGGCATTTTAACAGGAAGCCGTTTAACGGCACTTTAACGGAAAGTCGTTTGACGGCACTTTAACAAGAAGCCGTTTGACGGCACTTTAAGGCCAGCCTTAAAACTATGTATTGTTACCCGTGCAAAATGCTCTGCTAATGAGCTTAAAGCTTTGGTTTGTCTTGATCTCTTCTCTCCCTTCTCTTATGCCCGATTGCACAAACGTGGGACCAAATATTTAGTTTGGTATCAAATCATTTGATACGGGACCAAACCGCGAAATCGATTGCAGAAACAAAAAAATCTGACAGGTATCAAAATTTGGTACCGAACTATTTTGAAACAGCACCAAACGTCGGATTAGGCTCATTTTGGATTGCACAAAACATTTGATACGGTACTAAATCATTTGATACCGGACCAAATTTGATACCACTCCCACCCTGGTATCAAAGTGACAAATCGCTGAAAATTCGCCAATTTTACATTTAATTTTGAATTTTTTCAATAAAATTAAATAAATCAAATACAGTAGCAGGTAATATTTATTCACAAGTCAATATTTAAACATACCTGCATTCAAATAATTGATTCGCAGAATGTCACTATCATCATTATCGTCTCTTAATTCTGATGAAGATATTGAAGAAATTCCGCGATTTCGCGTTATGATAGATAGAAGCAACTTTTTTGAGATGCATAATGCTCGGGAATTTAAAATACGTTTCAGGTTCAGTAAAGCCTCAGTTATGGCAATATTAAACATATTTGGCCACAGAGTTTTTGGCATTTTTTTTTCTAATTTTTGAGCAGCGACTTTAGCTGCTGGACAGTTCGGGGCCCAGAATCGCTGGAGGCGTTAAATTCTTGGCTTATTTGCACCCACGCCTCCGTCTTTTTTTGCAATGTGGCTCTATCCGTCCGCTTTCCACCAAATTTATGTATCTGAAATTTTTGGTGAAAATTTGTAATATTCAGAGATAAAATGATTGAAGAACTTACTTTTCAATCAAACTGAGAAGAAACATCTTTTCTTTTTCACTGTATGATCTGCTATGGCTCTTTTTTGCTTCCATGATTGTAAAAGTTTTAAAACAATAATTTCGAACTGTCAAAACGCGCCAGCGCCATTTATAATGCGCAAGTCAGCGACGGGTCGGCAACCAATAGGAAGGCCGGATTGATGGTTTGTTCGTTCGTTCGAATTTGGTTTGGGATTAGTAAGTACCGAACTAAATTTTTGTTTGTGCAATCCGTTGGCTATTTGATACCGCACCAAAATTTGGTCCGGGACTACAAAGTTCGGTACCAAATTTTTTTTTGTGCAATCGGGCATTAGAGCTGTTTTGTGTTTTGATGTATATGGTCTGGTTCCTGCTTTTTTCTTTGCCAATTCTATCGAATAGGATCCTTTCTTCCCTCTATCTATTTTACATCAATTTAGCATTTGGGCAACCGTTATTTTGGCAGCGTTTCTGCAAATTCGGCATCATTGTATGTATTTTTAGAAAGATGATTGCTTTAAGACTTTAAGGTCTTAAAACATTATGGTCGTCGGGTATATATAAAATCACACTTGAAACAAAACTGAGTCGTATAAAATATAATATCCGAATGCAGTTGAGGCAATAACTCACGTAATTGCAACAATGTAGACGTTGACATGATCGACGTGGTGTATTCGCTGTATAGTCAAAGTAGTAACATTTTTATCGGCAATATCAAGAAAGCCACTTATTCCAGCCATAACTGATGCATTTGAGTGCATAAAGAACAGTCGGTTCCGCGTCTGATTTGTGGCGGGCAATGGCGAGTAATTAAAGTTGTTTACAGCCGTCGACATTTGCGTTTTAAAGGCGAACCCGAAGGTTTAAATTGCTCAACGAAACGGCGATGTATGTGATGTCTGCAGGGTCTTAAGTGGAAATACGTATTCGGGATATTGATTAGGGGCGTAAATAATGGATATAAATTTGGCAGGGGATGTGCTTTACTTAGCAAATAAAAGAACAAATAAATAAGGACACAGTCGATTGGATTTCGGGCGGAAATTTCGGAGATAACGCGGCGGCTATGGCGGTTTTTTTCGAAAGGGAACGGCGGGGTAAAACAAACCGCTCTCTGCCGGCAGGGAAATATACGGCCACCCCACTTCTGAAACAATGAGTTTCTGATTTACGTCACGGGTCGCGTCCGCTTTGTGCGACAAGTGTACTTTTTAAAATTATACCATTTGTAAAACCAGAAGTGCCAACTGAACAAAAAGACTTGGGGCTTTTTGCATCCACTGTGTTGCGACGGCGGACTTGGGCGGAATTTAAATTCCGTTGGAAATATTAAGCGCACAATGCAAATATGGAGATCTACGAATTTCCATCATAATACCAAAAATTGCGGCCCTATTTATTTATTCAGCGGCCGCGGTCGCCCGCTATACTGAAAAGCAATGAACTCGAATGATTAACTGCCCGACCTTATATGCGAATAAAAATATAACACATGTTGACTTGGTTCTGGGTTATTATTGCGTCATGAAATATTTAACAACGTTTAAATCGGATTATTGAGAATAAATCGGGGCAAAGCCGCTTAACTTTAATATCGAACACCTACCTATTGAAAAGTTTCGACTTCTGCATCGTTCTCACCCCCTTATCAATATGTTTGCTTAGCTTGCCTCTAAAAATATCTCCTAACCCCGGACGCAAGCTACTAAAATTATTGTGACCTCTACACTTTTTATGTTAACAGTTCGCAATTTCACCATTTTTGCAATATTGATAAATATGAATCCTTCCTTGAGGTCCCTCAGCATCTGGGTTGGGCATATGTATGTACATGGGGGGTGCGCCAGCATTTTCGTGTAAAACCATATAAACTTGAAAAACTGTCTCCAAAGCTCCACAATCCATAAAGCTACAAGATGTACCTACTGAAAGACTAATAAAATGTTTATAAAATCAAATCGTGTTAGATCTTAGAGCAAATACTTTATTATTTTGATACGCATTTGTGAATATAATTCTCATCTTGCAAGATCTTAATTTTTTAATCAAAGTGTCCGATCGCGTTCTCGTCTTTTTTAAAATCACCTTGCAACTTTTACGTAAGGAGGATGCCAATATTTATCGTAGAACCTAAATTTTTTTCATTTTATATTCCAATATTATCAATCATTAAAAAATCAAAATCATTAAATAATTATCACCTGGATGAAGGTTGCCCTCAGATTTTGCCCCATCACATTAGTTTTCGTTCAAATTAATTTCGACAAATAATAATTTGAAACGAAAAGTTTAGAATGACATCAGACTTAATTGAATCCAATCGATCCAATCCGTTGTGTTTAGTAGTTTAATTAAAAGTTTTCTCTCGATTTTTTTTTTATCTTTAACAGTACTTTAAAATTGTTAAAATGCCGAAACCTTTATCAAGTCGTGAGCAGGTGATGAGCAGCTTCGAAAAATTATTTTGAGGAAGAGCGTGAAAACAGAGATTCCAAGCTTTCACTTACTGCTGTAGGAAACTAAATCCAGCAGAGGTGAATTCCACAACAAAAAAGGATAAGCACAAAGCTATTTGTAGACATTGACAATTTCGTCCAAACTACAATTCAAAATGTTATTTACGAAATAGATAAAACCAAAGAACACTAACGGTTCTTTCATCTTTTGTTAACTTTTCTTCAAGTTCTTTACTATTTCAACGGTTGTTCATCACTGTCATTAAGTTGTTCATTGCTTTGTAAGTTAATGCCTAAAAAATGACAAACAACCTGTAAACACCGCATTATTTTCTATGATGATGTCATTCTAAACTTGTCGTAAAAATACTATACTTACAATTTTTTTGTTAAATCGATAAGATTTAAATGATAACATGGATAAATTATTATCCTGGTGATTGGTGTAGCGTCGAAGTAACTTCATTATTTTTTACATTTTGGAAAAATATTTAAGAAACTTTGGCATTAATTCTTCAAGTAAAATTACCCCCCGAGATTTTTGAATAATCCTTTTTAGGGAAGTGCTTACATATTCTATTTTTTTTAATTTTGCAAGAGATTTGACTTTCAGATCCTCTTCAGTAAATTACATACAAAGATTTAATTGCAAAGCGAGCCAGTCTCAATAACTACTCAGTTTAAAGTAGAACTGAAGTTTTCTTTTTAGCAATTTCTTCTTCTTTATTTTAAATAATTTCTTTCAATGTTTGCCATGTTCTTCCGCAATTGTTATTACGTTCTATTAAATCTAACAATACATTGTCAGTACCGAGGTCAGTATACCTATCCAGTAAAAAAGTGCAAACAAATTACCCTAAACCTTTTAGTGTCTGCTGGAATCTTTTTGTGCTACTGCATTACAATGTAGGGATTAATTCTCTGTATTCCATGTCTTAATTGAAGAATTCTAAATTTTTTATAGGAATATACGGTTGCTTTTTGAAGGCATGAGTGAGTAATCTGAACTTTTAATCATCCAATTATTTTTCTCATATCATATGAATCAAAATATAGTTTGTACGAATTCCCAACCAATTATGCAATTTGCTTCTGAACAAATAACTTTTTCGCTTTTCAACGATTTGCGTACTATGCATATTTGTGTATTTTTCGGAGAAGTTTAAACAAATTGTATTATATTCTGAATTGGATTTTGCTCTTTTAGTATAAAAGATTTCTTTATTATTTACAAAAATTTAGGAGAACTCTAACATAATTTGCAGTAAGTTAAAACAATTACACTACTTCAACTATTATTGTGGTTATAAATGAGATAAATAATTGATTTTAATAAAATGTTGCTACGAAGCCTGATAAATAAAACATCGAGGGGTAATTAGTTGTAGTTCTATCCTTCCACCTCGAAAATCTGCATGCGCTATCTCGTATGCAAACTGCACACCAGGATAATATTTTGGGCGATTAGTAAAACATTGATTTTAGAAATTAATTATAAAATCCCGGGCACATAATGGAATCTCAAAAAATTGAAAGGATTAATTTTAAATGAATTTGATGCAGGTCAATGGATTTTCAAACGCTTCTTAATTGGAAAATGATTATAAACTAGATACCTACCAAATGAGACTGTTGGAATTTTTTTCTAAAACATTGTACCAACCTCTAGATACAATAACGTGGTGATAGGCGACAATAGAATAAAATAACATAACAAAATATTGTTCATTATGTAGCTGGTTAAAAACGTGTTAAATAATTATTTAATTCGCAATTACTCACTCTTTCATCCAAAACGGAACCACATGTGAGCAACGGTGAATTGCGGGATTTTATAAAGTGCCTCGTCATTATATAAATTACCTGGTAAGTTTAGTCATTTACAAAATTGATATTATTATAAAGCACCCAGTCGTTTACAGTAATGTCGTATATTGCCTAAAGTACATGCTGACTTGCATATTATATGTCATTTACGGCTCGGAAAATTGGTGAGTTAAAAAATTATGTTTAGTGCCGTTCCGGACATTTATAAAACTCATAACACACGACTAAGATCCATGCTTTAACATTTTTAAGCGTAATTGTTTTAAGTGACAGACAACGTCTGATGTGATCGGAGAACTTTGCAAATTATTAATTCAAACCTAGTTGCTACTCCACAATCATCTTGTCACGACTCGAGTAATATTTTATGGCGAACTGACTTTCATGTTTCTGAAGTTGAAAGCGGAGGACAGAAAGTGTCCGCAGCTTCGGCGACTTACTTAGTAGGTGAAAATTAATTTTGTAACAGAAATGATGAACTTATATTTACTCCATTGTAGTTTCTGTAATAGCGTTGTTGAAACGTTGTTTCATCAAGAGTTGGTAATTTCTCAAAGCGTAAGCTTGTTTTGTGCTATACTCACAATAACCATCCCTCCTCATCTCGTGTAGGAGTGCGAAACTCAAAATATAGAGGTTGCCATAATACATATCTAGCACGTGCAATTTTTCCTCTTCCTGTCGTGCCTTTCCGATTAATTCCATTAGATAAAAGGATCTGGACTAATCCAGGAGTTATCGTTCTCGAAGAGCGTCTCCATGCCCAGTTTGCGGTCACAATCGCACACATAAATAATGCGCGACAAAGCGCGATGCGTACGTATTTCATCTCGATCTAACAATGGCACATTATTATGTCAGATAAAGACAAGACATTCATGAACTTACGGCTGGCTGGAGCTCGTCGAGTGTACTCCGAACCAAGTCTTGAAACCTTGAAGAGAGCGTAAGTACGGGTCTATACAAAAGTATATTTCTAGAACAGCTCGGAAAATAAACTAGGAAGGTCCGGGCATTGTAAACAGGAAAGTGGGCCACAATGTAATGCGATAAAATTGCCGCACAATAACATATAAACCACACATTGAGGATGTTGGAGACGGCGAGGTTCGACAAGAAAATGTCACTGACTCCTAATATATCACTACAAATGTTCAACTTCAATGCCAGTGAGCAATTGAAAATAAAGAAATTGCGAGAATGCAAATTACATTGCGAAAAAACTTTGCGGGAAATTTCATCTTGGTTCGCGACAACCAACTCGACCGCTTATTCCGGGGAAGCGATCCGGAACAATGGATGCGATACTTCGGGAATACGCTAAACAAACAAGCAAACACGTGGAGCCCTTGTGTGAAACTGTCGTTTTTGTCCTAACTTGTCCTTTTTGTTGGAAAGTGTTTTCGGTTGATCTTCGAGCCAATTCAATTACACGCGAACAAGTAGGACGTTAATTTTTTTTATTTTCACAAGATCTTGACATTCTACGTGATTGTGCTAAATGTTACTAAATCTCCAAAATAATTAAGCCGTAAATAAAAAACCACCTTTTACAAAATAAAAAAGCCCGAAGCAAATCTTAGTTTTTGTTGAAAATAAAATTCAAACTCTCATTATTGATCCGCCCGTCGACGAGACGATTGTTTGCATGTTATTTATTGATCCGCCTGTCAGACTCTCATTCATGCATCATATTTATTGATCCGCCCTTCGCCGAAACAAGGTCACCATCTTTTGTTCTTTTGGCCGTCACCGGATGTATCATGGTGTCGTGTGCATTGGGTTAGACTATATAAGGTCAATGAGTTTTAGTTTTAAGTTAGTTGTAGTAAAGCTGCCATATGAGCAACATCTCCCGATTAATTACCATAAGTTGTTTTATTAAATAAACGTTTCGCATAGCAAAAATCAAACTTGGCTAAAATTATTTAACAGTTTTATTTCCAGAAAAAAATCGAGGCACATCAAAAAAGCACCAAGCACCAACTTGAACCAAAGTTATTAGTATTTAGTCATCAGTTATCACGTATCAATAAGGAGATACTGCCTAATACAATTCTGACTGATACTTTGGTGGTTCACTTCTTGGCTTCACTAACTGATATTAACACTTGCTTCCACCCACCTCTCAAATTTGTCTGAGACTTCACCACCATTGTAGCCCTCTCTTCCCGCCCGTAATGTCATAAGAGAAATTTCCGTTCATATTTCCCCTATTACGTTTTCTAACCTCAAAGCTGAACGGCGTCCGTCCAATCATAAGTTCATGTCGTATCACATATTTCCCCGGAGTTTTTCGCCCTCTCCTCCTGTCAATTTTCTTCCAAATTGTCTTTAGTTAAGCGACCGTTTTCGCTGTAACGGATCCGCTTTGATGTCCACGAGAGCCTGAAAACGTCAAAATCCCGCCTCTATTTCGGCATAATTTTTCCGCCAGCATCCCGGAAAAATTCAACATCAAAACATGGCGGCAACAGCTGCGGCGTCAGCTAACGAATAGTCATGAGCGAAATGTTCTAATAATGAGCAGCAGATGTTCGTGTGAATGATTTCGTCGGAAACACGTTAATATGTTGCGAATTTCTCCTGCCTTCCTCTGTAATTTCGAGTGAGTTGGGGATGGCAACTTTCGGAGCGCCTCGTTTGCAGGACCATGTTGCGATTTCTTCCGGTTGTTTTCGATTAATCCGAAAGGGGGTGGACGAGATAAATAAACAGTTAATTAATTTAATTTAAGAAATATTGTATCGTGAACACGGAACGTTTTCCGATAGGAAATAATGAGAAATATTAGGTGTTCTTGAATTATTAAATCGAAGGCGAAAATGATGCCCTGAAATGGGTCAAGCGATTTCCCTCGTAGCGGGTCGGTTCCCTAGACACTGCAGATGTGAGGAATTCGAGGCAGGAATTGTAAGGGGTGAATAGCGGAACGCAAGAAGGGTCCGCTTCTATGGAGAAATGTGGAGGCCGGTCGACAGAATGAGAATTAATGGAGAGTATTTTTCTTGCTTTAAACTGATGGTAAGATGTGGCCGGTTCTGAATGCGGAAGCCTCCCGCCTGTAAACTCGCAGATAATGACGGTATAGAGGTTTTTTTTAATATTGCGACAGGAAGCCGGACCAGGTCCAGGTGGTCCTTCGAGTGATTTATGGTTGCGCTACCGGAGTAAACTGCGTAATATGCAGACTTGAGAGATAAATAATGGAATGGGCTCATCATTAGCAGATTCTCGAAATAATCCACTTACGGTAAGAGTGCTGCGTAAGCGTGTTAGGGGATTAGATTTCGTGCGTGTGGCAGTCTTGCACAATAACTCCAAGCGTGCATGGCCTACAAACTTCCCTGTTATGTCTGCCAAAAAGCCCACTAGAAATGCGTGTACGCTTTTCGGCTCGACTGGGAATCAAGAACAATTTTTAAGTCCAGATTTAGGATAGTTCCATTTCGTTCCGAGTAAGCGGTCTAAAAACCCTCCCCCTTAACTCATACAAATTGGCCATAAAGGAGGAACGTTGTAGCCACTTTTAAGCGACAACATCGAAATGAAGCAATTACGTCACCGCAGAAAATGCCCAATCGCACCTTTTTCCGAAAATAAAATTAAACGTCACTTGTTGCGGCCCGGAAACAAAGAGGACCGTAACAAAGGTAAGCCTAGCCTTGCTAGATCCGCATATGAGGGTGGCCGTAATCCGGACACATGCGACCATTATGAACCCAGTTCTCGGCCGCTCGGGATTACTCATATGCGAACGTATATTAAGCGGATTTTTAGATTAGCAATATAATTAAATCTAAGTCCCCGAAGTGAGAAACAGCGGTTTCAGCAGTTTTCAGCTATTTTCACTGCTTCCGGGCTTTCCGATGTGTTTATTAAAATGACTCCTATTAAGAGTATTTAATTCACCAAACACACAATTGCTTTCATTGCAAAAGCGGGGGACGCGATTTCGCCCTCCGGTTCAACCGGCGAGTTATTAAGCGCTGCCTGGAAAATGTTGAATGATGATTCGCCACCATCAAATTTCGAAATTTCTACAGCTCCCCGCCGCAAGCAACAACTTTTAACACAGCAATATTTTAAGTTGAACGGTCCAAATCAAAATCTGAAATAAGCTTAATTTGAGTCCTGCAATTAAACACATAAAACGACGGCAATTTCACCAGCAACTCTTAAATAAACAAAAGCTTGAATACTTTAAACTTCTGATGAGTAAAATAAAACAGTGAAATTCAAAAATGACTGACTTCAAAGGCAGGTTTTCCAGTCCACGTAGTTAGTTATGAATTTGCTTAGTGAAGAATGTCGATTGATATACCAGGTGCCTCAATACTATAGGGGTCACCCTCAGAATGAACACTAGATTTAAAGTCGAAATTGTCAAGTTTGAAATATTTATAGATAGAACGTATTATAGTCAACTACAAAATTTAACTGTTTTTTAGTTACGCAAAAATGGAGCGTAACAATGCATAAGACTAGACTTTGGGTAACATTTTACTTTAGAAAAATAAACATTGTCAGAAGAATAATTGTTCTATAGGCTGGCAAAATAAATTGAATTTGAAATTGAATTGAAATCAATAAAAAAATAGATTTAAATGCACAGTAAAAAGTGCTCGTAAATAACTATTCCTTACCTTCAATGGATATTGGTTAATTTTTTATAACTTTTTTTCTAATATGGTTTTTATCTAAAATTATGATGTCAAGGTATATAGAAAAAAATTTGTAACTTTTGAACAAAATATCGTATAGAAGCGTTTTATACTATTCTACATAGAGCATGTTTTTCACTTCTAGAAAAAAAGTTGACTTTGACTAAATTTTATTGATTGAGTTTTTATAATTTTTTTTCTAATATCGTTATCATCCAAAATTATGATATCAATATATAAAGAAAAAAATTTGTAACTAAAAAAAAAAATATCGTATAGGAACGTTTTATACTATTCTACATAGAGTATATGTTTCTCACTCCTGGAAAAAAAATTGACGTTAACTAAAATTTATTGGTTAATTTTTTATGATTTTTTTTCTAATATAATTTTCATCCAAAATTATGATGTCAAGGTATAAAGATAAAAATTTGTAACTTTTGAACAAAATATCGTAAAGAAATGTTTAATACCATTCTGCATAGAGTATGTTTTTCACTTCTAGAAAAAAAATTGACGTTGACTAAATTTTATTGATTAATATTTCATAATTTTGTTTCAAATATCGTTATCATCCAAAATTATGATATCAACGTTTAAGGAAAAAAATTTGTAATTTTTGAACAAAATATCCTACAGAAGCGCTTTATACTATTCTGCATAGAGTATGTTTCTCACTTCTAGAAAAAAAATTGACGTTGACTAAATTTTATCGGTTAATTTTTTATGATTTTTTTTCTATTATCGCTTTTATCCAAAATTATGTCAATTTATAAAAAAAAAACTTGCAACTTTTGAACAAAAAATATCATATAAAAGCGTTTTATACTATTCTACATAGAGTATTCTGGGAAAAAAATTGACGTTGACTAAATTTCATTCATTAATTTTTTATGATTTTTTTTCTAATATAATTTTTATCCAAAATTATGATGTCAAGATATAAAGATAAAAATTTGTAACTTTTGAACAAAATATCGTAAAGAAATGTTTAATACCATTCTGCATAGAGTATGTTTTTCACTTCTAGAAAAAAAATTGACATTGACTAAATTTTATTGATTAATTTTTCATAATTTTGTTTCAAATATCGTTATCATCCAAAATAATGATATCAAGGTTTAAGGAAAAAAATTTGTAATGTTTGAACAAAATATCAAATATCAAGCGCTTTATACTATTCTGCATAGAGTATGTTTCTCACTTCTAGAAAAAAAATTGACGTTGACTAAATTTCATCGGTTAATTTTTTATGATTGTTTTTCTATTATCGCTTTTATCCAAAATTATGATGTCGATTTATAAAGAAAAAAACTTGCAACTTTTGAACAAAAAATATCGTATAGAAGCGTTTTATACTATTCTACATAGAGTATTCTAGGAAAAAAATTGACGTTGACTAAATTTTATTCATTAATTTTTTATGATTTTTTTTCTAATATCGTTATCCTTCAAAATTATGATGTCAAGGTATAAAGAAAAAAATTTGTAATTTTCGAATAAAATATTATATAGAAATGTTTTATACCATTCTACGTAGAGTATGTTTTTCACTTCTAGAAAAAAAATTGACATTGACTAAATTTTATTGGTTAATTTTTTATGATTTTTTATTATAGTTTTGTTATCAAACAAAATTATGATGTCAAGGTATAAAGAAAAAAAATTGTCAATGCCAGTAATGCACAGTAAAGAGTGCTCGTAAATAACTATTCCTTACTTTCAATGGACAATGTCGTTAGATCTTATCATATTTCATTTTGTAGGTTCAAACCAAAAATTCAACAAACATTAAATATGAAAACAGCGTTTAAAGCAGGATTAATTTCAAAGTTTATCTACTTTTGACAAAATGATCAACATCCTATTTAATTTTCTGTTGTTTTTCGATGTCCTTTAGTTTGTCTCTTTCCTTTCGCTACTTAGGTATTATCCAGATCTCAAAAAGGGGTTTGTTTATTATTCTAATTTAATTAATCCAAGCTGTTTTGCAATTCTCTTCTGTTATTTATGGCATCTATTAAGCTTTCCACTGACCCTTCAATACATCCTTTCAGAGACTTTCGCCTTCAGTTTAATGGTATCTTGGTTCATCCATCCATGTTTCTTGATTATGATTATGTCTGGCTAGGTTTAGTTGATTGTTATTTCTATCACTTTTGTAGTTATCTTTTACATTTTAATGAGTACATTATGTAAATAGTTCTATGCCCAATAAGTGGACTGAATTATATTAAAAGACGTCTATACTACGTATAAACTTTAATCAAATACAATTTTCCTTAATGGCACCTTATTATTAATAGGTAGTTAAAATAACAGAGTACTCTTGTTAATTTTTTAACCAAATTAATAATTGCGTCTGGCCTTTAGTCCTACAGTAAAAAATTCAAAGGGTGAATATTTACAAGAATAATTCTCTAAGTAAAACTTAAATATTTTAAGAACCCATCGAAATCAGTAAACAATCAAATTAGCAAAATTTGTTCAGAGTTCTTAATGTAGATCTTTATTTGCACTCTTATAAACATTTCAAAAGGCCTCAGTCCAACACAAAAACGCGATAAATATTTCCAGAGCATTAAATGGAACGTGCATAATTTAGCAGTTTTTAAAAGGCTTCCATTATTTACCAAAGAAATAATTCAAATGAGTTCAAAGTACAATTATTTCGAAAATTGCCGTCAGTCTTTAAATCATCGTACCTGAAGATCAAATCGTTCATGCTCGTAATACCAACAGAAATATTTATATAGTTCCGCGAGTTCAATTAGTGGCAGATTTAAGAAATTTACAAGCAAATGCATTTCAACACCAAACTGAATAAATTTCTCATTCAAATAGCTTCGCTGGGAGGATGAATTAATTAATAAACCTAATTGGCTGCCCGCCTCACCATTCTTCTACTTATTTCTTTGCTTAGTTTTCTTGATTGGGGATATTTTCGAGTTAATTAGTGCCACCTCTTTTCTCGCCAATTTCACCTCGATTCTAGAACTTAAAGTATGCCAAAATTCTTGCAACAGGGTTGATGGTATCAATTTTGCCAAACAATTTCAGGCGGCCTAAATGTTGATTGCAGAGAAAAGTTCCCTGCATGCCTCACGCTTTTACAGGGTAGTAAATGGGATACTTCACTGTCCTCCGTTGTTAATACGGTTTTCTTTGATAGTTCAATTACCGAAGTAATAGGTACAAGAAGAAATGTTATGTGGGCGGAACCAACAGGAATACCGGAAGAGTAAGTGGCGTGTTTTCAAAGCTGCCAATCAAATTGGAGGACTCTTCTGAAAATAAAGCTTCGCTGTGAGTCCATCATCAATGTCGTCCACTTTCCTGCTTTAACTTTCATTTTCATGGTAACCCGATTCCGTGAGTTTAATCGAAACGGTTTTTGGAAGTGCGTTGTTCTGGATCGATCAGTCCTGTTCAAAATTCTGTAAGCGCTTTTCATCGTGAGTTATTCAGCGCGAACTTTGCAAATAGTTTTGATAAATCGATTTCGTAAACATCTCAATATTCGCGTTAAGACCAGCCAACGCAGTGGCTAGATAGGTGAATTTATCTTGTTGCCTTTCGGTTCGAGGACGATCGCTTTAGGACATTTCGAGGAAATCCCTTCGCTAGAACACGCCTGGTCTGTTACAACCACTTACAGGATCTATAACGCGAGATGTAGCTTCGGCAGTATTCACAAAATAAAAGCAACTATGTCGAGGCTCGATGTAATATTTACAGTATTTGATGCGTCGCATCTAACTTTTAGATTGACTTTGGGAATAAATTTGCAACCTCCCATAACCTGTGCTCACAATATCGAGCGTTATCGCTTATTTAAGTTTTCTTAGTCACCAGGGAAACTACTTTGTCGTTTTATAGTGGGGCGGTAGATAAAAAATGATGCTGATTTTATTTCTTCGTCGCTGTACTTTGTAGTCCTCATAATGTGCAGGAACTAAAGTTAATGGAGAATTTTAATGCAGCCGTAAACTCTTTATTTATTTAGGAAATACAAGACCGTAATAAATTTGCAAACTGTATACAGTCGTTTTCATAATTTCAGCACAACTCAATTTTGGAGCGATGCAAAGCTAAGCTTTGTCGGAACGTTACAAACAAACTAATGTTGTTCTGTTTCATGTTTCATACATGGAAAAAGATTTATGGTAATTAATTAAGCCGGGTCAATTACACTAAAATAAAGCGTCGATACACCGACTTGTCAATTCCAGCCGGAATTAATGACCGATATAATAAACATCGACGTTAGAAGATTTATTGGAAATTAATGTCGAAATTTATGATACTTTTTTATCAGTTTGTCGAATTCATTAAGCCGCCTGACTATTTATCACGTCGTAATTTACCGAGACCCCGTCTGCGGTGCTCCTTCAATAATCGCTCGTTTTTTCTCGTTGAACAAAGTAATTCTTTCAATTTCCGGAAGAACTCTTGCAATTAAAAAACTTTGACATTAAGGGGTTGAAATTGCGGAGGCATAAAATATGCACTTGTTCATTACTCGCCTTATTATTAAGGACTATTAGTTAAAGACTGCCTGTTCGTTTAGCCGGCCTCCACGGAGTTTTAAGCGGGGTAAGCTTAGTTTTTCAAGTGGCGGCCTTATTAATAATTCACGGATCTCTGAAACGTTTAAGACAGCCGTTTTCCCGAACTCACAAATCTTTCCTAATTTAAGTTGCCCCGTGCGACGTATCTTTCTATTTACCTCCAACCACCACCTGCTACCGCGGGCCTTCGTGACGCCATGACCCGAAATAGAGAAGTACAATCGAAATTAAAGCACTTTCTGGGGCGTGGGCCTTAACCTAAGCCTTATAAAAAACTATACTAAAATTCTACTGTCAGTTTCATTACAAATTTGAATTTAAGAACGAATGTGATGCTTGTGATGGTAATATCGCGCAACGTCGCAAATGGCGGAGGCGCCGGGTGAATCAAATTATATTATTAATTTTAATTTTAAAATTAAAATGCTGCCGTCTAGCTATACGTACAAAAAAGACTCAATTACTAAGATTCTTTATTACTAACTTGATATACTAGCTTTATGGATAAATTTAAGATAAACGTTTGAAACTTTCAGAGTAACAGCAATTTTACGTAGAATCTGGTCCCAACTTTATGCTATTTTATATTTATGTGTATCCATGTCATGATAAAAACTGGCATTTGAAACTGAAATCTAACCTCACTTTATCTACAAAAAGCGCATTGTACTACTGCCGTCATATTAATCTGAAAGACGTTCAAAGCTGAGAAGCAGATTTTGTCCAATTTTTATTAGATTGCAACGGGCTTCCACCGAGGGTTTGTCAGTTTTATAACAATATGGGACTTGGACTATTACTTTTATAATTTACAGAGAATTTTACGGTTTCTAACATTGTGCTGTAAATGATTTACTCACACAGCTATTTTCAAGACGTTCAGATTAATATGGCGGGAGTGGTACGTAGTACGTGGTCGGTAAGTTTTTCTAAAAATGCTCAAGATCAATGAAGAGTAGGCTAAACCTAAACCAGGTAAAAAAAACTGGGTCTCGCATAGAAGCATTTTCGATTCACTCACTAATTCACGAGAGATCTAGAAAATTTAAGAACGAGCACATAATTATAGTACCACTAAAAGAATGGGAAGAAAGCTAAACAAGACAACATGACCGTCTTTATACCATATAGATTCCCAAATAACACCAGACATCCCATGGATATCCGCTGAAAATCCCAATTGTCACCTGAATGTTCTATCTTTTTTTGTATATCCCTGAGATATGCAAAACAGTACATTCCCAAATGGAATGTCCCCGGGATGTTCGCAATGGGACCGTTCAAACTAAGATATCTCTTGGATATCTTTTTTAGTATGTACAATTTAAGATGTCCCCATGACATTCTAATTGGTATACTTTTCTCTTTCTTTGTATTTAAATATTAAAATATTAAACAAATTTAAACGCAAAATCTTGTGGAGCCATAAATTCGAGTGCGCAAGTTAATCAATATAAAATTAATTAGATGTGTAGAATTAAACGCATGTGCATAAAATACATCTTGGAATGCAATATTCATAGAACCCTAGAATTTTGGTTTTTGTGATACTTAATCATAATTTACTTAGATACTGCTGTTTTTCCGCTAATCTGAATAAGTCATCGGTTAAAAATCTTGCAAATGTTTCCTACCCAAGAATCTTGTTATCAAATTGTAGATACTCTTATGGATGGGTTAAGATCAAGCAAATTAGAAAGGTAATTTGTTATGATAAATCTTCGTCAAGAATTAAGGCGGGAAAATGTTTCTACATTGGGGTGGATACGTGAAGAATGTATGCTCCTGGTCAAACAGAAATCGTGAATTTTATCTTCGTTTCTCACATGACAGCCACACTCTTCTATGAAGTTGTAACATTTTTTGGAGACCATTTTACTGCACCTGATGTTCGAAGGGTCGTGTCGTGTACCTACCTGCTATTAGTGCTATTAACAATCTACACAACAACAAAACTCGAAATTTGGCCAGCATTCCCTCGAGTAATTAAAAATTTAGGTATTGACTGACTCATAGTTGCACATTTTGTAGGAAACGCTAATTACGCCTCGCCAGTTCCCGGTTACAATATCCAGAACTCCAACAAAACCATAGGTTCCCGCAATAATCCCGCGTTCCAAGTGTCCCGTTAGGTTAGACCAGACGCAATTTTCAAGGTTTGCTAGCTACGGGCTTTTGGTTTGGTAGTTTGGGGCATTCAATTTGTTTTCATTCGACGACAACGCTCTTCTTGGTTCGGTCACGGTTTTAACTTGCTTATATTTTTGTACCAGTGAATGTTTATTGGTTCTTCCTTGTTTCGTGTTAAATAAAATATTTGGGTAAGTAGACATTAAAAGAATTAATGCGAATTTTGAACGACTGTTTCTAAAGCTTTGCATCGCTGCGGCCACTTTTGACTTTGTTCGGTCCCGCCCGAAGAACGTTATCAGTTATCATTCTGCTACTTACGACAACAATTTGGTAAGTTTCAATTATTTTAATTTTTTTTTTTTGCAGGAATGCCTGAGGAAATCCACAAATATGTACCTATTAGCATACAATGTATTTTTTATGATTTGTAATTTCCTAATAATATGTATAATGAATAATAAGACATGAAAATTCCAGTGTACTAATAATATCTTTACAAAATGCTGAAAGTATCCATGCAGAGTACACCTAATGTCTTTTAAGTGTACTAGTAATATCCTTACAATATGCTGGTAATGTTCTTTAAGTATGCGGAAAGTATCCATGCAAGGTACTTCTAATGTCCTTTAAGTATTTCTATGAGGTACTGGTAATGTACTGGCATTATCCCTACAATGTCCTTATAATGTTCAGAAGAACATTCCTAGGATATCCATAGGACAGTACAAAGTGGGACATCTGGACATAGATGTACCGGGTACCTTGAGAGGATATCCCCTAAATATCTTACGGACAGTTTGGTGCTATCTGGGTTAGGATCAACAAGGTGCAAAAAGAAAACACCTCAAAAGCAAGCCTCAAACTAAAAGGAGTTTCTGAGCGTGCTTTATAAGAAATTGAGTTCTGAAAATTACACTTAAAATTGTCAGGATTTTCTTGGTGTAGGTAATTAGAGGCAACAGACAGAGAAATGCGCTCGACCGTTCTCGCCAACATAAACAATGAGATTTGTAAAGACTGAAGCCGCGGTCTGGAGGGCTTTCTGCCGTTATACTATTTGAGTTATCGGTCCCCGAGTGCCTAGTAAAATTTGATGCAATGCCGCCGTTCTTAGACAGGTTTCCACTTAGAAACGATTTCGCCGAAAGTTACTGCCTGACGCCGCCTCAATCGATAAATTTCGCGTCCGGCATTTTGAATTGTGATGAAGACAATGTTGCAGTTGCCGGAGAGTTGTAAATATAAACGCGCTAGGAGCTTTCACTGCCTGGGAGATAAGGGGGAACGAGCGCTCTCCTCCAAGGCCGAGTTTACGACCCTATTTTATTTGGTTGTTCAACTCGCGCTCATCTGCCGAATACTTGCTTTATTACAGGTTGAATGTCAATTCTAATTCGTTTAATTTACGACGTACGTGCTCCATTGCGGCCCGTACATAAAGAAATACAATTATTCAATTCCGGCCGGTTTTATGATTTTCTTTTGATTTAAAACAGGGTCGTAACAGAATAAAGCTCCCGCACGTAATTTCGATAAAATCCGAATTCGTCAGATGATTTACTGCCGCCCCTCGCGTTGCGTGATATCAAATATTCAAATGCCTTTGTTCAATGCTAATAAATTAGGTGGTGTATTTGATTGCTTTTCTCACGTCGTTGTTGAGTTTGCTCAGCACATAAGCTGTCGTCCTGTCATTTCGCGCTCCCAACGAGAAGAACTCGTTTTTATGGTCGCGATAGCGGGTTGTTGATGTATTCGCTATATCAGCATAAATACCTCCGCTAGCACCATCTGCTTTTAGTTTCCAATAACATTTCGATGATCAGACCGGGGGGGTTTGTGACAACTTTCGAGTTTAATTGACGGTTTACGGCCACCGAATTGACGAAGAGGGTGGCGAAAAAACGGAAAAACACATGCGAACGTACCTATGTCAGATGCGAAGAAGAGAACCGGTTGTTTCAGTAAACAAGGGGGATGACAAGCCGATATCAATTCCGGCTTGTCTTGCCTATAATAACGTGACTTCGGTCTAGGCCCCGGGTGTATTTAGGGCCTTGCGTAAATTAAGGCGGCACTAAATCAACTTGGCTTGGGTGCCAAAAGTGGTCGCGGCCGAAGCGGGCCAACATTCAAGCAATCCGCCGATCAACCAATTTGTCTGATAACCCACAGAGAAGGGGGTTTGCAGTTTAGAAAAACTTTTTGATATCAAATAATTGGCCTACATGTTCACACACCAAAGGGTTAGACAGTATTGAGTTTGGACTTGAACATCGGTAAATCTAATCATCAGATCGTTCGGATGTTAAACGTAGATATCTGGTATCACAGCAGGTTTCTTCACCTTAATGTAACATCTCAATGATCGGTTTGGAAATTTATTTCTAATTGTTATCCAAATTATAGGCGATTAAAGAAGCGATTTAATTCATTACCTACGTCAAAGTTTTGACGAAGGGTTGACGTGATGTGACAGTAAAATATTTCTAACAACTCCAGTAATATTTTGGTACATTGCTGTAAATCTGCTATCTCATTTTAGTGAATTAAAATGAGACAACAACAAGGGTACGAGATAAAGGTCTACACCCACTGAAGCTCACCACGCATAGAATAACTTGAATAAACTTGTTGTCTGAGAGTACGAGAAAGAGAAAGAGAAAAAAGACAATAGAATACGCGTGTTGCAGGTGTTATACTTGGCATTTATATGACATCATGGAGTTGTTAGAAAAATTCTACTATAGCAGTACGGCAGCGATTTGACGTAAAACTATGTTGACCTACTGAAGACTTTGTCAACGGCATCTTGAGTTGCAGAACTTTTAACATTTTGTCAACTACTAATGTCATATTAACTTTTGCTTTAACATTGAGTGCACTAATATTGAGAGTAATTGTTACAAAAATGGGTTCAAATAGTAGAATTTACCTGCAAAAATAATATTACGAACTTGCATTTGTGTATTTAAAATTCTGAAATTAAAAAAAGGGCAAGTTTCTAGGCCATCTTGAGCACTTTTGGAGTATTGAGCGTCACCGTCAAGCAGCTTCAACAACAGCTTCCGGATTTTAAAACAGCGCTATCTGGCCCTCAACCGCCCATTTAATTCCACTTGGCCTCTATCCGAGTAGATTATTTTTTATTGCGTTAGATTTAAAATTTCGTTTTTTCCGCTTACCCGTCGTTCCGATCTAGCGTCCTTGGCGTCCTGAAATATGGTTAGGGCGTCGCGAGGGTTCCATTGTGAAGTCCCGGATCGATGCCGGTGATCAGTGGCATATTTGAGCGAATTGAAAACTTCCGGATTTCCAACTTGGCTAATTTTAACGTTGAATACAAGACGAGGCGACACTAGCGAGACAGAAATTTCCGCCAACTTGCAATCCTCATGCACAATTTACTTAATGTTGCATCAGTGGTGGTGTTCCGGAAATCGTGCAACTTTTGCAAGAAGTGTCTGTCGCTGAGGTCTGCGCTACGGGAAGAATGTTCCATAAAGAAAACGGTTGTACGTCCTGGTAATTGTTTTTATTAAGGTGGTAGCAGGAACAGTTCCGGTTGGCATTATCCGCAGACAATTAAGCCCGATATAGGTATAGTCGGAGCTGGCTTCAGATTTTCAACCCGTAAGACGCCCGCTTGCTAATAAAAGCTTGGCGGCTTCGTTATCCTCGACCTCAACTTTCAGGAATATGAGACATCAAAGTACTCGACAAAGTATTTAATGAAGTCTCCAACAAATTTTGAGACGTTACAAAATCTCCTACGAGGACAAATAAATAAAGAATTTTTTATATGTTTTCAATTTGATAAGTTGTAAAAATATTGATTTTTATTAATTATTAACAATAGACAAAAAGCTTTTTTTCTGCATATTTTCTAAATCTCAACGCATTTGATATTATAGTTGTTATGAATTTCCATTGCAACGGTTTGAGTACCTACTTCGTACGTGTTTGTGTGGCCATAACATTACCGGAATTAATCTATCGTACTTAGTCAGCATCACAGCACTAATCCATAATGAAACTGAAACAGTCACTGGAACCGAACCCTGTTCATTGAAACACTGCTATGTAATGAATGATACGTAATTTTGCAATTTAATTAGTTTAATTGTTATCGCAACCAATTAATACGAGCCACCCCAACGGTCACACTGCTGCAGAGCCAATCACGTCCGACAGAAACGAGACATAATGAATTGGTGCAACTTGTGGCTTAAGTAATACCGGAAATTGAAATTCCGCACAAATAAATTTTTTTACAGTTTGCTGTTGTTTTCATTTGTGAGATTATCTTAGGCAAACATTACTGTTGTGAAGCTTTTAATTGAAAACATTGGAAATGTATTAGAATGATCGATTTTCAGTTGGAATTGTAGCGGCGAGTTTTAATTAAAGCGAATCAGGGGAACGTTTGAGTCTCAACAGTGATTTCAATTGACAGTTTTACTAAAAGCATTCCGAAAACTGCACGACAATATTACGAAGTTTGTTTCAGGGTGAATGGCGTTTTGCAATAACCAAAGTAGTTGCAGTTAACCCACTTCTCGAAACTTGCCCATTATCCCCGATCCATTAGGGAGTTGTAAAGAATATTATATCTGGCTATAACTAACTCAACATGTCAACTCAATAATTTTGATAAGTTTAGTTGAGGAAGGTAATCAACCCCCCATCTCCCCGGCGTTGCACAAAGTTCGGGAAAATTATTGTAATAAAATCTAAATTTTGACCTACTTCATAAGAAATTAAACAACTAGTTCTATAGTTCTATTGTAATTGCCACAAACAGTAATAAGAATAACCTACTTAAGTTTACGAAAATATATATGAATTTGGGTCGTATTTAACAGTCTACCAAACTTACCCAATATTTTCATACAAAAAAAATACTTTAATTTCCCAAAAATACTAAATGCAAAATTAAGAAAATACATAATCTTAAAGCGACAACCAAGTATTGAAATAATGCTGGCCTCTTATATATTTTGTTCGCCAAAATAACTTTTGTTGACCATAAATACTAAATGTTCACCAAATTTTATTCCGCATTAAATTTTAACATAATACCCAGATATTTAATTTTCGACAGTGTCTTATATTATTTAGCAGTTAAAAACACTATTTGTTGATCAAAAATACACAAACAATAAAATGTTGTGCAAATGGTAAATAATTTTATGCAAAATTATAGATGTAGATGTGCTACGGCAACGAAAATAACAGTAAAAATAAAAGTGGTTTGCACAAAAAAAGATATTGATTTCTGTAATATATAAATGCTTTGCTGTAATTGGCTTTTTGAAAATTCCGAAGTCGGTAAAGTAAATAATGACCGCATTATGTAAAACGTAAAACTTCTTTTAGTGGTAATTTCAAATCGTGCTTTTAAAAAAGAAATTACAGGGCCCTGAACTGACCTTGTACAAAACTTTTTTCGTGTGCCTCTTCTCTAGAAGCGCAAGCGGCAAGGAAAGATGGGCGAGCATATTTCATTTTTAGAGTAATAGAATAATTATTTGACGCACAAGTAGTTTTTTTTTTGAGAAACACTAAATATAAATGGATAGTGCAAATATTTATTATGTACAGCACGGACGCGTAACTTGAGCCTTCTAAATTTGGTGAACATTTAGTAAAATTGATATAGACATACAGAATTTAAAATGTAAGCAATGGTAAAACAATACGCAGCATAGTTATTTTAGTGGTGATGTCCCCATTTTCTGATGTATAATAATTTGGGTTTCATTTAGAATTTTTGATGCTCATTAAATTTTCTGGTGGACAGTGCAAGGGATGTATGGTTTAATTTGGTGTACATTATATTTGTTCCCTGTGAATTTTATAAAATTACTTAAAATTGTAGAATTTTGAATTAAAATAGAGATTTGAAATCTTCGGTAATATGAGTCATAATATCGCCAAGTCCTGGCTTTTTCAGCTAGCAGTAGATTATTTTGCGAAGGAGGGAAGACCTTACGCTCAGTTATTCGTTATTGCACCAACATTTATAAGACAGTTGTTGAGCATCATTTTAGACTTGATGAATGGAATAGATTATCATTCATCAAACAGCTTGTAGGCGCTTTTTGACGACCTTTATCCTCCATTTATTTTTAATTCCATAATAACATTTTTTTAGAACTAGGAAAAATTGTTCCATTCCAAATATTATTAGAAGATGATTAATCTATTTGAAAAAATGTTAGCTTAAAAAGTTGTAATTTTATAATAATATGGACTATTTCTGAATGACGTTTATAACCATTTTAAAAGGTATTTTAGCTCACATTGCATGAAATATGTGTAATTTAACCAAATATTTAAATGCCAATGCGAAATAAAATACTCCCATGTTCCCAATATTGAATAATGTTAAAATAGAAAATGGTTTATAAACTGTTAAATACCTTAATAATATATTAATTAACGTAATATTTGTTGCTTTTGATGTTCAATTCCTGAAAATGGCAACATTTTAATTGACAATTCCAAAATTTGTATAAAATAATAGTAACAACGCATATGTATATAAAAAAATACGTTATGGTACCTATTAGAATGATTATAAAAATAAAACTAAATTATTGTAATATTTAGAGACATTTGCTGTCTTAATTAGCTGTTAATTTTATTTCTCCCTGATTTTGTTCGACTTTTAAAATCTGTAAACCTCAGCCTCGGAGGTGATCTATTTTTGAAGTCGATCGGTCAAGTACCATTAAAAAAACAGTCGTTTGAATTTGGTGATAAATCGAAAAGTTATTATTCAAATTAGCTAACAAAAAGTGTGCTGAATATTTCAATATTAACAAACTTTATATTTATTATGACAATAAAAATTATTCAAGTTAGGTATAATAATAAATAATAGCATCCTCCTGTTTACAAAACTTTCCATAATTTTTTTAGTTTGTTTCGCGTTCTTAAACACACAGAGATAGAGACGTAATATGAAAGCAGAAAACGCCCAACTTTAGTTAATTCGCCAAAATGAGAAATACGAACCAAAATGCTATTACCCACCTAATACTTTATACAAATTTGTCTGAAAAGTAAAGAAGGATAAAGTGCAATATTTAAATTTAAGAGTAAGTGTCTAGAACTAGGATTAATTCTTATCCTGCGGACGTGAATAATATGTATAGGTACAAATAGGTAATTTTTGTGGACTTCAAACAATTCTTTATTAATTTGGATGCGATCAATACAAGCTAAATCCTAGAACACCCCAACCATATTTAACACTGAATGGGAATTTCTTGTGGGCAGATACTGCAACGCTTATCTAGTTTATATGTGAACTGAAATGTGGTGGTGTAAGAAATAATCGTAAGCCCGTGGAAAGCTTTTCTCCACAGAGCCGTGAAATCCGAAATAAACCCTCTTAAGATATTTAGCAAATGACGTGTTTTGAAAGGAGTTCAAGGTGATGTGTCAACTCGAAATAATTGCCTCTCTCCGTTGAATCGATGATATTTTTTGCAATTTCGGCGACAGATATTAAGAAGTTTGGAAGCTGGAAGCTCTTTTAAAGCTCTGTTGCGTGAAAGCTGATATTCTGTGTAAATATTTTATAACTGTACTCAATATTCAGTTATATTCTATATGTGTCACGGCGCGATACGCTTGAAATTTTAATGCTGCGGGGCATGAGCATATCAGCGAAATTCATTCCTGGAGGAGGTAGTGATAAAGCTCTGCTAGGCGTTGAATTTTAAGCCGTGAAAAATGGTACGGTAAGCACATAAAATAATAAGCTTTCGCGTTTCTTTGGACCGAATGCCGCAAAAACACCCCAAAACACTTTCGGAACCTTTCCGGTGTAATATCGTTGGAAAACAAGATCATTAGACTTATTGACCCTTATTTCGAACAGTAAACATTGTAAAAGCATCGGAAGCGCGGAAGGTAAATCAGCCTCCTGCTGCCCCGCACCAGTCGATATTTTGTCCTGCCGGTTGGTGGCGGGATTTGGCCGAAGCTATCCTGCAGAGCCCGATGGATTGCTATCTAAACAAATTGACGCGGTCGGAACGGTGACTTACATAATGCATGCCGGATCAGGAACGGTAAGTAGGGTATCTACCCTGCCGATAGGGTGATGTATTGCTTTTACTTATTATTTGTGTGCGCCATAAAGCCTTGCGACCCGGTAGATTTTCGGGCTAAATAGAAACGGACGTCGGACCATCCCTTAACATTTCCTTCATCCGAAAAACTCTTTGTCGGTTTTCAATAAAAGCTCCCCGAGAGCTTTCTTTAAAATAATTACTAAACTACTAGATTTATCTAGTTTTAACTCAAGATCTAGTGATACTAATAAGACCGCGATTGTGAATCAATGAGAAAAAAAACATCCAATCAAATCGAAAAAACACTTCGAATTCGATTAATGAACGGAAGGGTGGAAAATCTCAATAAAAACAGTTAATTAACAACTCGAAGGTTCACGGTTTGTTTAGTACCTAATAAACGCTGTTTTTGCATGGAATCGAAATTAAAAATTGTTGGGTGAAAATCCGGAGAATTTATATATTTTGGGCGTAAATTTCTAGCTCCATCAACTGCGCGCCAGTTCCGACGCGTATTAAATTATGTCTTCTGTTTCCCCCCCGTTTATTTGTCCCAGTTTCCTTTTTTGCTTCTTATCTCTTATTCCTATTCCTCTTCCGTGATTTTCCACGGAAAAGAATGAATCTTGGGGGTTAAGTACAGTCCGTCCGAGAGCCAGACAGACAGGACACGAATTAAAACTTTATAGCCGGCATTATTATTGCTTTATTTCTTTGAGGTGTTTGCATCAACACTCCGGGCATGGCGTTAATTAGTTTGCTTTTTACTGTCCTTCGTTTCCTTTTTTCAGCTTTGACGTCCAAAACGAAATAAAACTTTTATCCTGATTAAAGTCCACGCGGAAAGAGACGGAAGATTTCGGAGATAATTAGGAGAAGTATAATTAGGAATTAAAACACTGGAGCAAATTACTTTTGTTCATGCTTTAAACGGTGTCGTGTCTTTTTTCGGGAATTGGCGACGATAAAAATTTATTTTTGTTGCTTTTATTTGCTCCGTTGTCTATTTCTCACCGACTCCCTTTTTGTCGTCGTTCAAGCTGTGGCAGTGCTCGACGAGTCTATAAAACGAAAAAAATAATAATAATAAAAGCCCAAAAACTGGTTACATGCAGGGCAAAATCGATTCCTCCTCGAGTAATAAAGCAGCACCTGTTGTGTTTATTGCGAAACTAAGTTTGGTTCGGTACCGTGTGGTAGTTTTAAATGAGCTGTTATTATAATAGACCCTTTTCGCTTACGACGCGAATTTAGTTTAAATTTTAATTTCCCTTGAGCTTATTGTCTATTTAGGAGGCGTATGCGTGTATTTATTCAGGGGTGCTTGTATAAGGGCGAAGAAATTACGAGCTTTGGCTCTGGCGCGTTTACGTCGAGGTTTATGAATGAGGAACGGACGGTCTCTAAAAAAATTGTTACTAACTTTACATGCACCCATCGTGCGCACAGCTTGGGGCTAAGCAAGGTTTATTATGGATCCCTTTGTAGCTACCACAGTTTAAGTACGCGTCCAGAATTTGGAGAAACACCCACCTGGAATGAATGTCCAAGAATTTTCACTAATTACTAAAGTTTTATACAGATTATTGAACCTAAAATCGCCGGTTATGTGAACAGACTAAGTTAACTAAATCAAAATGAACTAAATAATCTACTAATTAGTAGTGATAAGCCTGATTTTAAATTCTGTTTAAATGGTGGCAAATCTGTGTTGTTAGAAAAATAACAATAATGCAAAATACAATGTGCAGTCGATCTCTTGTTAAAGGTGTTCTCAAGAGTTTGAATCCCTAGTCTCATAGAGTCTGTTCTTAGAGTGTTTACTTGATAATAATTGTTCTACAACTTTCTGGGTTCCAGCAAATAGCAAACAAGTAATAAGGAAACGACAGCCTGACAAGGTAAACAATTTAGTCAAAGATAAAAGAATCAGCAGATTTAAAAGGACGGACCATAAAAACCACTGCATTTAATTTTAAATGAGAACAAATATAATTTACACCAAATTAAACCATACGTCCCTTACACTGTCCACAGAAAATTTAATGAGCATCAAAAAATCTAAATAAAACCCAAATTATTATACATCAAAAAATGAAAACATCAACACTGAAATAACTTTGCTGCGTATTGTTTTACCATTGCTTACATTTTAAATTCTATATGTCTATCAATTTTACTAAATGTTCACCAAATTGAGAACGCTCAAGTTACGCGTCCGTGCTGTATATAATAAATATTCGCGTTATCCATTTATATTTAGTGTTTCTAAAAAAAACTAATTGTGCGTCAAATAATTATTCTATTACTCCAAAAATAAAATATGCTCGCGCATTTCTCCTTGCCGCTTGCGCTTCCAGACAAGAGGCACACAAAAAAAGTTTTGTACAAGGTCAGTTCAGGCCCTGTATTTTTTTTAAAGCACAATTAGAAATTACCACTACACAAGAAGTTTTACGTTTTACATAATGCAAGCCAATTACAGCAAAGCATTATTTATATATTACGGAAATCAATATCTTTTTTTGTGCAAACCACTTCTATTTCTACTCTTATTTTCCTTGCCCTAGCACATCTACATCTATAATTTTTCATAAAATTATTTACCATTTGCACAACATTTTATTACTTGTGTATTTTTGATCAACAAATAATATTTTTAACTGCTAAATAATATAAGACACTGTCGAAAATTAAATATCTGTTTATTATGTCAGAATTAAATGCGGAATAAAATTTGGTAAACATTTAGTATTTATGGTCAACAAAAGTTATTTTGGCGAACAAAATATATAAGAGGCCAGCATTATGTCAATATTTGGTTGTCGCTTTAAGATTATGTATTTTCTTAATGTTGGTGAGCATTTAGTATTTTTGGCAAACGAAGTATTTTTTTGTATGAAAATATTGGCTAAATTTGGTAGACTGTTAAATACGACCCATTTTAAATTTAAACTTTTGCTTCCTTATAAGAGCCGTATGACACGATACTGATTTTAGTACTGATTTCAGTACTTAATCTGCGCGCGCAGCTTTTCGGCAGTTTTAGTTCCGAATTTAGGACAAGTTTGGGAATTTTAACAAAACAAAATGCATCACTAAGCGCCAATTAAAGTCTACTTGCATACAAGAAAATAGAACAGGTTCAAATTTGTTGGATGTAGTAGCACTAAATTTTCAGTACTGAAATCAGTACTAAAATAAGTATCGTGTCATACGGCTCTAAGGTTTTTTTATTATTTATTTTGATTTATTATTAAAGTTGTGTATCTGAGTTAATCTTCATCATGTTCCGCTAACAATATCACATGACATAAGATCAATTAATGTTGAATCCTTCGTCTTTCTCGTCGCCTTCTTGTTCTATTCTTTTTTTTTCTCGTTGCTTCTTTTGCCTTCGTTAGTCAGCAAATTGGGTCATGTTGAACGTAAAGTGAAGCAATTATTTTAGACTCGGGGTTTTTAAGAACCAGGTTTAATTTTCATATACAGGGTGGGGCAATAGTGCATCCGACTTCGATAGCTCGACTTCTATGAGAGGTAGATATTTAATTTAAAAATAAAAGTTAACTAGAGAAAGAAGCCTAAAACTAGAAATTATTTTTCAACATACAGGATCAGCCAAGACAATTATACAGGGGCAAGTAACATTTTTTTAAATGAAATGTTGTATGTAAAAGAATATTTTTTAGAGCCTTTTTTTAGACTCTTTTCACTCCAATATTATTACTAACTGTTTCCAAACCACTTGGATGTGGCGATTTGTTTTATTCAAATAATGGCATCTGCAGAAGCATGTTAGAAAAATCACTAAAGTCACAATTACAAGTTTTAAGAAAAAATTCAAAAGGTTCTAAATTGAAAATTAAATTTAACCACCCTGTATAATTTTTCAAAAGTAAAAATGATTCAAAGACATCCCACAGATGTTTCCTAACTAGTACTTACATACATAATTTTTTTTAGAAGTCGTAATTGTGACTAGTGATTTTTTTAACATGCATTTGCAGACGCCATTATTTGAACAAAAAAAATCGCTACATCCAAGTGGTTTGGAAATAGTCAGTAATAATATTGGGGTGAAAAGAGTCTAGAAAGAGGCTCTAAAAAATCTTCTTTTACACACAACATTTTATTTAAAAAAATGTCACATGCTCCTGTATAATGGTCTTGGCTCACCCTGTATGTTCAGAAATAATTTCCTGTTATAGATATTTTTTCGGGTTTATTTGTGTTCTTAAGGGCCGGTTTTACAAAAGGAGAATATGCCAGGTATAACGCTATTCCGAAATAACTCGGGATAAATGGGCTTTTACGAAAATCGAATCGGATAAATCCAAGTATAAACTGTGGACCGAGGCTATGTAAACCGGCGCTTATTCCGGAATAGTTATTCCCATGCTTATCCGACTTTCGTAAAACCGGCCCTAAATCAAGTTTCTAGCTATCATATAACTCAAACTATCCAAATCGGACGCACTATTACCCCACCCTGTATAAAAATAATAATTTTGACCCCATCGACATACATTTTTGTAAATAATTTTTTTTTTAAACTTACCATTTCGACCAAAAAAGGTTTAAAGTTGCAAAGTTATTTTCGGTTGGCACCACTGTCGTATCTGCCTCAAAACTAAATCTTAAATGTGCTAATTTTCTTTTAAATACTGCATTTTGGGCGCTTCTGTTTCGGAATTGGCACAATTTTAACTTGTGCTGCAGTTGCCTCATTACCAAAGAATGTCCAATTAAGGTTTGCAGCAAGTGCTTAACTAGATTGTGTCCTCTGCGGTGTGCACAAATTAAAACCAATTGTGGGACTCGAGAAACTTCCGTTTCTTTAGCCGAGGATTGAAGGATACGTCTTTGAGAGCTGCGGGTGTGAATTACACGAGAGTATAAAATAGGCGTTGAAAAGCTATAATAAGAGTAAAGCCATCGCTTCTAACTACGTCGGGCGCTAAAGGCCGTTCAACTAACGAGGTAGAAGCCTGAATTGGTCGATTAGGCCGTCAGTGGAGGCATAACCGGCACTTATTGGGCCGGATATGTGATTCGAGCCCCCATTTGCCAGATTGATTCCTCTAAAACTCTATTAGTTTAGCCTCCCCACTTTTTGTTGCGTTCTCATTATCAAGTCGGCAGGAAGCGAAAACGTTTTAATAACGCTGTTTTCCTGCCATAAAACAACTTACCTTAACACCCACACGTTCTATCTTCAATGCAAAACACCCGAGCTCCGGCAAATTAATACATTCGGAGGTTGAAAGGGAGCACCCTTGAGAAATGCAGTTTTGTTCCGACAAGTTCAATATTTAACCAGTTTAACGTTAGTTACCTTTCCCGCCCCTAATTTGGGGAATGTTCCGAGGGGAATCGGTGGGAATTTCATTGCATTACCATCAAACTAATTTAGTGGATCCGCCAGAAAAACGTTGGTAATGCATGAGTAATGAAGCGGTTTTTATTGTTGTTTAAAAGCGACCAAGGTCGGGACGAAGTTTCGGCAAGAGAAGCTGGGAAACACTACTGAATTAATCAAAGAGGTTGAATGTCATTAATAAAGCCGCCGCAGACCGCAGCTGGTAAGTTGGATCCCTACCTTATCGTCGGCATCGACATTCAGTATCAATTTGCATTTCATGCACAATCGACTTGAAGACTTGTCTGCTAAACCCAACGAGGAATATTTTATGCCGCATTTCGTCGCATTTTTATGCATTAACTCCCCCGAGTTAGTTTCAATCATAAACTGTCGCATCCCGACATTTCCACATTACGACACCCATAAATATCCTCAAAAAGCACGAAGACCAACAAAGATTCACTCACTTAGCGGAAAAGCCAATAATCACAAAAAAAATTTAATTTATCGTTCTTGCCCACTACAACAAACTAAAACTAGCAAATTTAATTCTTAGTTATCATACGTGTAGGTACATAAAATTTTATTTTGAAACAAACGCAATTGATCAAACTTTTCAAGCAATTACTTCGTTGACGCCGCTTCACTCCTTATAAGTTCGGACATTTGACGATAGGGAATAGAATGATCTCTGATTTGATCCAGAACGACAGTTATTACCTAAGTGCTACTTTTGATTGCCAGAGAAACAACAAACTTTTAACTTCCTAGATCCTGATTTCAGGAAAATAGGACTTGTTGACTGTAATGACGCCTAGTCGAGTTGCGTCAACAATTTATTTACGCGATAGCAACTCAAACTTTATTAGAAACCCCAAGTTTCCTTAATAATCCAAAGGTAGTAGGTCTTGCTTTCATGAGCCGGAAGTGCTGCGGCTAGATGTAAGATGACAACAATAATAATGTCATAAGCGTGACGTGTCCACCACCAAAATATTAATATCGCTACAACCACCATATTTCTTTCCACCTGACATGACTCTTAAAATTTATAGCATTCATGGTGCATGGGCATCGACGTTTAATATCTTAGTTATTTACGAGCCGTTCAAAAAATAACGCAATATCGCTTGACACTGACAAATACATTAGCGGAATAGCAGGGCAAAAAAGGTGAACCCATCCAGCTTCAGAGGAAGTATCTATCATAGGGCTCAAAGGAGCCGACGTCCTTTTGTTTTTTGCTAGTTACTAGCGACGGAGGATGTTGAGAGAACTGGTTGTGCTGTATTGCCGCAATTGCTTCACATTACGCTTCTATTTACGAAACTTAACCTTACCGCTCCGACCGGATCCGCTCCAAATTGCCAACTCTCTTAGAATGACCGGAGTCAACTAATTTTCGGTAAGACGATGGAGAATGTTGGCGAACCAAAGCCAAAAAGGCGTTGAGGAAAATTTGTAATTTTTGAGATCAACGTTTCTGGGCCAAATAATTCTTATTTTTCCAATTTGTTATATATTTTTTTTATTATCAAAGAGCTTTGAAGTAATACGGGTGCTTTAGCAAAATTAATTTGCAACATTAGAGAACAAGTCTTTGCGACTGAAATTAAGTTTGTAACACAATTTGAGTGACACAAGTGGTATGCTACATAATATCGCTCCTGTTGCTTCAAAGGACTTATCTCTGTCATTGCCACAAAAATTACCTAATCCTTTGAGGCAATAAAGATGGCAAGTACCTACTTTTTTGAAGAAACCTCAGAAGAAACTAAACTTATTTTATTGCAAAGCTTAGTGCAACTTTAATTTTTAGAGATAATTTTATTTTGTCTCCATTTTCTCATTATGGTCAGCTGCGGAGTTCGTTCTTTTCTACTTCAATGCAACCTGAGGATCTATTCCTAAGTTCTATGGATAATAATATCTTTTCAAGAAGTGGACGCAATTTTTTCTTAAAGCCTACAAAACCTGCCTTACCCGTAACTTGTTTGCAAAATCTATTCAAGTACTCCTACTATTTAATTCTTTCAAATTCTAAAATACGAGCTGTGACAAAAAGTGTTGAAAATAAAATTCAAACTTTCATGCATGTTATTTATTGGTCAGGCCGTCAAACTCTCATGTTATTTATTGGTCCGCCCGTTAAACTCGCATGTTATTTATTTATCCGCCCTTTTGTTATTTTGGCCGTCACCGGATGTACCATGGTGTCGTGTGCATTAGGTTAGACTATATAAGGTTAATGCGTATTAGTTTTAAGTTAGTCCTAGTGAAGCTGCCATACAAGCAACATCTCCCGATTAATTGCAATAAGTTGTTTTGTTGAATTAACGTTTTGTATAGTAAAAATCAAACTTGGCTAAAATTATTTAACAAGAAGCAAACATTTGCATGAAGTAAAATTAAAATATATCAATAGCAAAGTTGTTGGATGTTATCCTCTGAGGTGATATTTGTAACGCTTGCATAACATGTAAGCTGAAAAAAAAAACAATTAGTCTGGACGATCGCAGAGCTGGCTATCGATTTTATCTCATGCTCCTTGGTCGTCGAGTCCTTGAGGATGATTGATGGTCTCGCAATTATGACTGTCGAACACATGCAATTTATTCACCTCAACTTCAAGAACACCACATCAACTTCATACAAAGATCTACACTTACACTGGCATATAAGCGTAAACAAGACATCAAATAAAGATGGTATTAAGTATGTTATTATGTATAAAGTAGTGCTTGCGGTCACTTCTGCTTCAATTTAAACTAGTTAACACTTTTCGACAACAAAAAAAAAACACGATGAATAATTTAACAAATCATTCAAATGGCGCTTTAAGAAAAATGAGGTTTATTGTCCAAAAGTGGTGGATTATCAATTAGGCATAATGAAATAGGTATGTATTCATTACACTTTTGTGCAGTTTGCAGCACCTAAATGAGCCGGTCTGGGATTAAAGGTAAACATAAACATGTTTTTGATCGTCAAAGTAATAAACCATTTCGAATGATGGAAGCGTGGCGCTACAGGTTGTTGACTGAAACCGAAGCCTCAGAAGTCTGTAGAGATATCCGTTATCATGCCAAAGTTGGGAGTTCATTTGGCAAACAGAAATTAATAAATAACAAAAATAATTCATTACTTTAAAAGAGCCCGGCCTGCTTTTGCCGGACCGGCCATTACCATGGCAACGCAAAGGATCCGCGAACCGGAAACATTGCAGGTATAAGGACGATTTTGTTCGCTGTCGAAAAACTTTTTCAACTATAGCTCGATTAGGGGATTGCGATTTCAGCGAGGATGAGACGCTAATCAAACATTTCCAAATAATTTATTTAAATCGGTTTATAGCCGATTCTGGTCAAAAGTTTTTACGACCCCATAAAAATAAACGAATGCAGTTGCTAACAAAGCTTTTGAACGGTAAAAGTTCCCAGAGGCCGTCAGGCTCCCGAAATTGAAGTCGTACTACTAGTGCGAAGTTCAGAAGTGACATAATTAATTGTAAACGATGCGGACGTTATTTGTTTCATTTAATAAGAACCCTTGTTGGAGAATTGAATATTTTAAATTGCGACTGTAATTTCAGCTTGTTACCACACATGGCAGAAAACATATAAACGAAACCAGCAGCAATTAAACGTTAATAAGGGAAACAGGCATTAAAAGCAAACGGTAAAATAAATTAAGTTAATAAATCACAACCCCTGTTGAGCCCTCTTGCAATATTAATTCGAACGCACCAATATGGTATCGCCAACTCCTCCGCCACAATCTCAAGTTATTAATGTTTCAAGTAGTCAAAAAATACCCTAATTCCCACTTAGCGTGCCGTAATTTATCGTCGATTCAGTATAATAAAACAGCGACCCTCGGTAATTTTCCCAAATTACCAACGCATTTTAGAGAAACGACCCAAATGGAGAATTTAACGTTTGGAAAATTATGTCACTTTTGTGACACGTACAAAACATAACCCCCCTTTCCCCCAATTTATTAAACTATTCGATGACGTAAATTACTTTTTAAAAATATTGACTCAATAGAGTCGCCTGGCTGGATGGAAGTCTGGAAAGAGGAGCACGTGACGTAAAATCCGGGAGACTACGCCAACGTGAACGAAAGACGGATGGCGTCATTACATCCAACCAGTTCGGTCTTCGGCCAGAAATCGACGATATTGTCGCGAAGAAGGGGTGTGGGATGCAGCGACAAGACCCGAGATGAATCGTGACTGTACAGTTTTAATTATGGAGTACGATATTGGAGAATTTCGGCGATAAGGACGAGACGGGTCAATTACATGGATGGAAAGTTAACGACTAGTTTTTCGAAGGCAATCAAGAAATAGAACATTTCTCAGATAACATCGTGTTTCATTACAAAAAATTGGAAGCATCAAGAAGCAAAAACAACAAAGTGTAACGGCGATCCTCCAATAACGCGAATTGGGTGTATGCTTAAATTTTATTTTTACTTGTATTACCTTGCAATAGATGCAGTTTTATGTTTAGAATTGACATTCGAAGAAATAAATACAAAATATTTGGAATCTCCGAAATTATTTAACTTATAAGTTTGGCTCATGCCGAAACGCGCTGCTATTGGTGGAGTGCGAAATGACGTCAACTGTTCGGTCGGGAGTCAGGTCCCTATCCTACTCTGTGCTTACTGAGTGTAAGATCGTAATTGCTAATCTCGTCAATATCGTAAATAAGCTGTCAGCTCCTGGAGGGTTACCTTCCAGGAAATGTCGGCTCGATCTTACAGGTAACCCATGACTAATTTCTAAGCTGGCGATATTTTCCAGAGGAACCAAATTAGTTAAAGTTTGAGATTAAGGATTGAGATTAAAACACATGTACTAAAGTCTTAATATGACTACTTTATTTTTGGTATTAAAAACATTTTGTACTATTCTACTTTATTATTGGAGATTGTAAATTAATCAGAGCTGCAGCGATAATTACAACATTATCTGTACTACTAATTAAATTATGATCTATTACTGACTGTGGCTTTAAATATTTGTATTCTCTTAGTCTGGGGATGACTTGCTCTATGTGAATTCTTAAACTAGCTATTCTTTTTGTTTTAATTATTTCTAATTTAGTTGGTTTTTCTAATGACGATACACTGGGAGGTCTAATAAAAACTCAATCCCGCTCTTCCATAACTTGCTTTAAGTGTTTAAAACTTCTATCAGCCATACCAACGCAACCTCAAGGTAGAATGTCTAGAAATCCACAAGTTTTAACCAGTATGTAATACATCAGTAGTTTGTCCTCTATACCCGGTTGAAATGTAATTTATGAATCCCTCAGCAGTGGCCGATACAAAATATTTTAAAGTACAATTTCGAAACAATCAATATTGACTAACTTTGTTACATCTAGCCCTAAATGGAATGGGCAATATTTTTTTTATTAAAGAATTATCTGGCCAATAAATTAACTCCCTTAATAAATGGCTCAAAATAGGAAGTTTCATATTGAAAAATTTCGACACGTCACCCTGTGACATGCCAAATTAATTGATCTCCTAATCTTTCAAATGAGTCATTTAATTTAATTTCTATTAAAACTACATAAACTTGTTAAAGAGTTAGGTCTTGTGAATTAAGTATTATTAATTTTGTTAAAGAATCTAGCCAACAACTATTTATTCCTAAATAGACCTTGAGATTTTTTTCAATTAATGAATTTTTTTTTTCTGGAGAAATCTTCTGAGCTTTCTGAACTAGTTTTCGAAGCCGTTTTGCAAAAAAAAGGCGAATAACCGTAGTTACAGCACGTTTTCTATCTTCCTAACAGTCAAAAATATGAGGAACCACGTGGGTTTTCATAATTATCGTACAGCCCATTAACTTAATTTTTAAGTAATTTTCCATATCGCTCTCCAACTATAAATTATCATAGTCAGTATTAAATATTAACCAAAGCATTCTTAAGTTAAAATAATCCTCGCAACAGAAAAAAATGGATTTGCTCGTTGGTAAATCGCGTCTAGCAGCTTTGAACCATTGTTTTCGCCGTGGGCTCACTTTTGGACACTGTCACAAATATTTTATTAAGTGCATAAACAGTCGTGTTACTGCATCTTGGTACAAAACACCATTTATACCCAGTTTTTTTCTCCATAACCAACTCTTAAACCGCCCTAGACTTCGAGCACGTGCATCGCCAAATGCAACCAAGCGTAACCAACGAACAAGTGACGTCAGCGCTCCCCGTTGCTAGCCAGTCAGCGTTTTCGCGCGCTCAAACTTTAAGTGAAGATTTAATATGTAAAACTTCATCAAATTTAAAAATAAAAAAACGAACGTACATTTTACAATGCTTACTTGCATTTAAGCAACAATTTGAAAAATTGGCATACACTCAATTAGGGGTAACAAAATTGAGTAATTTGCCTTCAAAACCTCACGTATTTACCGAGACTCATCGTGCAATAATCCGTGGCCAAATACAAGTGTAAGAGAGACGTTCTGAAAATAATCTAGAAATTCTTTAACGTTATTGGTTCTTCAAGATGGTCGCATCCAAGCAGTAACAATGTTTATAAGATGTGAGGGTGGACAAAATTTTTTCTATTGTTCCAAAGACTAATCTTCCAAATAACCTTCATCCTTACAGTTCCCTAGTTTGTTCACCTTAAGGCCTACATTTGGTAGAAAGATAAATTATTGTTGGAATTCCAGATTACCAATGAATTGCGAAAGTTTTGCGTCGGCGGTAGGGTGATCGCATTTTAAAAATTTGTGAATCAACTGCGCGGATGTTCGTATCTAGAGGCGATAACTACATATTCCTGGTTGCAGAGCGGGCAAAAAAGGGGGCGAATTGAATTGAAAGTTTAATTTTTATTTGGATATGCAAGCGACAAATTTGGCGAAAACATCGGGGCGAACACAAAACACTCTAATTCCGTTTGTAAGGAGAGCCCAAAATTGCTTTCGGTTTGGAATTAATAATTAATTGCGCATTGTGGAAGATAAAAAAGGCGGCGGCCCAGGATTTGTCCGGGTGAGCGCCGGAGCGTCGTCAAGCTCGGCTTGGAAAATTTCAATTACAATAATTAGAAGTTCCGAAATAACTCCAGTATCTGTTCATCTCGTCCAATTCGGAAACAAACCGTGGCGAATAAAGTGTTAAGTTGCACAGTATCCTGGGAACTCACGCACATAATCGTAGAGGAGTGTAGAAACGGCGGTTTGGGTGCTAAAATGGTGGATACGCCAAGAGACGACTCGGCATTGTGTAGTCGGAATGTTAGGAAGTGCTGTAACTGTCGTACCCAGAGGCTAAGTTATGACGGGCGGCATATCCGGCCCTCTGAATACCTAATGAACGGCACCAGTTTCCCCAACTTCACAAGTACAATTCCGTCTCGAGATCACGGCTGCGACTTTTTCCATTGCGGTTACTTTATTATTAATAAAAAGATGCGACGTCAACTGCCCAATTTCGAACGTTTCAGGTTTGACGTAAAATCAGATTTTCGATTTGTACTCGGTGCGCGACGAAAGGAGGCTAAGAATTTTCAATATCGAAAATAATCATAGCGAAGTGGGTACAAATCCCTTGCCGAATCAGCAGAAACGTAAAAGTCTCACAAATTTGCCTGATGGCTGCCGTAAAAACTTTGTCTTGTCAAAATTCATGTTCTAACACGGAAGGCATGTTTCATTACCGCCGGCTGTCGACGGGAAAAATCGGACATATTTTGCCGACATAGTCTTCGCGAAACACTGAATGAACAAGAATGAAAGGATAATTGACATACTTCAATCACTGGCTTAGTACCTAGTTATTCATAAAGCTCAAGCAAATTGTAGAATTAATTGAAAGCTTTGCCTTCGAATAGAGGGGAAGCACCGCTCATGAACCATTTTTGTGAAGTTAAGTGGAATGTTAGATTCAATGCTTTCGGCTATTTTGACCAGGTAATAATGATTTTCTTTAAATGCAAGTAAATATTAATTTTTAACCAATTAACCAAATTTGTAAAAATATAGCATCTTGTGAACACAAATTTTTCCATTTTCAATTTAGCAATAATAATTTGTCATGGCAGATAAAGAGATCACTGAGACCGTGAGTAGGGTAAGATGGGGGGTTCTGTCCCAGAGGAGAAGGAGGATCATCCCCTCACCACTTTTGTATATGGTGTTGCCTACCAGTTTGCTAAACTTACTATTTTTCATGTTCTAAACAATTTTACACAAGTTCTAAACAACTTTAAACATGTTTCAAACAGCTTTGTTTAAAGTTGTTTAGAACTTATGTAAAAAATTGTTTAGAACATGAAAAATTGTAAGTTGAGCAAACTGGTAGGCAACACAATATACAAAAGTTGTGGGGGGATGATTATCCTCCTCCTCTGGGCCAGAGCCCCACATCTTACCCTACTACCGTTGTAATCTCCATTGAAATCCTTTTGAGCTAAGAGTTAAAAATGTAAAAAATAAAAACATGTTTGTAAAATAGCCTATTAAGTGTAGTGAGTCGGTTGTTGTCAGGATATTAACAACGAGCTAATAGTTAACATATTTAATAAACATTGGATACAAGAGGAGACCAGTCGTGGCGTGTCACACCGACCACTAACCTCTCTACTCCGCATCTCAATAACGACTGCGTAAAACTAGACCAAGAGAGGTGAGGGGAGCGGGCGATGGTGGGTAGCCTTCGACTGTATTGTACACTCACATTATTTAAAAATAAAACTCTTGAATTACTGGTTTGACTCAACATTGTAGACTGCATAGGTCATTTTAGTGCCGGCGTTCGGGTCGGTTCGATGAAGCTCGGTGCCTTTGATCTTACCAGATCTTGCTATGTAGTCTACAATGTTGCCAAATCAGTCAAACCAGCGATTCAAGGGTTTTATTTTCAAATAATCCGACTGTACAGTTCTCCACAGTTCGGCCATCATGTTTACCGATGTGTACTGTGAACGTTAGTCTGTATGGAGTTGACATATAGTTATTTTTTTATTTTTGAGATAACTATAATATTAATTCTGGAACTGGATAACCGTTTCAATCGCGTTTTGCCCAAGGCACGTAATAGTTATAATCATCCTAGAGCGGGTAATTTACTACGTTCAAAGCAACGCCGGACGCCGGTAAATGAACAGAACAAACCCGACCAAGTGAACACCAAAAATAAAGTTCTTCTGACTGCAAGAGTTCTTATGGATGCATTCTTTCTAGGTTGAGCCTCTTAGGGTGAATATGTGACCCAAGTCAACTCAATAGTTGTTATTTTATGGCAATGCACGCCCAAGAGTAAAAGCTCACCAGGGAATTCGCTGTTAAAGTGTCACTAAAACTAAACTGGATTGGATCCCGCAGAATATTATTTCTAATTCTCCGCCGCCAGCTTTTAGTTCGTTCGTTAGCGTATGGATTTTCAGTTACGCGGCAGCATTTTCGCCATAACGGCGTTATCAGGATGGGGCTCTCTGGACCGGAAGTCAGTTCAACGCGATCGAGGTCACTTCCGCCATACCTTAATCGGATCGTCACATCCACAAACGTAACCCATACCGTTTCTGACTGGCACCTTTTCCTTAATTCGACGTCGAACTTCTGCCTTAATTATTAACACCGACTCATTCTTAGCGTTCTACCCTCCCGCGAGTTCTCTGATAAACAGACAACGTCGATGGCATTAACTTGAAATTCAGAACCGCCCCCGCGAAATTTTCTCGTTATTTCGTCGGATGTCGGCTTATTTTATGCACCTGTTTCCGTTTTGTCAAAGATTCACATCTTTTTCTCCCCTCTGCATCGCGTCTGTTAAAAGCACTTTAGCATCATTATCTTAATTTTGCTTGCGACACGTATTTTGCGTGTCTGCCAGCGGGAACCCCTAAACCATTTTGGTCCATTTTTAAGACGACCATAAATTATAATTAAGGCTTTATACGGCTGCCCTGCGACATTTGCGAAGGTTTTACGTGCGGTTTTTCACGTGATGTTACATCCAAACGAATTAGTGCGGAATTGCACCTAGTTTCTTGTTAGCAACAAAAGTGATGGTGGAAAATGTGACGCTGATGCAAACATTTCGAATTGTAACATTTGACCTTTTGTAGTGGCGCTTCGTTTCGGATTTGAACAGTGGATTTGGGGAGGTTTGAGTGACACGTCCTCGCAATGCTCGTTATGAAAAATCGAAATGTGCGGCACTGCGAATTTATCGTGTCTATTGTGTGAAATCAAGGCAATCCTATAACGGTTTTATTACTTTTTCGGGATTGTCCCGCTACATGCGGCCGAGCTTTTCGCCTATTATTTAAAACGATATAAATTGCTATGACCTCAAAACGACACCATTGGGATTCTTCGCGAACAATGAAAGTATAAGATAACTCAATACAGTCTTTTTGCAAAAGCATTTCTCATGGTTTCAAAGCACTTTTTCGGTCGTGACGCTCTTACTAATTAAAAGTTACAAAGTTGCCCGGCGTCTACACAAGACCGGAAGGGTTTGGCTCCAAGTTCGCAAATAACTTAACCACGAGTCCTCGCGGCCTCTTTTAAAAACAATCAAATTAATTTGACCATTTTCAACACGAAAATTTGTTAGTCTCTCCCACTATTCCCTTGAAACCTACGTCAAATTTCAACCCTGCCAGATTTATGCTATTATAAAAAGTAACTTAATATTTTCTCTCCGATTTCTTCCTGTAACGTCAGAGAATGAGATTAAAAAGAAACAGGAAAATGAGATAAGCCCCATAAAATATAACAATGTAAGGGATTACAGGCAACGTTTTAATTTTAAAAAATCCCCGCGATGTCGTCCTAAATTTTATTGCCCCACTAAAATTATAAAGCTCTAGGTTAAGATCGCCAGATATCGCTGCTCGTTCTCGTTCCATTTTCCGCGACCACCAAGAAATCCTCGCTTAAATTACCTCAAAAGAAATAACCAAGCAATCACGTTGAAATTACTAACGACAGACAGAGGTTTGTTTATCCCGCGGCTCAACTTGGTTCGTTTAAGCTGGACTTCCACATCCCTTATGCTATAATCCGTTTCAAACAGATTAGTTTGAGGTAATTAAGCCTGTTTACATCTGCCTTAATTACAACTAGTTCAAAATTTATCAATGTAAGTCCTTTGGTTGGCTTCAACTATTAATCAATCAAAGACATCGCTAGTATTGTTAGTCTAATTTCCGAAGGTCTTGTTTTCGCCGTTCAAGAAGTTAAACGATCATCTCACATTTAGATAAGTTAACCGCCGTAAACTTGAATTGCTATATCTCTATAATTGTCAATTATGCCTATGAATTTCGCACAGATTGGTAATGTATTTGAATCTGAATTAATTGGGCGTTTATCATAATTGACTCAAAGACTCTCATGATACGTTGAGTATAAATTATTCTACGTTAAGTTTGTATTCAGACGATTGGCATTAAAATATTCGTGATGTTAGCCACTTTGAAATATTTTTACGATTCATTAGTTGTTTGCGTGCTAGGATTTTTTTGTAGAAAACAACATAATGGAACGGCGTTGAAGTTGCATGTTTCATCAAGAGTAATATTAAATACTATAAGCAGCGTGTCAAGAAATCCATTACATATTTAAATTTTTTGTGGCCGTTATATTAACCATTACAAAATTAGTTACAGAGCTGGGGTTCTGAAAATTTAAATCATTATTTAATAATAATAAATAGTAATTACCTACAACATTATCGAAAAATTGCTTCTTGACATTAAATATAACAATTTTTTTCTTTAACATCGACCTGTATCAGTTAATCAGAAAGATATGCTAATGTCAGGAAAACAATATAAATTGTCGAGCTCACTCAATGTCTCCATTTACAGAACTACCAATTCTAACAACAGATTGTTCATTTTTTCTTCTTCTTTTAAATGGCAACGTACTAATATTTCTATTCAGCCAGGTAGAAAAAATTATTCTCTATCTAAGTAAGCGTAAAATTATTTTTTTACATGAAGCCGTTTACTTAATAAATAAATACTTACCTCAAGTTTGGAAAATATAATATTTAGAAAATGTAGACGATTTCATTAGATTCGTATTTTTTTATTTGGTTCTAGGGTCAATATTACGCCCAGAATTAATTTTTTAATTTTTGGAGAGAGAGATTGGTGACGTAGCCGTCCCCTGCACGGCGTAGTTCTAAAATAAATCGTATGATGGCGCTTTACACAAGTGCTTGCGTTCTATTTATAAATCGAATGCCAATCCGCTGTACACATGTCGCGCACTCTGGTAGCAGCGCAGCATAATAGCCAAAAACAAGAGTCCATTCAATATAGATGTGAGTCCTGGTAACGGAGGACTAATGCGTCATCAAAAACAAAAATTGCAAATATTTACGAAAATATGAAATAAAAAAATGGAAAAAAATAAGCTTCTTTTAGTTATTTGCATGCATCTAGAGAATAAAAAAAGCAATATTTTTTTAAGAAAGTACCCCATTAGAATGTGACCAGTAGGGTTGAGCTTGTATTGCGCTTTAATCCGATTCCTTTTTCCAAGTAACTTGGGGTAGGTAAAGCTTAGCAGCTAATTGTTACTTTTGCTTAACTAAAACGTAAATTTTCTCTACCAAAAAAACAAACCAAAAGATGTAAGAAGAAAAACTTTACACGTTTGTGTGGAGAGTCTCTCTACGTCCGACCAAATAGAAATATTAATACATTAATTAAGAAAAAAAAGCAGCCGTTATTTTGTAAAAGAAATGCCTCAATATGCCTTTAAATTAGTCATTGACCAATAGTTTTCATTCTAAGCCTAATAGTTTAGACAGCAAAATCTTGGTTGTACGTTTTTGGCTAGCGCTGTAAAATGCAGTTGATAGTGGACCAGCATTACAAATGGCGGAGGCGCCGGGTGAATCCTTAAACAGAACACTTTGTTCAAGATATTCAAATTGACGTTTTGAAGAAATATTTATTACATTCTGTTTTACAATGCTCAAAGTGTGTTTGTCTTAATAGCAAAAACACTCTGCAGTAAATAGTTTAAACATTAACGAATAGTATTTGCTTTACAGAAAAATAATAATTCATTGCTGTGAAAACACGCTATATAGTTTAAAACATACGACGTACGTGTATATACAAAGTCCTGGTTGCCACCCCTGAAAGCTCTTAATGGGTTTTCATATTTTCCTAGTAAGGAAATTGCATAAAACAGCCGCTTTTGTTGAAACATCAAACAATTATCTAAAATTAACAGTTGGTACAAGAGTACAGCTTGGTGAAGTTACAGTTTAGCAGTAATCATTTCCAATGAAGAATTTCACTACAATTTCAAATTAATTACATATAAATGCAATTGTACAGAATCAGACCAAAGTTCAGAATTCCAGATGACTGCTCCGTGTCTGGATCACTAAACTATCAAATTCTGTCTCGAGAGGTTAGTAGAATTCCCGGAAAAAATCGTTAACGATTAGTTGTTTAGCTTCACTTCAACAACATAATTTCCATTTAAGACGATTGGCCGTGGAACTCGTATTGGTCTCGGAAAACATCTCTTTGCGGCGCCATTGTTGCGGCGTGACAGAAAGTCAGTCGGCACGCCGCGATAATTTAAATCGTCGCCAAAATAAATCACGAATTAATTCGGTAAAAGCCTAGTTGTAAGAAGATATACAAGAGGGAGAGTGAAACAATTTGCCAAGAATCCCGAGTCTAAAAATTTGTCTCAAGACTGGCTATTTATGAAGATTAACAATGTAATATATATGGCACATAATATTTTATAGCTAGTAAGCCAAGTATGAGGAGGAGTTCGGGGAATTTCAAGAATTTCCCGAAATTTATGGTCGAAAGTGCGTAAGTCAAGAATATTTCGTCTTACCGCACAACAATAATTCATCGAGACGTCACGTGAGACGTTCAAAAATTTCCAACAAATTGGCCAATGGAAAGGTTGTTAATAAAAGCGGCAACGGTTGTTTATTTTAATGGCGTTGCCGGAAGATTGATTCTCGTCAAATTTATCATGCGCTAAATATATTGGTAAAAAAAATATATCGTCACTGTACCGAATACAAAATCATTCGTTTACAGAATGGTGTCATTTGTTGTTTGTCGATACCCAGTTTAAATATGCAATTATTCACGGTTTTTGAGCGTAATATTACTTTTTCAGTCAACTTTCGAGAGAACTTCCAATCCTCAACTAATTCGGGCAAATGTACTGTAACTGGGGTAAAAAAAACCCAGTTACAGCATCTCCTCTATTAATATTGCATCACAACCTAAATTAAACACATCACCCTTTATCCCAAAAGTTTATGTGATCAATATAGCATTATACGAAAACTCGCACAAAAACCGACTAAATATTAAGCTGGGAAGTTACTTAAATAAGCATCTTTGGACATCTAAGAGTAAAACTGGCAGTTTCGGTCTATGTTTGGCTACTCTACGTTACATTAGCGACAAGCCAGTTCAGGATGATTAAACATGTTAATGTAATTAAAATTAATGTTGCCAACACCGCAACTAATTCTCTTAAATAGAGTTAGCTAACTACTCAAACCAGGTTAAAATTGCAAAATCGATCATAGTAACCTAACCCCACTGCCGCTTAATTTTTTAACTGCTATACCTGGCAGCCTGTCGAGCGCGGCATATACATGTTAATGCGTGACACATTGTGAATGATTGATCTCACTTACAGAGTCTAGGACCGGATTTTAAAATTGTCTGCGTTATCAGAGACATGATAGATAGCGGGAGCACGTCAATATATTTATCTGGAGGAGACGCAACGTTTTAACATGATAAAATTCACGAAACTTCTTTTGAAGTCGGTTCAATATGAAAAATTATACGGCGCACTACTTGAGACGATTCAAGAGAGTCTTACGTTTCCTCAGTTGGGCTGAAATTCACCTACAATTATGCCAGATAGTTTTTCTGTTAGAGCGGAGACTTAAATTTCGATGAATGTTAAAGAAATGATGTAGCTAGGATGTATGATTTCAAAGAAGCTAGCTTCAACTCAATAAATTTATTGTAAGTATGTAGCCATTACTTGCTTTTCCTCCAATTTTAAGTTCCACAAAAGACCAGAATGCTGATAATAGATAAATATGGTCATATGAAACTGAAGCTAGTGTCGATTGATTTAAAGTATCTACCCTTCAGATGCTTAAAAGAAACTCTAGCGTTACGCAACAGCCCTAAAGTAATGTAAACTAAAATGGCTTGCCATATAGGCTTCTATAAGAAAGTGGGAACAGAGAAACCTCAAAGGAGTGAAACCAATTAAAGCTCTAAAAGCTTAAATTTTTAAGTCCAAAACTGCATGAAAATAAAAACAATCTTTGAAGCAACTGGCGAGAGGTAACAGATTTACCCTCATGTAGGTGCCAGGGCACCTACATATAGAGAAAAATGATATAGCCGATGAACTAAGCAAACGGGGCACGGAGACTCTATCTATAGAATCAGAACCGTTCTGTGGCTAAGCAAAAGCCACAGAAGGGTCAAGATCAATGAGGGACAAGAAATGTTAAAATAACATATTTTAGAAGCAACTTCTAGAACAAAGGCAGACAAAGAAGTTTATAGACTACTAGCGAGTAGTCTGTAGCGACAGACTAACATAAGATTTCTCAAAATGACGAGAAACGAACTTATTACTGGCCTTTTCACTGATCATTGCCCACTAAAGTACCATCTTAAGAAACTAGAAAAGACCAACAGTAAAATATTATGCAAACTATGTAGATCAGAAGAAAAAAGCTGAGAACACCTACTACGTCATTGTGACGCTCAATCAGCCGCAGATTAACTCAGTTTGGCAGCATAAATTTATCGCCTGACAAAGTAGTGAAAACCTCTTCCAAAAATTTTGTAAATTTTTTAAAGGTTTATGGTCTTGAGACAATAATTAGAACAATGCTTGAACAAAAAATTTACTGATCACATTGTGGAAAGGCTACCAAGGCTGCACTAGGATTTCCGACAAAGCGTTTCGACCGTGTCCTTCCAAAACGACCAAAAGAAGCGATAGCCTGTCGGAACTCTGTGTTTAACCGATAGAAATGCAAGTCGACTCGGTCGACATTGAAGCTCTTCGGTCGCCTTGGAAGCGACGCGGTCGAAACGCTTTGTCGGGGATCCCAGTGCTGATCTAATCTGATCTAATCTATCAAGGGGACCTCTGGTAACTTAATTATAAATTATAATTATAAATTTTCAATGACATAACTTAAAAACCATTGCTTGTTACGATTACTTTGACCTCTGGGAGTATAATACAATCTGAACAAGTTGATCATTTATGATTGTCCAAAACACAACATATTATATAGTAAATTTATCGCTATTATTATCAAAAAGAAATTTATTAAAAACATTCCGCAGGGCATTATTCCTTAATTCCAGTTTTTGACACTTAGCCGTAGACAATTTCTTCAATGTGCTTTACCTGTCCATTTCCTACACACTATTGGCAATTAATCATCTACTTTATTATTGAACTATATAGTAAGGTGCTCAAACTAGTTGTCAATAACTTCTAAACTTTCTAAACCAATTTTGAAGGATTTCTTTTTAAAATGTTCCTGGAACTACCACAATACAGGTAACATTAAGTAAATTAAATATCATCATTTAGTGAAGTCCTCTGTAAATTATTAACAGCTCCTACGTCTATCATATTATTTAAGTTACACGTAGATGACTACAAGATTCCTTTGATGTAATTTTTGTCGAGACATACATCATGTACGTCTACATACAACATGTACACATACATGTCGACCATTCACTATCTATCAAACTACTATAGTGGTGTAGTTCGAATGTTTAATTTTCTATCAACTCTTTAAGGTCCATCCCGCTGACTGCTGAGAAACCAGTTCTTAAATTTGACTTTAATCTAAACAGAAACATCTTTTTGTGGAGATTTTTCTATCAGAAGCAACTACGCTCTCGGACAATAAAAAACAATTGGATTGTGAGCTGCTAATAATAAATGCTTTGAAAACATTCCCAGACACTCTTAGCAGAAGCTTGGATCTTTCTTTGCCAAGTGACCCTGTGTAATATTTTCAATATATCACGACATAAACAAAGATTGAACACTTTCTGAAAAGAGTTATCTAAATTGAATTGAAGGGTATTAATTTACAAAGTGCTGCATTCGAGGGACCCGCCCCATTAATGCTGTCTCTTCTTTCAATAATTCCATTAGTTATCACACAACCAAAAATTTCATTTCCCTAAAACACATCAACCACGTAATGCTTCATGTTTCGTTGCTTTCAAAAACTTTCGCAAAATTATCGGTTTTCCAATAAAAAGCACATGCATTCAACATTTTACGTCGTCCGTTCCATGGACGCAATTGCGTTACTTGCAGAAAATTGCCGGAAAGCATCATAATTGCCCTCTATCCGCGACTGTTTCCCTATTCCGTAAACGAGCGGATGGTAGAAATTTCCAACGCACAAAGCTGAACTAAAAGTAATCATAAAAACGGAGCTATGCGGCGGAGTATCAAAGTTTTTCGCATAATTCACTGAACTTATATAATTGAAACAGTTACGCCGTCACGGCCACTGCAATTAGTGGCTAAATTAACGCTTGTAAACCTGACTCTGGGCCGTTTTTAAGGCAGCAAAAGTTTGAGGCGAGCGACAACCACTGATTAACCGGCTACAACGTCATCTTACCCCCGTTTCTCCGAGTTAAAGAGACGCCAGTGGCCCCGTTTATTGTCGAATTTTGGTGTTTTTTTAGCAAAGCAATTAGTATAATTGGAACCGTATCATGAGTAAGCAGGAAAGAGGAAGTAAAATTTTTTGTTTGGTTTTAAATTAGTTGCCCTCTTGTGTGCTTTGTTCCGACAAAAGATCTGGGACCCGTTTGAATAATTATAAGCGGCCAAAAAAGCAAATCTGAGCTTAACTAAATAACGCATGCAAAAACTGAGAACGCGCCAACAGAATTTGAGGCACGTTTAATTAAATTAAAGAGACGCCCACGCTATAGTTATAGATTTTTGTTTTTAGCGCTTTCGCAAGAGAATTCTCTCCGACAATCGAGGTATTATTTACTGAGAACCGTTTTACTTACCGCAGCGCCGACGACGTTGCCAGCAAATCTGCAAATAACAAAAAAGAATTAATCACTTAAACTCGAGGAGAAGAACCAAATTGCAACGCCATATCGTCATTGACGTGTAATTACACGTTTCACAGTTCGATTTTTGTTTCAAACATTCAATTGGCGCTTCGGCAAAGCGAGAAATGTACCGGAAGTGCGAAAACTTGACGCACGTGTAAGCAGTCCTACACTTCCTTTGATATTGATAAGTTTATCGCGGCGCCTCGGAGCGGCTCGCCTTTATCTGCCCCGGATTCTGGGCTGTTCGGAATTTACAAGCAAGTGATAAGGGTAAAAATAATTACGTTACATCTTGAACGTTTTTAAAATGTTGATTAAAGGTTGTGCCTTGCTTCAAAGTGACGTAAAGCTTGCTTGAACAAAGGCAACGTACTTGGCAGAATTCATCCAAATAATATATCTGAACTCAAACTTTTTCTTTAATGTGGAACAGTATTTTGGGAACCGCCACAATTCTTGTTAAACAGCTAACAAGAGGTTCGAAACTGCGACTAAGCTGCTACTCGGAAAATCTATTTTTAACCCTGTAACGGAAAATCGTGCATTATTTCTTTAAGTGCCTGTATAGCTTCCACCCAAAGTTTTATTACACTCAAGTGTACTTTAAACAAAAAGTTGAAGTATCTGTCAGAAAACTAAATAAACTAAACGATCAATGAATAGTGGACGAATTTGACCTGGTTTCAACATATAAATAAATTTCTATATGATTAAATACGTTTGATGTCGGTGTAGGTGTATTAGCCCGCCACTAAGCTCGAAGCGCTGATAGCTGCTAGCAGTAGGGGAAAAGGATGTCGACCAGAATATTTGCAAGTTGACTGGTGCAGCAAGTATGTGCAGCAATTGGGTGTATGCCAATTTTTCAAATTGTTGCTTAAATGTAAGTGTAAGCATTGTAAAATGTACGTGCGTTTTTTTATTTTTAAATTTGATGAAGTTTTACATAATAAATCTTCACTTAAAGTTTGAAGGCGCTAAAACGCTGACTGGCTAGCAACGGGGAGCGCTGACGTCACTTGTTCGTTGGGTACGCTTGGTTGCATTTGGCGATGCACATGTTCGAAGTCTAGGGCGGTTTAAGAGTTGGTTATGGAGAAAAAAACTGGGGATAAATGGTGTTTTCTACCAAGATGCAGTAACACGACTGTTTCTGCACCTAATAAAATATTTGTGACAGTACCCAGAAGTGATCCACGGCGAAAACAATGGTTCAAAGCTGCTAGACGTGATTTACCAACGAGCAAATCCATTTTCTTCTGTTGCGAGAATCATTTTAACTTAAGAATTTTATTTAATACTTTGGTTAATATATAATACTTACTATGATAATTTACAGTTGGAGAGCGATATGGAAAATTACTTAAAATTTAAGTTAATGGGCGGTATGACAATTATAAAAACCCACGTGGTTCCTCATATTTTTGACTGTCAGGAAGATAGAAAACGTGCTGTGACTACGGTTATTCGCATATTTTTTGCAAAACGGTTTCGAGAACTAGTTCAAAAAGCTCAGAAGATTTCTCCAGAAAAAAAAATTATTTTTAATAAAAAAAAATCCCAAGGCCTATTTAGGAATAAATAGTTGTTGGCTAGATTCTTTAACAAAATTAATAATACTTAACAAGACCTAACTCTTCAACAAGTTTATGTAGTTTTAATGAAAATTAAATTAAATGACTCATTTGAAAGATTAGGAGATTAATTTGGCATGTCACAGGGTAACGTGTCGAAAATTTTCAATATGAAACTTCCTATTTTGAGCCATTTATTGGGAGTTAATTTATTGACCAGATAATTCTTTAATAAAAAAATTATTGCCCATTTCATTTAGGGGTAAATGTAACAAAGCTCAGTCAATTATTGATTGTTTCGAAATTGAAATTGAGAAACCGACAGATCCCTTAAATCAAGCTCTAACTTGGAGCGAATATAAGAAAAGCAATACTTTAAAATATCTTGTATCGGCCACTACTGATGGATTCATAAATTACATTTCAACCGGGTATAGAGGACGAACTACTGATGTATTACTGGTTAAAACTTGTGGATTTCTAGACATTCTACCTTGAGGTTGCGCTGGTATGTCTGATAGAGATTTTAAACACTTAAAGCAAGTTATAGAAGAGCGGGATTGCGTTCTTATTAGACCTTCCAGTGTCTCGTCATTAGAAAAACCAACTAAATTAGAAATAATTGAAACAAAAAGAATAGCTAGTTTAAGAATTCACATAGAGCAAGTCATCCGCAGACTAAGAGAATACAAATATTTAAAGCCACATTCAGTAATAGATCATAATTTAATTAGTAGTACAAATAATGTTGTAATTATCGCTGCAGCTCTGATTAATTTACAATCTCCAATAATAAAGTAGAATAGTACAAAATGTTTTTATTACTAAAAATAAAGTAGTCATATTAAGACTTTAATACATGTGCTTTAATCTCAATCCTTAATCTCAAACTTTAACTAAATTGGTTCCTCTGGAAAATATCGTCAGCTTAGAAATTAGTCATGGGTTACCTGTAAGATCAAGCCGACATTTCCTGGAAGGTAACCCTCCAGGAGCTCACAGCTTATTTACGATATTGACGAGATTAGCAATTACGATCTTACACCGTTCTTACACTCAGTAACCACAGAGTAGGGTAGGGACCTGACTCCCGAACGAACAGTTGACGTCATTTCGCACTCCACCAATAGCAGCGCGTTTCGACATGAGCCAAACTTATAAGTTAAATAATTTCGGAGATTCCAAATATTTTGTATTTATTTTTTCGAATGTCAATTCTAAACATAAAACCGCATCTATTGCAAGGTAATACGGGTAAAAATAAAATTTAAGCATACACCCAATTACAAGAATGACCAAGCTTTTAGCGACCCCCTTAAATAGCCTGTCACCAAGATGGCGCACAAGGCAATGACAATTGGTGGATGACAACCAGGAAGACATGATATTGAGGCCAGTGTTACCACCAATACCAAGTAAAGTAACACACTGTTACTGTTCGTAATACATATTCAGAACGAGTACAGCACATTCTCAGTTGAAAACACAAAAGAAATAATTTAGTCAGTAACCTAACTAATAACGTACCTAAGTATTTAATCCGTAACACACGGCATTGACCTCCTTACTTTTTGTCAACATGTAAATTTTTAACATATTCTATTGTGTAATGAACTATGAAGTGAGTAATTTACAAGTTATTTCCGGTCTGACCAGCTAATACACGTGTGGGTAAGTTCACAGAAATTTGGAAGAAACTTGAGATTGAGTTGCCTCTTCCTACTAAATGCACACGTATGCAATACTATCAAGTTTTCCAGCTAATACATGTGTGGGAAAGTTCACAGAAATTTAAAAAAGACTTGAGATTGAGTTACCTCTTCCTACTAAATGCGCATGTATGCAATACTGTCAAATTCTCCTTTCACACATTAAAAGGAGGGGATTGTTCTTCCCCTCTAGTTTCTGCGAGCTGTTCACATTTTCTTCAGATCCAGAGCCTATCTGAAATTGCAATCCACTGCAACTATGCCATTGATTCTTTTGTTGTTTGTTGTTGGTTATAATCGTTGGGTAGACGATTGGGAACTCGAGAGAATTGAGACCAGGGTTGAACAGAGAGAAAGTACGGGAGTCCCGTGGCACAGTGGTTCGTGCATCCCAAATTCGAAAGCGGAACGCGAGCGGGTTGTAGGTTCAAACCCCGCCGGTAATTCAAATTTTTCTCTGGTTCGAAACTTGTTATTAATTTCAGAAGTGGGATTCACCACGTGCTTGATCTGCTTGGGTCATACAGTGGCAAGTATCGATTAGTGATACTAGTTTCGGCTGATAACCAGCGTCTAGGTGTGTCAGGGAGAGCAGCCGAAGACGGTTGAGGTTGTCAGGAAAGGCCGAGCTGTTATAAGTGTTGGGTAGACAATTGGGAACTTGAGAGAGTTGAGAGCAGGGTTGAACAGAGAGAAAGTACGTTAGTCTCGTAGCACAGTGGTCAGTGCATCCCGAATTCGAGAGAGGAGAGCAGACGAGCTGTAGGTTTGAACCCCGCCGGTGATTCACATTTTTCTCTGTTTCAAAGGTTGTTATTATGTTGCAGTACAAAAATTTATTTCTTTAAATTATGTACCCGACACATCCATATTTTGATTATCAAACTAATTTAAAAGTTTCTTATATTTTGTGATTAGTCTCTCGATTTTATAAATTATTCTGTTATTAAAAATGTATAATAATAACTTGTAACTCGTGTTGTTTTTCTCCAGCATTTAAAATTTAACAACATACTAGTAGAGTTGTTGAAGAAGACGCAGATCACCCAGATATAATTATTATAAAATTCTTCCACATGTTGTATCAGAATAGAGACTGCAGAATATAGACGACAAAGTGAACCTTGATCTTATACAGCTCCTAGAAATTTCATTTCTTTTACCAGGTTATCTTCTAGTATTACTGCTGTTTTTTAATTAGAGCTCAAATTTATTGCAATTCATATAATTTTATTGCCGACGCTCATTTTCTTGAATAGTTATAGCAATTTTTATGGCGTATTTTGTTGAGAGCCAAGTCAATATGAAACAAGCGTGTCTAGTTCCAAGCACCATTGAAACCACAAAACAACTTCTTCTGTACCGATGTACCGTCTATGGAAAGATATGTAATTGATAATTTATGTATTAAGGATTCCAGTAAATTATTAAATACTTATTTTCATAATCAGAGTTTATTTGTGAGTCGATTTGTCTCTGAAGTAAAACCATTGTTATTCTGTAAGTACTTCTTTCTAGTATTATGGATGCATTTGAAAATAAATTCCCAAAATAACGTCGATGATCTTGTCAACAATTCAGTCGGTGTTTGATCAGGTAGGTACCTACATGTATTTCTATTTTCAAGCTCTTTAGAGTGTATTCTACTTATAAAATGTTATGTCTTCCATTTTCTACAATTTGGTACGGTGGTAACATCCCATCATCATTCTCATTTATATCCAGCATTATTTCTACTCTTTATACGTTTTAAAATGGTTCCAACAATTATTGTCATTCTCACTTACTCGTGTAATGATCATTAGACAACTGCTGCATACTGATGGGTAGCAGACGACGTTGTCGCCATCTAGTCACCAGCGGCATAACCCTTCTTTTAGATAATTTACAAATTGGCTTTCTCACCCTATTAACCTGAATGTGTCAACGTGATAGAGATATGGCTAAATTCCTTCTCATTAATGGAAAATATAATTTCATTACAGCCCCCAGTCTCTTACAGTTGAGAGATCTGCTACACTGACTCAGTTAAAAAAGGCAACAACCAGTAAATCTAAGATGCCCTAAAGAGCTACCTGAATCACCTGGCTGAGAAAATTAAACATAATTAGTTTTCACAAGACCAAAAAGCCATAATCAAGGAACTGTAAAACCTAAAATTAAGATTTATTGAATAAAAGGAAGTAACAGTCGGTATAAGAAAACGATTTACTAAATAATAAAAAATGTAAAAAACATTGAAGTTGCAAAAGTTCAAAAATAATGTACATAAGAGTAATAATGAAGCCTAGTCACAAAGTTTTTTCATTAACTACCCCTGAGAACAAGAAAATGTTCTCCTAATAGCTTCAGTAAAAAGTGTCCTGGCAAAAATTTACCAAATTTAATATATTTCTAGTTACCGACTAACGTGTACCTAAAAATTCTAAACAAGGAAGATCAAAATTACTCAATGAAGAACAAAAATTTTACCCTTACATTATTATATTTCATCACAAACAAATTTCAAGTTAAGCTTATTCAACAACGGTAGGTATATCCATTATTTATGATCATGTTTAAAAAGAAAAGTTTTTAAAATTTAATAATTTAATGCTAAAACTAAAAAATGCATAAAACAATGTTAATACACACTTCTACCAATCAACACCTGCTAATTTAACCCCTTTCTAATTCAACCGTAAAATCTTTAAAAATGTAATAATATGCATTCAAGATCCCATTGTGTTATAATAAAAGACCCAGTATATTTGTAAACCTCTTGATCTTATTTTAGCAGGGTTAAAGTTTAGACTGTGCAAACCTACATTTCTTGACATGCCAATCCAGGCAAAGTAATCGAATGAAAACAAATTTGTATCAGGTCGTTACCTCTGATTCTATAGCACAATTTATTTCCGGCCAATTATGCTAGCACGTTCCCAGACTTTAAGCGTTTAACAATCACCAAAATAGTTTCTCGATTCAGAAAAGTCGAACTACCATCTCCGTCGGTTAGTAGTTTTATTACACTCAACAAAAATAAATGATGAGATTTAGAAACTATAAAGTAAACTTAACTAAACCTTAACCTTTACCTTTACGTGCAGCTAAAAGTCTAATTGAATGAGATCCTTTAAACGCATTTTATCTCAATTTTCCTCGTTGGCCACTTCCAGCTTGAATTGTCACTATAGAAATCAATTTGTTACCAAATCAGGAGAAATTATAAAAGTATGAGCATTGTTTTACTTAAACAAATGCAATTATTTCTCCCTTTTTCTTAAACATTTCTTACCGCTATCACCGTCGGACATTAGTAATAACAAATGGCGGAGGCGCCGGGTGAATTCTGAGCACATAAGAGCGCTGATTATCCGCGCGTCCGAAATTTGTATTACGCAAATAATAAATACAATACATTACATTGACGTAGGCTGACGTGGACTGGATAGAAAAAACTAAGCAACTGCTACGAAGAAGAAACTATCAAAACTTTAAAAGAAAAAAAAGCTAATTTTGATATTTCATGATTGTTTTAAGAATCAAACGGCGTAAAACTCTCTTCATCTAATTTTCAGGATTCGAGATTCACTTGGTGGTAAAGTCGCGATAAAAGAAATATGCAAGCGTGCGCGGGAGAGCAGGGTCAAGTTGTAAATAAAAGCCATTATAACCGACAAGTTCTCCCCTTCCGCACATTTCTTACGTCTGCACTCTAATTAACCTTATTTCAGGTACGCATTTATATTTAATTAGCATTGTTGTTGCAGACCTTGTTGCCGTAGTTGGTGCCATTATCCCTCTTCCCTCGCACCTACTAAAATAATTTAGTATTAATTGCGTTGTTAATTCGGAACGTACACTGACTTAATTGGCTGAATAATGCGAAACGTGAGAAATCTTGAAAGTTTTCGTTGGTAAGGGACGGCAGCCATTAGTTGATATTTGTATTGAATTCGAAACTTCTGCGCTTTACCGTCATCATTAATTTTACAGTTCTTGTCTTGACTTTCCTGATGCCGCGCAATAAGGACCGCTCGGATTGATCTCATTATCCTCCATCTGGTCTCGTCATCGATATTTTAATTTCGACCGAAGCGCGAGTTTTAATTTAATTGGGCGAGAGTTTCATCGGATAAATAATGCAAAAGTAAATTTTCTCGACCAAACCTTGACGTCACAACATGTAATGTTTCCTAAGATACCTTGGCAAATTGTTGCTAAATTTTTCAACGCTGACTTTATTATTAAATCGAGTTTTAGTTTACCGTAAATATAACTCGCATGAGCCAGAGACTGTTTGAGTAACGCACTCATAACAAGTTTAGAGCGATGCTGAAGCTATTGACAAATATACAATTCGCCAAGAAATCCGATATTAATGTTGTGAACGTTTCTACTCAAACTATTGTTGAAGTTTCAAACTGTTTCGGCAGTCGCTCCTTAAATTGTTAATTTGTAGTTAAAATGCATTGCTTTCTAACTCACTTACTTAATATTAAAGTCAATAAATAACGACGATTTACTAGTTTTGTAATTTTGCGAAACGTAGAGCGATACCTAGGAAGAAATTAATATTTTATCTTGCACCCACTATTACCCTTAGAAAAAACTGACATTATACGAGAACCGATTGAAGTTTTGATGCCTTAACACACGACTATTTCACAAGGTTTTTAACTTAATCCTACTTCAAATTATCACCGTTGGTCCATCGATGCTGTAGCCCACCCAATTGGCCAAGTTTAGTAAAGTTTGTCGTCCTGTCCGTCTAACCTATTGAACTTTTGGAAAAAGTTTAATGATGTTTCACCAAAAGTAGCGTGTATCTAAAGCTGCCCTCCATATTAAGCCGCAACATTTTCAATTTAGTCTTTCAACTTAGCTGCTGTGACAAAAGTGATGAAATAGCATTTATGTCAGTAACTATCCGTTTCAAGTGTTCTAGTGTAATGTAATTTTGGAAAAAATTGTTGTCGTAAAAGGTCTGTTGCAATTAAAAATTTTGTTTAATTTTTCAAGCTTTTATTGCATTGTTAAAATTTGATCTACGTCAAGCAGAATTGAGGATGTTAAAATCACGAGGCTTCATCGGAACTGCCAGTTAATAATACAAGAGTACATTTATGTGCTTATGAGATTTTGCCTGTTATCCCCTTTACAATTCCGCGCGTTAAGTTTCTGTAATAACTGGAAACAAAATTAGAAATACATGCAACCAAGAAAAACAAAGCGCAAAAAATTAAATTATCACAGCAGAAATTTAATCGGCTTTGTTCCAAGTCCTGTTTTAAACTATAGGACTATGTAGATGCCAGAGTCCGGTGTTTGTCTGAGAATTTGTTACACCGCCGCTTTTACTAAAAGCTCAATTTACCACCGACCAAAATAATAATAATAACCGGATTATAACTTCGCAAAATACTTCGTTGTTATTAAGCAGATTAGAAATCGCCATAATTATCGTCGAATTCAGTCGCAATTTATCTCGACGTTGTGCCATTCTCGTCTCTCCCATTAAAAAAAAAATCTCCCTAGGACATGTGCAGCAATCCAGCGGGAGTCATCTGAGGGAAAGTCGGGGACTCTGAGGAGTGCAATTTCCATCTATGATTTACATTTTCAACGAATCCAACACGGTATGATCGACGCCATGACGGTCTCTTGGGTTCGAGGGCCTGATGGCAAAAACAGGGCGATAATCACCATCCCGTTTGCGATTCGATTCCGAAATCGTTATACATAATGACCTCCATTTGAAATTGCGATGACATTCTCGTAAAATACAACGTTTTAAATTTATCTCGATCATAATTACGCCGCGACTGGTTTATTCAATGCGCTGTATTTGACCTATTAGGGCAGTAAATTTATACGCGCTGCAACCGACCAATTAAACTGAAAATGTCCCACTAATAACGTAATCAGCATGGAAACGTGCCAGAGTGGCGCATGTTCCTGAATGCACAAGAAAGTTACTTGTTGTTGAGAGCGAGTAAGTGACGTTAAAAGGACATTTGGAATAAAAATTATATAATAATAAGAAGTGTGTAAATAAAAAATGTTGCATAAGCATATATAAATGGGAACAAATATAATGTACACCAAATTAAACTATGCATCCCTCGCACTGTCCACCAGAAAATTTAATGAGCATCAAAAAATCTAAATGAAACCCAAATTATTATACATGAGAAAATGACAACATCACCACTAAAATAACTATGCTGCGTATTGTTTTACCATTGTTTACATTTTAAATTCTATATGTCTATCAATTTTACTAAATGTTCACTAAATTTAGAACGCTCAAGTTACGCGTCCGTGCTGTGCATAATAAATATTCGCGCTATCCATTTATATTTAGTGTATCTCAAAAAAACTATTTGTGCGTTAAATAATTATTCTATTACTCCAAAAATGAAATATGCTCGAGCATCTCTCCTTGCCGCTTGCGCTTCCAGACAAGAGGCACGCGAAAAAAGTTTTGTACAAGGTCAGTTCAGGGCCCTGTAATTTTTTTTTTAAAGCGCGATTAGAAATTACCACTAAAAGAAGTTTTACGTTTTACATAATGCAAGCCAATTACAACAAAACATTTATATATTACGAAAATCAATATCTTTTTTTGTGCAAACCACTTTTACTTTTACTCTTATTTTCCTTGCCCTAGCACATCTACATCCATAATTTTACATAAAATTATTTACCATTTGCACAACATTTTATTGCTTGTGTATTTTTGATCAACAAATAGTATTTTTAACTGATAAATAATATAAGACACTGTCAAAAATTAAATATCTGGGTATTATGTTAGAATTTAATGCGGAATAAAATTTGGTGTACATTTAGTATTTATGGTCACAAAAGTTATTTTGGCGAACAAAATATATAAGGGGCCAGCATTATGTCAATATTAGGTTTCCGCTTTAAGATTATGTATTTTCTTAATTTTGGTGAACATTTAGTATTTTTGAGTAATAAAAATATTTTCTGTATGAAAATATTGAGTAAATTTGGTAGACTGTTAAATACGACCCTATATAAATTAAAAAAACATAAATGAGTAAATTTATAACAAGAAGCAAAAACGTTTGATGCAATAGTTCTAGCCCTAAAATGAGCTTCTGAATTTGGTGACAAGTGGACACTTTCAAAGTCCTTGACTCGATCTGTTACTAGTAAAACTAGAATATCATCTGAAACACAAAGGTGAGTTTTGATTCTTGCTTTAGTTTCATTAAATCTTTTACAAATATATGTTGAGGCAACAAAGCCTAAAAAAATAGAAGATGATTGCATCCAACACGTAATTTCCCATCTACATAAGACCGATCTAACTCCTCCTGTATAAGTAATTCAAAATTATCTATTTAAGAAAGTGTTGTAATGAGACTACTCAACGGAGATGGCTTTTGAATTCTCTTCAATCATCCGTGGAGGGGTCCCTCAAGGGGTCTTTCCAGACCTAGCTTTCGAAATCAAGAAGATGGCATGTCAAAGCATAGTCCCCTTCCTGGTTCTAATAGACAAAGGATATTTTGTATAAACGTGAGTCAACAAAGGCAAAACAAAGCTTTCCAGTTTTCCGCAGGACGTAATCTGATCTGGGGTCTAACTGCCCGCACTTCTTGATACCTGCCCAAGAACCTGCGTTCTTTATTAACGCCATAAACTGCGGCGTTTCTGTGAAGATGCGTCGAATTTTTTTTAAATTTATGTAGATTTTTATTACGGTCGGCATCCTCCGCGAAATCTGAAATTATCTCAAATGTACGCGTTGTAAAATGTTTGGCAACAATTTTTCATTTTTACGAAATTATCTAGGCCGCAGTAAAATGCCACCACCGAGAAATGGAGGCGCGGCGATCGTTTATGTGACACATATTTCGTCAGGTTAATGGACAGATCGTGTGAATCTCTGTTGATATTCCACCATTCTGCAGGGCCGCGCTCCGGATATCTTCAAACGAAAATACCGTATATGTCGCGCCCTTAAGGCTATTTATAACGCTTTTACGGCGGAAATAATCGACCACTAAAACTAGAAAGGATATTATTCGAAATTAAATTCGGAACCGCCAAGCTACCCGCTTTACGACGTAGTTAGCCTCGACGGGGCTTAATTGGAAAAATTATCAAGTTTCGGGGGTGGCACTCAAGGAACTGTGCAGCATCCTCACGGTTCAGCACCTCGACCTGCGGGCAATCAATACGACAGATGGATATAAAAGGTTATTGATGAAGGCAGTCGTGCACGCATTGAGTCGGGAAATGTACCAGAGTGATGGGAATCAAAGGGGAAAGTGTTGAACGCACCGGGAATTTCGAAAATATTGTTTTACTTTGCGTCATAATCTTCCGGATTTGGGGAGAGGTTTTTATGCGATTTCCGACGGTTTTCCTATTTAAACACGATTTTATGAAATCAATAAAACTGGCTTTGAACCCCCCCGGACATAAATAATACGAGAGATTTATTTCCGGAAAATGAAAAAAGGCGAAAACACGACGGCAGGACGGAGTTATCGCGGACACGGCCGGATTAACTATTATAACCATCATTGATCTACCCCGGCTTGTTAAGGGAAGGTTGAGGATAGTTCGCGTGGACGCGATTGTTTCCCGACGTTTTAACCCGAAAGTAAGTGCCCGGCCTTTATTCCGCACAACTAAGCATTATTTAGTAGGCTATTGTTGGGGCGAGAAACCCCAAGCAAATACCAAATTATTGCGTCGGATTTGTCAATTTAATTAAGGGATAATTGGGAAGCATATTTGACTAACGACCAAAAAAACGACCAGTGAGCTGAGAACCGACAGAATTCGATGGCATGCCAGATACGTGCTGAAAGTTGCAAAAAATTTTGACCATTGCAATCAACCCGACAGATCTGACGCCTGACGCTCAGCTTCTCGACCTGTGGAACAAAGTTAATCTCCAGATTGAGATGTGCGCCTCACAAATTCGATGTTCTCTTACTTCCATATAAATTACAACAAATTTTTAATGGGGTAGTAGCCAAATATTTACCAATAATAATTACGTTACTTGCATAAGAATTCACCCGGCGCTTCCGCCATTTGTTACCTCGAGCAGGGTAATACTTGCAATTTTAAACTGTTATCTCATTAATGTAGTTTTGCAACTTCGAACTTTTAGTTTAGCTGTCAACGTTTTTCTTTGCTCTTCCAACAGCTTGAAATATAGTGTCGTGTTATCTGCGAATAAAGAATTCAAGTTTAAAAGTGCGATTATCAAAGCTTTTATAATTTTTTACTGGAGCCCTCACCATTTAGATATTCGCCATTGTGCTCTTAAATTGCTTGAAGCGAAGAACGCTTAGCAGCAAAATTGTACTGACAATAACTGTTATCGCTAGAGCAGCCGCGATCGTAACATAAGCATCCAGAAATCCTTTAAGATTAAACGGGTAACGTAGTTCTAAAATTTTAATTTGAAACATAAAACAAAATTTTTGACGCATTTTAGCTCGCATTTTAGTGACAATGTTGTATTTATGTAAAGTGCGCTTAAAAATTTATCAAAATATATAAGTACAGGCTGAGTCCTTAGGGGTGAACACCGGATTTATTTCAAACCTTATTTGTCCCAAATCAACAGGAAATTTTTTTTAACATAAATCTAACATGAAAGAATTTTAGTCTCAAAATTTTTTGGAGAGGCGGCACAATCGGAGGTCAATAACATAAAATAGACTTTGTTGAAAATTTTAACCATAAGATATTTGTTTAAAATTCTATTTTGCTCTATGTATAAGCACTTTGGCCATTTACTTTTGTCAGAGCCTGGACTCTAGCACCCGTATTAATTAAGGTAGTGTAAGTCTAGACTTTAGACTTTAGCCTTATAAGAGCTATAATTGATTTTGTTAACTGGCTTGTGTCATTCTCACGCGTCAATTTAAACCGGTTTAAAATATAGACCCCATTTGAAGCACAAATTGGGATATTCAAAAAACGGAATTAGGCCGCTTTCGTTGTTCAGAGTAGTATGTAGTGTAGTCTATCAAAATCAAGAATTGGAAATTACACAACATTGGAACCATACATGTATGAATCAAATTATATAGACAAACAAAACTTCCCAATGCAACACTCTATTAGCAAGAAATTTGTAATTTAAAATCAAAACACTGCACGCACATCATTTGCATCAATAATTGAAACACGTTAACAAACTGCATTAAATAACAAATCAATTTATTTAATTTGAGTATTAATGTGTACGAAAATAAATTTAATTGAAAATACCTACAGTGCTCTAAAATTCTATTTAGTTAAATTTTCATAAACTTTCATAAACATAAAAATGGAAATTTTTACCACCCTATTTTGAAGAGACTCAACTTACTGGTGATAATCTAAGTACCTAATCATTACATATTAAAAATATAATCAAACTGCAGAGAATTTTCCACGGGCGTCCTTTCGGTTCATTTTTTTTAAATTTATTAATAATTATTCAGATTATAGCTGGCTTGATTATATGAAATAATTGGTTTGCTTCAACAGTTTTTTGGCTAGCGCTCGGCGTTAATAAATTTTTTTTCTTTATTCAAGTGCAGTATTGCAGGCAGTCGAAGAAAACAGGACCGTATTGACGGTAGTGGAGGACAAACTCGTATTAATCCACGGGATTTCTGTGTCTATGCAAATTTGAGATACCTGCAGAAAGCTGATCCACGAAATTATTGATTATTGTTGCATTATGCAATGCATGTTGCTTGATTATTGAATGCATGTTTCTTACTCTCAATGTTTCTTCAATTTTACATAGATTCAAGACTGGCTTATAAAAAGAGCACCGCTTAAAATTATTTAGAAATTTCAAATAGTTTACATTAACATTATTCTTTACATTGTTGATATTACAAAGCTGGACTTCACCTTTAAGGAATGTAAATGTTAAATAAATGATTTGGACAATAATTCGATTTAGAATTCCAAGTGAACGTAAGTACGTAATAATTGTATTATTATATTTAAAAGTAGAAATTGAATTTTCTGATAATGATCAGCATAAAATTTCAGTGCTGTCACGGCAATTTACAAAAGAAAATTTTCAATATTTGATTTTGGTTATTTTCTTATTGAAATACTTTTGCTCGTACCTACTCTTGAAAACTATCAACGTTTTAAAACTCAAAAGGTCCTGATAATAAGGCGTGCCTTAAAAAATACTGTGTAACTCAGAAAAAATAACATAAATCATATTGAGTTATGTGGCAGAAAATCGTCCTCGTAGGACAGTTGAAGTTTTAACGCGAGACATCTTGACAATAATATTTAGGCCAGCAGCTTCTTATAAACTGTATTAGGCAGAAAGAAACCGTTATATAAGAACATAAATGTTTAATTAAAGTTTCTACAGGAAGCCTCGTAGATTAAAGTGAATGAGCAATCACAATACTTTAATTTAAAAAATTTCTGGGGCGCTGGGCTAACAAACATCAGTAGTTGATTTCACTCAAAAATTGCTTTTTCCTTAAAAAAAAGTTTACGAACTTCAGTTGTCTTGTGGAAACTATCACACTTCTTTAAAAGACGTAGAAATGATCGATATGAATGGGTGTTTCTCTTTTAAAATATCAAGCACGTCACTCAGAAGATAAAAAGAATATGAAGTATAATATCTCAAAATAGATGTTGCTTACTGTCTTACGCAATGTTTAAGATAATAAAAATAGCATCACACAGTGACTTCTATACACTTACGTTTTCATTTAAATTTATTAAAAATAAAAAGTACTTACTAAAATTTCTTCAAATTTTAGAAAAGAAGTAAAATAATGTCGCGACTGATGTCTTCAATAATTCAACGAAAGGCTTCAAGAGCATTATAGAAGCGACAATTTTTTTAAAAAACGCTATTCAAAACAAAGATATGACTATTTTTAGTCTACATCTTCACTCAACAGTTGACTATGAGTTTTTTTGAACTTTTAGTGAATCCATCTTATGTAAAATTGGACGAGCTTTCTATTTAAATATGTTTCCGTATTTTAGTTAATTTTATATTATCGCTTCCCAATTGCGCATTCCTCAACAAGAGTTGAGCACTAAAAATAATTTCAGTAATTTTCTCATACATTTCTTTACAAGTTGATGTAAAAAAATGGGATTTGGAATACATCCAGTTTTAAGCCTTTTAAGAACTCACACTGTCTAGATACCATGAGCCAACTAAACAAACAAACGAATGAAAAGAAAGAAAAAAAATAAAAGGAAAACAACAGTTACATAAGTATAAGTGTGGCAAGTTCACTGAGGTAATAATTGTCTTTTGTAGGGTCTTTGTTGCGAGATCCAATAAAAAAATCGAATTGTGACATGTTTTATCAAGCAGATTAAGCAAACAATTTATTACTTAGCGAGAATAAGATTTAACTCTACCAGCTATGTCACTACGACGTTGATAGCAGTCACATTCAAGAAGGTTTTTAAACTACATAGATTTTTGTTCAATTGTGAAGCTGCTACTGCGAGTGGTGAATCCTTTGTCACGTCTGCTTCCACGCTAGCAGCTACGCAATTATGTCTTCTGGGAACCAATTCAGTAGTAATCTGATTTATTCTCGCTTCGGACAGGCCGATGTGACTGTCATTTCAGTTGTATTGTGTGAATTATAATTACTTCGCCAACTATTAGGGGGTTGTGTATTTCGATTATTGAGTAGAACGGTGTGGTTAAATATTAAACAGGCATACCAGAGTTAATTAAATGGAATAGACCTAATTAAGGTTAAATCATTGTCTGTCACTGTGATGATATCGGACCAACGGCAAGGCCCTTGGTATTGCGTCGGTAATGCTTTACGCTCGTTTCATGAACGTCAAAATTAATACCAATTACACGGCATGCGGTTTCCATCGCATTAATATCGTCTAATGATCAATGAAAGTGGTCAGTCGATTTTCCCCAGCGAAACTAACCCTATTGTCAGGTGAGTTAATCAAGTTGTCAAACAAATTTAAAAAAAAAATTAATATGGTGCACTTCTTTCCAGTAGTGGTGGCAGATGTGGAACTTATTATAGGTGTTTTTGTACTTTAGAATCGGTGTCTTTTGTACAAAAACTGTAATTGCTTGAATTATGGTCTTTTAGGATAGCGAAAACACGTTCGATCTGGCTGTGTTAATGGGAGTTTCGCCCGTAAGACTAAAGATATTTCTTTAAGATATTTACAAACAATGGCCCACGTGTTGACGTAAGATATGGCGAATCCGCTTTTCTGACTTTTGTGCAAACACTACACGGGATTCAAATAATAATATTAATCCTACCTTTAGGCAAGTCCTGCCTTTCAATTTTCATTTTTTACCATGCTCACATATTGGAAAAGGCAACAAAACCAAGTCAATACGGCCCGATTTTCGTCGCCAAGACAATATTCCTTCCTAAATCCCTCTTTCCGTTTTAGCTCCTACGTCACGCGATTTTCACAGAACGTTGCAGGTTTTATATTTAAAAATTTATCAAAGGCTCGAAATATTTCGGCATTATTTTCAGTTCTTTTTATATATGTGTTCACTAAACCAGTGAGTTGGCGTTTCCTTTCTCTTCCATTTCTCGTAGGTGATGAGATTATCCTTTCGAAAATTACTCTGCTGTTCACGTTGCGGTTAAATATTTCACGTATCATCACAGCAATTTTGCTGATGTATCGTCGTGTTTCGTGTTTATTTTTGTCAATTTAAAATTATTTATATTATAAGTTAAATTGCTTCATAGTCCTGCAACTACAGGGCTGAAGTGGTAACACAAGTTTTAATTGAAGCCAGCGCAGAGAGGACAATGCTTCACTGTTCAAAAACAAGACAATTTAAACTTGTAGTTGCAACATTAGCGACACGTTTCAAAGAACATTTGGATAATCCAACGAAAAAAGAATGGTCGAAATAAATCGCTGACGGTACAAATTTTGGGAGAGTGGTGTGGGACGAGAAGCGCGGGATGGAATCACAATTAGGTCACTTAGTCCTTTTTCGAATTTACATAAAAATTCTAGCAGCGTAAAGAGAAAAAACAATTGTCGATTTCAATCCGACCTTTTTTCCGCATATTAAGTACATGCTCGAACAATGCGATTTGGACGTTAGGCCTCGTCGGCTCTATGAATATTCATCTTGTTGTTTACCTTTTTGGTGTGTACTTGGGTATTTACGGAGCATACTGAACGAAAAATTTAATTACAGCACAAGGGACGGTAGCGGTGCTGGGGAACCATATCGCTATTGTTATTAGGGGAGACAAACAACCGCTCATTCTGATGGTGGAAATCGATAAATGATTCCGGAATTCCTCAATATAGTATGTCCGGGCTCGTATCTACCGACCAATGAAGGAACTACCGATCTGATTAAACTCGATTATTAGATTCAATGCTGTGCGAATAACGGATTTATTCTTAGCCCAGTTAAGCGGTCGATGGAAATTGGCCGAAGGAGCTAACAATCCTGGGGCATTTGCCAACGGCACTGGACGACCTCGCAAAATGAGCTTCGGAACAAATAAGCAAACACAGATTCCTAAAATACAACTCCCTTCTTTCCTCCATAACATTTTCTACAGCATACTCTGTCTAACAAATATCCTGCCTGGAGTTTCAAGAAGCGATGCTGGTGGAAAAGAAATAATCTGCTGAAGAGGTGGGCAGGGTACTTTAATTCTTGACAAAACGGTCTACTATCTAAAAAGGATGTGAAGTTTGGTTTCATGTCGTTTTGGTAAAATGTTTGTTGTTCGAAAAAATCAAATTTTCTGACAATAGGCTCGTCAGTTCAGCTGCCATCATCATGGCAGCTCGACTGTTCAACAGCTCTCAAAATTATTATTTTAGGTACCCTAAGAAATCGGGAAATCTAATCAAAAGGTCCCATTCTGTCATCTTTACTGATTGCTGTATTTAAGATAAAGATCTCAATAATAATTGAGCCTTCTGATTCAATCGTAGCATTCATGAAAATGGACTAAAACACGGCTTGATCTACAAAACCTTTTCAATTTTTCACCTTTCCCCTTTCGTGCAGCATCATCTCTCGTAATAATTATTATCTGAATGGTTCTGCATATTATGAGTTACAGCTTGACGTGATAACATGATAAGCGAGTTTATTACTATTATACTGAAAAGTTTCTTATGTTTTCGTTTCCTTATTTCGTCTCTTTCGAATGTTAATAGCAATGGCCTTCAATAAAGTGTTGAAAATAAAATTCAAACTCTCATTCATGCATGTTATTTATTGATCTGCCCTTCGCCAAGACGAGGTCACTAAATCTTTTGTTCTTTTGACCGTCACCGGATGTACCACGGTGTCGTGTGCAATACTGTGGTGTCGTGTGCATTAGGTTAGACTATATAATGTCAATGCGTATTAGTTTTAACTTAGTTCTAGTAAAGCTGCCATACGAGGAACATTTTCCGTTTACAATAAGTTGTTACATTAAATAAACGATTCGCATAGCAAAAATTAAACTTAGCTAAAATTATTTAACACTTTGAGTTCTTAAACAAATAAAACATATTCTAAAAAGATTTTATATATCTACCTGTCTAATTACTACAACATTTACTGCACGCAAAAATTTAATTTGAAGACTTCCCTCTTTGCCGCATTCCATTCGGTATTTTCAAATCGCCAGACGGGGTAATTGAATAATAATAACGAGGCGCGTTGAATCAATAATGAAGCTGCTTCCGAGTAATCCTTGCAATTTGCTTACTAAGAAGATTATCGATAAAACTTTGATTAACTAAAAGACGAAGATTCCGGCAGTAAATTTGTAACTTCAAACAGGTTGAAAGTTAAAATTTGTTGAAGTGATCTTAAACTACCCAAATAAGGCGTCAAGAGAGTAATCGCAGTAATTGAAGTTAGACGGTACTAAATGGCAACAAAAAAGTTCAAACGTGAAAATTGTTAAGCTCTCGACGTTTTTAATCGTAATGAGAAATGTTCTTTATAAATAAATTCCATTAATCTTCCATAATTCTTTTTGGTTACTTCTGTAATTTTCGCGGGTCTGGGCCAAGCAGTGCGTTAAAAATTATCCAATCAAAATTTAATCACAGTAGAGAAATTGTTAGATTGCGGCTTCAGAGATGGAAAAGAGTCGTAAACTCCAATTAGAGTGCTGTGTGAAAAATGTTGCGTTTGCGCCACAAAAACGAAAAAGACAACGTTATCTTAAGAAAAATTGCGCGAAACGCGGTTGGTCAAGATAGAAAAATGGCGGTTGAAATAAGCTGTATACAAGTCAGTTATGAGACGATGACAATAAAACCAGCAATCTTGAAGCTTGTCAGGATCTTAACACAATTTAAGGGTGGTGTTTGAGTTTTCCGGATTCGAAAACCCAACGCGCATTTATCCCATGAAATATTCAAAAAGATAATCTATTTGCAACTTTTCTTTCAGAATGAGCCGGGCAGGCTCTCACCAATTTTTTCGCGTATCAAAGCAAACACTTCACTTAAATGGGAAATATTGCCCGGTCTGCACGCTCTCTCGCTCCCTTCTGAAGAGTTCAGTTACAAAGTTGGCAACGTTGCTGCAAATGTAATTTGTAGCTGATGGGGAAGAGCCACTAACGCCATTGTGGTTAAGTGAGTTTTCTCTAAGCTACACAGGAAGACATTCAGCGTTGCGGCTGCGTTAACAAACATCAAGTTTTATAGTCGGCTGCAGAATGCAGATCGAAATGGGATTGTCGCTTACATTGTACGTTTAATGTTGATGCCAACGAGACCTGAAAGGGGAAACTGTGTCAGTAAGAGCATTTTTCGAGAGTTGAACATAACTTTTGTGACGTAACTCAATTGCCGGTGCCTCCCGGGGGCGCAGTTGACGACGCGACTCACCCACCCTCGTCGCAATTATCCGAAATATTTTTTTACGCCACAAAACCGTCAGAACGCCAGCCACACTTGACAATGATCGACTAATTCGCGCGTGCTCTGACAATCAAGTTCAAAGTTGGAAGGAAACATCCAGATTAACAAAAGAAAAATTTTATTAGATCGTTGGAGAAAAGACCAATAGCTGACAAAGTCAACACGTAATGGAAACATATACAGGATGAGCCCTTAAGGATTAACAGCGTGACCCTGTTGAACCCACATCAACGAGAAGATAAATTTATACAGGAAAACTGCAGCAAATAGAACATAAGTTTATTATATCTTAACTTTTCCATCAAGTTATGACGTTTACTTTTGAGCCAATTGTTAATTTGCAACATTTAAGCTATAACTGGCTGGCTAATTGCGGAACAACACGGCAAAATACTCTGAAAAAGATAGAAAAAAACCGGACATTTCTTTTGTTTGTTTCAGCTTTGAACTGCACTTTGAAAGTAAACTTTTAATTGGGCTGTAGATTGCCTTCACTTTGTCGTTAGTGAGTTTGCAAGAAACATCAATTATTTGAAATGAGCGAAATAAAACTATTAAGCGATTGTAAGTAATTTGACAGTTGCTTAACTCTGCGTCTGATCGATTAAAAGTTAAAAAGAAAATAAATTTTATTTATTGTAGGTACTTTTGGATTGGTTGGCCTCATTTCACAATCGTTAAAATTAATGAGTAAAATAGTAAAGTAACAGACAATTCTGTTATTGTCTTGTTGCGGCAACCGTATTTTAATTTAAAGGAGCAGGTAATTGTATTACTATTCATTTTATTGTCTGTAATTACTTTATTAACACATTTTATGTCATGGATATTTACAAAGAACCACTATGAGGCGACGTCCTTGAGCAGCAGAAAGATAATTACCTAAATTATTGATCACAATTATTATTCGCAGTTGTCTAATGCCAAGTTGCCTAAACTTAATTGTTTTTTAATTCTTAGCTAACGTTTCTTAAAGTTACATGTCTTAATAGTTAGAATGGTTAAGTAGTGATTAATATCCGTTTTGTTGAAAATAAAATTCAAACTCTCATTATTTATTGATCCGTCCATCGACGAGACGATTGTTGTGCATGTTATTTATTGATCCGCCTGTCAAACTCTCATTAATGCATGATTTTTATTGATCCGCCCTTCGCCGAGACGAAGTCACCATCTTTTGTTCTTTCGGCCGTCACCAGATATACAATGGTGTAGTGTGCAATATTGTGGTGTCGTGTGCATTAGGTTCGACTATATAAGGTCGATGAGTTTTAGTTTTAAATTAGTTGTAGTGAAACTGCTATAAGAGCAACATCTCCCGATTACAATAAGTTGTTTTGCTGAATAAGCGTTTTGCATAGCAAAAATCAAACTTGGCTTAAATTATTTAACACGTTTAAACCGTATCGTTTAGCAACTTTTCAGTATTCTATAAATCTCATCCTTCGCATGCAAAAAGGCAGATTTAACGAATGCTTAACATTTACGTCTTGCTTTGCAATATAGTGCAAAAGGCAATGAAAGAGTTTCTAGTCCCAGTAGTCATCTAAAGGAACAGTTGAATGGTAAGTATTTGGTAAAACTTTTAGACCAAATTTCACAATGTTACTGTGCCTATCAATTGTAAATCATTGCTCTACTAATAATACTTTAACTATGAACTAATTAGCCGGTTGGACTAATTGGAAAATTGAGACTCATTGCATTGTGCAAGTAATGCCATACAATAATTCACAATAAGCTCCGAAGCAAAATTCTCTGTAAACATGATCACACACGCATAAAATTAAAATCTTGCATACTAAATTAGGGCTCCTGTAGTCCTGTATGCAATATTTTAATAATTCGCTTGCCATGAATTGCAATATTTACCATAATTAGTTACTTCAATTGAAAATCATAGCGTAAATACGACAGTTTTGCAATTATTACAACTACTGTTTTATTTATTTGAATTCAGCAAATTTCCAAATTGAATCGAGCTCAACAAACTAGAAAATATGGATCGCAATTACTTCCATCACAAACAAAGGGCGACGGGTTCAACGCAACGACAACAAAACCGTTTCGAGGTTGAATAAAAATTCTTCGAGATTATCAGCAGACTCTTTTGGGAGCTTAGAATTAATTTCGTGAATCATCAAAGTGAGATACGACCAACGAAACGTTTCCATGTAATTTAATCGTGTGCTCCTGGTGAGGTGAGTGAGATCTTCCCGAGAACTATTCCGGGAGTCTGCATCAATCTTGAGACCTCTCACTGTTTATGTGTCCTCATGCTTCGACGCGTCTTCCATCTCACATATTTTTTGTCGTTCTTAGATTTGTGGCTTCCATTACAGACAGTGCGTCACGCCTAATGTGGGATGATCAATTTTTTGCCCCAAACGGCAACTCGGTGGATTACGCAGTTTCAGAAGTTGCGGACCCATGCCGGGAAAACAACAACAATATCTTCATTTTACTTAAAATAAAAAGTAAATGGCTAATTAAGGCATAAGACGATAAAGTGATAAGAGTTTATACTTAATGTTTTATATCCACTTCCAGAGAGCGCTTTTTCAAGTACAGTAATTCTACAAAAATATTTTTAATAAATTAAGAAACTTTTATTTTTAAGACAAAAAAACATGTTTTTACATAACGTACGGCGCTGTAGCAGTGAGTGGTACTTAAATTATAAAAACAAAGTTAAAGTTCTAAATTCTACATGTTCCTAAAACGTTATCATCGAGACGACGTAAATCCCAATTTAAACTTGAATCACATGAGACAAGTACTTCAGTAAGCTCTCCCCACTTGATATGAATTATTCAGCAAGAACAAATTGTTGAACTGTTTAGTGATTATTCACTAATTGGTTCAAAGGAAACATCCTTACGCGTTCGCTTTATTTATTGAACATCCAATTTTCTCCGGTTGTAGGTATAGGTACCTTTGAAGCAATTTCTGCAGGTAATTGCTTATTTTTCTTATTCTCCTTCAAGAAAATAAACAGTGAAAAATTCTCTAATAGATGAAAACAAGATGTAGTTTCATGATGTTACATCAAGCCTTGGTAATAACAATCTAACCGAAAAATCAGTGTCACATCGTAGAAACTTCGGAAAGAGCAGTATCGATTCCTTCCAACTATACCTATTGGATTCAGCTTAAGCCTAGATAAATCCCGCAGTAGGTTGGTATAAAAATATTTTTATAGCTTTTATGGAAAACTTTTCTCGAAGAAAGTACGTGTGAAGTCTGAATATCTGGGTTAAACTCAAGGATTTAAAAAGTTTTATTATCATTTAATTCTATAGAGGATATTGAGTTTTTTCCTGAAATTTATGGAAAAAAGTTTTTTTTATTTTAAACTGTGACGAGGTTTGCTTGTTATCCTAGGTAGTGATGGTGGCTAGTTTCGATTTATAGGGAAATCGCCATAAACGCGCCTACAACCATTTAGCGTTTGGTCAAACTACGCCGTAAATGTACTTCACGTGTCGTGTTGCGATGATGGTTGGGGATTGAATTTATGCGGAAATGAAAACTGTGCCTGAAATTGAAAATTTCAGCGCAGTCACTTAAAATATTTGTGACGCTGATTGCTGATTAGATTATGATTTGATCAATTTAAATTAATTCCGATGCCGCAAACATGTTGGAATTGATTAACGGCCGCAAAAATGTTTAATCTTCGACAACCCGGGCAATGCGGGCATAATTTCTCATATTTATTCAGTCCTGGAACTCCTGGAAGCATATTTGCGAACGCTGAAAAATTGCCGTTTGGTAACTAAAAACTTGAGATCGAGTATAAAGTCAATAGAACGTCCCTGAAAACACCGGAATCGAATAGTTTGGAAGTTTTCGCATAACGACATTCGTTCCGCGCTATTCGGCCCATCTTCCATCTTCCTTCTTTCTTGATTTACATGCCTGTTGGCGTCTTTGTTTGCGAATACAACATACGCTCTTGGGCGCAAAAACAACTTGTAAACGGACCATTTACTCCGCTTTCCTTACCACACTTTCCTTCCGTTTTTCGACGGAGAAGCGCCGTCGGCCATAAATTCACACTAAGTTAATCACTGATTTAGCGTGTTGGAATTGAATTTATAAAACCTCTCGCAAAGGGTATCTCGGTATTGATGGATAGGGGATGTGCAGGATTACGCGGCGCTGATCTCGACTGTTTAATCCGACGATTTCTAAAAGTTTCTTCCATGTCTGAAACGGCGAAGGCGCGTGAAGCCGAATATTAATATTTTCAGTTTCAACTCGAACGGCTATCGATTTCAGAAAGTTTCAACCAAGTCTGAGATACTCTTTTGAAGGAGATACATATTAACAATGGCAAAAGTTACGATAGTTACTCGTTTTTAATTGTGGACACGCACTAAATTAAGGCACGTTCTACCTAACAACTTCTTCACCAGGTTTACCGCAACACGGGTTGTCACGGCAAACAATGATACAAAGCTTTAAAGCTTAATTAGCATTATCATTTGACAACTGCCTTTAATAAAGAGAGAATAATCGCGTTTGGACAGGAGCAGCATGTGGAAGAAACCACAAAGCAAACGACGCGTAGAAAGTTAGATGGAATTTCTGGAACCTTAACAAGATTTTCAATTATTTGGTTTGAATTTTCCATCAGATGGTGCTGAGTTCCATCAAGTGTTGGAGTGATGGATAACCAGTTGTTGAAAATAGTCGGACTTGGAGACTTGAGAAAATTAAGTCGTAAGTCGTAATTTACAGCAAAATCTCGACGTCTCAGTTCTTAAAGAACTGACCCACTTTTTAGTTTGGTAGCCACACTAAATATTTAAGCTTTGGCAGGAGATCTCTGGACATCTAGTTAATTCTTTAAATCCCGCCGCATCAATTTTTGATTCGTTCCACTACAACCTCCAATTCCGATTTAAAAATGAATCGAGTTTACGTAACGCCAATGAGATGTAGGTATGGATGCTGGATGTTGGAAGTTTTCCGACCCCCGGGCTTGCAAAAGTTTAAACAGAAGATGTGACGCAAGAAAACGGAGATTTTTGCAAACATTGCACATCTGGGAACGATTTCTACCACGTGAATGCCCTACCAAAAACTTTATAATCTTCCCCTCCACGTCCGGAAATGCTTTATAGTTTGTTTTTTTTTGTCCGAGCAAACCCTATCAAACCCGATAAAATTCCGACTCGAATTCAATTTGTGGAGTCGCAACAAATGCTCGATATAATATTCGCGACACGCTTCCAACCCCATCTAATTATTGGGGTATAGCAGTTGGCCTGGCGATGACGTCACCTAGGAATCCCGATTTCCATTCCGGAAACGAAACGAAAAACCAAACAATGGCCATTTGCATTCGACACCCTATCGAACGGCAAGCTTCCACAAAGACTCTTTGTGGAGCTTTGGTTGCTTTGTTAATAATATTCGTTCATTTTGAGATAACTACGTATAACTATGAGGATGGGTAAATTTTAGTAACAAAGTCCAGATAAGACCGCATGTGGGAGCAAAATGCAATAAGTTGTTAACTCCCAAACCGAAAATCCCTGCAGAACAAAAACTTCTGGCGTGACTGCACTAAGACGAGGAAAAGACACGCGCGACAGGCTTAAAAAAGTTAAAAGCTCCAGCTTCCTGACACACGGCCAACTCATAGGTAGCCAAAGGTTAAAACCGTCTTTAAAACATACGGTTACAATTTACAATTTCGTAACTTGGCATTACGTCTGGTTTTCAATAAGTCTTTGTTTGCTAATAGCCTATCCACTTTCAAAATAGGAAATTTGGCATTCATTATTTCTATTATGAAAGTATGCGGGTTAGAAATACAAAACGATAACTAGCCCTCTTTACAACTTACATCATGTGCTTCCCATAATAAATAAATAAAATAAATGTTAGTATACCTCATGGAAACAGGAAATACGTTACATGATTATCCATTTCAAAATATAGTTTGTGTTTTTGCGAGTATTTCAATAGATACAACTTTAAACAATAATTAACACTGTGCTTAAAGTGCCGTCAATTCGTGCGCAACACGCAAGTGATGTCATCACAAAATACGTTTAACTACAAAGATCGAACACGCAACAACTAGCGCGGTTGATAGAGCCGTGGAAAACCGGTGGCGTACCATAGACAGGCCTCAGGTTCAAATCCTCGTTTGAACGATACCTTTTTTGGGAAAAAGAAGTTCTACGCAAGGTCAGTTCTGGGCTCTGTAATTTTTTTTAAAATCAACATTAAAAATGACTACTTGAAAAGACTTTTATAATCTTTTTTCTTGCCCTAAAACACTAAAGTGTTGTCATATGGATTAACGGCACTTTAACAGGAAGCCGTTTGACGGCACTTTAAGGCGAGCGAATAATTAAATTCAATTGAAGAGAGTTACAAAACAATCAACTGCAACGTTTGACTCGGTGGAGTAGAGAACTAACAAATTCTTAAAATCATCGTATGTACAATCATTAATAAAATAATCTACAAATAAAAAAATAAATAATATAATCCTATAGATACATTAAACTATATAAGGTAAATAATATAAACTTTTATAGCAAGAAAACAACTATATAAACACCTAAATTGGAATCAATCATTTTAAAGTGTCATCAGCTTGCGAAAACATGGGAAAGGTGTTCATTTCAACAAATAATATAATTTAACTGTTCACTAACAGTAAAGTTATTTTTTTAGTTAGTTAAACTCTAAACATGAAATTTATTCTTATCCGTTGTCCGATGATTCAACGTAATTGGTTAGACTTAAAAAATGCCATTTTAAACTGTTGTTCAAAAAATTTCCCCAAAGCCAAGCAATTATGTTAATCAATAATGACTCGTTTAAAAGAAAATAGAATCTTAATGATCATTAGTGAGAATAAAGTAAAAATGTATTAATAACAAAATACTAGACAAAGTGATTAGAAGCATTATGAGAACAAACTGAAATTGTGACGATGCATAGGAAACTGCATCTTTGGTTTACAGTACAACACGCGCATGTGCAGCTCACACAATCATCACAAATCTTTTACATCCGCAAGTTTATATGGCGGAAATATGGTTCAACATTAATTATGACGAGTTTTATGGCGTGCTAATTATTAATTATGAATTTTACAGGCAATTTAATGCATGCAGCTCTGTGCGGTTCCATCTATTATTCCCTAGCCGTTAAGTTCCCAATTAACGGCTTGTTTTATTCCTGCTAGCAATGCATGTTCGCATCGAGGCCATCAAACGGTCTTAATGCTCCTACAATTACCCCAAGAACAAGACCATCAAGGAAAATAAAATCGTTATCAATCACCTCAAATACTATATCAATGTTAGCAAGCAAATCTGCAACAACGTTTTCGTGTCAGCCAACTCAACCGATACTGCAATCTTACCCCTGTAATAACGATAGTATCTTTAGTTATATTAAGCGTAGTAAACCCCGTTCGTGTGTAGGTATAACAACATTATTTTCGTCGTCGCGCAGGAGCCTGCCATTTCCTTTGGATTATTTGCACACCATTGTGTCCTTGATTTGCGATATCAAATTGTATCCAAAACATTTGTCTTTGATTGCGACTTTTGCCAGCAATCGAAGGGGTGGTGGGGGAAGGGGTTGTTGGCAACGGCGGCCATCGATTGACAATGGAAACGCCAACACCCTCTTAATTAATTGCGAGATTAATAATAAATTTTGTTAATAAGAGACGGTAATGGAAGACTCTGGTACTATATCTCTCCTTGGATGTTGAATTACGACGTAATCTCGCCCGAGCATTATTGATCAAATCATGGCGGACATCTGCAGTAAACCGTTATGACATTAAGAAAGGATTTCGCTTTATGGATTCGGCATAGTGCCGGTTTATTTAAGAATATCCAATACTTAGATGGGGGTTTACGGCGCCGTTTTACGGTTCCTTTACAACAGCTTAAAGTGCATAACTGTAGTTTGTGGTGATGGACGATATTTAGACGGTGTGAAAGCGTTCTTATGTTGCTATTGCAACTTGTTCTAGATATAAAACTGAAAGGTATTCAAACAACTGTCGTTTTTTTATGAGTACTTAAGTTAGTTGCGAGAGTAGCTGAGAGTAACTGGTATTTACAGTGTAAACTGGGAAAGTAATTCGAATGTCTTGAATCGAGAATTACGAGAAAAAGTACAAAAGTTCAGACCGATCGTGCTGGCGCTTTGTTCCGGATAACAGGGCCCTCTGCTCAGCACATATTGAATTTATTCCTTTCTGCTTGTTTATTGCTTCTATTTGTTTAGAAGGACGTGCTTGCATTATTTAAGAGAGTTGCAATCGGTGAAAGATTTGCCGGACACTCGATGCTTCAAGAATATCTATGAGTTATCTTATAGTAGGTACCTACAACAGAATGATAACCACAACATCCACGTACAGTTTTTGACTTTTTGATCGGTCTATTCAAGAAATTCATAATTTTGTAATCACTTACCTAATAATCCTATTCATTTTATTGAAAACCACATTTTTTTATTTTCACAAGTCTCAAAAATATTGGATATGAGATCTTAAAATGTTAAAAAATGTCCGACATGAACAAATGTCTAAGATTGTTTTTTTCAATCGGTTCAGAGCTCCCAAAAATTATTTTTACTCTCTACATCCCCTCAACAATTTTTTCGACTACTTTGACGACATTGTAATAATATGTTTGTAGTAACAATTATATCGTTTTGTTGCTAAAAAGTGCTTTAAAATCTGTGGTAGTTGGTTTGAGTTTGATCTGATCATCTATCTATGCCATTATAATAATTATTATTGTTATTTCTGTCTAAGAACACAAACCAAATTTACAATTTTTTTTTCTGAACCTCTTAGTGGGTGATAACCTTTATTTTTTTATTTTTGAGTTCAATCTAATCTAGACTGACTAGGGACTATTTTAATTAGCGGTACTTTAATTGTATCTGTTACTGATGCAAGAAGTAAATAGATACAGCCACTTTACTAGCACTAAAAGTGCTAACAAATTGTAAAACAGCCTGTAAAGCTTCCGATCACAAAGAGCCCTCATTCAAGCAGTGTCAACAAAAACACACACACACACACACACAGACATATATACTTTGATATCTAGTGGTACGGTTTGCCTTCTAATTATGTGTAGGTATGTACTCAGCAATAAAAATATTTAATGGCACTAATGGCAAAAGCCTCTATAAGCAAATAATAAACAATGAGTGATAGTTACATAACAACTACTTTTCAATGTAAATTAGACGTTGGTGGCCACGTTTGCCACAAGGAAAATTAAAATGTAAATATTCGGGAAGGTAATATAGTGCCTATTGCTCAACTATGTTCGTCTTTTAGTCACAATCTTAATTCCACCAGCAAAATTTCTATTTCTGCTATGAGACCATTATACAGGGTGGGGCAATAGTGCGCCCGAGTTCGATAGCTCGAGTTCTATGATAGGTAGAAATTTGATTTAAAAACACAGATAAACTAAAGAAAGAAGTCTATAACAAGAAATTATTTTTGAACATACAGGATGAGCCAAGACAATTATACAGGGGCAAATGAGAGTTTTTTAAATGGAATGCGGTGTGCAAATGAAAATTTTTCGGAGTCTTTTTCTAGACTCTTTTCAATCCAGTATTATTGCTGACTATTTCCAAACCACTTGGATGTAGCGATTTTTTTTTGTTCAAATAATGGCATCTGCAGATGCATGTTAAAATAATCACTACAGTCACAATTATGAGTTCTAAGAAAAAATTATGTAAAGACTAGTTATGAAACATCTGTGAAATGTCTTTGATCCGTTTTAACTTTTAAAAAATTATACAGGGTAGCTAAATTTAATTACTCAATTTAGAACTTTTTGAATTTAATTTTCTCTATTTTTTCAAATGGAACACCCTGTATATTTTTTATCGGTATGATGTAGAAACTAAATACAAACATTTTTTGTATGTACACCCCTATGGCTGTTTGTAACCATTTTCGATTTATCGCCCAATAATTACAAAAAACAAGAATAATTTTAAATAATTAGATTGTTTCTCAAATTACTCGACAGATAAAATTGTAATAAGTACTCCAGATGTTCTGTTTATAAAAACAGCATAAGTTTTTTTAGTAAGTTTACTTTATGTTTGTATCTTGATCATTTTTTGCATTTTATATTATCCGACAAGAAATACACATTTATCGCAGTTACTTGTCGTCAGTTGTCATATTTATGTCAATTTTGAAATATTTGAAGTTTTTTGTCGAGTTATTTGAAAAACGATCTAATTTTTTAAGATTATTCTAGAATTTTGCAATTATTTGGCGATATCTCGAAAATGGTTACAAATAGCCATAGGGGTGTGCATACAAAAAATGTTTGTCTTTAGTTTCTACATCATATCGTTAAAAAATATACAGGGTGTTCCATTTGAAAAAATAGAGAAAATTAAATTCAAAAAGTTTTAAATTAAAAAATTAAATTTAGCCACCCTGTATAATTTTTCAAAAATTAAAACGGATCAAAGACATTCCACAGAGGTTTTCTAAGTGGTCTTTACATAATTTTTTCTTAGCAGTCGTAATTGTGACAGTAGTGTTTTTTTTCACATGCATCTACAAATGCCATTATTTGAAGAAAAAAAATCGCTACATCCAAGTGGTTTGGAAATAGTCAGCAATAATATTGGATTGAAAAGAGTCTAGGAAAAGGCTCCGAAAAATTTTCTTTTACACACCACATTCCATTTAAAAAATTCTCACTTGCTTCTGTATAATTGTCTTGGCTTACCCTGTATATTCAAAAATAATTTCCGGTTATAGACTTCTTTCTCTATTTTATCTGTGTTTTAAATCAAATTTCTACCTATCATACAACTCGGGCGCACTATTGCCCCAGCCTGTATATCGATCCTTCATCAGACCCTATTCTTAAAATATATATTATTTATTTGGCCCTTACATTTTATATTATTAAATATAATAACTTGATTTACTAACGGGACTGAAGGGTTTATACAGCCATTAATACACAAGAAGATATCTTCATAATGTTAATGACTAATTCTTAATGATTAGCCACTGGCTCTATGAACCCTTTATAAGAGAAACTGTTTGGTTTTTTCTGCCACAGATCAGGAATCACCAGCAGTAGTCGGGCAATGTCTACCTTAGCAATACAGGGTGTTTCCTAAAAAACGTCCCAAGCTGTAACTTCTTTATTTATTATCCGATTTGAATAAGCAAAAAACTTTCTATCAGATTACTAACATTCTCGATAAACATTTTAATTATTTCTTTCAATAAAAATTATACCAAAGTCAACTTTTCAGACATCATTGTATTCAGAAAAAGATTGTCTATCAAATAGAACCATAAGAAAAATACGTTTCCATTTGAGAATAAAAAGTTGAGCATTGTTTGACATTGAAATTAATAACTAAAAAAATCACTTTGTAGTGGCTAAATAGTAATAGTAATAGTTTTTTGCTTACTGAAATCGGATAATAAATAACGGAGTAACAGCTTGGGGCGTTTTTTAGAAAACACCTTGTATATTATTATAAAAAAATACATATGGGAACTGTTATCAAAGATAGATGCAAAAGTCGTTTGACTTATTACAGTTTTTTATTTATAATAATATTTTGATAACGTGGAAATAATATGTCTGCATAATTAAAAGCTTTCAAATCCAGAAATCTCCTTGTTTAGTGCAAAGTTTTCCTTTAGTTACCTACAAGTTTTTTTTACTATTTTGCATTGTTCTTAATCCTTTCAGTCTGCTGCATAAACTGAATTTAAATATGTATAAGCTGGTTAGATTATTAAATTAGTAACTCAAAGATAAAGTTTGCCGGAAGCCAAATCTCTAGTTACATCGTTTGAAATCTGATGGTAATAGATATTTCATTTCATCTAAGTAGGTAATGTAGTAGTCATGTAGAGCACCTAGAGAGGTACCTATGTTATTACGATTTCAGCGTCATCTTGCTGCATCAGTGGGCGCCGACGTCACGGAGAAGTAGTTGTAATTAATTAAATTCTAAGCTAAGGAAAATTTAATACGAGCCAACCTACTTTTTTAATAATAACTTGCAAAAGGCGCGTGTTCAGCGCATGGAGCTAAAAAATTAAAAAGTAGCTGCTCGCAGCCAAATTAATATTTCACTTTTGAGTTCAATCATCTACCGGCTTTAATAATTCCCGGCATAAGCGACTATAAAATGAAAATTAGCTTAATTCAGCTGATTTATAATTCGCAGTCGTTGTCTCTCATCTTCGCGGTCCTCTCGTGCGCGTTCCGCTTTAAATCCGGCCGATTCGATTCGAATATTTCAACGTACACGTCGAGCTTTTTTCCGACAAACAATAAATCGGGGGTTGTTTTGAAGGCATGAAAGTTTAATTTCTGCGAGGCACGAACTATTTACCGAGACATAAATTGTTCAAGCCCGACGTACGATCAAACTTTCCAAATTCATTTCAGTTAGTATCATTTGGCACGGGGAAATTCGTGATAAATATCTATTAGAATTATGTATCAGATTGCTCTGTTCCCACATTTTCTTATTAGGACTGCGACCCCGCCGTTTTAGTCTCATGCATTTTTCATATTTCTTAGCGAGGAAATATCGTGGCATAAAGTTAGCCGACGGGAACCCAGAAATTTTTTGCCTTTGAACATAGGATTGATTTTTCTTTTGCCGTCAGCCGAGGCAAAACTCGCCAAATCTGTATTGTTTTAATGCCGCCTTAAAGCCCATTTTCTTCCGCTCAAGCTCGCAACGCAGCGGATTGCGCCACCGAACGTGTGTTCAGAAAATAATAAGCTTTATTACGGTCATTCCGAAGAGAAACGAAATCGCTAAATAATAACAATTCCTCGCTTCCCAGGCATGTGCAAATGCAACGGATTTGCTCACAACTAATGCCTTTTGTCATGCAAGCCAGTCCGGACTTAATTTCTCCAAATGATAACCGCATTACCGACCTCGCCGTCCTAAACGATTACCGCACGTACCAACACAAATCCCCGGTTTTCCCAAATCATCCCCACTCGAATTTATTTCTCCCCTACAAAAAGTCGATGAAATAAAAAGTGGAACGGCGTGGACAAAAACACTAGTAACCCGTTGTCTTGGAATTCCGGTTTGATATTTCGCCCTCAGAGAGATTTCTTTGTTACCTCCTTGTTTATGCTCCCTAACCGTTGTGCTTTTAGACAATTCGATTTTCCGAAGCGTAATCAGCAACACGGGGTAATTAGTGGAACGGCGCATCCGGAATTAGATGGATGATTCTTATCGGCCGGATTCGAAGTGATTTGTTTCCTTTTAGGCCGCAACCATCAGGAGCTACGCACGGTTCTTGTATAGGCAACGCTGAGATTGCGGATCGACCTAAACAGATGTTGTCAGCACTTTTACAAAAGCAGAAATTAGCAAAATTTAAATCAAAGCTTTTTACTGGAGAACTAATAATTTTATCTTCAAATCTTTCAGTAGTTATCTCACTTTGTAATCGCCTGACCAAGTGGTTTCCTAAACATTGTAAACTTTGCAAAAAGTTTATACTTTTGAGGCAATTATTAGAGGCAAGATCTTACTGGTCGCAGTTCGGAAAGAATAAGAAATCAAAGAACAGATTTTTCCAAGAGGAAATGTTCTAACCTATTCAACAATATTTTTCAATTTTCTCATAAAAAAATAAAAAGAAAATATTGCACTTTTGATTCCCTAGATGCATGCAAATAACTAAAAGAGGCTTAAATATTTTTTTCCCAATTTTTTTATTTCATATTTTCGTAAATATTTGCAATTTTTGTTTTTGATAACGCATTGGTCACCCGTATCCAAGACTCACACCTATATTGAATGGACTCTTGTTTCTGGCTACTATGCTGGGCTACTACCAGAGTGCGCGACATGTGTACAGCGAATTGGCATTCGATTTATAAATAGAACTCAAGCAATCTGAGTAAAGCGCCATCATGTGATTTTTTTTAGAACTACGCCGTGCAGGGGAGGGCTACGTCACAAATCTCCCACTCCAAAAATTAAAAAATTAATTCTGGGCGTAATATTGACCGTAGAACCAAATAAAAAAATACGGGTCTAATGAAATCGCCTACATTTTCTTAATATTATATTTCCCAAATATGAGGCAAGTACCCCATTAAAACGTAGGTATGTCTTTCAAACGGGTGCAAAGCAATATTGTTAAATCGTCCAATTTAAAAACACTTTAACTCTTGATATTGTTAAAAACGCGCGCACCTATTGGAATCCTGCAATTTTGCGTTAAGAATGCGTTAATATAATTAAACTTTCAAATAACGAAGTAGCTCCATTTTGCGTACTTAAACTTACCTAGTAATATAAACCTCATCTTCTTCCCATAAGAAGAAGGGGCTCTAATATTATCGTTTGCGCTCTTTCGTGCAGTATTCACGGTCCGGAGGTTTTATTTATTTACAAGGACCTGCTCTCCACAATTGGAAATTACAAATTAAGTTACTCGCTTATTCCTTAAGGACTTAAGCCCCGACTACAGACGTTTCCCTCGCTAAATTACCAATGTGCCAATCCCCAACTCCCAATTATCGACTCATTAATAAAAAATCTTAATTATCTAATTATAGAGATAGTCCCAGTCAAATTTGAATATCCCCATCGGAAGGCGACATAATTTCCCTCATCATCCGATTCTCAAACGAATTCAAATTTTCCCAAAGCTATCGCATTTCCCGTCCATCTCCGCCGCACGGACCGGAAGCGGAAGAACGCCCAACAAATGTCGTTGCCTTCCCTTTCCTAACCGGGTAGCGTCGTCGAATTTCGTTGTTTTCGCTATACCGCAACGTTCTTATTTTGGCGAATATTATCCTGGAGACGGGAGGATTGATGGACTGGCGCTCGGTTAAACAAAAGTTTAATAATTAAATTCGTAATGAGAGGACGCCGGGACGCACAAGGCGGCCGGCTCGAAAGGACGTCGAGTTTTAGTGGGCGTCGAGTTTAAATGTGCAAACAGACGTGCGATGCAAATTTCATTATAGAACAGGAAAGTATTTTTAATTTTGTTTTGCTAGTTCTTCTTTTACTTAACAATCTCGACGAATTACTAGAAGTTGCTAACAAAATAGGAAATTTGTGCAAAAAGTTTTAACCTACATTTACGAGGAGATCGATGAGACATGTTTCCAATTGCCTCTAGGCTTTACAACGTTTTTATCTATTTTATTTTGTTCGTTGCAACTTTCTGTAGTTTCGTCTAGGAATCTTTCAGTAATTCCCTCGTGGTCTCTTGCCACATATCAGGGGCGATCCTAGATAAAAATTCGAATTTATATGACCGTATTCCTCATGGACGTAACGACTAAGAAAAATATAATTTGAAAGCAAAGCTCTCAGACCGGAAGTTGCGGTTTTTATTGGTTTTAATACTGGAATTGGCAAACTTGTTATTTGCTTATTGGAACTTAATATCGTAGCTGTTACGCATTTGGCAAACGTTAGAGTACGAATCCTCTTATCATCACGTAGAGAAAAATCATTTTATATAAAGCACAACCTCTATTATAACATTTCAAAACCCTTAGCAAAATTTTGCTCGACGAAAAGGATAAATTTTAGAATCTTCAGAAAAGGGAGGTTTTTTATCTTTTCAATACCTATGTAGCCTCATAATAATAACTGGCAAGCATCAACCAAACTCTTTTAAGAAAAGAGCACATCGCTAGAAGGGGATGAGGGCTTCTGGCCCAGATGAGGAGAAGGATCATCTCCCCACCACTTTTATATATTGTGTTGCCTACTTACTTACTGTTAGCTGTGGTGCCTACCTACTTACTGTTAGCTGTGTTGCCTACCTAGTCAGTTTAGCTCAACTTACTATTTTTCATGTTCTAAACAACTTTACACAGGTTCTAAACAACTTTAAACATGTTCTACACAGTTTTGTTTAAAGTTGTTTAGAAGTTTAAAGTTGTTTAGAACCTGTGTAAAGTTGTTTAGAACATAAAAAATAGTAAGTTGAGCTAAACTGACTAGGTAGGCAACACAATGCACAAAAGTGGTGGGGGGATGATTCTCCTCCTCATCTGGCCCAGAAGCCCTCATCTCCTTCTACTCACATCAAGTTTTTGTCAAATGTTTACTAATAAAAGTTTACTAATATATCAGACAAAGGTTGAATTTAAGATAGCATGATGAAAAAAGTTATTTGGAAAAAATCCTATTTAAAATTAATTATGTAGGGAATGTAAGGGTTTTTAATATTTAATTCTTCTAAGACTGTAAAAGAATTTAATTTGATTATGGCTGTTTGTCGGATTTATGTGAAGGTTTCCTTCTGGCACTCTCCATGATACAGATATAAGTTCACAAAGCTGAAAAAATATTGTTAATGCGATATAAAAAAGCTGTTTATGTTGCTAAAATTTAAAAGTGCGAGCGTAGAACTTCCGGCAAGCGCAAATTGCATAAGATCGAAATTTGAAGTAAATCCAAAGCTTGTTTTCTTCCGTCTCGGTTGTAGCCCCTGAAAAATATTTGCCTACTTCCTCTTCAGTTACCGAAATCGCAGGTAACGTCGGTCCCTATGTAATTATGTCGAGATCAACATGGAGGAGTCGATAAATTCATCCTGTACGTAATTAAAACTTTAATCTTTCAGTAGACCGATAAAAAAAGATAATTCCAAAGGTCGCGCATTCAACTCTTGTATTCTCCGCAGAAGTAGTGGAGTTGTACCCCTGGAGGGTGTTTGTAATTAAGGAAGTCGGAAGAACATCGCTCAGCAAGAGTGATTAGTTTTATTTCTTCAACCAGCGACTGGCCTGATGGAAGATGGATTCGTTTTAATCTCGGTGTTTGTTTTATTGCGCCTCGGAATGAATATTCAAGTCAAAGGGGGCATTTGGGTGGTTATCGAGATTTCACGTGCAGGATGATGCCGAGAACGTTCGTATTATTGGTCTCGATAATGGTAATTTCGGTCGAAAGCGCTACTCGGAAGTCCGGGCGTAGGACGAGAAACATCACGCAACTCACGGACCCGTCATCTACAAGACATTTATTAGGATTCCGGACGGTTTAAACGCTTGGACCTTGTCTCATACATGAAAATCATTTTTGTTGCGGGTTCTTCCTTTCGCCGGTTCCTTCTTTCAGTTTAAATTGGTTTCTGTTTATTTGAGCAAGGATCAAGACGGAATTTATAACGGCCTGATCCTGGATGAAAGTAAGTGTTTGTTCTTTTCAAATAAAATTCCGAAAAAAGTTTCTGACAGATAATTTATGGAAATAAGTGGAAACGCACGCACACAATAAAACAGAAAAAAATTGCGCCGTATAAAATATTTCAATGTTATTGCATTGTACACATCCCGTTCATGTAATAAAATACCTTAACGGTTTTGTTGCAAAAGAAGACCAGAGATGAGGAAAAAAGAACAGGGGTCATCGACAAAACGCTGAGAACTTACCACCACGGGGAGGAAGCAAAATGGAAATTAAAACGTAATAATATGTAGGGCGTCCCGAACAAACACTCTCCAGGTATTTTGAAATTGAAATGAGCATCACTCGAAAACCGCCACTAAAACCCTTTACAACTCTAAGCGCATAGTCTGCATTTTTTTATTACGCGCCATAACCCCCTGCGAATTTCCCAGGAACTTCCTGGGTTGCTGCAGGATTTCTTAATTTCACTACCCTTTCACGGTTCATTACCTGAGAAAATCTTGAGCAGATGTCGAGCGCGCAACGATTATGTCATGTAACATTGAGAACGATCTTAGCCTGTTTACATTAAGATTTAATGGATGTTAATATGGATAACAAGTATTAACATATAAAGCAGGCCCTCAAAATTCGTTTGTTTAATTTGCAATTTGTATCCATGCACTCATTTGTACCTCGTTAAAGACTTAACTAAGCATATTGTTGTAAACAAGACACCTACCTAAGCAGAAAACGCCCAAAGACAAAAAAATATTAAACTATTTTCGGGTCATTATGGCCGTTTGTCGTCAATTTGATGAACGAGGTTCAGCGAGGTGCTGGGATGGAAAAAATTGTCAATTTTAATTATGGTTTCGGATGGGAAAACCTTACTCGATCATGACGGAGGCTAATATATTCGACAAACAAGTTTACTTAGGGGACCTTGTCATATAAATAACTTTAATCGCTTGCACATAAAGGTACACGACATAAATTGAGTCAAAAACTGATTAAAGTAATGGTGTAGGGGGGCCGTATGTACACAAAATATTTTTTCTAAAAAGTCGCTATTATGGAAACCAAACTTGTGTTTGAAAGTGTCACTTTATACCGCTGGTGTTATAAAGTAAATACTTTGTTGTAAAAATCATAAAAAAAATTAATAAAAGTAGTAGTCAAAATATACAGGGTGGGGCAATAGTGCGCCCGACTTCGATAGCTTGAGTTCTATGATAGCTACAAACTTGATTTAAGAACACAAATAAAGTAGAAAATATAATCTATAACCGGAAATAATTTCTGAACATATAGGGTGAGCCAAGACGATTGTACAGGAGCAAGTGACATTTTTTTTAAATGAAATGTTGTGTGTAAAAGAAGAATTTTTGGAGCTTTTTTCTAGACTCTTTTTACTACAATATTATTACTGACTATTTCCAAACCACTTGGATGTAGATTTTTTTTGATTTCAAATAATGGCATCTGCAGATGCATGTTAAAAAAATCAATGCAGTCACAATTACAAGTTGTAAAAAAAAGTTATGTAAAGACTAGTTAGGAAACATATGTGAAATATTTTTGAATCGTTTTTACTTTTAAAAAATTATACAGGGTGACTTAAGTTAATTTTTCAATTTAAAACTTCTTGGATTTAATTTCATGCATTTTTTCAAATAGAACATGCTGTAAATTTTTTAACGATATGATGTAGAAACTAAAAACAAACATTTTTTGATGTAACTACATATTATAGTATGGTGTATAAATAACATTACAGTAAAAGAAACTTTTTAATCATTCCAAATTCATTGAAATCTATAATTGGAGTTACTATCTATAAATTCATAATTCAGTTCAAGCGCAAGTTCAGTTGAAATTGACCCGTCAGTCTAAAAACACACTTCTCAGGTCAATATTCTTCATCATTTCTAACAGCAACGACAGTAGTGCCCAAAACAAATATCATGCAACAAGTATTAGGTCTAGTTGAACGAACATTTAGGAAGAGTTGCTCATTAAATGTTCTATTAATCTTTTCATGCTCTTGGAAATTGGAAAGCCAAAAATTATTTTCATTTGTATTTGCTATTCATAATAACGAAGTTTTATGTCGAAAACTATATTGTCAAAATTTTTGTTGTAGACAAAGTGTTTTACGTTTTTAAGAACCAAAAAAGTCTTTTGATTGATATATCGCTCTTTTAGCATCTGATTACAGAAAAGTACTTAACTCATTAACTTAATGTTAGACCTTCACAACATTTATTAATATAATACTGTTATCTAGACGTCAGAGCTTTCCATTTTATCTTTCTATCTGACCCTGAAAATAACAATGACATTATGTAGGTAATTACCTAATTTCTTAATTTCAAAGTATTATTTTCAAATTATTCAGATATTCAAGTATTTACATTTAGTTCATTGTATCTTTGCACATTAATTATTGGTTGTCGTCATGTGCTCATTAATTTGGAAACAGAAGCTGTTCACCAATTATTTTTCTAGACCTTTATCCTTTTTCTATTTGTGTCTAATGCACTGTCACACCACAGGTCACACTCACTCACGTATACTGAAGCGGAATGTTCTAATTAAACAGAACTCATTTATGCTAACCAATAAAGTGTAACTCGCTAACACCAAATTTGCGCTTTCACCAAACAACATTAAGGCATTAACGTGAAATCTATACAGGTTATCAACAAATCAGTGGTCGGCTCTTGTGTATTTACACAACTTTGTGGAAAAGTACCTGTTGCTGGTTAAAATGCCGTACCGAGTTATTAAGAGAATCTCTTAAAATTCCAGCTACTATTTGAATACTTCAACATATTATGTTGTCCGCTATAGAACTAACTCTGAATCTAAATTTAAAATAACCTACAAATCCCAAATCGTTTATTATTTTCTTCTGTGATGTGTAATATGTTAATTTTTGTAAATTAATTAAATATTTCTACCCTGTCTACCAAGCTGTTCATAACGTTAACCGTCTAATTAGACTTCTTGTGACTACATTTCAATCAAGTCATGCAACAAATCAAATTCTTTCTGCATCGTCTAGAGATGCATTTGAAATTATTACTTTTATCGATCATAATAATTTCATCATGCCCAACGAGTTCCGAAGTTGTTTCTCCGACGTTGACGTCTTAATCGAATTCGCTCACAGTGAACATCACAAGAGTCCTTAACGTTTAATCATAAATTCTTTTGTTTCATCCCAAATCAAATTTGGATCATTTATCACCAACGACAGAAATTTGACAAGTTCGACTAATGTAATTTTAATGGCGTTCTCTCCGGGGGTTGCGCTACATTCGGCGCGCGAGTTTTGTATCTTCAGTTGAAAATATCATTTCTTACATAGGTAGTGACATTCAAGGATACAATGGTAAAAGTTGACATTTCTCGTGTGTCTTGTCGTTTGATGACGCCCGCGTAATTGGCTGGCACGGAATGATTGCAAAAAGCTTCAAATTTATGCGGAGATCTCCGTCGCACTATATACATTATGATGCGCTAGGGTGCTGCTTGAAAACAAATGAAATTTGCATCGTGCTTTATGTAAGGCCATGTTTCATACATAATAGATTGTTATTGGAATAAACCTCCATAAAATTGCCGGATGCAAAATTATTTATTTGCAAACGCAATGTGAGCGATCAATAAAAGCGTGGAGTTAGTTCAGTGAAGATTTCAACTAGAATTTCTGACGGACACGACATTGAGTTTGATGCAGAAATAAAGCAGATATTTTTCCACTTATCACCTGCTTGAAACTTAAAACGAGTCTATTATTTAGCCGTCACCTGACTTAAGGGCTCTTCGTTACCCAATGAAATCTATACAAAGGACGAGTTCCTAAGCGTCAACTAATCTTCCGTATGACTGGCTTTATTAAAAATTCAACGTTTGAGTTTGAGTGACGCAAACAATCACCAGCGGCTTTCCCTATCTAGTAAAAATCAAAAGGATTTAAAAGTTCAATAAAAACAATAAAAAATAAAGTTTTAATCACAGCAATGCATCTATCTGGCCGAGTGGTTATTTAAGCAAATACAGACTTGCATGTTGCTACTAATTTACATACAAAAATGCAGCGCTTAAACCAAGTCAATTTTAATTGGAACTCTGTCTCCATATTCAGAAGTTCCAACTCTCTCATATTGCTGAATAACGCAACAATTATATAAATATGTGTCAAAATATTCGAAATGTTTATTGAAAGCATTGTCGCTATTATAATAATACTGAATAAAACACCTAGAGTCAATAACTTCAAACAATACTGCTTATATTGATTCAAATTAAACAAATGAAGTCTATGAATAAATTTAAATGTCAAGCCAGAAGTCATTTGAAATTGCAGCATAACCATCAGCAAATTGCAGCAAACTGAAGGCAAAAATTCAGCATCACAGTATTTTCTAAACACAAAATTAAGATCTTCGTTAATTTTTTTGTTCGTGTCACTTTGGTTCTACAATATGCTAAATAACAAAAATACGAATACTAATGAAGGAAGCCTTTGTAGAAACTAGCTAAATGCTGAAACTGAAGCTTGAATGAACCCGTTGAAGCTGCAACCAGATTTAATCAGACGATTTTCTTGCAAGTCGTTTATTAAATTATGAGCATTGCCGAACCGTTGCTACAGTATTGTTCTCGATTCTTCGGCCCTTCCAAGCGAGGTGCCTTCCTAACTCACAACCCCGTCACTGACCTAAACTGAGGGCGCGTGGAAATATTCGCCGTAATAAACCAGTGAAACAATGTCGGCTCACGAACGTAATATGTCAGCAAAGCCATTTCCCACTAACTCACGTCGCATAATCCCAGTTTCAGGACGAATAATTATCTACCACCTCTCAGTCGTGCACCTTCCGATGCATTTAAATTTTGCAACTGATGCATCCCAATTCTATCCGGATTAAGCGTTGATGTACAAGGATTAGTTACTGCATGTAGTGGAGCTGTTAACGAATCCAGCTTCAACACGAATAGCTTAAACTGAAATGTTTCCCAAATATTCCTTGAATCAATCAAGGAGGGCTGCGTGATTTTCTAAGAAATATTTATTTACATGCATATTACGCAGACTGGAGCGATGATTTAATTAATATTAATCAAACCTGAAATTTGCCGAAACTAAGTTGATACGCATTCAATATTCATGAAGTTAGAGCGCATCGGAAAACTGGTAGAAAACTTTCGATCCTAACTCTATATCTTAGAGCAATTGAATTAATAGGGATGCTGAAAAAAATCCAGTTTTACTGCATCTGGCAGGATAACTTATATGTCTGCAAGTGAACCTATTTTACTTTTTTTTTTGTTCGAGATATTTATTTTCACTTATTAGGTATTCGATATTTGGGTGATCTACAACAACCATCATCAAGCTAAACCAAACATTAGTACGTTGCCATTTAAAAAAAGTCACCGGAAGCAAAAATGTCCGGTTTCATTTTGCTTTAATGTGAGCTCAAATTACTAATTTAACAAATAGTTAACATTTTTTCCCTAAGCTTAATAATTTAGGCAGGAGAAGGTTGGTTCCACGCTTTTGACTAACCCTGTAGAATAATATTGCTGTAAATATTCTCTGCCATTCAGAGAGAAATTGTTTACTTATTGCCGATAACAATTTGTCTTGAAACAAGGGACTGTTCAAGTCTAATCAAGAACCAAATTTGGTCGTTTGCTGATATGGGTTGGATGACATTTTTACCATCTCTGTTGCAGAAGACGGAATTTCATGGTTTTTTAATATTTCAGGGGGTGGTTAATGGGAGGAGCAGCAGTCACAATAAAGCCATTAAAAATTATATATCTACCTATACAGCCAGCTACGGATAAGCAGAAACTGCACACTTTGCTAGATACGTACTTTCTAGAACTTCCTACGTAGTTCCATGGTAACTTGCGTCAAGTAGTTCTATGTAGTTCTACGGCAATAAATATCTGCGTACCAGAAGGAATCCGGCTTACGTTCGTAACTTTCGTTCTAATACAGCTAACGAGTTGCAAATTGCACAACGTGGAAACTGTTTTTCGATAGACTTTAATGGACTAGCCAGTGCTAAGTTTGCTAAGTCATTATAGAAAAATGAATTTTAGCGACAGAGGGCCAAATGCAATCACTTTGCGCAGCTATGGTTTTGTTTTCAATCGATATATGTAAATATCTTATGCCATATGCTTAACATTAATTTCAACTATGTTACACAAAGTCGTCTAATTAGAGTACAGAATGACATAATCAGTTTAAAGTATTTTAAGTATGGTAATTTCTTTAAGTCCTTCAACTTGTACGACCACAGCATAGATGCATAAAGTCGCTGGGAAAAAATGCAATGCGAATTGAAAAATTGTTGACAGTGATTTATATGCCCACAACTTAATTCATAGACAAAAATAGAAAATTTAAAAAACAATGTAGATTCTTCCAAGTATAAAATTCTTAAGCAAAACCTCATAATAATAATTAAATAACAGAAGTGTACCAAATACATCAAGACTAAAAAAAAAAAAAAAACTTAAGACAAATGTTAAAAATGAGCCTACCAACTGAGAGTGAAGTAAAGATGTTGCAATTTTTAGAAATCAAAACTTATCATGCAAGGGTAGGTAAAGATATAAAAAGCAACAGTATTAACCAATCCCAAATAAAGCCTGTTCCTACTCTTTCATCAGAAAAACATAAACGGTCTAAATGACAGTAATATGACAAAAACATCTGAACTGGTACATGACTGTCCTTTTAACCACATTAGTTTCATCAGACTTCAATTTATTTTCTAGAGGCAGACAACGTGAACTGACAAAGTTATAGTTTTCCAACAGGGTCACAATGTCCATTAACCAAATATGTCCAGAACTGAAATAAAACGTTGAAAAAATTACAAAAAAATTTGCGTAATGCAAATACAGCTATTGTTTATTAATTTCGGCTAATTTGTATATACGACCAAAGTATGACTAAAAGTCAAGGTTCTCTGTCTTTGACTGCTTCCCACCACTATACGTCAACACTAAAGTATTAAATTGGCAATTGGTGATCAACCTTATCATTCTGTCAAAATGTCAGACCCGTTCGGCGACTCCAAAGTGCCGTCAGAGAATATTGGAACCGATTTGAACTTTAAGCCAAAAATTATTTGGAGATGTGTGTTGACTCTGGCGCTATTACATCTGGGGGCCTTCTACGGAGTTTTCCTCGGATTTACTAAAGCACACATTTTAACAAACATTTGGAGTAAGTCGGTTGTAATTTAGCATACAATTCATAATTAAAACTTGTTTTGTAGTGTTTTTTTTACTTCAATTAGCCGAAATCGGTATGACTGTTGGAGCTCACAGGTACTTTGCCCACAAAGCTTTCAAATGTGTTTATCCATTACGTGTTTTCTTACACATATGCCACGTCCTCTCCGGACAAGTAAGTTACTTCAGAAATTTTGAAAATTGTTGATAAATATTTTTTTGCAGTTCAGTCTATTAACTTGGGTGAGAAACCATAGATTACATCATAAATATTCCGATACTGATGCCGATCCCCACAACGCTTCCAGAGGATTCTGGTATTCCCACATCGGATGGGTGGTGGTCGAGTCAAATCCACTGACAATCGAAAAGAGCGAAACCATAGACATGTCAGATCTCAACTGTGATCCATTAATAATTTTCGAGGACAAGTAAGCGCTGAATCTTGGTGAATCTTAATGTAAAAACTTCTCTGACCTCCTTACAGGTACTATAATCTAGTATACTCCACTATCGCTATCATTGTTCCAGTAGGAGTTCCAATGTATTTTTGGAATGAATCTTTCGTAACTTCGATGTGTATTTGCTATATGCTCAGGTTTATGATCAGTCTACACGAGACTTTTTGCATAAACAGCATCAGTCACCTCATTGGAGATCGCAATTACGACAAGTAAGGACCGCAGTAATTCACGAAAATTTTGAGGCTATTTCCTTTTTTTTAGATCCATAAGACCGACTGACAATAAATTGCTTTCCATCATACTCAAAGGGGAAGGCTTCCATAATTTTCATCATGTATTTCCTTGGGATTACCGATCAGCGGAATACACTGCAAGCTATGCAGTTGCGCCTATCTTAATTGAATTGTGGTCTCGCTTAGGTTGGGCTTCCGATTTGAAAACTGTGAAGCTAAACCTGATTAGGCAACGAAAATCACGCACTGGAGAAGACGAGAAGCACATTGCTAAATATTCAAAAGTGTTGACTTGAAAATTCACACACTTTTTGAAGACAAACCATCACATTGTATATTTATTAATAATATAAGTTTTACTTATAAGAACTTTTAATTTTTCTCAGAATACAACTTATTTTATTTCATCAAAAATAGCGAAAGGGTGATAAAGAGCTTGTGATAGAGTTTACCGAAAATCTTGTCTGTATTTATAGAAGTTGTGAAGTTATCTATACTTTTTTACTTTTTTTTATATATATAGATATTACCTTCAACAAATGGTAGACTTTTCCTTATCACTTTATCACCTAGGATAAGATGAAAGTTGCTTGCATTCTAGTTACTAAGTTCCGTCACTCCTTCACTAAGAGGCAAACTTGTCATATTGCAATCCATTCTAATTATAGCTTCTCGGAGTGAAAATAGATTCAACAGTGTTTCAAGAAGACATTTTAGGGAGCATCCGCAAAATCTAAAAAGCTTAGTTCTGACAACTACAGGACCATCAGTTTACGACCAATTAACTCAAAAAAATCTAGAAGCTAATGTATCTGCTAGACTTTTGAACTTATCCTTTAAACATGATGTGCTTACCTAATAATAGCTACATAGTTAATTTCAAGATAGTATATTTCTGGTATTACCAATTTGTTACGCTGCATAAACAACTTGATTCTATTAATTCTATCCAAGGATAAAAAACAACTCGTGAAAGCGAGTTGATAGATAGGCCCGACTTTTCTCCGACTTTGATATTTGGGAATTAGTTTCGATACTGTATTACTATTGGTAATACCCTTCTTATACGTTTTGAATATACATATGTCTCTATCATACGATAGAGACATATTTTCCGTAATAAGATACAAGAGGGCTAAATATGGGCTTAGTAGCAGGTGGTCTGGGTGGTTGAAATCCGAAACTTTGGGATGCAAACCAAAAAATAATCTCTTTCGGGAACAAGGGGCAGATATGCGATATATGATGCTCCAGATTCATAACAATCTGGTTGCTGAGGTCTAACAATTGGGATCGTGGAAGATAGTAATATAATTTTTTGTCACTTTGGATGATCATCAAGTCACTTTCGCGTGAAGAATAGTCCGTTTTTACGATGATTGCGCAGACCAGGTTGTATCTCAGTACTAAGACAATACCACTCAACATTAAGGCTGCCGTAAGAAACGGGCGAGAAAACGGCAAAACACGCTTTCGTAGTTCATGGCGTTAGAGCAACCTAATGATACAATCAAGTTCTCCTTTGACCTACGTAATGACAAAACATCAAAGATTAGGCTAAAATAATTTTTAATCCCATTTTTTTTTTCGTTATAAAGTAACAACTCTTTAAAGTACGGCAACTTTGAAGCCACGTATTACGTAGGAATTTTTTTTTAATGTTTTCATATTTTTTTAGCTGAAAGGTCAATTCTTCAGCTTTATAATCCTGAAAACAGAAATGAGTTAGGCCTTCCCGTTTTTGCTAACCCCATGAACTCGTGGAGGGCTACCAAATAGATCCTCTCGACGATTCCGCCCGATCGCGGCAGTCAACAATACGTAAAACCATTATGTATTTGAGGGGTTTTTCCATGTGCGCGTTTTGGCGCTTTTCTACAAGAATTTTGCAATTTCAGCGTGCATCGTGTGGGCATTGTAAACAATTACCGTGTTTTAATGTTGGGCTAGTGAGTAGGTAAAAAATTTTTACATTAATTCTAACATTTTTTATACTTTGCCGGGTAATGTGTAACGAATCAAAACGGAACTATAAAATTTTGCAACTAGATTAAAATCGGAAGAATTTAAATAGCGATATCTCGACGAGACAAAATGTAACAATTACAATATTCAAAATGTACAGCGAAATTTGCAGGAACTTATGAATTAGGCATAATAATTAATTATCATTAATAATCCTGGCAAGAAAACTCTAGACCTCCCCGTTGGTTCTTGCTGGACAACTTGAATTTTCTAGGAATAGAAAAATTCAGTTGACAAACTAAAGAAAAGTGGGTATTATTATAATAATTATTATTGTCCGTCTGTCGTCACGTGGCCGTCTCAAGCCCTTGGGGAGCACATCAAGAGATCACTGGGTACGCAGCTTTGTCTCACACCTTCATTTTGTTTGTAACCTAAATTTATGTTTGTGTAATTTCCGTTTATTATTTTTTGTTAAATGTTTTAACACAAGAAAATATAGTTTTTTAACATTTGGGTATTCATTTATATCCTCTACAGCTCGGGGAGTATCAAAGAAGTTGTAAATAGTCCGTTCCTTTCAATATCGATCTACATAAAAAAGAATAAAATCCATATCGTGAAAAATGAAATGAAACCTTTTGAACATGGAACTTTACTGATTTTAATAGTTGTGACAAAACAGTGTATATAAGATTTAATTGTGTATGTTCTCTTGTATAATAAAAATGATATTGATGCTCCAATTATTGCTTTTCCGAACAAAATGAAAATCCATGCTGTGCGTTACTTGAGGCCAGAAAAAAAAATGGTTTCTGAAGCCACACGCTCTTTGGAAATAGCGATTTTTTAGATTCACGGACAAATTTTGTTAGTACCACCAAAAAAAGTCATAAAACGAGATTCTGGTAGTTCAAAATCTTTTTCATATTTTTCCACTACAGAGAATTTTTGGCAACTTATCGAGCTTATTCCGCCACCATATCGAAACCGCCACACACATCTGTTAGGAGAAATCAGTTTGTTTATGCTTTTGGTCACGTCTCGGTCAAGTTAATGGGCTATAAAATTTTGTCTTCAGTTTCAAATGTTCGTTACATGGGCGCCTAGATGTCTGGTGTATGCCCATATGTCTGGTATGAGGTGTATGTTTGGTGATCTAACTAATTTAAAATCTGGGCGGAAACTGACCTAGTCAACTCTTTACGGCAGCCTTAAATCCAATATTTCTTTTTTCTTGATAACCCGTTGGAAGTTGACGTGGACAGCGTCATGTGTGGAGTATGGAATGGCTTCTACCTAATATTATTTTCTTCTTAGTAAATGAAGTGGAACTCTACGTAGAAAGATATAAGGACTAGACGGTCATGGTAGACTTGCATGGTTTCTGTACAATGACACCATTTGTGGAAGATCCTTGTTTACGTCTCAACGTTGGTTCTCAGTATTTTTACAAAGTTGGTATCTCTGCCTTTTTACTAAATTTGTAAAGTGTCATGAAGAGAATCTGCAAAGCCTTTCAGAAGGAGCTTCTAGAACGTAATACTTGTAGTCGACAGAAATTGGGTTAAAAAGTCAAATCTTATTGCAGTTGAGACCCATGAAACATCAGAATAAACAACTCGTACATGCAGTTCTTGAGGGTTTTCTTCAAGAATGAAAGATGTCTCCTGATGGATTGAGGATGGTGAAATTTGATGAGCACTCAAGATTGGAACACGTAGGTACGGTGATTTTTGGGCGGTTTGGAGTGTTTCAAAGGGTGAAAAGGTTGCGTAATTCAGCCGTTTACATCGTGGGAGCCCACCTATTGCTCGTTTGCAATAAACCGCCCACGGAGGCGTGTTGTTTCAGGTTTTGTCGCTGAAAACGCAGCGCCCCACGGCAATTCTCATTTTTCAGGTCTGACGATTCGGCCGCGTTGACAAAGCTCCATTTTGGCAGAAACAGATGATTCCATCGGCGTACGAACGGCCGTCACGGTCCCGACTGATTTGAATAAGTCACAACAATACAGTGATTAATCTGGTTTACATGTGCTGAAGTAATCTGCCATCAAAACGTCAAAAACAATTGCGTAATTAATAGGCGGCGAGCTTTCGCCGGTGCCGCGGTGATTATTAATGATTTTTGGTCGATTTCGCGAACATCTGTCCGTAACTTGCAAGTGTTTCTCTAATTAAATGTCTTTCATCATAGTACAGTTGTGCCTCAGAATTATTATGAAATTTGGACTATGTTGAGTGCTAGTGCGAGTTCAACTGCATGGTTTGGCCTTATCATTAAATAGGACCAACGCTGTGTGTTGGCGCAGCCACGCTTGGAGAAGGCACTTTCTTCTCTTCTTTGCTGAGCTAAATGACTCGATAAATCGATTATTATAATGAAATATTTAGTTATCGCTCGTTCATGCAGTGTTAGGCAAACAACGCGTAAGTAGCTTTGAGCTCGATTAAGTGGTTGTAAGCTCTGATATGAGTATACGTCGGAATCGTAAATGTACAAATTGTTCATTTGTCGATGCTCAACAACGAACTATGTAGGTACTAGAGCTTAATCTGGCGAGCTGCATTCCCAACAGTCCCACACAGCAATCCCGATAATGTATGGACTAATTATATTCTCCTTATTATTAATGCGGCTGCGACACGCCATACTACCTGTATATAACATTGACGACCAAACAATTCACGTAACTTTGTTAGCATAATACAGCGTTTTAATTATCGGTAATTAATTCGATTACCTACGGGTCAAGTTGTAATAGGGTCGCGACAACAAAACCGTTTAAAAAATATTTAACCAGCCGCATTTCCTATATTATAAGCCTGTCCAGATAAGAAGTTTTATAGCCCGAATTCCCCGAGAACTTTGCAATAACAAAGTTTGAAATATCACCCAGGTTTTCGGTAGGTGACAGCAACGGCCGCCCAACTTTTAATTTTCTTCAGAAACTAGTTACGGAAGTACAGATTTTATTTTAATAGATTTTATATCTGGCGGAGAAGAAATGCCACAATTCGCCATTTAAATTGCCTTCAACCGCGGCTTTAACAATCGCTCGGACCATTCATACTTTAAAACTGGGAATTTACAAACTTATGAAATGAAGTACGGGGTAATGCTCTCCAGTCGATCTTTGGTGTCAGCCATCATGAATAATAATTTCTGGAAACGTCACTAACCCCGTTAGTCTGCGAAAGCTAGAGAGCTATGGGTCAATCGCAGTCATAAACCGCCATCTGGGTCGACTTTTGCCATAAACAACAACAATAACCAAATCTTAATAAATTTGATAATGCAGAAATAGGCCAGTAAGTAGGTAAAAAATTTAACATTAATTCTAACATTTTTTAAACTTTGCCGTGTAATGTGTAACGAATCGAAACGTAATTATAAAATTTTGCAACTCGATCATTGTGAGATCATCGGAAAAATTTGAATTAAGCGATATCTCGACGAGAAAAAATTTAACATTGTTGCAAACTCGATAGAGTTTTTATTACAATATTCAAAATGCACAGCGAAATTTGCAGAAACTTATGAATTAGGCATAATAGTTAATTACCATTAATAAACATTTACGAATTCAGTTATTTGCAATTGACATCTACACATGTGACGTTTTTTTCGAATCAATTTTACGTAAATAACTATTAATTTTGTTGTAAATTATAAAAATTGGACCATGCCGTCACTGAATGGAGTTGCAAATTTACAGAGTCTTGTAAAGCGATTTTAGCAAGTTAATTGTAGTTTGGCAAGCATGTTAATATTTTTGCTAGAAAATTAGATGAAAAAATGTTTATTAATGATAATTAATTATTATGGCTAATTCATAAGTTCCTGCAAATTTCGCTGTGCATTTTGAATATTGTAATGAAAACTCTATTAAGTTTGCAACGATGTTACATTTTCTCTCGTCGAGAGAATTTTCCGATTTTCACAATGATGCCGACCCTTAATTGAGTTGCAAGATTTTATAGTTCCGTTTCGATTCGTTACACATTACTCGGCAAAGTTTAAAAAATGTTAGAATCAATGTTAAATTTTTTAGTTATCATGTCTCTATTGACTGGCCTAAAATAGGACTTAAGTAAAACAAGTTTTAATATCAAGAGAATTTTTTATAAATTTTAAATAATTGCATGCTTTCTTCATTAATGTTAGAACGCGTAAGATCAAAAGTTTTTAAGAGGCATCCGTTCAGTAAATGTTTGACGCGTGCTGAAAAATCTCCAAAAGTTGAAAGAAAACAAAATTTATACTTGTTATTGACTGTAATTCCATAATCCCTCTATCTTATCTTACCTGAGTATTGGCATGAATATTTTTCACATTATCAAGTAAGGCTATGCCACGAAATGTGATTTCACATTCAGTAATTTTTCTCAGAATTTTTTTTATACAACAACCTCTTTGTAATACATCGCTGGATTTAGAATTAAGTTACCTACCAGAAATTGGTAAAAAAATAATGTGTTGACATTTGAAACAATAAAGTTGGTATCATTTCTAATGACAAGTGAATAAAAATGTTAAAAAGCGTATTTGAGAAGACTGTATTTTGTGCAATAGCTTCCATTAATAACTTTTTACATGGAGTGTTTAGTTTAGCAGAAAATGTCTGTTTCCATCTCAAAATGAACATCCGGTATATGTATAGTGTATACAAGGTGTTTCGTAATTGAAAGTCAATATTGAAGGAGGTTTCTATGAATGATTTTAAGATAAAAAGTCTTAATAAACATACTTCCGTTTTCGCTTAATTTTTGATATACAGGGCGATTAACTATAAAACCAATTTCTGATTAAATTACTTAATAATTGTAATTGACTCTTAGCAAATTAACAACAATTTTGTGAAACAAAATAATTCAACAACCACAGCCTACTATTTTAGAGAATTTTAATATCCTGCTTTTAATTTAGAGACATACAAAAAACTGTTCTTTATTTTTTTTACTGATAAACACTTCAAGATACGAAAAATATTCAAGAGATGTTTTTTATTAAAAAATAGAGCACCATTAATAAAATAATTTTTGTTTATGAAAAAAACAGTGGCGTATCATTTTAAATAATCAAAGTGACATTAATTGGGATGCCACTGGTTAAAACTAAAATATCGTTTTTTCACAAAAGATGTGGATCTACACCTGGTTAAGATTCACCAAGCTTAATAAAATTATCCAATAATCTAGTTTCGAAGTTATTAAAAAAGAAAAAAAAAATCTTTTTTGCCCTGTAGCATTACTTATAAAAAAAATATTTAATTGTATTAATTCTTAAAAGAGCGCAAACTTATATAAATAATAAAGAAATCTATTTTAGAAAAATCTAAATCTATTTAACTCTTCATCTTGCTGATAAAGAGCATTACAAGTTATACTGCTAACAAGAGAATAATTATCTAATTATTTATACGTAGCACACTGAACCATATGGACTTACTAAGTATTAACAGGACCCTGATATAATTTTGTATTATTTTTGAGTCAGCGCCCTGACTGTAGCGTGTTCTCGCTACATAATATCGGATTGGAGCATTGGCCTGTCCTGTAACGTATACCGCCAAGATAATTCTAATCTGCGTAAGCGACAATTCTTTTTGAAACTTATGTATCAATAAAATTACATTTTATTTATTTTTTGTAATGGAGAATTATAATTGTCATAAGCGTTATTTCCATTTAGTTGATTAATATTCATTAAGATCGGGACGTTCATAGTTTCATAGACAATATGTTCATGTAGAAATAAAATTCTCTCTCCTCTTGTAATTTTTGTTAGGTTACGGAGTAACAATTCTAGCAACAATACGACCCAAATTAAAAAAAAATAATTACTTAATGTCTACTATTAATAATTAATGGTGTGAACGGTTCGATAAATAACCTAATTATTTTCATAATCTTTGTACAATAATTCTGTTTTTTTTTTCTGACAAATGTCAAAACACAGTAAAGATAAAATTTCTGCATGAATTTGCCGTTCTCTTTTACGGTATTTACAACGTCACGTGGGCTACGGCTCGGCTCTTTTTGCCTTCGCGATCACCGAGTCATCGATGAGGTACCAAACCTTTTTTAAGGGGTCACCCGGACCCCCCTGTGCATTAAATGTTTGAGCGACAATACCACCAAGCACCAAAAAGAACACAAGGGAAAAGCTGTGGTCAGTGGTCACTGTGGGCGCGGTTGGCCCACAGTGACCGTGGTGACCGAAACAAATATCCTATGTGAAATGAGAGGGAGTGTACACACAATCGAAACAACGTCGATTTTAAATTTAAATAAATAGTCGCGGAGACTATTAATACGCAACAAGACTTTTGGTGATAACGTAGGCGAGCTGTAGCGGCTTATTGTTACCGCACTGTAGTAGAGCGCCATGGTTAAGGTAAAAAATGTAAACAAACCGAACAGGTAAATGCAACGAGTGTCTTGGCGCAAAAAACTGAATCTACATCCGCTACCCGGCCGAAGGTTGCATTCGAGTCGGGAAAAAGTTTCTCAAATTTTCCAAAATCCTTATGAATTAGCAAATACCCGAAATACACAATAATTTCTCAACACGCAAGAAATATACTGGAACTCACGGAGCTAATTCGGTTTGGAAGAACCAATGTTGGGGAACACCAGACACGGGGGAGTCAAAGCTATCGGGTACGGTATGGGGTTAAACACTGCCACTAACCTGGCTTCGACCTTCCGATCGGGGGCACACACGGGATTTACACACTGGAATCACACAGGGGATTCACACAGGGGGTTCACACACGGGATTCACACACGGGGTTCACACACAGGGTTCACACACGGCGTTCACGGGGTTTGTTTTGATTTCCACACGCACCAGCGTCTTGTTACCCATTGTCTTATAGGCACACTCTTACACACTCTTGCACACTAATTGCGACAACACTTCTTCAGTCTTCACCTGTTCTCGCGGACATAGATGTCGCAGCAGGAGGGGGTGAGGAGAGGGGGTGTTTGGGTGACGTAAGAAAGCACGGAACAATTATAATAAAGCCGGCTACACACTATGTGCGCACATGTATATGATATTGTTTAATTTATTATTTAAAAAACCAAAAGTCGCATACCTACTAATTCTCATATCATTATAATAGACGGAAAAGAATCTATTTAAAAATGTACAAATATACAGGGCTATCCATTAAAAAATTAAAATACGTTACTGCATACAATAAAAATACTACAATAGCTAGTTGTGCAACGAGATTGGAAAAGTCTTATTTTTTCCATTCTAGACGTAAAAAAACACGTCGTGAATGAAAAAATGACTTTTTCTGACGAGTTGCACACAAGATTTTGTAAAATTCGATAAACATTTCTTCCAATTTTAACAAAAAGAAACTATATAAAAACCAAAATTACGTTCCTTGGATACATGACTATGACAGACAAAAGTAAACAAAGTGAATTTTGAAACGAAAAGGTGAATTTGTGTTTCGTTGGTCTTATTTCCCAAAAAATGTCTGATGATGAACATTCATCAGCATCTTCTGATGTTGAAGAGTCAGCAACTTTGACACGTAATTCATTATTACCCGAGAAATCAAAAAAAAAAAAATACAAAAAAGCGTATAAAGAGTTCGAGAACTGGTGCTTGGAAAAGAGGGTTAAGGATGTTAATGAAGAGGTATTATTGGCATAATTTTGAACAAAAGTCAAGAATCCTCAAAGTTTCTACATTATGGAGCATTTAATATTATTATTATTACGATTAATACATATACAGGGTGTAAGCAAAATAAGTACATTAATTTTAACCAGTGGTAGAACTCATCATGACAAAAAAAAATTCTATGTACCATTTTTTCGAAATCGAATTTTTTTAAATCATTTTTTTCCCTACAAATTGACGAGCCTTTTATGAAATCCTCCAACAAAGAACAATAATAATACAATTAATTCATAAGGTAATCTTGTTGACTAGGTAACGCTGCTTCCAGTGGCGTGTAAGAAAATTGTGTAAGATTTTAAAATAAGTTTAACACAAAAACTAAAACGTTTAAAAAAAATATATATTAGAAAAAGTTTTTGGTCTTGAAGAGTTCTATTACTAGTTAAAATTAATGCACTTATTTCGCTTACACTCTGTATACCACAGTTAAATTTTTGCTTTGTTTCTCTTTTGTTTTACTTTTCTACTCTAGTTGGAAAAAATTGAACTTTTTCCACCGCAAATGAGTGTGGAAAAGTTAAAGAATTCTTTATCGAATTTCACAAAAACTTTTGTTGAAAGTACTGTTTAATCGAACTTATACAGGGTGGGGCAATAAAACTCGAGCTTTCGAAGTCAGACGCACTATTGCTCCATCTTATAGTTTAGCCAGAAATCAGGAGTTTTGACAGATATTAGCTCCAGCCTGTTTAATAAAAACTAGAAGCTGCATACAGGGCGATTTTTGACACGTCATGAACTGAACAGGGGTTTTGAAAATAAAACTTTTGCTTTAAAGACTTATGGGCTAGCCTAAACACGGAGTTAGTACCATCTGATCTATTCGGACGAGATGCTTCAAATAGTTACGATCAAACATCACAAAGTAGTTTGTTCGATCGTATAATGCATCTTTATATTAGGTTTCGTTGATTTGCATCCATTTTTTTATCTATTTGTTGCTACTAAAGTTGTTGTTTTATCAGTTGTCTTATGACGTCCTTTCCTCAAAAGAAAAGCCTTTTTAGGTAAGGTCTCCGCAAACCGACGAAAACGTTAACAAAATGCAATATAATATAACCAATCAACAAGCGCAAAATATGAATATGGAATATAATTATTTAAAATCAAATTAACTTTTGAAGTCAAAAAAAGTAGCTAAATTGACTATTGGATCGTCACAAGTTCTAAAAGAATTACGCTAGAGTACCTCCAACGACTTCATTTTTTAAAGACACAATTTTAGGCTCGACCTTAGCTCGACAATTTCAGTAATTTATGTGAACTTGATTTCAGATAAAACCCACTCAGGAGAAGTCAATTGAGCAGCCAAATATCTCGCAAATGTTTCGACTAAAATCTCGTCTAGCTTTGGAAATCTGAATCAGACAATAACGAACCATTTATTGACATCAGGAATTCCCTCGATAACAACAGTGTGCACATCTCTGCAATTAGCAACCTCACAATTGAATTTCAGACGTTCGCGCTCGCGTGTACTCTTCCGCATTACACCTCTCATTGGCATTGCTTTGAGTTCAGCTAGCAAATTTGGTAACGGAATTATAGAACTCCTATCGAACAGAATCGGGAATAATTGTGGTGACACCAGTAAAGCGAACGCTGATATCAAAGCGATTTAATAAACGACAACATCTGAAAAAGCAAATTGGACGCGACGTCCACAAATAACATTAGTGCGACGGAAAGAATAAAAAATAGAGTATCATGCGACCCTGGAGGAATCTTTTTTGAATTAATCATGTTTGCAAGGTTCTGTCTTCGTGAATTATGCATATTGATAGCGTTCAAGGTTGAGACGGATATAAGGGGGCAAATCATGGCAGAGGGTGACGTTAAGAATGAATTTATAGCGGTAAGAAAGGAAAAAATGAAACATATAAAGTATGGAAATTTACGATTGTCTTATGAGGGAAGATGTAACTGCATGTAGTAATGCAACAGCGAGCACTGTGAACGTTTTATAATGTACCCTTATAGGTAAGGCGTTTCCGATAAAATCCGATGTCGAGAAAAGTTTTGCTGCGCGCTGAGCCACAATTGCTTCTCGCATCATACAAAGGCCATTGAAATTGTATTTTATTGGCAAAGCTGCGCTGGTGGAGAAAGAATTTTCATATTGGTGAACAAAACTCTTGTTGGCGGGAAACTCTGGTGGAGAATTGTACATTTTCGAAAGTGTTTCTAATATTTATTGAATAAATTGAAACTCAACAGTTGTTTTCCGGATGTCCCAATACTTAGGTTGAATTTCAAAATAAAATTTAATTTTAAAGATAAAGATTTCAAAATACATATCTATTATTATGTAAAACACGCTAAGCTACAAGAAGATATTATTTTTTTGGTAAATGATGAATGGTGATGACAAATTCGCCCTCCGTACTCTTATAGATAATTACTTTATGAACTATCATAAACTTATGATTTGACTACTTCAAAGGTGTAAAATAGAAAAATTTCTATATTTTTCTGTTTTGGTATTAAATTTGATGGTAACAGAATTTAATCTCTTTTGTTTAAAAAGTTTGTTAACTTTGTATAATAGAGAAGGCTCTCACATTTTTGCATAATTCAGAAAAATATAGAAAAACATTAAAATAATGAAAATAAGGAAAATCTGTAGGCCTGATGCATTTTGATGTAGGTATTCAGTAAAGTCATGGAACTAGATAAGCGCGATAAAATTTCTACTTTCGGAATTTGGTTTTGAATCAAATGGAGCAACATGGATTTCTTAACGGAAAAATCATTACCTTTCTGGACACAAAACTGCAAGTCAATATTGTGTTCAAACGCTCGATAAAGCTCCAAAACGCGGAGAGAAATTTGATGAGAAAGGGTTGGCGATTTTATGGTGTTCAATGGTGTTTCTCAGGAGCCTCTTTTTGTTACGTAACGGATATACGGATATATTTTTTTTTACATTGAAATTGGAGGTAAACTTATTCGCAAATCATAACACCCTCCAGTATGATTTTATTAATATCTCAAAATCATGATCTCAAAATGGTCTTAAAACTGGCTACTATACAGATAAAGGTTAGGAAATGTACAATATTGTATTTGAGCTTTCGTAATAGAGAACATGAAGGAGTTTATTGAGAGATGTGCTAAAGTTAATTGCAACAAGAGTTAGAAAAACATTATAGTTTGGTAAGGTTAAAATTTCTAGATTTTACGGTAATATATCGTTGCTTTTGCAGCTGCTGTAAGATTAAAATTATATATTAAAATTTCATAGTTGTTTGTAGTATAAATAAAAAAATTTTTACCAACATTCAAATCAACATATTGATGCACGCGTTAAAACATAAGACAGACTTTTGCTATTTTAGACATACCTACACAGTAAGTGTCAAAATCATTCTAAATCATTCTGGCGTTCCATTATCCATTATCTCGCACATATCACGTCCATTTTTAGCGTCTTAACGTTTCTTAAAAAATTTAAATTTAGGGTTTCGTAGCTCACTAGAAGTTGAACAGTTTAAAAACTCTTTCATATCTTGCCGCTTTTTATAACGTGTTATAATTGGTTCGCTGCAGTAACCGATTGTACCTATATCTGCCTGTTAAGAGTAAGCTTTTGATTCCTAGCTGTGCAAGTAAGTCTACTTGCAGGAGAAGTTTCCAACAGCAAAAACTTTTGAGTATGTAACTTTTGGTAATGCACTTTTACAACATTAGATTAGTTGGCTTTTGTAAAACATGAGAATTACGAAATAAGCAAGAAAAAACCTTTGTAAAATTTGTCGCTTCAAATTCATTGTTGAAATAGATGGGGACTCAAAGAGTTTTTAGTTTTTAGTTTAGTTTTTAAAAGAATAATTACCATTTGTTGAGAAATCAAAACAATATTATTTTCTATAGGTTTATTAAAATCAAGATACCTCATATTATATTCATTTTATATTATAATATTTATATTTCAATTACATACCAGTTGTTCCAGCGCAACTGAAACATGGGGAAATAGAATGACAAATTATAGGTTCTATTTTCATAAATTATATTTTTCTTCATAAAATTCGGTAATAACGTAAAACTCCACACGGATTCTTAAAAAGACAGCCACGTTTTTATGTAAAAGTGATGGTTAGAAAGGCTTTAATCGAAGGTAGAAATAAGAAAAATCGAGTCAGAACGGTTCTTTTGTCTGAGGGGCAAATCTCGATCAAGGCAACATTTTTTGATCTTTTTTTAGCCTTTCTAACCATCAAGTTTACATGTAAACGTGCCCCTTTTTTTAAGAAGCCGCATGGAGCCTTTTATTTTTACCAAATTTTATTTGAGAAGATATAATTTAAGAAAATATAATTTTCCATGCTATTTCCTTATGTTTCAGTAGCACTGAGACATTTGGTAGGTATACATATAGGCAGTCCTCGTTTTAGTGCGCTTTACGTCATTTCGTTTTAGGCCAAGAAAAATTTTGTCACTGTTTTACGTCTCAATATTAGTTTTTTTACAACTATAATTAACTCAAACCGCAGTTTTTATCACAAGGAAGCTATTGAAAATCATTAACTACCTTCATATAACAATAAACATTTTTTGAAAAAAAATATTCTATCTTTCAACAAATTTTTGAGGTAGATAATAATGTTACTTTCGAGTATAAGTAATGATTGAGAAACATAATGGTACTAAAAAGAACAAAACAAAGCCCTCTAACAAACTTTTTAATAAAAAAGGATTTATAACAATTTCTGTGCCATTGCCATTTAAATTACATAATAAACATGCTATTAAAAGTGGTTTCAAACTTTTACTTTCATTAATTATTTAATTCATTAATTTTATAAGTAATGAAAAAGTTGCAATCATCACCACATAATTTTTGGAATTTCAAAATTTCCTTCAATGTAAAATTAATTTCTCGAGAACAGCGCATTATTATCCTATATCGGGAGATTGTAGCTTTGAAGTATTTCATGAAATAGAAATTAATTTAACAGGTATCTCATTTGTAATGAGAAAGCAAAGGAAAAATTCAATACAGTAGCAAGAATGTTAATGCGGAAAAGCTCTCCATATTTCCTTTCACAAATACATGAAAAGGATTACCGCAGTAGGTACAGAAACATAGCGCGGCTATGCTCTTAATACAAAACAAATGAAAGAACAAAAATTTATCCATGTTTGTCCGAATCATCTCGTCTTTCTCCCTCGAATAAAACTTACGGTGTTTTGGAATTTTCAACAAAACTGTTTATTGTTGAATTGGAATTAGGTGTAAAATATGCGTAAATTTCTTAAATTTTTAATTATTTATACCATATAATTACGAAAGTAAATCTATTTCATACTAGTAAAAAAGCTTTTCGGGTTGAAAGTTTGTAGATTCTGTAGTATTAAATGAATACTTAGTTGTATTATGACTACTTTACAATTTAGTTATTCTCCTGCTATGAAATGTGGTCGATTGGTGCTTTTTATTATTTACAACTTGGTAGTTAGAAATCAATAAATTTTGCCTTCAGGCAAGCAAATGCAATACGCCTACGTACTACCTCAATATCTCTAAAGAATCGTATTTCATTCTATAACTTCTGGAAGTTGCACATTTCTGCTATCTGCAACTTCCATCACCAAGAGTATTATATGATTTACAATTATTTCTCAATAAAGTTTCCGCATCTATAGAACGCGGTTGAATGGAATTCAACTTTGAAAGTTTTATAACTTTATAGCGTCCGTAATTACTTACTGCCGCACAAGAATATAAATCATTAGTTTTCTGGATTTGTTTATAACAGAAAATTAGTTGCTGTAATGGAAAAATCTACCAAGAAATGTTTCTCGCACCAATTTTATCAAAACAAAAATTTATTGTAAATCAATGGTTCAACAATCCGCTTTAGCAACAAGTTATTTCGTAATCTAATTTAATTATCTTGTAAAGCTGAAGGCAGCAGGATTCCGAAGAAGAATAATTGTCGACGTTCTTCTTCCAGCAGTAAAAATAAACCAGAAAAGAATAAATTGTAGGTCCGGACGTAAGTAACAATAAACGGGTCAGTTTAGTGTTGAAGAAATGAGTCGTTTACGTTCGCCGGAAGCATTAAAGGAACAGCATAATCCTTATTATTTTATTATCCATAAATCCTTTGATTAGCCCCTCCCCTAAAGGAACAAAGTTGCCGGTACTAAGCCGTAGATAGCATCGAGTTAAAATGCACATTTCCATTACACGGTAATGAAGAGGTAAATGTTTACGTGCTTGCAGCAGGAATTCAACCGCATCCCGTTCAGGTGTCAGGATCAATTTGTTCAAGCTCCACTTGCAAAGTTTTATTGGTGGCAATGGCATTGAGGACCGTCCCGATCTGAAAATAATTGCGGTGGGAATACCTCGATTAATTTTTAACGAAAGGTTGCGATTACGTTGATATCGCGATTAATCCCGGTTAAACTGATTCCGTTCAATTTTCGTTTGACAATGAATAATCGATTAACCCGGCGACGACAGTAACGCGATATCATGTATTGTCAAGGATCTGATTTCATCGAGTTCACAGCATCTTACCTTAATGCTTTCAACAATTTCCAAGTGGCTGATGGCTGAAGCTCAAACAATCACAACCACTAATTACACTGGTTATTGTTTTATTTTCCAGCATCGAACAGAAAAAGCTCGAAGCTCTAATTGAATTCTGATTCGCAACGCATTTTTGCATACAAACAGTATCCATCACTCCGGTCAACAATTTTAACAACGTTCACGCCCCGTTTACACTGCACTTAACTACTTTTAGGTACTTTTATTAATTTTAATTTTTTAAAGCGCTTTTCGCACTACCGGCAAAAATTTTCACAAGCACTCACTGACTGAATCCACAACTCGTTTGTAACTTGGCTAATAGTCACTATTAAGTGAAAACTTTTTTTATGAGGTTTTTACATTTTCCGATTGTTGGTCGATTCCTCGATTATTGTTTATTGACTCATTTGCAATTCTATTTTTAAAATTCTACATAACCTCAAACCGCGCCGAAATCTCTCTCCGAGAGAAATTTCATCCCGGAAACCTCAACCGACACTGTTTCTCGTCACTCAAGTTGGCTGTTACATTGGAAAAACGGCGGCAAATTTTCTTGCTTGGAAAAACGTGTTTTCCTAGACGTCGAGTGTTTCCCGGTACAATAGCGGACTCCTACGCGCGTGTAACCGACGACTGCCCCGGATCGACGCCCGACGCCGGAGGGACACTAGTAACTTTGTGGAAATGCCGGTAGAGGCGCTGTAGGGGTAGCAAAAATCGTTATTATACGCGCAGGTTCCCTAAGATTCCGGCATGGGTGTTGCAAGTTCGTATCTTGAAAGGAAAAACGTCGATCCGATTCGATGAAGGATGTTGGACGAGACGCGTTCTTAAGATATCTCCGCAAGTTTCTATAATTATACAAACGTATCGATTCACCTGCATTGCTGATTACAGATGACGAAACTTTCGCACTAGGTACCTAGGGAGTTGCTTTTATTAAAGCGAGAAAGTTTCATTAACGCTTTAACAATTTTGGCACCTACTTACAACTGCAAAGTCGGAAAGTAATAATTAAACAACGTTGTTTCTTCGTGTTGGACAAGTTAGCTGTCTCGGAAATAAAAGTTGTTCATAACAAAATTTTGCCGGATCTGAAATAAAGATATTAACAGTCTCAAGCTGAAGTAAGCTCCCACGTCATAAGTTTTGTTGATTATTTTATACAGACGAAACAACTTACAGCAAATTTCTTTGCACCCCAACCATTTTACCGGATGTTCATTTTGAGAGGAAACGGGCATTTTCTCCTAAACTTACTACTTCATAAAAAAATTTTTTAATGGGTGCTATTTTACAAAATACAGTCTTCTCAAATATGCTTTTCAACATTTTTATTCACTTGTCATTTAATCAGAAATGATATCAACTTTATTATTTCAAATAGCAACACATAATTTTTTTACCAATTTTTGGTAGATAATTTAATTCTGAATCCAGCGATGTATTACAAAGGGGTTGTTGTATAAGAAAAATTTTGAGAAACTTGACTAAATGTGAAATTATAATTTGCGGCACAGCCTTACTTGATAATGTCACGTCGAGACACAGGTAAGAAATAAGATAGAGCGATTATGGAATTATTGTTGAATGCAAATGATATTGACATTGACAGTTACAAAAAATTGACGTTTCTGCTCGATTTTGAACAATAAGGCTCCGTTAACGCTGTTTGGAGGAGATGTGCATGTGTATGGAACAAAGTGGAATGCAGTTCGAACATTTATTTTAAAGCCATATCATTTGCATTCAACAATAATTCCATAATCGCTCTATCTTAATTTTTACCTGTGTCTCGGCGTGAGAACTTTTCACATTATCAAGTAAGGCTGTGCCTCAAATTGTAATTTCGCATTCAGTTATTTTTCTCAAAATTTTTCTTATACAACCACCTTTTTGTAATACATTGTTGGATTCAAAATTAAATTATCTACCAGAAATTGCTAAAAAAATAGTGTGTTGCCATTTGAAATAACAAAGTTGATATCATTTCTGATTAAATGACAAGTGAATAAAAATATTGAAAAGCATATTTGAGAAGACTGTATTTTGTACAATAGCTTCCATTAAAAACTTTTTTCATAAAGTGTATAGTTTAGCAAAAAATGCCCGTTTCCTCTCAAAATGAACACCCGGTATATCTTGTCCTTTTTTGAAAAACTTATTGCCAGGTTAAACAACATATTTTGCAGTAGCATTCCCCACCCTCTACAGAACAGGTCTCTGTGTTAAGTAAGCATGAACACTGTGGCGACTTCTATAGTTTATTTAGATACCACCAAACGCTGGTGCAAATATTCGCGCTCCAACCCTTACCAATGCTTTATTAACACCCATAACGACAATTTTTTAGGTGTGCTGCCTTATTAGATAATTATTAATGAATTCAGTCTTTTCACCGTTTAAATATTAAATATTTTAAAATTCCTTTTTCCATTAAAGGTCCAGTAAAACTTTTTCTAAAATCAACAGGTTATCAATTTATGTCATGCATTTTTCCTGCTCATCACATTTTTGACTCTTCTATAATAGCTCCTTCCAAAATTGTTGTGCTTTACCTTCCTGTTGTGGAGTTGTTAAACTCTTTTTTTTGTGGGAAAATTTCTTATATTTTATGTTCCAAACTCTACAATCACCTAACTCAAGTTTGCCGCATTTTAAAATTTTATATTCTTTGCATCACTTTTTCTCCCTCTTTCTTGTTTTCTCTTGTTTTCTTCACCGTTTAAATATTAAATATTTTAAAATTCCTTTTTCCATTAAAGGTCCAGTAAAACTTTTTCTAAAATCAACAGGTTATCAATTTATGTCATGCATTTTTTTCCTGCTCATCACATTTTTGACTCTTCTATAATAGCTCCTTCCAAAATTGATGTGCTTTACCTTCCTGTTGTGGAGTTGTTAAACTCTTTTTTTTTGTGGGAAAATTTCTTATATTTTATGTTCCAAACTCTACAACCACCTAACTCAAGTTTGCCGCATTTTAAAATTTTATATTCTTTGCATCACTTTTTCTCACTCTTTCTTGTTTTCTCTTGTTTTCTTCACCGTTTAAATATTAAATATTTTAAAATTTCTTTTCCCATTAAAGGTCCAGTAAAACTTTTTCTAAAATCAACAGGTTATCAATTTATGTCATGCATTTTTTCCCTGCTCATCACATTTTTGACTCTTCTATAATAGCTCCTTCCAAAATTGTTGTGCTTTACCTTCCTGTTGTGGAGTTGTTAAACTCTTTTCTTTGTGGGAAAATTTCTTATATTTTATGTTCCAAACTCTACAATCACCTAACTCAAGTTTGCCGCATTTTAAAATTTTATATTCTTTGCATCACTTTTTCTCCCTCTTTCTTGTTTTCTCGGTTTTACCTGCATTTTTTACTTTTTTGTTCCTATTAATATTCCATACAAATTTACGTTAATCCTTGGAAACTTGCAGTATTTTATAACTCATTACCACTGTTATTATACTGTGCGTGACAACAATTAATTCTTCTGATTACATTAGTTTTGAGCTTATTTAAACACAAAACTAATTAAACTTGCCAATAACCATAAAACATTTGTTTTATTTTGTTAGTAAAAATGCCGCCACAGATAAATAACTTTCAAGCACTGCGTAACCGGAAAGTTGGAAAAGCGCCTCAACTAAAAAACGATGATTACAAAGTTCTCTTTATAAATCCGATCTCCTTTTTAACAACCTCCGACACCAACCCACGTCAATGTTGGCAGGTCACCAAGTTCAAGTTTCACTGCATATTTTATGACATTTTTAATAAATGCGACGACGGCAAGGTTTGAGTCAATTATCCTTGTGGTGAAAGCCGGAATAGAACATCAGCACATATCACAAAATATTAAAGTACCGAAGATAGCCTTTTCAAGCTTTACAGATCAAACGTTTCAATTCCTTGCCAACTTAATGAATTCAACATAAAAAACAAATTTAAATGTCGATTCGCAAAATAAAGAAAATTTTCTGTTTGAAAACTTTAAGTGGAAATTGATTATGGAGAGTGCCCCAATTGATTGGAGCCAAATTGCACTAATTTGAAGTTTGCTAAAAGCAAGAATTACATTACTTAAGAAGAAAATCCATTAAGAACTTTAAATACCCAATAAATTTTGTCAAACTCCGGTTTCTTTCACTAACAAATTTCTAATGAAAAGTCTCGAAAATGTGGAGATTTTATGCAGGAATTTACATAGCGTCGCGTTTCAATGAATTATTTGGTAAAAATTGGGGTTAATTGAGGACGCGGTAAATGCTGTGGTTGCACTTTTAATCAATGCCCGTTACTTATTATTTTGTTCGTTAATATTATTTAGCGAGTTTGGGAGAACAGAGTGGTAGAAGCTGAAAAGGTTATTTGTAATTGGAGACTTTTAGTCGAGTGAAGGCTGAAATTGGGCCTTAATTAAATTAACGAAGAGAAATGATAAAGCTCTGAAGTGTCCCGACCCTAAAATGCCTCAGACGCCCAAAAAACCTAATCCATATAATACCGGGAAAGATATGAAATCAGTTTTTCATGTAGACATTGGGTGGGATATTAAATTCTTTGAAGTCAACCCGACGATGTTTAATAACGGCAACTGGAATAATATTTACAAAATTTCGGCAAGCTCATTAGAGTAACAGCGAGTACATAGGGAATATTGTGTATTTAATGAAGACGAACATCCTAAAGAGTAAACGAATTAAGGCGAAGACCGAATATAGCTGAACTCGCGAAAGCACACGACGCCGAGAAGCGGAGCGTTTCTCAAAGCTCCATTAATTAAATATGTGATTCTAGTCCAAATATCGCTAGTAGAATTTAATACCTACCTACATTCTCAATATTCTTCACAGACATCATCAAACATTCGAACTCAAAAGAAAACGTTTGCAGGGCTTAAGTGAACATCTTTAAAAATTGTGCTTTGAATCAATCAAAATACTAAATGGGTTTTAGCATGCCATAAAGCTACGCTGGCGCTAGTTTCACCTATACATAAAAAGTAACTAAGCAATTACTTATTTATCATTAAGTTTAATAACAAAGTTACGAACTTTTAGATATCGACAGTTTTGGATTAGGTACTCCAAAGTCTAGAGTCGCAGAAGAAAAAAATTGTTATTAAATCAACAAGAATAAAAGATATCAAGAAATGAAAGCAACAAAATTTAAATGTACCTAGAACACCCAGCAAGACCGTTATTATAACTTGATCTTTTAGCATTTCTACCTATACAATGGGGTACTTACCTAAAAAAAATATTGCACTTTTTATTCTCTAGATGCATGCAAATAACTAAAAGAAGCTAAATATTTTTTCCCATTCTTTAATTCCATATTTTCGTAAAAATTTTGAAATTTTTGTTTTTGATAAAGCATTGGTCCCCCGTATCCAAGACTCACGCCTATATTGAATGGACTCTTGTTTTTGGCTACTATGCTGGGCTACTACCAGAGTGCGCACCATGTGCGCAACATGTGCGCAACACACTTTGAGCATCGTAAAACAAAATGTGATAAACATTTCTTCTAAACGTCGATATGAATATCTTGAACAAAGTGTTCTGTTTAAGGATTCACCCGGCGCCTCCGCCATTTGTAATGCTGGTCCACTATCAAGTTCATTGTACAGGGCTAGCCAAAAACGTACAACCAAGATTTTCCTGTCTAAACTATTAGACTTAGGGCTGGTTTTACGAAAGGAAAATTTATCTGGAATAACGCTATTCCGGAATAACTCGAAATAAATGCGCTTATACGAAAGTCGAACAGGGCAAAATCCAGGTATAAACTGTGGACCGAGAGTATGTAAAGCGGCCCTTAGTCCGGAATAGTTATTCCAATGCTTATCCGACTTTCGTAAGACTGGCCCTTAAAGGAGAAATAAAAATTATTGGCCAAATGACTAATTTAAATGCATATTGAGGCATCCTTTTTTACAAAATGACGCCTGCTTTTTTTTCTTAATTACAATGTATTAATAATTCTATTTCATCGGACGTAGAGAATTACTCTCCACACAAACGTGTAAAGTTTTTTCTCCCTACATCAAATGGTTTGTTGTTGGTAGAGAAAATTTATGTTTTAGTTAAGCAAAAGTAACAATTAGCTGTTAAGCTTTGCTTAACTCGAGTTACTTAAAAAAAGGGAACGGATTAAAATGCAATACAAACTCAACCCTAATGGGGTACTTGCCTATAAAAATATTGCACTTTTTATTCTCTAGATGCAAATAACTAAGAGAGATTTAAATTGTTTTTTCCATTTTTTAATTTCATATTTTCGTAAATATTTTGAAATTTTTGTTTTTGATAACGCATTGGTCCCCCGTATCCAAGACTCACACCTATATTGAATGGACTCTTGTTTTTGGCGACTATGCTGCGCTGCTAGCAGAGTGCGCAACATGTGTACAGCGGATTAGCATTCGATTTATAAATAGAACGCAAGCAATCTGAGTAAAGCGCCATCATACAATTTCTTTTAGAACTACGCCGTGCAGGGGACGGCTACATCACAAATCTCCCACTCCAAAAATTAAAAAATTAATTCTGGGCGTAATATTGACCCTAGATCCAAATAAAAAAATACGGGTCTGATGAAATCGCCTACATTTTCTAAATATTATATTTCCCAAAAAGTACCCCATTCAGCTGCTCCTCTTATTGACGTAAAAGATGTGTTATCAAAATAAGCACTTTCTATGTCCATTAATATTCCGAGAGCTATTTATTTTTCCACTTTCTTACCAGATAGTGAATGGCGTCCCGTGTGGATTGGCTTGCTTAATAGGCAAATTGTTTCTATGAAGTGGTGTATATTCAAGAGAATATCACATGTAATGTGGTTATCAATAATTTTCTTCATAATCGTTACAAGTTTCAGGTAAGATTTGGTCTCTTTGCCCGTATTTGGTATAAATATGTACAATTTTAGTCTTCTTCCAATCTAGGAATAAATAACTCATTAAGTAACGAGCGTTAAAGACAGTTGTTACACATGGGGCGATAACATCAATCTTCTTTTGTACCAGGTGATTTGTAGCGCTTATAATTAATTACTTAAAACGATAAATTTAAAATAAATTATGTATTTTTAATAATTTGAGCTTTTATCCAACTAAAACCGCGCATAGGTTCCACTTTATTTTTTTTTTAATTTTACTTTTTTATATTTGTTTTTCAGAAAATATTACTTATTCAAGCATGCTGTTTTAAAATATTAATTTATTGTATTTTAACGAGGAAAAACGTGAACTTTGTCTTGGCTGGAATTCAACTCCCAAGGCATGAGTTATCGAGACTTGAAACTCTCTTCCTCTACGCCACTCAAACTATCCTTTTTCTCTATGTTTAATCCACACCCTTTTCATCCATAACGGTTACTACAAGTTTAGTAATAATTTAATAGTTATGCGTTTTCAAATTTTAGACTTGGTATGTTAAATAGATACCTAATAGAGGAAGAAGGATTTATGTTTTTTATTTAATCTTACTGGAATCCAGAAACATAAAAAAGTGATGAAATAAATAACAGATGAAGAACTGAAGAGGTGCATTGACATAGAAATCCGCAAATAAGAGTGAATTTTGTGTAATCGACAAAAGCACCAAAACCATTCCGAGCAGCGACTACCACGTTATTAGCTCAAGGATGTTAGCCAAGATGGTTGGTCGCATCCGGTACAGATATTGATTAGATGAAAGATTCAATGTCATTTTTTGAAATTTTCTTACCGCATATACGACGTACGTGCGTGAAATTTGATCTCAGTCAGTCTCAGTTTCTGCGTCGAATTGCTTTTGCCGATGTCTCCAAACTTCCCGTATTGTCTGAAAGCTATTTGTCTGGAATTGCCTCCGAGCCGTATTGAATTTAGTTCACAATTGCTTTATACAGGTAGTAAAATCCCATTCGTTCCTACACACTCGTTAGGTACGTAGAGAATTATTTTAAAATCAAATATTCACCGCAAAAATTTAGAAAAACACTCAATTGCATGATGATAATATTTTATTGCAGTGAACTATTTGAGTAAATGCAGGTGTAAAAATTAGGCGCCTTCTCATGTGCCATAAAATAAATTCGAAACAGGATCGGCGTGGAATAGAGCCATAAATTTCATTTCACTAGGACTCTTAGAAACTGAGTCGCGTATTTTATCAACAAATGGACAACTTCAACTAGGATCTGTAGCTTCCTGCAACTTTCAACATAAATTACGCACTTCGGTCATGGAACGAGGGGAATATTGTTAAAAGCTGCATAAGGTGACGCAAACTTTCATGAAACTGGGCTACTGCCATGAATACGTTTATTTGACCGTTTTTAAGCCTGGGGATATAACAATAAATTTGATGTTAACATCGAAATTAATTATTCTCGAGCTATAAAAACTATTATTGACCCCAAAATTCAAACCGTCATAACCATATTTATTTTATGTTTATTTTGAACAATAATTTTGATTCAAGTACTTAATCAAATTTTATTTATATTCTACATCGGATAGCCAAATGAAAAATCATCAAATAAAATAATAAATTGGTAGGTATATGTATAAAAATATCAAGTGCTGCCTAAAAGGGTGTTTGGGTATATCTGAAAAAATGAGACATAAGGGCATAAATAATTTTCTACTTAAAATCTAATGGTCATCAAATAAGTTTGCTTCTCAAAATTGTGGAAAATCCATTTTATGGCGTACTACGGAATTAATTTAATACCTTTACACAAAGCTGGTGCATGTTAATTTTGGACAGCAATGCTGAGCTTTGGGAAGAGTGTAATGGCGACGACGTTCAAAATGGAATTAAAATATCCACCTAAGTGGCGGAGTGCTGCCGGAATTGGGATTCCAGAGGCGGCCGCATATAGGCCAGTGACAGTCCCTGTGTTTAAGCTCGTCGTCTATTTGATCCAATTATAGATAAGGTGGCTATAAAAACAAAACAACCCTCCTCCGCTATCACGGCCCTGCTGTATTTCTAACAACTCAACTAACCGCACTGGTCTGGCTCCCTGCGGAGTCTCCAACCCGCCGGAACTTCTGTTCGTTCGCTTTTTATCTAATTAAATTTTATTGTTATAATAACGTTATCTGCAGAATCATTTAGAGTTGGCGTGCTACATTTTAGCTTTCCGACATTCGCGAACGCGACGCCCGTCTAATTCCTGCGGGATTCGAAACTTAATGGTGTTCGATTTGGTTTATTGCGAACGAATCGGTCGGGAACAACTTGCAACTTCTTCAAGGTATTTTTTTCACGCCCTCCTGTCGGGGAATTATCGCCAAGTTACACCGAGTTCCTGGATTAAATCGACGGAACGCTATCGAGGTGTCGCAACAACATTAAGGACGACACATAAACCGGGAGCGAAAGTCGAAAGTTTGGCTCAAGATCGAAACTCAAAACTAATCTGGCATTAAATGCCTTCGCCTGCAAAAGTGGCCGTTAGGTGGGTCGCAGACGGAAATTTCGTTTTCTATACGGAGCGTGGCAAATTTTGCAAGTTGTAGAGTCCCTAATTAGCGATTGATTAGCGGCTCTCTAACCGCTATTAGCCGCGAAAAGATTCTTTAATGATTGTGATATTACTTTGCGCATTGCTCCAAAATCGCTTACACTTTAGTTTATTTTCAGTCTTTGCAAAATTGTTCAGAATTGTAATTAAAAGCATGTAGCTTGTTGAAGTCGTTACATGTTTTTTAATAATGTATGATAATGTACAGTGTTTCACTAAAGACGATTGAAACCAAACATGTAACTCAAAAACTATTTTCTATAAAAGGAGAAATACTTTTATTTAAAGTTATCATTTGGTAATTTATTTGACCAAGCCGTTTTCTCAAGTGTTTTTTAACTTTTCAAAGAAAACCCTCTTAAAAATTTACGAAAATTAGAAAAACGTATTAGGTGAGTCTACCCTTTCATATCCTGACACTTAGCATTGAGTAAATGTATTGAAAGAAGAACCAACGAATTTCGAAAAACCCCTCGTGGTGAGCTCGCCTTGGATGGGTACGTCGAAAATCATCTACTAAGTCCACGACGTCGCTTTGAGTTATCCAAGATTGAGGGTGTCGGAAAGCAGAGATTGTACAGACATCAAAAAAGAAGTTTTTTTGGTAAAAAACTCGATATACTCAAACTTTTGGCAATATGAGTGAGGCGTTTGCTTTTTGAGGAGAGTGAAAGCATTCGATGCTAACTGTACAGCACTCGAACTGATTTAGGCAGGTTTAATAAAAATTGGACGACTTTTTAAGACAAATTAGCTACAAGACTACTAACATGTTGAAGAAATTTATTAAAAAAAATATCTTATTGATAAATGTTAACATAAAATAAATGTACAGTAAACGCCACTTAAAAGTAAACTGGTCAATAGTATTTGAATGTGTCTAAAAACTAAAATATTGAAATATCTCTCTTACTCTCTTGTTAGACCTGGAAAATATTTTTCTCTTTTCCTGACTCCGTATACTCATATTTGATCACATGATTTTTTTGGCAATTTATTTCTTTTACCGTCTAATAATAAAATTGCGATGAATATCACATAAACTATTTTTCTCAGTGTATTAGTCCTTGCACTGATATTTTATTTAATTATCTTTTCTTTCTAGCAAAATACGATTCTTCATCTTTATATTACACAATAATTGTTTCAGATCTCACTATACTCTGGTACAAAAATTTAAAAAGTGACTTATCAGCATCATTTGGAATGTTGCGGACAGACGCTAAATAGTAAGGACGTTGTGTGTATAATTCGGCAAATTGGTTGTGCATATAACTCGACAGTAGTCGCGTGTTAAAGATGCTAGCGCTTCTTAGAAATTGTGAACATACATTAATGAGTCACTTTTTAAATTTCCGTACCAGAGTATAGTTTTATCACAACTGTTATCATTATGTCCTAATTCATTTGCGTTAATGTCTTGATCCTTATCCAATAAGCTTTGTATTTATTACCCTGAGTCCTCTCATGGCGGCTTAAATTTACACATGTCACGAATTCTATACTGGGACTAGTTATGATTTGTGAATATAGGCTGCCCAAAAAAATTAGAAAAACACTTTTTGTTAACGACATAATTTTTAAAATAGACATTGTTAATATTACTTATTAGCTTTGCATAACCCTTCTCCTTTATGCAACCCCAGTACCAAAGAACTAGTGGATTTAAATCAAAGGAGACCAAAGGAGACCAAAGGAGGAGAGAGCAACAAAATGAAACCAAGATAGCGAATCTTTCTCTGTTCTCTGTGGATAAGTTAATAATAATAATTTTTTACTCTCTTGCAAAACTAGTAAATGATGTAAATTAATTGAAACACCGTATTAATAAATCCGTACAACAAACAAATATCGCAGGAAATGCAAGACGGATAAAAGGATCATATTTAAAAGATTGAGGCTCTTGCTGGCAGACAATTTGAACATACATATTCTTTGCTCTTTAGTTGTTTCGTTTAGTTTCTAATGAAGAATGTAACAAGTGTTTTCACTTTGTAATTACTGAAATAATTTCACAATAAACTTTTTTGCAGTTAAATAACAATATTTCTTTTTTCTAAAGTAAAACATAAAAAATGTTACCCTTTTAAAAACTACACTAAAATGTGCTAATTAATGTGTTAATAAATAGGAATCAACTCATAAATCGGGGAAAAATATATTTTTTTAAAAAGTATTAGGTACTTTTACTTTTAATTTTATTTTGGAGAGTGAGCAGTAGCAGGCCTATTCAGGGTTGCGTAACAATATCTTAATATTCTGGTCAGTTATAAGCTAGTCTATTAGCTTTCTAAGGGATGACGTTGAGTTTTGGGACATCTTGTATACAATAGAGTTTTAATAATGATGATCTTTAAGCTTATCATTATAACTGAGGGTACCCTTTTGAAGCCCAATCAATTAGGAAATTAATTACTCAATGCGCTAAGGTAACTTATGCAATGCCTAATGTATTTCTTGCTCTAGCAGCACGAGATTTACTTTTATTAATTTTGGAATATTGAATAGCTGGAGAAATATTTAGTGTACCTATTAGGGTGTTTCAAAAAAATCAAATTTTTTTTTTTAAATGGTCGGCAAATTCTGTCAGAGAATGCTAAAATAAAGACCTCGTCAAAATTTGAGCTCTTAATTTAAAGATTTAGTGGTCGCGGTTCGCAACTTTCTATTTCCCATTTAAATAACATAAGAAATAAATATTTTTAACTTTAGAATTTTATACCTCTGGATTGAATGAACTTATGGCAATGACCAATTCAGATTCTTATAGAAAATTTAATGCTCTACAAAAAAGGTCTCTTATAATTTTTCCATAAATTGAATCCTTCCAGAGTTATTCAAGGTCAAAGTTTAATTTGAACCGATTTTTCGGGTTTTTCAACTTTTATCATTATGTAATAAAAAAATATCACACATTTATAACTGAGACATACGGAAGGTGATAAAAAAAATGAGAACAAATGTTTAACGACAAATTATAAATGATATTCTAAAAGAAAAGGGTAGAAATTAAAAATAATCAATTGTCCAACTGTTATATTAAGGCTTTTTTATTACAATTAAGGTACATCTCTCTGTGCTTTTTTACAACTTGTAATAGATACTGAAAATCTTCTTCATAAAAAAAAAAACAATTCTAAAGTTAAAAATATTTATTTCTTATGTTATTTAAATGGGAAATAGAAAGTTGCAAACCGCGACCACTAAAACTTTAAATTAACAGCTCAAATTTTGACGAGGTCTTTATTTTAGCATTCTATGACAGAATTTGCCGACCATTTGAAAAAAAAAATCGATTTTTTTGAAACACCCTAGTACCTATATAATAGTTTGATAAGAGTAGAGAAAATAGCTTCATCTGTCATCAATTTTTCATCCAAATTAATGTCATTTTTAGTTCAATTTTTTCGTAATGTTGGCGACACTGTTTTGATGACAGTATTCAAAACTTCAAAAATATTTACATCAAATTTACTGATTGTGGGCACTGCATTAGGAATTAATTTCTCACCGAAAATTATCCACTGAGACATAGCAAAATGCTTTTTGCAAATTTGCCCATTGTTTCCTAATTGCGTTCTAAGAATTCTGCTCCATAAGGCCCGTTTATGTTCATTGGTAGGAACTGATTTAAACACAAATCCCTGTTCCGATCTATTTTTGCATTTCCTTGCGCTACATCCAGTCATTGCTTATGTTCTTATCATCTTCTTATTACGATTTGAAATTATTTTGACAGGATTGTGACAGCGACAGCTTCCTTCTTGGCAGATTATAACCTCTTTTGTTTTTCGTTAAATAAAGCAAGCCATGCAAAAATTGATCCAACGAATCAAAATGGATTACGCTGTTTTCCCTACTCTTATCTAACTATTATATAGGTACAGTGGGATTCAATATAAATGAGACACTTGAATAACTGGTTGTCTACCTTTATTTTGTAACCCAAGAAATTTGTCAACACTGTAAAGTGGATAGTAAGGTTGTAGGCACGGAGTGACAGAGCTGACGGAGGCCGTTATTCAAAATTCTGAAACTGAAACGCACGTGGACGGGATTGTTTGGTTTGAAGGCTCCCTCGAACCAACGAAAATTACACAAGTCGTCGACACGTTTTTTGGATTTAAGTTCTAAATATCAAATTTCAATTTCTGTTACGTAACTAATAAAGGGAAAATTAGCGTGTTTAACAAAAGTTTGCTTTTAATTTATTATAAATTATTATTAAATTTGTAGGAAAATTGCACGACACTGAAAAGTAGCCAATAGAAAAATAGAATTTGCTGTCATTTGTATGACAATGTAAAAATTTCCTGGAAATTTTTGCACCATGCATAAAATTAATAAGTGGAAATTATTTCAGCCAATCAAAATTATTTATTTATTAATAATGACATCATAATGGCATAATGGACCAATGTCTGTGTCGTTGCGATTTTCTTACCGAGTATGCCCTCGTGCATTGATTAATATTAGGAAATTTTATTCTCATGCATTTCCAAAACGTAATTAGCCCTCGTGTTGCACTCGGGCTAATTAATACGTTTTGGAAATGCATTCGAAAAAATTTCCGGAAATAATCAATGCACTAGGGATATTATAAGTGACAATAATTCAACTAACATAATCATACCTATGTCAAAACTAATAAAATTTAGCAGTTTCGACCCATCAGAAAACAATTTAATGGAAATCTCAATGCACTTGGAAAACTACGGTCTCTTCGGGCTATTCCGGAAAAATCTTTTTTATATTACTTATTTATTCCTTGCAATTGAAACACAAATTTTGAAATAAAAATAGAGTGCATAGAAAACTAGATTCATAATTTTGTGAGTTTTTTTAAATTGCAGTTTTAGTTTAAGTTGTCATGTCAAATTTAGCTCGAGACTTTGCAGATTCCAGAAATTTCCGGCTTTCAAAGATTCGTGCTTGTCGGATTTTTAAATGACCACTCGCGCGCGCGTTGCGCTCGTGGTCATTTTACAAGCCAAAAAGCACTATTGTAAATTACTATTAAGTAAACAAAATTTTTTTTATACATCCTGAGTCATTTTAGCCTGTTAAAAAGAGGAACCGTTTTTCTGTTTCTTCGGAGTGTTGCATCTATTTTTGATGTTAAACTTCATCTTATTATTAAATTCTTCATGTTTTCTATATGGTTTTTGAAATGCTTATGATTTCTCATTCTATATAAATTCTTCCAATGGCTAAAGCCGATAATGAAAAGCGAATCCCTGATAAAATAATACAGAATAGAGAACTCGACATAGTAAAGGAACCATTTTTGTTCAGAACATTTACCATTTACTATTTTAAATTTGTAAGAAAAGGGTAATTAACAGACAATAATTATTTACAACCCGAGTCTTGAGAATTTATTTCTTAAATGCAGCACAGTAGTTACCCAAAGTGCAAATACGCAGGTAAACCTTTCTGAAAGCACAAGTAACTATTTGTTAATGAGCTGGACCATAAAGTTTATTGAGGGTCGCATAGACAGCGAAGGGTTCTGTCTGATGCTGCCAGCTGGTGAAATGTGTAGTTTACCCCATGAATTTAGATTTTGCAAATAACAGGAGAGTTATCGCTTTGCTCACAATTTTTCTGGTTTACCGTACCGCCCGCCGCCCGCTCTTCTGGCACTATGAAAGCCGCTTCACCAAACGCTCAAAATTGTCGGGAAACAAGGCAGTTATGAATAATAGGATGACTTTAGCCACGTGCTGGTGCAATTTTCATAGTTATGAAAATTGCAAGTAATAAATAAGTAATATAAAAAAGATTTTTCCGGAATAGCCCGAAGGGACCGTAGTTTTCCAAGTGCATTGAGATTTCCATTAAATTGTTCTCTGATTGGTCGAAACTGCTAAATTTTATTAGTTTTGACATAGTTATGATTATGTTAGTTCAATTATTGTCATACAAATTAAATAATAATTTATAATAAATTAAAAGCAAACTTTCGTTAAACACACTAATTTTTCCTTTATTAGTTACGTAACAAAAATTGAAATTTGATATTTAGAACTTAAATCCAAAAAACGTGTTGACGATTTGTGTAATTTTCGTTGGTTCGAGAGAGCCTTCAAACCAAACAATCCCGTCCACGTGCGTTTCAGTTTCAGAATTTTGAATAACGGCCTCCGTCAGCTCTGTCACTCCGTGCCTACGACCTTACTATCTACTTTACAGTGTTGTCAAATTTCTTGGGTTACAAAATAAAGATAGACAACCAGTTATTCAAGTGTCTCATTTCTATTGAATTCCACTGTACACTAGATATATTCGGGAGACTGCGACATCTAGTAGCATATAGTTAAAACTTTATTATTAGGTCAATTTAGTCCCAATTATGCACATTAGAATAATCGTATAAACAAGATCTACTTTTGTCTAAACTATATTCTAAGAAATTTCGACATTTGTGGCTTATCGGAGTAAAAAAGTGCAAAACATTTTTGAAGCTACAGAAAACTAGCTTCAATTCCTGCAAGCGGCAAGCTCAGTATTGAGTTTATAGCTTGCGACAATAGATGTCAGGACACTTCCCGCAAACTTCGCAGCGCTAACCCAAATCTCAACATGCAACGGCCACATCAAATTTACTTCAATCAAAATGAATCACGATCAATTATTATTGCTCTAGTTTCGTGTGGCGATTTTTCCAAGGTTTGTGCCGTGGTCGTACAGCCTTCGTCCCGTCCCCATTTCCCGCCTCTTCGATACGTTCCGTTCGTTAAATTAGTCGGTCCGGTCCTTCATTCCGAGCCACCAAAACACAGCACTAAAATTAATTGGATTGCACGAGCGAAATTAAGAACAATTATTCCAGAAAGGTCAACCGCCAAAAAAAAAAAAAAACGTGTGTTTGAAAACACGCAAGACTTTTGCTGAAAATCTCTGAAATGCGGTGAAGCGTGTGCGGTAGCGTAAGGTGGATGTTTGGGAAATGACAATGACGTGCCTGGCGCATTTGCATAATTATATTCCGGAGTTTGTAAAAACGGCGAGGGCGTTTCCTTCGCTGCTTGGATTTATCCTTTGTGCTTGTAACTGTACACAATTTATTATTACACGCTCTATAAGCGTTATTTAAAAGTAACTTTGTATCTGATAAAAGGAGTGTTTGCTAGGATGGCGGTTCTGATGGAATTTAAATTGACGCGCTTTGTCTGGACGCTTCCTTAATAAAATGCTGGTCGAGGCACTTTCTAGGAATCCCGATTCGACGCCGAGGAATTTTTGGCGGTATTTCCTGATAGAGGTTCAACTAATGGTCCGTGAGCTAATCAAAATTTTGGGGATTCTTAACAGATCAATAACTAATAAAAGTGACGAAATATCTATTAGGTACCTACAATTTTAAGTTTGAATGCAAATTTTAAAATTTACAGTAAATATAGTCCTTGCATTTATTTTTAACTCATAAAAAATGAGAAAGGGATTCTCTTTAAAATGTCCTACTTTTGCTTAGCTTCTTCTAAAACGACTACTCACTTAATATGTATATCAAATTAAAAATTAAATGGTCTGAGATTGCATTTCTTCTGAAAAGTTGCGAGGAAGTTTCTAAATTTAACTCTTTATTTACAATAAATTCTTCTAGTCACCAACTCTACAGGTTGCACTTTTAACAAAGATTCCGGTGTCGTACATAATGTCCAACTCTATTTATTACTTTTTTATGAGTAACTTTGACGTGAATTCTACTTTTAACACAAACATGAATAAGGGGATGGCTGAAGTCTCTAGAGCTCATCATCGTCAAATAAAAATTGGTCTATAACAAAAATTTTGGGCAAAGAAGATAACTAATAATTAAAATATAAAGATCTGATTGTAATATTCAAATTAAGTAAAGTATTTTTTTCTAGTATTAATGTACCTACTTATAATAAAAAAAACAAGAGCGGTTCTGGCATCTCCGAAACTTCGCATTCGCCTCAGTCGCCCTATGCCTGCATATCATGTTCCATTTTTTATGGGGTAAAATGGGAGATGATAAAATGACGATGACAAAATGGATGCTTGCAAAATTGCGAAATCGTCGTTTTATCATCCCTCATTTTAGCATTGACACTTTCTCATTTGACACGCTGTTGACGCTGCACCCAACTTGGACCACGAGGCAAGGGTAGGGGTGGGAAATCTACCTGTAACAAACCTCCCCCGCCTTGGTCGCATGCTTTGTGAATCATTATAGAAGTAGCTCTCTGATAGAGACGACGTCATCTTAAGAAAATAAAGATCTACGCATTGGTGACACTTCTATTTTCAAATCCAACACATACCATACAGTCCACTATTCTCGACCTAAACATTGGTCTATCTTCGAACCGGATTTACTAAAAATTTATCAAATCACGTCGAAATACAATCGCGAGCGCATAATTAAGTGCCACAGTGAACTAGCGGAGAGTCCACCAGCCAGCCCATCAGCGGAGCATCAAGGCAGGGTCAAGCGACATACATCTCCCAACCAAGGAACCCGAGGAACTAAAAGGTCAGTGTCTCGATTCCTTTTCTTTATCGTATATCCCTATTTCCATAAGTGTTGGAAAGCGGATACTTAGCATTTTTTGAGATGGCGGAAACGGAAGCCCTCAAGAAATTAGTTAGTAAGCGCGGTTACATCAAAGGCAAGCTTACGAAGATAAAAACATTTGTAGACACCTTTGACAAGAAAGATGATTTGGAACAATTGCAAGTACGTAAAACGGCGCTAGAAAAGGTTTTTATTGAGTTTGATGATATTCAATTTGAAATCAGGGAAGTCAGTCCTCCGGAGGACACAAGTGTAGACACCGAATCTGTAGCATTTGAAACCATATATTATGATGTATTGGTAAAAATTAAAAATATAGTTAAAGGGCGTTTACCTGCAGTAACTCCGAGACGCGTGTCCAGCCCGACTGGGACTGAATCTGATAATCCTCAAGATCAAGTTCATCAAGTTGTCCAAAATATCTTACCAAAAATTAAGTTGCCTACATTCGACGGGGCATATTCAGAATACTTGTCGTTTTTCGATAATTTCGATAATTTAGTCAACAAGAATCAAACTCTGAACGACTGCCAAAAGCTCAATTTCTTGCGTTCGTGCCTTACAGGCGAAGCGCTTCGGGCCATCGAGGCCTTATCTGTTTCGAGCGCTAATTACTCAACGGCTTTATCAATTTTAGAAAAACGCTTTAAAAAAGAGCGATTAATTATTCAGGATCACATTAACGCTATTCTTTCGGCACCGAATATTATTAAAAATTCGGAGTCATCATTGCGTCAATTGCTTGACACAATAACCATCAATTTGGAAGCTCTCAAGGTCTTAAAGGTTCCGGTAGATTCTTGGGATTACATCGTGATAACCATAATCAATAGTAAGTTAGATTATGGTGCCAAAAAGGAGTGGGAAGCTAAATTGGATAATTCAAACATGCCCACGTTAGCGGAATTTAAAGACTTTTTGGAGAAAAGATGCCAGTTTTTAGCTTCCGTAAGTAATATGTATAAACCTAACCTAAAACAGTTACCTGTAAATAAATTTTCCTCAAGCAAGCCGACGTTGAATGCTTACCATTCAACGAAGGGCAATGTGAGGTGCTACCTATGCAAAGGTGAGCACCCAATCTATCAATGTGCAGAACTCTTAAATTTATCAGTTAATGATCGTAGCACTCAAGTTAAAAGGCTGAAACTATGCTTGAACTGTCTGAATGGTAATCATTTAACGACAAACTGCAAATCTAAATATTCTTGCCGAGAATGCAAGGAAAGGCATCATAGTCTGTTACATCAAACTCAATTAAATGCCCAAGTGGATAGAGAGGTTTCACTCAATGCTATAGATACTGTGAACAGCCATTCATTTGCACCAAACAAATCAGTTTTTCTTTCCACGGCTATAGTATTAATCAAAAATAGTAACAATCGATTTATTGAATGTAGAGCTCTTTTGGATGCTGGTTCTCAATCCAACTTCTTATCTGAAACCATGGTTAAGAAATTAAATGTCAAATTAGAGAAAACCAAGTTAACGGTAGGAGGAATCAATCAAACCGTTTCAACAATAACTAGGGCTGCTAAAATTACCATGAAATCTCGTTTGGAACCTTCTTTTATGGCTGATCTTAATTGCTACGTAGTTCCGAAAGTTACGGATTCTTTACCAAACGACTTAGTTGACGGGACAACCATTTTTACTCCACCTAATGTTAAGTTAGCGGATCCGTACTTCTTGGAGCGTAGGCCGGTAGATCTCCTTATTGGAGCCGAGTTATTTTGGAAATTGCTAGAGAGCGGTAAAATTTCACAGAACGGACAACATCCTCACTTTCAACAAACGAAATTGGGATGGGTTGTCGGCGGTGCAATAAACGTGAATAGGCCTAACAAATCTGATCATAAACCATCCTGCAATTTTACAACCGTAGAGAATAGTTCCTTAGAAGACCAGATAGCACGCTTTTGGGTTATAGAGGAAATGCCTCATAAAATTAACTTATCTACCGATGAGTTGACGTGCGAAACTCATTTTAAACAAAATTTCAAACGCGATCCGGAAGGACGCTTCATTGTCAAGCTTCCATTCAAAACTAGTACCATAAATTTAGGTACATCCTTTGAACAAGCGAGTAAAAGGTTTAACTCGCTTGAAAGAAGACTCAAGTGTAATATGTCTCTGCGTCATTCCTACAATGAATTTATGAACGATTATATTAAGCTGGACCACATGGAGTTGGTACCGTCAAATGAAGTTAGCAATTGCGAATCCTTCTATTTCCCGCATCACCCGGTAGTTAAGGAATCGTCAACAACCACTAAATTAAGAGTCGTTTTTGACGGCTCTAGCAAATCTTCTAACGGACTCAGTCTTAACGACAATTTACTTCCCGGTCCAAATCTACAACAAGATATCTTTTTAATTCTAGTGCGATTTCGCACCTTTCAGTATGTTTTAAGTGCGGACATTGAAAAAATGTACCGCCAGATCAAAATCAATGATCAAGACATTGATTACCAGCGGATTCTTTGGAGGGAAAACGTTAACCTTCCCTTAAAGATATACCGATTAACAAGATTACCATACGGCATAACTTCAGCTCCCTATTTGGCTATGCGCTGTTTAAAACAATTATCCATTGAAAACGAAAACAGATTTCCTCTTGCTAGCGCGACCATTGATCAATGTTTTTATATGGATGATCTACTATGTGGACAAAATAATATTAAAGACGCGCTAGTTTTACGCGACCAACTAATAAATATTTTAGAACAGGGACAGTTTAAATTACGGAAATGGGCGTCCAACGACCCGCGGCTTGTGCCGGTGGTAAACACGGAACCAACGGGCTCGGTCGTCATAAATTTCGACAAAGGAGATGTCAAGACCCTTGGTCTTACCTGGAATTGCAAAGACGATATTTTGAAGTACGCCACCGGAAGTTTACCTGTCGAAAACAAACATAGTAAACGGTCAATACTATCTACAATCGCACAAATCTTTGACCCTTTGGGCTTAATCACTCCCTTAATTGTAAGAGCTAAATTAGTAATGCAACAACTTTGGTCGTTAAATTTAACGTGGGATCATCCGGTACCTAAGGTTCTAGCGGATGAGTGGAATCGATTTTTGAGAGAACTAGCTTCTTTGAACTCATTAAGCATTTTGCGTAAGGTTATCCCTCAAATGCCAGTATCGCTTATCGAAATTCACGGGTTTGCTGATGCCTCCATGAAGGCATATGGAGCGGCGATTTATCTGAGAACGCGAAATAATCAAGGAGAACTCTCAATTAATTTATTGTGCGCAAAAAGTCGAGTCGCACCCTTAAAAACAATATCGCTGCCTAGGTTAGAACTGTGTGCAGCTCAGCTGTTGGCACGTCTTATAAAGAAAACCGTGCCCGCTTTAAATTTAGATGTACATAAACAATATCTGTGGTCAGACTCCAGCATCGTTTTGTCCTGGCTGGCCTCACCTCCAACTACTTGGCAGGTTTTTGTTGCTAACCGTGTCGCGGAAATACAAGAATTAACCTCAGTACAAGATTGGCATCATATTCGCACTAACCAGAATCCAGCAGATGTGATAACGCGAGGCATGTATCCCGACGCGCTAATCAATTCCGAGTTGTGGTGGCATGGTCCTCAATTTTTGTTAAAGGAACCATCTGAATGGCCACTAATCGTACAAGACAAAATTTCTACTGATAAATCGGATACTCCCGAAAAGCGGAAAACCGTATTAATAATTATCACAAAACACGAATTGCCCGTATTTTCTAAATTTTCATCATTCCGAAAGTTAAAACGGGTAATAGCTTATTGTTTACGGTTCATCACTAACTGTCAAAAATCCCAAAAATCTGGCGGACCTTTAACGTCTTTAGAATTAATTAAGGCTCATGACATAATTATCTCTCATATTCAAAAACAAAACTTTTTCGAAGAAATTTTAACTCTTTCTAAAGATAAATTAATCAATCGTTGCAGCAAAATCAGACCATTAGATCCGTTTATTGACCAGAATGATCACCTTTTAAGAGTGGGGGGTCGGATAAGACAAGGAATTTTAACACACGATCAAAAGCATCAAATTCTTTTACCGTCAAACCATTATGTAACGCGACTAATCATCAAACAATACCATGAAGAGCATTTACATGCAGGTCCTCAGTTAACGCTTGCGGCACTAAGGCAAAAATATTGGCCCGTTGCAGCTTCTAGCGTGATACGCAAGATTATTTATAATTGTGTCAAGTGTTTTAAGGCTCGTCCCAGACCCGTTGTTCAAAAAATGGGCAACTTACCCAAAGTTAGATTGGAGCCGGCAAGACCCTTCATAAATGTGGGTTTAGATTATGCGGGACCAATACTTATCAAGCAGGGCAATAAACGGAGTAAACTGCAAGTAAAGGCTTATATTGCGTTGTTTATATGTATGGCGACAAAGGCTATACATTTGGAGCTTGTGGGGGATCTGACTTCCGAATCCTTTTTGAATGCTTTGAAACGATTTATGTCAAGGCGCGGTAAAGTCTTAAACATTTTTTCTGACAACGGCACTAATTTTGTGGGGGGGAAAAACGAATTGGAAGCCATGAACAATTTCATAAAATCAGCGGAATTTTCAGATAAGGTTGTTCAAAATTTAACATCTGAAAATATAACTTGGCACTTTATTCCGCCAAGAAGCCCGCATATGGGTGGTCTTTGGGAATCGGGGGTTAAACTTGTTAAACGACATCTTCGGAAGGTGTTAGGTACTGCCTCCATCACTTATGAGGAAATGTATACCCTCCTAACACGAATAGAAGCTTGTCTTAATTCCCGCCCTCTTATTACAATTTCTAATCACCCTTCTGATTTCGAGGCACTCACCCCGGGCCATTTCCTGATTGGAGAGTCGCTAACCGCTCCCATAGAAGCCAATCTCCAGGATGTGCCATACAACCGACTCTCCCGATGGCAGCGGATCGAGCAGCTGCGACAACATTTCTGGTCTCGTTGGACAAAGGAGTACGTTAGCTCCCTGCAAAAGGCTAATAAATGGCTAACTACCCCGAACCAAAAAGTGGAGATAGGAACCATGGTCATCTTGGTCGATGATACCATACCGCCTCTGCTGTGGCACTTGGGTCGTATCATAGCAACGCATCCCGGCAGTGACAACCGCATACGAGTGGTTACTGTAAAGACTGCGCAAGGAACCTTCAAACGGCCTATCGTGAAGGTGTGTCCGTTGCCTTCAAGTGAATTATAGACAATTCGGACAAATTAAATATTAGCTTAAGGGTTAGATTAGCTTTGTTTTATTTTATGTAAGTCAGTTAGGTTAGATTTAGCTTAATTTTTTTTCTTTTTATAATTAGGTTAAGTTTGTTGTGTCGCTTCTTTCTCATTTGTACATGCTTTCAGTTTTAATTTGATTTTGTCACTACACTCCAACGGGGGCGGCATGTTGACGCTGCACCCAACTTGGACCACGAGGCAAGGGTAGGGGTGGGAAATCTACCTGTAACAAACCTCCCCCGCCTTGGTCGCATGCTTTGTGAATCATTATAGAAGTAGCTCTCTGATAGAGACGACGTCATCTTAAGAAAATAAAGATCTACGCATTGGTGACACTTCTATTTTCAAATCCAACACATACCATACAGTCCACTATTCTCGACCTAAACACACGCTATTAGGCCAGTGAATAGAGACATGATAACTAAAAAATTTAACAAAAATTCTAACATTTTTTAAACTTTGCCGTGTAATGTGTAACGAATCGAAACGGAACTATAAAATTTTGCAACTCGATTAAAGGTCGGCATCATTGTGAAAATCGGAAAAATTTAAATTAAGCGATATGTCGACGAAAAAAATTATAACATCGTTGTAAACTCGATAGAGTTTTCATTACAATATTCAAGAACTTATAAATTAGGCATAATAATTAATTATCATTAATAACATTTTTTCATCTAATTTTCCAGCAAAAATATTAACATGCTTGCAAAACTACAATCAACTTGCTAAAATCGCCTTACAAGACTCTGTAAATTTGCAACTCTATTCGGTGACGGCATGGTCCATTTTTTATAATTTACAACAAAATCAATAGTTATTTACGTAAAATCGATTCGAAAAAAATGTAAAATGTGTAGATGTCAATTGCAAATGACTGCATTCGTAAATGTTTATTAATGATAATTAATTATTATGCCTAATTCATAAATTCGTGCAAATTTCGCTGTGCATTTTGAATATTGTAATGAAAACTCTATCGAGTTTGCAACAATGTTATAATTTTTTTTGTCAAGATATCGCTTAATTTAAATTTTTCCGATTTTCACAATGATGCCGACCTTTAATCGAGTTGCAAAATTTTATAGTCCCGTTTCGATTCGTTACACATTACACAGCAAAGTTTAAAATATGTTAGAATTTTTGTTAAATAAATAATAAATTACGTTGATAATTTAGCAATGTTATTTTCCATTTTAAATGTAACCCCCTGAGGTATGCGGCATGACACGCAAGCAGTTTACATTTTTATCCTCATGACAGATGCAAAATGCAACAGACATAAATGCAAATGCGGAGTTGCGGAGGTGCCAGAACCGCTTTTCTTTCTCTACTGTGTATTATTTGATAAGTACATAGCCATGCCCGCTCTATGAAGCACTGAAAGATTGGAGATTGGAAAAAATATGTTGCTCCGTACAAAGATAGAACAAGAATTTGCGAGTAAAGTTAAGAATTTAAAAATTTTGGGTTTAGCACACTAATAATTCTTATATTAGTGTACGCTCCAGCAAGGGAGGATCTATGAAACGGGGTGCAACAATTTGCATTTAACTAAGATAATATTAAAGAAAATTTAACCAAAACTTGTTCAGATAATTCATAGAGGAACATAAAGCGGTAAAAAAAAATGATAAAAACTTGGCAAATTATTAATTTGGCAATAAGGAAGCAAATTTCAGCGATTACTAAAAATATTTTTGTAATCTTTGTAATTACCTACCCACAACAAATAAATATAAATGGAAGAACTAGATCTGGAGCTTCAATTTTAGCTAGTAAATCATTAAAATACCGAGATCTGAGGGGATAGTCAACCCTTACGTGGCTGACTACAACCATTAGATATTTGTTTACTAATTTATTATTCATAAATGCACAAGCAGAATGTAGTTTCTCATAAATTAAACGCTTAAAGCAGAGTGGAAATAATTCCACTACATGCGACACGTCTACTATTTTATCGCATTTCAATATTAACGTCGCCAAATATTTAATTATGACCTGAGAGCCAAATTGGCCAACTTATATTTTCTACTTTAGTAGGCGTGTACAACTAAAAAAATATTATTTTTGTTATCAGGACAATTAAATTATTGAAGTCTTGCCGTCTCCGGTATTCATACAAATCCTGGTTTTGTGACGTCATCATGGGAAGACAAAAGAGTTTAAAGATCGAGCACACTATAGGCGTGTGGAAGAAAATTGGGTTTGAAATCGGATGGTTGAAGTTCGGTTCCTCAATAGAGAAGAAAGTTCCCGGTTTTAATATTTTGAAAAAAGTGATTATGTACAAAATTAAAGCTGACAAAATTTCCCGCCCAAATGTTTTCAGGAATATTCTTTGAAAATTTGAAATTTTTTGAAAATCTTTTTCTTGCCGCGTGATTTGTAATAAACTTTGTCTCTTAACTGCCTGACTCTTAAAGTCGAATGTTGTTAGTGGTGGCGTCAATGTTACATTTTGTGTTTTTGTAAATATAAGGGTAATGCAGCCTGTCTCCTCAAATCAGCCACAATGTTATCCTTTCTAGTGTATTTTTTCCTACACGAGATACAGCTGAGAGTCCTTGTTGTTCATCCTTTTTATGCTGTTCCTTATTAGCGACGAGATTTTCTTTTAAGACAGTTTTGCAATATTATCACCGAATTTTTTTTATTAGGCCGCTATAGGAGAAATTTTTCCTGACCCTTACAACCTCTCCAGCAGATCTCTAGCAATAGTTATTTTGCAGATCAACTTGATGCTTGAACGTTATCTATAGAAGTAGAATTTAGATAGCGGTAAGAATGCTATCCCATAAATTCGGAGGAAAATTAAATCCTTTGATTGTGATAGAATCTACCGAGATGTTCTAGGAGTTAATAGTTAAATTTATGCCTGAACGGAGCCAATGGTTTTTAAATAAATTCTTATAATGAGTTCGTTTTTGAGAGCGGTTTAGCTGGCCCTCAATGCAGTCTCAAACGGAAGCTTCTGAAGAAGTGTGGTAAAGTTAAAATAATGATTTATGGGCGGCAAAACACTGGGAAAACCATAATCGCCACCGCACAAATTCGTGCAATGTCGAGAATTCCGCAACTTTGTTGCATAAATAATAATCGTGTTGTCAAATAGATACTAATAAAACGTTTAAGTTACATAATCCATAATTCCAAGTAATAAGAACTGTCGTATGTACTTGCTGAAAATTTAATGGTAATTGCGGCGGGTAGAGCATATTAAAGAGCTTTTGATTATTATGCATGTAATTGTTATACAACAGTGACCATTGTGGTTAATGAACTCGGGCAAAGTTTCAGATTTACGTAGTTCAAAAGTCCAGAAATCGAGAAAGGTAGTAGGCGGATTAGTATCAATTGGGTTTATGTAATTGCCAATTAATAAATGTAAATAATAGAAAACTCCTGGTGTGACGTACGGAATGATTCGAAAACCAGTTTTAGGTCCACTTTATTTTACGAGCGCCTAATTATGCTTTATTGCTGCGTCGCAAAAAAAATTTCTTCAGATTTTCGATAAAAATACATATTGTCGTATGGGTTAATTATTGGACTAAAATAGCAATTAAAAAGCTATAAAGTCTCGGAAAATAATTGAATATCAAATCAGTTTCGATTGTGAAATCACCCTTCACTTTCAGTAAAATCGTTAAAAATTTCTATTCAGATCCTGGAGAAGATAACAAAAAAAGGTGCGTGTCTTCAAAGGAAAAGTAGTAAATCGCTTACGTTTGATCTAAGGGCAGTTTCAGCAGTACACTCCAGACATCAGGTTCTCAATTCTCAATCGTGACCTTTGAATCCGTCGTTATCAGCAAATACGCAGCAATAAACTTAATCCACACATCTAAAGAGGCGTCTACACTAGCTGTAGTGTGAACGCATTAACGCAACGCGGATCCTACGTGTAATCAGCATTCAATAAAACACGTGTAGACATGTGTGGCATGTTGTAGCTTGCATTACACTACTGTCGCACCGACGATTTGTTTATCCCTTATTATCGAGTCTCCAAAGTTGCCCCTGAGCTTTGACCCATAAACTCAAGCCGGTAAAACTTAAAACAGTCAACTTACATGAAATTATTTTGGCACTAATTACGTTTACATGTAAAGTATCGCTTAAACAGTTTTTTTACATTTTACATTTTAATATCACAAGTCGAAGAGCGATCAATGTTGTTGCAAATGATTTATTGTCAATATTACCCAATTGCATCGTCGCTTTATTCAAACAATTTTTCGTTACTCACACGCTCACTTCGCTATTGCACACTTTAAAATCCGATACTGCAATTCATCAAATCAAGTCATTATCCTGTCGGCGGCCAAGAAAAGTCTTTTGACACTTTCCCATTCAACAGCTCGCTAATTAATATCTTCTCTTAATCAAGCGAGAATGAAGAACAGTTGTATACAAACAATGGTCATGGCAATTTGTTCTAGTTATCGCGCCATCTAGACAAGCTCCAATCCGATTTGCATTTTCCGATTGACAATGGAATAAATGTAGATGTAAATACAGTAAAAATGTTAAATCGACTTGGCAGGGTGGTGCCAGTTGCCAGTCACAGTTCAGTGAGTTCTTGTTGTGATTAGACACTTCCAACGGCTATGCATGGACTTGCCGAGAACAATTTATTTGCCAAAGGTCAAGAGTTGCGATTATAGTCTTTTTCTTTCTACTGGAATCATGTATCTAAGACACAGCAGGTGAAACTTTTCAATATGCATTATTTAGCTGCGGTTACAGTTCATATGGTAGCTGGTGTATTTGATAGCGTTACAAGATAATTGGAAACTGGCCGATTACGATTAAGCACGATTCGCAATAAGAAACATTTCTCTGCATGGGTCCAGAATTAACAATGCAATAATTTCTGTAATTTGTAAGACTTACGTTGTTATTTGTTGTAAGTTGTAAGAGTTTCTTAGTTTTATTCCCAGAACATTGGTAATCGCGACAGCTTTTCGAAAAAAAGTTCGTATTACAGAACTGCCGTAAATTTTTCACAAGGTTATTAATTCAACATTTTTTTTCAATTTTGCCTGGGTTATGTTCAATCAACTAACCAAAATAATCAAAAGAGTATTATTTGTTAAGACGGGTCCACCTACACTAGCAGTAGCTCGAGATCACACCTGAAGGTCTAACACTTTATCTTCTTCCACGTGATAATGTTTATTTTTGGATAAATCTCTGTCTTGAGAATCGTCAGTGGAACAACTTTTATTGGTCGTTTTGAATGCAAACCTGCTTCCCACAGTCGGTTGATCAATTCATAACAATGCTAACGATCTTATGTTTTATTTGAAAGCAATCTAATATTTGCCATTATAGCATCCAATGTATCACGTGTATTATGTATATTTATGTTCTTGATTACCCAAATGAAGCACATCATATTAGAAATGCAAAAAATAAAACTTTCACCTTGGTAATATACCTAAAAAACACCATCATATAAACACTGATGCTCAGTAAAAGTGTTTTCCAAAAAATTAAGTTTTTAATTTTTCGAAGTTAAATGTTGATTTAAAAAATAATTTTAACAAATAAAACCACTTTTTTTAGGCAGAAAAAGCTCGCGTTTCAAAGCCTGTTTTGCTCCGAATCACTAATTAGAAACCATAATTAATAAAGCATTTATTTATATGATTTTTTTGTTCTTGTTTAGATTTTTTGAAAGTTCCGTATTACTATGTCCCACACAAGAAGCCCATTCCTAAATTATAGGAGTTGGGCGAAGGAAGGCGTTTAATCAAACGGACCATCGCCCTCTTATCTTATGCTTCATATGATTAAATGTTGATTGATGTTGTTGGTCTATCTATCTTTAATAATCATTTGTACCTATTTCCAATTCATACAAGATCCTCGATAACGGATTAGCAAGATTTCACGACAAGAGAGACAATGCCTTGCTTAATACGAAGCAACATCACCTGCAACCTGTTAGAAAAAATTCTAGAATTTAATTTTATGTTATTTAAATGACACATACATGTAAAATATTTGGATGTTAGTTTAACAACCGTAATTTATCTTTGGGTCAAGAATTTTTATATCGTTAACAACTAAGTTAAATTTTAGGACGACCAATATAAAAAGAGATGCGAAGCGTTGATCCAATTTGTAGAAATTATAAATAAAATATCCTGCTGCGACTTTAATGAAGCAGGAATATGCAAATAAATTATATTATAAGAATATGCATGTTTTAGCTTTATTGGTATTTTTGCTTCACATAAATTAGTCCCTAGACGTAGGCTCTTAATTACTGCGATTCATGGACTCCAAAAGAGGAGTAGCCTACAAAAAATACCAATTCATCTCTGCTGCGAAATCTTTTTAAATAACAAATCAAGATGTTAATGTCAAGATTTCAAAGCTTCCTGACTACACACTGTAAAATGCTACATTCAGTTGATAAAGAGTTTTGCCTATAAAATAAAATATGGTGAAAGACAAAATCATCTCACTGGACCCGGAAGAAAAAGTTTCTTTATCAATAATTTCACTGTCAGACTTAATTCTTCTAATAGCGGTTGCGCAATAACTGCTTCGCCCACCATTCAAACATAGCAAATGTTTTTGAAGCGGTAATATAAATTTTAACAGGTGAAGAAATTGTGGTTATGTGTTTGTTGTTAACAAAGCCTAGAGGGTAGAGGAGCCCGTGTTTCTTATCTGTACTTCTTGATTTGGTTCACGCCTCGTTCGTGCTGAATTCGGTTGAAATTATTAAAATGCGACAAGTCAATTGAATGCGTGACACCAGATTTGACAAAAAACTGTAACAGGACTTCTTCGCTAATTTGTTAAAAATTAGTAACATTCATATCACGCTGGGAAATTTATGGGACAGAAGAGAATAAATTATTTTGTAGTTCCGCATATCCTTTAAACAAAACATTTTTCATGTCATGTCCAATAAAAATTAGCTACAACATAACAACTATAAAATTGTATTCAACCCAAATGCGGTGGTCAATGGCTCGGTCGGTTACCTACTTATTAATATTAGTGCCTCGTGGCTGTTGACAACAATTCTTATGATAATAAAGAATTTCGGTATTTGACATTAACCATATTATGTCATTCTATTATTTTATTTAAAATAAAAAAATAATTTTTATCGTTACAGAACACCTAAAGATTACAATTACAAGAAGAATGGAGTCCTGAAAGATAAATACTCAATTTCAGTTTTAGCAGTTATGTGTTACCTGCGATAATAAATTATGCATTAACAAGAAAAAAGACAAATATTTCCGTGGTGGGCGGCAATTATTGAGGCAAATGTAAACATATAAAGTCCATAAAAACAAAAACCACAATATCACAGCGTCACAGTTGAACAACTTCGCATAAGTTATATGACAGATACTAGCATAACAGAAGAGTGCAATCCATACGACAAATGCAAATTTTGACCGTTTTGCAAGTAAATAACGTGAGTTTTTTAAACCTCAAACACAATAAGAAACGCAAAGAATTCTTTACGTTGAAGAATCAACTCTTCCTTTAGATAGACAACTTTTTAAGTCCTTACCTCACAGGTCATTATTCAAGTTTCTATGCCGACTGTTTAATAAACAATGATTCTACATATTATCGCTCTATCAGTAGAGACAGCTACTTGAGCCTCAGGGGTCTTAAATGAGCTATTGAATTTTAAAAATTTAAATTATCTGGCTCATCATTCAAACTCGAGTCACCAAATTTTTTACAGTGGTAATACTCGATATGTTTCATTAAAATGCCGCAATATTTTTTTCATAATTGCACAATAAATTATTAATTTAGCTATAAATCAGTGGAGATCTCAAGAAACGCCATATTACATAGGTGAACGAGAAAACAACATGAAATTTGTTTATAACCAAGGACGGAAAGGTGACACTAAAATGATAATGTCCACATTAATAAACACTCCTCAAAGTCTACCACCTTGTCGTATTTTCGTGATTAATTACAGAAATTCTGAAATATTTTACATATGTTTTAGAGAAATTTATCAAATATGCTAATTTTGATTCTTCTGGGTCGTTTTATCGATAATTTATTTAGGAGAATCCGCCATCCCACGTTGAAGCGTATTTATTTAGTCACCTGCGGGTTAATTCGTTTCCTTTTTTTTTCGATAATATCGGCTGTCAATGTTGTGTGTGTTTTTGTAATTTATAAGCCAAGAGAAATCATCTAATGATGCAGAATTATTAGCAATTATGTTGGTTTAGCTTTGTTCAGTAGCATGTCTTCCAGAAGTGACGTACCAAAAAAGTTTACGTTTCGCAAACTTTTTTTGGTTCTCGCATGTTCTTTCTACTGTACCATTTGTTCGTCGGGACGGGACAAGAAATAAAATTGACAAATTGCTTTTTACACTGCGAAAATCCACTCCAGTTTAGAAAGGTTGCCATAAGTCGCCTACTTGTTCTAGATTTGACTCAAGACTACAATAAAGAGGATACTAATGCGTCAGGTGCTTTAATTAGCGGTTAATTCATTTTTAATAATATATTAAATGTTGATGATATTAGCTCTCCTAGGATAACTAGTTGCCATTTATCTAAATCACTGTCATTCATAATCAGGTGTTAGGTGTATTCTTTTAGTTAATAATTTACTTACATCCTCCCTTTCTCTGTAATTTCAAGTATGGAATTTGGAAATTAAAAAGAAATTAAATACAATAGATCAAAGGTGCCGCTATTTGCATTTCTTTGCTTTTTGAAATAAGAAAATTAATTAAACGTACTACTAATATTACAAGCTGAAGTTGGACGTTTCATTTAGTTTTTAGTAACTCATGAATATCCCGTCATAATCATACAACCCACTCTAGGATAAGCCAGATTCTTGATTATCTTCTTTTGAAATAGTCTTGTTAGATTTTTCTACCTGCAATGGCAATTCATCAAAATAACATTAAGATATTTATTGATCCAACCTTACTCTTTGGCCAAATTAGAACAAACAACTTAGTGATATGTGGAAACACCTTCTGAAAGAGAACTGTAGTTTCAGTTGGCGCTTCATAACTTTTACATTTTTCCTTTCTTGTTACAAGAGTCTTTCGGCTTTTGCTGCGACATGAATATGAACTTTCTTTATAATAAGCTTTACCATTATGAGAATAGAATATATTTTTATATTTGTATTTGTAGCCAATTGAGAATTGCGCATATTTGTTTATTAACCTGTTTTTAAATGTAGCGTTTTGAGAAAATTAGGTATTAATCTCAAAAGTTGTTATTCAACTTGGTTATTATGATGCACTTGCGTGAAAATTTTAATGGAGTTAGTTTATACGCAATATGAAATTAAATTGACTTAGAAATTCGGTTACAGAAAAATTTCTGGCTCTTAATTTAATTTAGTTCAGGTGCCTAGAAGACATTTGTACTGATCGAAATCATATTTAATAAGTAACTAGATTCTCTATTTTAGGTTTGAAAACTCCCAATGGCGTTTCACCTTATTCTATCGATCGAGTAGATCTTGCATCCAGGTTCTATCGAGCCTTCTGATGACAGGATCATTATTGAATAGCTCTTCTATCATTTTCATGGTACATGTTACGCTTGTTGTATGACGCCGTGGCTTGATGAATATAATCTCTGATGAAAACAATCCTCAAATCATCGTGCACTGTCTGACATGGTGCGTCCACCATCGATCTGAACACTGGAATTTCTGGATGATGTTCAGCTACGTATGTACAGCCCCATAGATGGAGTCCATAAACCCAAATTGGTTTAAGCATACTTTTATATACACTTCTCGCAAAAATTAAAGGAACAAAAAATTTTTTTAAATTTTTTTGGCAATTTTTCACAGGCTGTATTTCAGTGAAAAATGGTCGTACAGGAAATGAAAAAACATAGCTTTTGAAGCTTAAAAACTCTAGTTTTCGAATTTTTTGATTAATAATTTTTTGGAGCATAGCTATGAAATTCTTGGATAAAGCACGAATAAAAAAATTTCCAAATTTTTTACATTTTTTATTTCGCTCTATGGGCATGGAAATTTTTTTTCGAACTAAACCAATGCATAGGTCCCATAGCCTGTTTATTCAACTTTAATTTGCTTTTTGCGAGAGTCAGATACGACCATTTGTCTTCGAGATATCAAATTTTGAATGCAAAAGGATTTTTTTTCACTCAACTACTGATATCTCTGAAACTACTGGTCACCCATCGAGCGGACGGGAGGTTTCGTTTTCTGCAGAAAATTTCCTACGGAAATTTGTCATAGTTGATTGGAATTTTAAAAAATTCAAAAATTTTTTTTTTTGAAAAATTAAAAAAAACAAAAAAAGACTAAGAGGTCATTTCTGACTCACCTCGCTAAAGCTATAGACACATTCAAACCTTTATTTTCCTTAAAACAAATTTTATTGAATAAAATTATAGTTGATACCCCTAAGGTGCCTACCGTACTCGTTGAGCGAAATTCTGAGCGATAAATTTTTTAAGTCTTCTACAGAGCTATTACGTGTTACAGAACAGTTTTTTTCAAAACTTTCCGACTTCTGGTAAAAAAAAACCAACCAACAGTTTTTTTTTCACAACTCAAGTTTAAGAAACAAAAATGTTGTTCCCTTAATTTTTTCAAAATTTCAATCAATCGGTCCAGGAAAACCGCTAAACCGATCGATCTAAAACTTTAGGGGGGCCTTTGGGGTACATTAGACTGCAAAATTTTCTTCTAACCTAAGCTTTTCACCCAATATTGCCGAAGATACAGTCGATTAACCAAAAAAAGGGAAAATGGCATTTTTTTGCTCTTTTTTCACGTTAACGTTACAGGTGGAAATTTTTTTTTTTCCAATCAACCATGACAAACTTTGTAGGAAATTTTCTGCAGAAAACGAAACCTTCTGTCCGCTCGCTGGGTGACCAGTAGTTTCAGAGATATCAGTAGTTGAGTGAAAAAAGATCCTTTTGCATTCAAAATTCGATATCTCGAAGACAAATGGTCATATCTGACTCCCGCAAAAAGCAAATTAAAGCTGAATAAACAGGCTATGGGACTCATGCATTGGTCTAGCTCGAAAAAAAAATTCCATGCCCATAGAGCGAAATGAAAAATGTAAGAAATTTGGAATTTTTTTTATTTGTGCTTTATCCAAGAATTTCATGGTTACCGGTGCTCCAAAAAATTTTTAATTAAAAAAATTTAAGCTTCAAAAGCTATGTTTTTTCATTTCCTGTACGACCATTTAGTTTAGTAGGATATTGTTTGGGAGAGCAAGTTTTTATTGTCTACCTAGGAGCCAGTACATTTGCCGGAACTTTAGATCGAGTTGTTTTCTTTTGGTTTGGATATGTTTCTTTCACGTAAGACGTTGGTCAAGATAGAGGCCAAGGTATTTTGCTTTTGTTGCTGTTGGTATAGGTAGGTTGTTCATTCTTACAGGTGGACAGACGTTGTGACGCGTGGTAAACGTTATTTGGATTCATTTTGTTTTATTTACTTTGGTTCGCCATCGAATGTACCTGTCATTAAGAATATCCAGATGATGTTGGAGATCTTGGGAGGCTCTGGCAGCATCCTTCTTGACAGCAAGTATCACTAGGAAGCAGAGGAAGCAATCTTGGTGATATTGGTTTCGGTAATTATTAAAAATAATTACTTGATAGTGCTTTTTTTAATTTGTAGAGCAAGCCTCTGTGCCAGACTTTGTCAAACGCTTGGGAGATGTCTAAGAACACAGCGTTGCAGTATTTCTTTTCTTCAAGACTCCCTAATATTTCATTTACTATTCGATGGACTTGTTGAGTGGTCTTGTCGAAAGCCAAATTGATGTTTTGGTAGTAGTGTTAGAAGTTCGTAGTCAGCGTAGATCTTTTGTAGCAGTAATCGTTCGAAAACTTTGCTTATGGTTGGAAGCAGACTGATAGGTCGATAGAATGTAACTTCGTTTTACTGCTTGCCTGGTTTGGAAATCATGATAATTTCGGCGCATTTCTATATTATGAGAAATTAGGATAAACTTAGCATGCGATTGAATATAACTGTCAGAAGAACAATAACCTTACGAGGAGGATGTGTTAATATTTGACCCGAAATTAAATCATAACCTGGAGCCTTTCATATGTTGAGTTTCCTTATTTCTTTCTTAACTTCTGTAGGAGTAAACTTTTGATAGGAAGGGACCTTTAGCATGCTGCGTCGATAATTTTTTCCATTTCCCCATCGGAAGCTTCTTATTCTGTTGGATGAAAAACATTGGTTAGATGTGCAGCAAATTTGTGCGCTTTTTCTTTGTTGGAGCGTGCCCATTCCCCATCAGATTTACGAATGGGGGGTATAGCCGTATAGGGTCTCTTGAACTTCCTTGTCGCCTTCCACATTGTGTGGTCCATTGCTGTAAGGTTAAAGAAGCATTTGTTAAATAAATCCATTCACTTTATCGAAGGTCCAATAATATGGTAGTTTGAAGGCAGAAGCTCTAGAAACTGATACTGCTATGGGACTTTTGAGAAAACTTTGTTTTTTATTAGTTATTGTAAGTATCCTATTACTCTGAGGTCTGAGGACGTTAAAATGAACTGATTTTCAGTTTCAGGAACAACGGGCAACATCCAGTTCTTAAGCTATTGGTTCTATAAAACAGGTCCAAATCGATCACGTGGGAGCTCTATTGGTCTCATAACATTATCTCGCGTTCCAGAAATGAGTCATAAAATTTGTGTTTTGTGAAGTCATTCGGCGTATACTTTCAGGAATAAAACAGCTATGCTATCACTTATATGTTTTATTGTTTGTTCACCTTACACGAATTGTACAAGAATTATTGTATAAGAAGACAATTATCATAACTGCTATTAGTTACCCTGTCTCGGCTTGCGAAAGGTCTCGACCTTAATCTTATCGAAAATGCATGGGCTCGAATGACCAAAGTTAGGTGTATGTTGAGAGGGCGCCGGTTGGCCTCACCAGCCCAACGACCGAAACGGATTACCATAAACAATTTTTTAATGCTGATACTTAATGTCACCTGATTTTGTAGGAATTTCGATATTGATTGCATCGAGGATCCAATGTCCTACTAATAAAATTTCTTTCAGTTAACTATTTTTTCAATCGCTTTTCAAAAATAAATACATCAAACATTATTTTTTGATAACGGCCTGAATAACGATTCTTCAATCAAATCTTCATCTATTTTGCAATAGAACAATAATTATTACTGCATAATTATAATTAAGAAATTTAGTCGGAAAGTAAAACCTTATAATACATCAAGCACACTATTGCCATATACCTCACACACCTCGCGAGCTTTGCAAGCACTAAAACTTACTGAAAACACCAATTTTACGACGAAATGAAGAAGAACCTCTTAAATCACTGTAATTGGTTTTCTTGTCACAAAGAACAATAACCACCGAGTTATGTCTGTAATCGTTTAAAATCGAATTGCTTTAGAAATATTTTCAAGGCAATTATTTAGAAAGTCCTAATCATACGCTGCGTTTGTGGTAGGCGAATTGTCGCGAGTTTTTTCTAACAATGATGGACTAGGAGAGAACAATAGAGGAACTCTACCTCTATGCTAATACGTCGGTAAAGTCAACACAATGTAGTCGTGATTGCCCAAGGCCGATCATATCTTATTATTACATTAATTCCTGAAAATTTATGGAATTCTATCATGTAATAGAAGATTCCTCGACATGGCTGCATTGGAAATTTTTAAAATATTTGCAACAGTTTGTGACACCCTAACCGAAAAACTTTCGCTAGGCCACCGCTTTTTGTGTTAGAATCTACTAAATTGTCGGTTTCCTGGATGAATCTGAAACACTATAATTTCTTCTACGGTAAAAACTAAGATGATGGCACTGATTGATAATTAATTCATCACGGAACTGGGTTGGTTAGTGTTCGACTCCGTTAAAATGATAATTAATTTGTCGTTGTCAACAATATAACGGAGGACTATATTTTTGTCGAGTTTCTTCCAAATTTACGACCGCACTAATACGACCGGATTTCAAAAACGGCTTCCGTTAATACATTAGAGGTTAATTTTTCCAAAAAAGACAAACGTAAAATGCAAAGATTAACTTGCTTTTTTTATTCAGCGATAATTGTGTGGATGTTGCACTTTCGAATCTCTTCCCAAGTTTAGACCGTGCAGTGAAGCGTGCCGTACAGGGCCGGAATCAACAAAATTACCACCTTCCGATTAAGGAAAGTTTGAAATTTGTTCAGATGATTATTGTGCAAACATCAGAGTCATGTGGTCTAAACAGCTTAATTGAATTCTCCTCTCATCAGCAATGAATGCAATTAATTACGATTAATGTTCGGATTTTTATTGAGGCCTCGCCGCCATTGTTGCCCCGACAATTATTACCTTCGCCAAACAGTTAGATCGAAGCCAATTTTTATCGTACACGAATTTGACCGTAACACCTCCTTAACATTAAACGCACAGATAAGTGTTATTTAATAACCAGTCAAGTGGAAATACGAAGCTATTTAATTCTAATGGATGGAGGATGGCAATAAAACAATCTGCAGAGCGTGCCCAGCAAGTAGACCGATTTTGAAAAAATCTTGATCGACAGATTAAAAAGCGCGCTACGGTAATTTGATGCTTTCCGACCTTATTTGGGTTTATTTTGAAGGCCGGTCACCTCAAGGCGATGATGCGTAAGCGCCTCTTCGTTTGTAGAGTTTTTTAGACGGCCACGGAAGGATGAAAGAGAATTCCCCAGCCGATGGCGAAGAATGTGAAGTCCTATTGTACGAGATTTATTTAGCGGATTAAACTATAAACAAATTCTTTCTGCACGTAATTGTTCTGGGACACCTTAATAGAATCGTATAAGGCTAACCCTAATACCACAACAATCAGACAATTAGTCTCGATTTTGAGCTAGACGACGTGTGACTTTCGCCGATTTTCTACACTTTCTGGACGTATTTACGGCTAGTCATGTAAATTAGAAGATTGTCGCTGCCTACAAGCACGAGTTATTGGAAACGAATTTCGACATGTTCTTTATAGTGAAACCGCAGGAAACAACGCATCTCGTTATATAAAACGTCTGTTTCCAAGTTTGACGTTTCTATACAATAATTTTAAAATTGTCTAAAGTTGAAAACTTTTAAGACAACCTCCCAAGTGCAAATAAATTTTCTTAGACTCATAGTAAATTTGTTTGCATAAATATTTATTGGTCAGTCTGAGGAGAATCCGTCATTGCTTTATTTGAAATAAATCGCGTGGCTTACAAAAGTGCTCTCGTAGCAATAAAATTGTATCACATAGTAGAGAAGTCTGTTTCGATTCAGGAGCTTTACAGCTCAATTTAAATTAATCAACTTTAACTTTCCTCTATCCAAATGAACGTTAATTTTTTTTATTACCTCACGCCGGTATTAATCTAGGATAATTGTTATTTTTTATACCTTAGAATAGCGCGTAAATTGGTCTAACGGAAGCTGAAAACGTTGACGATTAAACTTTTTAAGAAAAGATGAAGTCAAATATTCGGCTTCTGTAATAATATGCTAGATCTACATCTCTTCAATAGTTGTGTTATGTGAAACGATCTCGCTCTGATAGTGGTAAAACTAAAGCTTTCTGCAAACCTTAGCTCTTTATTTTTATTTTTGTTTCAGACACAAGTTATGAAAATCAAACTTTGCATATTTCATTCATATACTTGGCAAGTCTAACAAATGGTTCTCAAAATATCTTTAGTAGATATATTTCGCAGACTTAGTCGCCGTCATTTTTTTGACATTAGCTAACAAAGGCAATTTGTTAAACATGTAGAAGTTTTCTTATAAAAAAAAGATCAAATTTGAATTCGCTTGTAGCAACTATCGTCAGATCTTTTGTACTAACTAAGCCATGACTGGCGGAAGCTCGATTGTTAATCTAGTCACCAAATTTGTGTTGCGGGTTTTCCGTTTTGGCATCAGACTTCATAACTTGAAAACGTTATTCAGCACTTTCTATAATAAAATTGGTCAAGAACATAGAAACCCGTACCCAGCAAAAAAGTTTCAAATTTCAGCGAACTTAAGTTGGCAGATGAAAGGTTACCCCAATATGTTAACAAAATTAATTACAATTGTATAAATAGCGAGACTTTACTTGGCAAACTCTTAATCTGTTAACTTAAAACATTTTATTTACTAAACAATTTACTAAAGTTGAGTGAAAGATTCTATATCATCTATAGGCATTCATTACATTCTGGGCGCCACTGCTATAAACAATTCGTAATTACCTAAAATTGCATGATTCCTATAACGTCTTTTGCACGGTACAACTATTTCTGCTATCTTTCATCTACTTTGAAGGTAAGCTACTAGAAGATTTGCACGACCCTCGTAGGTTAAATATTTTTTCTTTTTCTAAATCTAAACTATGTTTTGATTATTCCTGTTCTTCATCCTTACCTTTTTGATATTTAGTTTAACTCAAGATCTGTTTCTTGCCCTGCTGCTTCGTACGTTACGTGATGATAATCAATTTTTGAATGACTACTTCAACCATCTACATAATTTTTTTAAACATATACTTTAAAAGTTTAGCGTTTTTATTAAGATTTATTATATTTTGAAACTGATGTTTTTATCTGTTCTTTTTTTGTTGCATTTTACAATACAAATCCGTATTTTTGCTCATTCCACCAGTTTAACCTTTTTATTATTCTCATAAACGGGGAAGTGGTTGAAGAAAAAATTAATTCTATTAAGGCCCGGTTTTACAAACACGGAATATTCCAGGTACAACGCTATTCCGGAATAACTCGAACTAAATGGGCTTTACGATAGGCGGATAAGATAAACGCAGGTATAAACTCTGGACCGAGGATATGTAAATCACCCCTTATCACAAGTTATTCCGGAATAGCGTTATACCTGGAATAACGTCCTTTTGCAAAACCGGCCCTAAGTCAAGTAGTAAACGAAGTAAATTTTGTATACTTAACTTACAAATAATTTATTTTACTAAAAATATTTCAAATTAAAACCACCAATAATATATTTTATGCAGTAAAGCCTTAGTTGTTTGCTTACTTTTTAAATCTACCTCGTATAGTAGGTATACCTATTTTCAAACTACATCACCGCAAATCTTGTCTCGTTCATTTTAGTAGACACCAGCGTGAGCACGGATCATGAGTAAGAGAGACAGTCGATAGAATACGAGGTTAATGCAGTTGCATATTTTGACAGTTTTATGGAATAGTGGAATGGTAACAAAAATTCTACTTTTTATAATAAAAATCAAATTATATCTAATTTTGATTAATTTTAACTTTAACAATGTGAAAGTTTACAGTACATATTTGATAAAACCCTACTTTCTCTCAAGTTTAATTATTTGACTATTAGCATTCTCTAAAGGTAAAAACTAAAAGTGGTGACACCCTCTGAAATATTATTCTTTAGTTGTTAATTTATTGCAAGTCTGTATGCATCTTAGCGCCTCATATTGCAGCGTTGAAATAAAAAAATTGATGATTTGACTTTACATTAATTTCCTCAAATTTTGTTATTTATTTATTATTATAACCCAATAAATCTGTCAAATACAAAATGTTGTTATGCAGCATCCCACTAAAATTATTTCGCGTTGGCACTTAATAAAACTATTTTCAGAAAATGCGCAAGATACAGGCAGACTTCTTCGTTGTCTGATCTTCTCCAAGTAGATAATGACTATCATAACCGGATGACCTCTTCTTCTATATAGGTCCATACTTTAGAACATAAAAGTTTATTTTAATAAGCGTCTTCATAAATATACCAAGGTTATGGCTATTCATACTACAGGAACCATTAGCGTCAAAAACTCAAGATTAATTCAAAAATGCGTGGCTATAAAACTTAAGAATCTCAATCAAGAGCAACCAATTTTGTATATTTAAAAAAAATATCGTAGATTCAACACAACGCATAATCGAAATTTTTGAGTAAAACAAGTTAATGAGGAAAAGATTAAAATCTAAAACAATAAATCTGATTTGTATATTGGTCTTCTGAGATGAATGTACAAAAATTATTAAAATTTTAGAAATTCATACATAACGAAACGACGATTCTTCTTAACGCAGCCGTTAGTTAATTTGATTTTTTATAATGGCGCCATAATTATTTGCAAGTAAATTCATTATTATTATCCACCCATAATACTTTTCCAATAATTAATAATATCTCAAGATAATGCCTGCTATTTTAATTTTAAGTTGAGTATACATTTTTGGTCCAACTTACTGCTACATCTTTAAGTTTAAACTGAAAAAAAAACTACCGACACGTAATTAACATATTGCAAATTCCTCGTCGTGAATCATTCACGGCTTTGCAGCAGTGTCGCCTAATTAAAGACGAAAAAAGCTTTGCGTAGACAAAAAACTAATTAAAAACAAATATTTGACAGGAACGCAAGTCTGTAAACATCAAGATGGATGGGACATTTCGGGATTTCTAAACAGTACTGACCCGGTTCGACGAAAATCGTAAATCAATTTTGTCGCATCCCGAATTCACAAATTGTCATGACAATAATTCAAAAAACATCAACTAAATTGGAACCGTTTGCAGTGACTGAACCAAGAAACCGACATTAATAATAATTACAAAATCACCAGCACGCGGCTGTGATCAATTAATTAAACGTTGTACACATAATCATACCCTAAACAGTCGCGTCTCCTTAAAAGGGTCCTGGTAATTTCTCGAAGCCGTTTCCATTCGTCCATCCGTCAATCATTGCGGTCGGTAGTATGCTTATTAGCGATATTTACACTGATTTGGTCTGTTCGAAGACGTTTTTCTTGTTTCACCGGAATTCTTTACGCGTTCCTGCAACTGAGAGAGGCTTCTTTTTCGAAATCATCGTGAATGGGATTAGAGTGTTGCAGGAACTTCATTAAAAGGGATGAGTAGGTGCTTTTAAAAATAGATAACTCGAAACAAACAATTAAAAACGTTAAGCACCGTTAGAGAAGATCGTCGGGAATGGTGTGAATTTTTACCTTTGTTTGTTATTTATTAATGATTGTCGGTAAAATGTTTAGTGCGGAGAATTTTACATTTATAATTGGGATCAGATTAAGGCAAGCAATTAAATGGTAATTTATTGTGCACACACTATCGGTTCTATTATAATTAAAAAAATAAATTATTCCTCGTGTTATCTGGTGGTTATGCTCGTTTCCCTAAATAAATTTCAGAGCTCAATCGCCGCTCTCTCGCATGACGGGAAAACAGATTGGTTTCTCATTGCTGGGATCATTGGGTTACAACCATCTAATGATGTCATCTCTTTGATATATTAGTTTTTTTCTTCAGATGTAAATTACTTTACGTTTTATTTGGGTGTTACGTAGTGAAATTTTTGCACAAATGTCGGGTTTGAGTGTCATCATAAACCAACACCAAAGCCTTCCTTGATCGTTATGCTAATCGAATGATGAGCAGGATGGCAAATTATTCACTGAAAACAGGAAGACGCTATAACGTTTGCCAAATCAAAGGAATTATGTATTCGAAAGCTGCAAATTTATTGGCCATTAAAATTTGGGATCAAATGCAAGTAGAGAATAAAAAACTGTAGACAGCTGCACAATAACAGAAGTTGGCATACATTGGAAAAATATAAATAATAGCTGAAATCAAACGGTGCCTTTACACATTGCCATTTTCGAAATAAATTAGTGATTAATGAGTCGAGAAAAAATTATTAATAACAATAAATTAAGAAATATTCCAAACTAAATAATGCGAAATTTATTCGTCGTCTTTCTTGCATAACGTGTCTTTCAATCTGTATCAAAGTTGACAGAACAAAAAAAATATTTATTAATTTTATAAATTTGGCAACCCTTACGGCAATAAAAAATGCAAGGTGAGTTATTTTAATTAAATGCCATTATGAAAAAAACCCCAAAAAATAGAAATTAAAAAAATACTTCTGAAGTAATAAATAAAATTATTCCTCATCTAAAATACAACAATTAAACTAATAATTTTAGCTGTTTAGACCACAGGTAAAATAAATAAATTTCATTTGTAAATAAATATTTTTTATTACAATTTCTTACTTTTACTTTTCATGAAAAATGCAATAGTTTTGTTTTTTATTAGTCACAGTAGTATTATTTTAATTTTTGATTTACTTTTTTATTGGACGCGTTAGATTCAACGGACGCAAAAAGTTGGAGACGCAAGTAAAAACACATTTACACAGATTGATCATTACAGTGACCGCTAATGACACTTATATTGATTGATAATTAAATAATTAGAAATGTTCTATAATGCTCAATCAAATGTGTCAATGGGGCCTTTGAAAACGCTCTTTCTCTTCTAATTTTGTTTTCCTCTTCCATCACCATTGAATGGTTTTTAAACAATATGTCATTTCAAATGTAGGTTCTACCAGTCACATTCTAATGGTATTGTCAGCTGGGTATTGTGTTGAATCTTCTTTATTTATCTAAAAATAAACGACTAAAAAAATGCCACGTCAAACAATTTTCCATACTCCATGGGCGTCATTACGGTCTGGATAAGTGATCCAGCGGGATCGTTATTCTTCCTGCTGTAGCAGTCTCCGGCCTTGGTTCAGTCAAGGCATTCGACTAGCTTATCGTGATTTATTTTCAAATAGAAATGGGCTCAGCCCCTTCGTATCAATCGATTAAGGCTAAATGATGCCTTTTGAATGAGAGGCTGCGTCAAAATCTATTAAGATAACTGCACATTTAATACAGTTGTTCCCAAAATTTATCGTTTCTAATTACGGCTCCGGCAAGTCTATAATTTTAGGAGGCAAGGACGTGTAACATCAAGTTCAGATCTTTGTGTGCAGAAATTAAAATCGCCAGCCATCCCGTGTAATTGGTCCAATTTCTCGCCCGCCGTCGAAACAGCCATCGGAGAATCCACCACAGTAACGACAATTAATTATCAGATTGTAATTTATTAACAACGGACTTCACGTGGTCTGATTATTAGACGTTCACGGTTCAATAGGCAAACCACCTGTTTCGCTCCACTTGCAGCCCGGTCGGGTTAGGACAGACGATATTCTTCGCCTAGAAGACCAGGTATCGAATGGTGTCCATTGCACTTCCACCGGAGCCGCTTTGTGGGAGACGCTGATGAAATTTAGATAGATACAAGACGTTAATTAATTACGGAACGTTGCTCTTTTTGTTGCTGGAGATGAGCTATGCGGATGGAACGGGTGTCGCTAATGCGAACCGAAACCAAACTCATAAATCAGTTGCGTATCTCTTTGTATTAACTTGTCGCCTTACATGGGATCTTCCGACATTCTTTCTGTCGCGGTGAGTGGGTTTTGTCAACCCGTTCACTCAATGTTTTAACTAATCCAGCAAAGTGACCGATCGAGTCCCGTTTTCTGGGTTACTGAACAATCACTACTCGGAACCTCACAAACATAGACGCGGTAAACAAATGAGGAACACGTAGAAAAAACATAAATGAAAGAGCCACCTACATCGAACTGACAGAACAATAATTAATCAGTCAAGGAAAGAAATTCGCCTCGATTGAAGTCTTCTTCAGATGCGCAAGGAGTCATCAAAGTCACATTCATACCGCAGAACGATGGCAGTTTAAAAATTTATATGAATAACGTATCCATCTGGAGGTAATTAATGATGGAATAATTTGAGTGAATGAGTGGCGAGTAACAGTGTAAGGTGTCAAGATAGGTAATTTCATAAATACAACATCGGCACAAACGAATAGGACCACCTATAGGAGATGAGAAAAACCCTTCGTCTAAACCAAGAAAATTCAAAATACCGGAAAACATAAACTAGAAACAAATAGTGCTGTCTGAGCTACACTAAACTTTTAACAGCCGCAGTTAGAGTCTTTAAAAAATTATAATCAAGTAATAGAATGAACTGTGAAATAAGGTTGTGACATTGATTTCCCATTAAGGAAAATTCCCGTGGACCCATGCATGCAAGGTTTAATCTGCGTCAGATGTCACAAGCGTGTATGAATTATGGCTGAGATGAGACAATCAACGTCAACGATCCTCGTAAGACATGAGGCACTTGATGTTACTGACCTTACAGGTAATTTTAGCTTTAGTGCCATTATATTGATCATACTTCAATTACTTATGCGGAGAATAATGATACAACGTTGATGCCTCCGGAGCGCAAGTCGCAAGTGTCTATATGTGGTTGCATGAGGAGTACTAGCAGTTTCAAGCTCAATTAACTAGCTCATTAAATTATACATTGTCAACCAACGTTAGTTAATGATGCTTTGACCTAACACTTTAAGATCCACCGCCAGAGCTTTAGAAAAAAAGAAAGCTTCAATCAGTGCGGTATGTCCAACTTGTCTTATGAATTAAGAAATAATGAAACATACTGATGATAGTCTTTTTCGGAGAGAATTTAACTTCTAACTATTTGTAATTTTTGAACATAAAGGAAAATTTCTTTGTCAAACGCTTCCGTTTGCTTTTTAGATACAATAGATACTTCTCAATGGGACGGTGTGGATCTTTGATTTAAAATTCTTATTATTGTGTAGCCGTCACGCAGGAAGAGACTCAGTTAATCTTCCAGTCTATATTGTAATTTTTTACTGCTACTCGAAAAGTGATGATACTCAATTTAAGAGTTCACCGAGACTTGACCGATATTCGGCAATTACCCATCAATTAGCCTAAAACAATTAGCCCAAATTCTGCACGGGCCTGCATAATCCTTTAATTTTCCATGCTGTTGCTCCGTTTTGCTACAGTTATATGCAAATCGTGTTCACGACTTATCTAAATTATTTAAGTAAAATTCTGTTCGGTTGCACCTAAGTGTATCATTGTATAATGACCCATGGTTGGAAATTAACGTTTCAATGGTCGAGATGCGAATTTTACGCGCACTAGTTGTTGGTCGAGGGGAATTCCAAATTTCTACAGCTTAACCACGTCTGTTTAAATAAATTTTGCAATGTTGTCTTCATCGAAGCATCACTTGAACAAGAATTAGCCAGCTTAAAGATTCTCGAAGATACATTTCTTTAAATGGCCGTTCTCATGTTGAGGACCATTTATAATAATACTAGAACAATAGGGAAGACAATTGAAACCCCTAATAAGTTTTGTGGAAAAAATAATAAATTATTATACACCGCGTCCCGTAAAGATATTGACAGATAGACTCACAACATCTTCACATAAAATTGTAAAACATTGTAATTGTAACATTTATTGTAAAATCATTTTTGTTTATGCATGAGTTATAAATAAAAAGTTTGTAGATAATTGTAGTGGGAGTATACTTATACCTACTATTATTATAATATGCTCTCAAATTAGGCATTTGACAAACAGTTTTTATTTTTTCTTTAAGTCTAATAGTTTAGGCAGGAGAAAAAGCTTAGCTCCACACTTTTGACTTCCTGAAGGTGTAACAATTTTCATTAAAGATGAGAATAGAGATCACATTAAAAAAAATATTATGATTTGCTACCTGTACATTGAGTCAATTATGGTTTCTTGATTTTAACGTAATTAATGGAGTTTTAAATAAGTTATAAATGAATAAATTCCAGCCGCCGGCAATTTATATTATATATTTTGAAATTGATGTCGACATACTAACTTATGCATGTTCTTCCTCCTCAGTTGCTATTAATGATTAAAATTTGGCAGCCTTAATGATTAAAGTGGTCTGAAAAACACAAGTTCAGTGTTCAGGACAACACCCAAATCCTTAATAGGTTAAACAACATCTCTTTTATTAATTTGCACTCTAAGTCGAGTGGGCGTTTCCGAAACCTCCTAACATCTTCCATTGATTTAGATCCAAGTATGGCATATATTATTAACAAATTATAACTACATCATCTTACGCAATGTAAAAGAAATAGAGAAGAAGTTACCAATTGTATCAGTGATACGGCAGGTTTCTAAGAGATGTTTAAAAAAATAAAAAATGACCATTATTCACAGTCCATTAAAGATTGGGAACAACCCAAGACTAACTAATGTATGAAAATATACTTTTTTATTTTTCATTAAATCTGGCTACCTTTCGAAACCAATCGATTTAATAATTTAATAATGAATTTTTATCAAAAGAAATGGGTAGATTCCATGTAAAGGCAAACTCTTAATAACTTTCTTTTGTAAAAAATAAAATAAAAAATGGTCGTCTACAAATTAAATTAGCTAAAATGAGAAGTAGGGGAGCGAGGGGCTAGTTGTAACCATTTTAACAAATAAATATATATCTTGAAATGTATTGGCTAAATTACCACTAACTAAACTTTGATTGATACTATTCTTCTATTATGTCAAATCGAAAAAATATCAAATTTACAGGTAACTCTTTCACAATTAATTTTTTTAAAAAAAAAGGGAAGTGTTACAACTTACCCCGTGGTTGGGGCTAGTTGTAACAACAATAAAAAACACCTTCAATCGTTTAATTTTTTCACATCTTGGATCATTTTGCTTTGTTTATAACAAAAACTAACTAGGTATTTCTATAAAATGTATTTTTTATTAAATAATTAACTGAAACATACTTTTTTATAATCAACAAATTAAAGATTTGAGTTTTTAACTATCTATCTTATTTTGTACTTATGTACTACTATAGGTACTTATATATCAACATGGCACTTTGTAATTACAGTAAATTAAATTATAAACCTCCAAATTAAGTCTTGTAATTATCTCTTACATGTTACAACAAACCCCGAGGTTTTGTTACAACTAGCCCCTAGGTACAGTTCTTAATATTTATCACGATAACTATTAAATCAACTTAGTAATCTCGAAAACTGTTACAAAACATCATAAATAGTTATATTTTAGCATCAAATAAAATACATAAAGCTCCAATTAGTCGAAAATAGTAAAGCTAACCAAAAATTTACGAAAATAAAATTATAGGTTATTTGTCAATAACGAAGCGTTTGCACGCACCCACTCACTGCGTTTCCTGGCGGGACACTGGCTGTGATAAAGTGGCGTGGCGCGGTATAATTTTAAGATTAGGTAAAAAAAAATCGTGAATAAAGTTTAAATTCTTATTGAAAACGGTCTGTTACTACTTACCCCTGTTACAACAAGCCCCGCGCTCCCCTACCTACCTCACTCAAATTATTACACTTACATTTTTGAGTCGTTTTCACAAAATTGTAAATACAAACATTAATACTATTGTAATCACGTAATTACTAAAAAATTCTGTATACTTCAATCCTTATATAACAGATAAAAGGAAGATAGTGATGCAAGATTGTCTTTGTTTAGAGATGAAATAAAATGTAAATATGAGTAGAATCTGCTGAGGCAATTTTAAGTTATAAAAAAAAAATTGTTTTCGTCCGTCCTCGAACCTTGATACTGTCTTAAAGAGACATTTTCGAATATAGGTAAATTAATGTCCAATTGATATATTTTGATCTAAGGAACCTGTGGTTAGCCTGTGTCCGGACCATCAGGAACCCCCTGTATATGTATATTTAGGTTTGCTGTTTTGATTTTTGCCCTATTAAATTTATTTTCAATTTGTTTTTCTCATAAAACTTTAAAAAATTAAAAATATTAAAACATTTAAAAAAAGAGTAAAAAACCAAAATTGGTAGGCTATAAAATCAAAATCAAAATTTGCTTTGTCCGACTGACTCTGCGCCACCTGTGTGGTCCTAGAATAAACATCAACAAGGAAGCGTTCCTGTCTGGTCAGTGGTCAATCTTAAAGCAGCGCATACGTCGATTTTGCGAAAGGTCAGTCCTAATTTATGCGTGACCTTTAAAAATATTTTACGCTAAATATCATCAAAATGTTGGTTTTCATCTCGACCGCGTCCAATTACGCAATACGCGTTAGATTTCCCGAAATCGCCATTTATGCAAATGTAGCGACGATAAACCAGCACACGGCAGCGATGCCGCTGCACCCAAATCGGACTTTCGCTGGATAAGAGCAGCGTTTTCGAGAGAGGTTTATCATTTTTTTTAAATTATGCATATGGATGGCCGGCGGCCTGGAGATCTTCAGCAATGATATTATGTCGACTGTATTCAGAAGAACTAGGTCATAAGCTCTCGGCCAGGCTTTCTGCTGAATCTCACCCAGCTCAGCTTCAAGAAGTGCCCCAATTTGTTGGAAGTTTTTTTTTAAATATTTGATTTATTATTCACATTACTAGATGAAAAAAAAAATTTGAAAAAGAATCTGGTAGCGCAGCAGAACTTGGCATACAGCTACGCGGTCTTCTAGCTGTTCAAGTTGTTCGGGTGCAGCCAGCAGCGAGGGTTCTTTTCGATTTTATCCTGGACATGTAGGTTTATAATGCGATGTTGTCGTAGATAACAACCCCATTAGCAATGATTTATATTTGATATAACTATTTATACTGTTAGACCTGCGGGAAAATTACCGGCGATTTTAATTGCCAGCAAAAGAAATGGAATTTATCTGAAGATGTTATCGCGATTATCCCCGGGCTGCGCAAAGTCCAGAACTGATGATCGCGTAAAATCAGCCTGGTCGACGAAACGGCGGAAAAGCCGAATGTTCACAATAATTACCATAATTTATGTAACGTCATTTTTCCTCAACAATAATTACACGTTGGCGAGGTGTCCGGGTAAATTATGAATCCAGTCTGTTTACAGTTTAACGCTCTTCAAGTTCTTGAATGAATTCTGCTGACCTTAATGGATAGGCGGCCGTTGCATTTGGTCAAAAACTGAGTTCCCGCGACCTCGAGGTCATCCTCTACGCTCTTCCAATTGATGGACGGCAATTATTTTGATTTAATTTCGTTGCGCATATTTTCCACTTAATCACCGGACGATTTAAGAGACGTTTTCACGGTAGCAAAGAGATTTTGTCTTCCGGCAACCATTGCATCGATGCCAAGTTTTTTTTTTTGTTAAGCGCGAAGATGAGCTTCGCTGATTACTGGCGTTTGTAACGGATTAATTATAACTGTCCGGCAATTTGAGCATTGACATTTTTGGAATAGCACGATAATTCGATTTTAAGCACCGCCCACTGAAAGGTCAGGAAAAGGGCAGCAACATTAATAAATCGTTTTAGGTACAATGCAAGCAAAAGTTGTTAATATCGTATTAATTTGTTTTTAATTTCACGCCCAGGTGCATGCGTCTGTTTTTTTCTTGAATCAACTTTTTTGGTATTGAGTTATCAGTCAATGAAGAGAACAGGTCGGCTCGGAGCTGTACCGCTATTAAATTTAACATTTGGTCGGGGCTAATTACAGCGATTGATGCAACTAGAAAAGCAGCTGGGTAAATTTATCAAAATTTCAATAAAATTTCTACTGTTAAGTGGTTTCACAACGATTTTAAACATTGGACACATTTTGCATCATCAGGGCGTTTTTTTATAACCAAAAGTAAGGGTCTCATCATTATGATACAGAAAGCGTGAAACTACTTGGCAAATTATTTTAATTTTTGCAATTCTTTTAAGCTTTGTCATTCCGTGATCGTGGTTTCTAAAAGATATGACGGACGTCATAAAGTGCTTTTTCAGAGATTTTTAATATATTTTTTTATTATTATTATGTTTGTAATATCGTCAGGTATACGTTCCTGATGTTAAAAATTTGAAATTTGTAGTTGAAGTATTGATAATTGTGTTTTTAGGAAATTCGCGGGATTTTGACGAATTTATGACACGACTGCTTTATTGGATCTGTCAAATTTCATGATAATGACTCTTAAACGGTTTGGTCATTTATGACTTAATAGCGGTACCTACTTAAAGATCTTTGCATTACAGAGACCATCATAAAATTTAATGTGGTTAACCGCAAATGGACTAGGTAAATGACCACAAAACTGTCAATCAAAAATCCCTTCATTCAATAACGGTTTGATATAAAAATATTTCAATTAGATACTCGTTATCAATCTTGGAGGTCGTAATCATGCGCTTGAAGAAAATCAAAGAGATGAAGTGAATATCTCTATATGAAATCTAGATCAAAACTAAAAACTCCATTTAAAAAAAGAAAAAAACGATAATGTCATCTTGTAATGCATTAATTATAGTTCATTTCTGCCAAATTTCAAATTTTTAACAAATTCTGGAAAAATAGTTTACTAAATTTAATTTATTATTGAATCATTGGTTCAACAATAAACGACAATTTCATGGAAATGCGTTTTCTGACCTCTTGAGAAGAGATGGCGCTCATTTCCGGTCTTCTTTTCTATATGAGAAATAATTTTTGCACCTAAAAGGACACGACTGTACGAAAGTACGAAAGCGTCTAGGGGTCACAAAATTAAAATAAAATTATTTTTTCCAATATATTCGATTTATTTTTTCAATATAAGTATTGGATTTTTTTTCAATAAATTAGATTTTTCTTCAATACACATATTAGATTTATTTTTTCAATATAAAGTTTTTTTTTTCAATATATTAGATTTATTTTTTCAATAATTTACTTTTTCAATATATTGATTGATATACTGATTTTTAATAATTATATTGGATTTTTTCTCAATATGTTAAAAAAATAAACTCAATATATTGGAAAAAATAATGTTATCTTAATTTTGTGACCCTTAGACAATTTCGTACGACTGAAAGAAATTTAATTATTGCCGCATTACTTCCTAATTCAAGTAAGCACCATGAAAAGCTTTCACGGATTTATAAAAGGTGACAAGATAATTAAATTAATCGAAAACAAATATCGTAAAAACATTTTTCCAAATGGAAGTTACTGTTCATTAAAAAGTGTATAAATTGAGGAATTCCCTAATTTGCAAAGTATCCCAACCGCTCAAATAAAGGTGTAGAATTAATTACTAGCCGGCAGATAAAAAGTTTAACCACTTCAAAATTACGCTATTAAAACACTTTCACACATAAAAATACGCTATTAGCATTAATTATTACTGTGCCTCAACTTGAGTGATTTTCCCCATACATTTACCAATAAATCCAGTAAATGTCAATAATGTAAACAAAATTAAATAACGTTAAGCAACCAACACCTGAAGTAGTAGTGCTTTCCTGACAATAATTAATTTGTGTGTTTATCCGTTAAATTTACTAGTCTTGCATAAACCTGCAGCAACGGGACTCGACAAAAATTTCGTCTTGACATAATTTCGAATTTTTCCCGCTTCGAAGCGGACACCGTAACCTTTTCCCACGCCGTACTGATTGTACGTTTTAATTGCCGTGCAATACACGTATAATTATTCAAATCACGATATTAACAAAGTTAATGTATCGATCTACACCTCATAGATGGATAATATTGATGGTCACGCGATTTTAATCGTGCAAAGTAAAAAAATTCGGTTCCCATCGCCTAAACGCCAATTAAGGACGTTTAGCGGGTGGTGGCGTCAGGACTCGCCACCAGAGGGCGCCCATCATCGTGCTGGAGAGCTAAGTGATTTATAATGGGCTACACCTGGCCGAAGGGAATGAGCGATGCTTCTGCGAAGCGGCAATTACGGACGTTTAGTTTGATAAATATTACTCGTTAGGTTCACACATACTTGATTATTACATGCCCGACTCTCGGCTTGTAATTATTATTATTAAGGTGTCATTAAAATCTAATAAATTGATTTTTTCTCTTCTAATCGCCAACGCAGATCTGGTTGTAACGCGATAACTTTCTCCGGCAAAGCCGGGACAAATTGACACCGGATTCGTCAAAGTATCGGACAGCTTTGACTGATTTAATTACGTGATGGCGGCAATAAAAATATGCGGCCGGGGTTTGAAAGAGAAAAAGTTGCGGTCGCAGCTGTGCACTTTACAATTAAAATTTCTAACTGTATCAAGAGTTATCGTGGAACATCACGCTTCCTGTCGCTAGCACGAGCCATTATATGCCAGTGAGATATTTGAATAAGGCTGGAAGGAAAAAATGTAGGAAACTGCATCCGGCGGGAAATTATCAATTACCGCTACCAGTTTTAAATTAACGGCTGAGAGTTGCAATAAATTAGACTACTTACCGGCGCGAGCTAACCAAAACGGTAAACCCTAATTTGGTTATTCTTCAGGCAACTTCTGGCAAAGCTCACAATCGTCACTATCGCAAGTCATTAATCGCTCGTTTTACGCCGGTTTGGTGAACTGAAATAGTTACTGTCGCCCCGGAAGTAAAGCGTCTAAGCACGTGAAAAACTTTCGAATGAAGGCCGCACGTCCTTAATGAGTAAGCTCGAGTGAACTTGCATTGCAAAAACCTCCGTATGAAAATTATTGCCTCCACTTGTAATAAAATTAACTCAACACCAAGTCATAAGTTCTGGATAAGGTCAGTTCTGAGCGATCAATTAATTTAACAGCGAAACTCCGGGCAAAGGTCACAAATTCAATTTCCCCGCTAAAGTCCAGCAATAACAACCATAAATTAAGAAGAGGACATGCTGAAACCGACCAAAAAGAAACCAACGTCGACGTGTATGATGAATCGAAATTTATACATAGTTCGGCCTAGCTTTCAACAGGCAAATTTCGTCCAGAATTTATCGAGGTTGGCACCGGCAATCAATCAGTTTTCTCTACGAAATCCGTGACTCCGGAGCGGCGACTCGACCGGTATGTCATCGTAATCTATCACGGTCCGGCGGACTTTGAAAAATTCCTAAGACCGTATTTCATCCGACTCCGGTCCTGGAACAATGGACTCGAGTTCTGCACACTCGGCTAATCGCGAAATTAACGAGTGCCACGTCCTTTCGCCATTTATTATTTTTGATTAAAACCCTCAAGGTGCAGTTATAATAACTGAACTACTTACAGAAGCCGGAAGAATTTCAGTTTTTCGGATTTTCTCGTAATTACAAAAGAACTTCTTTACTAAAACACTAAACTAGGAAGATTACTTGCAACAAAATTCACAGTGTGTTTAGCTATTTTTTCGTAACTAATTGGATCGCTATTCAAACTTAAATGAGCGGGTTTATCAGGCTATCCAATCAAACTGCATGTAATTTATCCCTTGCAACTATGCCCAATATGAACCACGCAATTACGCTAACGGTGTTCATGAATTAATAGCGCAAAATGCGATTTATTAAACAACTACCATCAAGCGCTTTGTTTATTGTGCAATTATATAATTTCGCTGATTTGGCCGCTAATTAAGCCTAGGATAGCTGGGCTGGGAGTACAGATAATTCCGGAGCAACTATGTGGGTAGTGCACTTTAATCTGGAATTGTTCAAATTTTTCAGCCTGTACCCCATTAGCGCTTGACACAAATTTCAAGATGAAAAAGTATGGATTATGTTAATTCATTGCCCACATGGATATTTAATGATTTAAGACACCAAACCTGTTCGAAACGTGTACGCCACGAAATTAATTAATGCGTTGTATTATCGTTTACGTGCATTTACATATTTGTGTACGTAGGAACAGTTGTTGGTAATTGCCGGTAAATAATTTTTAAGCAGGTTCTTGCCAAAATTTCGTTTCACGCTGGCTCGAGAATTCAAATACCTGTCAAAGAATTGCCAAATTTTATTGCCATTTTTAACAAGTTGCTACCACCCAAACAATTTAATTCAGAAATTTAACGAGCATAATGGTAATATTTAAAAACTTAAATCGCAAAGTAAGTACTTTATGATCACGCTGTTTCATCTCAATTCATTTGAGTAGCTGCAGAGATACGAGTTTGATTCGTAAATTACTCTTCCTTCTCAATCAGGAAACTAAAATTTTCCTACATGACGTAACAAGGCGTAAAGAGTGGTCTTCGTTCAATCGATTACATTTTATTGCTTACATTTAGGCCTACGAGAGATTCTACATCGGATCTGTATAAATTAGTGAATATTTCCAAGTGCAGCATTTATAATTACAGAGTATTAGACAAAATTAATAAGTATGTTGCGGTTTAATTGACATATGAACATTTTGCGGCTTTATTTAAATTCTAGAGGCAAAATTCCAAGTAATTATATAAATTTATTACATACCTACCGATTGATGATGATTTAAGTTACATAAATATCAAAAGCCTATCTAAGAGTAATTTGAGTGTTGTGTCAAAACGCACATTCTCCATTTATTGAGCAAATTGATTTAGAAGTGCCATTTGTGCAGAAAAATCCTATCTACGTGTTGGCAAAATCGTGACTACCAGCTACTTGTCAAGGGCGGAAAAGTCGTAACAAAATTCGCCAGTGGCTGCAATAACTGAAGTAAATTGAAGTAAACAACGGTGGCTAAACTTAATTTTTCAATTTAGAATTTTTTGAATTTAATTTTCTAATTTTCTTCAAATGAAACATCCTGTAGGTATATTTGTTAACGATATGATGTAAAAACTAAAAACGAATTTGTTACTACTTAACTAATAATATTTGCTATATTATATTTTCTTAAGCATTAACAAAGAAACACAATAAATAATGAAAAACTTACTCATTCAAAGTGTTTCATAGCAGCATTGCATGATTTACTTATTAATAGATATAAGGTATAATGTATACTATAAGTATTATTTTATTATTGGAAATAACATAAGAAACGGCAATCTATAAGTAGGTATACTTACGGCTAATGTGTTCGAAAAATTTAATTCTTAATTAAAAGAAAAGCTTGTGCTTTGAAAGAGTAATTTTAGTAATTTTATTCCAGCAACAATAGAGCAAAGATGCTCAAGTACGTAATGATAATCCTTTATTTGTGATGTGGTGTTCTACCGTGGCGATCGAACTATAACCTCAAATATTTATCGCTAAATTATACAAAAAGTGTTTACATTTTTTACTAACTAATACGTAACAACATTATCGAGTGTCATTTGTGCCGGGTGAAAGCAGGCCGGTCTCCACAGTAGGTATAACCGGACATCATCGTTGAATTCAAAAAGAAAATTTTTATTTTGTAGAAAAAAATTATAGTGTCCATTTAAAATTCAAAAAGTTCAAAATTGCTATTTGCAAGAAAATTTTAAAATTTGTTTTCACTTCCCGGTTAGACCAGAACAACACTTTTGCTTTTCGAAAATTGATTTGTAGTCCAACAAGAATACTTCACGGTTTCAAGATTTGGTTGCCTTTAGAAATGCCTTTGACGAGGTGAAATTGGAAATGTTGGCTATAATGATAATGCGTTATTTTGTCAGAAGCTTTAGGAAAAGGCTGATTTTTTTGACAATCTTTAGAAAAATGAGAAGGTCCTTTACTGACTTCCTTCAGAAGATTAAAAAATGCGCAAGGCAGCGCACCGGTCGCTGAATATTTTTTAAAATCAAATTGATACGAAATCTAGAGACACCCAAAATCTCCGGTAAATGAACAGGTTCCGGTTTTGAGTTGGAAATAAAGTATTTCAAAAAATTGTTTGGAGCATTGTATTTGTTTCATGTTCGACACCTCTTCTTTGTCGTTGTTGTTATGTGTTTCAGCAGGAACTTACCTTAGTCAATTTCTTTCTTGGAGCGACAAAAATTCTCATTCTTGCATCCGCATCAATGTTTGTGCAGGCACTTAGAGTGTTTGGAAAGACTTTTAGCAGAATGTCTATGTAAAAAAAAAATTTAGTTAAATACATAAAAAAGTATCGACACCGATACCAAAATATTTTACCCAAAATTAGCAATAATCTATAGGTATGGCAAACTTCTCCCTTACAGAACATATAAATTAAACTAATTTATTTTAGTTCTCAATTTACTTTTCTGCGGTGCGTAATTTGGATTCAATGGTCGGTCGTTCTAAACAAAGCAACGTGGCACTTCTTTTTGATTAATAAAAATGGTGTTAAATTAGTGTTGCTGTCAATTTAACAAAAAATCCGGTAGATATATGGCCGTAATATTGCCAGCAACTATTCATTGTAAGTGGAGGACACCGCAGGAAATGTCGCTTATTGAACGTAAAGCAACTATCGTATAACGCGAACTCGGTGCTGCAGTTGTTGAGATATATCTTCGCGTTTATGTAATAAACCATAAGGATGGTAATAAAGTTATCAGCTTCTTTAAAAATCGATCCACCCAAGGCTCAGTAACGTGTCGTAGGTGTTGGTTGTATAGTTTCGACGATGGAATATCGCTGCCATTAGCGGTGAGGCGTTCTAACGTCGAGCAGTTTCTTGTCAATAGATCCGAAAGGACCTCCGGACATGCTCGTAAAACTCCCACAGTAACGCAATAATAATAGGAACGTTAGTAAACGACGAACGACAAATGGGAACCGCTGAAAGAACAGAAGGTTAATTAAAGAAAAATTGAATGCTATCGCAGCGTGATCTCTTGTATTCAGGCGGCGATAGCCATCTGACACTCCTAAAATATACAGAACATTGGATGGAACAATAATAAAATTACACAATTAATGGCCGACTGAGATTTAAGAGTAAAGTTTTTGGCGTAAAAACCATCATAAAGTTGTAGTTTGACTAATTTCCGTGTTGCAATTTAATACGAGCATTTGCAGAAATCGAGTTGATTGGCGAGCAATAAAAGTCGTCGTTAAAACTCGAATAAATATCATTATGAGATGGTGCTAAAAAAATATTGAAGTGGGATATTCCCAACAACGACACCGTTAATAAAACTTTAGTTTGAGATTTTATTCACGTAGCTAAAAGGTTGCAAACTACTTTTCGATATGCGAAAAAAATTAAATAGAAAGTTATGAATTTGGTATAGAATGCTAGTGCATAGTTATGTCGCTAATAAAATGGAATCGAATCGATGGGACTAAAGTATAGTTGTTCCTGAAAGTTACTTATATAAATTCTGCCATAGAAAATCTGAGTCGAAGAAAGGAAGGAAGAAAGAAATCGAATCAATAAGGTAAGAATTACAGTGTTACTTCTACAAATCTTTTCAATAGTTTGTTGCTAATTACAGTATAATATTTTTCACAGATTCTCAACTACTTAGAGAAAAAAAGGAGTAGAGACCATTGTAGTAACTCCTTGTTGAGCTTCCTGTTATTGGTTTATGAACGTTTTGATCAAAATTAGACCTGATTGTATTTTAGAAAAATATAGTAATTTTTTTTATTGTTATTTCTGGCTGTGTTTAAATGGACAGTTAACTTAAAACCCTTTCAGTCATCTTGTCCCTCCCCAGGTACAATACAACTAAACATGCTTTTATGGCAAAAATTTTTTATTTGTGGACCTCCAGACGCTTTGTCCCGTTGGAGGTACTTCTTTAGGATCTATGCGCAACGGCGACATCTCATGACCCGAGTTTGAGGCATTTGGTAAGATTTATTATAGTGACCTGTAATGGAAGTATTGTGACAGGTGTTTTTGCGCATTATTCAAGTCTTTCCTTTTGTGGGTATTTCTTAGTAAATAGTGCCATAAACGTTTCTAACAGTAAGTATAAAGTTTATTTTACGTAATCATAAGAGAATTCAACCCATATTATTATTAGTAATTATTATGTCAAAATAGGTGTCCCTTGAGCGGTACAATGAGACTGCACGTAAAAAAATTGATTTTTTTACTATTGGTTTAGAATTAGCAAAATTTATATAATTTCCAATTTTTGAGTCAATTTTTAATTTATTTATACTTTGAGGCTTGCGGAAAAGTAGCAGTATCTAAATGGTAATGGTTTTTTGTTATTTTTAGACATGGCCAAAAGATATTTGAGAGACGAAGAACTATTGGAACTTATAAATCGTGATGATATATGCAATTTGGAAATATTATCAGACAACGAAAAAGCTGATGGATGGGAAGATGATAAAGAGGAGGCAGTTAGTGAATCAAATATAAGGAAAAGAATCCGCGCGTGAGGAGGGCATCATTCCGGAAAAAGTGAATGAAACCGCTGAGATTCAAGATGAAGAAAACTTAGTGAATGGAGTTGAAGAAGAAAATTTAGGCCAACAGTTCCAAAATTTTTGTCAAAATAAATAATAATAATAAATAATAAATAATGTTAGTTGTTGTACTTTAAACTTCTGTATAATAAACACTCCATAGGTCGCTATAAAATAATTTAAAGCGTCAAGTTGCTTTGTCCCTTTTGCGGGACATTTTGAAACTCAAAAACCAAAAAGGCCTTAGTGATTCTAACCTGCCTAAAAATTATTAAAAAAAATCAAGTAACAGTCAATCAAAATTTCATAATTTTCTTTCAATTATTTTAAGTAAGTGACTGAAAGGGTTTTAATTATACACAGCATGCGTTATTAAATATGTGCATTCTATTTCACAACTATAGATGTGACCTGTAACGAGAGGTGATAGCTAACTATATGATGTATTCTTATCGCTGCATTGGTAATTTATTATACAGGTGATAATAACACATTTGGGAGCAATTCAAGCGATTTATGGGTTAATACTTGTGATAAGTATTCTAGGTGATTGGTGATGTTGTTATTCCTTCATCTGTTGCTCTGCAATTATGAAAATAAGACACTCTGAAAGAAGGATGCTTGTAAAATACATAATCGAAAAAAGCAAAATTTAAAGTTAAAGGCAATGTAACCATAATTGTTCGGAAAACACTATGTACAAACAAACGCAATCACTGAGATGCCGCGTTGGATATTAACATTACAGGCCGGAACTACATAAGCATAATTATGTGCTAATTGTTACTGCAAGCGTGCAGAATAACGATTTGATGAATGTCTCGTAATTAGTCCTTTTTAGCATATACGCAGTTAATACGATGTACCATCATCAAACCTTCCAGCATTATCTGATGTGAGGATCGTTAAAACGCTTCCTCAAATCATAAGCTCCATATTTGTAAGCTTCAGCTTGACGCAAATCCAAGTGCGTGTCACTGCAGTTAAGGTTTCAACCGAAGAAATTTATGAATCTTGATAGTTATCCGATAAATTGGAGAGAGCTTTTGTGAAAATTTAGGTAATGAAGTCATAAATTGTTAGATTTTAAGCTTGTTTCTACAGTCAACAGGTGTCATATGGTTGGATCGGAATGACGCAACGTTGGTTCTAATTTAAATAGGCGAAGAATTGACAACTTAATTACGATATGGACCACTTGGCATTGTTTGTTGTCGGCAGCTGTCTTACAGATAACAAATTAGATTTAACTGTACTTGACTCTAACTAGATCGGCTGCATTAGTTAATGAAAGATCACAACTAGCCGAATTGATCGCCAAAAATAATGTTTCTCATCTGGCTCGTCGCTCAGAACTTTATTAGTTTTAGTTAGTGGGACTCACAAAAATACGCAAGAATAAACAATTAGGTACCTGAATTTCAAATGTGGTTTAGCGTAGTTACCAATTAATATACCTATCAAAACAAAATTGAACCTAATGCCGGTTTTCCACCAAACGGACTAGTCAAGTTTAGATTTTGTTTTCAAAATGAAAAACACGGAAAACAAAAACAAAATTTCAACAAATCCGAAACACTGTTTCCACTAGTGGACAACAGTTTTGTTTGAGTTCTGGTTTTGTCGTCAGTCCGTTTTCACTTGGGTCACAGTCTGTGAAAATATTGCAATGAACACGACAGAAGTTGAAGATTTTCTATGCTTTTCTTGCGGATGGTTTGTACTGCGGTCTTTGAAAAGATATTTATTATTCATATATTTATTGCTATTTATTGTATGTATTAGTATTTATCAATCATTATTCTTGTAGATTCTCCTACAAGAATAATGTGATGTAATGTTGGCGTCGCGTTCTTCTGAACGCGACGCCAACACAGATATTGGGTTAGACCATGTTAGACCATCTATCAGCATCTATCAGAGCAATTGTGTCGTCAGCGGTCCACTGCTTTTTTTGTTGAGACATAATCTGCAAAAATTACGGTTTACTCCTTATCCACAGACAACACTATTAACGCAATGTCCACTTGCCATGCACTGCAATGATCAAATTGAAACTTGAAAAACACAACTTACTGTTTCCACTGCGCCGACGGAGTTTGGAAACACGTGAAAACCTTTTGATGTTACCGACTTCGACCGGGACACGCTAAACACAACAGAAACTGTCGCCAAACACTCAAGTTTTCAAAAAGTTTCCGTTTTGTTGCCGTTTTGTTTTTTTTCGACTCGAGTTTTTATTGTGTTTCTATTTTGTCCGTTTGGTGAAAAACCGGCATTAAAGTCCACTCTGCTTAATAGTTAGAAAAAATTCGTACAAATTTTAATACTGAGCATAATGTCACTGACAGTTATCGAAAAACTCCAATTTTTTTCACAAGAAGGAAACTAATTGTGGTAAATACACCACACGACTCTTTTTAGCGTTTTAGCTAGGGTAACCATAATATGTACTTATTCGACAGTAGGACAGTAGGACAGTACTTACTTTTCTAGGAATGTCCTAAGTCCTTAAAAAATTCATCAAGTACACCTTAATGTACTTTTTTTTTAAGGTACCTACAACAAAGTTTAAGTACTTGCCTATCAACTGCCTTTAACTTTTGTATGAATAAGAAAGGAAACGAAATCATTAAACTGTTCTTGACAGTATTGAATATTTTCGAATATTAATAACTATTGGAGCTCAGAAAAATCGCAGATGAAAACATCGACTCTGGAAGCTGTGATGCAAGTTTACACAAACTTCAATGAGACTTGCAGCGACATGTTCCACTTTCTGAAGGCCAAACCACAAATTTTGAGGGCAATCCTAAGTTCCCAAAAGTACTGGTGACTGGTGACTGGTACAAACATGATCCAGGCGTTAGAGTTCTAGGCCTGTCGAAAGAGAATTGAAATTTTGTTGTCTTTTTGTTAATAAAATTATATCTAATTATAACCATTTTTTTTATTATTTTATATTATATGTTTTGTTAACTCATATTATTTCATAATATGTATAAAAGATACGTTTTATTTCTGATGCAAATATATACTTGCATATATAGGTACCTACTTCCTATTTGAACCAATAGAACTAGCGCATTTTACATTTGTACTTATTTTTTCTGAAAAAAATATGGTCACCCTAGTTTTAGCATCTCAAAATAATAAAAAATCAACTAACCAAAGCACTGAAGGAGAGGTCTAGTAACACATAATCGGTACCAAGTTGAAAGAAATCTTAAAGAAAAAAAAGAAAGTCTGATCTTATGAATACACGTAGGTCCAAATCCGATAGTAAAGGTGGCTATTGTGGAAAAATCAAATTGCATGAGGTTGGCCACAATAGAAGCTGTACGGCGTACCTACTATCATAGGTTATTTTTAAAAGTTAGTAAATAACATAAATGCTTCTTGAACAAATTTGAAATAAAGATTTCAAATATCGATGCTTAGAACAGCAGAAATCCTATTTACTTAAATGCAAAAAAAATGTTGACTAGATTTGTAAAATAGAAAAAGAGATTCCATGGACTCATGTTAACTGCAATCATTTTGAAAAATAGAGAACTTAATGTGTTAAGGCTTAGTTGTGAGAATTTTATATTAACCATTCAATCGTTTTATTAAAACTCCCGAAACCAATCTTATATCCAAGTACTCAGAGCCTTAATACTTTAGCGTTGTCGATTTTCTTAACCCTATTGAATGAGATGCAAGTTATAAGAATATTTTTTCTCATAAAAATTTCAACGGGAGTGAAAATGGAATTACCAGAGTTTAGTCTAGTCCACGGGTCTAGTCCAATGGGGTACTTGCCTCATGTTTGGAAAATATAATATTTAGAAAATGTAGGCGATTTCATTAGACCCGTATTTTCTTATTTGGTTCTAGGGTCAATATTACGCCCAGAATTAATTTTTTAATTTTTGGAGTGGGAGATTTGTGACGTAAGCGACCCCAGCTCGACGTAGTTCTCAAAGAAATCGTATGATGGCGCTTTACTCAGGTTCCATATAAATCGAATGCCGATCCGATGTAAAAATGTAGCGCCCTCTGCTAGCAGCGCAGCATAGTAGCCAAAAACAAGAGTCTATTCAATATAGGTGTGAGTCTTAGATACGGAGACCGATGACGTCACCAAAGACAAAAATTGCAAATATCTACGAAAATATGGAATAAAAAAAATGGGAAAAAAAATATTTAAGCCTTTTTTAGTTATTTGCATGCATCTAGAGAATAAAAAGTGCAATATTTTTTTTAGGCAAGTACCCCATTGTTCGAGCATTTGCCCCAACTAATAATATTTACGAAAACTACTAGAAGTCCCGTAAAGGTTAACATCATTTTCGTGCTACAAATCTAGTTAAATGCAACTAATAATTTTTCACCAATTCGTTTCGACACTTTTTTGTATCATGTCAAGCGTCAAGACCAAACTCAATGAATGTGACCGTATCTTGTTAATTCTCGATGAACAAGGGCAATAACAGATGAGGTGGTTTCTACTGAGTCCAATAATGGTTTCGACGTAAAAAAAACTCGAACTTTTGCAACTTGATGCGCCCGAAGCGCCGGGCCATAAACGCTTCTTTGATGCAGCCTCTTGATGATCCTGGAGGAACACTCGCTTGCTCAAGCTTTCTGCACCTACCAAACAGCTTCAGGTTAATTTCTATGAAAGCTTTTAAAACACAAAATCGAGGTCCCGGAGTTGATGAAATATCCGCGCCATACCTGAACTTGTGGTTGGTAGATGCAGAAAGCATGAGCAAGCGAGTGTTCCTCCAGGATCATCAAGAGGCAATCATAGAAGCGTGGCGCTTTGGTCGCATCAAGTTGCAAGAGTTCAAATTAATTTTTCCTCCGTCGAAACCATTGAGAATATTAATATCTTACAAGAGGCAAATACATATTGTGAAGAATTAACGTATCCTGATTATTAAAGAAAATGGAAGCGCTAAAGCAAAGCGTTAAAAAAGATCACGTATTTAACACAAGAGTGGTTACTGTTAGGTATCTTCTAGAGTATCAAGGTGTCAAAAATACTTATGTAATAAATATATAAAAAATATGTAGTAAATATTACATTTCAGTAGTGGTATTCTGGAAAAAGCGATTGCGACCGAGTCGCTTCTAAGCAACCGAAAACGGTTGCTTTGGATAGATATCAGCCGAGTCGCAATAGATTTCCATCGGTTAAACAGAGAGTTCCGAGAGGCTATTGCATTTTTTGGTGTGCCGAAGGTGCATCCCTATGAATGGCATTGGTAGATGACGGCTTAGGGGCTGGATTTTCAAATATTTTCAGGTACAAGTGGAAAGGTTATAGCCTCCGGCACCCAAGTTTACCTGTTCTTGGTAGAAACCGTTACTACAACTCCAAAGGTGCTGCTTTAAAAGCGATTCTTCGGATACTGCATATTTATCGTTATTTGGAGATTAGCAAGGGGTTTTTAAATAATCTTTATCTTGTTGTTCAAAATATGTACCAATATTATTACTTTTGTAGGTAAAAAATAACAATTTTCATTTCCGAAACCACTTTTAAATGATCTCTAGATTATTTGAATTTCTTCTTCAAAACGTGCTTGCAAATTTTACAAAATCTTAATCTCAACAAACATTTTAATTATTTCCTTGAATAAACGTTATATCCCAGTCAACTTGGACATTTGTAATTACATTCAGAAAAAATATCTGTAAACAAAAGTCCTAGGTACAATCGTACAATAAAGTATGTTTCTATACCAAAATAATATCCGCCACAAATTTTGTTACATTTATAATAATTTGTTGGATTCATAATATACAGTAGCTTATATTCTAACTCTGTCAGATTGAAACGCAAGTTTGAATCCATACGCATATCTCAATTTTTGTATACAGAGTGTCCCGGAATAACTGTTACAAACTTGAGAGGCGGATATAAAACCAAAAAATTAAACGGCTTTTCTTAATAAACATGTTCTCGAAAACGGTTGATAACGTAGGAAGAGTTCTTGAAAATTGTCGTAACTCTTGACTCTTATGATCAATTTTTCCGAATGTTTGCACATGTACTACTGAATTAAGTTATCATGTATCGTTGGTATCCATTTTGATGAAAATCGCACGACACTGAAAAGTAGCTAATAGAAAAACAGAATTCGGTGTCGTTTCTATGACAATGTAAAAATTTCCTGAAAATTTTTTTTTTTCGGAAATTTTATTCTTATGCATGTTCCACTCGGGCTAATTAATACGTTTTAGAAATGCATTCGAAAAAATTTCCGGAAATAATCAATGCACTAGGAATATTATAAGTGACAATTGTTTAGTGTATTAAAGTTCACGAGGTTTACGTTCACGATACTTAGGTTAGGTAGTTTGAAAACTTTTCACCTTAACAAATTGCTGAAAAATGATTGGTTTCGCATTTTTGAAAAGATCCTTCCCTAAACCCCTTCCCTCCAAAGCGACCGAAATCGTAAAGATAGCGACTCGATCGCAATCGCTTTTTTCAGGATCCCACTACAGATTGTGCATCTACCAAATTTTAAGTAAGAAGAAGAAAACTTGTTGCGTCCTTAAAAGACGATAAAATGTACGTACATGCGATGTATTTTCGACTAAAACTGGATCTTTTAAAATCTTATTTGAACCGCTGTGAAGCTGAATGTGAAGAAAAGTAATAATTAGCATATCACCAGCAACAAGAACTGAAGCAGTACAGATGAACAAAAATGCCACCCTGGTAGTGACTTAACAAAATCGTCCAGAATTAATGGTGCCAACGGCGAACGCCATGTTGCAGCAACAGGTTGGCTATTTCTATCTGCAGCTCGTTATCTGGCGTTTCAAAAAGTACGACACGACTCCCGCCACGGGCCGCAGGTCTTTCTTGGTGCCGGCACGAATCTGCCGAGTTTCGGTTGTGGCTCGGACCCGGTCATCCGGAACTCGCTCCTAATTATTCAACGCTGATAATCTAAACCTGCCTTTCCATCAATAAAACAACAGGGAAAAATTTCGAATGTTTTTGCCGTAAAAGGCGACGTGCAATTTCTAATTCGATCGCTTTATTTCCTTGGTCAGTAATTAAATTAATTGCCGCGCATGCCGATCGGTGATGAATGCGATCCGGGAAACACGACCATGCCAGATAGCGGGTGTTTTATTAGAAACGGCCGACGACGATGACAACCAGTTACTAATTAAGTTATGTTAATGTCTTATCTGGAGCCCAAGGGTCTAGCTGATTCACCCCGCAAAATTATAGCTTATTGTCCGACAGCACGCAAAATCTTTATTTATTTGTTGGAAGGACGCATAAATTCAACGTAATTAACTTATTCAACGCACAACTCAATTATGAATTAGCAATTCTTTTTAAATTGTCTAATTCTAATTAGCGTAGGGTGACACGCCCGTTAGGCAAGTTGTTCTTGGGCGGTCTCGAGAACGCCATTTCCACCAAATCCAGCGTTTGCTATCAATTTATAGCCAATTTATCGCATGTGAAAGGAAAACTAACAATAATTCACGGTTTGACGTATCAATTGCCTAATAAAGTTTCAGCGCATATAAATCGAAAGCATAAACTTGACTTTTCGACTATCGTCAAGAAAAATTGAATTTTGAAATTTTTATACGTTTACTCGATTGAACAAAAGTGCAGCAATTAATGGTAGTGCAATAAATTCAAATTTACTGATTACTTAAATATTTTGTCGGTATACACCTACCTACATAGTTATCTGTTCAGTCTTGAGTTTATAAAAACTGTAATTTTGTTTTGGATTTTGAAGCATATGCAATGTAATTTCAAGCATCTGGTTTCCTTATTGCTACTAAAATAATATAAAATAAAGAAAATAAACCATTTGTAATGTTATAATATTTCAAAATACATGCGTAGCCGTCAATTTAGAAATGCCATAGAATATTTAAAGTTTAAGAGCATATAGGTCCAAATTTACATTTTACAAATCTGCAGATATAGTTAAAAAAATTGTTAAAAAATTAAAAATTACCTTAATTGAAAATCGAATTCTAGACCTATTATATAGCTGCCAGAAACTTTTTGCAAAATAGTACATTGAAGAACAAGTGACATTAAGACACATTTTATGGAGCAAGCCCAAGAAAAAGAGTGACGCAGCCTCGAGTTTTATAACGGACGAGTGCCATAATTGCCTTATAAACGAGTTTGTTATAGTATTTTTTTTACTTTGAAATTATTTGAAATAAAAATTCGTAAATTTAAAATTTGGGAAATTTGGTCGTGGTTGGTACTATCAAGATTAGTTAGGTGTCAGATTTGAAATTATTCGTGAATTATTATTTTGTTTTCACGTATATTTGATGTTTTAATCACAACTACCAACCAAAAAAACCAAATTGCAAACTCTCGCTGTTACGACACCCAAAAAGCTATTACAACACTGTTTTGGATGTTCTTATAGAATCTACTTTACTACAGCGAGTCTCACTGTCACCAAACAAATCATTAGAATTTAACATAAAATATGGCATTGCAAACCCATCAATCTACTTTTCTATTTTTTTGAGTCTTTTGAAAAAATTATTTTAGTAGAAATTTTCAACTTTTAGGAGGATAGTAACACCAAACTTTCTAATATTTGAGCCTTATGCTAGAAAAGTTCAGGTTTTGCTTTCAGTTTAGCGTCAGTGGTCAGCTTGTGGGAAGCTGCTGCTTCCCACAAGCTGACCACTGACCACTGATATTATTATTATTATTTTTTTAATTACATCGCATTATTTACAATCTACATCATTTGAGTATTAAGTAAATATAATACAAGTTTTACCGCGTGAAAGAGAAACGCCCAATGTTGTTTCACATTATTCTATCGATAGAGTAGATCTTGCGGCCAGGTTCTATCGAGTCTCCTTATGACAGGATAATTATTGAATAGCTTCTCTATTAGTTCGTTTTCATGGTACATGCTACGCTGGTTGTATGACGCCGTGGCTTGATGAGTTTCGTCTCTGATGAGCAATCGTAGTGTTATTGGTTTCGGTATATAGGCCGTATAGAGTAGGAAGAGCAGTGGTCCTAGAACACTACCCTGTGGAACACCAGAGTTAATAGAACAGAGACTAGACTGCTGGTCGTTGAATTTAACTGAAAAGTGCCTATTTGAGAGGTAGGATTTAAGTAGTAGAAGGAACAAATTACTGGATAGTGTTTTTTTTTAATTTGTAGAGCAAGCCTCTGTACCAGACTTTGTCAAACGCTTGGGAGATGTCTAGGAACACAGCGTTGCAGAATTTCTTTTCTTCAAGACTCCTTAAATATTTCATTTACTATTCGATGGACTTGTTGAGTAGTTGAGTGGTCTTGTCGAAAGCCAAATTATTATTATTAACCAAAACCAAATTAGGTACATCTAATGTTGATTAATTATTATTATTATTATTTGTTGTCAAAAATCTGAAAAAGTTATGAGTAGCCTAAGGTCCTATTCAAAAGAATTTTAACAGAATTCTGTCTTACCTACCAATGACCAATGACATTTCAACTACGTATTCTAATCCATCTACTTATTTTTTTACGTAATCTTGTAGACCGATCACAGTGAGGTTGAAAATACCCGATTGCTTTTTAGACCGTAACAAAACTTCTCGGTTAACCTTTTTGGACTCTTTTCGTTCATTGCAGCCGTCATTGCGACAGCTCCAAGTCTATTTATATCGTTATTCCAATTTGTCGTAGATCTTGTCCGCGTCTAATTTACTTTTATTATATTGAATAAAGTCCGAGATCATTCAATTATCGCCACTTTCTCGTTAACGTTGACAATTAGACTGATTATTGAGCTTTGCGGTCTCCCACCAAGAATTTTTATGTGCCATTTTCAAGAGAAGTTCTGCAGGCGTTAAATTAATATGAATATTTCAGCAACGCTTCAACAGAAGTAGAGTGAAACGCTTACGTTGCAATCAATGAGACCACCAAGGGAGCACGCCATCATCTCAAAACTCTCCAATTAACATCCTACAGAAATATTTAGCGAAATGTGTACTCAAGACCGTAGGCAATCATCATTAACATCTGAAATGACAACGCGTCTGGCCTTTGATCTTAACGAATGTTGCATTTATTAAACTTTATAAAAACCATCATCAGACTCACTATGTATACTCTTTACAATATTTGTAATGTGTTGATTTTTTTTACTTGTCTTTTTAGACATGTGAAATTTGAATATTGGTGCAATAGAGTTGCGTAACTTATGCTAAAATAAATCTATAATTAAATCTTTTATTAACGCACCATCCATAACCTTATTGCACCTAAACTCAGTAAAAAAGATATTTCTTTGTCAATTGAAACATGTACTACTTTGGAGAAAAGAAGACAGAGTTTTGTTGAAAAAAATTGTTATAAATTAATGGCTTTCTAATGGTATCCAATGAAGTAACTGGAAGAGCCAGCACATAATAGATTATTTTAACGCTCTAATCGTATGCAAGGAATTGAGAAATACCCTGTAAAACATCAGCAAAATCGAGCAAAAAAGAGTTCTCATGAAGATTTACCCTCACCAAGAAAAGCAATAACCTCTCGGAACGCTGTTCAACCGATAGAAATGCAGTCAAACATATAAAAAAATTGTTTAAGTATATTTTTTTATTAAGAATAAACTCGTAAAAGCTCTTTTTTTAAACTACTCTTTACGTGAGTGATTAGATTGAGCATCAATTTACTAAGAATAATAAAGCCATAATAACTTTTAAAACTTTTTTTTGTTGTTACAGTTTAATAACGATAATTAATTAAGCGCACGCATCCCCGCTCGTTTCGTAGATGAGTGGACTTAATGACATGTTTAGTCAGTGACTTCCGTCTCGCGAAGAACTTGATGAAATTTAATGACTGTTCCAATAAGTGCGCGATGGTGCGATAAGCACGGGCCGTGATTAAGTTTTTGTTCCGATGTTGGCGAAAAAGAATGATATCACAGCCAATAACAATCAATAATTAAACATGCCTTTTGCGAGAAGTTACTAATTTGGCGATCCATCAAATAAAGCCTGTTTTAATAATTAACATACAAATAATTGGGCAGTTTTTCGTGATCAAAAAAATTTGTTATAGCAATAACAATGAGTTATTTAGGATGGAGTTACTTTAAGAAGTTAAAGAATAGTTGCTCGATAACAAAGTTCCAAAAGAGAATAACCGAGAAAGGAGCTAAAAAAATGGCAAAAATAGTAACGATATATTCTAAACGTGAGCAAAACGTCCTTCAGAAAAATCCGGGTATGGGATAACTTGGAATTTAATGGGTGTGTCGTTTAGTTAACTTTCATATAAAAGTTTGGATCATTTAAGTCAAAACGAAACAAATTCTTATATCCATTAATGTTAGTAGAACTTGGATCTACCTGGACCCCTCTAAGATGTGAAGGGAGTTAATACAATATAGAAGACTTCAGACAAAGGAAAACAGATGGAATTTGCCTATTTAAAACTAAAAAAAAGGTGTGCATCATAAACAATAGTAAGAAATTTTCACTTATAATATCCCTAGTGCATTCATTATTTCCGGAAATTTTTTCGAATGCATTTCCAAAACGAGTGGAAAACGAGGGCTAATTACGTTTTGGAAATGCATGAGAATAAAATTTCCGGATATTAATCAATGCACGAGGGCATATTCGGTAAGAAAATCGCAACGACACGGACATTGGTCCATTATGTCATTATGATGTCATTATTAATAAATAAATGATTTTGATTGGCTGAAATAATTTCCACTTATTAATTTCATGCTAGGTGCAAAAATTTCCAGGAAATTTTACATTGTCATAGAAATGACACCGAATTCTATTTTTCTATTGGCTACTTTTCAGTGTCGTACGATTTTCAATAGAAAACATAAAATGAAGCAAAAAATTGATTGTGTTTCTGAATCTCATTGTTTGTTTTCTTATTCCTTAGTCCTTTCTGTTTACTCTTTTTTTTCGGTAAAGTAACAATTACAAATTTTCCACAGTATTGGATAGTCCGTCTTATGCGGTTTTAATAAGTGAGACCTCACTGATGTAAGTAAGTGACAATAATTGTGCTTCGATTCAATTACTTTTTGGAAACTCGCAAACCCCTTGAATAAGAAGAGTTGTCGCTAGCAAAATAGCATAGTTAATAATATTTCTACTATTTCTAATATTTCTTATTTTTTCTGTTGTCTCATACACAGCATGTGCCCATATTCGCACATGCCCCACATTTGCGTACGTGCGCACATAGTGTGTAGCCGGCTTTAGCCTAATAGTTTAGACAGAAGAAGCTTGGTTCACACGTTTGACTAGTCCTGTAGTGGGATCCTGGAAAAAGCGATTGCGACCGAGTCGCTTCTAAGAAACCGAAAACGGTTGCTTTGGATAGATATCAGCCGAGTCGCAATGGATTTCCATCGGTTAAACAGAGAGTTCCAAGAGGCTATCGCTTTTTTTGGTGTTCCGAAGGTGCATCCCTATAAATGGCATTGGTAGATGACGGCTTAGGGGCTGGATTTTCAGATATTTTCAGGTACAAGTGAAAGGGTTATAGCCTCCGGCACCCAAGTTTACCTGTTTTTGGTAGAAACCGTTTCTACAACTCCAAAGGTGCTGCTTTAAAAGCGATTCTTTGGATATTGCATATTTATCGTTATTTGGAGATTAACAAAGGGTTTTTAAATAATCTTTATCTTGTTGTTCATAATATGTACCAATATTATTACTTTTGTAGGTAAAAAATAACAATTTTCATTTCCGAAACCACTTTTAAATGATCTCTAGATTATTTGAATTTCTTCTTCAAAACGTGCTTGCAAATTTTACAAAATCTTAATCTCGACAAACATTTTAATTATTTCCTTGAATAAACGTTATATCCCAGTCAACTTGGACATTTGTAATTACATTCAGAAAAAATATCTGTAAACAAAAGTCCTAGGTACAATCGTACCATAAAGTATGTTTCTATACAAAATAATATCCTTCACAAATTTTGTTACATTTATAATAATTTGTTGGATTCATAATATACAGTAGCTTATATTCTAACTCTGTCAGATTGAAACGCAAGTTTGAATCCATACGCATATCTCAATTTTTGTATACAGAGTGTCCCGGAATAACTGTTACAAACTTGAGAGGCGGATATAAAATCAAAATATTAAACGGCTTTTCTTAATAAACATGTTCTCGAAAACGCTTGATAACGGAGGAAGAGTTCTTGAAAATTGTCGTAACTCTTGACTCTTATGATCAATTTTTCCGAATGTTTGCACATGTACTACTGAATTAAGTTATCATGTATCGTTGGTATCCATTTTGATGAAAATTGCACGACACCGAAAAGTAGCCAATAGAAAAATAGAATTCGATGTCGTTTTTATGACAATATAAAAATTTCCTGGAATTTTTTTTTTTCGGAAATTTTATTTTCATGCATGTTCCACTCGGGCTAATTAATACGTTTTAGAAATGCATTCGAAAAAATTTCCGGAAATAATCAATGCACTAGGAATATTATAAGTGACAATTGTTTAGTGTGTTAAAGTCCACGAGGTTTACGTTCACGATACTTAGGTTAGGTAGTTTGAAAACTTTTCACCTTAACAAATTGCTGAAAAGTGATTGGTTTCGCATTTTTGAAAAGATCCTCCCTTAAACCCCTTCCCTCCAAAGCGACCGAAATCGTAAAGATAGCGACTCAATCGCAATCGCTTTTTCCAGGATCCCACTACTGTATAGCTTGCAAACTTGGGTGATAACTATACGGGGTGTTTCAACGAGAACCACCGGTGACAAATTGCGTATTTTCAATGGAGTTAAAAATTTGAAATTTGTCTGAAATAAACTTTAATGAATGCGCTACAATGTGGCGTCATTGTTTGGTCCATAATTATTGCCATGCGCCGCCGGGACGCCATAAAATGCTTTTTCAGAAATTTTCAATATATTTTTATTATTATTATTATTATTATTATGTTCATAATACCGCCAGGTATACGTTCCTGTTAAAAATTTGAAATTTGTAGTTAAAGTATCGCTAATTATGTTTTTAAGAAGTTCGCGGAATTTTGACGAATTTATGACACGACTGCTTTATTGAAGCAGTCAAATTTCATGACAAAGACCGTCTAAACGACTCGGTTATTTATAACTTAAAAGCAGAGCTACTCAAAGATCTTTGCAGCACAGAGACCATCGTAAAATCTAATGTGGTTACCCGCTAGGTGAAGGGCAACAAAGCTGTAATGCTGTCAATCAAAAATACCTTCAGCGCTGAAATTTAAAAATCGATGTAATTCAATAACAATTTGATATAAAAATATTTCAGGTACTCGTTATCAACCTTGGGGGTCGTGATCATGAGCTTAAAGAAAATCAAAGAGATGAAGTAAATATTTCGATATGAAATCGCGATCGAAAGTGAAAACTCACACCGTTTAAAAAAAGACAAAAACGATAATGTCATCTTGTAATGCATTCATTATAGTTTATTTCTGCCAAATTTCAAATTTTTAACTCCATTAGAAATACGTAATTTAGCACCGGCGGTTTTCGTTGAAACACCCTGTATAGCAAACATGTTGTGTTTTTTCTAGTTTAGATAGTTTTGTTATAACAAAAACAACTGATCAGTGTCAGGAAGGGTAGAATGCTGCTTAGATACTTTCTTTTTTGATGTCTGTCTTATTTGACCGAAGAACAAAAAACGTCTCAGCGTACCGTTACAATTTATCGGCTAACTTCCCGACAACCCAAAAAATTTTACAATTTTAATTGCCATCTCCAGATGTTGCTGCCGAACTTAAATATTATTGCACCGAAATGGCTCCATTAACAGAAACTGAACAAACTAATGCCCCGCATCTACATTAGCCCAGAAAACATAATTGGTTTGAAACGTTAACACCCGTCCACTTATTTTAAACAAGATGTCGTAAATTGTGTATCGTGAAAAAAGGACCTAGTACTAGTAGTAAAGGAAATGCTTTGCAGGCAGATTAATTAAGTTTTCCACCTTAACAACCCAGATGGACGTTTTTGCTTCGACTGTTCTCATTTGTCAAAATAAACTTACGTCTCTACAAAAACAAAGAATATAGCTAATAGTCTAAATGGTAATTAGAATCACACTAAGTGCTGCTAGTTAAGATCATAGAAGATGATTCAATTAAAAATGGCTAGAGTAAAAATCGGACTAGTTATCCGCTTCGAGATGTATCTTCACTTCAAGTTAGGTAGCACATACCCATATAGGTACGGTGAAAAATTAGATGGTAGCCCGAGAGGTTGATTGAATATTCAATACCTATTGTGTCCCAAATAAATTGATAATGAGCGTGGGAGTGCAATAAATCTCATTACCATTTTACGGCACCACCAGTATTGAGTCAAGACGGGTCGTGATGCTACTTTCCAAATTGAAATTTGCCCTATCAAGCGCGTGTGGCCATATGTTGAATATCGGTAGATAGCCCCGAGTAACTCTCATAAATCGCCTGCCATGATTTATAAATCGCCGGATACATTACAGACAGGTTATAAGTTACAACCCGAAAACATACTAGATATCTTAATCAAAATATTGTACCTTTTCCTCTATTACGTTTTTGAAATTTATGTTGGGTCCGCGGGCCAAAAATTTTGATGTATCCTTGACAATAACATTAATTTCCTATTTGAAACTGGGATTGATTAATGTCGAGTTTAAGCCACAATAATTGAGGTGTATTGAGTAATTTATCTCCCATACACGATCTTACGGCACCCATTCCAGATTATCTATATCTTAGCCTTAAGCAATAACAATGAACTTGCATAATGTTATTAAGTCATTAAAAGTCAGTACTAGGGCTTTGTTTAGGAATTCGGACCGGCCTTAGACCATTTTCAAATGAATGACGTTAATTGTAGGTGGCACTGATTAGAAGGGGTTATCCTCATCGAAGCTATAGTGCTAAAGCGCTGCTCATTAATTATTATTTGCTACACACACTTTCATCTTTTATCTCTGACACACTGCAATGTTTGCTCACGACCCAATTTAAACTGTTATTGTGCATATTAAACGGCCGAATTCTATTGTTGAGAAGATTTAATTAAAGAAGCAATGACTTAGTTAGGAAAGTTCGTTAACACTGACTCCGGAACAAACCGTCGTTAGCAGAGGTAGGTAAGTGAAATTGACGCGGCGTTCCTCAACCTCAACAGGTGAAATTTAATTCAACGCGAATAAAACAGGTTCGGGTTACGTGGTAAAAAACCGATTTTGCCCTAATTCTTTGCTTACATCTCGTTTTTATTTCAATGAAACGAGACACGGGGTGTAGGTTTACGTTGGAGCTGAATCGTTGAGTATTGTTGTGGTGGGAAAGTCCTTCGAGGTCCTTCCTTACGGTTGATACACAGGGAGCAATGTAACAAGTGAACAATGTAGAAGAATTTTATCAAAGAAAGTAGGGTAAAAAAACGCGGAGGAATCTAATTTAATTACCTACTTAACCAGTATCTTTTAGATTGATCTTTCTTAAATGGAATAAACCACATGTAGTTTGTTACTGAAACACTCCATTGCATTCATGAATTAAACATTTTTAAATTCAAAAACTTTATGGTTCTCAGCTTTAATTCTCCGCTATGTAGAGAGCTTTTAATATTCAAAGTAAAAAATAAATTTTTATCAGCTTTCAATAAAGTAAGACAAAAATTAGGGCTATAAAATCTTGAAGGGTTATCACCGTTATAGTCAAAGCATCGGAAAAAAAATCTGTAAACAAAATGAAGTAAAAGAAAAAATGATTTAGTACTTATAACTTGTGGCTGTTTTCTTTTCTTATAATCTCACCTAGCAACGGTATACCCCTTATTGAGGGTAGTTTTTGACGGTGATTGCTTTATTAAAGAACAATAATGAAAGCCAACTTTACCAGACAACTATGTGGCATGCATGCCCCAAGTTGATAGGTATGTCTCCCTTCGTCTGCAATCTATCAATACGGGCTGCAGTTACGCTCCCGTCTGACAGTTTCAAACTAAAAGCTGTGGACAATAAATTAATTAAAACATTCTTCGTTTTTCATTCGCACTCTTGTTACGATTTTACCGTCGTCCCGTCGTTTGAAGCTTTGTCGAGACCTTATGAGGTCCTCTTTGCTTAGTATACCTCTCGAGTTATAAAATTTCATCTTTCTGCCTTTACTCCCAATTCGCTCCCAATCCTCCGTTTCCTTCGATTTCCTATACAGTGGCGTGCAAGCGAAAAGTACTATCGGCTTTTATAATGTACCTAGTTACGTAATTTTTGATAACACTTTTATATAAACTTTCGGTATCTTCGCTTGAGCCTCTACCAAAAAGAATCGAGAGAGGGGAGATAAACAACGATGAGGCTAACCATTCAGACGACAAGCTACCATTGTCTTGTTATAGTACGGTCCTTCCCTTAATTAATATTTTTTTTCAATTAAAATTTTTTGGAAAACATTATCTATCATTGAGTGAGAGCATGTTTTATAGATAACAACCAATTTTCCTAATAAGAATTAGAACCATAAACCATAAAATCAAGTCAAACGAAGTCTGCAACCAACTTTCCTTTCAAGTGTTAGAAGCTCGTAGATCCTTCCTGCTTAAAATTTTGAATCTAAAATCCCGTATCTTTATTGATGCTGGTAGAAGTTATAGATCTCACTGCTCTTTGATGTCAATTCCGTGGCCGTAGAAGAACTCTATTCGAAGATAAATTAATGCAACTTGAGATTAAAAGATTAAAAGTATAGGTATCTGTAACCACTTTCTTTAATATTTGTTTTAATTTTCCACTTCAAGTAATTAACTTAAAAAGAGTCAAATTTTTACATGAAACACACACATGCTTCCTTCATGAAAATTTGTAGTAAAATAATGATAATTTTTCAAGTTTCTCTAATGTGACAAAACTAAAGATTTTTACAATTTTAGTTTTAACGATGCTCATTAAGTACAATAAAAAGTATATCTTTCTCAAACGTCACATTTGTTTCAGCAATATCTAAACCTAATTTTATAGATTTTTATTTATTTTTATTTTATTTGTGTTTGTAGTTATTTGTGTAATAAGACAAGACAAAAAGTTCCTCATAATAAAAAATAAATGGATGAAACTATATGTTAAAGAAAAATTAGCAAACGATGCAAAATAAAAAAGTAACAAGTCTCAAAATAAAACTGGCAGTTCAAAAAATTACGCATCTAGTACTATTGTTTCCTTATCAGAAACTATTATAATAATCTATTACTCTACTTTTATTTATTTTTTTTAATGATACAATAAATTGTTCTCAATCCTCCCTATTATAATAATATGATTTAATTTCGGAAATTTTTTCACTCCTTTTTAAATTTGCCATTTGTCGTCACATTTATAATATTATCGTCTTGCAGTTGTTGACATAATACATTTAATAGAAACCATTAATTATTTTTTGACCTTTAAATTTCGTTGTATAATAATCAACCACAAGACTTTCAATTGAACGTATCACTATGTAATTATGGGTTATTTGAATTAAAATGTGTTACTATTCGAACATATCATTTTCGATTATTAGCATTACAAAAATACACTGCAATTACTTATAATCTTTCTATTACTTAAATAAAAATTTCAGCCACCAAAACGTGTAGGTGAATTGAATTTTAATTGAAATTTAAAAAAACAAACGACAGATAAAGAGTAACAACGTAAATATTTCTTCCATTGACAGGTACTACAATAAAATTAATTTAAATTATTTAGTTACGTAAAAACAATTCTGTAATAACTAAAGTATTATTCAGTTTTTGATATAATTTTGATAAAGCAAAATATATTATTCTACAGACCGGCTCCTCAAGATTTATAAAATTTACGTCACAAACCATTTAAGCACAATACGTGGAGAATAACGTGGATAAGCAAGAGAGGTACTAAATAAAATACGCATACTGCAACTGATTTCAGGAAGAGGTTTAACGTTTGTATGGCTTTGTCAAGTGGCTAGAAAAATTGTACAATTCAAAGTAAAAAATACTGATCATAATTCTAGCAAAAGTTTAACTCCTATTCAAGCGCCTTCTCTGAGCCGTACAGGTAACTTTTTGAATTCCTTTCTAGAAGCTTTTGGGAAAACTTTGCAGAGCATTAATACTTTGATGACATAATATGGTCTGAATCTTGATAACATGGTTTCAAATTCACAATCTCAAAGACTAAAATTTGAATGAAGATATTAAGCTATTAGAATAGAAAGAAAGTATAGCTGCTAGGTTAAATTTCATAATTTTATTTGGTGCCGACATAATCATAATGAATGCTAATTATAATATTTTGCATTATTATAATCCTGAGCCCTTCATTTTGTCTTCATGAGAGTACGTCATAACAGGGATTTGAAACCAACTAATATTTTGATGTTAGAACCAAAAAGGTTTTTTGTTGATTAGTAAACACCATCTTTGTCAATTTTTGTTGCTGTAAATAAGGAATAAATAATTATGCAAAGCACCAAAAACAGAAAGAACGGTTTGTTAAAATAAAATTAATACAAAAATTGCAAATTGTTGACGTCGTGAAGAATGAGGTAGGAAGGGTAGGGAAGGAAACTGTCCGGCGAAGGCTCAGACATGAGTCGTTTTTTTCAGAACCCTCTAGATAAGAAATTCAATTAGGTAATTATACTGTCGCAGCTTTGCAACAAATGTAAAATAAAAACAAAATAACAAAATGTAAGATAATATCATACTTTATACTTAACATAATCATGTGTAGTCTCAACATCGTCATATAATTAAATCAAAATTTTAAAATATTTATTTATTCTTCCAGGGGGGCGCCTAGTAAATACCGTCAATAAAAACACTATCAGTGAAACCAAATAAAGTGATAAAATAAATTATAACGCCACATTAAAAAAAACGACTCTCCTTAGCATGAGGTTGGAAGATAAAGTTAGAGATAACCATTTTAGTGCACGACATTAACACTACTTGTTGTGTAGTTGTAAATTTACTTTTTTTCTGCTCCCACTTTTTGTCCTTAATTTCACACTGCGATTCTAACAAGGTTCAGCCTGCTCTCGCTTTTCAATTTTTATCGCAGGGAGGATAAAAGCTAGCAGCCAAAGACTATTATTCTAGAACTATATAAATGAAACTTAAGAAGTGTCTTAACTTTCTTATACATTTATAGTTTAATTCATTAAATTAAGTAAAGTGCAATAATTGGTCATATACCTATAAATAATATTAGAAAAATAATCTCTTGGGGTCACAAACCGTTTCAACTATAGTAGATAGGATTGGAGGTTTTAGGTATTGACGATTGGTCATAGTTTTGTGCAAATTATTTTTAAAGCTTAAACGGGTTAATCTCAGTTTCAGAAATAGAAGTTGTTCCAATTTTCTTAAGTGACCTTAATCGGTTCATAGAACCCTTTGAAGCCAATTTTTCTTTATGCATCAGGAGTCTCTATCATGCTTTCTTATGGTTCTCTATGTCTCAAAAAGTTGCACAATTAGGAACCAGCAGAACATTTTTAGTGGAGCATATAAAGTGGCCAAGGATAACTGGCTTTTGCAAAAATACACTTGCTTACAAATTGCTCAAAATAATTGATGATTCTGTTTTTGAATTATTTGAACATCCAATTGATTTGTCATATACGTCACTCCCTCATTACTTATATGAGTTCTACTCTAAACAGAAAAAGTTATATTTGTAGTGCTAAAATACATTTTGTTAACTGTAGAAAATTACTTGAATTCTATTAGAAATCATACTTAACCAAACCGTGACTACATTGAATAAGAAAAATTGTTTATTTGTTGCTTAGTCAGTTTTGTTGAAATGAGTTAATTTTCTTAGGCTATTTTCTAATACTTTATTTAGGGTTCTTGAATGTTGGATCTTGGGTCTTTCAGCAAAGCAGGAAATGTTGAAGCAATACAAAAATATAATAGGATGTAACAAATTTTCTTAACTGTCATCGCCTCCTCCTGTGCTGGTGGAGCTTCTTTTATTACTAATCTGCAAATTATAAACTTCCTCCTGCTATGCGTCGAAGGCGTTAAAATATTTCAGTATTAGCGATTATGAAGTACTATTAATTTATTTAACAGCTTCATTATTTTACATTACAATGATAAATTACTTCCTGTTTGAAATAATTGATTTTTTCCGTCTTGCTCTTGCTACACATAATCGCGTCATCTCGCGTAATTGCACCGCAATCCGCTGGTAACGATTGCTACAATTTTCTTTTTTTCCCAAAAACTGGGTCATTCGGCTTATATAAAATTTAAGGACCTGTAATTTTGCAAAATTTATGGCTGATCGAGGACTAAAACGAAAGCATATATACAGTTACGCTTTGTTTTAACTTTCGTGCGTCGTGCTTGCAGCTCCACACGTAAATAAAAAAAGTACACCATTGATTTAATAATAAACCTAATATGCAGTCTTCATAAAGCCCAAAAAACCGATCGTCACTTTAATGCAGGGTTTTCTCTCCTAATTAACTCGACGCGAGGTTATCGCATCCTGCATCGTATTCACAACTCAATTTATGTTGAGCCACTCGGTTATTGTCTTGGTTTTCGAAAATTGATGGAGTTTTGATCGTGAGTTGTTTGGTGATAAAAATTGTTGCTTTTCAACCCACGCGCCCATTCCTGTTGGTAACGCGTCTGGTTGTAAAATTACAAAGTGGCTACTTTGTCACTGAACGTAATCACTCTGTAATAACGCGTTTTAGTTCGAATGTCGTTAACAATTCTTTTATTGTTAGTGTAGCGTTTTATTGTTTCGTTGCGACCGTGGTGCTAATAATGAAAATTTTTCGATGTTTTAAATCCGATTCAATTGTTGGCCGATTCAATCGAGGTTATTACCGAAGTCACAATGTGGCCGCGATGGGCAAAAGATACGGCCATTTTTATCGATGATTGACAGGACTCTTTCAACTGGACCATGAAGTATTGTTGCTGCTATGACACGTAATCTGATCTATTTGTTCCTTCGGAGATTTCTATGCGAGATCTTCAGATTAACGCCAGTGAATAATGCTTGCGTTCTGTACAGTTAGGCGTCATTATGTACACCTATGGATTAAAGAAAACAAATTGAATACACTGGATGCTATCAATCAGATCGATCGATTGGATCCTGGCCATTGTTTCTTCTTCAGGAGAATTCTACGAGACGTTTTTTGCGGCTGTCAGCAAATTTGCTCCATTTTCGTCCGATTTAGCCCCAGGCACACAATTTCTTCAGACTGGAACTTCCAAGTTGCCATTGAGCTCGAATCTTTCAAAAAGGGACTTTTTATAATAGAGCAACGTAAAAAACATTCATCAGTATCGCCGACATTATTTTTACCGACACTAATGAGAAAGCTTTCAGGTGGGAAAATAGGCGATTAGATCGAACTACAACCAAAAGGTGTGATTTTATTGTTTCTGTGCCTATTTGTGACTTAAATTAATTTATGGTGGTTATAATTTCAACACGTTCTGAAAGCGTTGTTGATGATTTTATTAAGAGGTATGACTTCCAGTGTAGGAGGATGCAAATTGGAGAACGCGACGCCGTCATAAATTAAGTTGCGTTTTACTAAAATATAGTAATAAAGACTGCACCTAAATTCGACTATAAGTATAGATAGATCATTGTCTATAAATTCGCTTTTTTTATTATGTTGTAACTTAGCAAACTGTTATTAAATATTGTGCCAAAATATAAGGTAGGTACTTTCTCAACTATGACAGAAGATGAGATAGATAAAAAGTAGCACGTAACCTTTTAAGATTACTAATAGATATAGAAATGTTCACCAACAGAAATTCTATTGACAATAGCAAAACAGTGATTGTAAACATAACATCAACTTGAGGACACGCCCCATGTTATGCTCAACATCTTGGATACACAATAGAGCCTGTTATTTGTTGAAAATAAAATTTAAGACAACAAAGCAGTTTTTAATCTTAAGGCACTATTTCGAAAAGAAAATATTAAATTGATTAACAGCCACTTCTCCATTTATTTAAAGACTGATTCTTGGTTTGTTAAGTTGGATCCCAAATTAAATATCACGATCTATACGTTTTAGTTTTGTTAAATAATTTTAGCTAAGTTTGATTTTTGCTATGCAAAACGTTTATTTAATAAAACAACTTATTGTAATAGGAAGATGTTGCTCGTATGGTAGCTTCACTAGAACTGACTTAAAACTAAAACTCATTGACCTTATATAGTCTAACCTAATGCACACGGCACCATGATACATCCGGTGACGGCCAAAAAAACAAAAGATGGTGACCTCGTCTCGGCAAAGGGCGGATCAATAAATATCATGCATGAATGAGATTTTGACAGGCGGATCAATAAATAACGTGCATAACAATCGTCTCGTCGACGGACGGATCAATCAATAATGAGAGTTTGAATTTTATTTTCAAGAATTTTTATTACAACACTCATAACAGCAATCTCATAGGACATTTTGTGATATTTTTTAAGGTATTTTGAAGATAAAAAACAAGACAGAAAATGAGACCAAAAACAGAACGCAGAAAATAAAGAACAGAAAACAGAAAGCAGAAGCAAATCTTTTTTTGCAATCTTTTTCTTTTGATCTATCTATATTGTCTTAAAACATTTTATTCTATTTTATTTTTGTGGTGTGCGACTGTGAGACTATAATTTGATGGCAAAGAGCGAAATAACTGATCAATGTTCGCTATAAACTCTTGTTTTACCCAATGAATAAATGGCAAAACGGCGTTCTATAGGTAGGTATACTTTTCAATTTATTAACAAATTAATGTGGTTTGTTAAATTTTTCAAGGAGAAAATTGACGGCTTCAAAAAGGTTATGGAATGAGTGATTGCTTATATTTTGGAACCGTTGACACTGATGACCTCCTGCGTTCCGAAAAAGAGAGTTACTTTTTTGCGCATGACGGCGGGTCAGTTGCATTACGCCAAATTGTGATTGATCCTAAAATTCTCCCTGATTTCCCCTGATTGCTTTCGTCTAGAGAAGATTGTAGTAAAGATCTAAATCATAGAGTCCATCACGTTAGCTGCAACACCTGTTATTACCTTCAACACAATTGCGAATTATTTTAACATGGCGCGAAGAAATTTGATTATCCCACCGAGTCCACCGTCATCTCCAAGTAATCGAAGAATTGAGAACCCCATTGCGCCACACTTTGATTATTGCTGAAATTGCATGCGATTTTATTAATTTCCGTGTAGCTGTCGGCATCCGGTGGGGTAATATTTCGCGAAGTCAATTCTGACCGACCAGTAAATTAATAAAGTTTAATGCGAATGGCAATAACAATATCCCGACTATGGCCGTATTAAAATTAACCGCGCCAATAATATAATGCGTTATTGTTTTAATTTATACTTCTACGGTCTCTGGACTGGATTGCACACGCGTTGCGCAAACCCTCCTACACATCTACAATTCGATTTTATATCTCTCAAGCACGAATCCGCACAGATAGACCGTGTCAATGGTTCACGTCTGTAATTACAACGGTGTCATATCTCATATGTGGCGTAATCTGTATCGTTAGGAAGTCACTAAACTTTGTATGATTACAGATAATATCTCAACAAGGTTGTTATTAAACGGAATTTCTCTTTTTATCCGCTAGAAAATACACATGTCTAAGAGCGCTAATTGGCCGAATAAATCTAGTCCCAAACCGCGGCTACTGAAAAAAATTTCAGTAACTTTCCATCGATCTGAAAGCATTCGAGAACTGTGAGAACCGAGAGAACATGTGCATTTTATGATAATTTCCCTGCAATTAAAGGCGTGTCGTGCTGTAGGTGGCAAAGTAACCTTAGCAAAAAAAAGTCAGCGGATATAATAATAGTTTCAATCATTTTTCAATTAACAAACTTTTATTGCAGAAAATGTTAATCGACCGCCGGCCTTAACCTTACCATTGGATACACCCACTAACTGCAATCAATTATTTATGCTTTACGGGTAAAAAAGTTTCTTGTGGTTATATTAATTTTTTAAATCGTGTAAATTGTTTCCTAAGTGTCACTTTTACCATAAAAATAATGTAGCAACCTTTAAGGCGTTTAACCTTTATTCTCCATTGTAGTCGGAAGCCTTCAGAGATTTTTAAGGACTCCGTTAAGTTTTCTTAAGAAAAATTGCGCTTTAATCACCACAAAGTTGCTATTAATTAGACTATGGCTTTGCGGAAATTAATATTCATAAGAAGTTTTATAAAATAATAACTAGTCCTGCTTTACCCGCAGCGCATTCATTAGAATTACCAGTTTTCGTTGCCGTATGTAAATATTTACGGCGTAAGCCATTTTGTTTTAATTATTAAATATAGGACATAGCTGGAAACGCCTCCGAAAAAATCTAATATAATAAATTCACTTCTCAGATGATAACGAATTAGGTTGTGAGGAAGCATTAGCTAAGAGGAGCAAGAATTATTTTAATATGCAAGAAGATCAATACTGAAATTGGCACGAAAAACTATTTGCATCGACGAAGAAACTTTCTATATCAAATACACTGCGTGGTACACGCTCATGTAACAATGTGAAAGAAAAGCGATTAGATGCTGTCAATCGAGTGCTTTAGGGCATTTTTTTAATTTGTTGCATGTATTTTGTAATTGCACCATTTTTTTACACGCTGTGCATAAGTTGAATCAACGTTCATATCACGTTTTGTTGTTAACTACTACAATAGTTTGAACTATTCTTTTGAAGCTTGAATGATTCGACATAACAAACTAGGAGTACATGTAAGTACAGTAAAGAACGAGTAACATAAGACACATTTAATGGCATAAGTGAAAATTTACAAACCGAGCTACACAGCGGCGAGCTTTGTAATGAACGAGTGTCATAATTGTCTTATAGACAAGTTATTTATACCTACTTTTTCTTCTACTTTGGACCAATTTTAAATAAAAATTTGGGACATTTTGAAAATTTGGTTAAATGTCAGATTTTTTTAAAAATAGTTTTCTGGCCAGCAGCCAGGTTCTTAAAGTTCTTTAAACTTGTAATAAACCATTTTTTTAATATTAGATGAGTTTTTGATTTAAATACATTTTAAGATATTTTATGTTACATTTATCTCTAATTTTACAGGTGATGGTTACTTTAAGGTTTTCTGAAACTCGTATTAGCGATATACTATTGATATGTGTTGTTCTCCGTGGTCAGAAAAAGATCATCCTACTTCTGAATTGCATCTGTAAAATTTGATATAAAGTAGATAACTAACTTGAAGTTTGGCGTTGTAGAAAATCAGAGTGTGGCTCCGGAGGGCCCCGGAAGCCGCCCGCCCATCCATCCATTGTTCATATTATTCTGTGTTATGCGGCCACTCGCGCTACCGTTTCACCAAAGAAATAAATCGATATCGAAGTGTAATCTAAATGCCTAAAAAACACTCAACACTATTTACGGCTTCTTAACAGCAAATAAAATTTTATGCCCTCACAAATTCAGCAGCAAGAGAGAAGAGAACTGGTAAAACGAGTTCGCCGATCCCTATAAAGCATCAGATTTGGAACATCCGTTTTTCTGTCAATTTGCTGTTTCGGACGGTAATTACTTCTAGATTGCGTTCTCGGTATTATTGTTTCGTTCACCGTTAAATTTTTGTTCGAGACACAGACCGCCTTATAGGGGATCGCATGAATTTTTCGCTCGTTTCGGGAAGATTAGATTCCTTTATGTCGCGGCTTAAGCCGGAGCTCCGGAGCTTAGAAATACTTGTGGGCTCTAAAGAATTTCGATTTAACTGTCCTATAGCAACTAACACTGCAATAGGTACTTTAAGAGGAGATCAGTAGCGATTGATACGCCTATCAAACAGAGATTTGCGGTATGTCAGTGTGCAAGCTAATTAAGGGGGTTTTGTAATAATTTTATTTGTTAACGAGGTGTACTTTCATACAGTACGACAAAATCCAACCGTAATTACCGAATTCGAAGTCGACATTCCTCGAGTGAAATTACGATTCAGACGTCTCTCGTAGCGTTGCAACAACCACCCAGGCCATTTCTCGCAATTAACGAAACTCCAAGTACTTAAATGTGAAAAGAAACCGATAAGTATGACGTTGGCAATAATTAATGTTGCCTTATGGAATTTATATGAAGATTTACCTACATCAAGAAAATTTGTAGATGTTAGCCGCTTAAGCACCTTAATTATTCTTTGCCGTAAATGTGCCGCCCACTACAACTCCGTAAAAGCCAATTACAAACAAAAGAGCTCATTTAGTCACTCTTTACTCGTTTGAAACTCGCTTATTTGCTAACGAGGTACTTGTACATACGTAGGTCCTCAGACACGCACTTTTAACCGACACCAACCGTGAAGGCTCAAAAAGTGTCGCTTCTAAGAGCCCACATGTGATCTTTTTGATTTAATATGGCGTGACGACACCGAACATGTCTCCGAACCTAACCCACGACAGAAGAAACTCGTAGGTGGGAACGAGAATCTCTAACAAATCACTTAGAAACCTGACGTTTACTAAAATTAGATACGTAGCGACATTTACTTTAATTCCTGGAGCATAAGTTTTACTCGCTTCTATAAAGAGTAACTGTCAAAGTTACAACAAGTTTACATAGAAAATTTTGCAAGGATGAACCAAGTTAGGTGGCATGATGCCCAAGCAGACATGTTACGTAAGAATGATTGCCGAAGAATGAGCTACGTAAAAGGTGTCAGGAGTACCTGTTGTAGACTATGGTCAATGATTGGACATGAAACCTTGAGGAAGTACAAAATTAGGAAATAAATAGCAATAAATTAACTAATGAATTAAAGATGTGGGAGCAAAAACAGCAACAGTAGAAACATAAAAATGTTTCAAATAAAAGTATTACAGATAGGTATGGCAATAATGGATCAATAATTGGAACAAAAATATTAGACGGCCAACAAAACAATACTAAAAGAATTAACACAGCTTAAAAACAATACCAATAAGAAAGTTTTATGTAACAGTGGAGAAATGCCAATAATTTTTTTTTTGTCAAAATTATGTCTTTTTTTTCTTCTTTGAGATACTTCTAATAAACGGTAAAAATGGTTTACTCTGTATAGAGCTGAAAAGTTTAGACTAATACGCATTGCGAGAGCTTTAAAATCACTCTTAAAAGCGTTCCACAGCTAGATCAAATTGCTTTGTTATTTAAAAAGGGTTGGTATTTAACAGTCTATCAAATTTACCCAATATTTTCATACAAAAAAATACTTTCATTTCCCAAAAATACTAAATGCCCACCAAAATTAAGAAAATACAAAATCTTAAAGCGACAACCCAATATTGACATAATGCTGGTCTCTTATATATTTTGTTCGCCAAAATAACTTTTGTTGACCATAAATACTAAATGTTCACCAAATTTTATTCCGCATTTAATTCTAACATAATACCCAGATATTTAATTTTCCACAGTGTCTTATATTATTTAGCAGTTAAAAACCCTATTTGTTGATCAAAAATAGACAAGCAATAAAATATTGTGCAAATGGTAAATAATTTTATGCAAAATTATAGATGTAGATGTGCTAGCTAGGACAAGGAAAATTAGAGTAAAAATAGAAGTGGTTTGCACAAAAAAAGATATTGATTTCCGTAATATATAAATGCTTTGCTGTAATTGGCTTTTTGAAAATTCAGAAGTCGGTAAAGTAAACAATGACCGCATTATGTAAAACGTAAAACTTCTTTTAGTGGTAATTTCTAATCGTGCTTTTAAAAAAAAATACAGGGGCCTGAGCTGACCTTGTACAAAACTTTTTTCGCGTACTTCTTGTCTGGAAGCGCAAGCGGCAAGGAGAGATGCGCGAGCATATTTCATTTTTGGAGTAATATAATAATTATTTGACGGACAAGTAGTTTTTTTGAGAAACACTAAATATAAATGGATAGCGCAAATATTTATTATGTACAGCACGGACGGGTAACTTGAGCGTTCTAAATTTGGTGAACATATATTTAGTATATTTGGGTTCCATTAAGATTTTTTGGTGTTTATTAAATTTTTTTGTAGACAGTGCCAGGAGTGTATGGTTTAATTTGGTGGGCATTATATTTGCTCCCTTTAAAAAGGTGTTTACATGAAATTTTGAACATTCATGAAAAAGAATCATCATGTTCTAAACAAAAATACTTTAATTCCAAGAATTTCTTTCCTTAAATTGACGGTTTGCCTAACTTTCGATTAGTTAGAGCATGGAATCTGGAATTATCTTCTGAAAGAGTCTATAGCATTAAAATAATTTAACATTTTTAGCGCTTTCTGATCATCGCCGATGCCTGTGACACTTAATCGATTTTTTATAGCCAGATTTATGACCATTTCAAACAGTAAAAATGAATCGAGCAATTTGACGATGTGATCAAGAGAAGTGCGGTTAATAATAATTGTAAATTGTGACCTCGCCCCTTCACATGGAAGGGGGTCTTTCCGGCGATTTATTGACGAAATTAATTTTTTTGTCTGATCCGCTCGCAGAACTGGAGCAATTTCTTCGCTGATTGATTTTCTTGTGGTAATTACCATTGTTTCCTGTATCAAGTTAGTCATTTATCTGGCTCGGCGAGGCAAAAAGTTGACTATTACCGAGACCCAACCAAGTGCAATTGCATTTCAATTAATAATTACGAAACACTTTACGTATGATTTATTCTCAACCTTGGCAAGGTTAGCAGGTTTATTGTTTTAAATATTATTACAATAGCAAGCAATATCAGGTCGGTAGGATTCCTGTCATTACTAATGGTAATTGTTTCTTTTTTTCAGCTGGGTTCAATTATTGGTACAGCATGATTGAGCGGATTTTAAGTGACAATTAGTTTTTTTTTGCTAACGCCCGAAACTGTCTCTAGCATATCACATATCATGCAGTAAGAAGTTAAGTAGAGCATAGTGGATTTTACACATGAAATCTGCGGAGCGGCACACATTGTTAAAACTGTTATTAAAATATTCAAGGAAACTTGATCACAAATCAAAATATTTTTGGCGTTACTTAACAAAGCTCGATTTTTCATTGTGGCCTCATATTCTAATGAATTGCTCGCCCAACCATTAAAACAATTTTATTTACAGGCCCGGGCGCAGCGATAAAATCTACATAGGCGCGTTGGAAATATTGCCCAATCACATGTCGAGCTGCTACCAAATAGGCAGCCGAATAATTGTTTCCTATTTAATTAGGAGTAATTAATGAGGCTTTAAACTGAGCAGTAATGCTTCCCCGTAATAAAGTTTTAGTGGACAATTAGGAGGTGACAGATAAAATCGCGTTCTTGTCGTAATGTTGAAAACAAACAACCCAGGAATTAGACTCATTGTTTGCATAATGCCATTATTCAGATAAAACTAATTAACTAGAGTTTATCGCGAAAAATGCAGGTACAATGCCATAAAACCGTTGAGTCGTTATAATCGGACCGCGAGCTATAAAAATTGTTAAGTGGGAGATAAAATCTCTTACAAAACGCTGCTAGTTGCGACAGCAATCTAGATCCGCTTCGTCAACGTGTCGTGTTTTATCTACGGGAACGGGGTTGTAAATTGTTTAATTATTGGATAATAATAAGGCGTCGGTGGTTGGGAAATCGCAGACCCAACTTGGCAATGTGCAGCGATGCAAACGCGAACATGATTTATTGTAATGGAGCGGGCGGAGAGGGCAATCACGGATCTGAAATAATGGAATTGTGATGTCGATGTGGGAAGTATCTGTGCGCTTGTGTAGTCAAATGTCAGATAATAGGCCGAAGATCATTAACTTTTATTGTTTTCGCATCGTAAATAAATTGCCTTCTTACAGACACTGCCGCGGCAATGACTGAAAATCAATCGGCGAATTTCAGCGGGCCACAGGACCGCTAACCTCGACCAAGATTCTCGGAATTATATCATCTAATTATCAATATTAATTAACCGATCTAAATCTATGATGCATATCGAGTCGTTACTAATATCACTTCATTCAACATTAAATTACAGAGTGCACGTTGCCTGCTAATGAGATCTGAGCTTATTTTAATTTTTGATTGACAAATTATGCCAAGTTGAACACGATCAACAATAAAAATGCAAAATTACAGCATTATGCCAAAAACACGCATCTTATTTTAAAACGGGGAAGCCTATTAGATTTCAAGATTTTAAAGATATCTGTGACTTTAATGAGAAAAAAATTTGCTTCTCTCTTCTATCATTGTTAACTCTGAAGTGAATAAATCCTCTTAAGTCGCTGTGATTGGTAGTTTCTCGTTGGCATATAGAAAAGTAATCAGTGGTAATAACAGCTGTAAGAATCAAAAGGTAAAATACTTCTTATACACAAATAATGGATGACAGATGCACAATAATTGTCGATTTAGACAGTATTAGCAATTTGTATAAAAAATAGACATATCAATATTAGAATGACATTATTCTACGTGCAAACTATTTTAATCGACAATTAAGGAAGTAAGGGTTCAATCAATTTAACTTTGAATTTATGGAATGTGATGTTAATGGAAAGTCTGATTAATTTTATAGTAATACGTATAATGAAAGCACACAAATTATTATTAAGTACTACAAGTAATAGTACCAATGTCAAATTTTGATAAAGTTTATCCACAAGTTGAAAATATTTACTACATTTCCGGAAATTATTTCAACACGTTTTACAGAAAACATTAACCTTAAAGAACATTCAATAAATGCTTGGGAAGTCTTATGAGAGCATGATCTAAAACTTCATATATAAGTTACAAATAAAACTGTACAACGATTGCAACAACAACTCCAGGCTATTGAAACTAGGAATGAATTCTAATTAAAACAGCATAAAATTTAGTGTACTTTTTCGTATAGAGAGTGTTTCAACGAGAACCGCCGGTACGAAATTACGTATTTCCAATAGAGTTAAGAATTTGAAATTTGGCAGAAATAAACTATAATTAATACACTACAAGATGACATTATAGTTTTTTTCTTTTTTTAAACGGTGTGAGTTTTCACTTTTGATCGCGATTTCATATCGAAATATTTACTTCATCTCTTTGATTTTCTTCAAGCTCATGATCACGACCTCCAAGATTGATAACGAGTAATTAAAATATTTTTATATCAAACCATTATTTTTAAATTTCAGCGCTGAAGGGATTTTTGATTGACAGCATTACAGCTTTGTAGCCCTTTACCTAGCGGGTAACCACATTAAATTCTATGATGATCTCTGTACTGCAAAGATCTTTGAGTAGGTACCGCTTTTAAGTCATAAATAGTTCTTTTAAAACTACGCCGTACAGGGATCGGCTACGTCACAAATCTCCCACTATAAAAGGGTTTTCTTATTCAAATCATCAACTGGCATGGCATTATCAAGCATCAAAACTATTTTTTTCCAAAAATTGTTTAACTAATACTGACCAAAAAAAATTATTTATTTTTTAGTGAACCTTCCTATTGTCCAAAATATCGGGTATTTCAAATAAACACACCTGCCTTACCAGCCTAGAATCGCCATGCAAATAAATAACTTGTTAGTAAATTTAGAAACAATTTTTTATTGTAATGTAGTCACATTTCCCAAATTACGCCCACCATTTCTTTCCTCAGGTGAAGAAAGTTTAATTGATTTGGATTCAATCATTAGGTAATAAATTCCTAATTAGAGACGACATAGGATAACCAATAAAAAGAACATTTTTTTCTTGTAATAGACTAATTAATTGATCAATTAGCAAAAAGTAAACTACTTACCCAAAAAGACAGGAAATGCAAACAATAAAAGCGTAGAAAAGTGTGGTACCCTGGGTTACTAAAAATGCACCTAAAAATAATCTTTTATTTGTAGCACCGCGATCGAACTAACTAATTTTATAACCGTAAATCCTTATCGCTAAATTATACAAAAAGTATTTACATTTCTTTGCAGAACTAATACGTAACAATATTATCGAGTGAGGTCCGTGCCGCGTGCCAAGAGCCGGTCTCCACATAAAGACATTAATTTGATGTTACTACAGAAAACAGCTTATTAGTTAAAAAAAAATTAACGAGAGAAAAAGATTTCACCAATTTTTCTCCATAAATGTACTTCTAGTATAAAAAGAAACAAAAACTACACCATCCAAACCAATAACAAGTCCCGAGTTCAAACGTGGGTTGAAGACATAATATTTTTGGGATCGACGACATTGTTGGGAATCAAAAATTGTTGTGCAAGCTATTATATAAAATTTAGCGGGACAAAATACTACATAGTATTAAGTATTAGTACTAGGATTAAATAGAAAACGATTCTTTTGTCGCGTTTCAATGAAGCAAATTTGATACAATTAACAGACCCAGTTCTTTACTATTTCTCCAGCTCTTGGTTTGCTTGCGGGCACTCTAGTCCAGGATGTTCCCGTTTATCGCCAATTCTGCAAGAGATTTCAGTGGGCAGTAACGACAGGATTCTTGTCTGCATAACAGACACGCGAACGGGTATTCAGAATCAATTCTCCATTGTTCGCTGAAAAGACTTATATTTCACGGCGCATTCGGAATTTTCCGCCCAGATTTCAGGCACTTGAAAAAACTTAAACCCGCCTTACGACCTGCTCACTGGTAAAGAAAGACATCACATCCAACGACAATAAGAAAGTTCATGCAGTAGCAAAAATTGATGTAGGTGTAGCCAGCGAGTTGCGAAAACGCCAGTGGGAACGCGAATACATTAACCGACGAATTTCGCGTTTTTCCGGGTGGCCGGGATCAATGGGCTCGTTTTAATTGTTGGCGAATTGCGTAAGAACGACGTAGTTAAACAATTTGTGCAGTAAAAATATTTAATTAAATAATGTGGGCGGTGTCGACATGTTACACAAGCCTAAGCGGCGATGTAAAAGCTCGAAGAGTGACACCCGGTTTCCGGTTGATCTTGTTTAATTTGGAGCAGTGCAAAAATTAATCCATCGCCAATTAATTGGGCGATTGTTCACGATGTTCGTGCAGGCGGTTGATTGATAGAAAGGACACTTGCTGAACCGTGAAACGAAAGGAATACGCGTCGTAAATTCCATCTTTTATGTTTTGTCCATACGCGAGTTTCGCGAAATCCAATACTTCTGTCACGCTCATGCAGATCCAACAGTTATGTGCAATTTACTCATCGATTCAATTGAGAAAATGATCGATGCGTGTTGACTTTCAGCGACAAAGCCAGCTACAAATATGGCGATAACAAAGTGTTAATATTACCAATATATTACGATTATTGCCGATAAATTAGTCGACTGCTCGTTGCAGATAAGAGAGCCACGTCCTATATTCGACTCCCTGGTGATCACCAAGCACGGCTTCGTATTCGATAACATGTGCTTAAATGCTAATATTGCCGAGATTTCTACGCAAAATAAATAGCCCGACCACTTCCTAAAGTACCAGAAGTTTCTATTTCTATTTATGCTACAATCGACGCATTCTCGCTTGATTTACGGGCGTTTACGCAAAAATTTCGTGGTATTCCCGTATAATGTACGCGATATTTGAGGAATTTGTGAATGTTAAAGGGAGCTTAGCTGAAATATTCCTTCCGCACCTGCTTCTTTGTCCTCCTGCTGACCACCAGATTACCGCGATATCGACGCATAGATTTCCTGAAAAAGGCTCCACTGAAGCGAATAAATGTACCGCAAAGTCGTTTAGATAACCTTCGCGACATCAGGATATTTAACCGACTATTTAGTCATGGAATAAGTGATTCGATTGATAAACTTTAGTTTTTTTTGAAAGATACAAATTGCCATCTAGTTTAGTGTTAAATATGGCTAAATGTCAAATAAGCTTAATTGGATGAATTTATTTCTACTCTCAGGTGTGATAACTTCTTAATGGGGCATGAACAGTTTATCGGTGAAATCAACCGCCAAACGTGGATGGCTTCTATTATGCACAACGGCTATATAAGCAGAAAATGAATAGACGACCAAAACTAGTTGCGAAAGTAGTTAAATTGCAAATGAACCTGCAAATTATTAGCGAATCCCCGACACAGCCAAAAATCTCTTGTTCGGTGAAATCATCAGCAATTTTCTAGCTGTTTGATGTCCGTGTCCGTTTTCAGATAGTTACGTGATTTTCGTTAATAAGCAAAGGTATTCGTAAAAAATTAATTTATAAATTACGCAATGATTTCATGAAAACCACCAAATACTTTCATACCTATAATTTGGTTTTCGTAAATTGTTGGCTACTTCCAGAATCTTATTTCGATAAATACATAGTAGTTAAAACGGTCTTCCTAATTTTATATTAGTTTCAACATAGAATCTTAGTTTAGATTAAACAAGCGAAAAAGATACCGCTAAAGTAATAATTAATAACAAATACTGTAGGCGAACGCCATGTTATGTCTATTACCACCGTTGAATAAAATAGAAAAATATTTCCAAAAAGTAAACGAGAACTTACAAAATATACCTAAGTATACAGGGTGTAAGCAAAATAAGTGCATTAATTTTAACTGGTAATAACGCTTTAAGACCAACAACTTTTCCTAATATATTTTTTTTAAAAACGTTTTAGTTTTTGTGTTAAAATTATTTTAGAATCTTACACAATTTTCTTACACGCCACTGGAAGCAACGTTACTTAGTCAACAAGAACCTTATAAATTAATTGTATTATTATTCTTCTTTGTTGGAGAATTTCATAAGAGGCTCGTCAAAATGCTTTTAAAAAATTCGATTTTGAAAAAATGGTAGATACATAGAAAAAAATTTTGTCTTGATGAGTTCTACCACTGGTTAAAATTAATGTACTTATTTCGCTTACACCCTGTATAGTAATAATTTATTGAGGAGCATTGAGAAAATCGCAGGTGCGACCAAAGAGGATAATAATTTAAAGAAATACGTAGATGTGATAAAAGTGGTCAAATTAGAATTATTTAAATAACAACTGTTTAATTTCTTGATATTTTTCACCACGTTTCATACTAATCTAAACAAATATTGATGTAAAAAAAAAATTTCTATTTATTTTTGTAATTACTAAATTTGATCCAATCAACCACATGTCCATAAATGTTTATCTTAGGCGTTGCCAACGACGAGGTAAATAGGTGTTGACTCTCCCAGACTTGATAACATCTTTATAAGTTCAACGGATGATATGAAAAAAATAGAACCATATCAGATTGAAAACATTTTATTACTTAATTTTGGTAAACGTTAATTTTTTGCCATTTTTTTTCTATTCCTTATGTGGCCTGAACCGGTCTAGTAGAACGTTATGTTGATATTCAACTTTCGGTCTTTGGGAATCTCGAGAAGAGGGATAATTTTCTTAGGTAGATTTGAGAACTCGAAGTCAAGAAACTGTACAGGTAGTACCTGTCTTATGTTATGAAACCAAAATTAAGTTGTATGTGCTAAAATTAGTAGCCCAATGACTGACGAAAAAAAGGGTAGTGACGGTAAGCTAACCAAACATATTCCTGCATAAACTTTTACAGCACTATCATTGATCAATCATCCGCCGGATACTGTACCTAAAGCATAAAAATAAGCAATAAATTCTACAATATATCAAGTAAGTTAGTAAATACCTGTAATTCCTACAATAGGTACTCAGTCTGGTATAAGCCATCACTAGATCTAAAATCTATCAATATAGTAAAATCAGTCTTAAATCAGTTCTTAAATTGACACTATTAGGTCCAATTTTTAATCATATTGCTCTGGACAGTTTGTCAAATGCATTCTTGATTTTGTGGCTTTATTGATGATATTTAGTTTTGTGTGAACAGGTGCTGTACGTACTTAAGTAGCAATAAATAAGAAATTATCTAATCCAATGGGTTCTGGAAAAAATGAGTCGTATCTGAGCGTTCGGCGGACGGTTTTCTTCTCTACCCCCCTTTACCACGTCAACAATTTGCAATTTTTGCGCTAACTCAATTTCAGCATTGTTAATTTTTATTTTCGGCTCTTTGCATATTTATTCCCTATTTACAGTAACAGAAATTGACAAAGAGTGTGTTTACTGATCAACATAAAACTTTTACGATTTTTGAGACCGGCCCTGGCACCCGACACGGTCGTCATTCGATAATGTTGTTACGTATTAATTCCGAAAAAAATGTAAATACTTTTTGTATTTTAGCGATAAAGATTTACGCTGATAAAATTACTTAGTTCGATCGCGGCGCTAGCACAGCGTATTGCAAATCAAGAATTATTATTACGTACTTGTGACCCAGCGTACCACAAATTCTAACCTAACGAACAATTTTTTGAAGATAAAATGTGCCAAAGTCAAGTTCAGTGAGAAATTTAATTAAAAAAGCTTTACTATCAATATCAGGTTTTTTAAATTTGTCGCTTATTTTGCCATCCAATGTGGACTTTATCAACAGAACAAGTCAATAAATTTTTAAGAAACCTTCCAACACACGAGGTATGTAACTGTTTCAATGCTAACACCACATATTGCAAAGTTTCTCCTCTTATTTTTCTATAAAATTTTATATTTTTTTCTCGAGCATTTCCCGAAATAATTTATATTGTTGAACGTCGGACGCTCGTGTTATCAATTTTTTGGTGTTGCTATTCTTAAACAGATCGCTGATAACGTAAATTGTTTTCTCCCAGAACAACCAAACTCATGCTGGTCCAGGATAACAACATATCTTGTTGCTTGCCATCAACTTCAATCCTTAATTCAAATTTTCGTTCTTGGGACATTATTATCTAGTTATTAATTTTTTTACTGTAAAGTCTAGGTTATGGACATTGTGACCGCTAGGAACTAATTTGTCAAATTTAGTTTACTATCATAAAACCAACTCCATCGTTTTGTCAAAATCAAATTCATATTTGTTTTAATTCCATAATTTTGTTTTTTTTCCGATTTCAAATTTTTCTAGCAGAAAAGTTTTTCAGAATTATTAAAAATTGGTGATACCTCATAACCATTTGTGTGCTTCGATTCAATATACGTATTCTTTAATTCCTTTTTGTGAACCCAGAGCTAAGGTAATTTATTGAAAATGTAATATTACGTATGTGCGTCTGAAACAATTCTTTGTTCACCTTTTTGTCCAAAAATGAGCAAACTCTGCAGTACTTGGTTAAGAATAATCTAAGTGTTGCCGCTTCAGAAAAAATGATCGTCTTGCCCAATTCATCGTTGGTAATGACCAGATCAGATAAATTTCATATTGCGCAAGTTAAAAGTGCGCATCAGTATTAGTAAGTAGTTATCGAGTATTAAACGCCTCTAGGGGGGAAAGCTCTCGGGTTACTAAATAATTGATGTAAAATGTAGATTACTCAAATCGGTACTCATATTTTAGTTAAAGGAGAATGAATCTTAAAAAGCAGAAAGATTTATGATTTTTAACAAGTATTGCGCACCTGCCGAATTGAATAATCAGTTGCTCTCATCTCAGTAAATCTCAACGTGACGGATAAAAACGCTTTAAGGTCCGTGTAACGGGTGAAAAAACTACAGTCACGTGCCGAAGATCCAGCAATGTCCATGACGAATTGGGGCTTAGAAGACTAAAAATACATGTGAATTTCAAACAACTTTTACAAATAAAATGCCGCTAATGACTTTGGATTACAAATTTCATTCGATTTATTAATGCTCGCTGATTAATCGCGCGCCAGAGCCACTCGTCATTACTTAACACTTAAACAAAAATTGTATAATTTGCGATTCAGCCGTGGATCAATTCAAGAAGAGATGATTTAGCACTAGCGAGATTAACCAATAAGGAACCGCGATTCAGCTGCAAGCGACTATTAATTATTCGGTAATTACTCGACACACAATAGCTAGCAAAATGGCGATATTATGGTGTAGTAAAGATGTAAAAAACGCGTAATTTACCTTCTAATACCGACATAAATTAAAATGTAGAATTAATGTGACTCAGGAAATTGTGAATCGAGCTCCAACGGTGCTTAAGGTTTTGTACGTGCGTCTCGAATAGTGCTAAACAATGACCGATTGTGCGTGTTAATCATTAAAAATAAATTAGTTGTTTTTCGGCTTTATCGAGTGCGGCTTTGGCCGCTTTATAAGCCTATTGAGAGTCCCTTTCTATGTTGAAAGTGTGACGAGCAAATATTGTTGATGGACCACCGATGCAAATATTTTGTCGTGTTCACAACGGTACAGCAGCCGTTCTGACATTCTAATCATCTCAGTGCTGATAGATTTATTAACGCCAACTTGCTCATAATGGCTGGATTTTTACGGCACACACGATTTCTCATGATGATAAGTGCATGTGTTTGTTGGTCGGGACGTTGCGTGACTACATTAAAATCGGGGAGGCGAACAAGAGATTAATGTATTGGCTTTAATATACAGGCCGATCACGAAAACAAAATGTTACTTATAGCTACTTCAATTGCAGTGAGACATTAAAAGCAGTATAATCATGTTGCATTAATCCCACACAAAACACAAACTCAACTTTACTACGTCAATGATATATGCATTATCTTTAGTATTCCTCTCTTTGTCCAAACAATAAATAAGTACTTTAGATTTTATGTCACGTTAAGAGTTTTTGGAAAAGATTATGAATGCAGATTTAGACCCATTTTAAGAGATGTCTTTTAAAATTGTAGGCATCCTTGAACGATCTCACATTATTCCTATTAAGAAACTTTAGGCGTTCTGTTTGTTGTATCAACATGAACAGAACACATATCTTTACTACTTCTTTCAAGGTTTTCTTTTCTATACCTTTTTCTTAATTTTTTATAGATGCCTACCTACACTTTAATTATTTTAAAAATTATTTTTTTCTCAATCGCTGGAAAAGCAGACATCATTCTAATAGTCACTATGACTTACAATTTGAGAACATAATGCTTTGTGTGAAAAATGATAGAGAAGTAAATTTTATTAGCACACAGTGTACCTAATCCCGATTGTCCGGAACACCGCGTTATCCTAAATGATAAAAGATATTAATTTTCGTCGTTTTAACCAAAAAAGTTGGATGATGCCGCCGGTTTAACCGGAATTTTGCAAATGCTCAAAGCCGTAGGAATCCATTTTTAGCTTTCCTATCATCTACAACACTTACAACAGGGTCTTCCTGGGAGTATATCCGGCAATAGAAAGAGTAAAAATTTGAAATTTGACAGAAACTTGGCTTCTGTTAACCTATTGCAAAATTTACGTGCTTTCGTTAAATTATTAAATTATTTCCGATATCCCAAGTAATTTGTTTATTCCAGAACCCCTCCTGTGAAAATCCCATTACTAAAGAGCTAAACCCATCTCTGATTATGATTTTTTTTCTAAGACCGTTCTGTAATGACAATGAACTTAAAAAAGTTATCTGATCTAGAAATAAAACATTCATTATCAATTTCATCGCCCTATTACAAATTTTGTGGCTGTCAATTGCCTAACCATATAATAAATACTCAGGTGATAATTTTCGGCCGAAAGTTTGTATCCGTTACGGACCGCCGATCATCGCCGGCTTAGAGGTACCGTTTCCGATCATCATCTACATTGTTCCTCACCAAAAAGAGATCATTACTTCAGATATAGGTCAAGTAAAATAGCGCCGCGCAAGATTGAATCTTTCAGGAGAGTTTTAAACTCGTTAAAATTTATCTTCACAATGACACCTCTAAATGGCCGTGGTTAAGAAATACTGGTTTCTGCAATTAACCGCAGCGGAAACGCCGGCATAATTGAGTTTTTGGCTTTCCGTGCGGTTAGTTGCAGGAGGGTTGGTCGCCTGACCGCGAGTCGGGGTCTCCGCTGCCGCAGCGTCCCGGCCGCTCGTATCGCGTTGATACCCGAAGAAATCTCAAGAAGACGCATAAACATCTTGGCTCGCCACCTGAGTCCGAAGTGGGGACCATCGCCAAGTGGGGAACTGGAGGGGACCAAATGTAGGTCTGTGGGTCCCCTTGGAGGTGGGTGGTATTCAGTCTGTTCGTGCACTTTACCGCTAGCGTGCAGAACCGAAGGACTTCCGCTTGGGGAAGGTCGCACACCGTTACCACCCCCCAAAGCTTTGTCGTCCCTCACAAACTTTTTTTTTTTTAATTTCAAGTGCCGCCACGACTTTAGTTCAACAGCTTGTGCGCCGCTGACCAAGTGTATCGCTTTGAGTGCCCGAAAAACTCGTTGTCCAAGTACGGTTGGTCTTAATTGCTTGAAAAAGAGCAAGTAGTTTAATTTTCGTTGTAAAGTCGAGTAATTGGATGGGTTCTTTGTCAGGAGAAGCGCAACGTGTTTGGGATTTCAGCGGTGTTTCGCACGTTTGACCTTCGAGCTTATTCCGGTTTGTGGACTTATGCAAATAAGCGAGACAAGAAGTGACTACCAAGTTCGCCTCAACCGATCATGCTTGTAGATTTTTCGACGCGTTTGATGAAATAAAAGTGATAAAACCACAATTACCCCGTTAAAGGAACCGATAAACGGCCCCGGTTTGCTCACCCATAAGAATGTTAACTAAAGTAAACTGTTGTGTTAAAAAATAAAAGTGAAGTATCTGCAAACAGTTGACGGAAGCCAGGAGATCTCTGTCAATATTGACGGGACTGTGACAGACGTCCATTTGATCTGTCGACTTCCTTAGTTGTGTGTTCGCCCATTGATTGGTGTGTGTAACATTTAACGTTCAAAGGATATTCAGTTTCTTCTGCACCATAACCTCAATTGGAATCAAGAATTATTAGTGAAACTCTATGTTTGTTAAATTTGGATTTCCTCTCCGAGTAAGTAGAATATTTAACGGAATCTTTAAAGGAATTACGTAATTGTTCATTGGCCGCAATTAATCATCTCAAAATCATCAACGGCGATCTTCCGAGAATCTCGTTAATGTCAACCGCTAAGCTTAAGGAATTTGCCGGTTTTGCTAATAACTTATTTGCATAAAGTAGCTTCCCTGCCGCAGAAATCCCCGACCTAGTCACCAACATCCAGGACTACCACAATACAACATTAATTAGAATCAAAGCGAGACTAACTAATTGTTTATGTGATAGATAATAAGCAGTTGGGTGAATCTGGCTCAAATAAAAGTACATTAAACTAACATAATTAATTATTATTTCCAGTACGAAATTATGACTTATATGCGGCGTGAAGTTAGTCATTGTTAAATTTGAGAGTCGTCGACCTGGAAATTTTCTAATTTGATTTTATCTTCACATCTGAGATGTTTATTCTTAAATTAAACCGACTTGGTCGCCTTCAGACAGCAGCATTAGTCAATCAAAAAACTCGTTTGTTTGATTGATATTTGTCGAAATAATTATTTACATTAGCATGCGACATTGATTAATGGCGTCGGTTTGCGATTCCCTCGACTTCAGCATTTCTAAGACCGAACCCTTAATTGAAAACGAAGTTTTCATAAATTATTTAAATCCTTGCATTGCCGGCATGGAGTTTTCACCGCTTCGAGCCGCTAATGACGTCCGGTTTTAATTTCGACGGCTAGTGTTGTAAAAACATGTTTTGACTCCCATAATTCTCGAAGATCGGCCATTGTAAAAAGCATTGCCTGGCAAAAATGCTGACGATGAAAGATCAGCGACGCGTGGCCGGCATATTTAATTTTATCCGTATTACATAAATTCGCTGACACGCCGACCAAAGAATTGAAATTAATAATTTCGGTTTCGGACGCTTCTTGTGGTTCTTGAGGTGAATAGCCCGATTCTCCTCAAAAACATAAATCGATGAGCCGTGGGCGTAATTGCTGGCGAAATTTTGTGAATTCGATGACGTTGGCGCAAACTTTAGTATGTAATAATTCACCAGTTAATTAGAGATTGTCCGCTGTTTTCTAATATTCAAATGCTTGCAAAAGTATCTATAAAATAAAGTTATGGCTAGTCTGTTTCGGATCGGAACCTAATGGAGAATTATGCGAAATTTCGAAATTTATGTTAAAAATATTTATCTACTTAATTTTAATTCGTATCAAATTAATTGGACAACTTCTTCTAATAACGCTTCTTAAGTTATATTCTTTGTGATATAACGCATCATCACCAATGGCTCCTTCAGCAGGTGATTTATGACATATGAAAATATTTGAAAAGCTTTCTTTTACTCTTCGCAAGTTTTACGAGTTGTGTCTGCATGCCTTGAGTAGAGATTGCATTAACTACCGGTCGATGGACAGATACAATGCCAAAGTAATTAATAACGTTTTGCTAAAACCTATCTCTAATGTTCTTCTCGATAAATGATCTTTTTATTCGGAATCATAAACCTGGAGATAAATTATGGTGAATCAGCTTCTTGATTTTATGTAAAACTAGAATCTTACTAACCTTCTTTGATACTTTGATACGAGCCTATAAAATTGCTCTTATCATTTCTAATTGTTGCGGTTTAAATTATTTTGAAAGCGAAGAGTTTAAAATTAACAAAAAGAGAATATAAGGGTAGTCGAGAGTTTTTTTTATCAAATTACACATCGATTTAATATAAAAATGAAATATTTTTACAGAGTGAGTCAGCTAAAGTGAATCAACTGAAATATCTTCTTAATGCATGTCACAACTACTTGCCCTAATAACATATTTATGTAGGTTTAGCGGTTACACTTCTTCTTGAAAATATTGTTGTCATTTCATTAGCAGCATCAGTCAAATGAATACTACTTTGCACAATCAACAAATAAAGTGTCTAATTCTTCGTTAATTAAAATTGTTAAAATTTTACCGCCATACCTTAAAGAAGTAGTATGCTAAAAATTATTTGAAATAATGTCATCTTCTCCATTATTGGTACCGATTTAATTTATTGATTCAAAATAAGCATCGTAAAGCTACTTTATTTATGGTTTAGCTTCATCTGCTTAAAAACACTTTGAAGCGGGTATCTTTCCTCACTTCAATTGAAATGTATTTTAGATTTCACGCTGACAAATTGCATATTCATTTCTCTCGTAAATAAGCATCTTACTTCCAACTAGAGTTCAAATATTTAACATAACTTCTTAGAAACCTGCTTCTCGGGCTTGCAATGTAGGTTTTTCAATAACAGTTCTGCTATTGAAACATAAGCGCATATTTGGGTTGGACTTCTTATGCAAATTGTATCAGAAGATCCACCGAAATTAAATAATTGCTTTGACCATTGCCTTAAATTAAATTTCTTGCTATATTTTGTATTATTTCTGATAACGTTTTTTTGTATATGTATAGACCACCTTCTTCCTTCTCTTATTTTCTATATGACCTAGAACCCATAGGAGACCAAGATGTACCAAAATACTTATCAAATTAATAATTATGTGTTATGTTAATTCTTGCGATACCTATGTATTTACGATGTGTTAAAAATTAATTTTAACGGCTTCAGCCATCTTTAAATATTTTTGTTTATGCTGTTGTAGCACTAGCACTAAGTACCTACTTGAAGTGTAAAGGTGAGACAAGAGAAAAGCTGGTAAATATAAAAATATAATTGGCATTGTTTTACGTAACCTTTGCCGGCGACTGAAAATTGGGTGTTTGTTGAGAAACAATAAAGCCATCGAAGCGAGGAATGCCGTAAAGTTTACAGCCTTTTAAGAAAATAGTTGGAATGCTATCTCTGAAGAACCAAGATAATCCGCTATCTTCAATCTCCCAGGTCCAACGTGACAGGTGTGCTATTTTCCCCGATTTTTTTTCAATTTTATTAGCTACACAGTCGGTTACTTTGACACCAATTTGTCTTTATGAACTTGGCTAAAACACGCTTGATTTATGAAAACTGTAAATAAGTGTCTCCGACAGATAAGAGGCTTAACGCTGTTTTACCATGCTGGGTTTATTATCCGAATGGACCGGCGAAAATGCTGAGAATTCAATAAATAATAATGAGGAAAAAAACGCCATTTATTAGCTTCAAAAACGTAGAGTGGAGAGTTGTAAAGAATCCAAGCACAATTTCCTCGTTAGTTTCGAAGGTTAATGGAGATATTGAAGACAAGTTGACTCACTCTTATCTGCCAATTAATGCGCTACGCCCATCTTTTTTCTAATTCCCATAAAATTTCTCGACGTAGGCAGTGGAGCATTGTATTGCTACCCAAAAGGTTCATCTGCTAATCACTGCAACCTATTGGGGACAACTAACTGAAGAGGCTAAACTGACCACTGTTGGCTTATAAACCATGTTACAGTGATCAAATTTGATTTAATCCGTGGCAGAACGGTGTCCAATTAGTTTCGAATTCCCATCTGCACAGTTCCGGAGTCACAAATAAAATTAGCAACATGAGTCTGATCACCCGGCATCATGTTGATTTATTGCGTACCCGTACTTGGTGCCAAAAGCCATCATTTTGAAACAATCGAGCCTCAAAGCCATGTTTAAGTTAACTACTCACTGCCACAGGAGGTGTCCTGGCCCGGTAAGTATCCAGTGGAGAGATTTGCATAATAGTAAAAGCGATTATAACAACTTCCTTTGAATAGTGCCTTTGAGGCTAGAGCGGAACATCAACAAAAGCTAGTTACGAAGCCATTTATTTTTTGCCCGCCATTATTAGATTATCTGGATAATTGCTTAGAAAATCGTTAAAGCCGACCAGTAGCTAGTCTGCTAGTCTTTGTGATAAAAATTACCTTTAAACACGCCCTGGAAGAGCGAAGCGTGTGCTTTCTTGTATTCGCGTTCCCAAGAAAGTGGAATAATCCCCAAATTTGGTGGGTGTAAGATTAATGGATGGTGTTGCAACAGTTGTTTTTGACAAGTGTCATTAAATCTGCTGCAAACGTTTGATAGGCTGGTGGTTGGGAAATTATCGTTTACGCAAAACTTTTAATAAGGTGATAAAATTGTTAAATATAGCTTATCGCAAATGTTAATGTATGGGAATCAACAATTACGAAGCAATTAGCCATAGAATTTTTCCGACTTTTAAAAGGTGTGGTTTAATTACCGCAAATTTGATTTTTGCATAAAATATAAAAAATGACACATTCGCGGAATAATGTTTATTTTACGAAATCAATTACAAAACCATAAAGAAGCTCATAATTGTCTAAACAAAGAAAAAATCGGATAGAATTTTTTTTAGAATTTAGAAAATTGACAGCCACTATCTAGAATTTGACATAATAATAAGTTCAAAAGATAATTTCCACATCTTTAATGACTGAACGAGACACAACAAAATTCATAATATTTCATAAACTTTTCAGGAAAATCGTAGCGACATCTTTCGTAATGCATAAAAAACTAGTGACAAATATAATAGAAGCATACAAAGTAAATATAAATATGATAGAAAAGAAGATAGCACAGTCAAGCCACGTCGTCAATGTTCAGTTTTTTGGAGAAAATCTCTTCTGACTCGAGCGTCATCGAAGCGCCAGCAGGAGCCATTCGGTTATTTTCGTAAATTATCGACCAGTGCGCCCACAGGACCGTAACTTCAAGAACCCGAAATGCTAACATTATTGCTTAATATTTGTCCACTTCTTAGACGTACCTCATATTAACTTCGCAGCTCAAGAGCTAAAAATTGAAACAAAGGCAAGTCTTCCAAGTCTTCACTATAATAATTGCTTTCGCTTTCCTGGATATAGTTGTCGTGCTTCTGACAGGAGAATGTCGCCTCGATTACTTACCGTTACCCAAGTAGAAGAGTTTGGTGGTCAACATCTTATAATTTGAGTTGTGTGATTCTAAAAATTCTATAAACAGAAATCATGTGTTATGGCAGCCTCCGGCCAGCAATCATTGAAATTGGTGATAATGCGAGCTTTCAATTAAGTCGAACACCGTATAATTTTTTCAGTGATTTCACACGACCGAGTTGATAACCATGCAAATTTTTAAGCACCAAAGCCAATATGTAATTTGGCTGAAGACATCGAAAGATTTCGATCTGGTAAAAAGCACGATTTCGGTTGGTTACCCAAAAACAAGCTTCGCAAACAATGAACAATGCTAAAGCGATTCCGTTGACCTACCTATTGCCTATTTTCCGGATACCAAAATCCGGAATGTTTTAATGGCTCGAATATCTAAAATGGCTGAAGCGGTTCGGTTTGTTAACATTTGTCCGCTACAACCTGTCGGTTAATCGCCGGATCAAACCCAGCGTTGACATTTCGGCCCGTTCTTGTTGCAGGAAACTGTTTTCGTTTGACATTTCGTTAAAGTTATGATTGCTCAACCTCAAACTAGACCGACCTGACCCATTGTTTCAGCGATGAGAAGACACAAAAAAAAGTAATCATGCGATCTCGTGTAGGAAATTTCGGAACGTTTTCACCCAATAAGGCGAGCAATCTTGACCATTTCGCGCGCGTTTCGAAGATCGCGCTAAAAACTCTTCGGCTGTTGTCAACTTGACTTTCTTGGATTTATCGGCCAGTAGATAAGTTTGTTGGGAGTCCGTGACGTGACTATTGAATTGCACAATTAGCGGCTGATTGCTCTAGTTGAACAGGTAGCTAACTTACCGACGAGGGTTACCGACCCCGCGTTACGACACTCCAACCGACACACTTGATGCTGTGCGCAACTTAACCTACTTAATCCCGATTACTGGCGATTATTCCAAATTTGCGCCTCGTTAAATCCAACAAAGATTTCGATTTTTTCCGGCCGCCATTTCGATATCGAAAAGAATATTGAACGAAAACGTGATCCAAAAGCGCCATGCTAGCGACGTGATTGATGACGAGATGAAGCTCGAAATGTCGCAAGCGACGCTAATTTGGCGCCTTAATCCATTTTTAATGCTGATTTCTGCGCGGACGATTTGTATTCTTGACTTGCAGGAAACGCTGGCCGCCGGTATTAATTGACCGGCGCTCGTGTGGTAACACAATTAGAAGAACCAGATTTTAGTGCGGGGAGATTTCAAGCATTCCGGTTTTAGAACAGAGCATTTTGTTCATGATATTTCGGGACACTTAAAAATTAAAAAAAAAATGGCAAATTTACAATTTTTAACCAAGTAATCAACAAAATTAACAAAATTATTAGTTACTCCTCCTTGGTGGTTGAAAAAAAGTTGCAACAAAATGCACTATTATTTTGTTGCCACTCATTAGTTAGCAATAATTTATTATGAGCACCAGCAGAGCAGTTCGTACGATGCTAGATTCCAAGCATTTATTATCATTATATTTATGTTCTTTATTATTTTTTATTAAGCCCCTATATTTAAAACTTTGAAAGTGGTTTGGATTTGCAATGTGATGATCCCGGTTTTCAAGTTTCTCTGGGTCACAAAATAAATACCGTTAGATTTTCTCTTTTAAGTAGATGCTATAATTGTCTTGTGGAGTGTTTCAAAGTTTCAAAAATAAATAATAATAAAGCGATGACTGGGGTGGAAATTTAAAACTTTGGAGAGGAATTGAGTAATCCAAATGGCTCATAAGGCTGAAGTAGACAAATTATTTTAAGAAAAGCTTATTATAGTTTATGATCGAAATTATTTAGATGTGGTCTTTACCATACTTTTACTTTTAATTTGATACTCTTAAAATATAGCTATAAATCTTTAAAGTCAACTTGTAAAGCTTTTTGCAAATTAAGCACTAAATCTTTGTTTATTAGTAATTGTTTAATGTCCCTGGGCTGTTGAAATTTATTAAAAAATTACAGGTATAATTACAATACTAACAAAGCAACCTGCTTCAAGTTTTTTTATTGCATCTTTTTCCGCAGATTTCATTTGAATTGTATAATGTATTCAAGTGGGTCTTAATAATTAAAAATGGATAAATAAAGCTTGATACATAAAACAAATAAAAAACTTAAATGCAATAAACTTCTATTTCAACAGATTCAGCAATATCTATAAATTTTTTACTCTAAATTTTATATTTGATGGAATTTTTGCTACTTCAGTAGACCGAAGTGTTCATAGGAGGCAATAAAATGCGTTTTACCACCAGGAAGCTGTGAACCGGGCCAAATTTAGAACTGCTCGTTAATTCAATAAACAATGTCGTGTCAAACAATTTATTGCCATTATATTACCAATTTAATTGCATATAATTTGCTAAAATACAAATAACTGCATGAAATTATTCAAATCAGCTTTCTTGCTACGACCCGATTGCATAAAGCCTCCACTGCAACACGTTCCCTATTGACATTTTAAGGTGGAACACTGTTAATTTTCTGTTTATTAATAATAATCGAGTTCCTATCCGGTTGCGCAACTCCGCACCGCTTCATATGCAAGTGTCAGGATACGGCGGAAAGTCGTATCTCTGCTCGGTTATAAATTATGTTTTGAAAATTAGAGAACGCATGTTAGGCAAGCTACGTTACAGAGGCATAATTGTACAGCTACTGGTTGTGCTGGGGCTATTAATTTTGTATTCCCATTATGTTACCTCACCGGTAAACGCGACTTCAAACCCAGTCACCAGTGTTGGGGATATAAAATTTTTCTCTTAACCCATAAATTCTGACGGTTAACGTTAAAATTTCCAAAACAATTATGTTTTAGCGGGGCGTCCCGACACGTCATCGCGACTTAAAACATGACAACCCATTGGCTGTTAACACTACATTAATCACTAACTTAAATTAATTTGGTCCTGCGCTCTCACGGTGCATTAAAGTCTCCGCGTAGGTGGTACACACACTGAGACAGTTCCGACGAAAACTGGTTCTCTGGTGCCGGGTGCTGGTAGCATCGCGAGTTCAATTGCGGCCGAAAATAATTGCGAAATTTTAATTAACCGTCGGGATAGAAATGCTTCTCTTCTATTCACAAAAGTGTAGCGACATTAAACTAAACGCTATTGTTGAACAACTTTCCCCGGCTTGTTGGACTAATTACAGAACGAGATGAGTACTAAGCGAGAAACCCATCTCGTTATGGAATTAGCCGCGATACAGACGAACAATTAAGTCTTCAGCGATGAGACTTTAATGAATATTTTCACTGTAGCGCCTTGATGCATTTTAGGGATCCATTTCGTGTAATTGCAGCGAACAGGGGGGATTAAACGTTTCAAGAGGAAGAAAAACGAGTAAGTACCGTGGTACTAATTGCAAGCGTCGGGTGCAACAATTTTAGTCTTCGTGCTTTTCTCAGCTAAGAACAATTTTAAATTTTGACCAATCCGTGGCAGGTTTTGTGAAACTTGTTTTTAGGGTTGTCTTGTCGTAATTATTAAATTCCGTTCGTTATCTTAACTGCCTTTTGGTACAGTTGGCAGGTCAGTCAAACATTTAGTGCCTTGCGCTGCGACCTCGTTGCATTTATCAGACTTAATTTCTCTAATTTGCATTTGCTCGCCTGTTTTTTTTTCGCCCATCCGCTGGTTCTTCTTTATGATTACTCATGGATCCATTTATATTGGTGTTAACGTCTATAGTTTATTTGTGGAAGTTAGAGAGTGCAGCGAAAATTATTGCACGTACAAATTTTGTGCCTTGATTCTCACGCCTGCTGATCATTGGAAGATAAGACTTTATTATTGGTTGTCAAGGCAACTTTCTTCAAGTTAGAAATTTATTATTTAACTTAAAATGAGACGTTCAACTTGCTATGACGTTTCTGTGGTATGCGCAGAATGAGTGCATACGCATTTGTGAATATTCATTAAAACATCATTAGTATAAATAATTATGCACACTTGTTACTCGTTTGCGGTTTATTTATCGAATGAGTAAACTGTGGTTTTGTCTAAAATAAATACTTAATTGGAAGAAAAATACAAGCGAAATGTCTGGAACATTTAAAAGTTGATCAGTGATCTAGCTTTTTCATATTTGTTGACATAAGCCTGATGGCACTTTAACTCATTCGTCTCTTATCTTACATTAAGATTTTTGTTAAATTTAATTTTTGCATTTTGGTTTCTTCTGCTTTGTCATTTTGTCTGGATCATAGTCATAGTCGAGGGATTTCCTGATTAGTTTTCTTGTAGATGATCTTTCATTTGCTCGCATACCTACATTGGTTGTATTGTGAAACCTTTTAATGTTGCTGTATTTGTGTCTTGGTTATGATCTGGTGAATATAAATCATAGGGCGTACATTATTAACTTCAATATGCGGTTGTATATATATATATTAGGGTGTTTCAAAAAAATCGAATATTTTGTTTTTTTCAAATGGTCGGCAAATTCTGTCAGAGAATGCTAAAATAAAGACCTCGTCAAAATTTGAGCTCTTAATTTAAAGATTTAGTGGTCGCGGTTCGCAACTTTCTATTTCCCATTTAAATAACATAAGAAATAAATATTTTTAACTTTAGAATTTTATACCTCTGGATTGAATGAACTTATGGCAATAACCAATTCAGATTCTTATAGGAAATTTAATGCTCTACAAAAAAGGTCTCTTATAATTTTTCCATAAATTGAATCCTTCCAGAGTTATTCAAGGTCAAAGTTTAATTTGAACCGATTTTTCGGGTTTTTCAACTTTTATCATTATGTAATAAAAAAATATCACACATTTATATCTGAGACATACGGAAGGTGATAAAAAAAATGAGAACAAATGTTTAACGACAAATTATAAATGATATTCTAAAAGAAAAGGGTAGAAATTAAAAATAATCAATTGTCCAACTGTTATATTAAGGCTTTTTTATTACAATTAGGGTACATCTCTCTGTGCTTTTTTACAACTTGTAATAGATACTGAAAATCTTCTTCATAAAAAAAAAAAAAATTCTAAAGTTAAAAATATTTATTTCTTATGTTATTTAAATGGGAAATAGAAAGTTGCGAACCGCGACCACTAAATCTTTAAATTAAGAGCTCAAATTTTGACGAGGTCTTTATTTTAGCATTCTCTGACAGAATTTGCCGACCATTTGAAAAAAACAAAATATTCGATTTTTTTTGAAACACCCTAATATATATATTTAAACGTTTTATTATATTTGATGTGGTTTTCTATATTCCCCATTAGTTATCGTTGACTTAATAATTTGTGAGCGGATTCAGAGTTTATTCTTTTAAAATAATAATATTTGTAATTTTTCTTAATTAAGCACCTACACGATGTAAATCTCCGGCAGATTGACAAGCTTTTTTCTTTGTGTTGGCACTAGGTGGTAGTTGAGTTTTGTTATACCCAGATTTAGCTTGAATTAATAGAGACAGATGGATAGTTTGGTTACCTAAACAAGTTTTCAAAATCACTGAAACTTTCGAATAGTGCTAATAGCAGATTTTATTTAACTTCCTTGCCAGCTAAATCTTATTAGTTCTCCTCTAGTCAGTTTTATAATTTACCATATGTTTAGTACCACCAAAAAGTACTCTTGTTTGGGACCTTCTTCATTTAGTGAATTATATTTTTTTTAAATCTGTACTGCTACCTGGTATACAACACGCAATCATCTGAGTAGGTATTACAAGGTACTTTTGCAATAAAAACACTGAATTTAGTACTATACGTGGTGATCGAAAAAAGTTCTGACCGTTGTTAATTTTTAAAAATTTACTTTAAATCTTTTCTCTACTCCTCGCTCTATTCCATGAGTTTATCAGGTCGATGCAGTGTAATAGTGTACCTAATTAGTTTAATGGTAAAACCAGTCTACAGCAATCATCTGTAAAAAAAATGTATATGCTCCGACTGGTAATAGATTCTTATGCTATACACTTGTTCCTTCTAAGAATGACATTTTACTTCTCAAAAAAATATTGCAAAACGGTATTTCCCGTACTTTTAAATCTAAGGCGACATTTTAAATCAAATATTGACAAAGATTGAAGTATATTCAATAGTTGAAGGGCGACCAGTTGTAGGTCTTTGACATTTGCACAATTCTCAAATTTGTTTTTGACTCCGCAACTGATTGAGAAATAAGCAGTAGATCGAAGTGACAGGTATTAAAAAAATTGAAAACTTCTTTTTGTGTATACGGACTTTCATAGAAACTAATGAAAATGTTTACAAAATAAAATATATGTATAGCCTCAGAAACAATCAATGTCATGTACAATCAATAATTGTGATTGTAAATATGTATCTATATTAAAACGTTAAATAAGCATCAAAACGAAACGATTCACTAGTAATTTCAAATCTGACATCAAACTATCCACGACCAAATTTCCTAAATTTTGAAATTGTAAATTTTTATTTAAAAAAGTCTAAAGTAAAAAAAATGGCATAAGGAACTCGTTCATAAGGCAATTATGGCACTCGAATTATAAAACTTGTGGCTGCGTCACTCGTTTTTTAAATTTCGACTCGTGCCATAAAATTAATTTTAAGTTGTACTACGTACCTATATCGTTTTTCTTCCTTATAATTGTAAGTCGACTCTTTCCTTTGTATTTCACCTAAGATATTTCTTCCCTCATTGCGCAACCAAGTGTCAAGCTACCCTCACAGTTAATAACGTCTCAATAATTAATTCCCTTAATTCTCAGTCCCTGGGACATTTAAAACGCGTCAACCAAAAACGCATTTACTTGAACCAAACATTGTTCAAGTTAGCTACAACTCTTCTTGAAGACCACCTATTTATTGTTCTGTTTACTAAGCCTCCCTCGTAGTTTCAACGCTTTACGTGACATAAATTTTAATATTTTTTCAATATTCTGAACCGGTAGCCAAACAACGTTTTTACTTCTATTCAAACATTCACGCGGACAAACAAATCATTTGCAGGAAGCTGCTGATCGTAAAGTTATATTTCACTTGTGGATCTTTACTATTGTTTGCGATAGTATTTTCGTCGTATCTTTTTAAACTGGAGCTGTTGGCATTGTTTCATTGTTGAAAACTTCCTAATCTAGGTCGCAGTTCTTTTGGGTGATTTATTGACTTAATTACAATTTTTTCGACTCGGTGCATAAAATCTCGTGGTTGCATCGGCAGGTTGACCATCTACTTTGTACGACGAAGGTTTTACTGGTAGCTTATATTTTAGTGCGTGCTTAAGTTGACAGATAAATTGAATTTAACTGAGTAATTAGACGTCAAAATTGTTATTTCTCTAACTTACTGCAAGAATTTATTGTTCATAAAGAGATGTGTCCGTAATTAGTTGTTTTATCTGGCGTTGTGTAACCCAAAACTACGTTGACATTCCAGTAGGTTAATCCGGCTAGGCGATAATAAAACCGGGAGGTATGCGGGAAATTACCATATAAATCGGCCGATGATTTGAAAATCTGTGATTAAAACATAAAGATGTTTAAAATTTCCGCCGCGCACCCGAATCCGTACATCACGAATATGTAATAAAACAGGGCTAATTACCACGAGTCATTATTAAATTATCGCCGTACCAAAATCTACGGACAATCCTGGTGATTATAACGGTGAATTTGACTTCGGAATATTGTTTTTTTTTTGCGTGATTACCCAGTGATCGCCAGCCGCGGAAACTCTGTTTTACCTGAATTCTCCTGCAAAAAACTCATTTAATCATAGATATTAATAGTCTCGTTTACAGTTAGCCAGTCCGATCTCGCCGATTTGTTATTTTTTTTTCACCATTTCAACCAATTCCACCAAACTCATCTCTTCAATTGCGATGCATTTCTCACAGCATCCGTTGATTTACAGAAAATTAGCATCCATTATGAAATCTTCACTGGAGCGAGTTATGTCGGCCATTCGGCGAGCTGCAAGTTTGTGCTGTGAAATAGCGCGCAATTTAATATCTCTGAAATGCTTAATGGCCCTAATTAATTGCTTCGGCGCCGCTTTATTGCCACATCTTCAAGCGTCTTCTTTATATTAAGCAATTTTATATCGGCAAGACAAAGTGAAAATTGTGACGATGACGACGTAAATAATCTCGATCTCGCTTTTAGTCTTCTTGCGGTAAACCGAAAAGTGTTGCAATTTCTTCCTCGTAAAACGCCAAGATAAGAGCACAAAGTGTTTGCAATAAAAGTCACTTTTTATAATATACGAGGCGCGAAGATTTGCCGAGAGCTTTCCGCAGTTTGTCGCCAACACGAAATAAATTAATTGTGGATTAAGTGAGGTCATCACGAAACGGTCGAACCTCCTTAATCAAGATTCCTGCTTGTTATGACTATTATGAGAAACAATGGAAACGTCTCAGAAACTTGACTATTCGGAAAAGTCCGGGATGGCCAGGTTTCTAAGCTTTAAGTTTAACATTAAAACCGCCACAAAACTGGCCATTGCAAAAGAGATCGTTGCAAGTCTATCAAGAATTTGAACCAAACCGCGTATACAACAGTTGGTTGAATTTCGAAAAACTCGACCCGACCACACCATTTCTGATCGTAAATGTCAGCCTTTAAATATTACCTGTGCAAGTCAATCAATGGCACGAATCTGACCGAAAACAGTTGGTGGGTACAAGAATATTTAAAAGATTTGAGCTGAACCCGGACGTTTATTTATATATTGCGCTCTTTCTCTCATCTACAGGGCGTCATAGGCAGTCCTGCTGAAACTTCAAGTTGATCAGTCACGTACAGTGTACCTTTCCTCTAGGTATGGAGAAAAATTAATTTTGAGCTGCTATGCTAATAATTGGTAAATAAGAAAGATTTGTGTAATTGTATCAAACTCCTTTATTAAGCCAGCATTATTACGAGGTGTAAGTGCATGAATTGGTTGTAACACAAGTTCTAATTTACTAATTTGGAATTTGTCTCATGCGTATCAAGCCTTTTGTGTCTAGTTTTTAGACAATTTCACGGTTACTTTGTCACAAATCAAGGCCACTACCTTGGAGTTTATGAAGAAATAGGAAAAGATGCAATCCTCCGGAAAGCATGAACTAAGAGACTAAAGCATGTGTTGTCAGACCTTTATCAAGTATTAAAACTTTAAACCTTATCAAGCGACATTTATGTATTTATAGTCATTAAACACCGTTGTTAGTATCAACACGATGGAGTACCAGTCTATTATGCTATGCAAGTCAGAAATTGGTAGAATACCAAGTTCCTTGGCAATTGCTTGAAGTAAATCAAATACCTTGGCCTCCTAGTTATCTGACTTGAATCCTTTAGCTTTATTTTTACAGAAATAATTTTTTTCTCAGCCTCGTGAAGCCATCAAGTCGACTTTCTTCAGGAACCTAAAAGCTTTCCCTGTTTTCCTGTTTGACAGCGCGCAAGAATTGAGTTAAAAGACAGGTATTGAGCACCTTTTGGGATGTTACTCGTGATTCTTTCATTGCAACAAAAAAAATATATTAAGTGACTTTTCCAACAAGAGTTCTGAAAATGGAGATTTATTGGAAACTTTGTCATTAAAGATTGTCAATTTAACCGACCTCGAAGTAAAGTTATTTTTTACTTTTGCAACACGCTGTATGTTATCCGACAAATCAGGTCGAGCCGTCGACCGGGGAAATTGAAATCAAAGGAACGGATTGCCGGTTCCAGAGGAATATGCGGGCAGGACCGCACCGCCTGATCCTGAATGTCAGCGTTTAACATTAAAACCGTTGCAAAACAGGCCGTTGCAAGTAAATCAAGAGCGCAAACCAAACCGCGCCTATCTAGTAGGAGTTCCAGAATCCAATGAATCAAACACCCACGTAACAGGCAATTAAAACATTGACACTTCTAGAGCACTACGCGAGTATCCTCCGGGCAACAACAACAAAGCCGGGACCGGAATTACACGCGTTCACGAATATAATAACGACCTTAGACCTTGATACACGGAACTTGGAGCTTTGCTTGACTTAATGCAATCACCGCGCCGCGGTGGCTCGATAGTGTTAAGGGCATTTCACCGCAGTTCAACCTCAATTTCGACCAACAAACAAAAGCTTATGAAAATCTCTCTCGCCACAAAACGAGACACTTGAACTATAAAACGTGATGCCGTTGAATTTTCTATTGAAATTAAAAGTAGTGCACGACAAGCCGGTAACATTCCGAAACTATACGAGAGCCGGCTTGGAGGTTGCGCCATTGCTGCACCCACATAGCTAGAATGCGTTTTTCTTCGCGAAGACACATAGTACTCAACTGTATTGTTGCACTTCCACCAGTAGTACCCACTAACTAGTCATCAACTGGTGTTGTTTATAACTTACCGAAACGAAGAAAGCGCTATGAAACTATTATCCGCGGAAATCTGCCCATAGGTGAACTGGAGTACCCACCTATTAATTATCTGTTTGTTGGTTGCCAGATTCTATGGAATGTAAATTTTTATTGGTACCTGATTCTGCTACTTCGGTTAGTAGAGGTTGGCACATGAATTTAGGCTTGCTGAATAATTCATTGGTTTTTTTCAATTTCTTTTTTTTAATTTTAGCAGTTTTGCTTAACTAAATCTAACTGTTTACCGATGGAAATTATCTCTTTCGTTATCTTTATGAACTGTTAAGTTGAAGTATCACTGTAACCCGCGCTGTCAATTATGCTGGACAAATTGTTTAAATCGACAAGGTCGACAGGGTGAAACTGTAAACTGCGCTAATGCTGCAGCAAAAAAGTGGCAGTTATTTTGATTGCAGAACGCCTAATCCTTTCTCGTGACCAACTCTTCATACTACCAGAGTTTGCTCGTGTAGGAATCCTTATCGGCCTTATCTAATATTTTTTATTAGATAAAGGTGACATTAAAATGTTTCTTAGGTTAAAATTGGATTGTAGGAAAAAAAGGAATTTGAAAATCATATGTTGGTGAAAACATTTTAACATTATTTTAGATAAAACGTAATTTTGTTCAAACAACTCCTACTTTCATTCTCATTACTTCCGTCGTGGCTCAACGATGCTTGAGCATCTTTATCCCATGAAAGAAGATCCCTCATGGCAAATGGCCATCAATTAGCCCTATTGCGTATCAAAGATGTCTGGCCTAACATGGGGTGTTTGCCATTAGAATGTGACCGTCACTTCAAATGTAGACACTACCGGTCACATTCTAATGGCAAACACCCATGTTATGCCAAACATCTTGAATACGTAATAGAGCTGATTATTTGAGAAAACCTTTTGGCGAAAATAATTTTTCTTTGAGATCTGAAACAGTTGAAGTCAGATTGAACTAAATCTGATAAATAAAACGCATGGCACTGTTAGTTAGGAAAAATCCTGCGCTCCCTCGGTCTCATTTTTCTTCTACGAGGGTGGAATGATAAGTGTTGCGAATGAGCAACAATCAAGAAGAACTTTAGAAGAACTTTAATTATCACATTTTATTCCACCATCTACTATTATACAGGGTGAGTTCTTAAGGATGAAGACCGGATGTATCTCAGGTCCTATTTGTTCCACATCAACGGGGAAAAAACTTTATTGCTCACCTATCAAAAATATCTTTACTTCCTAACACTTTTGGGGAGAGGCACAATCAGTAGGACGATAACATAGAATAAACATTTTCTTGAAATTTTCAAATAATAATATAGGTAATAATATAGAAATATAAGTATTTGAATATTAAGCTCTTGTTCACTTTTACATAAGATAGATTCATTAAAAGTTCAAAGACCTCATGGTCAACTGTTGAGCGAAGGATAAAAATAGTCGTATTTTTGTTTTAAAAAGCGTTTAAAAAAAACTTGAGAGTTCTATAAAGCTCTTGAATGTCCTCTATTGTAAACACAGTCAGCAAGTCATTATTCCACTCTTCTTCTAAAATCCGGAATCAAGATTGGGAGATTCTGATCTCGTCAGAGATGAAGTTATAATAAATACTGTAGATTAAAAAGGACGTTTTTCGATACTTCACATGGACAAAAGAATCTCATAAATTATAAGATATACGAAATCAGTTAAAAGAAAGAGATTTATTTTCCTCGAGACTCGGCGTATTTATTTACCTACTATAACATAGTCAAGTTGAAAAGTTTCTGAGCAAAACCACTTGAGCTAGAGCTCTTGTGTACTCTGTTGTTTTGTTTCTTTCGGTATTGGAATTATACATATGGATAATAATTTAAGTATGTAATAAATTTCCTTAGAATAATATCGAGAAAACTAAAATAAAAGAAACGATAATTGATACGATTTATTCATAGTCTTCTTGGTTGCGGCTTTGAACGAGCCGCTATGAGTTTTTTTGTCATAAAGGTTGCAGTTGTTTGTGTATACATCGTGCATGGATTCACGCAGCTATTTGGAGCATTATCAACTGATTTCCTGGTTTCAGAATCTCATTATTTTCAAGATAGTGTTTGTTGCCAGATGAAAATGCAAATGGTCGTTATTCTAGATTTTTCCTTTTTTCCGTCGTTATTGTTTTTCTTTTCTGAATTAAATGACGGAAAACTTTATCAGCTAATAAATGCTGCTGCATTTTTTTAATGAACAAGTTTATCGTCCTTGGCTTTTTTATTGCAATAAAATATCTAAACTTGATCTTCTATTTTTGTCTCATTAATATTGAATATATTTTCAAGATTCTTGAAATATTAAATTTGGTATATAGTTCTAACAAGTCGAATAAGGCTTTGACTTCTTTTATTTTCTTTCTTTCAGTTACAGCTTACTGCAAAAACAAGTTACAGCCTACTGAAGATTTAATTTTTGGTTTCTCATAAAAGTTTCCCATCATTAATAGTGATCTAGCCTTTTCCATTGATTTCTAAATTTTCAGCAAATTAATATGCAAGAAATCTTATAGTAGTTTGAGACTGCTGAGCAACAATTCTTGAATGTCTTTAATAAAAAAAATTAATGTGTTTTTCCCTTGATGCAGGATGTGCGGTGAAGATGAAGAAACTTCTCACCACATCTTATGCAAACTCCCAGGATTGTACTAGCTTCAAAATCACAATGGCAGATTTTTAATGTACTTTTGGACTTTTGCATAGAAACCTTAAGAGTTATTGTTTTTTTTGCAGACTGAGATGGCGCTTAATTTTTCCAAACTGCATTCAGTTACGACTTACATAAAATGTTAAACCTGTTTCAAACAATTTGTCAAATTTCATGTTGATTAAATTTAAAGTACCTAATAATAATAATAATAAAGTTTATTTACGGCATTGCCATTTTCATGAAAAATTAGTGACATTAATAACATTATAACAAATTATAACGAAACTTAAAACTAACCTGGCAGTAAAGTAAATGAAGTTTATTTGCAACTTTACCGACCCACAACAATTTTCTACAATTAATTGCTCTTATTGTCCAAAGATTAATTTTTGTCATAACTTTTGCCTGTCAGTCGTCCTTCAGCAGACGCTGAAAACTGAGAAATTTGTTGTAATCATAAATAATGGCTTTAGATAAGGATACGCACAACCGTTGCGACTAACGGAGAAACTGCAATAATAATAATTTTTCCACGGCCGTAAATTTATCACCGCAGATTGTCATTGTGATAAAAGAAACTATTGTCGCTATTTTACGACCAAACCGAGCCCGCAACTAATTATTTTCGAAAATTCATCCAGATGTTCGTCTCATTCATCAATAATTATCATCCCGTATATTAATGAATGCAACCGTGGTTTTTTAACAAAGCCCACGACTTAGTTTCCTTGCACGGCTAACAGTCATCTAACAAAAAGTTGGATGTAATGAGTGCAGCAGAGATGCATGTTAGATTAACTTAATTAATGCCACACACAGTGCACTGCAGTGGCGGCTGGTCAGGGGAGGCAAGTACGGCCCTGCCGTACCAAAGAATTCAGAGACAGAAAAAAACTGTTTCTTTTTAATTTTTACTTTAAAATTGTAATACATATTTGAAAATTTGAAAAACTCGTGCCGCGGAATGTAGATACAGGATTCGTGGCGGCTCGGAATAATTCGCTTCATTCTCGGAAACGCTACGGCACGGCGATGTTTGGCCGATGCTGAGCGTCAAGAACACGCGTACGTCTTTGACCCAGCTCCGTGTGTTTGAGCAGCACGTATGTCGAAGAATACTCCCCAGAGTCGGCCAGGGCCGAGAGTGCCGGCTTAGGTCACGTGTTTTCCATTTGTTTTAACGATAAAATAACAACAGGATTTTAACTGCATCCAAGTTCACCCGAAATCAAGTCTCCATCAAAGGGAATTTTAAAAGGACATCCCAGAATTCCAGAACTTTTTAACAGTAATGAATTAATGAATTTTCTGAATCAACGATTTTAACAGCTAGGTCCGGCACGGCGTCTTACATTTAAACTTACCGCAACTTCTAGACATTTATTCGATTGGTCATTGAGTTCACCAATGCCTGATTGATATTGAGAAATGACAATCCTGGCAAGAAAACTCTTAGACCTCCCCGTTGGTTCTTGTTGGACAACTTGAATTTTTGGTAATTGTTTACAATGCCCACTATTCGCTTTTTGCGGTGTTTTTTTTGGAAATCATCGTGAAACATCATTATAATGCCATTTTAAGCAATAAAATGTACAAACGACAAATAATTTTATACAATATTTATAGATGTACCTAGATGTGCTAGGGCAAGGAAAATAAGAGTAAAAATAGAAGTGATTTGCACAAAAAAAAGATTTTAATTTTCGTAATGTATACATGGTGAGGAATGCGTTGGTGTAATTAGTTTTTTGAAAATTGAAGAGTAGGTAAAGTAAACAATGACCGAATTTTTTCGCATAATAGAAAATTCAAGTTGACAAACTAGAGAAAAAATAGGGGTATTGTTATTACATATTATTATTATTATTGGCCGCCTCAACTCTGAGGGCCACGGGCCGCCACTGGTGCACTGATTTTGCTGCTGCAGTAAAAAGCGACAGCGGGAATTTTCTTCGCAAACTCAATTCATAAACTCGTCGTGGCACACGTTTACGTAACGCCACTGCGTAAAATGAGCTTTGGCATATGAGAACACGGCGGATTTCTCTTTATTATAACGTTCTGCGTGTGTAATTAAATTTTGGTATAAATTTGCAAAACGGCGACCGGCCGAGGAAACCAGCAATTACTAGCAATAATTTACAATGTGATAATAAGCTGTTTCACTTGTCACTAATTATTTTCCTATCTAGATACGTCTACAACGAGCAGAATTGCATGTGTTAATAAACTTATCTACGCGTGTAATGATTGGTGGTTGTGAGGCAACGAGTGTAGATTTATAACCCTTTCCAAGGAACTAAACTATTAGAGCTTGTCGCAGGATAACGATTCAAGGTTGTGTACTGCACAACTACGGCCATAGGTCAAAATAAAAAATAGTAAAAACCTATATTCAAGAAAGTTGAATTCATTAAGCCGCGGCCATGTAGAAAGCCGGCATCTCAGGTGTCCTATTGAAGCAGGCTACGTATTAAGAGCGCACCATGCAAATTATTCAAATTAAAATTCCTGCGTGTGATTTTCACAGATTATTAAGTAACTGCCGGTTGTGTTGTCGTCTCGAGATCAGCGCTGTTTTGACGTGAACAAGAAGTGAAATTAGAATTTCCCATTGATTTCTAAGCGGCTTTTCCATCTCCGCCTAGTTAATTGCTCGTCATCTCCTCCGACGTTATCTCGAACGACACCCGACGTTTGTATGGTCGACCGTTGTCAACTTTGGCAATTTCTTAATCGATTTTGAGTTTCGGCATGTTAACCCGCCAAGCAATCTGCACTGGCGATGATGACATGTTTATGTTTCGCAAATTGGTCGTAATTGAAACCCCACGTTCCGTGCTTGTAATTTCTGATGTCAACAAAACATATGGCGCATCGCCGATATTCGGTGATAAACCGTCATTACATGCAATAAAGTTGATGCTGGTATCGCCGGTTGCCATCTAGAAAGTGCAATAAGTGATCTTTATTACGTCCGGTCACTCAAGTGTGTTTAATTCAATAAGAATCCCGAAACACGTAATCTACAAATTGAATCGGTTTTCCTTAGATATCGATGGTGATCGGTCGAATCGTAGCAGGATCGGTGTAAAAATGCTGTTGGTGATCTTATCTTGGCTCGACTGTACTGCCGAGATTGCCGCAACGAGATTTGAAAGTATTCGGAATGACAGTGGGTAATTGAGACTATTTTATCGACCGGTCTTTCAAAAATTATTGCTTCGTCCAAGAACAATGTGGCTGGCCAGCCCATCAGCGAACAGACCATCAGAAAGGACAATGTGGCAAGATTTAAAACAGAACAAAACTTTCTTCTCTCGTTTGAACACCATCATAGAAATTAATACAAAAACTGCATTGGGGTTGAGAAATTTATTGCATTGAAATTCCTACATTTTTCAGTTTCCTGATGCAGTTGAGGTTCACTTGATCATCTCGTGCTATTTAGACACCTGTTTTGCCGGTCCGACCACAAAGCTTTCTCCACTATAATCATTTATAAATGTTTTCAAATTTTCAATTTTCGATGTGTTGTTACACTGTTTTATTGGTAGATACTAGGGCATGTTTAGAAATTTGTTAAAAAGAACGAGATCATCTGAGAAAAACTATCGTGAGTTTCCCTCAAAAATTCATGCACAGTTTGGTCCAAATAACATTGTTAACTCGGCAGAACAGTATCTTTTTTCTTTACTTCAAATAACGTCTGCGCCATTTTATTAGTGCAATTTTATACATAATCGATAAGAAGTCATACGGGGACAGTTCTAGATTAAAGAATTATTCAGGTTTTAGAATTTAAATAAAAACAATTATGTATTGCAATTGTTGATATCACAGAAAACTTGTTACTGATTAATGGACGAGAACTCTAGCTTGAGGTCGTTAAACTATAATTTCTATCAATTTCATTACCATTTCAGTCATTAATTTCTTCGCCGTGGAGGAACTCACATTGTTTGAACTTCCAAGCTATGGACACAACTCTTATATTTACGTGATTTTCATTAATTTGAAGATTCTAAGATAAAGCACATATTTCTAGAATCAATTAACTTAATAAGTTCGTATTTTTATATTCCATCTTTGACCACATTCGATAATCTTGAACTTCTAGCTTGCTACTAAGTACAAACTAATTTTTTCATTTATATGTCAAGTCTAATTTCTTCGGTTGATTTCGTAGTCAACTCGATAAATTTTACAATGCGATCCTTTGTTCTTTTCTAATAAAAATTAATGGTTGAAACGAGTATTTGTAACTGTACAATAAGGAGTTTAAGATTTCAACATTTGGTGCTATCCATCTGCTGTCATAATTTCATTGTGACAAGTCATTTTTTAAATTATTTTATACGATTTTATCTGCAGTTTTTTTCTTGTCATCTTCCAAGAAGATTATTTTTTGTCTTGATTTTACCAACTATTCCCTGAAATTATTCCCACCGATATACCCCACAAACGTATTTTTGGAAGTAAGTTTGGATTTCGATAAAACCGATTTTTTCAGATCACTTTCGACGACTCTCAAAAAATCAACGGCACACTCTAATGTTGTTTTTTAAAAAATTACATACTTCAAATTCAAAAATGGAACAATATTGGTCGTAGTTTAATTATTATTAGTGTAGTAGGCTAAATGTCAAAGCATTGATCTAGTGGCAGCTTACTTCTGGTAACGCAAAATCAATCAAAGTTTTTGTCCAGAAAAAATGGTTAAATCACTTTTTCGACAGACACTACTCTAGGCATTATCCAGACCGTTGTACTATTTTTATGGAGGTCGAGAAATGTTTGGCGCGAAGCGATTGATGAAAAAGAAAGTTTTGTAATGCAGCAAAAAATTAAGGCGGACGACCGCCATCCTCATCATTCTTGTGAATCATTGTAGTCGTGGGTAGGTGTAAAATATTTGCATTAGTAACCCTCTTAAGCAATTTCCTGGTGACGACTAACACTATGCTGTATTTGTTTGGCTATAGTACAATGACAATTAGTTTCAGCTTTCATCTACCGATCTCTTCAGATTACATCATTATTGTTAAATATAGGTATATTTCTATTATCTTGAGAACTTCAACTAGAATAAATTAGTAAATAACTGAAAAAAATTAAGACGCGGCTATTATGTTTCAACAACTGAAGACTCAAGAATAAAGTTTATAAACAAACAATTTTAATCGCCAAAAGTTTTGGTGCGCATTGTAGTTGAACAACATTGAAGATTGGAGAACGCGGCATTAGTTGGCGTAAATGACGCGTGTTGGAATAGTTCTTCCTTTTTCAAACACGATTCGAGCTTTAATTACTGAAGAATGCTTCGTTTTCAATGGACTCCAATTTCTTTCGTCGACGCGCAGAGGCGAGCAATAAATGATGATTCCTATCTTTTCTTCGGTCATTGTTTACTTTATCCACTCTTCGATTTTCAAAAAACTAATTACACCAAGGCATTCGTCACCATGTATACATTACGAAAATCAATATCTTTTTTTGTGCAAATTACTTTTATTTTTACTCTTATTTTCCTTGCCCTAGCACATCATTTTTTTTTCTTATTTTTCTATAGATTTTGCATAAAATTATTTTTCATTTGCACAACATTTCATTGCTCAAAATGGCATTAAAGTGATGTTTCACGACGGTTTCCAAAAAAAACGCCGCAAAAAGCGAAAAGTGGACATTGTAAACAATTACCTTTTCTTCTCGTGCTGCTGCCATATCCGTCAAGTCCCAACGGGCAACCGGGTACATTCGCACATCACTCATTCCAAGTCAACTTAAGTCATTTTCATTACGAATTAACCAGAACTAATTAATATAGGTATTGACCAGTCCATGGACCAACAATTGACATAGATCTACTGCAATGCTCAAAAACATTTGTACTTAAAAGTTACAACGACATGATCATGACCGGTGTATGAAGCTGCTTTCACATCTGAGTTCTAAATTAATAAACACGTTTTACACATCTTGTATTTGCTTATTTTTTTAACAAACATACAGTGTAATAGAAATATCATGTCTAATTATCTTTTTGCTATAAAGTATAAAGTTTATGCTTACATGTCTTAGTTACCTTGCATGCCTCAAGCAGTACATAAACAAATTTTAAAGTGTAAGGAGCTGATAGCAATCGGAAAGGCAGTACAAGCCAAATGGTCCAATATTTGCAATTTTAATGAAGCGACAATAATACAAAACATATTCTGTAGGAGTCTTAAAAAATGTAAGTGCAGATCTCAAGATCTCTATTTGAAAAGTTCGGTCTTTGGCATGCGAAAGAGTGTGGATTTTGACAATTTTAGTTTCGTTTATGGAATCGAAAACTTTCCCTAAATGACATCTAATAGCAAGGTGCATGAGTTGTCAAATTTAAATCTTACTTAGGACGTGCATATATCTGTCAAAATAAATTATAGTCAGTTATCATGACAACTTTCTAGTGTTATAAATTTCTTAAAATATCGATTTTAGCTATCTTTAAAACAATTTAAGGATTGTTGTAAAAGTTTGTAGCATCAATTTTTTTGTTGAATTATTTCTAATTTAACTTTCGCAAAACTGCACGCTACTGTTAATTTAAATAGAAATTATTTGGTATAATTGTTTGCTGTTAAGTAAAAATAGGTGACGTTATTTTGTCCTAATGGCTAATTGGGAATAATTATCCAAGCAACTTTTTAATGAAGTTAATTAAATGAAAATAATTTATGTATTGGTTATTGGTGTCTTTTTGGACCCAATCATGTCGTAAACTGTAATTTGCATAGACAATAGAAACTTTATTTATAGCCCATTATGTATTCCGCATTTTCAAATTATAAATTGTGTGCACATTATTTAATTCAAAGCTGGAGCTGCTATTAAAAACTTTCAATTTGATTAAGAAGATTGATGGCCTTTGAGCCAAAAATAATATTGGTCTTAAACTTTCTTTTTAATTAGGGGCGGCAGTTTGGCGATGTTCAATCAAGATTTTAAGACTTCACCTATGAAGCGCATTCTCAGCATTCTCAACCACTGAATGAAGTAATGTAATCAATAGGAGGTAAAATGTCTAAAAATAAACTAATGAAGAAAAACTTTAAACTGCTCAAGGCTGATGAGAAACTACAGGAAGGACTCAAAAGCGGAACCAGTTGCAAGAAGAATCATTACACGAACCAGTATTTCAGCGTTACAGTGACGAATATCTTCAGAATTGGTAAAAATAATACATAACAAGTTTTCCGCTACCTCGCAGTGAGAAGAATTAATTTATTCAATTATAGCCTCTGGCAATATAAATATACTGCTTCTTTCATCTTGCACTTGTAGATTCCCAATATAGAAACATGTATTATTTAATATCTCGTTGCATTACCACCATGTTTTTTTTATTTGTGTTTACTACTAGAGCACTCACATTTGTTATTTACTGAACGTTCCGTAATCAAATTGCTTCGATGCAAAGAAATACTGTTTGTTTGTTTGTTCTACCTACTTTCTGTTCGTATAAAATTTGCATTTGAAACATTTGATTAATATATTACAAAATTAACAGCTAGGGTTAAAGGTAGCATACACTTCTCCTTCACACCAACAGCTTATCAAGGAGAGAAAAATGTCACTTCTCTTCATTTGCAAACTTTAAGAATGTCTGACTGAAATGTGATTGGTCATTTTCTAGTACTACTAGATCCTTTTACTTTACTTGAATACGGTCGTTCATTTCAGTTATAAGCAATTAAGGACCAAGTTAAGGTTTCAGTAAAAGACTGAACTTTTCAAAGTTTAAAGTAAATATTTCTAGAAAAAAATCACTAATTGTAGATTTACATGATATGATACCTAAAGTTTAATTAATGTTAATGTTACGTTATAAAAGATGGATACTTCAAAGGTTCAAAGGTAGTTTTGAATTTATGCCAAAAACGGAATTAGACCTTAATTGCTCGACGTGAATATAGTTTCTTATTTGTGCAATTGCGTTGAGTTGTTTGCATTGAGCTTGTATTTTTTTCGGATTTTCCCACTTACCTGCGAACAGAAATTACCATGTCCCACGACAGCGCACCAGTCTTCGCAATAATTCCGGGCGTATTTGGTAGATCCCAATATTTCTTCTTATTAATTATTGCTGAAAATGCCGCTGACAATTACGCTTGGCACTATTATTGACATCGTGACAATAGATGATTGCAATTTGAAATTGCTTTCGTTATTTGTAATTGGTTCGATTCTTTGAGCTTTCGTTAATTTTTTCTCTTTTTCCAGGCGATGATTCCTTCCTGACTCCCCGTCTCTCTAATGGTGAGTAATTTTTTAATATTGTTGCGTCGAATTTTCGAATTTCACACACTTATCGACATCTGTTGCTAAGTACCTCGCTCTCGGAACTGATGTGTAATTGCGTGATTTGTGGGTACCTTGCAGCGCTCGACCAATAACAAAAATCGTTCTAAGTGCCATGACCATTAAAAGAAATAACGTCGGAGCGTAATGAAAGCATGCACGCCATATTTTGATCAACCCGTACGTCCTGAAAGGCACTTAAAAGATGCTAATCACGCCGAAGAAACCTTAATTAAAGCCAATAAATTACCAGTTCTTATGCATTATCGATTACCAGGCCTGCATATTAATTTTGGATTTTTATCTTCCACACGCACGATTCTCGTAATAGAGTCATTCATAAAAGTTCCGAAATTCGCGTCGACAGCCCAGAAACACCCAACATCCTCCTTGGATTTGCTGACACAGAAAACACAATAATGTCGGATTAATTATGCCGACGTCAAAAGAAAATAAATTTAAACAATTAAAACAATTTAATTATTGTGCGAATCATTCATGAGAATTTGGTTATTTCCTGTAGTCGACGGAACAATGTGCCTCGTTTCGTTTAATCGCGCTTAATGAATATTTATCTTGATAATTGTAGCGTTACACTTTGTCGGGCAAGTTTCACCTGAAAAATGTCGAGGCAGGAACCGGCGAAAAGCCGGTAAATTTCAGCCTTGCATGCACCAGCCAATTTTGTCGTGATGTTCGAGATCTTTGCCTTGGACTACTTTTTTCGTAAATTAAAACGAAGCTACTGGTTAATAGACGGCAATCGTACCAGAAAGTAATTATGTAATCATGCTCATGCATAAACTCGTTTTTTCCAAAATTCAAGTCTGGAACGGTAGCGTCGCCGACTCCGATTTTTGGAAGTAACTTTTTCCAATAACCCGACGACACCGTGTTCCGTCTAATAATTAGCAATCTTTAAGTAGCAATAACACGACATTTATAACCTGTTATTTTGTTAGATTCTATGCTTCAACTAGTTGGTTTGAACTTTTATGGTATTATTACGCGAAAGCTGTGCTCTCGTGTTTAATGAACCATCGTTCTTAGCGGTTCCGGAAAACTCTTTCCCGCCTTTTATTAGCCTTGTATGTATATGGACTAACATATTTCGAAATCCGACCCCTTTCAGTCTTCTATTTCAATATCATATTTGCTTCTTGAACCACCGTCTATTTACCTTTATTATTCTTGTTTTTTTAATTTTTTTAACTGTTCTTCTATTCGTATTGTCCTAATAAAAATTTTCTTTGCAATAACTTCTTCTAATAACCGTCCGACTTATTTCTTTTGTCAGACATAATAGTGACTTTATTTCTTAACCCATCGACGTTGACGCTGCGATTCCGGATGTAATAAAATATCACGTTACGGTTGCTATAATAACTTCTTCAGTCTCTGAACAAGAATTGTTGTCCTTCCTGGTGCAATCTTACAAAAATGTTGGACATTCCTAGCCTGCTGTTTAAAGGTTTTAAAGCCGTTTATGCTTGCAGTTTCTTGACTCTTCCTTGAAGCTTAATTGTTTTGACTACAACAAAGGATCATCATCAATGATTAGTAAAATTTGAACTTCTGACTATCTGAGGCTCCGAACATAATAAACTTTAAGTAATTTTGATAGACGTTGTCTGTTTTATATTCCGTTTAAAGGAATGGTACTTTTCAAATTGGCCTACCTGAAGGTTTGGCTTGTTACTCAACAGAAAAATTTTGAAGAAAAAGAGCTAACAAGACATGATTAACGAGTAACCAGTCCAAAATCGCTGTCGCCGCTGGCAGTGCTACTCGACTTGTGCAAAGTTGGGCGTTATCTCGGCATTATTCACCCACTTCCTGCTAGTTTCGTGGTCCTAGACTCCTGCGTCCGATTTCTTCAAATATTCAATTAAACAATTCGGGATGTTTGCCAACACTTTTAATTAAAAAACCAATTAAAAACAAATTACTCGCACTACAGGCTATCATTAAATATGCGTTAAGTTTTTGTTGTCAATTTTTTCCCAACGTCCGCACTCGTGACAACCGTGCAGGTCTTTAGTAGACAGCGAAATCCTCTCCTCACATCCTCGACTCGCGTTGTTCCATCAATCAAAACGTTAATGGCTTTCGAATTCACCTCCGTGCCTCTATGTTCAGGAGGGTTTGCAGACGATCAATTTCGGCCACCTTTGCGCGATTACAGTGATTGGTTAGGTTATTGCGACACCCTCTACCATTCAGACTTGTCGATGGCCGTAATCACATAAATTATGTTCGGATACCTGTTCGTTTCTATACTTGGAACAGTTAAATTGACACGTGATATTCATAGATATTTACGGTTAATTCAGCCACGTTTAACACGTGTACGCGCGTCTACATCAAAGGATCGGTACCAATTGCTAGCTTGTTAAGGATGATGTATGGCGAAGAATAACGTGCAAAAATCGAGCTCCTGCACCGTCATTGTTGCGACGAGGAAATGGCCTTATTTGCTGTGAATAAATTACAAGAACGGGCGTGTTTGCAGTTTTACGCTCCGTTTCGCGATAAATCCTGCAGCGAGTTAAGAAAAAAACGCCAATTTCCTAGTCCCAAAGCTCAAAGGAAAAAAACGTAATAACGAAAATTTCGACACAAATTAATAGTTAGTTGGGTGTGTTATCTCGGTGCAGTGTCGAATGAGAAGCAAAAACAAATGTGGTGCGAAGAAATTGTTTTTGTCCAAACTGTTATGTAAAATTGTGATACTTAATGTGAAACACACCCATTACGCAAGACTAGGTACTTACTGACTTTTCGAGCGAGTGTTGCTTGGAAATCACCCCGAAAATGCGGCTGGAGATTGCGAAATATTATTGTTAATCTATTTAATTTAGATAACCAAAAGGTCCAGTCATTGGCCTTAATTGATCACTATTGTTCGATAATTGCGGTTATTATGGTCGATGGGCCAATTGGTTTAATTTGATCACACCGAGTCCGCTTTGTCACTTCCTAGGACAACTCAAGTAAATTGTGCATATAATAATTGGGCCGGAGGAATTTCAATTTTTTTTTCTTTGTTCACCACTAAGCAGCCTTCAATATAATACCTACAGGGCCTTTCTACCGCACCGGACCATTAATGGATTAACAATGGATTTCAGAGAATTAATGGTAAATTCCCGTTTCCCATTACAATTTGTTGGAAAAATTTTCTTAGAATCGAGTTACTACACTAAATACTTAGTGTTTTGTAGACCTTTCCGCGGTTAATAGAAAAGGGTTGGTGATTTATACACGGCTACATGGCAGTTCTTTTATAATTAAATTAATTTATTGACAATAACTGATTTACATCCTTTGTACTTTTCAATGCCAGTTTATCAGGCACTAGTGAACCATGATGTATGATTAAATAGTGATAAATAATAATTATTACTGTTGATCAACATCAACTCGAATTAAAACATAATGCTTGTTTACTAAACTATTATATGTATACAGATGAAAATTTATTCAAATAATAAATATCTATTATTTGAATAATAAACTGTGCACTCGTGGCAAGGTAAATTGCCACGAGTGCTTGTCAATAATGCTTGAGTGACCAAAGAAGCCATTTTATACAATCTGGATTTTAAATGTTTCTGTTCAGAATGAATTAAAGCTATTCTAGCACCTACAAACAACTACTTCCTGGCACTCAATTAAAGAATTCCAGATTTAGCCTTTTTCACTAAAAAACTGGAGATAAAATGTTAGAAATTGTATGGCCTTCAAGAACTTCTTGATAGTGACTTCAAATCAAAAAATGAGTTTTCTAGAGTTTTAATGAGAGACATTAATAAATACCAAGATTTAGAAAAATTTTATTTCTCAGATAAATTAACTATCACTTGTGCTAAATCGCGAACTCATTCTTCAGGACATCAAAACTTGAGCAATAACTCTGCAGAAGCGGTTTCAACTGCACATCAACTTAATGTTAAATGCACGGAATTGTTTTCTAATTCGTAATAAAATAGTTTTTTCTATACGGAAACCTCAATATCACAGAAAACATCTTCTTTGAAAAAGTACAATGCAAGTCATTAATCAATTGAAACAAAACTTATGGATGTTTTGGTTCTAAAATAATATAATCATTTAGTTCATCGTTAGTGTCCAGTAAGGGTAACGGTTTTTGAATGACACTGAGTGAATTGGACGCGGGATAAATGATCCTTTAAGTCCTCAAATCGCATTCCGTTAGACTTTTTTTTTATGGGCATCGCAAAACGGTCGTTACGAAAGATATCACACAAATCTCAACCAGCTCAGAAAGGCTACCGATCAAGAATCTCGCGGGATCGATTACAACGCCAAATTTCTATGACTGGTTGAGTCACTATGCGACTGAATGATAGGTTATTCTCATTATTTATTCTTCACCCTTCTTTGAGGCAGGCACCTTTTATTGTACAGAAAACATAGCCCAAATGGGCTATTCTCAATTTTATGTTGGTTAAATAGTTACAGATACGTCTACTGGAACTTTTGCATTTATGTTCATGAGTTGTCATCAGTTCGAATTCAATGGTTCAATTACGTAGATTGTAAAAGTTGTCTTTATTTCTTATTACAACTGTTATTTTCATTATGTATATAGGTATGTCTGTCGTGTTAATTTGCAGTTATTTGCACAATTTATTATTGTTAGACAATAAGGCAATTATCGATAGAAAAACTGGCATTCACTTACATTTTACGTGTCAATCTTGTTTATGAGTCACCAGTAAAGTAAAAATTACTTTGTAGATACATTAACGGTTTAATGATGAATATGAGTTGTTAAGTTGGGATTTGACTCTTGGTCAATTGATTTTGAGAAAAGCTGTAAATACCTGACTATGTGGCCACCGATCCTCTTGTATCTTGTACTTACTTAGAGACTTACTTGGACTGATGAAAGCTGTTTACAAACTACACGTACCTACCCATTACCAGTCAAATTTAGCACATAGGTACATTAAAACTATCTAAACGGAGAAACATTTTCTACCATAAAATTAAAAATCCATTATCATTTAAAAATTGGAGCACGCAACGTCTCAGAAGGAAAATTTTTAATCTCTCAACGTTGGATCTTATGAAAGGGTGAGAAATTTTATTCACTTTGATTTGAGATCTAAGAGTTGTGAAACAACGTTTTTAGCATCATTAGATAATCGCATTTTATCTTATTTACTCTTACCTTTAATATGTAACATATTTTTTTAAATTTTGATGTTATATGTATATTTTGCATAGCATTGCGCTGCAACTTGTACGTTACTTAATTAATAGAAGTCGCTATTGTAAATTAAAAGAGTACGTACGCCAAACATTAGACGTGGGATTTAAGTTCCATCATATCAGTAGACATACCAAAGGTTTGTTGACATTGTTAGAAGAAAATATCATAAACGTTGGGTTTGGCATCGATTCCGATAATAATTATTTCCATCATTATAATTTACCTTTATTTCTCACGTGCAAAATTACTTAGCAGGTCCACTCGAAAGCAGTTTTTGCGAAAGCTCCATCAAATCGTACAATGGCGAATAAATATTTATCAAGTTCTTCAACTCAACGGCGTGTGTCATCATATTCGAAAATCACGTTAAATTTCCGGGTCCATCAATCCCGAGCCTCTGAATAGCTTCCGTTGTCTGCAACCGAAAAAAAAAAAATTCAAAGCTCCTTCACCTCTCTCGCCACGAGTGTCTTTGATAAATAGTCGGAATAAAACAAATTGGCAATCGACCTCCTGCTTGTTTACAACGTTCCCGATTTTTTCGCGATGACCGTTTCTCTCCCGGCTATTTGCTTTAGAGACCTGAACAACAACGATCCGATTGATCCGAACGTATGCTTTGATTACATTCCTGGGTATACACCACTTCTTTTCCTCGATTGGGTGCCGTCAATGAAGATGATTGAGATAGGCCAGAAAAACAATTGCGCGCCTTGTCCATGCCGTCACCTGTCATTACTGTCTGCTTTTATTGATTAACTCGCCCAAAACAAACATATTGTTGGCGGACGGCTGTCTAATCGCCGGAGTCATCCGTGAAATTTCGTAACAAAAACGCAATTAACCACGAGGCTTCATGCGCAAGGGTCAGACGACTTTGTGAAAGAGCCATGCCCGAGCTTTCAGCACCTTCTCCGGCTCCCCGGCCAACCCGAAGAAGAAACTGTTAACGAACGGGACTGCAATCTCCAACTCGCCTTCGACAAGCTTCAAGAGGGTGTTAATTTCGCGCTAAACGTAAAACGATGTTGCCTCCAGTGAAAATAACAACACTCTCGTAATAAACATCCATCTACGTGCAACTTAGCAATGTTGACAAGTCCTGGTGTTGCGATTAGAAAACCTGCGAACTGACGGAGCGTTCCGATTTTCTCGGCCGGTTCTTCTGGGGTGATGTCATCTGGCTGCGATGTCGCTGGATTTTGCTGGAGATCTATCATTTTTCGGCAAATCTCGAACCACCTGTGCTTTCTGCGAAATCCGATAATTAATCGCCGAACCGGCCCGTTAGCTGTTAAATTCCGCCACGATGTGTGAGAACCGAGAAACCGGGAGGGTCAAAGCCGAAAATCCTTCTGCAGAAAGACAAGACTGCGACGGTCCCGGTTCGCGTAAAACGCCTCGTAATTCGTGTTTGTGTGTGTGTCTGTGCTTGCGTTTGCGACACATGAATAGGAGTGCATGACATTTCCGCGAGTGGGCGACCTTCGTCGTTCGCGGACCCCTGGGTGTGCAGGAGATACATCGCGCCGGCCTGACCTATGAGGCAATACAGAGATCCGCACGTACGGCTGGAATGCGATGGGAACACGGCCGGCAAAGAACTACTTCTTCGCCAGCTCCCTTTGACCTTCTTTTATCCGAAGACCACAATGCCGCAACGACAGGGGGTGGAGATGGGGTTTTCTAGTTCCAGCAGGAAAGGCTGCGTTAAATTTTCGTACCACACTAGCCTTTCCTAATAGTTAGTCGTAATACAGTTAAAAGTTTTCATAATCCTGTAAATGCTCGAGTGAATATTTTAGAGAACAGTTACATAAAATATGCTAGTCCAATAGAGTCGATTATCTGTCCGCTTTCTTATTCGTGCGTACTAAACTTCCAATGCTCTACTATTCTTACTAGTTGACATTTGTGTACGCCACAGGAGTTCGTTTCACCCACACCGCACCTAGAACGTAAATTAGGGCGGACTTTAATCTTTACGTAAGCAGGGTGTCAAATTGTGAGACCGACAAGCTTCTGGTGGTCCTAGCGGACAACTACATAACCAAATTTGGGTAATAAACGCTTGTTCACAAAAGGACCGTTTTGATTGAAAAGGATATTATACTGAGGAAACTTTTTTCTTCGAATATCATCACACCGCTGTACCGAAAAACTTTTGTTATAATCGTTGGGTAGACGATTGGGAACTCGAGAGAGTTGAGAGCAGCACTGGGATCCCCGACAAAGCGTTTCGACCGCGTCGCTTCCAAAACGACCAAAAAAAGCGATAGCCTCTCGGAACTCTCTGTTTAACCGATAGAAATGCAAGTCGACTCGGTTGACATTGAAGCTTTTCGGTCGCTTTGGAAGCGACGCGGTCGAAACGCTTTGTCCAGTGCAGGGTTGAATAGAGAGAAAGTACGTAAGTTCCGTGGCACAGTGGTTAGTGCACACCGAATTCGGAGCGGACGAGCTGTAGGTTCGCACGCCGCTCGATGATTCACATTTTTCTTACATTATTTCAAGGAACCAGTAATGTATGCAGGTTTTATCATCTACACCAGGGTTTCTCAAAGTGGGGTACGCGAACCCCTAGGGGTTCGCCAGTAGATCGTAGGGGGTTCGCGACCAGATTTACGTTATGGCGGCTGGCAGGCTTGCGCGCGCGGTGGACACTCATGATAGCTCTGCTCATGATGGCAAAAACCTGGAGTCAACGACAAAAGAAGAAATTTTCAACCCCATCAAAGCTTTTTTTGAAGAACATGGCATAGATGGGACAATGTGTTGGTACCTATATCCACTGATGGTGCCAAGGCCATGACAGGAAGAATATCTGGACTAATTAATAGGGTTACAAATCTTGCTTCTGAGGCTAAAAATACACATTGTGCATTACACAGAGAAGCATTGGTGTGCAAGAAAATGCCTATAATAATAAAAGTATGCCTATAATAAATTACATAAAAGTACATAAAAGTAGTGAACATGTTTCATTACTGCTACATTGTGAAGTACGCTGGTTGTCAGAAGGCAGGATATTAGCTCGGCTTGTAGAACTGTGCCATAAAATCTATTCATTTTTAAAGGACAGTGACCTCAACCTCAAGTTCCGATTTGAAGATGAAACCTGGTTTAAAAGAGTAACTTATTTACGTGATATTTTTTCTTGTCTCAACAAAACGAATGCTTCGATGCAAGGTTCCGCATGCAGCATATTTACTGTGCAGGAAAAAATAAACAAACTCATAAAAAAATACAGTTTTGGAAAACTGGCTTGAGATCAAACATTGTTGAAGGTTTTCCTCTTCTTCATGAATTTGTTACCACAAACACCTTATCCGTGGATGCCAAAATAAAGCATGAAATTATTCTTCATCTTTCTCACCTCTCCGACGAACTAAAAAGGTATTTTCCAGATATTGGTAATGCCGAAGGCTGGATTCGAAACCCATTTATGATCACAACCAAAAGCATAAATGCTGGTTTGAGTGTTAAGCAACAAGAGTCATTGCTAGAAATGTCCGAAGATGACACTCTTCAAGCTGATTTTAAAAGTACGACCTTAATTGATTTTTGGGGAGCAAGACAAGAATAACATCCCAAACTCTCACGTAAAGCGGAGAATTTCCTTCTAGTCTTCGCCACTATGTGAGGGCGGGTTTTCACACGACCTGGTCATGATAAAAACGAAATACAGAAATCGGCTTGATGCTGAGTCAGAATTAAGTTTGAAATTGACCAAAATTACTCCTAAAATCTACTCAACAACAAAAAGCGACAAAAAACAAGCTCACCCATCATATTAATTACTACCCATTTCTTTTTTCACTGTATTACCCTTTATTAAAATAAAATAAACCTTATCTTCTTGTACAGCTACATTTTCTTATCTTTTTTTTAAAAAGGTTTGCAATCGTCTGGGAACTTTAATAGGGGTACGTCAGGCTATAAGTTTGAGAAACCCTGATCTACACTATAAACTTTTTTCAGGAGTCGACAATTTGGGAAACCTCCCATGCTAAAACTCTTCTCCATGTGTCTTTGTCGTGTAAAATTGCCAAGACACTGGCGTTGCATTTTTCTATTGCTATAGCAAGAGTAGATATTTTTGTACAACGATCTTCCACATCCATGAATATGTGAGAACTTGTGACTTTTGCAGACCTTTCACTTCAAGGATGATCATGATCGGTAAACCAAAACTGTCTTGACCAAATACTTAATAATATGATGAGCATTGACACTGTATACAACAATGTCTTTGTTGGTGACACTATTACGAGTCCTTTATGAGCAGAATAGTAACTTCAGCTTAAAGGGGTACGCCACCGGAATACGTCAATAAACTTATCAATAAATAATACAACCGGTTTTATTAATATTAAGTTGTATCTTTCGATGTTTCAATTAACTTAGTCAATGTTAACTACTATGAAAGTTTCGAAACGCTACTTGATATGAAAAAAAAACAGTAAAATTGATCAAAAATGTCAATGAAATTTATTTTTATTTATTTGGGAATTAATCTTTTAGTTACAAATCAAACATAACTAAACAAAGTTAAGGTAAACATTTTTGGTTACAAAATTAATCATTTTGTTCAATGATAAATTTCATTAAACGGCGCTTTTATTGAACAATTTTGCTCAGGTTCCGTATGTGGAATGATCATTTCGCCAAAATTGAAAATAAACCCGCAAAAGATTTTATCCACAAACTCAAAGGCACAATCTGATCCCAACAACCACTAAATTATTTTTACAAGAAGCTCTAACTACGATTTCTCTAAGATACTAAAGCTGTTACCTTTGAAGAATGCGTTAACAACAACAATCACAACAAATCATAATGACTGACCTTTAGGCTACCCGAAGTCACCAAGATATAGAGATAAAATTCTTTGTCTTCACAAACAAAATCATGACCCATCAACAGAGGAAGAAGCTGCCCAAGATGCACACATGACGCTGCAAAATGGGCTAAAGCAATTATCATCATTGACCTTTTGGAGGTAATTTAGCGTTGAGGAAATTTGGAACCAAATTTCAATTTCTCCTTGTTTCATACTGTAAATAAACCTTTTCTTGCTGATCACTACTATTTGAAGGCGAAAATACAGTAGAAGTCAGATGTGAAGATACAGGAGACTCTCAACAGGCCGGTTTAAGTGGCACTGTTCAAGTTCAAGCTTATTTGCGAAATAGTGCCGTTTGCGGTACCGAAGCGCAATTAATTAATTTCCACGTTTCTTAGCCTCACGTACCCACGTAATTATGATCCTTTTAATGTTAGCTGGATATTCGCTATTATGTACTTACACCTAAAAACGCAACATTTACATCGAGTTCAGTTGTGGGGCAATCCATAAACCTCCAGCAACGTACCGTATTAGTAAATGTCCAACATAAATTCCCCAACATGAAGCACCAAAGCTGTGCAGCACACGACGGAACGGTGTTGCTTAATTTTATCTATTTTTAACAAGGTGATAATATCTAGGGTTCCAGTAAACCGAAACCGTGTTATTAAACAACCGTTTCCCTTAATAACTTTGGATCAACGTGAATAATTACGCTCGACTGGGATTTAAACGTTTCGAGAGCCCAACAATTTTTGAACCTGCATAATGTTTAACGTTTCAACATACAAAACGGGCATGCATTTAAATCATCTCGGAAAAAAGTAGCACGTGTATGCGGTTACGAGTGCGTTGAAAATGCAATTTATAGACCTGTTGCTTGGCGTGAAAACGAGAACGAGTTGAAATTTGTCTTGGGAAATCTGCCGGTGAATAAATTAATGGGTGGAGGAGAAAGGGTTGGAAAAAAAAATTGGCGGGATGTATATTACAAGTCGGATTTCGGCCGCAATCAGCTTAATCACCCGGAACGTACCTCAATAGTATTCCCTCCACGTACGTGTAATTACATGGTAGTGGGAAGATGTTCAACATCGTGTGTGTTCAAAAGCCGGCCCATTTATTAAACCCATTAGAGCACGGCAATTTGTACGAGTTGAGCGTTAGAGAAATTTTAAATTGTTTCGTTGGTACCATGACGTAAGTTGATGGGGCGAGCGACCCAGGGATGCCCATGATTTTGCGTCGAGAAGGCGGAATAAATTTAACCACGACATCGTCTCATAATTCAGCCACTATTTAGAAAACGACACTCTCAACAACACTCCTTTATTGCGATTTTATTGAAATCAAGCAATTCCGTGATTTATCGGATTATTTGGTGCAGGTCGCTTTCTGCAAATTTGTACATGATCCTTGCGGTTTTCTCAAGGGTTATCACTTTTATTGCCCGCTTTAATCACGAGATCTCTCTGAAATGTCTGTCAGTATGTCGACTTGAATCGTTGCCATGTTCCTAAACACACTCGACAACTGTGATAGTATACAAAAAAAGTCCATAACCGAAACCGGTTGCTCTCAGCTTCAGCAGAAAATTCATGGGCGACTCCGGCTGTAAACATCGCGAGAATGTTTGAAAAATGTCCGAATGCAAATCGCCGGTGCAGAAACTGCTCATTGTTGATGGTACAAAATTCTTTTGGTTATCTAAATTACCATCGAATATGAGTATTTAGCGTGGAACGGATTTCGAAGAATAGCTGCTTGGGTATCGTGTAAGTACGAGCTTTCGCGCACCAACGCCTTTTGAAGAGAACTGCGAAAAATATGCTAATAGTCGGCCAGTGGACCTTAAATAAGTTAAGAGAAGATGAGGTCAGCTACGTTTTGCGCACAAGTCGGTATAAATTTTCTGTTTTTGCAGTACAAGTGATTAATGAACGATTTATACCCAACAACTGATGGAAAATTGTAGAATTATCCCACATTCCGTATTAACATAAACACTATAAAATCACTGAGCATGCGAAAAAGCAACGAAAGTATTTTTTAATTATGTTATTAATATCTATGCAACTATCCTACTACAATAACTATAAATTCTTGTAGTTCGATATCATCCACCTGTTGCTCCACTTTTATGTTACAACAAGAATCAACTTAGTTTTAATTTTACTCTTGCTTTATTCAAAGAGTCGCTTTTATGCTGAAACAATATTTAACAAAGATAATGAACTTTGGCGTCTCAAGAATATTTCAAAAATATAGTTTTACTAAAAACTTAAATTTAAAAAAAAAAGTTATTTCAATTAAGCTATATAATCTCTAGAGGAACTTATATTAACATATCTTTAGCTCAATACCAGAAGATTGTAATGATTCATTATCAAAGATTTTAACTAAGATACGTAAAACTTGTTTATATTTTCGAAGAGTGCTGGATAGCTACCTTATTGTAAACAATGTAAACGAAACGAGGAACAACTATTCCTAAATGTTCTTTTGTATAAACAATTCATTTAAGTTAGCCTGCGATCATTCTTAAAAGCCCTTATCGACAGAAAGAAATTTGTTTAATTTCTTTTGTAGCCTGGAAACTATGTACTCTGAACGAGTTTGGAAATTGATAGAAGTATCAGGGACTCAAATCTGAGGTGTGCCATAGCAATTTAATATCAATTCGTAGTGTTTGGTAAATTATTGTATTGTTTATAGCAAAAATATCTTTCTTTTTTTTTGATCAAATATAATTATTATTTCTTGCATTTTGTAACAAATCAGCGTAAAACTTTCATTCAAAAAATTTTCAAATTTATATTGATATAAGATGTACAATTTCATAAAGTGAGTCTTGCATCTTGAAACTGAATTTAATTGAGTTGATCCCTCTCGAACAACTCCCCTTTATTCTACTTAAAGAATCAAAGATAAAATTATGGTTTATATAGTGTTGTCATCATCTAAATAATTGAATAGCTGTCATAAGAGATTTATTTAGATTTATAAATCTACAGATACACAATAGGTGAACTTTGTTACTCGATTGACTCAGCCATTTTTAATTTTTTACGTTAAGAATACCTTTCAATAGATAGAGGTAATTATGACCGGTAATGTAGGAGAGGAGGTCGGTCAACCGTAATAGGTAATGAATGTTAGTTGTACTCGAACATTAGTTGTGCATACTATGGCTAAAGTAAATAGTTATGAAAAGATTTCCTATAATAGTAATTTTGTCACAGTTCTATTAATAAAAGATTTACTTGTTAAGAATGAAAGCTGTTAATTTTTTTAGTACTTATTCGTGAAATCTGAAAAAAATCTAAATTTTTCTGCAGTTGATGAAAGTAAAGTGTTAACTTATTTGACAAGCGTTCCATTGTAAATCCGGCCTCCCACTACTTGTGGCTTGGCAAACCTCTGGGCTCGTCAAAGCTTGCCCAGACTTCCGCGTCACACTTACTGGCAAGAAACGGGAAAGCACAAACCTTCCCAAAAATGACGAAGAAGCCCGTTCCCATGACGTGTGGCTTGACGAGTCCTGCTGGTGCTGGTGGCTCGCCAAGCCACGCATCGTGGAATGTAGCGATGTGTTCTCACAATGCAGTGGCCATACACCTACTGCATAAAATAAACGTTTTTCATCCTCAAACATATGTTTTAGGTATAGGCAATCACAACCCCGGATACCTCGGCTTTGATTCTCTACCTACTATCCAAAAACTATTCATATACCTAGTGCTATCGATTTGCTGTTTTGTTACATTAATATCTAGTTGACAATGAGGGCTCTTAATGTTGCCTTAAATTAAAGAACTCGTTGTTTTTCTCAACTTGTAAATATACCAAAAAAAATTACACAAATCGTAAGAGACTACATTAAACAATACTCATGATAAAGGATAAAGTCAGAGGCAAAATCAAAATTATCATTTTAGTTATAATTTTCATTCAAATTAAAGCATTGGCCATTTTCACTTTCCATTTTAGTGATTTTCATCAGCCTTTTTGGTTCCTCATGGTTGAACCAGTGAGGTTAATGAGTTAATCCTCTTTTCACTTGAAAAGTAAAAGGTGTGAAGGGAGAGTAGCAGCAGGTAAGTTAGAAAACAAAGAAGAGAGGTTCGGGGATCATAGCACTAAAAAATATTATTATTATGCTCGAATGAGGACACTCTTAAGTGGTCTTTAGATAAGGTTACATTATGTAGCAAGCTTCAAGAAGTAATAAATAATGATATAACACCCACAGGAACACTCCAGTAAAATGAGGGAAGTTCACATCGCATTGAGGATTTCAAGTGGGTTTCACTCTCACTTAAATTGTAAAATCAAAATATTTTTCTAGTACACAAGTGTCTTGAAAAAACTAGTACCAAAAAAGAAAATAAGAGAATTGAAGATGACCAATTCTGTAAGATTAATAGCAGTGAGTCAGTCGGGCAACTACAAATAAATAATTTAAACCAAATCACGCAATGTTGTAATATCAAAATGAAAGAATAAAACTGTGAGGCATCCCTCTTTGGCGTAAGAGGTTGGCATTAAAGAGGCAAACAATTCAAATGTGTTATTAAAACTGAATATATGACTAATTTTGAGGACAGTAACCAATTCTGCCAATTAAAAGATTGTTCTTGGTAGCCAAGTCTTGTATCCGTACTGTAGATATCAGGAAGCTCTTCAGACTGGGATATCCGGTTGCGTTTTCTTAAGTGATCAGCCACTAAAAGTAGAAATTTTCAAGACACCAATAACCCCATTAATTATAACAAGTTGTCGATGTCGTCCGATCAACACCTCGTTGTTGGCAGTGCATTTGAAATTTTTCGAGTCATTTCCGAGGTAAGCAAGGGTAGGCCGGTTCTTGTGGTTTCTTGTATGCATGAATTCAAGTCGTTCCAAGGCCGACTGGATCTGACTAACTGTACATTTCCCCTCCAGCGCACTTCCTGCACCGTGAATAGCAGCGTTGTTAGCCGTCCTACTGTAATAATCAGCTGATATGGAACACCGACGATATTAGGCCCGTAATTAATTCGGGTTGGGGGGATTTTCTTCTCGGATCATGACCAAGAAATTCTAATAACACGTTACGTTTTTGTCCTAATTGCTTTCGCATGGCGGGCGACGTTGCGCAACTTTCCTGTCAGTAACCTAGGAGGAAATCTCGATCCGTCCGGATCCTTTGTGGCGATGGGTGTAGAGTTTTTATGGTTGAAAGAGTCCGAAACTGGGGCACGAAATTTACATTTCTAATGGCACAAGTGGCTGGATAGAAAGAAGAATAGGCGGCTATTAAAATCCTGTTCTGTAACGTCTCCTAGCGGATATGGCGAGTGAATTTATGTAAATCTTGAGTAAAATCGGGTTTTCAACAATGCATGAGGTTGTAGTAAATCATGAATCAAGCCCAGTGTCGGATTTAATGAACGCCTAATATAGGATGAGTTGGAAGGTCTCTATCAACAAGGAACGTCATTTTCGCGATTGTTCCAATTGTTTGTCCGAGTCGATAACGAGCCTGCTCTCTCTTTAACAATGCCCCTGGGCCATAGCTTGTATGCACTGAAAATCTTAGGGTAATTGATTCAAAACCAGACCAATTGGTCACAGGTGAATAACCATAACTACCAGCAGCCTCTCCGAATCGGGCAATTAACATAAATTCGAAAAAATTAAGGCCGCGAATAGCCTCTTTAGTTTCACTTATATGATGCCCAACGTCAGCTGGTTGGCAGACACACGCGCGATAACAACTCTGTAGTCATTGCTCTAAGCTACTTTCGATTTTAATGCATCTCGAAACGGGAAAGAACCCATCTCTGATAATGGCAAAAACGTTTCGCTATTGATGGTTGCCGGCCGTTAATCAAATCGTTATGATTGCAAAATATACGGCGGCCGTCGAAAAGAATCGTAAAGTTAACAGCCTTCCTCGTAGGTACATGCGATTGAACGAAACGACCTCATAAATTATTCATGAAAAATCGCTCTTGTCCTTTTGTTTGTAAATTTCAACACAATGTTACACTTTGCAGAACAGGTGAATATTTCTTCGCGATGGCATTTTCTGTTTACATAATTTTATGGACTCATTTGAATGTAAAGACGTGCTACCGGTAACGACCAATAAAAATACCATATCAACTGCTCTCTGGACGCACTATTCCTATAAATTACCACCCACCGTTTTAAAACGTACTACCATTGCAATTCCATTGTAGAGTGATTAGGTTGCCGGTCTCCAGTCAGTGACAGCTTCCCAAAGCTATATCGACAATACTTGTGTTGGAGGTGATTGAACATGCCGAAGACGAACCCAAGAATGATCTTTGTACTCATAGATGCATAGTCGATTGGTACAACACTGAGGCCTGACAACCAACAAAAATAACGCTGTTAGGACGAAAAACTGCTGACAATGAAGAGGAAGATCAAAAGTAAATAACGTTGTTTTTTGTTGTTTTGGTTTTGCTCTTAGAACAAGAAATGCTTATATATATATATTTTTTTTAAGTTAATCTGAATAAATTATCTTTAATAAATAACGCATAAAGGCGTCCCTCAGAATTTATCAAACCATAAGCAACATATTATGTTAATGCCCAATTTCTCGCCTTTAAATTTACATACCTATTACATGATTATATAGAATTATTCTGGAAATTTCTTTTCTGTTTAAGAAACCACCACGGTCGTCAATCCCAATGGCAACAATTAACTTTACCTACATAGTGATGTTGGCAAAAACATTGTGGTTTAATAATTCGTTTCCAGTCAGTAATTTTTATTTTGCAGCTGCAGATAGCAATTGGATCAACTCTTTGGGCAGTGCTAATTTCGATAGATACTTTTACCGCATCTCGTTTCACATCTCTGTCGAATACTAGTGTAAACGCATCACCATAAATCGCTTAACCCTCGTAAATACTGCAGGTGCAATGTGCAATGCAGGATGCAGTGGAACGCGTATGACAACGACAACTTAGAAATAATTTTTGATCTGTGCAAATTTATCGATGCGCATTCTTCGAAAAGCAACAACAGCATCTTTTGCATTTAACATCTCAAGAATTGAATCTACTTTGCTATTTGTTTGTATTACCTTAACATTCTTTGTTCATACTTTGTTAATATGTACTTTTTTTTTCTGGATATATCGAATTAGCGCCAATGTATTTTCCTCATCCTACTTAGTTTCCATTTTTACGTAGAAACGCAGTAGGTACCTCTCGTAGAGACGGCGTGCGCAATACACTTTCGCGTTAACACTACAATTAAGCACTCCACTAGTTATCACTATTTCGACCCGCACTAAAAAGAATTGATCATAAGGATGCGATCCGGATGCGATATTGCTTTGCACACCATTATTAACATAATGGAACGCAGAAGCGACGAGCGATGCGCCACGAAGTACATAGTTTTTAATTCCTTCTTGAATTTTTCACTAATACATCATTTATTTTGCGACTTCTTTGAAAATTTTGTAAAAGTCTAGACCACATAGAGATGGCACAAATGTACTTTCGTAAAACAGTAAAGTTAAAAGTCCATATAATTCTCATGCAAATCTTTACACTCGGCATCGTGCAGTATGACCATAACACCGTTCTCATCTGAAAAATACTCTACCACAATTTTAAGGCATTATTCTTCACAATGGTGCATAAGCGTCAAATATGAACCAATGAATAAATAAGATCTAAAACGGTGTCATTTGACATCGCATAAGCGCATTTGATCTATAAAACTTTCTGCTTTTGGAGCATTATCTAGAAGTGTACCTCTTCTCCTTTAAAATCATTGCCTGTGAACTTTTTAATATTTTTTATTTTGTCCACGAACTTTTTAAACAGCTAAAAACGGACCCTGTTATTACTGTCAAAATACACAAAATATGTTTTCATTCGTGGTATGCGTAGTTGCTTGCATTATTTCCACCACATGTAGTGTCTCTCTCGCGATTAAGTTTAATTGCTCACTTTTGGATCACTATCTATCTAACTTAAAGTGCTTTCTTGGTTCCTTCCAGTTCTTCATGAATCACCTTTTGCTTTAAACTTTTTTGTACAGATCTCTTGCATGCTTCATATTCTACAAAAGTCCCTAATTTGCAGAAAAGGAAGATACTTTCCAGATGCCAGTTTACCTAACAATAATTATTATTATTGTACTATGGTGCCCTCTCGGAATCAGGCCTCAACGATTTCAGTAATCAAATGAGATGGGTAAAATAAATAAATAACATTAAATTATTTGTCCGATAACCTAAGAAGAAAATTCTAGAAAAGCCAAAAAGATCATGACGAACGACAAGTAATAAGTATTCGTTAGTAGTATGTATTTATTTTAGCAAATGTACCATAAAAAAACTTTTTCCTGTGCATCACAATTTTTTGCAATGTCACAGTGACTCTCAGTGGAAATTTGGAATTTATCAAATCTTTAAAGGTTAAGGAAATCCAAACCACATCATTAGTCATTAAAAATTAGAGATTAGCAAACATTCCGATATTTTTTGTTCAACAAATATGATGCTCACAAATGTCAAGGTGAGCTATTTCGATATTTTACTTTTACAGTTAACAAGCGTTTGCATACAACAAAAAAGTTTAATGACGTTACTAGATGTTTTATTTGTATCAGGAATTTGCATGTATTAATTAAAAAAAAGAAAACGTCAGCCGTTACACCGTGGTCATCATCATTCGCAAATCTTTGTCCACAAACACTTTTTTCATACTTTTGGTTCTATTTGTACTTAATCACATTTCTTATTGTAGTAAATATGTAAAACTTTTTTATTAAGATTTGAGAAGAAAGTTTTCTAATAAATCATGATGTGTTTGTTCATTGTTGTTAATTTGAATCAAGCAGATATGGACTTTAGAACCTACGCTGATTGCTGTTGCTGACTTTGTATCCATTAACTTTAAGTAGCAACCAAACACCTACTAAAAAATATTGTAACTGTTTGAATTTAAGATAATTAAGATCGTAAAAATTTTCGGTATCAACATTATGCTTATTTACTAAGGTTTATGCCTCTGAATAAAGATACGTGACCGTTAAAAAAATCAATTTGATTTTATTGATGCAAATATTAAAAGATTATCATCAGGCTTTTGTTGCCCATGCCATGTGACGGTGCTATTTAGGAGCTTAGGAAGCACCATGTCATGAGTCCTCTAAAGTCATTAAATTGTCATATCTGTAGGTACTTACATCGAAGACAAGGCTTATTACCGAAATTGAAATCTCTTTTCGGGATATCGCTCAAATATATTTCCATCCAATAAGAAGACAATATTTAGAAATTGTCGTTTTCAGACCATTACCAGATGCTTGAAATTATTTTCACGTAGTCTAAAAAATCGTAAGTTCTGGAGTAGTCAAGCGACAGTCGATAAATAAGGGTGTACTCAATAATTGTCTGGTTGGCTAAGTATGCAACAAGAAATGGGCCGAAGGACAACTTGCAGCTTTGTGGTAGAAGGCATATTATTATTAGTTGGGCAGCAATAAACTTTACCAACTAACGTGCAGGTCTCCGTAATTCCTAAATTAATTTCAGTTCATCTGAAACGATATGATCACATTGTTATCGACCAAAGGAGATTCAAAATCAGTTCAATTGAGAGAGTAACGATTTTTGCTGTTTTGCCTAAAAAACCCGACCAATTCAATGAAAATAGCATATCTGCCAGATAATGCATGTTCTCTGAGTGCGATTTCCATCCCATCGCCTTAATACCGGAAAATTACTGTAATTTCCACGTCTACCTAAGTAAATAATTTTCTCCAACACTAAAGAGCGCACAAGGTTTTGCTAAAGGCTCGAGTTACAGTTATTTTCTCTCCGAAGAGAAATTATAGTAATTCAGGATGACAAGCAACAAAGCCGGCGAATGGACATGGGTCAGCACATTCGAGATAAGATGCAGCTAGGTGAACTTGCCGGTCCGGAAATCCAAACGGAACCAACCAAGCCTGACGTTTTTTTCGCCTCGTTATTTTCGTCCAAATGAAGTCGCCGAATTTCGCAGAACGACGACCCATCACACCTCCGCATCAAACCCGTATATTATCAGCAGAGACCCAGAGATCCGTGGGTGTCGTGCGTGGGTCGAACGCGTCGCGTGTCGCATATCTGCATTTTAATTAATGATTTTTCCATCGCAGGTTAATGGTACCAACAAACGGCTACTGTGTTAAATCTGTTTCACTCGATTTGAACAGTTATTTGTAGCGAAATCCGCATGTGGGTTTAGCACAATTATAACGTTCCAAATCTGTTTTGGGCGAGTGGGAAAACCCAAAAATCTTCGACAAAATACTTTTTGTATATAAAGAAAGTCGGCTTAGATCGCGAGGTGCTGTTAGAACTGCAAATATTTACAGAAAATATAAAGCTGCAACTGGGATATTAGCGGCTTCATGCCGAATAATAACGGAATTCATTGCAATAACTTTCGTTTTGAATCGATCGCAATAATATTTAGCTTTAAAGCAAAATTTTTCCTTTGCCGATTGTCATCAACCCACTTTGCCCGCATGTAGAACCACTTAACTAGCTACATTCAAGGAAACCACAATTAATTTAAATCGAGTCAATATTTGCCTAACGGGGAAGTGATTAATGGAACGAATGCTAATTAGGCAAATTAAACGCAAATTCCTAACATTTTTCTGTTACATAAATAGATTTATTGGCCCATGAGCCGCTAAGGATATTTTATTGTTTTACATAACGCGAAACCACCTCGGAAGCGAGGACCAGAAACAGTGCAAATTGCACGTAACGTTCTGAATTTGCATTGAAATAGGCGAGTTTATATCAAACGCACGACTCTAATTGACTGCATTTCATTGAATTTATCGCTTCTGGTGCAGAAGCTCAATATTGAATATGAAGCAGTTATTGATTTCCTTATTAAGAAAATTGCAATGTTAACTCGAAAGTCAACCTCACTGCTAATCAAGCTAAAGTCGTCACGATATAACAACAAGAAAAATCTAGATGCAACAAAGAGATTAGAAATAGAGAGCTTTAATTAAAACCAAGAATAGTGTTCAACAACTGGAACTCTAGCAACTTCTTGTCAAGTATTAAAACACATCATCCTAAAACTCAAAATCAGCTTATTCATTCTTAATTAAGCTCTTGCGAACATTTAATGTTTCCAGGTCGAAACCGCCCGTTTGAGACGGACACAGGGACGTTAATTATTAGCAAGTTGCGATATTCGTGGCTGGAAGGCGCAATTTTAAGCAGCTGTACCGTTTCACCTCGTAATTTAAATTTGGCGTAATTCCATAATGGCGACTTAATAAATGTTCAATTTGCATTTCAACAGTGATTAATGGGGCTCACGAAACCTTTGATGGCGGTGTTAAAGCGTCCTTTAATACGCGAAATGGCGTCAGTGTTGGTGTTTATAGCCTTGGTGTTTGTTTTTTTCTGGAATTCTCATCACGCCTTTTAACATCGGTGCAGTGATTGAAAGCGCACCAATGAGGTGCTGAAGAAGTGAAGCATTCTTATGTAAGAAACTTTAATTTTATAATGGTAGATAATTCCTGTTCGATGAGTTATTATTGATTATTGTAGATTTATTAGGTGCATGATTCCGTAATAGATCCGCACAACTGTTTGAAAGCGCATCAAAATAAAAAAATTCCACCCCCATTTCAGTTGGACGCAGTTCGGAAAGGCTAGACAGTCAACGACGCCTTATCTAAACCCATTTGAATGGTTTTGTATTCATTTTTAGTTTACCTTTCAGTCATATTAACTCTTACCTCATATATTCAACTCTCTTTCGAGCTGCAACCTTTAACTTATTTATCTTATGTCCTTTGGAGTTGCTAGAAAAATTTTACTTTAATAATATCTTTTTTTGTATTTAATTATTAATCAAAACCGTTTCACCAATATGCTGATGGAACTAGATGAGACTTAAGAGGCCTACTTCCAGTTGTCCTTAAAATTCCAGTTCTCCGTGTAAACAATCACAATGGCACCCCAATTGAAAGAGTCCTACAAACAAAATGAAAGCCTGAAAATTGTCTAACAAGAAATTTACGGTAAAGTTAGCTTCGGTAATCTTGCAGATATCTTCCGTCATTCTATTGATTTGTTTATTGATCATTTAATCATTACCTAATTGAGATTACGTAGTGAGGAGGTGCTTCATCTTTTTAGAAATGCCTGAAATACTTAGGGCCACAATTTCACAAAACCATTCTATTAGGAAACTATTATCGAAAAATTGTTGCAATTTGTAAAACTAAAACTCACAAAGTTTAGATACATTGCTAATTGTTCACGTGATAGTCCTATCGCTATTGTTGTCTTACAAGTCAATATAACTAAATTATAGCGTTATAGCAAATTATCCTAATAGAACTTTATTACTTTAGCAATTTCACCAAGTAAGCTTGATTGATTTCTTCTTCTAATTGTGACAGAATCAGTTTCCTCAAATCAAGTACTTACTGAGCTCGAAATTTGATTCATTTATTTCATTAGTAAAACTTGAACATTTACTTAGCCGAAGTCTCATTAAGAAGACCTAATCATTTCATATTTCGTCTGTTACCTGATCATAACAGCTGTCTCAAAAGTATTAAACACCTCGAAGTTGTATTAATAATTCTTTATCATTGATCTGAAGAACACTGTGGTACCATTAATTCGCAAAATTTATTATTTAACATCAAAAATTAAATATATAAATAATAAAAATATAGTTTTTAAATCACTCTTTGTGTCATAATTAATATTTATCAGTCTGAATCTTAAAGCTCATACCTGACTCGTCCTGAAATTTTAAAGTTTGAGCTCTTAGGATCATTTCGCACCAAACCAGTTCCATCGGGGACTCTACTTCTGTAACCAGTGATATGATGTAAACAGGTCACATCACATTACTTGTCTACAGCACACATCATTTGTCTAAGTCTATACTACAGCAATCACTACCTACCTAGTACGCATAGAGGCCGGCAACAATTTTTACAAGTTTTAAGCTCAATTGAGTTTTATTCTTGATTGTAAATCCGATCTAAAATTATTGAAAATTATCAGATCGCCAGGCAGCAGCGTAGCTGCCGCGGAACTTCATGGTTCTGAGGCGGAGGCAGCCATATCAACATATGCCATAGAGTTAGTTATCTGGTAAGGTTAGTTTTTATTATTATTCTTCAATGAAGCAATTGTCAAAGAATACTTTCAATAAAAGGGCATCGTTGCTAGTTTATAAACAAAGAAAAAACATTAATTATTTAATACTTTCATAAAAATTTTGTAACTTGTTCCTTAAAAAGCTAATAAACTAACTGTCTAATATTATTACTGTTAATCTTTTAATTATGCTAAATAAATTAAAACTATATTTCAAATATAATATATAAACATTTTATTTTTTCTCTTAAAGTGAACTTATAAATACTGTGATTTTACTTTTATGCTGCGGTTTTTCCGTACGCAATTGGTGCAAGAACAATGTTTTTATGCAAAAATGGTGGATGCGCCGGGCGAATTACGACGCTTCGTACATGTTTTGAATTAATGAGAATTACATTTCCAGATTATTTGGCAGGTGTTGTCAAATTAAAAATGATCTTGAAATTGATTTACAATCGTTATTTAGTTAAAATGCAACAATAAAAATAAATATTGGTTGAAACTTGTGAAAATTGTTGTTGACTCCTTTTACGGCTTCGAAGAAATAAGATCCAAGAAGTGGTGTGTCTCTGCAGCATCCAATATACTAGCTGAGACTGTACTGGACTCAACCAAACTAAACCAAAAAGAATGGTTGAATACAAGAACTATTTCCTGTATGCGTTTCTTATCAACAGTTAAATAAGTTGTAAAATTCCTGAAGTTATTCTCAATATTATTTGTCAACAGTTCTAGAACAGGTTGGATTATTGTTTAGAAAATAACGGAAAGTATTTTTAACATTTATTATATACTTTAAACAAATGTTAGCACTTCTATCTTGTATTAGATCTATTTCAACAAGCAATCCGGACCGTTTCGGAACCGTGAGAAGTGTTCGCTCTTTAAATTAGTCAATACACCTGTCAGGGTTAACTTGACTAAGTTGAAGGGCAAATCGGCAAATTCTTTTAACGGTGCCGAAATAGTCCAGATTGCTTGTAGGAACTCTGAGCTACTTATTATTTATCAAAAATGTAACTTATTAATATTGAAAACTATTTTTAACTTTTTCATTATCACAAACATATTACTTTAAAATAATACAGGACACGATAAATAATAACAGTAATAAATCAATTATTAAAGAGATAGTTATTAGACATATGATGTAACAAATCTCAAATAAGATAAAGATCATTATGGAATGGAAGGTAGTGGCTTGGTAGTGGCATTTATTTAGTTTGAGTTTAGAGAAATAAATTCGGCATTGCAAGCAGCAATCTTTAAATTTTTAATGCAACTGTTAACTGTTTTAGATTAGTTTTATTATTAATTTTGACGCTTTGAATTTAAAACATGTAGGACAGGACGAAATCTTTACGTCGAGGAACTACCGTAAACCAAGCTAAGCACATCTGGACAGTTACTAATGGAACGGAAGAATTCAATTTACATAAAATCTCTATGCTTATCACTTAACCGCTAAAAAAATACAGTTAAATTATTCAATTAATATTAACTAATTTGCAAACTTCATTAGCATGCACCAACTGGAAATATTGCAACATTTGTCAGCAGAAAAGACGTGATTTCTAGTGCTAAGCATGAAATTCCTCTTCAAAAATCGGTGAATCGTAAATATTAATTGCCCTTCTTGTTTGAATCTATCGAATTTGCATTCTCGGGTCGTTAAAAAATTAAAACGACAACCATTAAAAATGATGACTGCAATTGGTAAAAAATATTGTTGCGAGCTTTGGAAACTGCACTTGCTTTGATCTTCCCGGTTCCCGGCTGTGAACACTGCTCAATCAATATTCCCGCAAACATCACACGCATTTCCACTTAGCTTATTAATTCTTGAGAACGTGCGACCGTCTAATTCGCAACGGTGCGCGATGTCCGAAGAGTATTAAAACTAGCTGCTAATTACTCGACATTAATAATTTCGCTTTGAGGATGCATAAATTACAGGTCGTCTGTCACGTTGTTTACGACACGAATACTTTGTAATGTTGTAATAGCGGTTTTTGACGTGTTCGCGGCGATTTTGTCGAAAATCCGTTGACGGGCCGCCGATGTATATCTTGCGTAACGTTTAAGTGAAACCGTAAATTTGGTCCCGTGTTCCCGCTTTAATTACCCGCCAATTATCGACTTGACAAAAACATCGCGTCCGATTTTGAAGCGGATTGGCAATTAAAACGAGATAAGTGACCCAATTCCGAACTGGCTCTTATGCACTTGATCCTTGATTCTTTCGTTTTCTCTTCAACTTTATTTGTTTTCTCGATTACGCTTTGATCTGATCAACGAAATTGGCAAGTAATGAATAAAAGAAATTAGTGCTCCTTTCGTTTATCCCAATTTTTTTCTTTCGCTTCATAGGCTTTCACTCGATTGTGGAATTAATGGTTGCAGGGGGTTATTCCGAAAAAATTGACACCTCAACGTCGAGTTTGAAAAGCGGTTTCTAAACCATTCTTCTGTTAATTAGCGCGATTTTGTCGCTGAAACCTACGCGATTCAACGACCGCCTAATCCGCCGGTGTCCAGATATGGCCGCGACTTTTTCTTTTGAATTCCTGCTAAAAAGTCGAGATAAAACAGCGAGTCGTGCGAATGCCCCGGATTTTTTACACTGAAAACCCATTCGGTAATCGCGATCCGGATTGAAGGTATTCTATTCCGGACTGCGTGGTACAACTTGTTCAAGAAGATATGCAGAACTCGAGTCTTTGGCTCGTAGAAAAACAATCATCGATGCAAAGGTATGTGGCGGGTGTATTGATTTGTGGTCTCGTCCCGATTTGGAAAAGCTATTAATTTCGTCCGGAGCGATATACAGAGTAATTGCGCAACGCAATGATAAATACCTAGTTGCAACACCCACTATGTAACACTGCCTGGAAGCGTGTAAGCGCATTAACAATGCACTTGTTTATTAAAATAAATACATCACCGACCTCAACTCCCACAAATTGAATAGTTCCAACACCCGAGCTTTGTGCTAAGACAACCGAGGAATGACAAAGATAATAATCGGATGGCGAGAGCAAAGGGCAAGAGCGACACGTAAAAACCATAAACAATAAAGCTCCCATTGTAAACACCACAACGAGTAATAAGTCAACCTAGATAGACGACCATCATCCTAAGGTGTGTTGCCGCAGCCGAGCCCATAGGCGTGCGACCAACCTAGGGGTTCGCCGTCCCTTGCTTTTCGAACGCCCAAAAGTTCCCAAACCCATCTTGACTCACAACATCTTAACATCATCCATCTTCTTCGTAGTCAATATGTACCAGTTCTTTGTTTAGAAATTTAATTTACCGACAATTTTTAAAAAATATAGGTTCTTGCCATCAAATTTAAAAATCGAAATTTTTGAATAGACAAAAATTTTGAGCTTTTGCTTGACCTCACCATGACTCCTCAGGTGTAGGTAAACTTTTCTGTGTGGTCAAAAATTAATCTCATCATCGTCACGCAGTGACGTTTTCTACACGTTCTCAGCGCACGTCCAGGAACCTTCAACAACCACTAGAAAAATTATTGAGGAAGTAATTTAAGCGTGAAATATAGTGTCATACTTGTAACCTAATAAAAAAAATACATTTAATTACTTATTCTGACACGGTTTTCAATTAAATGGGCGGCGAGAAAAATCGCATCGCCGCGGTCTATGCAAATGAGGATGGATTGTTGCGTTATGGGCCATCATCAGAAGTGGCGGCACGCGTTCTAAGCGCGGTTTCCCTTCGGATAACAAAGAAATTTGGACGTAGGCCGACAAGCTATTACTTTGGTAATTTAATCTTCGACAAGCACTTTATTGAGTGTTTGTTGAGGAGATAGAAGCGAGGAATTTGCGTCGATCACTCGGGGGGATTAAGAAATTTTCGACGCCCACGTTGAAATTTCGCCCAATTTTCAACTTGCAACCGGAGGGCCGCTTTATAGCGGTCACCGAAGAGGAAAGCAATTACTTTTACCAACCCATTCGACTATAGGTGCTAGTTGATTGACACACAATATTGGTGTTTATTTAATCACTATTAGCAATCTAACTGGTCGACTATTAGCTTAAGCGACAAAAGAAACGTAATAGTCGTAAATGAAAAGATCCCCACGCCTGAACCTCAAATTTTCCATATTAGGTCGCCCAACTCGAACGAAAGTTTGCGATAATTACGATATAATGGAAAAATAAGAAATCGATTGCGACAAAACCCTAAACCTTATTGAAGCCTCATTGAAGTTGGAAACTTTAAAAAAATCTTTAGTTTCAAGCCGATATAGATAAGAAAAGCTGCAGAAACTTTTCATTAAATTGGTATTTTCTAGAAGCAACAGTTCATTGATGGAGTGAACTAAAATACATTATACAAATATATCATATTTTTGCTCTGACGCTATCACTATGAAGATTTAAGTAGATAGTTGTTCCGTCACTGAACTCAATTATTTTCACATGGAACATTTTAACCACTAGCACTAATTTCAGTTAAAAAATTCAAATCGCAATTGTTTCTATCTACATGACATTGTACGTATACGTACGTGAGTCGACGAATAAGAGAGTTATTAGAATACATGTATACGAGATCTGGCGCCTATTCCTGTTTCTGTATTCTACGAAGATAGCAAAAAATGGCAGTAAACGAACAAAAAGTTGTTTATGCGTAGTTTAGGTAGGCCAATTTGGTTGGCGTTGTGGAAGTAATCCTCAGGCTATATATTCTAAGATCCTTTAATTGATTTAATTTGAAAACGTTATTTGAGATTTTATCTCTTACTGAATACCATGGTAGTTTCGTTTTATGATTTAAAAACGTTAAGCAGGTTAATGACAGTTCAGTTTAGTAGGTAGATAAAAATAACACTCATCTTCAAAATGTAACTGTCGTCTAATAAACACTTTAATATTATACGGTTGATTTAAAGCTGCTAAGATGGAAATGGAACCGAGCTTTCCTGTATCTTTATTTTATTGTTATTAAACGAAAATTAAAAGTTGTATTCAAATTTGCTTTCTATGAGTGAGAAAAAATTTATTTTCCTACACTTTGCTCTACACCTACAGATTCCGTGTGTTTATTGGTGGAAAGTTAGGTAGGTACTACGAGGTGGGCAACTTATATTTTATTGTGATATTACGGAGCAAAACTTTCCAAATCTATTTACGACTGTGTTACGCTTGAATAAATTTATTTGGCACTTGGAGAGCGACTATACTTAACCTTCCAAGATTTGAGGCAGGTCTTGTTTCACTTTTTTTAAATCTTTATGATCCAGTTTCCTTAATATGACTGTTTAGAAATCTATGAACCAAGTGCTTAATTTTTGTTTCTATTAAACTGCACTAGGTCATCAAAATATCGGTCCCACTAATATCGCGGTGAAAAGTGAATTCTTCTCTCGAAATTATCCATTCAAGTTAGGAGTTGGCACCTGACGCGTCCAGTCCATCAACAACCAATACATCGTGATGAACGCATATTTTGAGATCCCAATTAGTTTTCGGAGATGGTATTCATTCTTTTTTGGGTTGTGTAATTTGGGCAATTGTTGGTCGGAAGTGGCCATGATCGCTGTCACTGCATTGTCCCTCAAGAGCCTCTTAATCAGTATCTGGACGTTGTCCTGACCGCCACTCAAACCAAATCCGGACAACATAATGATAAATCAACAACTAACTTCCCAACAAAACTGTATTTGCGATTAATACAAATCATTCGCTATTCCAAGCACTCTCCCGCGCCTAACCACGGTGATGTCTGTTCGTCGACTCCCGATTGTCACCATCCAACCGCTCGCCCTTGGTCATCGGGTCCCGTCGGTGGACCGATGGTTGGATGCTGGTCCAGTGGCGGCGACGGGCATCTCAGGCCGCTAACACGGCCATTCCTGACCATCGTGAGTGTCCTCACTCACAGGCACTGGAAGCAGCTATTGGCTCTGAAATTTAAACCGTATGAAAACTATTTAGCGCTAGAAACCTGTATAAGCGAAGTAAAAAAAAATCAGTATTTTTTTTTAACGGTAGCTCATCACTCCTTTGACGTCGTCAACCTTGAAGAGAAAAAAAAACAAACTATGCTACAAAACTTGGCCAAGTTTGCAAAAGAAAAATTACGAAACAAGGGAGATCGATATGTTTGAAAGAAGTATCATGCCATGGCGTCCCACTCCCGTGACCGAGGGTCACACAGTCCCTGTCACGGCCAGTGGACCCACATCAATTCTGGTGGTGTCCCACCCCCGTGACCGCTGGTCCCACAGACCAGGCCACAGCCGGTGAACCCCTCCCGCGAATCGCAAGATAAGCCAATCAAAGAAAATATGTACATAGAATATATAATGATAACAAAACTTTTATATGTATGTGGCCACCTGCCCTCCCGTGACCAAAACCGCCCAGGTCATGTCACAAAGAGAACTACCGTCCACAACTAGCCACAGGCTGCCATACTTTACGTTAGTCAAACCGTATCCAAGGCCGCATGTTTTCCACACCCGCAACGCCTTGATACTTCACTCGAGAGCGTCCCGCTCCTGGGATGTCAGAGACTTCATATCTGTCCTTTCCCAAGACCTTCGTGACACGAAATGGACCTCTCCATTTTGGGAGCAGTTTGTGGCTGGTTCCGGTTGCTGGCGAGCTTGTGATGCGAAGGAGAACTAAGTCGTGGACAGCATACTGGTGAGCCGTTTTACGTTTGCTGTCAAAACGTCGCTTTTGCTCGCCCTGATACCTTTCAAGGTGCCGTTCCATCCGAGCTCGGACAGCTGTGACATCAATTGTCTTCTCGTCGTCGGCTCGTAGGAGGTCCTGAAAGACAACTCGATAGCCCATTAATGCTTCACTCGGAGTTACCCCTATGGCTTTATTTAAAGTGCCGTTCAAACCCAACTGTAACTTGGGGATATTTTCGTCCCAACAGTTGTCATTTAAATTGGCTCCCATGGTTGCGAGAGAGTCGAGGATTGTGCGATTATAGCGCTCGACTTGTCCGTTCGCGCGGGGTAAAGCAACTGCGTTAAGGTGATGGGTGGTGCCAATGGTTTTGCAAAAAGTTTTGAAAAGTTTGCTGGTGAATGACTTCCCTTGATCGCTAATGATGCGATGGGGTGCTCCAAACACTTTGAGGAAGTCTTTGAGGCATCGGATTGTCCACTTGGTTTTTGTATTTTTGACCGGGTAAATTAAAATAAATTTTGTGAAGGCATCTATAAGAACAAGAACTTGGGTATTTCCCGATTTGGATTTTACGAATGGGCCGAGGTGGTCGATGTGGATAGTGTGAAATGGTTTTGGGACTTTCGGAATTGGGTATAGGAACCCAGGGGCCTGTCCGCCAGGAGATTTGAAATAAAGACAATTGAGGCAATTTTTCACGTATTTTTTTGTGAACCGACGTATTCCCCGAAACCAGTATTTGCTACAGACCAATTCCAGGGTCTTTTCCAAGGAAAAATGACCCGCTTCGTCATGAGCCAGACGCAAAATTTGGAATCGAGCCAACTGAGGCACTACCCATCTGTAGCCAAAGTCAGTGGCTTTATAAACTTTTCCTCCCTTTAAGGAATAATTTTGAAAAATATGTTTCTTGCCGTCAAAATCTCCGGATTCGAGAATCATTTTGATTTCTTGAATTTCCTTGTCGTGCTGCTGAGCGGCAAGCAACCAGTCTTCCTCAGTAATGATTGTGACGAGAACAGATTTTGTATCGGTAGGCGGATTCCTGCTCAACGCATCCACGTGTCTCATTTGGTCATTATTTCGGTGTTCAATTGTGTAATGGTATTCACTCAAAGCTAATACCCAACGGCCAATACGAGCGTTAACTTCACTCTTCGCAAAAGTATTTTTGACAGCGGAGCAATCGGTGATTATGGTGAAGGAGCGACCCAATAAGTATTGACGGAAACGTTTGACTGAGGCGATGATGGCTAGGGCTTCTAATTCAAAAGAATGTAGTTTTTGTTCTGGTTTAGTGGTGTGCCGGCTGAAATAGGCTACTACCCTCTCGTTATTGTCATGAAGCTGAACCAGTATTCCGCCCAAACCCAACCGACTAGCATCGGTATATAAGCGAATTTCCAAACCTGGGTTAAACAAGGCTAGAATCGGTCCAGACATCAAACATTCTTTGAGAGCTTGAAAGGATTCATCCTGGGGCTTTCCCCATTCCCATTCAGCGTCCTTAGCCAGCAAGCCACTTAACGGTTTAGCTTTTGCAGCGTATTGATAAATAAATTTTCGGAAATATCCTGTCAGCCCTAGATATTGTCGGATTTCGTGTATATTAGAGGGTTTTGGGAAATCACAAACGGCGGCGATTTTCAGGTTAGTGGGGCTTAAGTTGGAGTCGGAAATTTGGTGGCCAAGATAGTCAATTGTGGATTTTAAAAAATAGCATTTCTTTAAGTTTAATTTGAAACCATGCGACCGAAGAATGTCTAATACTGTTCGGAAGGTAGTTAACGTCTCCTCTGTATCTTGGGCAGGGATTAGAATATCGTCAAGATATACCAATACTTTTGTGAAGCGGAGCTGGCCTAGTGCCAAATTTAGTGCTCTTTGGAATACTGCTGGTCCGTTGCATAGACCGAAAGGAAGACGTAAAAATTCATAATGGCCGTCTTGGGTTACAAAAGCAGTGAGGGGTATGGATTCAGGGGCCATTTTGATATGATAATATCCAGAAAAGAGATCAAGACTCGTGAACACTTTGAAACCGGACAACCGTCGCAATTGCTCTTCAATTAAGGGGAGAGGGTATGCGTCTTTTACGGTAATTTTGTTTAAAGCTCGATAATCGATACATAATCGAACTTCCCCTGTTTTTTTGGTGGTGAGCAAAACACGACTGGCATAGGGCGAACACGATTCACGGATTATCCCGTTGTCTAAGAGATCCTGAACAATTTCCCGGACTTGTTCTCTTTCGGAATCAGAGAGTTGGCGGGGTCTGTGGGCTATTGGTTTGGTGGAGGTTAGCTCGATTTTCATTTCGGTGTGTCGGGCTACACACATTTCAGAAAAATTTGAAGCGATGCAATCCGAATATTCATTAAGCAAATCGAGCAGTGCCTGGATGTCACCTGAGGTATGGACACCAACATTCACCTGACGCGTCTCAATGTAATTGATTGTCACGGGGTCAAAATTATCGGTGAATCTTAACTGAGTCCCGGTTTTGTTGTAGGCCACGTCAAAAAGTTCGGTAAAGTTTTGACCAATCAGCACTTCAACTCCCATGACGCACTGATCGACGACAAACAATTCAATATGACGTCGAACCTGATCAATAGTGACCTCTACACGTGCAAAATATTGGGTTTTTATCTGGGGCCCGCTTAAAGTCGTTAAATATATAGGGTGATCAACGGGTGTCAATTTCAATAACAACTTTGCGGCGGCATTCTTCGTAATCAGCGAACACACGCTTCCCATATCGATGAAACATCGGATTTCTTGCCCATTCATAAATATAAATTTGAGAAACTTTTCGTTGGAATTAGGCCCGACAAAATTTATGTGACGATATTCTAAGGCTTTGGGTTTATTTTTGGGCTTGGGACAGTTACGGAAAAAGTGACCTGATTGACCGCAATTATAACAAAGGCGGTCGGGTTTCTTGTTTTGACTGGGATTACTGCGAGCTTTGTTATAAAATTTCGGATCAAGTGGCGTCGACGTGTTATGATTCGCGCTCGAAGTCGAGGTCGGCGCCGAATTCCGCTCGTCTAGCGCTTTTAGGTGGCTAGCTAGCACGGTCGGGTCGCTGATTCCAGCGGTTTCCACGGAAAATTTTATTTGCTCATTTATAATACCGCCCATAATTAAATTGACTTGGTCTTCTGACGGAAGGGGAAGCTTTAATTTGTGGATGAGCGCAAGTTTCTCAAACGCATATTCATATAAACTTTGGTTCGGTTTTGGTATGCATGCCATCATTTCTTGCAAATCCTTATGCAAATTGCGTTTTGAAATAAAATTTTGTTTCAACATCTTTTTCCACTCGGGCCACGTGAAAATACGTGTGGGGAGTGCACGATACCATACCTCAGCTGGTCCTCTCAACTTGTTTAAGGCCAAATAGGAGACAGTTCTATCATCCCAGTTATAAATGTAGGCGTACTCGTCCACCGCCTCAAGCCAGTCCGTGATATTTTGTTTTAAAGGGTCAAATTCCGCGATAATGTTGCTAGAGATAGAACTGACCCCTATTGGTTGGTTATTTCTTACTCCAGCCTCTTGAGCGAGCCGATCCATTCCTTGTAGCAGGGCCTCACTCAATTGTGCCACCGATTCAGGGACCGGACTTTTCCTGGATCGGTGAGCTCCCCGAGACTCGCGGTGGGTCTCCGGATTCCGGTGGCGGCTTTCGGCCTCACGTCGACCTTTTCGGTCCCGGCTTTTGCTTTCGCTGCGTCGACGTCGATGCTGATCATCCCCGTTTTTCCCATGACTTTTTCGGTGTCGATGGTGATCGTCACCACTTTCCCCATCGCTTTTTCGATGTCGGTGGTGCTTGTCACGATCACTATCACTCCGCGTTTGAGAACGTTTTTCCCGCGGTTCATGACGGTTTTCCCGAGGTCTTCGAGGGGTTTTCCGCGTTTCCGACATTTTCGCAATTTTCTGAATTGTGCTATTAAACTAAAGGGTCTTTTATCCCACTTCTGATGATAAATCAACAACTAACTTCCCAACAAAACTGTATTTGCGATTAATACAAATCATTCGCTATTCCAAGCACTCTCCCGCGCCTAACCACGGTGATGTCTGTTCGTCGACTCCCGATTGTCACCATCCAACCGCTCGCCCTTGGTCATCGGGTCCCGTCGGTGGACCGATGGTTGGATGCTGGTCCAGTGGCGGCGACGGGCATCTCAGGCCGCTAACAATAAACATCTGAAATAACCGTAATCATCGCTTATGTTAAACCCACAAACCCGAAGAAACCGAAAGAAAAAAACTATTCGTGATGAAAGAATAAAAGAGATAATTTTTACTTGTCTACCGCTTCATTTAGTTTCACCTGTACGAGACCGTTGGGACTGACAATTCAGACAATTTTACTGACGGATTAAAACGTAACCCAATTCCTCGACGGCTAAAGCGAGCACGAGCAGCCTTTTTGTCAGCTAATTCACCATAATCAACCGACTGAAAGAACATCCGCCTGTATGTTTATTCTATAAATATTTATGAAGGGAATTCCTGATGGTGTTCGATTCGGTGCAGATTGCGTTTTGTCTGCAATTATTTTGCCAGTAATAAAATTCGGATAGCGCGACTGTAAATTTCGTGATTAATCGTTCGTAACCGAGAAAAAAAATTTTAACAACGCTGCTGACCCACATTCCCGATTTCGGCGCTGCATTTCTGCCCAATTTCTTCGTCTTCGCCATCTTCTCGCTTTAATTGCAGTAATTACAATTAGCGATCCGGGCGCAATTAAGACGTTTTCCTGCAACGAGTGCAGCGGCAGCAATTTCCGTAATTTTACACAAAGAAACACGCAATAATTTTTATTACGCTGTTTAGACAGCCTGATTGCAGGTTGACATTATTACGTTTTATTACCGCTGCAATGTATGTTTAACAATCAACCACCCTTGAACCTGAATCTTAATAGCGGCTTTTATACCGAAATTTGGCTTTTGTTCTGCGAAGCCAAAACGCGCTTCCTGTTCTTTCTTGCAGGTAGATACCTATGCCCTCCTACCAACGGAATATACGGTAATAAATTTTTGAAGGTGACTCGTAAAATCGTCGTTAAACCGATGCCAAATTAGCATTTTTTTATAACGAGGGGGAAAATGGGTTACTCGATCGTAAAGTTTGCTTTTGTTCATGTAAATTTACGGCTAGTAATTACTGGATTCACGAATTTTATGGTCGAATTAAGACGGATTTCTGGTGCAACCGTCAGCTGACTTAATACCATAACTGGTACACAATGACACTCCTTTAAATTTGAAAATATTTTAAACGGCCAATTAGTTTTATAGGCGCGTTATAAAATTTAATTAACTTCTTGAAGGATTCTGGAAAATCCAGTGGTCCAACAAGCACTTAGCAACCACTTGCTAAATACGAAGAGGCACAACTAAGCGCTAGAAATTTGCAAAGAGATTTTTTACTAGAAACTTTTTATGTTCCGCGCTATAATGATCTAAATGTCGATAGCAGTTGTATTAAGACAATTTTACACAATGCCAGTTACTAACCCAGACGGAGTCTTCAAAATTGATGGAAATCGAAGACTTTGACATTGGCCATGTGAAAGTCAAAATGCAACTGGCGCCCCGAAAATTTGTTCGACTACTGTCATTATTATACCTAAAGTCTCCACTGGCGCACAAGTCGAATTAAGAAAATTCAGTAGGCTATGAAACATCAAATGAGATTCGACTCAAAATTTATGGTTGAAAATTCGTCCATTTTCTTATTTTTTTCCTTCTTAATATATTCTGTGAAACAACAATTATCTCATTTTCTGCATTATTTCATATCATTAAACTTCCCTTTCGTCACTTTCTTTCATAGATTTTCTTTTCTCGTCCATAATTTTTTTTCTAACTTTATATCATTGCGAAACTTGTTTGACCAAAATTGACTTAACTGTATAACTTGAATTATATGAAGAAACTGTAAATGTTGGCAAAATGATTTGTGTTGTTTATCTTCAACTGTAATGAAGAAAATCTAAATTTATGCCAACTAACACTACACATCTGTCATTAAGTGCGTTAGGAAAATTTATGTAACATGATTAAATACGTAAAATTTATTGGAAAGCTTGATTTAATCACTAGAGTTCAATCTCAGAGACCTCAATGACTTATGAGCAATATGCCAATAACAAACGAGGCAATTCTGGTCAAATTTAATCTCCACGGGCAATAACTAATGATTAATCTGTTTATTGAACTTTAGTTGGGCAACACCTAAGTAAATATTGTTGTTCCAGTTTAAATTCACATTTTCTTGTAGATTGCCTCGCCAACTTCTTGACAGTTACGTAAACACGAACTGCTCCAGAAATGCCACCCTCGCAATCATTTGATCGCGAGAAAACAAATAAATAAGTTTTGACATTCCCGGTGAAACCTGAAGTGTTGTGGTTTGACTCAATTAAAATTCACAACGTAACTGACCACGTATCACACATGTCGGTTAACCCAGAACTTTCGACGTTAAAATTAGCATATGTGATCAATTTAGCGCCGCTGCAACCGGTTCGTCGTTTAATTTTCAAATTTTCTCTCAATAATCCGAACAAACTTCAACCAAGCCGTTGCGTAAAAATTAATAATGGCACTAAATTCTCTTTATCTCCGATGTATATTGGCGACGTAAAAAGTACGTGTAATGCGAATTGCCCAATTAAGCTAAATTCTTTGCCGCATCGACGATGTTCGTGACGTTAAAAATTTTCTGACCGAAACTCCGTCAAATTCCTGATGCGCTTTCTTCTGGTAATGGGAAATGGGTCAATTTTTGGCTAATCCCCACATGTCCGACCAATTGAATGAGATAAGTTTGTTCCCAAGTCGTCTTGAGTGTGGGCATGCTCCAGTTCGCCTGCACAATGTAGCAGCATCGCCTCCTTCGCACCAGTACTTTCATCATATTTCATCTAAGGCTTACGATCTGAAAATCACCACCTACTCTTGATCTTTTCAAATAAAGTAATAAATTTACCATTAATTTCGCATTTCCGTTATAAGGTTGAAACCGTACGAGGCTTCGCATTAGGAGCGACCCGACAATACGATAAATAATAGGGAAACATGCGTCTTAGCAGCAATTTTCAATTATCTTCACTTATCCGTGGCGTATGATGATAATTCATCATAACTCAAATTATATTGTAAGCAAACGGCAACAGTGGTGAAAACGTCGGCTAAAACAGCTGTTATAAATCGTGATCGCAAAAGTTTTTACGTGACAGCTGCATTTTTCAGCTTTTTGCTGGAAGCATCCTGAAAACCGGCCAAAGCTCTCTCGACGCGCGACATATTAAGTCAATTTAGTCAACATGGCAACGATTTAATAAGCCATAAAGCATCGCGGTTCCCAATCGGTTACTTATTAATTTATCGCGTCAATTTAAACGAGCCGGCTCAAGTCCTACTTAAGTGCATTAGCCAGGTAGTTCAATCATAAATCACAACCGGCCTTGACTTGGCCGTGTTAGTCATCTGTCCTGCGTTCTCACGCTATAACCGGGGAAACTGCAGGAGTTCCGGACGACTCCGGGGATTCCGGATAGAACGTCGTTTTTTGCAATCGCGAATCCGGGTCACTGTTGCCACGCCGCATTTGACAAAAAAGTTTACGACAACTACACGATTCCTTACCACCGTAAATTTCTCAACTATTCTCGTAAAATCGGCATTTTACTACAATTTTTGCCAAAAGTTAATGATTATTTGACTATTTTCAGAATTGGTTAACGTTTCGAAAACTTTTCAAGAAAAAATTGCCGACTTAAATAAATGGATTTGTCGTGGCAAAAAACACGGAAAAAATCACTTTGCAATTGCGATTATTTGACGAGTTCCGACAAAAACTGATCGATTTCACCACATTCGCAAAGCTACTGCGGCAATTAACGTCGCCGCATGACTATACCTTCGGAGACTGCAACAGTCGATCAAGACACTAACCCGAAAGCTGCACCATATCGCCTTGTACGGACGCCCCAATAAAATATCAACACAATAATAAATAAGCGGCACAAAACATTGCAACGACTCCTGGCTAAAGTTCCGTAAAGGGCAAGGCGTAATTCTCAATCATCATTACGGAGCAACAGGTCGTTTATTGGGTGCAAGCGACGAGTTAAGCTGTTTATTGCCTCTCCATATGCAGCGGGTTTTGTTTTAGCACACTTTAACGGAATACTAAGCGAGTCAGGATGATTAAAAAGTGGACTGCGGGGAGGCATTAATAATTCAGGAGTCGGTGCGAACGCAGTTTTCATGTACACGACAGGCTTAATAAAATCGCACGCCAATCACAATTGTTTTTTTTTTCCTCCTCGTAGGCAGCAATTATTTACAGGATTATAACTCGAATATTTTATGGATGAGCCGGATCAAAATATCAAAATGTGCCGAATCGAAAATCGTAAATCAATGGTTTTATAGCTTTCACTAATGAGGAGATTTTGACGATATTAGAAATATAATAAAAATATTAATGAATAGTGTGTATACATAACAGCTGACTGATGAGACGTTTTGCATATAACTGAAGATTTCCTACTTTAAAAATTCATGCGTCTGCAGGAAATGAATTATGAATTAATTAGTGGCGTATCAACCGGCAATTTGTTAAGAGTCAAGTTTTGAAAGAAAAAAAACACTCGTTAATGCCCATTTACCAGCAATTTCTCTACAATAATTTAATAGTTGCACAGTGTTATTACTCGATTAGGTGAAGAGTGTCAAAGAATCCAACAAAGAATCAAGCATTACCACCAGGAAGATTTGGTTTTCAAAATGGTTTCCGTCGCTGATTATCGGTGCCACGATAAGAAGAAATTTATTTATCTTAACCTTAGAAAATGTTGGATCAAACCAAGAGCCGAAGAAATCGCAGAAAACACGTTGTAGATTCTAATCGTTGAGATAAAAAGTAGAAACATTTGTAGAGTTTTTGCTCGTTTGCTTATCATCGTTAGCGTTTATGTTTCTGGGCGTATACCCCCCTAAGTTGCCGCCACTGCACGTGTTAATAATTCGGTTCTCTACTAAAACACTATCTGTCTCTTAACCATCTTGTTCTGACTCTTTGTCGACATCGTCTTTTTTTTAATCATAATTTTTTACTTGATTGTACCTGCTTGTCCTTAATAAAAACCGCTGGATCGAATAAGCACGGCCAACATATCATGCACCTGATCATCGTGTTTTTCACACGTCTGCCAATCAAACGTTCAACATTGCTCATTTATTTTGGGACCACGTTTTAAGATTATAATATCTATGTCAGTAATTTTCTACAGCTAAAAAGAACAAGTTGCAGAATAGGGAGTCAGTCAATTGGATCCCTAAATTCCTGAATCTTTACTGCAACATCTAATTTAACAAGCTCCAAGAAAAACTCAGCACTAAACGATTTTGGAATGAAAAGTAGTGAAAATGACGTGACAAGTGCTGAATGGCAGCTTGTCTTGGTTGTAGAATATATCGCAAATTGCACATTCCTGGATTAAATTACCTGATTCAGGCAACAAACTTATTAACTAAATTCTGTCTTCTCACACTATTTCTTGTGGTCAGTTGGGCAAAAAATTTGAAATATCGCCAAGTTACATTCAGCAAAAAAACTTTGTGCATTGTAAAGACGTGATTTAAAAATGGAATTAGGTAGATCTGGAAGATGGAAAGAAAACGTTTCAAGGAGTGAAACCGAGAGCTTTATTTTAAGATTGCGTACCAATATAAATAGATCTATATCGCCATGTAAAAATGCATTTATGTTTTACCAAACTCGGCCCTCTGACCAGTCGCCGCCGCTGGATTCGACTAACCAAATCAAAGGAGATCATAACTTTCTCCTATCGCCTACGGTATTCACGGCATGTTATTATTCCACGCCATTTGAGTCTATTTGGTTTATTTTCTAGCATCGGCTTCACCACTGCGCACTGGACATCTCATTAATTTTTCATAAAAACCATTGGCGTCCGCAATGGTGTTTTACTTACGGAATTGTTGACCTTATTTTTTCCCGGCTGACGAGCAATTCCCCATTAGTTTCGTCGATATTCGTATTTTTACGCAACAAATATCCAATCGCAATTACCCGATTTTACGGATCGGCTACTTTGTGCCGAGATGCGCAACTTTATTAAGTGGAACACTCTGTTAGTTGAAATTTAATTGCAGGGGCCTAAGGCGCTACTGTGGCACTTGTACGCTTATGTCAAAGTTATTATTCTAATCCTATACACCATAAAGTATTTATGCGATCTTAAGTGGTCTTGCAATTAAGAAAATAATGACAGCTAGCAAGTAACTGTTTCTGTGGAAATATTAAGGATTAATTTAACTGCGCGGTGTTGGTTACATTTTAACGTCGAGTTTAATAACCAAATAAAGTCGTACCGTCCGCACCTCACTAAAATTACTAATAAATTAATTACCCATCAATTTCGCCGCAAATTGACTAATATTTGTTTGTTTTCTTCTAGCTTTGCCATGGGCTGATTCATCGTGTTCGACGAGATTGACGGTAAGTAATTATGCCGATTCATTGAGTTCTATTTGGAAAAATTTGCGGACCCGGAATTCGTTTTTATTTTTTTCGCGAGCGCATTAAGTTAATGCGAGCTAACGGGTCCGTGTAAACATGGCGAATTTTGTGCACTACAAATTTATGCCCCAAATTCGTGCAGGAATGTTGGCTTAATGACTCGAATCTATGGTTAGTCTGAAATTTACCTGTAACGCCGCGCTAACAAGAAATTGCCGTTTTAGCTACGTCTAATTAAATTTGGAAATTCCCGTTTGATCAAAAGCGCATATGAACAAAAATAATTTAATGGCGGTAGAAACCATAATATTTTGACTGCGCACTCTATCGGAAAATATCCTGAAATTACTCAGTCCCAATTTATTTATTTTAATACCTAGGTACTTATCTGGGATTATTTTAATAATTTATCTCGGCTGAAAGCTCAAATTTCTACGGTAAACTGTCGACGAGATGCTTTCGGTGGACGGAAATTTATTACTAATTAGAAGCCGACGTGACACGTTTCTAAATCACTTGATAACTCTTGAAATCTCCGAGTGTAATTTTAAATTTAGTCGGCTTAGGGCCAACTTTCGATAATTAATTGCTTGCTTTGACGGCTTTAGATTACACCGGGACAAGTTATCTTTGCCAAAAATTACCGGAGTTCCATTAAACCTCGGAACTGATGCTTGAGTTCCTAGCAACTAAAACAACTTACTTATTGGGAAAAATTTTCAAAATGTTGTCTAAATTTCAAAATGTTGTCTAAACTTTTTTTTATACAAACCACGACAGTAATCTTTATTCCATTGCTTCCACAGCACCACAAAGTGTTTCGTAATGTTTAAGTAATTAAGACCATGTCTCCAGGCAGAGTCAATAGACCTGCTTTTATGAAGAGCCAAATAAAGCGATAACAACGACGAACATTATTAATTCCCACTAGAGTTTGAACCTACCTTATAGTGGAGAATGTGTGGTGTAGTCGGCTTTGGGTGACGGGGTGCACAAAACTAAGGGACTTCAACCGACTCGAAATTATTGTCGCTTGCAAGGGTTGTAAGAGAAGTAGTTGTGACTTAACGGTAGAAGGGAAGAGCCAGATGGATGCTGACCACCACCCTTCACCATGTCACGTGGGTCCCACCCTGGTGGGAATTCAAACGCGATCGCAAGCATGCAACTAAACTATTTGTTCTTATAGTAAACTAACCTAAAAAAACAAACTAACTATAAAAAAAGAAAAATATGAACTAATTATCTAAGTGAGGGTACCGAACACAAAGATTACATTGGCCGCTCTAGCCAAGTCAAAGATTTACAAAAGCTTGTATTAAATATCTAAGCTGTGCAAAATTTTTGGTTGATTTTCTTCTCCAATGCGGAATTAAAGTGTTATCGCCATTACTTTCGATTAACTTAAGCTGTACGCTTTTTAAGTATTTAAGAAGTTAATATCATGCCTCAACTTTTTGCGGTCTTAATCGCGGTTTTATTTTCACATGCTCCGTTAAATAATTAACTACCTTATTGCATCAAAAGAGAAAATAGATTTGGAGTAAAATTTGCATTGACAGGAAAGAAAGCATCCAGATGAGACGCCTGAAATCGGAGGCCCCAAATACAGGTTCTTCTCGCGATCTCTTAACAACTTCAACCCAGCAAAGACATGTTGGTCTTATCTTCTGCGAAAAGCGATATCACGCGAAATGTAGGCGTCCGACTGGGTGGTGCTTGTTTTCGAGAAGTCTACTATGTATATGAGATCGTTTTTTTTTTTCGTCGCAAAGATAATAATACAACAACTTAACGAAATAACTTTTCCCGAATACCACCAGGTGACGTTAAAATAAGCACGTAATATATTAAAGTCGGAGGAGGTATTATCAGTCGAATCAGTTAACAATACGGCTAGAGATAATAAAGCAAGCGGCACCGATCTATCACGCGCAGTTACCTGCCAACTCCATTTAGCCAACTTGACCATTTAACGAAACGGTCGCAACGTTTAGATAATATCCCGATGCTGCAACCTAAGTGCCTCTCGCAGACAACGTCCGAACAAGTATGCAAAACTAGCTGAATTACGGCCATCGAAACCACCTATAATAGCAACGCGAAACAGGTGCACAATGGCATTTAAAATCGGTTTTCCTTATCGCCACCGCCGTCGAGTGCACCTCCTAATAAAGATCACTCCCATTATCCTCGATAATGAGTCGAGTGGGTGTCGCAATAAGGCCGAGCCGGTATCTGGGACAGCCGGCACCGTTTCTAACCCCGACGCACTTTACCACTGAACACGGCCTCAAGCTCCGGCCGGAGCGGCAGGGGCTCGCCAAGGGTTCGTCATATAAATCAAGGTGACAAGTGTCTACTAATGACCACGTGTTAATCAAACGACAGCTTACTGATTACGACCAGATCTTTAAAGGTATGACCAGCTCAAGCGAACTAATGCTCTCCATTAGGAACAACGTTAATATTTAGCGCAAAGGAAATATGAAGACAAATCGAAGGAAAATAGAATTGGAGAAAAGTATAACGAGAGAAGTTAAGAGCTTTAGACCCTTTACTTGCCTTGACCAAGCAAAAATGAAAACTTCCTCACAGATTGAGGTAAAAATAACTCATGCAAAACAAGACCACAATAGGATGAGCCCCTATCATGTCAGATTGCAAACCTCTCAAGTTTTCCTAGAAGATGCCACCTGCCCACTTCCCATAGAAAATACTGATGGAATCTAGAAACGTTTTTGAGTAGTTTATGGGTTTTGGAGGAATTTGTGGAAAAATATTTTAACATAGTTCTTAATATAAACGACTTTATTTACCGCATTCTTCAATATTAATTTCGAGGTTAATGCCAACTAGCACAACAGTACCATCATTCAACAAACGTATTAGATACATACAATAAATAATATAAAAACAACCATCAGTAGTATCAGTTGGCGAAGAAGGTTTCGAAATAGATACGATCACCTATAAAGTTTTTTGGGTCAGTTCGCAATTTTTAAGCGCAGCCAAAATTCTTCGGCGCTTTGAAATGGCGGTGAAACCGAAATTTGCCAAGAAAAACTTGAAAACTTTCCAATAAATTGCGATGATGGTCGCAACCGGTATCTCGGGTGCATTCTGCAGATTCGCTCTAGTTGTCGGCGTTTGGTTTTCGGCGCAATCGCCGAAATAATTAATTTAAATACGTAATTAATTTCGCGCAGGTATCTGGTCCGAGAAAATTGCAGGCTATAAATAATCAGTGTCGGTGAGAAATTAGCGTGGCCGCGGACCATAACGCTCATTTGCACCGGATCGTTTAATTCTGCAGGAACTGCTCGCGGTGGTGTGGTGCCCCCCCAACAGCGAAACTAACACCAATCCGAACGCTCTTCGGGTGTCCCCAGTGCGTTATGTTTTGTAACAAAAACAAAAAAAAAATTAAAGCCCGAGGTGTAAAGCTTTCTATTTCATCAACGCTTTTTACTCGTTCGAAGGAATTATTCGGATTTCTAATGCTATTAATAATAAAAATTGTAGTAGTAGCATATCATCAAAACAAATTGCGTCCGTAAAAACCAACTTTCTTCTCAATGTGGCGACGCAAAAAATCTCAATGCTCGAACTTATTCTTGCAATTAATCACACCAGATGATGTGTAATTTTAATTAAAATCGATACACGAAAAAAAACGTGCCAGCATTTAAGAAAGGAAAGTTGTGTCCACGCAATTTGGTCAAAAGCGAATCCGGTAATTACTTTTCAACGGTCGTTACCGGTAGGTACTATAACCTACGAAAATGATTCATTTAGAAATAAAAACCAGCTATGCTCCGAGCTGTGGAAATACTCGGACCCGTTTAGAAATTTCCGACTCGTAATAAACAAATTTAATAGGCGTTTTACCTTGATAACCATCACCTTCTGAGATGGGCGCTTGCAACTACCTATAATTGATTGGGTGCTGTCGTTAACGTCCGTCAGAATGCAATAGTTACGATTCCTTCGGAACATTAAGGATTTAAAATCATTTATTTGCATGCAGCCGTATTGTTCAACTGTATGAAGAGTTATTATCCGTATAATAGAAGTATACCATAAAATTAACTGGTTTACGTTGTGCAAATATATAGCTTCCCAATGGTGGAGGGACTGCTGCTAATCTTAACCCGAATATCCGACAGTTACAAATTTATCGGCAACATTATTGCTGGTTCTTATTATTTTTAAACTACAATATAGGGGAAGAGTTATACAAGCCCCTAACTGTCTACTTAGGAATTAATGGTAAAGTAACGTTTAGAAAAAATACGCATACGTCAACCAATTCGCAATTTTTGGTTAATTGAAAGATTATTTTACCGAACAGGTTTTCAAAGTTAAAGGTGAAAACGTTCTGTCGTAAACTTGTTAACAAATTTCGTTAATTAGCACAGCGATAGAAAAGTTAATTATCACTTTTAATGGTGCAGAATGAAGACGCTTAACTGATATCCTAAATTAAAGCTCGATTGGATTTTTAGTCAACTGAATAGAGTGTGAAATCATTTATAACTTCAACATTGCCAATCGGCCCATATTGTGTTGAGTAACTTCTCGGTTTTGCATCGTGATCTTAGAACTTTGTTGTGAAAGTTAGCATCTCCTCTATAAGGACATAAATTTCGATCAATTACTAATATTCCAGTCACATAGGCCCATATTTATAGACAAGGCTTAAGATCCACCGTCGTCTTGAAACCAACTTGGAGGTTAGAACGTTCTCCATGGTCGCAAAACTGAGACGAAAGTCTCACCGTCTAAGGTCCAAATTGGTTTCAAGACTAGGGTGGATCTTAAGTCCTGTCTATAAATACGGGTCTAAGGGATGAAAATGGCCTTTGCATTACAAAAGGTGAAGTGCAAATGATTTTGATACACATGTTGCTTAATTTAGGTCGAGATCCTAATGAAAAATCCAAGTTTTCTCTCTTCAAAATAACACCTGAACGCTTAATGCTACCACAGACTAACTCCTGCAGAGAAACCCTAAACGAATATTGTTCTTTTGGAAAGGTAGCAGCACATTCAAAGAGTTTAGAAGGAAAAAGTCAGAACCTATTTACAAATAAAAGTAAAGCTGCAGAAGTTAATGGTCTCGGATTTTATTTTCGCAAAATTTGCAAAGATCTCCATAAAAGACATGATTAAATATCAATGACTGATTGACTCTGCAAACATGGAATATTCAACAATATAGAAACTCGATAAAGATTTTTCTCGAACTTTAGGTGCATCATCCCAACGAGAAAATCATTATCCAGGTTCCACGCACTTCAACACAGGTAGTAGTTTAGCTCCCAAGAGCAAACCATGCTGGCTAGAAAGAATCACGTTCTCACTTGACTACCAACCTCACAAATATTACCTTTACACATAGAGGACTTAAAACAAGTTGTTTATTTGTTTTTAATTTTGCTCTTTTATAAATGGGCACAACATGTGCCAATGGCCAAATCCTAAGCAATGCAGAACATAAAACCATAAATCCATAATAGGTGAAAGCGGTCCAGCAAGCTTCTTTGCACCGAGTTAGAACTTCTTCACCGATATCGCATCCAAAGTTAGTGTTTATCCTTCAAATGTGCACCCACAATATTTTTCCGAAAAATTCTAGGAGACCCTGCTATTTTCACATTTTGTTTAGTTGGTATCGGTAAATTTTTACGTGATCTTTCAGAATTATTTCAATATGACATTTAACTCACTGGTTTTGGAAGACACATAAAAAATTGTTTTTTAATCAAGAGTCATTTGAAAAGTTTACGACCTGAACTACACCTGTTTAAGGAATTGTCGCATTTTATCGTCTCACTTCTGTCCTGTTAAATTTGTGAGCAACAACTTAAATGAGTGAAACTTACTTGATATCATAACTGAGAAACTATTAATTACACTGTATTTTGTATTAGGTTACAGAAATTTCAATTAACGCTGCTGCTACTTATAAATTGCTTAAAGTCCAAAAATTTTTACTTGTCAAATTGTCTTGGTGTTATTAAAATTATTAAACTTTTTGTAGATAGTTTCATGTTGTAATTATTAATTACCGAAACTAATATAGTTTTTTTCAATGAAACAGATCACTAACAATTTACGAGCTACATGTTTGAGTAATTAGTTTATGTAGGTACTAACTTAACGCTACCAGTTCCGTCAGTACAGTAAATTGGGACCTTGCCCGAGTTCGTAGACACCTTGAAAATTGCCGAAATGCTCAAATGCCTTTACCATAAGCGGACTCAATTCGACTGAATTGTCCTCGTGAGCAGTTTAGAGCTTTTCGAGAAGGACAAATTTTGACTTCCAAAGTTTGAACCCATATCAGGGTTCCGTGAAGTGAAAAGGTCATATCGCTGTACGGCATCGAGCTTCCACACCAACCCTAACCTTTCCGAGAACGGCAATTCCAATTTGTACGAATCATTAATCCGTGAACAATTGTAAAAAATCGCTCGTCCAGACATTCCGTGAAATCAGCGTTGTGTGCAGACATAATACTTGTAGCCTTTGGCAGACAAAGTCTAATGCTTGGGTGTTGCAAAACTCTCCATCTCGAACGGGGTCAACTGTGAGAAATCAAACGCTAATGCGAATCATTGGGAAAAAAGGCGCAGATCACGGCCACCCACGCCATGCACGGACACGGTCTGGCGTGCCACCTTGTTGATTTTTTCAGCGGTGGCACGTTTTACCGATCTTAATTTCGTATCACTGGAGTGGATATGACCCGATTTTAGATCAACACTGATGAATGGGGGAACGGGATCATGTCTGGGTTGTCGGCTTCGGACAGGAATGATTGACGATCACCGGTTGCCGTAATATCTAAGTAAATAGATCCGTGCCGTGATCTACGATAGCACGGGTATGTTCTCTTGAGGCAATATCAACGCAATTGTGTGTATTGACATAGCGCAACGCAGTTCAAGGCGTCATTTTTAAACCAATGTCATGGCGTGAATAGAAATCCAGGGAGATATCAACGGGAGATAAAGCGGTGAACCGACCCTGAACGCCACGCCGCCCAAGGATTTTGAACTTTGAAGATTCCAAATTAACTACTGCCCCCCCATATGGTAACGGCACCATCTTGTTTCTAACTGGTCAAACAAGGGAGGAAGTGATTTGGTCTCGCCGGCCAATTTAGGTAAGCAGAGATGGTGCTGCTGCAATTTACTATCGGGGTCAGAGCTATTGTGACTTGCTCTTTGTCTCGATTCAATTAAATTTGGCGATTTTGGGAGGTGACGCAATTTCGGGTTGCAAGCCGGGGCCGCTCCATTAGCTCGGCCAATTAATTTTTTCATAACTTTGTCAACTGGTTTCGGTTGGAAAGAATTTTTTTACAATTTACTTCTAATTTTGCCGGGCTATTTAATTAAGTTTCAATGGCCTTTAATCCGACATTACCGTTGGCATGATTTACGTCGTTGGGTCGTTAGCTTATGATCGAAATTAATTACGGACGATGAAGCGATCGGAACGCTTGATTTGCTTCCACAAACGGAAGATTTCGAAGGAAAATGCACGTAAAGTTATTTAGGATCTATCAATCACTCGAATCTCGCGGTGCTATTATAGCGGCCAGACATTTATCACTTGGCAAAGCGAGTTCCGCATGGTCAGTTGGTCAGCGCTTCGGGGGGGAAATTGAGGGGGACATCACGCCGTGTAGGTCGTGACTCCACCGGCGGCCCCGCGCCTCCCGTTCTAAATGCACCTTTTCTCCTCTTTTTGACCACTACCGTTTAGGAGCTGATGCAGCAAGTTCCGCAAAACTAATTTCCTAAGAAACGCGAGAGCATGACTTTTAAGCTCCGATTTGTATTAGCGCATCAGTACCGATTAATATTTCTTCTGGACAAGCAAAATTCCAAAACATCAGCTCTCGTCATGTCTTACAAGGTAACAAACATTTCTTTCCATCGCTGGATGAATCTTTGGACATTTCCAAATTCACATCTTGACCACTTCTCATGGAGCTTAAGTCCTTGTATGATGATGTATAGGCCATAACCTTGTCAATACGTCGGATAGTACCATCCCAGTTACAGCGTGGACGGAATGGCTTTTCTGTGTTTGAGAAGTGGCGACAGAAGGTGGGTGTGTCATCATTAACATGCTTTGTCGCAACAATGTGTAGTTTGATTGATGATTGTAAGGTTTCAGTTCCTTCCGAATTTCAAGATGCTCAGTTCTCTCTGTCTTTTTCATTGTTCGCCGAGTGCCATCAGAGAAAGGAGTCGGTTAAGGTCTCACAACCAGAAGCTATTATTTTTGCCATTGAAACTTGAAACATCGCTATCATAGTTTCTGCAATGCCGTTAAACCGCGTTGGGCGTACAACTGCCTTCATAAACCACATGAATTATCCATTGACAAGAGTAGGCCGCTAACACTAGTGGGTAATCAAGTAAAACGGCAATAGCACCTGCTGTTTACGACAAAGTTTCATTCAAGAAGGCCCGGAGGTGTCCAGGGATCGTGTATGGCCGGTTTTAGGGCACAGGTCAGGAGAAAATCTATTAGAGAAACTGCAATTATTGGCCGTTCTCCTATAATAATTACAACAGCACAGTGCAACGTTTTGATTTATGGAGATCCTTAAAAGGGTTCCGATTAATCTCAGATAACACCTGGGCGTGTTTGTTTTAAGGTGATCATTGTCCGAATCAATTGAATTTATATTTAGCATTGTCTTGTCGACGATGCGGAGTCGTTATGGTGATGAAGGAAATCGTCCGTGTTTACCGGTGGTGCGGATGCCATGAATATGGTAATAAACCAAATTACTTATGTAAACATACTAATTATAATTTGATACGCATCGTAAATGGGGGAAATTTAGCCAGGAATTCGGGGATTACTGCTCGTGAGACATTCAAGTTCATTAACTTTTTACCGCAGTTATAAATTACGCAAAAGAGAAATTATGTCAGTTGAGGAATTGGTTAATTTACAAAATCTAGACAAATTTTAATAAAACGTAAAAATTTGCTGTTATAAATCGTTCGGTTTGTTATAAAAATCTCCTTAAATAGAATGGTTAATTTATTATCACCTTTTAACGTCCCTGCACCTAATGGTCGGTACTTAAAAAAACTCATGTGAATGGCTTTTTTACGTCTTTGGTCGTAGTCGTTGAATTGCTACATTATTTCGTTAGTACACAAATGTTACCGCTGTAAATATTAGACGTCGTTCTGAATGATGAAAAGAAATTAAGAAAACACTTTCTCTAATGGTGCTAAATGGTACGGAAAGCACATAAAAGCAACCGGGCTTTTATTCCATTTTGTTTAGCTAATATTGGACCAGGTTGGACCACGTGCAAGCGCTACTTGCTTGCAAAATGTGGAACTCAACTATTGGAACTCTTTACAAGTATTTTAAAGCGTCATACTCATAGGTTACAAAATCATTGCTATAGGGATAGAGTGAGTCTTAAACGTGATCACTGGGTGTAACTTTGGCTCCATTTGTTTCGTGTCAATGAGAAAAGACAACTGAAAATATGCTTTTTTGGGGAGGGGGCTAAGCAATCAGTGTGGTAAAACATTTCTTTGAAAAAGAATTTTATTAAAGGTATGCAGAGATGTATTGAATTGTTTCATAAAATGGATCTATTACAGTTTCAAGCAACCTCATAGTGAGATGTTTGGTGAAGATTTTAAAGTTTTTATGAACGATTGCTTTTTTATTTTAATATTCTCTATTGAAAATATTAATCTAGATACTTTCTCCACTTTTGCCTTAAATTAATAACGGTGGTTTTAAAAAAAATACTTTTTGTTCTACATTTCTTTCAAAAATGTTAATTAGGTACAAACGTGCTATGTAAGTTAAATATTATGTGTATTAAAAATAAAGATTAAATTATTGTGACAACTTTTCATTCAAAATTCTTCATTATCACTTTTTGGTTCATGTTTCCATGTATACTGAAGTTAAAGATGTCAGATCCTTGCATGATCTTCATTCTTTTACGTTTTTTACGATGATAATAAAATTGTTTTTATTTTTTCTAAATGAATTTATCTAAAAAATACAAATACAAAAAATACAAAAATACAAAAAAAAAATACAAAGTTGCTCACTAATTTTAAAAAAGCCTTATGAAAGTATTGAATGTTTTAAAAACGAGTATTTTTAACTTTGGCGGTTATGATGTCCTCGCCTAACAGCTCATCGTGCAGTTCCTTGAACCTATAATAAAGAAGAAAAAATTGAAAACTGTAAATATTTTTAATGGTTGCCCTATGAATGATTTACTTACTACATATACTTATAGATAAAATTTTTTCCCCATTAGTGTGATACGAATAAAATCCAAGTTACCTACATCCAGAGATCCAACTTAAGGCCTGGATTTAAGAGAATAGCGTTTCGTTGTCGCTCTCAATGGGCGATATAGAGATGTTTTTCCATGATTACATGTAGTCAGGACCGAACAGTTTAACGAATTTTTTTTGATTTCAAGAATCTGTGAACATCAGCCTGGGACGTAAGCTATTTTTGAAGTCGATCGGTCAAGTACCGATAAAAATACAGTCATTTGAATTTGATCTTCGATTTATCACCAAATTCAAACGACTGTATTTTTAATAGTACTTGACCGATCTACTTCAAAAATAGATCACCTTCCAGGCTGATGTTTACAGATTTTTAAAATAAAAAAAAAATCCTGAAAATTCGTTAAACCGTTCGATCCTGACTAAACGCAATCATGAAAAGACATCCTTATATCGCCTATTGAGAGCGACAAGGAAGCGCTATTCTCTTAAATCCAGGCCTGAAAGATTTGTTCTGTATATTGTTAGCAACAAAAAGGCAATTTTTCTTCTGGGTGACTATTCACTATTTCTGAAATAGTTTTGTTTCTCTTGAAAGCTGTAAATATGAGATATCGGAGCATAACATTAAGCAACTGAATACTGTTGACTTTTTTATCTTTTTTTATCTTTTAGTTAGACCCGTTACAACTAATCCCACAATGTTTGCAGGAATGCAATTAATATGCATTTAATCGTTTGAGATTTCAGACTTTTAATTACAAAATGTGAGTTATAACCTGGGATTAATGGCACGATTGGTTTTTAAAATGTTTCATCATTACAGTTTCTGAACCTCTCTCGGAACCTCTCTAAAACTTGAATATCCAAAATCAGACGAAATCCAACAGATAATTTTAAAGCAACTGGTCATTGTTCTCTTTGCACCAGGTCACTTATTCGTCAAATAAATAATTTAAACAGTTCGATTGGTCCAATTTTTGCTCCAATTGTGGAATAGTTTATAAATTATGAACTTCTAACTACGGTATATTCAAAATTTTTTCACATTTGCGATAACTGCATAATTATGGTTTTCATATGGACTCAGCTAACATTGGCTAACTATTTTTTGAAACCATATACTTTTTGTTTTGAGATCCAATAAGATTCTTAACAATTTCCTCATCGACTATACAGGGATAATCTTCTTTATTATGAACTATGAACTATAAACCAGGTGTATAGATAAAACTAAGCGAGTGTCGTATCGTGAAGCACCAGTCCAGGCGGAAGACGATACCCGTTGGCATTTTATGCTTTAATGATTTGTCACGTTTTATGTCCGTCCACAAATCTTTTTTAGAAGTGTGTTAGTTCTTCATTAGTCGGAGTTGGAGGAATTTGCTAAAAAACTAATTTCCATATCCATATACCACTCCGCCATATGCTGCTGACGTCCAGTTTTATGAAGCACGAGATAGATATTTCTGAAAGATTTTATCATCGCGCTGCAAAAAAATTCTGGCGAGCTTTCTTGCATTCTTTACAAACCGAACCAGAACTGTTACTTTTCAATGCCCCTGTCCGCGAGGTTAGATATTTCATGCAAAAACACATGGAAAACTACCAGTGACTTAGATTCATTAACTACTTATCGTTTTTTAACAGTTAGAAGTTTAGGCTCGAGGTGAATTAATTTAATTTCGAAATGCGAGCTTTTCCGGGTCCTCAAAGGAGGATCCGGCCTTGTGGAATGGCACAAAATTAATATTGATGATGCATCTGACTCGTCCGGACATAATATAAATCGTCGGTAAAACATAAACGTGATCCCGTCTTCTTTAAACGTCCGGCTCGAAAAACGGCCGCTCTTCCAAGAGGTAAAATAACAAAATTCCTCGTGCCAAATTAAGAAAAACAAAAAACCCACCGGAGTTACCGTGACTAAATTCACTATTAATTTTTTGTCGCCCGCTTACAGTTAGTTCTACTTCGTCGTTTTTAGACATCTCTGGTTTAGCATACCGGCGGAGAATTTTAAATGTTTGATTGATTAGGAAATTTGTAAAGCAAGCAAACGCCGAATTTACGGTAGCGTCCGACACCGTGAAACCACCATTGTGATATCCTGTAATGCATTGACGTCACCGGAGAACTCAACCGGCTCGACCGAAAGACATCTTTTCTCCTATTTGGAGCTTCTTAATTATCCGCTAATAAAATTCGCAACTTTTAATTGAATCGCATTGTCGACTCATAATTAAAATAGTCAATAGGAACTTCGCAGAGTGGTGTGAATGCAGCTTTGTTTGGATAAAGAGCATCAGTTGCAGATAGTGACTCAGCATCGCAGCTTTTCATTGAAGAGAAAGTTTAAGCAATAATCGCCGTTGTTGTATCCCGAATAATTTCGACACAGTTTCTGCGGCTACTTACCAACAAAAAAAAAGCAATAAGCCCGGTAATGAATTATCTAATAAATAACTAAACAACTAATGCATTTTCTATATTCGGTTAAAAATCAATTTCGATTCGAACTCACGTTTGCATTAATTACCACAACCGTTAAACTAGATTACGTAACCGACCAATTAATTACCAGAAAAAGCGAAGAAAGCAACTGAAATATTCGCCACTCCGGTAAAAAGCTGCATAATTTATCGGGGTCTCGGAAAAACACGAATTGCATAATGTGCGGCTTAATTAGCACCGCAATTATCCGTTACTAAAACGTAGGAAAATCTAACTCGTTCAGCGGAGCAGAAACGCGAAAAATATCAACCATCAAGGTAAACTGGTTTGATCCCGGCGAGATGGTTGGAGAACAAGTGCCGCTTTTCCCAGCAACGACTCTTGCAAAATCCATTTTTATGTATGGAGTATCATATAATTTCTTTTATTACCGTAATTACCTCTGAACAATGCTATCGTCATTAAAATATGGTAATAAGATTTCCGAGTAATACCGCCTGTTTATTGATTGTGGCTCTGTATGTAATTAGCGAATAACCTTTTTCGCACTGCTGAAAGAATCAGTGCGACTAGTTCGGCTTAATTGAACATAAATAAAGAGCCCGGTCGGCAAAAGCTGCCGAAATTACTATCATTGCCAAATATTAAATCAATCGTTTTTTTTTTTATTCGGCCAATTCGAATCTCTAGCAGCGCGTGAATTCGGCAGGAGAGGCGGTCAAATTAATAGTTTAATAATGACAGAACAACGGAACATAACCGAATTCTTCAGATGAGTTCCTACTTCAGCAGCCACTCGATCGGAATCCCGGCAGTAGTTGGCTAATTTCAATATGGTAATCTCGAATGTATTATTGTTTCAGATGCTGCTGATATTTAATAAAATACCAGCCAGACTCGTGTAAATCATTGGTAGAGAAAAGAACTCGCACAATATTTCTGTTTTTATCATTCCAGTTGGAGTGGATTTTTTTAAGACGAGGCCCGAACTTAATACATACGTAAAAACATTTGACATGCATCTAGGAAGATGTCTGGCCACTAATTATGTGATAGTATCTGACATTACATGATCAATTCGGTATTTATTATATTTTTTTGAAGGCGAAGACTCTTCGATGTTGTGATGAGGCAGCAAATAGCTGGAGCTCTTAAAAAAATTCTTGCCTTTGAGCCAAGTGTCCTAGCTTAGGCGGTAAGTGCCTCAATTAATTAAGTGCTTCTACAAGACCAACTTCTAACTGGGTCATGTAATTTCTAGATATTTATCTCTCTAACGATCAGGAAGAAAGGAAATAGTAAAAATCCCCATGTAGACCTTCGGCACATTCCCAGTCCTACAACCAATCTCATCAATGTAACAATTATCTTATAATAATAATGGTTGTAGATCACCTTATCAGGTCTGGTGAATTACGTTGAAAGTCTTTAAGAGGAGGAAACAGCGGCATGGCGGTGACTGTGACCAATTATTTTGACTAAGAAATTTGAAACAATTTTCTCTTTACTCTTTTGATTTTCAGCAAGCTTTCATCCTGATTCTTGCAGATTATCTGTACTTATCGGGGATTGCTTAAGTGACAATATATCTAAGAATTTTCAAGTCAGCAAAAATACAGTTAATGTGATGAAGATGCTTAGAAGAAGAAGAACACAACTTAAGCGACAAATGTTTTTTTTTGACCACACTTTCTTGCTTTTATTGATCCTAAAGTGCTTAAGTTCCGAAAATTGCGACAACTTTTTCAAACCCATAAAAGTCTCTTTTGAATTTTTATTGTAAGATATTTTAAATTTGGTGTTTCGGGAGTTCCTTTCTGATTCTGGTAAACTAAAATTCTTTAATTGTCAACCTCACAATATTAACACTTATATTAAATCCAATGATGCGTGTAAAAATAAATAATTGAGGAAAAGCCTTTTACAGTTAACATTTGTCTCTGAGTGGCTATTCAGGATTTGCGCCTGGTGGCTGTCCGGCGGTCAAATAGCTGATCAGTCTCGGTTGTTGCAATTAAAGGTCGCCACATTGTTTACGAGCGGGGGCCTTGAACGACCTTATTTTCGCTAATGGTCTTCGCGTGAACTAGGAAATTTCAGCATATACAGAACAATCACACCGTTAATAACACGGCACGGTTCTAGGTGTGAAACCATTACAAGTATTAAACTTATTTCCTTTCGGCGTTTCACGATCCGAAAACGACCTTCTCTCTCGACCAAATGCCAATAATGGATATGGATCATGTTTTACGTAGTTTTGCACGGAGAAATTGGTTCTTACAGCCGAACACAACAAACGCAGCAGCTAGAGTAATTGGTTTTTTTTTTCTGTGGGTTCAAAGACACAAAACTTATTGATCGATTCGTGCCGGATGCTGCTACGCCCTGTTATGTAAATGATAGTCGAAAAGGTCACAAAAATATGATCGATAGAAATCCTTTTTTATTCGGACATAAAAGCCAGCAAAAAGGTTGAAGACAATATAAATCGTGTAAGGAGATAATGACAACAGTAAAAATGGGCTGCATTATTAATTCCTTACGCATACAACAAATAATAGCGCCCGGCGGTATGGAAATTTGACACCGGGAACACGCAATTATCGCGCTAGACCATCTAAGTATCGTGTCAGGACCATATTTCAGAATCTTTACCTCGATTTCTCAGTGTTGAATCTAATCGGTCGGTTCCCATTAAAGCTTCCACTGAACTCACCCATTAGGATCGTGATCGCAATAAAATGGATCTGAGCGCTTTTCGAAAATTGCGACCACTTCCTACGCTGTTTTAAATAAAGACATTGTACTTGCTATGTCAAAACGGAACGGTAGAAAAATTCCAAGGTGGAAAATAAAACATTGTAAATTTTAATTCCATTACGCTCTACTAGCCCTGCAGTCATCGTGCGACGTGCGTTAACGGTCAAATCGCAATTTTTTTTAAATAATGCGAGAAAAAGACGAAAACAATTTGGAAATAGTAACTTTGTTTATAACAATGCCAACATTAAATCAATGGAAAGCCACAGTGGTTTCTATGATTGTCGAATGCGTCATGACACAAAACATATTATATCAAAAGGTTATATTGTTGCTATAAGTGACTCTTTATTCAAATATTATTGATTCAGCAAACCCATATATTTTCTTTGAACCTTTAAAGACTAAAATTATAAATATTAATTTATACATATTTAACTTATGAGTTTTTTTTTATAATTGGTATCTATTTATCTACATCAGTGCTCACCTTAAAACTAACTTTAGATTGGTCGGCCAAGTACATTTAAAAGCACAGAAGGTAAAACTATCATTTAGCACCAAAATTGGAAGTTGATTATATTTTCTTCTAAAACCATTCCGAAGCAGTTTATATCTAAAAACAAAGTTTGTGAGAAATTTTCTACCCTAGATGAATTAGTAAAGTTGTGCAAATTCGAGAGCGCCTTTCTCTAGCGTCGGCTAATTAGTTTTGTTTCGGAGAGGGTGCATTAAATAACTAAATATGAGCTTTAGCACTTTAGTGGCTGCCTTGATGTAAATGGAACTTTCTATTAGCACGTATTATTGTAATTAAATAAACCGGTAACCTAAGAAATTGACAGTTTTACCATATGTAATGTAAATCAAACGTTCTTAAATTATGCTTCAAAGTAGTCAAGAGTTTCACAACATCAAAGAGAAACTATTTGCAAGAAACATTAATAGATATTTACATCTCTAGGGCTGAAAGTAAGAGTTTCTTCCCGCGGATGAATGTAAACCCTCCGCTGCACGTCGGGTCTTTATTTGTTCAATAATTATTTTTTGCCTTTGGTCCGAAATATGCATTTAAATTTAGTGAGAAAATTGTAAAAATTGAAAAGTATATCCTAAAATTAATTGAGAATTTTAGAGTAAAAGTGGAGTAACGTGTCGAATATTGTTTCCATGCAGGACATCCAAGAACTTCATAGAACTATCGAATTTTTCTTTATAAATGCTTTTCAAGATATACGACTAATTTTATCCTGGGAAAGTATATGTAATTATATTTGCTCAGTAGTTTACCACGAGGTTCAATAAATCCACCTTAGATCAGCCGAAGAAAAAAGTGCTATTGTTTTCATAAGTGTCGCGGGGTGTTCTATTCAGTTTGGAAGACATTTGCAAAATTTTAAATGGGTTAACAAAAATATTAAAAAAAAGTTTCAAAAATTTATGCTTTTATCCGTAAATCAATCTCGAATACACGTACATCCGCATACATCAGTCTTGGAGGTTCTCTATGACCAGGGCCTTATTTGACAGTTCCTGTATTGGAGCTATTACCACAGAAAAGACTTGAAAGGTGTCTTTAGAAATTCTTACACCCCCATCAGGTATCGTGAGGGCCTATCTAAGATAATAAGGTGTCATCAATTAATGTGGAAGCTAGTTCCGCATCGCCTTCAGTGGCTCGCAGAAATTTTGTCTTGTCTCTTCATTATTCTCTTAAAATTAAAGTTAATTAAATTCGCAATGTTTTCTTCTAAAAATCTTTTAAGTTCTTTTAAGTAACATCTTTAAGTAAACCTTAGTTGGTTTCAGTACGAATTTTCGTCTGTACCCTATACGTGCCCTGAAAGTGAAAAGTAGAATAATGGCAGAAACCTCAATGTTAAAGTAGTACTTTAGAAGTCCTGATGTGGGGTTGAGGAAGGAAGAGAAGCAATGAAACTATCGACGCTTTAGTACTAGGATACAAACAAACCCTTCCTGAAATGGTAACATAATGTTATATTTTCCAAATTTTTATATTTTATATTTAGCTGTCAAAAATTTGGATTTAGAACAAATACCACCGTAACGTTATTTAAGAGTGAAAAAGAAGATTTCATATTTCAGCTACTTGCAAATGTCTTTATATTAATGCCACAAACAAATTCTTGCTACCAAAAGTCATTCAACTGCAATCATTTTTTTTTCTCTTATTGCTATTTGACACAATGACCGCCCTTCTTGGCATTCTTTCCGCCTTATTATATGCAACGTGTTTTTTAACGGAATTAGTTTTACCTCTGCCAATTAGTTGAATAGCATCCGGCTATTATCCTCACATTTCTCTATACAGTCTATAAAGGATAATTGAGCATATCTAGCCTTGATCCGATATCGACACTCGCATTTTCGTCGGCTTCTGATCTATTTGCATGATTATGACATTGCAATAATTTAATACCACTCTCAAAAACTTCAGTGTCACTCATGTATCTAACGAGTATCAAGGTTGTTAATTAGGTCAGTATGAATAACGAAATAATCGACGCCGTGATGTGATGATCGTTTTTCATTTAAACGCGCCTCGCTTCCCGGATACTACCTTACAACAGTGGATTTGTACAGTTACGAGGATATTGATACTATGACATATAAGTTGCCTTGAAACTCTTAAAACGTCGATGTTAAAATCAACTCACGACCGTCGATTCACTTACAATAACTTTAATATCACGTCATCCATCGTTGTCTTTTGCACGTAATTGCACTGAAACTCGACGGGGCAACGAATATTATTGTTGTTCATTACTTACTTGCCCTTCGATCGTAAAATCGAAGATAATCTATTGTTGTCGACTATTATGCGGCGAAGGCAACAAACAATAAAAATGTTGCCGTTTTCGGGACTCGGTCGGTTGCAATGTTGAAACCGCCGTCATCGTTTGTATAATTACGAAATTTCGTATTTAGTTTTTAATTTCATGGTGCATTGCGTGGAGCTATTCTCACAGTAGAACACCGACGAAAAAATCTGCGTCCATTAATTTTTTCAGTCGGCGGAAAGCTCCTAATTACCTGGCCGTTTCCGTAACACACACGTAATAATGAATTGCCACACCGGCGCAATTATCGTCGGATAAAGGCGGAGTGTGTCTCGGGGCGCCTTATCCTTGCCCCGGGCCATTTTAGGCGTATTAATTATCCTTGTTTCCGTAAATATCGCAGGGTACAACAGGTGAAACTGTGTATAATATGATAAATTGCGGCGGTTCCATGCGTGATGTATTATGCGGCTGTTGGCGAAAAATTTTAACCACCTGTTGTTGCACCGATGCGGACACGCTCTACTACGCGGACTTTTGCCGTAATTTGCGGACTTGTTGTTGCTGTGACAATGCTCTAGCATTTTAGACGTTAATTGTTCGAAGTAAAACCGACTTTGAACCGTTACTTAACGAGGTGCAGCGGAATTAAACGCGCCGACGCCATCCGACAATGATGCTAATGCAGCTTAAGGCGGGATTTCACCAAATCGCCAGCGTTTATTTCGGCACAGCGTCTGCAAAGGCCGCTTTCGCTTTCGCTTATCGTTCTAAAGATTTTTTTTAAATGAAGATGACCCGAGTGAAATTGAAAAGACTACTTAGCACACCCATTGTGGTTCCATGTAGTGAGCAAGAAGCTAACGCGAGCTTCCCGTTTCGAAGAGCCGCTTGCGTGATGCGTGTAGACGAGGAGGATTCATATTTTGCAGTTGTTCTCGTTAAAAAATTTTACAATTGGGTAAACTAGTTGCAACTCGTGGAAATTACAATTTAGTAACTAAAAATTCACTTCTTTGCTTTACCTAATCAGTGAAGTGAATTGTGCCAAAAAAAAATTGAAAAATATGATTAAACTAACGAAACAAAAAACTAGCTTTTTTCAAACTTTGTTATCAAATCCAAGTTTTGGGATATATTACGGCATGTTAATTATACAGGGTGAGTCCTTAAGGGTGATCGCAGGATTTGTATCAAACCTTATTTGTCTCACATTAATGGAGGAAAAAATAATAATAGTTTGTGCAAAAAGGCAAAGATCTGCTTCAATAAATTAATATTATTGTAGTTTTGCAATGGAGAGAATTGAAGTATCCTCATTAGATGAAGTTTTTTCCATCAACAATATTATGACATAAAAATTGTTAATCTTCATATATTAATCTTGATCTAGGCATTAAAAATTATTGCTTTCAATTTTTGAAATATTAAGAAGAAATGACAAAGACCCGGTTGCATGAAGCTGACGAACCGTTAACGAACCACTAAAAACGCTCCTCAGTTTTTTACTATTTTGATTTAACGGAATTATCTCGTAGGTGTTTGAAAGACATTATTAACATCGTTTAAGGATTGTTCTTGTAACCGGATATAATTATTGTTTCCAAAGGTTCGAAATTTCGAAGAAATAGACCAAGTGTTTGCAAGAAATGGTCATTTATCATCAAGATAGTAGGTTCAGGCGCCCATTCAAGTGTCGCTTCCATAGCAAGGATCGTGGAGTTGAAGGACAATTTATTACCCAGTTCGCCTTATTCAACTGATTAAGCTCCCGGTCTGACTTCCGTCTATCCCCGAGAATCAAGAAAATCTTTGGTGCCGCACAATTATCTTAAAATTGCAAAAACGCTAAGGAGTCATCATTATAAGAAGCATTATAAAGTAGAACATTGAATTACCCCAAAAGAGTAAAATTTTGGGTCCGATGCAAAAACCGATCAAACGCATCACCACGTATTCCGTAAATTCTCAACTGGGCCACGAATTTTGTTTAATGCGCTTTCGGGTCCTCCGGCACCGACATGTTTTTCTAGGTCGCGTCTGAGATGTTCGCGTGCTCCTACGCATTTTCCGCAAATAATTAATCAGGAAAGAAGTGTAAAGACACGCCCCCTAATTATTATTCATTAGAACGGGCCTGATTTATGAGACGACCTGACCGATCCATCAAACCGATTAAAAAATCACGAGCCGCCGCTGCTTAATCCGAACCGAGAGACCTCTGCAGTACTGGTAGGACTACACACGAGCTCTTCTCAAATTTACGCCCCAAGTATACCCTCCGTATGATATACACAGTGAAAAATTGCGAGAAGCCGACGCACGAACATGCTAGTTAAGGCAGCACATAAACTTCCAACTAACAATTTAAACGCAATTTGTGATTAGATAATTACGGTTTAATTCGACACAACCTGAACGTTACTTTTAGTAATAATTGATAATTTCTTGAACCGTACGGACGACGGGGCACGGTCGGAAAATGGAGCGCTTGCAATTACGTTTCGTGTTACTTTGTGGCTTTTTCTCCGTTAACGGCTACGGCTAATTCGGTTTAGAAAGTGTTAGCGGCCACTGCGACACGCAGGAAAATTACTTATTAATAAACAAATCATAATCATTAGAAATTGTGTAACGCATACATTCAGATTTTTTCATAAATAGTGAATATTTCAATTACCGTAGGCAAGTAGCGGCAATTATTCTAATCACTGCATGCAGATGTATCTTAATTATTCCAGATTATATCACCTACTATGACGTCCACGCGAAATTCCTGCATCAACTAGAGAGCATCGGATATCATTAAAAAATGTCTTTGAAAATTAACGTCAAAATAGTTAAAAAGGCCGAAGTTTTCGAAAAGAATCTTTAGACGATATTTTAGGTTAAGTTGCTTCCTTCCATACTCGTTTGTTTCAAACAAAAATTTCAGAAAAGTAATCATAACTAACTTTAACTTACTTAACTTTTCAGCTAACTTATAAATGACTTTTCAAGGAGCCATAAGGTCAATCTTTTGGGGTGCATACTTTAATTTTTATGTCACGTGAGGGCAGATTCTGATGCCGAACAATCCCCGGGGCTGGGTCGTGCGTGGTCCTTAGGTACTCCAAAATAGGAAAGCACCACACGGCTTCCCATCTTTCATGGATCACAATGAGCTCGAATTTGTGGCTGGAATCGGGTTCGTCGCCTGATCGGAGACTTCAATCGTCACTCAAAACTAAGGCTGGGAATAATATTCGAATTATTCGAATATTCGAATTATTCGAATATTCGAATTGACGAACACGTAAAATTCGAATACGAGCAAATTCAATTATTCGATTATTTGAATATTCGAATAACTATTCGAATATTCGAATATTTGAATGACTATTCGAATATTCGAATTATTCGAATGACTATTCGAATAACTATTCAAATAATCAGAATATTCAAATGACTATTCGAATTATAGAATTATATATACGTATTACTAATAAATTAATGAACAATTGCACGTCGAACTGTAAGTATCTTAAACTTTTGAACTTTGCTTTATATTTATTGCGTTGTCACTTAATACCTATAAAAGAAATGATGCGGGAGAAGAATAATAACAATAATCCTCAAGAGAAAAAGTTTAAAAATTTCTGTTTTCGCAAAGGCGTGCGAAACAAGTAATATAAGGAAGGTAGCCAATAGCAGCATTTTATTTATTCCGCGCAGATGAATTAAATAAATACCTTTTTTTGACACGTAACTAAACAAAACACAATGAAACATAATGAGTAATTACTACATTATTTTTTATTGTGTTTTTTTTAGTTGCCTGTCAAAAAAAGACTTTACTACATAATACTTTTGTATTCATTCATTTTGTAGTCATTCGAATATTCGAATAATTCGAATAGTCATTCGAATATTCGAATTTTCGAATAATTTGAATAGTCATTCGAATATTCAAATATTCGAATAATTCGAATAATTCGAATAATTCGAATATTCGAATGACTATTCGAATAATTCGAATATTCGAATAAATATTCAAATGACTATTCGAATACCAAAATTCAAAAAAGTCCCAGCCCTACTCAAACCGTTTTCGCTCCCAGAACATAGCAACAGATTTGATGCAAAAATGGAAAAAGTTGCATAGAGGGATGGAAATTGGAAAGTAACATTCATTTTTTAAAAGGCCACAAAACTAAAATTTTTGATGCGCGTACGGCAAGCTATCGTTTTAATATAAAAAAAATTTGTCAAAGTAACTTTTTCAAAAATTCGCAAAGCCCAAAGTTTTGACGCGCCTAATTTACATCTTGAAGCGCATAAGAGCGCATACGACAGACTATCGTTTGATACTATTTTTAATTAAAAATGTTATGTGAAGAGAACCAAAGTAAATTTTTCAAAAGACCCCAGAACTCTCGTAATTTAATTTTGGAACGTGTAAAAGTGCATAAGAGACTACCGGTTGACCGAAAAATTTTAAATTTGCGGAAAATGCGTTAAGTTGGCGCCCCACACAAAACTATTGTAGAAAAGTTGTATTAAAAAACTAGAAAACTAGATATTATGTAGTTTTAACCTTGTAAACCACCCTAAGAACTTTGAGTCGTCAGTTGAGGCCGCGAAGAATTGTTAAACAACCAAATGTCGAGGCATTAACAATGTAAATACACGGCGTTTTAAGAAGTCAAGTGATCCTTTTCTCTCGATTGTTTACTGAAGGATCTAGTTTTTTCAGTCAATAGGACAATTGGAAATTATTTTAATGCCTTAGTCATACCCGTTATTAAAACCCACGTCTTATTTTGTAATACCTGCATTGTGTTGTGCATTGAAGTAGGTTACAAATCATTACGTACATATCGCTCAAATTGTTTGCGTTCTGACAGTCTTCAATAAAATTACCTCAAAAGATTTAAAACAAAGCTATTGTGCGAGAATTTTATTCGTGCAAATTGACCTTTCTGGATGTGATTAAGAAATAAAATACAGCAAAAGGAGAAAAAGAGGGAAATATGCTTCAGATAATTTGCTTCAATACATCTTTATTGTTAAATCATAAATATTCTTAAAAATAAGCAACGTTTTGCGTCATTTCACGTTCAATTTTTTTTCAATCTAAGTACTAGTTCAAACTCTAAACAATCCTGTTCAAAATGTATGCAAAAAATATTTTCGATTTCAATTGTGTCATCATTGAGATTTGTAAGAAATAAAATCACTGAAGAATTCGTCAAGTCAAAGCAAATTCTCTTTCTTGTTGTATTTTTCTTTATTTATGACATGTAAGAGTGCCAGCCAATTTGTACACGTGACAATTTCTGCGACGAAGTGCAGGAAGATATAGAAGAGCCAATTTGTATGGATTTTTGTTACGAGGTGCAGGAAGGAAACTGTATAAGCGTAAAAAGTCGGCAATATTATCGCTGTTTTAAATCTCCGGTTAGTAATTAGCCCCGCTATTGGAGGAAGCCACCTTGCCAAAATTAGTTCCAGGTCCAGGTTAACACAATTTACAACCACATTAACGGTGATCATGATCCTCATAATTATGCAGGATGTCCGAGAGACGTTCAACCATTCATGTGTTTTTAAATTGTCCGCCAGCTGTTTGAAAATTTTCCACTTGCTCCTGCTAAACCAGAAATATTTGCATATCCTGAATGGGCTAAAACCCCATTTGTATTCGCATTGCCGGAACTGGTCCAGTAGAACGTTAATTGGCAAATCGCGAGACTTCTGACATTAAAACAAATTTCTGGTCGTAAAATAGTTTAATTCCAAATATCACATAATTTGCAAACTTCATCACTCCTCCGAACGTATGACGACCGGTTTTTTGGAATTTTGTTGCAAATTGGCGGATAATTAAAGAATTAATGGCAGCCGATGACGCGGTTACCTACTCAAAGGCGTGCACTTAGATTTAGTTTGAGGATAAAAATTAGTTTAAGGCACATGAGTTATGGACTGTAACTGTGAATTTATAACACGGAAAGTAGGCGTGCGTAAATCAGGCACTAATCACTAGTTACTAGTCCTCAAAAATGCCGTCATTATTCCATTTCGCGTCATAAAGCAGAGCGTAAGTGCCTATTTACCTCCCACGAACATAAATATTAGCACAGGGTGTATTAAGTATGAGGATTCACTCGCGGATATGGCTTGTTTTATTGCCCAACATTAAATCTTCTGTCTTTTTATTTGTTTCTTTATACGTAATCGACTTTTTTAACGTCTTTATTACCGCTGAAAATTGATGCGTTTGATAGATAAAAACGACGAGAAAAATTGTTTCTTAAGAAAATACTTGCGGAATGTTGTGAGATTCCCCTAACTATGCACCTGATTTTGCGTTTATGTGCGTCGTAAAAAATGCGAAAGACGATAAAATCAAATGTTATTAATTATTGTAGAAGACCAACCCAATAAATCTGTCGGATTTTTTCGATAAAAACAAACTAGTTCGTTGGCATTTGATCGATCCTCTCACAAAACGAGTTTGCAGCATCCTTGTGCTTTTGTCGGATGACGACATTTCGGTGGGTGTCTATTCACCGTTCCTCGCATTACCCATGCACAGGGTTCTCTCTTCACAAATTATTTTTAAACATCTGGCAATGTTTACGTTTCGTTAAGCTCTTATTGTAGTCCTTATTGACAGCGCAAACTTGTTCTTTGCTTTTGTTCCTTCATTCATAAAACGCTTTAATTGCTTTCAGATCTTGCCGTACTGTCCCCCTTCTTCTTCCGCACTTGTAAGGTAAGTTTCGAGACTAATTTGTTACTTATAGCAGAGATCATTAATAATATCTGCACGAGACCTCTAATTTACTAAACGTGGTTTCTTCGTCAATTACCGCAGTGTTCTATTAATTCGTAGAGCCAACATTCCAGAAGTAATTTTGACATTGCTGAATTACTTCTACTTGTTGCCAGATTTCTAGGTAAATACATGGGACAGCAACCACGTTTTTAAATTCGGACGAAATTTTGAAAATAGCTTGAAAAGAACTCAATAAAATAAAAAAAAATCCATATTCAATCAAAATCTCTAACCCAATAAAGCTCCGCTTGAGCAACTTGTACTTACAAAGTAGTGCGACTTATGAAGAAGTTACTATACATTTAACATTTATTTAAAAAATATAACTTGTAGAGAGTCGATCTCTGAAACGGTCTGAAGAAGAAACAATAAGTAATATTATTAGGTCCAGTAAGTTTACAGATCTACCATTGGGCACTGGAAAAGTAAGACAAATAGCAGACTCATTGCGAAGACTTTTTGTTCGAATCTTGAAATTGAAGAAGACCAGTCGAACCATTTTGAACTTGAAATCCAAGAAGACCATTATTTAACTTGCATCTCTTGCAACGGAAACTACGAAACTACATGAACATTTTCTTATTGACCGTGACTTTTTCCGCACCTCGCGTTTTTGGGTGCATGCATGATTCAAGCAGTAACAATCCTTAGTAACAAATTGCAAAAATTACCAATAAAATAAGTTTCCTAATTATTTTGCGGCAATAGCAAAATTACATTATCGTCCACAATTTGGTTAATGACCGTAACAAGTGTAAAGGTCAAAGTAATTAGAAATTAGCATAATTAGGAACTAACATAATAATGCTTGAGAAACTCCCAATTTCCTTGTCAGTTAGCTCGAAGCGAACGGTCATGACGCTGCTGTCGTCTTATTATCAACTCTAATAATAAGGCAATTACGAGAGTAATTACCTTACCAACAAGTGTCCACCCACGTTTATGCCACAACAGCAACGGTAAAGACGCGAAAACGGTGCAATTCGAGATTTCTCCTGAAAACTTACCTCAGAAACAGGAAACAATAGAAATTTGGGAAATAAATTGGAGAATTTTGAGGAATCTCATTGAGTTGAAGCCGCGGTGCGCTGGAAGGATAATGGAAAATGTGCAAATTTGCCCAGTGCTAACTCGCGTGTACTCACAATAATTTATGCAAATTGGCTGCATGTATGTACAAATTTGTTAAGGCATCAGATAATAATTCGTGTAAGCGCAAACGAAATCGGTAACAACCCAGCGATATCAGTGATTACTTCGGTTTGTTAATGTGCTGCATATAAAGAGGTGCAATTATAGTGGACGTATGCAGAAATTATTATTTACGGTGTGAAGATCCTTCGGCAGATATAATTTATGAAGACGCAACATGCAACGAATTAATATTCGCCACCGCACCTCAGGACCGGCTCGACCCTTGCGCTCCAGTTGACCGGAAAATCCTACCAATAAATTGTCGCGGCTCCGAATTTGATTGAAGTAAGCTCGAATTGTCTGCTTGACCCAACTCGAATGGACCCCCGCGATAATTGTCCAGGACTATTCTCGGACTTCCTCGAAACGACAAAAAAAAAACAACTACCTAGACGAATTCCTTTGTCCGAGATGGTCTCGAGATTTTCACGGTTGATGATCGCGGAATTAATAACTATAATAACCTGAACAATGAACCGATGGCGGAAAAAAATTAGGCTATGTTCGCAAATTGGGCTCCGGAATCGCAATTGGCATTTGCACAATGGTCCGGCGTGAGCATCCTATTTGAGAAACTGTTCGAAAATTATGGCCCCGATCCCGACAACGGACGCGAGATGGCCCCAGATTATTTAGCGGTTGTTTTTTGAGGGGACTTAAACAAACTTTGATTTATTCTGCGGCGCCGAAAACCGCTGTAGGTCCCACGTTTCCGGACAGTTAGTTGACAAGCGAATTTGAATATAATAAAACGTAAACTGTGCCGATTTACATATGCGTGTCACGTCGCGTATTACAAAGGAATTGTAACACCTATGCTAATGTTTATGTATTTGTCAATTCATATTTGACAGGTCTATAGAAAGTTACAGGGGATTTTATTGATGTGTTTGTATTTTTAATGTGCCGTAACCGGAGATAAATCACCACTTAGATAATGTATTTGCGCTACAAAAGTAAACAAATCCAGGAAAATTTGCATAAATTTCGCATCGAACAAATGTTACTTTTCCTTATCTAACACGGTGTAGGTACTCGACAACGGTCTGGAAACATATTTTTTACCAATAATTTTTGATACAACGACAGGTGTTTTAAGGCAAACTTCTATTAGTTGAACATTTCCAGCAGTAGGTAAGGAGAAAGTAAATCTGGAACAAATTTGTTTTGAGGTAATTTTTACGAATTATTACCTACATACTCGTCACATTGTACGTTTTGTTACACTTTCTCCAAATCTCATGCTATTAGCATAGAATGCAGAAAGTTACTCTGTGATCAATTTCTGAAAATAGTTTCTCACATTTAATGCAGAATGATACAAATACAAAACTTTAATATCAGATTGTCAACCAGTCGTTTATTTATTGCTTCATTTCACTTTAACGTGTCAAAGATTCGTAATTAAAGTTTATAAAACGACTACTCTGTCACAACGTGAAATGCAGAAATAATCAAATGATGATAAAAAGAAGCAGGTAGTAGTTAGCTCTCATAAGAAAGTACCAATAAATCATAATGATTTATGGGCAGTGTATTAAAACGGGAGAAATTAAAAAAGTTTATGTTGATAGTTTAGTTTTCCATAACCTCTTAGTTCTATTTTATTGACCAAACAATGATACTTTATTAAGTTACCATTATTCAAAGATCACAACGTTAAAATGTTATAATAATGTCAGAATTATATCTTCTTGGTTAATACGTTGAGACACTGAATTGGTTGTAAATCATAAAGTCTATGAGCATACTGCATGCTAGTCTCGATTATATAAAATTAAATGGTGCTGTGTATAAAAATTACCTAAAAGCAGTTTATCACAATTAATTATTATCATTGACTTTTACCCTTTTATTGAAGCGTTCAATTTTTTAGATGACTGGACATGATTTTTGAAACAAAGTTAGGTAGGTATTAAGTAACTATTTATTATTACAAGTGCGATATGAAGACACTAAATTAATTTGCTTTTTCTGATTTTTATTAAAGTTAATTGTGCCTATCAGTTTAAAGAAACATGTAGATTGATTATAAAGAAATAGTTTTAGTTGAAGAAACATTGAACGAATTCAGTGAATTAATAACGATACTGTAGAAACGCAATTAAGCATAAAACAAGTTTTCTAGCGCCAGTAGACACAAAATAGTATTGGCTGATAAAATATCTAACCAATCTCAAACCTGGTGATAAGAGTTGCTAATAACTAAGTAAAAAGTACATGTTTGCATGTACTACTTGTTGCAATTGAAGATGTTTTCCTATATCAAAGTTCGTACCTTTAGTTTGAGTCTAAGAAGACCGAGATCCTTTTCAGGAAAAAATCACAGACTTTTTACTGTTACTTTTATTGGCACGTATTAATTTTAAATTATATTTATAATTACGTTTAATTAGAATAATTGTTAAGGAAACGTTCGTTTCACAACAAGGCTTACAAGGCAACAAGACAAGTGATCCAAGTCGACATACCAAGACTTTTTACTCCAACTGCTTTTTTGATGCCAGGAGCAAAAGCGAAAGACAAAAATGACACAACTAATTAAATTTCGATTAATGTTGAATACGCAAGGGTAGAGAGCGGGTTTGTCGTCTGACCGCTTGTTGGTGTCTCCCGCCAATGTTGACGTAAAAATTGTAAATTTCTCTTGCCAATCACTCCGCCATTCCGGGAATGAACCGATTTGTTAACCGAGACACCACTAATTATTCCCGCTGCAAGACTGGCGTAAAATTTATTGTCGACTCGCTTTATTTGTAGTCCTTCGTACATGCTTTCCACTAGATTACTTTAAATCAAGAACGTTCACTTGTAATCCTAATAAATTGCGATGCTAATAATCGCGTTAATAATACGCAATTAACTCGGTACAAGTGGTTGCTTAACATCGCATTGTCGGCAGTAACATCCATCTGCAATGAGTTAATTACTCCGTTGGATCTTGATTAGTAACGAATGGCAATGTCGTCGGTCCGATTCCTTGTTGGTTATTATGATAGAAAATGCAATGGAGAGTAGTTTGCGGTTATGTATGATGGCACGATTTCGAGTTACGACGATAACATGAAAGTACGGCATAAATTAGGGCTTGATCGAATTTGCATAAGCACCACCTATAATTGCGAAATCTGATTGAAGTAGGTATACGGTAGATTGGGAGATTCGAAAGAAATTTTCTGTTTCAAACTCGAAAAATTGGTAGAAATACACCACCAAACGAGGCTGCACACGAGCACTATTTACAATTTAGAGATCTTTTGCAATCAACTCATAACCTATATCCTTCAGCTAAAATAGATTTTGATTAAAATCCCATCTGTTGTTTGAAAATACCTACTTAAAAGTTACTATTTTGGAAAATAAATTATTTAGTAGTGCAACACTTTTAAAATTATTCCCCATATTCCATTGAGAAGGAGATAAAGAACAGCGTAAAGACAAAAGCAATACAGTTGGTTTAAATGTCAGACCCACTCTAAACTAAAGCATAGTATCTAGTGTTGCACCACTTCGATCTATTTGTGATAAAGAAAATATTGTATAAATGTAACCACTAACTGATTCGTTTTAGACACCCAATCAAGTTGAACAATGACTAAATAATTTTTAATCTTTGTGCAACGTTTTATCTGGTGCCCTGTTTCATATGTAGGTTGACATTGGATGTCTTTCAAGCAAGGTCTCTAAAATTAACTTCTTAAAATTGTGAACCATGCGTAAAAATTTCGGATGGACAGTCACAGTAGTATCGTTATTATATAGACGTTTCCAAGAATAAGAGATTTTCAATTAGCTTTTTGTTTCGTTTAAAATTTCTATAAAGATTTCAAAGAATTGCCTCAAATCTTGTGGTTCAATTTGAAAAAATCGTCTAGTAACTGCTTAGCTGTTGTTTAATGGAATATATCATGAAAATGAGAAAAATCTTGATTTCCTTCTAAGTATTTGTAAGTCTGCATCTTGAATTATAAATTGAATTTTGGGAGCGAAAACAATTTTTCTTACGTTCTGTCTATTTTTTAGGTATTGTTAAAAAATGACATTAAGTTTTGGCGCTGCCTCAGAGACAAGTCTAGCCACACGGAACAGTTTTCTCAAGAACAAAGTCTAATTGCTTAGAAAAAACGCATGTTTACTGTGTACTTGCGTCGGCAAAAAATGGTCGGAACTCGAATGAATCATTCTGCCAATATTTGAAAGAAATTAACCTCGCAGAAGATAATAGAGAATTTTAAGTGTTTGTCGTCTGATTTGGAAAAAGTTCCGGCTTTAGTCATGCACGAGCTGACCAAGAAGAACGCACGTCTGGTCGTTTCTTGCTCCACACAAACTCTCGGCTTAGTCAAATATTAACCAAATCCGCAAGGTACGCATAAATAAGTGTCGATTTTTATCCGACGCAATCATTACGCTGGATAACGAATTATTTTCTGGACGATCGCCCTGCGGCTGTTTTTCGAACCGGCAATTTATTGGTCGATATCCTGAAAAATGCCATTAGGAGTAAAAACCTAGTCACGATCTGAACTGTATCAAATTATCGGTGAAAAATAACCATAATTTAAGATTGTCTTGCAATAACAATCGACAAGTACAAAATGAATTATCGTTTGACCCATTTCGGAAATTACTGTTCGTTATTCCGGCAAAACCGGCCAGCTGCCTAATAACATTGTGCAAAATGACTTGCGCAATCTAACGATTGTCTGACGGCGATACGGTTCGAAAGAGAAATTAACAACAACAAGAAAAAAATTATGAGCGACGGACCCCTGACATTAGTGACATTGCTCCTTGATTTCGCCAGATTAACGCCCAATTTCTATTAATTAGTTGCACCATTTCAGTATTGAACTTGGAAATCGACAGCAAACAGGCATGACTTTAACCTACATAAACGCTGAATGAATGGTCGCTTTTGTTATGAATGCGTGTGCTAAACGGTAAGCTTTTCTCTAAATTATCGAACAACAGTTAGTAATAGGGAACATAAAGTGAAATTTTTTTCGAGACGAAATTCGGAGAGGCCGCAAATTGTGCTTCTTTCATTCTATTAAAGCGTAACGCACTTCGATGAATAACTGACATACCTCTGTGTAATTAATTAAGGATTTAAGTTCGGGGCTTTATGGTTGTTATTATGACGAAGCAGCCGACACTTAATTGGATTTCGACGATATTAAGAGGTAACTCGCCGCGGGACGTGCAGCATCCGGTGAAATCCAAGTGGGAATTTCTTACGAAAACTTCAAACGTTACGTAAGGGGTTGAGAAAAATTCGCTGAAGGGCTGAATCGCATTGCATTACAGACCTAATCTTAATAGCCGAAAGTGGGCGCTTTACTGAGTATTCAAAGAAAATTCGAAATGTCGATTTGGGCATTTTCAATCCCCAAACTGGGCACTCACTAATAAATTCGTTTTAGGGGTTAAATAGGTAAAGATAAAATCGTAATACTAAACTGAATATTAATTGTGATCAAAACTATAATTTTTTTATTCATGAAAAATTGTTTGTAGGTAGGTACCTACTTATACTTATTATCTTGATCAAACCAACGGCTGGCATAAATCAAAAAAACCATTAGTGTCTTAAAAAGGTAAGGATTTGATCAGTGATGGATTTAGTGTTAATTAATGTATTAGCTTAGTTACTCAGTTACCAGCTGTTTAATTAATGGCTGAAGTGTGTTTAATAAATTCACCCGGCGCCTCCGCCATTTTTGCGTTGCAGCTAAAATAATTTTGGTTCTGTATCACGTAATTTAAAAAGTGTAAAATTGTTTATCATTGAAATCGCCTGACCCATAATAAACTTATTTTCAAATTTTATTTTTGCAGTAAAAGTTGGCAATAAGAATATATTATGATCTCATAAGATGTCTTGGAATTTTATGTGCACAGAGCTACTGCAGATTTCCGAGTTCAAAATAATGTTTTATTTGCCTGTGAGGACATTTCAAATTTGAAATATGAATCTTTTCTCATTATAAAATTCTTGTAGTTTGAAAGAAAATCCACAGCAGTTTTCTGTTGACTGGGTATTTTATGGCACCTGTAAAACTGAGAGACGACAATAAACAAAAGACGAGATTGAGCTAAAATTGCCAAAAAGAAAAATAGATGCAGATAAAGTAAAAAAAAAGATGTCTTCATAAACTTTTGTTATTCGATCAATTCAACTGCGATTATTACCAATACTCTTAAAATAGCTGTAGTTTAACAATACAATACGTAAAAAGTGCATTTACAAAAAAACACCTTTGCATTTATGTACCTATTAAAACATAATGCAAATAAATTGAAAAATGCAAGATGAGAAATAGTAGTTAATCATAATTATAATGAAGCAAGGAAAACCATAATAAAGAACCGTAACAAAGAATTTAAAAAATCAAATATCAAAAAAAGAGAATAAGCTAAAATGCTAATAATTATTATCTTCATGAACCTCTTAAAGCAAATGCTCTTTTTAACTGATTTATTCGTGGTCAAAAGCGTTGACTGGTAGACGAAAGTATGGGTGTCTTCAATTAGCCTACCATATGTCAGGTCGTGTGGGGCTAATGATTATTTAAATGTTTCTTTAATAATTGCAGGCTTCGCAGCTCTTGCCTATTTTAATTTATGTTTTTGGCTCATGCAACAATATTTATTACCTCCTTGTAGAAACCAGACTTTTTCTAACTTTGCTCTAATATTCTAATCATCTTCAAGGTACAGTTTAGTTGTATTTTTAAATTGGTATTTTTGGTTAAAACGCTATCAATACTTCCAGCTTAGAGTTAAATATTATTGTTCACTTTTCTAAAAATATTTAATATCCTTAGTGAATTTAGAGGTTGATGAGTCACTTTCGAGAAACTACCAGGCAAATTTGCATTATGACACATATTGCAGGGGTCGGTGAAGAAATCGGAATTCACCGGTAATGAAAAGTTTTAGCAAATTGTCACATTAATTTCCCCGTTATAATCTCAGTTCTTTACATAATAGCTTGCATTGCTGGTCTATGAGTTTGTTTCAAAATAGGTTGAAGAATCGGACGGCGTGATTAAATTAACACGGCTGTACATTTGATGGCAATCTCTTTACGGTGCCCTGATAAATGTAATTATTCTGCTTGAAAGTTGAATTGAAAGGATTAAGGATGGGAAACCCGGCCCGCTCTACTATTTCAAAAAACTTATCTCACCGCGCTCATAAATATTCTTTGTGACTAGTTTAGGTCGTGGAAGTAAAGTAAAGCTGCTTTTTGTCATCTCTATAGTAATAAATTTTTTCAATAAATCGATGGATGTTACCGGTTGTGCTGATGACTGCTGATAGCATTAATTGCATTTTCCCTTAACCGTCAGATTTGGACGTCCAGTAAAGTTTCTTTCTGTATCTTGTGGCGCGCAAATCTCGTATTTTTTGTCACTTTCCATTAAAATATCCGGCTAAGGAACTCAATTAGGCGATGAAAACATCTTGTTCGATTCACGTATTAGTCTCGTTTTTGTCAGCTTTTATCGACGATCCACTTCAATTGTTGGTCAAATTAACTCCGAAAATCATGAAGCGTTTTTGTGGTATTAGAATATTAATTGGTAACACCGTTACATTTTTGACCCATATGGTCATTTTCTAGTGCAAACGCCAAATGAGTTTCGCCCGCGCGATGCATAATGACTGTTTATTAGCGCGAGCACGGTACTTAACATCGCCGGCGGGTTTTCCCAAATCGTTTCGATAACTTTCTTTCGTTGGCCGAAATTAACGTAAAAAGGTCGAGAAATTTGGAGAATTTCCCGACAATCGAGGCTGAGCTTTGTTCGAATAGTTTACAGGTACAATATCCACGCGCTACGAGATCGATTTTCTTTAATGAGCTCCGATCGATAAAATGGGACAGGCGAACACGGCTATGTAAAATTTATCTCGTCGCATACATCATTTTTTCCGTGCAGTACAAGACGTAAAAATGTATATTGCTTGTAGTTGCCATGTTAGCCAAGAAACAAGGCTATACGGTACCTAAATCGCTTTTTATGACCGCCAGGACACCTAATACGAACGAAGACGTAGCCAAGACCGGGCATTTTCGTACGCTGCAAGAAATCTTGCACATTGCTGAAAATCTCTTTATATGCGGACGTTTTTTGATTTTATCAAAGTTTGCTACAAATTTAATTCTATTGATTCAAATATTAGTTGAAATGTTATAGACAAGTAGTTCTAAATAGTAAAGACAGCTGTAGTAAAAGTTGTTGGTTTGACAGTTCAGAACTCATCGAAAAAGTCTGCCAGACTCCTTTGTTTATGGCAGATATTATCTTATTGAAGCCTCAAAAAGTTCCAACTTCTATACTTTTTCTATTTCAGTGGTTGTTTCTAATAAAAATTTTCAATATTTAAATTCAGGTCGTATTTAACAGTCTACCAAATTACCCAATATTTTCATACAAAAAAATACTTTCATTATCCAAAAATACTAAATGCTCACCAAAATTAAGAAAATACATAATCTTAAAGCGACAACCAAATATTGACATAATGCTGGTCTCTTATATATTTTGTTCGCCAAAATAACTTTTGTTGACGATAAATACTAAATGTTCACCAAATTTTATTCCGCATTTAATTCTAACATAATATCCAGATATTTGATTTTCGACAGTAGTCTTATATTATTTAGCAATTAAATATACTATTTGTTGATCAAAAATACACAAGCAATAAAATGTTGTGCAAATGATAAATAATTTTATGCAAAAGTATAGATGTAGATGTGCTAGGGCAAGGAAAATAATAGTAAAAATAGAAGTGGTTTGAACAAAAAAAGATATTGATTTCCATAATATATAAAAACTTTGCTGTAATTGGCTTGCATTATGTAAAACCTAAAACTTCTTTTAGTGGTAATTTCTAATCGTGCTTTAAAAAAAATTACAGGGCCCTGAACTGACCTTGTTCAATACTTTTTTCGCGTGCCTCTTGTCTGGAAGCGCAAGCGGCAAGGAGAGATGCGCGAGCATATTTCATTTTTGGAGTAATAGAATAATTATTTGAGGCACAAATAGTTTTTTTGAAAAACACTAATTATAAATGGATAGCGCGAATATTTATTATGTACAGCACGGACGCGTAACTAAACGCGTTCTAAATTTGGTGAACATTTAGTAAAATTGATAGACATACCTATAGAATTTAAAATGTAAGCAATGGTAAAACAATACGCAGCATAGTTATTTTAGTGGTGATGTTCTCATTTTCTGATGTATAATAATTCGGGTTTTATTTAGATTTTTTGATGCTCATTAAATTTTCTGGTGGACAATGCAAGGGATGTATATGGTTTAATTTGGTGTACATTATATTTGTTCCCTTTAAATTCTTGCCTCTCTTTAGATTTATCACAAAGGCAAAATAATATTCCAATAAACTATTTCTAATAAATAATTTGTTAATATTATTGTTATACACGCAATTGAGTGAAAGCTGTTTGTTCACATCTTAGCTGTGCCATAACTTTACAACTAGGGGGCCGTAAAGCAGACAGAAAGCCCGCTAATGATATTTTGTCATACGGTAACTAATTTAAGCCTATTTTTATTAAAGAATCAATTTATTGGAAGCAAGCAGCGCGTTTCGATCCATTAATGTTTAAAATGTTGTTATTTACGTACCTCGCGCCGAAAGCCAATTACGCCCTTGAAACAATAAAGACCGCGGATTCACGGGTGTAAATATTTACTTTCGGCCCTCGATACGTATATAACTACATATTAGGTTTTAGCGTAGTTAGTTAATAAACGTACCTTCTCACTTATTATTAAAAAGCATCTGTGCATGGTCATAACTGCATGTTGAGTGTACATAAATCTTCTTTAAAATATCGCGTTTGTGCAGAAATCTATAGATGTTGCTACGCAAGAAATGCGTATCTACCAATTACTAAGAAAGTCGTACCTACAGCTGCGACTTTCTTGTTTACTAGAGGGGAGGTGATTGCGCTAGTTTGGGACTCTCAGAAGTCCCAAATCGTAACTTATAAGACATCATTGAGTAGAGCAGTATGTTCATTCTTATATTCAGAACAAATCGGTAATCGCTACTATAAAATATTCTTCAAGACATCAAAAACGTTTCTTGGTATTTTCACATAGGACGAATTGTATAAAGCGAAATCAATCTCCGGTTAGCTAAACCTGGCTCAGTTGGTAAAGTATAGTCAATCAACTCGCTTTATACTAAAAAATTAATTTTGGATCCTGTTTTCTAGGGCAAGGCCCTTATAGCCTTCTATTGCACAAATGAAACCAGTTGAACATTATTCTCGTGCTCTTAATAGTAATAGTTCAAATTCTAAAATTATTGTAGGTACTAAGAATTGAAAAGCAAAAGTGGAATTTGAGAAATTTTTCTATTTTAGATACTGGCACTAATTAATTGTTATGTAGTAGGTATGTATACAGTACAACTTATTATTATTGCTATTTATATTAAAGTTTGAGTTGAAAAAATTTACTGCGCGCAGTCTACTTAATATGAAGCACGCAAGAAATTATTAATTACTGATTCAATTATTGTTGCAGTTGTCATAATTATGGATAGCTTAAAGTGTTTTAATGAATTGCTTAATTACACATATCATATACAAGCTGTAACTCCGTTATTCACTGCTTAAATGAACAAAAAACTTTAGAAAATTATCCGCAAAACACTACAAAGAATCATGTTTTTTTAAATACTATACTAACTTGAATTGCAACTTTTTTTCAAACAGAAAGATATATTTTTTATAGGGGTTTATTTCATTCTGAATACAATGTTGGAAAAAAAGTTGACTTTAAAATAATATTTATTCTACAAAAATAATTAAAATATTTGTGGGGAACTATCAAATTGCTGAGAAGGGCAAAGAAGGTCGAAGATGCCGCTAATTTTCTTATTTTCTGTAGAAATTTGATCAGTTCTGGCAAAATGTCTAAGGCAAGTTTTTCCTATTGCATATTAGATTCAAAACATAATTGATGCAATCAAACACTCTAATTCTAAGAGCTCTTTTGTTTGTTTGTACAATATTGCGTTTTGAAGGAAATGCTTTTAAAATAGTGAATGGGTCTTGCATAAAAGTGTCTTTGAGAATACTAAATAATAAAAATTTAAAGAATTTATGTAATTCTGTAATTTCGGGAAGTATGAATTACTGGATACGACTACCACGAAAGCTTTTGCTGGAATTTTAACTGACTAGACTGATAACATGAAGAAATTTAATGGGAAAACTGTTTTGCACTTAAAACGAGTATATAAAATAAAGTTGATTGCAGTAAGGGAAAGCTAGTTCTCCGGCACTAACAAGTGTTAAACAATGAATTGTAAACTTGTGAAAAAGCTCTTTTAAGACTTTAAAGCAAAATTTAGAATTTCCCTTGTTTGGAGCTTGTGTGAAGAGAAGGAAAACCTGTAAATCTATAGATAAAATATTGCTCATGCGTCGTTTTGCATAGTTAACAGTCTGAATAAATTTTGACGATTTTTGAGTCTTGTGTCTCGTAGGTAGTACCGGTAGCACCTTTATTTTAGGACCTATGAGTTTCAAATATAGGATACTAAAGTGTCTTGAAAAATAACAAGCATACCGTAACATCCATCAAATCGCTTGATGCTTTCCAGAGATCCCTATAAACATTCCCGATAAATCAGGGGTTCCCAAACTTTTTCAGTCCGCGGCGCACTTACAGGTTTACTATTTTGTCACGGCGCCCTAGCTAGCTAGTCAAAATATGGTACAATAATACTAGATAGGTAGGCACTATATATTGACACACAAGAGTACATTTATTATTTAAGAAAAATACGAAAGAAAATACAATAGTAACTTGGTCAATGTGAAGTGTGAGCTTGGTGATTTGCACACATTTTTTCAAAGCGTGGGATAAGGCTTGACACCGCTACTCTCATTTCTTGCTCCACATTGATCTTTGAACGATATTTGCTCTTTATTACAGCTACAGCTGAAAATCCGGCTTCACATAAATAAGATGTTGCAAAGGGAATGAGCATTCTTAAAGCTTTCGAACTTAAACTTGGATATTCATCTTGGACCGATATCCAAAACCCCACCAAATCAGAACACGTGAATCTTATTTTAAGGCTGCTGTCGCAAGAGAGTTCAATGAGACTTTCTTCTTCTTGCGAAGTAAATTCTGGTGGAGCTTGGCCATGGAAAGGATCTTGGATCCACGCAAAGTTTTCAACATTGTCTTCGGCAAAGTATTTTGAAAACCATTCAGTGAGCTTCGAAAGGTGTTCCGTAAAAAGAGACATCAAGTCTTGTGAGACAACCAGCTCATTAGAGGCCGCATATTTATGCAATTGCTGGAAACATTCTTGACCGCCATCGTCATTAATTTTTTTTATCCACAACTGCAATTTTTTCCTAAACGCCGCGATCTTCTCCAATAGTTTCAAAATGTGCATGTTATTGCCTTGCAGAGACAGATTCAAATTATTCAGTTTATCAAATATATCGCACAAATATGCTAGTTTTAGCAAAAAGTCTGGTTCGGCAAAGTATCTGGAATTTGCATGACCCTCTTCTTGTAAAAAAGTGTGAATTTCTTCATGTAATTCGAATGCACGAAATAAGACATTTCCACGTGAAAGCCATCGTGAACTGCAGTAATATAACAGGGCCGTGTGTTCAGCTCCCATATCCATGCATAGTTTTTTGAAAAGTCTGGCTTTTAGCGGCCTAGTTTTTATGTAGTTTACTACCTCAATGACACGTTCTAATACCTGGTTCAATTCAGAGCTCATTGACTTTGACGCAAGCGCTTCCCTATGGATGATGCAATGGGTCCACATAGCATGGGGTGCTTTTTTACGAATAAGCGCTTGTATTCCTCCATACCTGCCAGACATTGATCGAGCACCATCAGTACATACACCGACACATTTTTCCCAATCCAAATCATTTTCTGTTATAAAGTTGTCTAGAATTTCGAACAAGTCTTGAGCCTTTGCACTTTCAGTAATGCTTTTACAGAAAAAAAGGTCTTCAACGATAATATTGTCAGCCAAAAAGCGTACGTAACAAATAAGATGTGCATCTTTATTACTGTCAGTAGCCTCATCAAGTTGCAGGCCAAATTCCTTGCCTTTCATTTTTTCTATTAATTGGTAATTGAGATCCTCAGCTATGTCATGGATTCTTCGACTAATAGTGTTGTTAGATAAAGGTACCTGGGAAATTAATTTTCTGGCCGATTCTCCCATCATAATATTCACCATATCGAGAGCAGCCGGTAGAATAAGCTCTTCTGCGATAGTGTGAGGTTTTTTGCATTTCGCCACCCTGTATGCCACCTTGAATGATGCCAACAGTGCGTTGCTAGGTACTGAGGCTTGTTGAGTGAACACGCTTTTTTGTTTTTTAAAATTTTGCAACTTCCTATTAAAAAAATCACGCGATTTTTCAACCATAGTAGGGTGAATGGTTTCGAGATGTCGCTTTAGCTTACTTGGGAGCATACTTTCCGGCGATAAAATCTTCAAACAGAGCACACACTGCGGTCTTGCTTCATTGTTTATTTCTGTTGAAGTAAAGCCAAAGTCCAAATAGCTGTCATCGTATTTGCGATATTTCCGTTTTTTTGCTTCCCCTCCACTTGCAGATGTTTGATCACTTGAACTACCGACTTGCTTATTTAATGAAAAACTATCCATTTTGCGTCCGCCTCTTGACGAAACAACAAACACAGCGACACAATCAAAACAAAACAGACGAACTCCTATCGTCTCGCCTGTAAATGAACCAGCGCGGGCGGGTCAAGGCACGGGGGGAGAGGAGTAACGTCGGTTTCCGACACTGGTTTTCGAGCGTAAGTACCTACCGATTTGAATTATTTATTTCGTATCCGCGAATACCTAAGTTTAGTTTCCGGAGGTTGGTAAAGAGGAGCGCCTCACGGCGCCCCTCTTTACTTTCTACGGCGCACCAGGGCGCCGCGGCGCACACTTTGGGAACCCCTGCGATAAATTGTTGTAACTGCCTGAGTGCCGGCCGCAGTCGACATTTCTTTGGAGATTTTAACGGTCGGCAATGTACTGATGAAGTGAAGGTCCGATAACTGGACATAAATTAATACGCAGCGACATCCTTAGCGGCAGTTCGTTGATGTTCACTTATTAACGCGAATATGCGAAATTAATAACCTTATGCCGGCAACTGTTTATTAATAGCATCATTAATCAACGAATAAAGAGCACGTGTTCAGTGACAGGGTTAGGGCAACGTTAACAGTGCAGTCTAGGTGGGTCCGACGAGGAATCTACTTTGCCAATTATCGGTCGACTCGTAAAGGAAGCTATTAGTTACGTAGCTTCACCGTTAGCTTGAATTTTTTCTCCAACCCGGCATTACAATGCAGCAGCGCAACAGCAAAAAGTAATAGCCTTTAGACAATTAAATGACTGAATTATTTCCTGATATTATTATGGGTGGGGTCGAACCTTGCCAGCGCAATTTTTTGACCCATTTTTTTAAAATGCGACTCGCTTAAACGACGCAAAACACGAGGGGGGAAGTCTAATTGCTGTTTTGTGTAATTACACAGACTCGTGACAGCTTTCGCGTGGCTTCCGCGAAGGTCTTCGATTATTTTAGTACCGCGCGACCTCAGCTGTCAATTAAAACGAAATTTCTCGACGGGGTTGCGTCGACAGCTTCCGAAAAAAACTGTCAAAACTGGCAATTACGGGCCGAAGCGTAGCGATTTTGCGGTTATCGCCAATTAAAGGGATCGATTTCGGTCACAATCGCGTTGTCGCCGACAATGCAGCTCTAAAATGCAGTTCAGTCATTCAGAACGTTTTCTGAATGGTAAATCCTACACGGGTTTGCGACACAGATTGTTGATTAAAAAACGACAGTAATTCCGTGGTGCCACCATAAATACTCCCTCGCTTTAATTAATGACGACAATCGTTGATCTGCGGCCGTGCCGTGCCCTACATTAGCAACAATAAAGCAACTTGAATCAAACAATTATTGAAAAATGACCGACCTCAGTTGCTTAACGTTTGATCTAATTGGCAAGGCTGTTGTATCGACAAAAGATTTAATAAAACCGTTTCTCGGTACCTGCTTGTTATTCTTCTCGCTTCATTATAGGATGTGCTTCAGACGTTAACGTTTATTTATGCGTTGTTTTTTAATTAATATTCATGGCTTTACCATCACGAATTGGATGTATTTGTTACTGTCATAGGAATTATGGTACGATTATCTTAACGTCTCGACGTATGTAAGTACCTTAGAACGCGACTCGTGACCACCGACACCATTAACATTTACTTAACCATTTTTTCCCGTATACCCAGAGGTGTGGCTGAAAAAGGGTTGCTTTTTACGATTTCGTCCTACAATTCAGTTTCGCATCAATCATCTTTGTGGCGTCCGAACTTATTAGGAGACGTAATATTTGTTCTCGGAGAAATTATTCAAGTTTTCGCCGAAGAAGTGATTAATGACAGCACGACTATATTTATTTTTCTAAATTAAACCCTCCTCTAATGGGCCGGTAAAAATCCGGGACGCAGCAATAATTTATCGATTATTTATCGCTTCAAACGAAATGTTTAATTCATCAACAGTTTGTAGCGTTATTAAACCATTGTGATCATGCTACATAAATTCGATTCATCTCCTGTCGTCCGTCAGGTGCACAATATTTACGGTTTTAAGAATACGAAATGTAATTATGTAAATTCCACCATTATTATCACGTTGTGATTTTTAATTAATTTTTAATAATTTTGTCAATTAACGTCACAACACAGTTACGCGCTATCAGCAGTGACAGTTTAAATTTCTGTAAATAATCGCCGATTCGATGGTTATCGCCTGCATTCCAATTAAATTAAATGCGTTGCCGCAATGGAGGACGCGGCTTGGCACATTTCAAATTTAATTCGATCTTCACTGAGTCCGTATAAGAAACGAAATGTGCGTTTTGCGATTCCAGTGCTGAGTCAAGCAATATGAACTATGAGTCCTAAAAAAAAAATTATGAACAACTTGCTCAAGCTATCAGGCCAAAAATATCAAGCATGAAATTAATAGTAAAACTGTGCATCAGCCATTAGTCCTAATTCTTCTTTTTGATGCTTCAGGTAGGAAAGTAAAGTAATCAAATTAGCAGCATTTTTATGTAGCTAGAAGAAATTCTTTCTATATCCGGAAATAGTTGACAGATACACTCCTTTCGGTATACCCCCCATGAATCTTTATTTCTGCAAAGTCTCGTCAGGACGAGTCCATAAAAACTTATTTATGACATATGTAGGTACTCAATTTCTGCACATGCAGAAAAATTCATTAATTTTAATTGAATTGCAATTTAATCATTATTTTCATATTGCTTATTATGAGGGCAAACTATAAGTTCATTACACATTGTGCAAGATAAGCGGTGAATATATGTCCTGACGCCATATGGTAGCATTTATCAAAAACCTTATGACACTATTTTTTGTAGTCTGCCATGTGTTACATAATTATTTTGAATTTGAAATTTTTACCTTTAAAATTAACAAAATTTTGGGAGGTGAAGCCTAGTGCTGTGACACCCTGTATAAGTATCTCATCACTTGTAACAATTTTTTTCGACGTTAAAATGAACCAACAAGTTGGCCTATAGAAGATTGCACGTATCTAACCAACATTTGCTCTCCTAATTGATGCAAACAATAAAATCATTACTGGTAATTAAAAAGTTTTCAATGAATCTCACTTGTAGTTTTCTATAAAGAGATCAGGATCAGTTTCATAGTGGACCAAAGTTACCAACAAGTTGTTTGGAAGTGAGCACGTTTGTGACCAACATTTGATCTCCTTCTTGTGCTGCATGTACGGAACAATTAAAATCTGCACCATTTGTACCTAACTGCAACGTTTTCACTGCATTTATCTTGTCAAGTCTCAGAAGTTGGTACTAATTACTATTACTACTCATTACTAGTTAGGAAGAAAATAAAATACAAATTCTAAAGTTTAAGACAATATCAACATGATTTTGAGACGTCGACATTTTTTTTTTACTTTTAAACCCCTTTTTAAATGTAATTCCTTAATATTCTATTGATATTGTTTTAAATTCAGGAAGAAATAAAAGTATTATGAAGCCAAAGCGAGTAAATAAGGTGGGCTAGTCCTTTAAAATGTTACTGGAAAACTTGAGCCATTGAAATAACTTTTTATAAATATTGTTTTCTTAAATAACGTTATCTTTATAAATTTGGTTCGCTATTTGGCCTTAAAACCTTTGAAAGGTACATTTCATTAATTTGATAAATGCACTACCTTCAATATTTTTATCTTTGGGATAAGATTTTAGGCCACTAGTTTTTTCTTTAAATTGATGATAATACATATAAAAAAAAATTTAAAAAAATTTGAAAGTATGATTTTACAATATATGTTTGAGTTAGATATACATATGTACTGAAATGAAGAGAGGTTAATTTGAGGATGTAAATTATTATTTTTTGCTGAATAGCAACACAAATAGATTTATTTACAAGATAAAAAAGTAGTTGACACACCACTTAATTTTATTTGGCAAAAAATAAACTTGCATTCGAGAAAAATTATTACTAGTATGTAGGTGAAGGTAAACGTTAATTATGAACGGACACAGGTAAGTTTAATTATCTATATATCCTAGAATGCTCAAATTTTACGAGCAGATAAGAAAAATGTAATTTATAGTTATAAAAATTTTACAGTAAATGTCAGACCGATGATAATTCGATAGGATAATAGGAAGATCCTCATTAATATGAAATAACATTAATAGTACAACTTTTAAATAACATTAATTTACAGTTTGAGAGACAAAAACTAACACTTTGTAAATTTAGCGTGTCAGAAATGCTTAAATTACCGTCACTTGAGCTGTTATTGACTAAATATAATACGAGAAATATAATTATAATACCAGCGGGGTTACCGCTTAATTTAGCACAGTTCCGCTGAAAAAATTTTATCTCCATATAAGTAATAGTTGCTTCAAGACCACAGCGTCTGCATTTCACACATACATTTTGCTAGAAAATTATACAAGGAAAAAACAGTCAGTTGGTGGGAAAAGTGCCTTTTTAGTAAAAGGAATATGTTTAAAATTTTACCAGTTTTACTAATTAATTACTCTTTGTGTTTTGTTTACAGTTTATAGCTTACCATGTACTACTTACACATTTTATGCCTTCAAAATTTGTTTGTGTAAATAATAACAAGTAGTTTTAACGATTTTGAGTGAAAATTTCGTAACTGTTGTAATATAATTTTTATTGGAAAAAATAACGGCAACAATCAACAATTTATATTAGTTTTCATAGTGAAACTCGCGACTTTTACAAATTCCCAACACGAGAAATGCGACTATTAAAAATTAAAGCTGCATTATAAAAGTCGGCAGTAAACGAGATACTTATCTAGGCATTTTCGGCAGAAACGTATTGTGTGTGTAAAATTACGAATTTACATAACGTTACATGTTTAACTATTGCCCAACCTTAACGCTATAAAGTCATCCCAATAAATAAGAAAGCACACCGGCAAATAAACTTATAACTAAGTACCTCTTCATCGGATTTGTAAGCGATTCCGTTCTAATGCGCCATAAAATTAGAAACTAATAAACAAACTCAAATTCCGGCGATGGTATCACCGGTGAACGCGCCAATAGTTTTAACTCGATTTATGGACGTGTAAAAATTTGTCGAGTTGAAAGGATTACGATTGTCTTTGGTTAATTTCGGGGATTTCCGCGCGTTCTAAAGATCAAACTGGACCAATTAAAGATAATGGCGCAACAACGTGCAAAAGCTCCAACCGAGCGGGCGGAGTCACAAGAGGGAATTAGCATTGCAGTCGAATAAATCGTCGAAACGGTCGCGGCGACACGCTCGTCAACAACTCCTACAATGGGCATCAGCTTCCTTAACGGCCCGTCCATAAACCGATCTCGACAACGCCAGTCAATACTAAAGACAGTAACTGGAGCAGCAGCCTTATTGACGTCTTACACCTGTACTATCTGTTGGTATTTTCTTCTAGTCCTTGCGCAACACACCTGCATTCAGAGCAGGAACAGTGACGTAATTGCACCCGTCGCGGTATACGGCGCGGACAGCGCACGGCCAAATGGAAACTTCAACGATGGAGCAGGACACGAACTCGCCCACACACCCGCGGTAATCCCCGATTAAATCGGTCAATTCAGTCGGTGGTTTAGGAGCTTATCGCCGGATCAATAATAAGAACGTGTGTTAGAACGTCTGGAAAGCTGTAATTACGTCAAATTATTTGGAGGAAAAAAAGGGGGATTTTTCAACAGGCGCGATAATTTATGGCTTTATTACGGTCGCAGTAGAAGAATTACAATGAAATCCGGGCGCAGGTAATCGCGGCCAGAATCGTAAATCATGATTGTTGTTTCTATCCGCGATACTTATGTACTTCCATTTGTCCGTAATTTATGGTAAACAGCTACGAACCATGTGGAAATCTCGAGCGTATTGTGTTGGGAGTCACGAGAGCAGGTATCGTTTTTGAAATTAATAAAACGAAAACGCTTTATTTGCTCGTTATTAACGTATCAATTACGTAAACTCGGCGAGATTTACTGATGCTTCAACCGAATCGAGAACGTGCAGCGTTATTGACTAATATTCGACAATGATTGATGACGAGGCTCCGCGGAGGTGCAATGTCGAAGAATGTGCAGGATCGATTGATTTATAGTTGCCGAAGAACAATTTGCGGCGTAATGATGGTGGATTTCGATAATGATTGATAATCGGAGGACAATCGCCCCAAAAAGTACAAGAACCGATCGTTACCGACTTTTTAACATGATGCCAAAGGATATCGGTTACGCCCATCACGACCGCACTTTTTCTCCGTTCGACGAGGCACGAGTGGATTTTTCGTTTCGAATTGAGATTTTCTCTTTGGCTTCCGGCTGCACCGTTAGCGCGGCTAGGCAAAACTGGTTCAGAAAAATCAAAATTAAATTCGACTTTTTCCGAAACTAACGAGATAACGCGAGAAGCATTCAACCGAGATTGGATCCAGGCATGGAGTGAAGCTGTAATATAGTTGCTTTCGAAATTGTAAACAATAGCGTTATTAACTGTCGAGATTGGCGTGGAGATCTTTCAGGTCCCCATTATGCTTGTTTAATTGCGTCTATTAGTCAACCAACGATCAATAGCTTTTGCATAACTTTTATTTGTGCGGTTTTGTTAACTGGAATCAGGTTGGGTTTTGAAATTAATTATTAAAAAACGCACCTATGCCTTTTTCAGACATCCAGATTAATTACTTAGATAATTATCTATTTAATAAACAAATTGCGCACGCTGGGTTACGGGCCCAACAAAAAATCTTGAATGGAAATACAAATAGTCTAATAAAACATACAAGAGATGGTACTTTATTTAATAAATCAACATTAACTAAGATCCGATGTATGTCAAGAATCTTAGTTTACTTCTGACAGTACAGTCTCGGAATAAATTATAGATAATAGCAGATAAAAAGTCCCGTAGAGAAAATGATATTTATAACAGCGACCATTTACGGCTGGTTATTTGTTGTTAAGTTATAAACGCGTCACGGTGATGCCGTAGCGGAAACGCACTTATGCCAACAAAACGTTGTTGCGTTCCTAAAATGAAATTCGGGCAACGCACCAGATTTTCGTCGGTGATTGTCAGCATTCAATTAATTTCAACCTTAATAAAACGACTACCGTAACACGATTTGCGGTTTTCTGCTATTTTGCGTGCACAGCATTGACACTGGTCATCGGTTTGGTCGCCTTGGTTTTTTTCTCTTCGGGATCCGGCGACGTCGAAGAAGTTTTCAAGTGTAATGGTCTTCAAGGTTTTGCGGTGTTCCTTGTTCGCGTTTTTACCTGCATTACGAATTCCAGACGTTATAAAATCATAAAATTTCCTGTGATAAAATACCAAGGTGACGCACAATTCGCCATGCTAATGTGCTACAGTTACGTTTTTACGTTGTGCTGATGCGATAAGAAGGACGAACGTTCTTTCACCCTTTTAGATAGGATAATGACTCAGGGAGGTATAAATTTTGAGATTTTGTTCAAATTTCACGAAATTCCTGAAATTGTTTGCGATGGCTGATGAGAAATCGGCGGTTGAGATATGTCGGGATTTTTGGCGTGACTGACGGCTGATATTAAAATTCAGCTTCCTCGGCAGGAATTCTCCAGCTTTCAGACCGCCAGGATTCCTATTTATTGAGATCATTTTAATTGCTGTGCCTCTGGCAAGTAAACTCGAAGGTATTTAAGAAAGTTCATAAACTTAATAATCATACCTACTATAAATATCTACCTATATGTGCAAGAAATGCTTTCAGGTACAGGCGATAGTTGTGCTGAACACAATTTTCAGGAATAAAATAAAGTTGAAAAAAAAAAACTATTTTTAGCAAAAAATTTATTATAGGCAAGGCTTAAAAAAGGTAATTTATTCAAGATTTATATAAAAACAGTTTAATGACTATAAATATGTATAAGCCATGTTTTGCAATTATTTAAACTAAGGTCTGATAAATTATGCAAAATCTCCGTTAAGCTTATTTAATTTGTCTTTAATATATTCTCGTGTTAGTACCCATTTTCTCCTAATATTTGTTTTTCTGTTCGTCATTATTCGTGTAAAAGCTTGATACATCTTTAACATTTTTTTATAATTTAAAAAAGTAAAAAAACTTTTCTCCTGTCTGCGACCCACATTTCAAAAATCATGGTAATCTCACAGTTAAAGATTTTGAAAGCAATTTAGGCCTTATACTTCATCAATATAACTTTTTATTGTCAGTTTCTTTTCAAAAGGTTTGAAATTCGTTCTTGATTAAACCTTCAGACTTCTTGGTCTTATATCTTTTAAACTCATTTTCAGAAATGCATCAATTTCATTTATTTATGTAAAACTAATATCTTTCTTTTTCCTCAATCTCATAATTAGTTGATGACAGTGGTACACCATTCTTAGATTGAAAATTGTTTTAACACTTTAACACTTTTGTTCTTAACCATTATCTGCTCCTTCAACATTCACTTTTTCATTTTTCTTTTCTTTTTTATGTCTTAATTTTTTAATAAATTATGAAGTTATTAGAAACTGTTCTAGTTCAGAAGAAATAAACTTTGATCCCTAATTTTGCTATTAATATAAAGAAACTAAAAATTAATGTAAGCAATAATAAAAATTGCAGAAAACGATCGTATACAAGCGAACGTAAACACTATTAGAACAGGCCAACGGAATAAAAAAGAAGTTAAGATTGCAAATTGCCTGGACAAACATTAGAAGAAAACAAGTGCAGACCCTTTGTACACAAAATAAAATATGTAAAACAAAGAGTACCTTTTACATAATTATGTATAACATTTCCCTCTTAACTAAAGTCCAGTGGGAGTCCCACAACGAGTAAGATAATCAATTAATTTTAGGCGTGTGTTGCAGCTGATTGCAATCTCATATTTTGACACTTATATGACTATGTGACCATGTGGAGTTGTTAGAAAAATTCCACTATATGGTAATATTATTTTAAGTTGGCATAATTGTTTAATCTAAACAGTAAAGACTAGTTTGATGTGTTTTCCTCACTTTTACCGGTGACCAGTTTATGTTAAGAAAAATAAGACAAAATTGACAAAGCCAAAATAATATTCTACTTATTTTAAACCGGCCACCACATTATTTTGTTTGTTGACATATGAGATTTTTAATGGTTACATTCGTTCAGTGATTAGTGGATGACTTTTGAGTTTTTTGTACCTAAGTATGTCCTTATCTTGCATGTGATTGAAAGTTATTCTATGAAAGGTTGCAACAAAAATAAAAATAAATCAAATGTATTTTGACTGGTCATCATAAATTATAACCTCACGTTTGGTTTTAACTGATCAATTGTACAATTGCATTTTAGGCAATTGTGTTTTTTGCCTCGTTAATACTTGATTCGTTATTTAAAAATCCTCACCCGCTGACCCCTCGCAAAGCAAAAAAAAAGCTCAACGTGTGGGTTTCTTCGCGTGTCCTGTCAAATGATCACACATTGTGCCAATTTATCTTCAATAATAAGAAGTGTGTCTACAAAATCTCCACTTTCCACTGTTTCTTTACGGCGTAAATTGCTTTCAACGCCGTCATTAAATGTTCTCCAATCGTATCTGTCATACGTATAAGTTGTTTTTGCTATAGGTAATCTCCCCTCTACGACGGCGCATTTTTTTCCAACGGCAAGATTTCCGCGTCTTTATGTCGTTTTTTTCTAAATGATCGAAAGTCGGCAATAAAACAAATCTTACGCAAAAGCGAAATTGTTATCTGAAATCGTGATCTCTCTATTAAAAAAATATCGCAATTGCACGACGTGTTGGTAGTTTTTCATCGATTCCTGGCCGCAGACTTGTACAATTATTATCAAAGACAGGACATCACTATATAAAGACCGGAATCTTGGAAACCTGTCGCAAACTGTCGCAATTCTCCGCAAGAATTCATTCATTTTCGCTTAGACAATTTTATTCCAATTTTAATTAGTCGATGGTTATCTCGATTGCATCTTCGCAACGTTAACAACCACAGATATCACCTTAATCTATTTCAGTTTGCGAGAATGTTGGCAACGCGCCTGGAGAAGAAATGTTGCGCTGCGTGTTTATGGTAATAATCCGCATTCGTGAAAAATTTCCGATAAATTATGGCGGATATGGCTTCATTATGACGCGGTAGTTTTCATTAAAATTATTAAAAAAACGAAATAGATCAAACTAACCGGTAACGTGGGCGTTCGATGTCAATTAAGTTTCACTCCTTATTTAGCCGAATTCCAAAACGGTCTTTAGACAAGTCTGAGAATGTGTAACATGCATTATTGCATGCCGGCAATAATACACTTGTTATTAAACTAATTACCAAGAGCAAACTCCCAACAAAAAATCCATCGCCGTATTATGCGACAACATAGTGAAAGCACCAAAGGACTCGACTCGCTGCTTCTCGCTGCTTTGCATAAAACTCACGGTGACATCGTAATTTCGATCTAAGTGTTGTGGACATGGCGGATGCGACAGGTAAAATTGTGGGATGTCGTAAATGTTGGAAGTGTAGGTACATACCATTTGAGCATGCATCTAGCACACCGGACGGAATGTGTGTCAATTTTTTTTCTTTCAGCGTTTTGATGGCATGCGGCAGGAATAAAATCACGATCGCTGCCCGTAATTCGGCTTGATTTATGCGGGTTTCGCAACATCACCGATTACTTGCCCAATACCGAGCTTAATTAATTGATAGAGTGCCTGCGAGGGTTTTGGCCGAAACGCCGCTTGTTATTAAGGCAAAGAAGGCTCGTAAATTAGTAGCCCGGTTTGGTGACCACGAAATTTCAAGGCTCATCTTCCAATCTCTACCCTTGGACGGACGATCCTCAAAGAGGTTAAAAGTAGTTTAAAAAACCATTCATACAAGATAGGGTAGCAACACTTTGACACAAAAAGGGTTAAGGCTATAGAGAACGATTAAATGCTTAACAAGCCCCAACAATAGTAGATAAAGAAACAAATCACAATAAAAACGAAAACTTTCTAAAAAGGTCTTACATACAAGAAATACATACTTATGTAATAACTTACACAATTGAGAATCGGTCTTCTTAAGTAAAAAAATTATTTTAATTAGAATAGTCAGTATTCATAGAAGTGAAAAGATGCGTGTGGGTGGATTCAAAACGAGAGTTTAACACAGAAGCAGTTTTAAGAATTTCTTTTTCCTAGTGTGATCTCGTCATGTTCTCCAAAGCACACAAATGAGGCCACTACGTTTTTAGTCGACAAAACTCATTGTTTCATGATTCAGTGAAAAGAAACTAAATTTATTTTAAAGACAAATGGATCTAAATATATCTAGTTTTAAGATTATTATCATTTTGACTGTTACTCCCTTGCAAGCTCCTAAAAGCAAAAATCATTTGTTGTATCTATTTGTCTTTAAATGTATTTTAAAAAAAAGTTGAGAGTGTATTCCAACCTTTAGGTAAATAATGCTATAACAGAGAAGGTTTTGAGAAAAATTATTCTAGTTCATTTTGACTGAATTTATTTCAGCACCCTGTATAAAATTAAATGTAATTTTGATAATTTCGGTAAAACAAGAAGTCCAACTTAAATTTCAAAACTTTATTAATATTAATTCCACCAATGCTATACCTAATAATCTTAATCTGGTAAAAGTTCTTCTTTTTTCTTAAAGCCATTCCAATATGGCTCAGTATAGGTATCTTTAAAAGTATCCGGAAATTTTATCGTTCGGGCATATGCTCTTTCTCGCTTGCTTGGGACAATGCTCAGAGCATCAGAGCAAGCGAGCAAAAACATCTGTTCAAACAACGAAACAATGCGGATTCTTTTAAAGATGACCATACCTATTTACGGCAAATACGACGAAAATCTTTATAGCTACTTTTTTATTTTTGGCAAAAGTCTAGTGGAGATAGATCCGGTGAAGAAAGAGGGTCGGGAAACCAATTCAAGGCACATTGATCAATAAATCATTGTTAGTTAGTGTTGGTACTTGGAATTAAGGGTACCAATTGACAAACAACAAAAAAAGCCCGAACGCGGCGTTACGGTCGGAAATTTAGTTCGTTTTCACACCCTTTGTGTTAATTAATTGACCGGTTGTTGACGTTACGCACCGGCAGATGTCACGATAGAGGATGTGACATTAAGGTCACTATGTGACATCAGCACTGGGATCCCCGACAAAGGGTTTCGACCGCGTCGCTTCCAAAGCGACCAAAAAAATCGATAGCCTCTCGGAACTCTCTGTTTAACCGAGAGAAATGCAAGTCGACTCGGTCAATATTGAAGCTTTTCGATCGCTTTGGAAGCGACGCGGTCGAAACGCTTTGTTGGGGATCCCAGTGCTGGAACAACATCTCTAGTGGGTTGACCGTTGTAGCTTCCATTCTTGCCGCCTACCATAACACCCTTCTAAGAAGTGCCGTGGTGGGAAAACGTGAAAGCGTTGTTAGAAAGAAAAGTGGGTAACGCGCCATCTGTTTTACAGGCTCTGAACTGTTTACGTCCAGAACTTACTCAAAATATGGGCAATGGTAACAAAAACTGTTACATGACTTTTAATCTTATTTAAAAGCTTTCATTAATATAATTGCATAATCTTTGAACTAAAAAAGTACATTTGTGCTTTTGAAAAAAAAATATTTACTTTTGGAAAACTTTTTTTAACGTTACAGGACAAAATTTTGGGACCAATTTTAAATTTTTCTCCAAAGACACAGCTCATAATTTGCTTCACAAGTTTCTAAAGTACTATCTCATAATATGATATATAGATTTTTCTTAAAGTCTGGAAATTGGAAGGGTCTGCATAGCATATGTGTATTATACATTCATTTCCACTCTCAAGTGTAAATATCATGATCGTTAAATAGCCAAGACGCGCAAAGAACACTGAATTTCGTAGAAGACGCCTGCAGCCTCTACTAATTTTTGAATCTTAATTCCTCAATATCATGGTGTAAAATCTTCAGTGGTAGCAGGTCTTCCACCGCGATGCGGTATGCGGTCCTCCCACGTTTAGCTTCAGTTGACTCTTTTTTGATCACTATGTGCCGTGCCTTTATAAATTTGCCTCGGTATTAAGCCTTTTTGTACCTGTATTTAATAACTGCGCGAATTTCAATTGGTTCCAATTTTGAAGTCGTTGCACGCCCAACTTAAAAACCCGAAAAAAACCTGTTAAATAAATAGTTAATTGTGTAACAAGACACTAAAGTCGAATTATTATCACGAACGTGGGTATTATTTGTCGAGGTGAAGCCGAAGCTTCGCATTATCTCTGATAGAGCTTCGCGTACTTTTCCATGGCAGACTGCGATTTATCTACCTCATTGGCAATACTTAGGTTTGTTGATGTGAGTTCATATTTTTTAAAGAATTGATACCGTTTAACCAGAGTTAACCCCGTGTAACCCCGGAGTTTAAACGCGGGACCTCTAGGTCTCATCCACCTAACTTGCAGGTGAATCCCGCTTCTGATAATTGATACCGTTTAACCAAAGAAAAATCATGAACCAGTAGTGGGATCCTCGAAAAAGCGATAGCGATCGAGTCGCTATCTTTACGATATCGGTCGCTTTGGTGGGAAGAGGTTTAGGGGAGGATCTTTTCAAAAATGCGAAACCAATCACTTTTCAGCAATTTGTTAAGGTGAAAAGTTTTCAAACTACCTAACCTAAGTATCGTGAACGTAAACCTCGTGGACTTTAACACACTAAACAATTGTCACTTATAATATTCCTAGTGCATTGATTATTTCCGGAAATTTTTTCGAATGCATTTCTAAAACGTATTAATTAGCCCGAGTGGAACATGCATGAGAATAAAATTTCCGGAAAAAAAAAAATCCAGAAATTTTTTATATTGTCATAGAAACGACACCGAATTCTGTTTTTTTATTAGCTACTTTTCGGTGTCGTGCGATTTTCATCAAAATGGATACCAACGATACATGATAACTTAATTCAGTAGTACATGTGCAAACATTCGGCAAAATTGATCATAAGAGTCAAGAGTTACGACAATATTCAAGAACTCTTCCTCCGTTATCAACCGTTTTCGAGAACATGTTTATTAAGAAAAGCCGTTTTATTTTTTTATTTTATATCCGCCTCTCAAGTTTGTAACAGTTATTCCGGGACACTCTGTATACAAAAATTGAGATATGCGTATGGATTCAAACTCGCGTTTCAATCTGAGAGTTAGAATATAAGCTAATGTAAATTATGAATCCAACAAATTATTATAAATGTAACAAAATTTGTGGAGGTATTATTTTGGTATAGAAACATACTTTATTGTACGATTGTACCTAGGACTTTTGTTTACAGATATTTTTTCTGAATGTAATTACAAATGTCCAAGTTGATTGGGATATAACGTTTATTCAAGGAAATAATTAAAATGTTTGTCGAGATTAAGATTTTGTAATATTTGCAAGCACGTTTTTATGAAAAAATTCAAATAATCTAGAGATCATTTAAAAGTGGTTTCGGAAATGAAAATTGTTATTTTTTACCTACAAAAGTAATAATATTGGTACATATTATCAACAACAAGATAAAGATTATTTAAAAACCCCTTGTTAATCTCCAAATAATGATAAATATGCAGTATTCTGAAGAATCGCTTTTAAAGCAGCACCTTCCGACTTGTAGAAATGATTTCTACCAAGAACAAGTAAACTTGGGTGCCGGAGGCTATAACCCTTCCACTTGTACCTGAAAATATCTGAAAATCCAGCCCCTAAGCCGTCATCTACCAATTCCATTCATAGGGATGCACCTTCGGAACACCAAAAAAAGCGATAGCCTCTTGGAACTCTCTGTTTAACCGATGGAGATCCATAGCGACTCGGCTGATATCTAGCCAAAGCAACCGTTTTCGGTCGCTTAGAAGCGACTCGATCGCTATCGCTTTTTCGAGGATCCCACTACTGATCCCGTCAGTCCCGGGGTTTGAACCCGAGACCTCCAGGTTCGTCCGGAAGATCTCATCCCACTGATCCATCAGTCCATCTAATCTCTCTCTGTTAAACATTCGTACCAACTGTCCTCTCAACGATTCTAACAGAATTACCGAAGATTCGATATGTCTATCAATTCAACCCTGACAGAATAGTTTTTCTGCAATTCCCTAAGGTTTCGAAATTCCTGGTAACCTTAAAGGTCACTAATATGGGACGAGATCAGATCGTTAAGAGGAACTCACGACATAGCCTTGTGGAATGGTGTTTAGGTGTTTCTTCCACCATTATTTTACGTCCTGGACCTGGGCACGCCAAAATTTCGCCGGTGTAATTTTCTTCGGTCATAATTGGTCATGCATCACGTCTCCATTGACGTGCTTGAAACTGTATTTGGCGCCTTCGAAAGTAATAACATAGTCATGACGGTTCATGTGTTATTTTCGATAGTGTGCACACGCAAACGTCTACCAGTCGGATGCGAGTAACACGCAAGATAACTTTATGGTAATCTACCCTGTCATCTGCGTGGAACTTCATTTGATAACTCGAGCGAACTGCACGAAATCTTACCAGGGCGATTAATCAAAGATTTTATTAAATTACCACGGTAAACACAAGAGGTGCTACTTTGCTACGAGAGAACCAAGATTGGTAACGGTTCGTGTTTTACATAACATCATCATGTTAATTATCGTACTTATTTAAAACAGTTTCACACTTTCTTATTATGGATGATTAATGGTTTTGTAAATCATTTCTAATATCTTCGGTTTGTCTACATATTGATTGCGAAATTGGTGGAGGATAATTACTCTCAACAGAAAAAAAAATCGTGATTTATTGCAAATTTACGTTTAATTACCGTCGGATGTAATCCACCGTGAAGAGTTCCTGGTCGTCTCGCAAATTTGACTCCATAATTACCAGCGAGGTTCCCCAATGGGTGAATTGGGAGATATCCGACGACCCTGTCAGTCATCCTGATGCCTCAAAACCAATTAAGAAGCCGTTCAAATTTTATTAAGCCACATTATGCATATCGATCACTGTATAGGAAAGTCATAATGGCAAATCACAACGGTGGTAATTTTTAACGAGTCATAACCTTAACCACTACCTTTAGCTGTTATATGGAACTTGCAATTAATTTTACTAATTACTTTGCCATAACTCGGAGCAATAGGTAGTTAAGTTCGATTTTACAAAGAACCGTGGAAGGTTATGTAAGTAGGTGCATGCGCAGTTCCAAATGTTTGACAAGATTTTCGATGCCCCTGTAAAGCAGGAAATAGGTGGCAGTAGTTTACAGAAGCGATTATTACTTGTGGTTATTATTTATTATTACCCTTTTCCTCTTATGGAATCGCTTAATTCTTAATAATTCTGAAGTTTGCTCGGCATAACCGACAATTCCTGCAAGTTCTTTGCTCGACTTTTGCCGATACAGGAAGGCGTGCTCACTAAAGGCGCTGCAACGTTTAAATCCAGCAACAGCTCGTTAAATCAGCGAACCCGCCGCCTCTGGTAGCGATTTTTTCCAATAAAATTGCCCATTGGCCGCGAAAGTGGCTCACCGCATAAATCCTCACCATTAACAATTATGACAACGTAAAATCAATACTGGCAAAGATCCCACAGTTTACGATGATGGAGTTAATTGGATGTTTCGTTTCAGATTCCTTCGCCAGCGTCTTTCTCTCCATCCACCGTACCTTGGCAGAAGATGACCGAAAAGTGCCTACTAATTTAGAAATCAAGGAACCTGTGATAATGGATATTACTGAAGCGTTCCGCGGAGAGGACATAACAAAAACCGACTTCTTTGATTTCGTCGTCACTCCAGATTCCAACGACACGCACTCGATCCAACAGTTCACCAAGCAAATGCGCACAGTCAACGCGTTTTTGGGTAGCGCAAGTCCCGACGACGACAACAAAGAAACCAACAACAACATGCTGACGGCAGAGTTGAACCATCACATTCCCACAGGAACGTCGGACGGTTCCGGCAATTTCGACTCGAACTTCTGGAGCGACAAGGAAGCAGTCAGGATAGAAACCGCCATCCTGGAAGACCTCAACAAGTACTGCTGGAATTCGGAGGAGACCAACGGGGTGGTTGGGAATAGTAAAAGTGGAAATGCTGACGGACAGATTTATACGTTAACAGTATTAAACGGGATCGACCAAAACGCGACATGGTACCGCCAACCTCTAACGGCTATTGTTAAGGAAGAGGATGGGTCCATGTCGAGTCCGAACTCCATGGAGCACCTGCAAGCGGGGCTGGATATTGACTCGATTTTGAGCATAATTCCCGGCCAGATAAACGGCTTCAACAACAACTACAACGAAAGTACAATGAGCCCAAACACGGATGGGTTAATCAAATCGGAAACTTACACTTACGAAGACAGTGGGTTCGCTGATAACAAGGACGAACTAGCCAATTCGTTAATCATCGACACGCCCCTGTTGGAGGCTCACGATAGTTTTAATAACAACAACAACGATTGGAAGTTAAGCAATAACAACACCAGCAACGGTTCTCCAGATTCTTTATTACGTAGTGCTTTGCAAGGTAAAGCTTTCGTACGTTATAACGGCGCTGTGAAAGCGAATAAGGTAGAAAATAACACGGAATTGAGGCGGGTGTTGTCGACACCGCCCAACAAACCCGACGCAGTTTACGTCAAAGAAGAGCCGGACCATATTCCGACGATAGTAGCAGGAATCGACGCCAGCGGCAAAGTGGTCTTCGAAGAGCACCACATGCATTCTCGAAGTTCCGACCACGAACACTCCGTGAATCCGCCCAACGTTGACGACCTCCTCCTGTCCCAACTCGACCAGTCGTTCCCGGAAGACTTCGAAAAATTAAAGAGGATCGCCAACGAAGTAGCGGAATCCGTGAACCAATACTGCCAAATCGACACCTCCGCCGACAACACCGTTTATAGTATTAGTCCCGACCAAATAGGTATTTTGAACAATTTGAACTCCCCGATTCAGATCGCAACACCTTCTGTGACCAGCACGAAACCACCAACGAAGAAATACAAACGATCCAACAGCGGCACCAAAGCACAAACGACGGTACAAAGTGCGACTTCGACCAGCAATGGGGTGCGAAAGGAGAGATCGTTGCACTATTGCAGCATCTGTTCGAAGGGTTTCAAAGACAAGTATTCGGTGAACGTCCACATACGCACCCACACCGGTGAAAAGCCGTTCGCTTGCAGTTTATGCGGAAAGAGTTTTAGGCAGAAGGCCCATCTGGCCAAACACTACCAGACGCATATAGCGCAAAAGAACGCCGCCGCTGCCGGAAATGTGACAGCGGCCAAAACGAAAACTAGGTAGCTTTCCAAAGTGGGACAAAGGCCGGAAGGGCGCCGGAAATTCAACAAAATTATTTATTTATTTATTCAGCGCATTCCGGCGCATTTGCAGCAACAACATCTATTTTCGTGCGTAATAACAACGTCATTATTGTCAAATTTGTTCCTAAAACAATTTGTTTTGTTATTATTTTTTATAATACTACGTGCTGTGATTCGAATGTGAAATTATTCAAAAAAGTTTTCAATATTCTCGTGTAATTATCGGAATCTGCCTAAAAATCTCTTGCCATTTCTGTATTATCTTGATAAAATTTAGTTAACTCTTAATTTATTTATCGTAAGTTTAATTGTTGCGTACAGGGTGGAACATTAACTGTTTTGTCCGCTAAGTTTAATTCCTAATAATAGTATTACTCTGCCCTGTTAGATTACTGCAAGGTGCTTCCGAACTCTCAAAGCATTTTTCTTAGTTGTTACAGAAGCTTCTTTAGTGTTATGCTAGTGCTTAGGGATGTAGTCCAACTACAATTTACCATATGTCAAGGCATTATATGACCTTTTTACCTTTATAATACTCACTTTGTAAAATAAAAGCGCTATTGTATATTTGATCATATAGTCTAATTGTTGTACACATCGCGAGTGAGTACAAAAGCGGCCAAGTCGCCCTATTTGTTATTTTCTAATCGTACCATCTTCGAATTGTTGTCTATGTTATAGTTTACGTATGTTGCAATTGTTTTGTAAATTGACCATACTTATTGCTCTTGTTTACTAATTTTTTTTGTATTATAATCAGTATTTGTTGATTTTTTTTTGTAAATGTTCTTAATTCTTATTTATGACAGTTTGCCATGGTAAAGGGATTTTTATATTATTATTATTTTTGTTCTATTTGGATCTCATTCAATTTAGTTCGCTTGCTTTCTTTGGTCGGTAACTGCCAATTTTTTCACTGTGTTCTCCTTGAAAGACAATACTCAAATAGGCTACTCGATACGTACTAAAATTACCTAGACAATGTACATGGACACAACATAAACTATTGTTTATTCGCCATAGAACATGTTTTTATACTCAGTTTACGTTATGTATAGTTGTATCAGATTTTATCTCCTCTTTATTATTGATTTATTGATATTATGAAGTATTTTTATACCTAGATCATATATATACATTTTATAATTTTTTTATTATATAATTGTGAACTTATTACAAATAAATATTATTTAAAATCGTATAGGTACAGTCATTTACTTGCTAACTTAGTTTTAAAAAAATTTGCTGCTACTTAACTAATAATATTTGCCATATAGATATTTTCTTAAGGAAATCAGTAGCAAATGATGAAAAACTTACTCATTCAAAGTTCTTCTGTAGTAGCATTGCATGGTTTAAGTATTAATAGATATTTGGTAGGTATAGATACTATAAGTATTATTTTATTATTGGAAATAATATAAAAAACGGCAATCTATAAGTAGGTACATACTTACCTACTGCTAATGGAGTCGAAAAATTTAATTCTTAATTAAAAGAAAAGCTTATGCTTTGAAAGAATAATTTTAGCTACCCCTTATATGTATAGTAACAAATTGAAACTACTCACCGCAAATCTTCCATCGACTGCAAAAGTGAAGCTCACCATCCTTCCTTCTCCTTCGCCATTGTAGTTGGGACTTACTGAAATCAACATTTGACAAGTTAGTTTCAATTCTCAATTCTTTGAAATAAATTGGATGAGAAAACTTAGATTAAATAAATAAATATATTATTACCCTTATTGGCAACACCTGTCGCAGTCGTCTACCATTAGTCACTTCACTACACAGCAAGTACATTACAAGTTCTTTATTCCTGCAACAATAAAGCAAAGATGCACAAGTACGCGATGATAATTCTTTATTTGTAACGTGTACTGTTTTAACGCCGAGATGAAACTAACCAACTTCTATAATCGTAAATCCTTATCACTAAATTATACAAAAAGTGTTTACATTTTTTACGAAACTAATACGTAACAGCATTATCGAGTGAAGTCGCCGTGCCGGGGTATAACCGGGCATCATCGTTGAATTGGTAAGAACGATTCAAAAACATCCCATAAATGTTTCCTAACAAGTACTTACATATTTTTTTTAAAAAACTTGTAATTGTGACTGTAGTGATTTTTTTAACATCCATCTGCAAATGCCATTATTTAAACAAAAAAAAAAAATCACTACATCCAAGTGGTTTGGAAATAGTCAGTAATAATATACGAGTGAAAAGAGTCTACGAAAAGGCTCTAAAAAATCTATTTTTTTAAAAACAACATTTCATTTAAAAAAATGCCACTTGCCCCTGTATAATCGTCTTGGCTCCTTTAAATAAGCTCTCAGCTCCCCAATTGATGTTATTGTTGATGCAATTTTGGGTCTATTGTATAATTGTAGTCATGTTCCCCCGAAATTCTTAAAAAAATTGAACTAATTTTTCGTTTTACTGAAAGAATTTATGACTCACAGTAACGTTGTCGAGCTTTTGACACGATTTTAAGTAGGTTGAATAAAAACTGAGCCAACCATTTACCAAGAGGTCTGAACAAGTTTTTCAGCTTTAATTGGAGAACTCAGTTTGTCAACGTTGACGGGATGCTGTATCATTAGGCACTGTATTAAAAACTCCTACTGCCAAGACATGGCAAAAATTTGATTGACCAATCATTACTTGACAAATTTAGGTAACGGAACCGAATTTCAACCTTATTTAGAGCATCAAATAGAAATCGTATCCTATTTTGGATTCCTTATTATACAGGGTGGGGCAATAGTGCGTCCGACTTCGATAGCTCGAGTTCTATGATGGGTAGAAATTTGATTTAAAAACACAAATAAACTAGAGAAAGAAGTCTATAACCGGAAATTATTTCTGAGCATACAGGGTGAGCTAAGACGATTATACAGGGGCTAGTGACATTTTTTTAAATGGAATGTTGTGTGTAAAAGAAGATTTTTTGGTGCCTCTTTCTTGACTCTTTTTACTCCAATATTATTGCTGACTATTTTCAAACCACTTAGATGTAGCGATTTTTTTTTGTTCAAATAATGGCATCTGCAGATGCATGTTAAAAAAATCACTACAGTCACAATTACGAGTTCTAAAAAAAATATGTAAGTACTGGTTAGGAAACATCGGTGGGATGTCCTTAAATCGGTTTTACTTTTGAGAAATTATACAGGGAAGCTAAACTTAATTTTTTAATTTAGAACTTTCTAAATTTAATTTTCACCATTTTTTCAAATGAAACACGCTATATATTTTTTAACGATATGATGTAAAGACTAAAAACGAACATTTTATTTGTATGTACACTCATATAGCTGTTTGCAATCATTTTCGATTTATCGCTCAATAATTACAAAACTCAAGAATAATCCTAAAAAATTCGATTAAATAACTTGACAGATAAAATTGTAATAAGTGCTCCAGATGTTTTGCCAATAAAAACAGCATAAGTTTTTTTAGTAAGTTCACTTTATGTTTGTATCTTGATCATTTTTTGCGTTTTATATTATTTGACAAGAAATACACATTTATCGCAGTTGCCTGTCTTCAGTTGTCATTTGTGTAAATTTTGAAACATTTAAAGAGTTTTGCCGAGTTATTTAAAAAATGATCTAATTTTTTAGGATTATTCTTGAATTTTGTAATTATTGGGCGATAAATCAAAAATGGTTAAAAATAGCCATAGGGGTGTACATACAAAAAATGTTTGTTTTTAATTTCTACATCGTATATTTAAAAAATATACAGGTGTTCTATTTGAAAAAATGGAGAAAATTAAATTCAAAAAGTTCTAAATTGGAAAATTAAATCTAGCCACCCTGTATAATTTTTCAAAAGCTAAAACGATTCAATGACATTCCTTAGATGTTTCCTAACTAGTCTTTACATAATTTTTTCTTAGAACTCATAATTGTGACTGCAGTGATTTTTTTAACATGCATCTGCAGATGCCATTATTTCAACAAAAAAAATCGCTTCATCCAAGTGGTTTGGCAATAGTCAGCAATAATATTGGAGTGAAAAGAGTCTAAGAAAAGGCTCTGAAAAAACTTTTTTTACACACCACATTCTATTTAAAAAAATGTTACTTGCCCCTGTATAATTGCCTTGGCTCACCGTGTATGTTCAAAAATAATTTCCGGTTATAGACTTCTTTCTCTAGTTTATTTGTGTTTTAAAATCAAATTTCTACCTATCATAGAACTCGAGCTATCAAGTCGGACGCACTATTGCTCCATCCTGTATATTAATAAGGTCATAAAACTTGTTTTTTTTTATTAAGAAGCAGTGCATTAGTTCAAATTATGTTGCACAATTCTATCTAATAGTATTATTACTTTACTCTAAAAGATAAATTTATGAATACCAACATCTACAGTCTAGCTAAAGTAGATGATGAAGAAATAAAACTCCTACCTAGAAATTAAAGGACTTATTTCCAGGAACCGGTCTGCAGATTGAAAAATACCTGGTAATCTGCAATCGTAAAAGGGAAGGTGAAACTGGGCGTGTTTATAGTTTATAGTTTTTAATTTAGTTTAGACACATAAAAGTGCCTTAACGGCTGAATATTGGTAAAAAAAATTCTGGTATAGAAAAATCCCATGGGGCTGACTTTTTGTAGGTAGATGTGGGTTAATGTCCATTTTTTGTTTGGTTATAATTCCCTACTACATTGACACTGACCCATTTTTAGGGGACAATTTCAGCTCGATTTACTCCGGGAGCAAAATATCGGTGTAAAATTTACGCTACTCCGATCAGTGTCGTCGAATGTGGGAGGAGAAAAGACAACACACTCCCCAATATCTACCCCACTGAACAATTGTCATCAAAATGGACACCAACAGTAGGACATGATAACTTATTTCGGTACCTAGTACCTACATGTGCAAACATTCAGGAAAATTAATCATAAGAAGTAAAGTTACGTTTTACGTTACATAAAAAAAAAGTTTTTGAAACTCACCTTTGAATGTCCCTTTCTCCGTTATCAAGCGTTTTCAAAGGGATGTTCATTAAGAAAAGTCTCTTTATTTTTTAATTTTCTATGCGCCTCTCAAGTTTGTCGCAGCTATTCTGGAACATCCTGTATAGTAGACAAAATTATATCATTACTAAATTAATTGCATCAAAGGTTAGAAACATTGCACATTAGTATGTAGTATAATTACATTAACTCACTACTCCACAACAGAATTGAGAACAATTAAATAATTGAAAAATAACCTAAATATTCATTTACTTTAAAAAACTTCAAAGATCAAGTGACTAAAAAAAAGTACAAAACTAGGGGAAAGATGACCGACAACTAGTGCCAACTTAGTCACGGCGGCAAATTCAAACAACATTTAAATATTAATAAACGCTATTTTGAGGGACATCTGCATTGGCATATAATAATATTAATAATAATTATTATTATTGTCGGAAGAGTCAAATTAATTAATTTACCTACTGTTTGGGGCGAACCATTGAACGTAGGCCTCTGCTCTGACCAGTACCACCTCTGTAGCACTAAATAACTATATTTAATCAATATCATTGATTTGACAGCTTAAGTGACTTGACAGTTGACACTTTCGGTTCCGTCGATTTTGTAGGTTATGTCAAATTATAAACACGTAAAGTTATGAAAGTTTTATAACAATTTGACGATGGCGGCAGTGTTGAAAAAACGCGCCTTGGCAGAATTCAGCCAAACAATCCAAGTAAGTTCAAGTCTTTGCCAGTCGTAAATTAGTTGTTTCCCCAATTTTTTAGGAGATAATCCCCGTGAAGAAGCTGCGATTAGTCAAGAAACCTCCAACAGGCACCGGAAATTCGTCTCTAGCTCTAATCAGTTGTTTAGAAGGCTGCAAGAGCAGCAGCGAAGCATTGCAAACTTTACTTCGAGTTTCCGACACTTTCGAGCTAGAAACCGGCGATATTCCCGAAGCAGTAAAGAAGCTGAGCGATCATTTCAAAAGTGAAGCAGAATCAGCAGTTAGAGTTAAAATTTTATCGTTATTGTCAGACATTGGCCATTTACTGAATGCAGACGTAGTTTCAATAATCGATGAAACTATTGCTTTATTGAAAAATGACCATTCACATAAAGTGATCGCGCAAGGAATGAACACTATTTTGAGACTAGGAAAGTTAGTTCCCGATACTGTTGTTGCGTTACACCAAAAACTAGTTGAAGTAGCTCGCAGTTATTTGAAAGACATCAGTCATGCAGTGAAGTGTAAATGTTTAGAGATTATTGGAGTACATACGCCTATTTGTGAGGGGAGTGATGCTGAAAAGTTGCTGCTTTTGGTTAGCTCGTACTTCAATAATGATGATGCTAGGGTGCGAAGCCAAGCATTTTCAACCATGATCACCTTACATGCGAGAAGTTTTAAGCTTAACCCAGATATTTACGTAGACGTTTGCGAAGCTTTGAAAGATGACTACGAAATTGTTCGCCAAGTTGTCCTTAAACTCGTATGGTTACTGGGCAACACCTACCCTGAAAAGTTAGTTTTTTCTATTGTATCTAATTGTAGACTTTTATTAATCTTTTGTTGTAATTCTATTTTTAGCGAAATTTTTCTGCCTGGCAGTGAGCATGAGATTCGACTGGTCGACGATGCCTTTGGAAAAGTTTGCAGTGCCGTCACGGATCTATCAATACATGTACGGACGTTAGCCACGAAATTACTGGGTTCCATGAAGTTAGTCAGCCCCAGATTTCTCAACCAAACTCTGGACAAGAAATTAATGTCAAATATGAGACGCAAAGTACCCCTCATAAACCTAAAACAATCCCCTCTTAATTTAGTTAATTTCAGAGAACCGCCCACGAGTTAGCGTGGGAAAATGTGACAAGTGGCGAGTGGGCTAGTGGTAAAAAATGGGCAGATGACGCTCCGAGAGAAGTTCTGGACGCCGACAACATCAGCTTGATGAGTAGTGGAGCTTGCGGTGCTTTCGTCCATGGATTAGAAGACGAATTTCTCGGTACTTGCAACAAATAGTTTTTTTATAATTAATAATCCCCATAATTTATTAATAGAGGTGCGTTCAGCCGCCGTCGAGTCCCTTTGTGAATTATCACTCAACAATCCCCAATTTGCAAATTTATCCCTGGATTTCCTGGTGGATATGTTTAATGACGAAATTGAGGATGTTCGATTGAAGGCCATCGATTGTTTAAGGCGCATTTCAGAACATATTATCTTGAGAGATGATCAATTGGAAACGATTTTGGGCGCTTTGGAAGATTTCTCACAAGATGTGCGTGAAGGTTTGCATAGTATGTTGGCGTCTTGCCGAATGTCGACTACGGCCGGACTGAAGATGTGCGTCGAGAAGCTGCTGGATAATCTCAAGAAATACCCTCATGATAAGAGGTCGACGTATAAATGTTTGCAGAGGATAGGAGCGCAACATCCAGAACTAGTTTTGCCGTTGGTGCCCCAATTGCTCAACATTCATCCATTCTTCGACACTGCAGAGCCTGATGTTGAGAATCCACAATGTATCCTTTATCAGGAGTTTTATTACTTTTTGTTCAACTCTACAAATTACAACATAAGAAATATTTTGTTGTATAGAACGCCATTCTTTACTCTTGTATGAACGTAGTATAATTAATTATTCTCTTCGTAGATTTCAGAGGAGTCATTTGGCTTCCTAGCTTTTAACTAAATTACAACAAATAAGGTCTTTTGTTTAATCATTCTCTTACTAATTAATTAATTATGATAGAAACTGACTAACGCACTGACAGATAAATTTACATTGGAAAATTATGTAAAACAATGGCTCTGCCAATTAGTTGCGTCCTTTTATTATAGTGAATTAATTGTGTGGTTGGCGCTCTAGATCATATTGATGTTTCTGTAAGTAGCAGATGATACTTAAAGCGAAGCAGACGTAAAACTGTGCTTTACTTACTTCAGTTTTAATACTCTATAGGTACTACTTTCGTCATATTAATCTGCACATCTTGAAAATAGCTGTGTGAGTAAGGCTTTTACTGCACAATGTTAGAATTGTAAAATCCTCTGTAAATTATGAAAGTAATGCTCCAAGTCTCATATTGTTATAAAACTGACAAACCCCCGTTGGAAGCTCGTTGCAATCTAACAAAAATTTGGGCAAAATCTGCTTCTCAGCTTTGATCGTCGTTCAGATTAATATGGCGGGAGTAGTGCACCCCAGTTCAAAAATAATGTCTATGTTTCAAACTTTAAACCCCTTTGTTTTCCACGTAAAACCAACACAAACATTAAAATTCATATTTATGTTAAGCAGATGAAATAATGGAACAGATATGTATTGGATTTTCTTTAGCTAGTACATTATCTGTAGAAGAAATTTTAAAATTGTGAAATGGACATTACTTGTGAAACTGACTGTACATAGTGTCCCGCCAAGGTGTTGGGTCAAAATAATATGGTTTACTGAATATTACCTATTTCAAAAAATGCTTCCTTAATACATTCGCTGCGGGTCTGGATAACATGTAATATTCCAGAAGCTAAAGAAATGTTTTTCCCAAAAGGTATTCTATATGTCAAATAGTTAAACCCTCTGAAGACCAAATTTGTGTGGGAGGGGTGGAATATGCTTTGGGGGTGGTGTCACGGATCCGCGTCGTCAGCACCCAGCAAAATATTCGGTACTTTGTGCTGACCGACACACAACTGTTTTGTCAAATATTAAATAAAATGATCTCATAAATGCGTTTGTATGCTAACTTACAAAGAAAAGTCATTTGGTCTGTAAAATAACACAAACAAAAGTTTTCGAATAATCATTAATTCAACATATCAGCGAAATAAATCTAGTCTAAAACACTATTTATGCACAATCTGCGATAACGTAGAAGAAATTGCACTGAAAACACGTGTACACCATCTCAAAACCAAAAAAAAAAAATTGAATTTTATTCTCCCATCTCAGGGGGGTAGCAGCGCACGACGCCTGGAACGTCGAGAATTTTTGAATGTTACTGTGCTTTAGCTACATGCTAATACGATATTGGAGAGTTGGAATCTATGCTTAGCTTAGACAGATATCGTCGATGCAAACGCCGTTTACTAGTGACACGGATCCGTGTCGGCAGCACCGGATCAAGAATGGTGCTGTCACGGATCCGTGACGGCAAAACAAAACACGTCATATTTCTTTATTTGTAAACTGACATGCTTCTACATAAAGAAGAGACAGTTACTTATTCCTATCATTTGTCTTATATTGCAAAGTTTTGATATCTATGATGGTTTCCGCAAAACAAAAGTAAACTGATATTAAATTTATTTTATCAAGTTAATGTAAGAAAGACAATTTTTAATTTTAAAAATGGAAATTTGTATCAAGAGAAACAAGAACTTTACTGGGTTAAATTGATTAATTGATAAAACAATGCAAGAAAAAATGCCTCTACACATCAATGAAATTAGTACAAAATCACTTATAGGTGGCAATTCGGTGAATTGCAACATACAGTCTGGCTCAAGAAAGAACCGTTTTTTGTCATCATTAATGCCCGGTTTCACGAACGTTAACGTGCTGCTAGCAGTATGTCGAGATTTAACTGAACCTATAGCAAAGGATCAAAATTAAATTACAGAGAGTGGATCAGAGATGAGTTAAATTGGGGGTTAATTGCTAAAAACGTTCTTTAATTTTTTGGATGTACAAGCAGATTTTTTGAAAATGAGGCTCTTGAATCGCTGGTTTGACTGATTTGGCAACTTTGTAGACTGGTCTGGTAAAATCGAAGGCACCGAACCGACCCGAACGCCGGGCAAAGTCGATTCGGTGCCTTCCATCTTATCAGACCAGTCTACAACGTTGCTAAATCAGTCAAACCAGCGATTCAAGAGTCTCATTTTCAAAAAATCTGCTTGTACAGTTGCGTGCACTGGAAAAGCCCAGGGTAAAGTAAAATTCATTCCAACTTACGTTACACTTGCAACCAGGCTAGACCACGCGGTAGAGTTTGTTTGAGAACCGCACAGGTAAACTAGGATTGGTCGAAATAGAGCGGCACATTTCAGTTTCAAATTCAAAACAGCGTCAAGCACATCCCCCATGACGAGAATTTGTGTTCGCTTGGTTAGTGACGCCAATTGTCACCATTCGAGAGAGTTGGAATCAGGGATTCGATTCCCTTATCTCCTCGTCTTTTTTTATTTTATATTTATTATTTCATATGCAATTTAGTAATAATTATGACCTTAATTTGTGTTTCTGATATAATTACAAGCCTCTTTCTAGAATATTAAAATAGACAACTTTCTGAAGCAATTCCAGTAAAATATTTTCACTTATAATATTCCTAGTGCATTGATTATTTCCGGAAATGTTTTCGAAGGCATTTCCAAAACGTATTAATTACGTTTTGGAAATGCATGAGAATAAAATTTACGGATATTAATCAAAGCACGAGGGCATATTCGGTAAGAAAATCGCAACGACACAGACATTGGTCCATTATGTCATTATGATGTCATTATTAATAAATAAATGATTTTGATTGGCTGAAATAATTTCCACTTATTAATTTCATGCTAAGTGCAAAAATATCCAGGAAATTTTTGTCGTAGAAATGACACCGAATTCTATTTTTCTATTGGCTACTTTTGTTTTTTGAAAAATACTATTGCAACAACGGGCACGAATCAATTATGGATGTGAAGAAGGAGTTAAATTCCTTTTCTTAAATTATTATTTCATATGCAATTTATTAATCACCATTAATCTCGTTATGCAATGTTAAAATTGAAGTAAAATATTTCCGTTTAATTGAATAAGTATTAATTTTTAATTTACTTTTTGAAAAATATTATTGCAACAACGGGCTCGAATCAATTAAAGATATGAAGGACTTGAATAGGATAATGATATGTAGAAACTTTTCAACGGGATTAATTAAAACTGTAAAGTTGCAGGTTGTTACGGGTAGGTATAATGTTTAATTTTAACACCCAAATTTTACCAACACATTGAAACACATTATAACAGGTAGTATACAATGTTACCATCAATTATTATGGCACCCTTTATCCATTGCCGTCCTTGAAATTTGGTTTACCTGGCTTTCTAACTGAAGTCGCTTGCTCGTGTCACTGCGAATTTACTTAGGTAGAAAAAAAAAGGATGGAAAGGAAACATGAAACATCGAAGCGACAAGTTGGTGGCAGATGTTGTCGCCTCGATAACGTGCAGCTCTCATTCTTTGCCAAGTGCCAGTCACGTGGGCGTGAAGGGTACTACCAGTGGCGGCTCGTGGTAATTTAGTACGGGGGGTCAACGGAGAGACAAATGTTTTTCAATGTTTAAACTATTGTTCCTCTTTAGTTCTTTGATATTTGGCACTACCGGCACAGACATAATGCATAAAAACAAACGCAGCAATAAACATGAAACTTGACAACCTCCGCACGCGACCCGAAAATCGGAAATAAAAATCAGCTAATGTTTAACCAGCAAACAATATTATTCATCGACTAAAGAAAGCAGTCCGATAAAATTTTCACACTGCAGGCCTTAATTAAGAAATACGATACGTTTATTTTTAGTTATTTGTTGATTTTCCGTGCGTTGGCAGGTTGCAGGTTTATATTCTGAAATCTTGGGCTTATGACCGTAAAGGATTGAATACGATGTAAATCTCCTTTTCTAACTTGCACAAAACCTGGTATCAGTCTGTTTCATTCGCACCTACATGCAGTATTGGATTCAGTCCTTGATTTCTAATGCAACTGTTTCTCCAAAATTTACGGATTTCTGCCCGAGTTATTTGAAAACGTAGAGAAAAAACTCTAAATACTTCTTGAATTGAGGAAGACTCTTTATGCCAGAATTAGTTTCTGACATGTCGATAATAGAGATTTTTCCTCAATTCAAAAAGCATTTGGAGTTTTTTCTCTACGTCTTCAAATAACTCGACCAGAAATCCGTTCATTTTGGTGAAACAGTTGCATTAGAAATGAAAACCTGAACTAATTTTGACCAGAAAATCGATAAGGTCAATACATTTTTGTAATCAGGAGAACTCCTTTTATCAGATAGGGCAATAAAAAAGATATGTTTGTATTTAAAAATCAAAAGTTGGTCCACTTCCGGTTGATATTTTAATCACCGGCTTCACCAATCGTTTGTATTTGTTAATTAATAATAATAAATAATGTTATTATTGTATGCAAACTATTATAATGTGTTAGTAAAATTTGGGTGTTAAAATTAAACATTATACCTACCCGTAACAACCTGCAACTTTACAGTTTTAATTAATCCCGTTGAAAAGTTTCTACATATCATTATCCTATTCAAGTCCTTCATATCTTTAATTGATTCGAGTCCGTTGTTGCAATAATATTTTTCAAAAAGTCAATTAAAAATTAATACTTATTCAATTAAACGGAAATATTTTACTTCAATTTTAACATTGCATAACGAGATTAATGGTGATTAATAAATTGCATATGAAATAATAATTTAAGAAAAGGAATTTAACTCCTTCTTCACATCCATAATTGATTCGTGCCCGTTGTTGCAATAGTATTTTTCAAAAAACAAAAGTAGCCAATAGAAAAATAGAATTCGGTGTCATTTCTACGACAAAAATTTCCTGGATATTTTTGCACTTAGCATGAAATTAATAAGTGGAAATTATTTCAGCCAATCAAAATCATTTATTTATTAATAATGACATCATAATGACATAATGGACCAATGTCTGTGTCGTTGCGATTTTCTTACCGAATATGCCCTCGTGCTTTGATTAATATCCGTAAATTTTATTCTCATGCATTTCCAAAACGTAATTAATACGTTTTGGAAATGCCTTCGAAAACATTTCCGGAAATAATCAATGCACTAGGAATATTATAAGTGAAAATATTTTACTGGAATTGCTTCAGAAAGTTGTCTATTTTAATATTCTAGAAAGAGGCTTGTAATTATATCAGAAACACAAATTAAGGTCATAATTATTACTAAATTGCATATGAAATAATAAATATAAAATAAAAAAAGACGAGGAGATAAGGGAATCGAATCCCTGATTCCAACTCTCTCGAATGGTGACAATTGGCGTCACTAACCAAGCGAACACAAATTCTCGTCATGGGGGATGTGCTTGACGCTGTTTTGAATTTGAAACTGAAATGTGCCGCTCTATTTCGACCAATCCTAGTTTACCTGTGCGGTTCTCAAACAAACTCTACCGCGTGGTCTAGCCTGGTTGCAAGTGTAACGTAAGTTGGAATGAATTTTACTTTACCCTGGGCTTTTCTAGTGCACGCAACTGTACATTGACGAGCATAAAATTAGACACGACTCGTGAGGCAAAATCGACGATTTTGAAGTTGTGTAAAACGGGTTGTAGGAGGAAATTCTTATCGTCCGATGGTGCTACGGGTAATAAATATTTATTCCGCTTGGAGTATATACCTACCCCAAAGGTCACCCACCTCCTTCGCCCGGCAGCGAATCACTTGGAAATGGGTGCATCGCAATGCCCTGCCCATTCTACCAAATGGAGTTGGTTCACACTCGGAAGAAACATTGTTCCTTATTTTTTGCTCGCTACTGTACTTTGGTTTTTGACACAATTATAAAATTTCAGACTTTTTTTACACATCTCTCGTTAAACATCAATAGAATAAACTGGTATCGAATTAAATCAGTTTAGGAAGTTTATTGTAATTTAGTAAATTTATTTTTCCCATGATACTCCTTTTCACTATTGCCTCTGGCGCAGCCCAGGTTTTGCCAAGACCTTACCTCAAAATTAAAATTACATTTTACTGCAAGAAATTCAAATTGATTTTGTTCGCTAACGGTTTACCCAATTGTTGTTTCACATGACAACCTAATTATTTGTGAACAGTCTGATATGTCATGATTTTAAATCAAAGACCAAAAAAAGTAGTTACATACCTACAAAGAAGTTATTGAACATTTTTACGAATCAATTCCTAAATTAATCCATTTCTGACTGAATATGTTAACATTTTATTTATTTCGTCGATCGTCTTCTTGGGGATTAAAATATTAACAATTATGAAAAATTTTAGTTTTAATATCTAAACAGTTATGGAGATATTAAATACGTAAAAATAATCTTCAGGGGGTGGTAACTCTCTTATGAAACACTTTATTTATTTAAACACTTTCTAAGGATTTTTGTCTTCCATTTACTTGCTCTTGTCAAAATGCTTTTGTATACCATGCTTAACTTCTAACAGACATTTGTGTGTTGATTTTAATCTTGAACGCCGCCAAGCGGTCCCCAACTATAATCCCGTTACTGGAACCCCACACCCTTCGTCACTACGCCTACATAAGTGACACGATGCCGACTCTAGTTCCCGTTTTGAGTCTTCCAGACTCCAATTGTAACATAATTTCACGTCCTCACACCGTCCCGGAAAGCCTGGAATTCTTGAACAACGTCATCTCAAACCTCGACGTGTCCGAAAACTCTCTAAGGTAAACAATGGACTAAAAAATGAAACAAAATTTTTAAAGTTTTTTTTTCAGAGTACAAACAACATTGTTACAAACCGCCAAAGAACACTTAAGCCGACTCAGCGAAATTGACTCAACTGTTGCAGGAACCGCACAATTTACCGCACTGTACATAGGAGCACAGTTAGTAATGTCGCAAATTCTCGAGAAGGGGTTTTGGATGAACCCCGGAACTTTGGCGACTCAACAAGCAAATAATTTAAAAACTAACATAAAAAATTTACTTGACCATTGTTTAAAGCTGCAATTTTTCTTTGTGGGCTTGAGTCCTGTTGAGGAGTGTGCTGTTAAAATGTTCAGACTACGCGCTTTAGCTCTAAATTTAGTCTATATTGTTAAGGGCAGTAACGCTTCTGCTTTAGCTCCTTGTCATCATTTCTTAACTATCGTTGAGGATATGCAAAGGGATTTAGGGGTGGCAGGATTGGAGCCTGACAATTTCACGGCAGCTGTATTGAGGGAGTTGTCAGTGTTAGAGGAACCGAAACCGGGGGCGGTTTCCAGGATTTTAATCCCGATTTTATCTGAAGCCAAGTTGGGAAGAATTCCACGACCCAACATTCAAGTATTTAACTTTTAAGTGAAATAACAATTTGTTAATGTAAATGTTGCAGATTCAAATGAGTTCAGCTGAAATTATTGAACCCAACGGCCAAACCGATACTTCGTTAAAATTTACGGCCGGGTTAGTGATGTCGGTGCATTTCGAGGCTGAGTTGCGACATTTGTTTGATCCGAGCCGAATAAGGCTGAAAGTCAAGTATCCGGATCAAAAAACTCAAATTATTCTACCGAGACCAGCACATTTGAAACCGTTCCATTTTGATGAACCGACTGAAGGTAAAAATTTTATTTTTAAACAAAACCATTACTAATGGTTTCTACATTTTCAGAATCTGACTCCGGGCATAATGTTAGACTTTTGACGTCTGTGTTGATATCGCATCAAGTTTGGTCTGAAGCGTGTAACGTTGAAATTAATATTGCGTTAGCAGTACCTGAGGCTGATATTGGCAAGAGGAAAGGAAACGCCACACCCACTTTACTAGATTTGTGCAAACCCGTTAAAGTTAGTGTGGCCCCAAAACCCATCAAGAGAACGTTGTAACATGAATCAGTGCTCTGGGATTTGTACCGTAATATTTTTCTGTTCTGTTCTAATAAATTAATTAGGTATTTGAAAAATTATATATTAACATAAATGTAGTTACCTATTGATAAGAGACAACAAAGTTTGTGTAATTTCGAAAAAAGGGGTAATATCGCCCGCGTAGCTTTGATGATCCACCAACAGAACCATTATTTGTTCGTGAAAAAGAACAATCAGTTCAATATTTTTTTCTTATTATTACATTTGTAATTTCGGCAGGTATACGTTGCTGATGTTAAAAATTTGAAATTTTTAATTGAAATACTATTAATTATAATTTTAGGAAATCTCTGAAAATTTTGAGGGACCTATGACGAGACGGCTTTATTCAAGCAGTCAGACGCTTCGGTTATTTATGGCTTAATAGAGGTACTTTCAAGTAGGTATAAGCTTCAGTGGCAAAAGACTACCAAACATAGATGGTGGGTAGCCACAAAGTCACTCAGTAAACGACCCACAAAGCACCTTGTGCGCTGAAATTTAAAAGTCCGTGTAGTTTAATAATAATTTGATATAGATATATTCCAATTACTCGTTATAAATTTTGGAGCATAAAGTTCATGTAGAAGCAGCCGTAAGTTCTGTAACCTCCTTACAAAAGTTATAAGGAGGGGAATATTATCAAGTACAGAAAAAATATATTTTAACAATCAATGTTATATATAATACAAATTATGTACTATAATTACAATAATACTATAAATACGGTTAAGTTATATTACAAAATGTTATTTACATAAGAATATGCAACTAATTTAGAAACATTATAGTAGGTACAATATCTGCTAACCTGAAGAAGCAATAGAAGAATTGCGTTATGTACTAATCCCCATCATTGACAACGTCTCTAAGTCGGTCATGTTCTACAAAAACCCCGCTTAATTTTTCTATAAACATCAAACACAGTCCTTCGTACTTCTTCTAAACTGGAAAAACTAAAAAATAAAAAACAGTTACGAAAGGCTGAGCCCTAATCGGTCTCGGAAGCCGTCGTAATCATGACGTATTTGACGGTAAACGCGAAGGCAGCAACACCAATTATTACTATCAAGTTCGTTATACAAGATTGGAAACTGCTCGGTTCCGCTACTGACCGGGGAGATTTCTGGCTTTCTGGAACGTTATTGTTGGCCGTACTTCTCTGCGTCAGCACCGTCTGGAAAAATTTCAAAATAATTAGTCTCACAAAAACTTATAACACGAGCTACCTACTTCCAAATAAAATAATTTTACCAAGTTTAAAACGCATGTTGATGGTTTTCCAAAAACTGTCAGATATTAAAACTTTACAACTAAAGTGAGTCAACCGAAATATCTTCGTTATTAGTAAAATTATGGCTTTAATATAATATGACACAATTAAATAATAAATATTATTATTTAAATTTAACACTGTACACTTAAAGCGCCGTCAAACGGCTTCCTATTAAGATGCCGTTAATGCGCGCGCAACACGCAAGTGATGTCATCACGGAAAGACGAGAGACTACAAAGATCGAACAGACAACGAGTAGCGAGCTTGATAGAGGCGTGAAAAAGAGGTTGCGTACGAATAGACAGGCCTCAGGTTCAATTTCTCATTCGAACGATACTTTTTTTGCAAAAAAGTAGTTCTACGCAGGGTCAGCTCAGGGCCCTGTAGTTTTTTTTTAAACCACGATTAAAAATTACTACTTGAAAAGAACTTTTCTAATCTTTTTCCTTGCCCTAACACACTGAAGTGCCGTCATATGGATTAACGGCACTTTAACAGGAAGCCGTTTGACGGCACTTAAGGCCAGCGTAAATTTAATTTAGTTTCATGCTCCTTAATGATATGTATAAATTTTTTTCCCAAATTTTCCCAAATAATAGTATTTTTTTTAGCTGAGGTTAGAAATAAACGCAATACTATCACAACGCAATTGTTTAAATTTAAAAAAAAATGCAGGAATGAGCATAATTTGGCTCTGCTACACACGGTTCAAATTTATCTCCTCCGCAAAGCATGTCGTTGATCATTTCTAAAATTCATCCACCTAATTGACCGCCCTTCCTCGCCGTTGACAATGGAACGGGACAAGTATAACAGCGCATTTTGAAGTCCACCATGGGCGATCTCCAATGCCTTTCTTAGGTTGAATGTCCCTTTAGCAGCAATTTGCTGCAGGTACATTATCTCATTGTAGTTAGCCCAAACCACATCTCTCACATATCCACCCAATGACAAACCTTCCTTGGAGCTTCAAATTTCTTAAAAGAAGCGGCGACACACGTCGTCGGGCCTCAGCATTTAACAGTCGCAGTTCCTGATTTCATTTATAACACTAATTGCATCTTTTAATTAATTTTATCCGCAGTATCAGTCAGGGCTTTTTCCCCTTTACATGTTAGCTAAAAAAAATTGTCGAAAATTGTTGAGAAATTAGAAAAATAATTTGATACATTAATTAAATATTTTCAAGCAGAAAAACAGGAAGTGACATTTGAAAGTACTGGAAATAGTTTTAGCTATTTAATTGTATCATTATTAAAGTTGCAATTTTACTAATAACGAAGATATTTCAGTTGATTCATTTTCACTGACTCGCCCTGTAGATTACAAGTCTATGCAACAAATCTCAGTCAAATAGGCCCTTCTAAAGTTATTAAAAAATTCAATCTTTTTCTATAAAAAACTTGAAGCTTTACACTGGCTTAACAAAGCATTGTTGCAAAACTGTATCAAACCACCTTATTTTGACTTAACGAATCTGTATTAAATTTAAGTTCACACCTTTACAGAACACCTGTATACTCAGCGGCAACACCTTACCTGCATTTTCTCAACAGTGTCAGGGAACAAATCACAGAACTCCTTATCATTGAGGTTGAACTCGAGTGATTTGTAAGCAAATTGCCGCTTGTCATACTCTGTAGTTTCTATACTTCCCAAAGTTGGACTTTTTTCAAGCTACAAGATTATTGGCAATTAATTGGTTGTTAATTACGATTATATTTAAGAAATCCTACCATAAAACTTAAAAGTCCTGTCAGTATCGTTGATACGCTCCAGGCGGGATTCCAGGTGTCGGGATGAAAGTCTGATATACTCAGGCACAATTTTTTGTTAGTCTTGAACCGTCCATTGGGGGTGATCATGTATATTGATGGAGGCTTAAACGGAAACTCCCTCGGAAACACCAATTTGCCATGATAAAACCCACCTTCATATGGTGAATTTTCAGGTCCACAAACAACGTAATGCCTAAAAAGCTTCAATTAGCAACACGTTTTCTATAGAGACAGTTGTCACCATTCAAGAATGTTTGACGGAAGAGGTTCCGCGGTGATGTAGGGGACTGGGTCCTTTTTCAGCCTCAAATAATCTTGCTTCAGTCTAGCTGTAGCGCTGTTGGGCTTACGGTTGGACATTTCTGCTGCTTTTGATCAAATTGTGGGGTTGCACATAATTTGAGGTTAAGTCAACACAAAAAACTTCTATGAAACGTAGTTAACTATGATAGTTATAGGTCGATTTCTGGGGAAGAAAAATTGTACTTCAGGGGTCCATTTGATCCTTCAATGGAATTTTCAAATTGATTGCCAAAAATTATCAAAATGACAGGTGACGTAGGACACGTACGTAATAATCTGTCATACTACTGTCACCTGTCATTCATTCATACCAACATTCCACAAATTCCACACGCAAAGCACACTTCGATCTCTCTCATTAATTATTCATAGACGTTCGTGATTATTATTATTAAACTATATGCTACCCAATAAGCTACGAATTATGATACAACAATAATCAGCTCTATGTTGTATCTCAGATGTTTGGCCTAACATCGGTGTTTGCTATTAGAATGTAACCGTCATTGCAAATGTAGGCAAAACCCGGTCACATTCTAATGGCAAACACCCATGTTAGGCCAAACACCTAGGATATAGCATAGAACCCTCACATCCTCTAAATACTAAAGCCTTCAAGTGCCCCTTTCACCTTTGCATCATATAGATCATAGAAGACTTTAGAAGAGGATCTCCAGGTAGGTCTGGGGTCTAGGTGTGACGGATATAGATTAGAATGTGACCGGTACTGTCTACATTTGAAGTGTGACGGTCACATTCTAACGGCAAACACCTATGTTAGGCCTAACATCTTGGCTACGCAATAGGGCTGAATCAGTTCTAGTGTAAACACATTCAGCCCTATTGCGTATCCAAGATGTTTGGCTTAACATGGGTGTTTGGGTGTTTACCATTAGAATGTGACCGTCACTTCAAATGTAGACTCCCTAGATCACATTCTAATGTCAAACACCTATGTTATGTCACAACATGTCAAACATCTTAGATATGCAATAGGGCTGATTGTTAATTGTTGTTGCATAGTTGTCCCGCTGTTCCTGATCCAAAAAGATGTTTGTGCCTGCCTGGCTTCCTGCATATAGTAAGTCTATGGTTAAGTTCCGTTACCCCTCTTTTGACCTCTGATTCTAGCACTCCTGTCGTTAAAAATTAAAATCACCTGCAGCTCTTAGCAGTTTTGATTGTTAGATAGCGTAATTTTTTTTGTTACCTCTTTCCCCTAACCCCTCGCACTCAATGTTTGCACTAAACAATAATTCTATCTGGAAGTCAATAAATTTGGCAAAGAAACCAATATCACAAAATCCTCCAGTACGAAATTTATCAAATACAAATACTGAGTAGGCCCGAAGTGGCAAAGAAAGGAACAAATTTGTGCGGTACTCTCACTTAGATAATTAGTTCATTTTTTTCTTTTTTTATAATTAGTTTGTTTTCTTTAGGTTAGTTTACTATACGAACAAATAGTTTAGTTGCATGCTCGCGATCGCGTTGGAATTTCCCCCAAGGTGGGACCCATGTGACGTGGTGAAGGGTGGTGGTCAGCATCCATCTGGCTCTTCCCTTCCACCGTTAAGTCACAACTTACTTCTCTTACAACCCTTGCAAGAGACAGTCGAATACTTGAGTCGGCCTAAGGTCCCCTAGTTTTGTGCGAAACCACCCCGGTTCCAGAGCACCCCGTCACCCGAAGCCGACTACACCATAAGATTCGCCACTATGAGGTAGGTTCAACCCTATTTTGGCTCTTCATAAAAGCAGGTCTACTGACTCTGCCTGGAGACATGATCGTAGTTAGGTACACATACACTACGAAACAAAATAATTTGCAGGGTATTGCGCGCCGTAGTGTTCTCTCCGCGTAGTACCTACACAAGAACTAGATGAAGACATTGAAAGAAACAGCTCTTCCATTCCTCAAATATTCCAGAAATCCAGCCTTTTACATCAAGTAAAGTTGCATGAAGTATAAACAATAATCTAATCTTACTAAATTTCAACAATTGCCGTAACACAGAAGTAGGTATACAATAGATGTTTATTTCTGCAGTACCTGCTCATGCGCTGATTAATTTAAACATCTCTTTTAACAATCATTTTATGTGGTAAATAAAGCTGTAATTTCTTCAATTGGTTTGTTCTTGGTTTCGGGAATCATAATCCAAATAAGAAGACAAGTAATGACCTGAACGACAACGAAGATCAAAAAGACATATTGGTGCATTATTTGCTGCAAATTCAAAGTTAACGTAAACCAGTGGAGCTCTAGATGAAAAACTTACCTGCAACGGCATAAACGAAATTGCAACAAAAGTGTTGAACAACCAATTAATGCCGACCGATATGGATACAGCCGCGGGTCTTGCTTCTTGAGCAAAAAGCTCCGACACCAGAAACCAAGGAATTGAACCAGGACCGATTGCAAAAAATATGACGTAAATCAAGACAAAAGCAATGCAGGCGTAGCCGTATAACGGATCATACTAGAAGAAAGTTGCTAAAATGATTACTCCGATCCCGGTGCCCAGCTTTAGAAGAAATATTATAGTTCCTGTAGGTGAATTATTTCTGATGTTCAAACTTTGAATTTGAGAGATAAGAAAAACTTTAATAAGTATCTCTAAAACTGAACAATTGTTATTTCCATATACTTCTGAGAACGTGATGAAGACTATCAGGAAGATAGTCGAAGCTGTCAAGCCCGCAAATCCAATGAAGAGAAGAGTTTTGCGACCTGCTGCTTCAACCAAATAAACAGAAACTATAGTTGTAAGCAAATTGATTCCTCCCATGCCTAAAGTTGCGTAAGTAGGGCTATCCCCTTTGAGTCCAGAAGTCTCGAAGATATGGTTAGAATAAAACATTACCTGAAAGTACGAAAACATCATAACTTTAGTTTCCAACTACCATCTCACGCACAGCATTGATTCCGCTTAATTGTTGAGCTATCATAACGAACCCTGAAATAATTAAGGGTGTTCTTAAGGAGCGAGTTTTGACCAAGTCGAAGGCGGTGATTTTTGGCATGGACTTAGCAGCTTCATATTCGTCCTTTAATCCTTTCATTTCTTGAGCTACATCTTCACTTCCTCTCAACCAAATTAAGGCTTTTTTTGCTTCTTCTTCTTTGTCTTTTGTCACAAGGTGTTTTGGGGATTCGGGACAGAACGGAAAAGTTATCATCTAAATCGGGACATTTTTGACACTAGTTACTAAATTTTTAAATATTACCTGAAAAATTGCCGGAACTATTGTTAGCACGAGCAAAAGTGGCCAAAGCTCCACAGTTCCCATTAGCTGGTGCATTCCAAAAATTTGCGAAATTAATATCGAAACCACAATTATAAATTGATAAAACGATCCAACGGCTCCTCGAATATTAACTGGTGAGATTTCGGTCAGGTACATTGGAGAAAGACCTGCGTTCAGTCCCGAATTGAAACCAATGAACAATCTTCCAACTAGGAGCATTTCGTAGGAGTTGAGAGGTTTCGCAAGACCTTCGCATATAACTGCAAGAATGACAAAAATGTTGTTCATCAACAATCCGCCCTTTGGTCCTATTTTGTGAGCGACCACTCCACTACATAAACCTCCAATCATTCCCCCCACGCAAAATATAGACACGATTCCACTCCATATTATTGTGATTATCTGGTCGTTGTTCTTGTATGCTTGGCCAGTTCTGTCCGACTGAACTTTAACCGTCCAATTGGTCATAACCTGAACAATTAGTTAATTACTTCGGGGAGGCTGGAGAGATGCGTTGAAACTACCTCTTGAGGATTGTTAAGAACTCCAGTATTGTAACCATGTTGCCATGCGGCTCCTAACGAAGAGCACACGATTGCCACTATGAGGCGCCACGTGGAGTTATCAGCCATGAGTTTTAAAGATTATTTTCCAATTTGAAAAGACATAGTAAATGACATTTTTTGAGAATGCATGCCTGCCTGATAAAACTTTTGTGGAGGTTGCCGGTAATTGTTTCATTCCAAAGCTACTTACAAGGATGCGAAAGCTTAGTAAAATCACCCTTCAAGTGTGATGAACAGACAAACCAAGAATTGATTGTACGGTGCAAAGAGACTAATGTTGAAAAACTTAAATTTTATTTAAATAAACCTTAATATTAAACAACTAATAATAAAATGAGCGCTAAAACTAGTCGTACACATAACATACACAATGCTCGTTATTTGCAATATCGTTATTGAAATTGAACTAATTTCGACAAAATCATCGAAAAATTGCTGGGTCAGTCAACATTATACAAAACTAAAATTTTCCAATTGCACAACACACATTTTATTTGTCACATCAATATGTTGCCATTAACTATGTATATCGATTGAACCTTTCGAAAAGACTCTTAAAGGAGATTCACCATGTCTTCCAGCTATTATTAACATAACAAAATTAACAGTTGAGTTGACAGATGATGATGGCGAACCATCCGTATTGCCGTTTCTAGAGGCATCGACTTGGGTAATTAGGAATAGCGACCACTCACAGTTTTTGTGTCAGAAACTAGTAAAGTGGTTACATTAGTTTCCGACACGGTTGATAAGAGAGCTTGTGCTCTTCTTAACTACACAAATTCACTAAGGTTTCTACGATCAATAAATTATTAATATTTGAATGTATTCAAAAATAATCCTTGGCTCTTTCACTACTTTAACATCACTATAATTATTTAATTATGTCAGTCGTTGATTTCGCATAAACAAGTTGAGCATAAATAGTTCGAGTTACATCATGTTTCGCGGGCCACCTTTCAAAAATCGTGGCAATACTATCAAGCAGGTTTCACACTAGCAACTCTCACGTTCCATTCCTCATGAACAGTTGTAGAGATTCAATTAGTAGCAGCACTCTTTCAAACTGTTCGCAATTCATCGAAGACGGCAGATGTTTCGATTGTGATGTAACTACTGCCATTTACGCTCCCCCTGTGTATGCATTTCGAGTAAACAGATGTCTTAACCGTAAATACTGGTAACCTTTTGTACGTCAAGCAGCAGTTTTTATTGATATGACTGTTGCCTGAACATTGCTGAAATTTCTTCGATGCCCTTGTTTTTAGTTTCTGGCACCTTTTTCCAGATGAAGAAACAGAAGAAACAGTCCAAAATGACGAATATGACGAAAACGAACTCGTGAATCTTGTCCTGGAGAAAACCAAAAAAAATTGTGAATCTTTCAATTTAGAAGGGTTAGCTGGGTAAAACTGGGATCAATCACCAAAGGGTACTTACAGCTATTGGCAAGAAGGCGAGTCCGACTATGAAGTTAGCTGTCCAGTTGATGCCCACTGCCAACGATGCAGCGGTGGGGCGTGCTGATTGGTTAAAGAGCTCAGAGACCAAGAACCACGGAATGGAACCTGGACCACAAGCAAACATGATGACGTAGCCCAGAACCAACATGATGCATAAGTAACTGAAGATTGCGCTGACGTTCTGAAAAATTTAATACCAATTATTGAGATTCTTAGTGATAACTTGGTGATCACTTACAAGTTTGGCCAAGCTCATACAGAGAGTCAATAGAGCTGTGCATATAGTCATACCGATAAAGCCAATTAAAAGGAGAGTCTTACGACCTGCCTTTTCCACCAAAATCAGAGAAACTCCAGTCATCAACACGTTGATGGTTCCCATGGCTAAAGTAGCGTAAGTGGCGGAGTCTCCTTTGAGTCCAGACATTATAAAGATTTCGGTTGAGAAGAACATTACCTGGAAAATAACTCTTTTAGTCTTCTAGTACATAGTGGAATTAAAAAAAAACTGTTTTTTTGAACTGTGGAAGTAATTAAAATGCGAAAGAATTGAAACTTACAGCGTTAATGCCACTAAGTTGTTGAGCAACCATGACGGTTAGAGCGATGATTAAAGGAATTCTTAGAGCGCTGTTGGTGATTAGCTCTCTGATGGTGACCTTTGGCATCAATTTGGTGGCATCATTTTCGGCCTTCATGCCATCCAATTCTTCGTTAACAGCCATGGTTCCTCGTAACCAAGCCAAAGCTTTCTGTGCTTTGACTTCATTGCCTTTACCCACAAGATACTTGGGCGACTCAGGACAAAACGGTAAAGTCAACACCTACAAATAAAAATAGTGAATTTCCCGTTTCTTTTAATACTTTTCTTAAGTTACCTGGAAAATCGCAGGCACTATAGTTAGAGAAAACAGCAACGGCCATAGATCAGCAGTTCCCATAATCTTCTCTAAACTCAAAACTTGAGATATCAGTATAGAGATCGTAATGACAAGTTGATAAACTGATCCAATAGCTCCTCGTAAATTAACAGGTGAAATTTCGGCTAAGTACATGGGCGAAAGTCCAGCGTTCAAACCGGAATTGATACCGATCAAGAACCTTCCGATAATAAACAATTCGTATGACGCTGCCATTTTGGCAAAACCTTCGCAGATGACAGCCGCCAAAACGAAGATGTTATTCAACAGCAAACCTCCTTTACGTCCGAATTTATCAGCCACCATTCCAGTACTCAAACCTCCAATCATTCCACCCACGCAAAAAATGGAAACTGCCAACGACCATATTGCTTTGATCGATGACTCTGATGGTACTTCTCCGGTTCGGTTGGTTTGAACCGCTATTGTCCAATTGATCAAAACCTAAATCAGAAAGACTCCCTTAATTGAAAAAAAATGCGAAAAAAAGGGTTACAGTACCTGTTGGGGATTGTTGACGACTCCTGTGTTGTAGCCGTGCTGGAATGATGCCCCTAAAGCGGAGGCTATGACGGCGAAGGCTAACTTGCCGGTGAAACCCTGCAAAAAAAAAAATAATATTAGGTTCCGCCTTGAATCTTTGAAGTGGCTTTTAAAACAATCAAGAGAATGTTTGTTCAGAGATAAAAAGATGCAATAAATTTTTATGACCATGTGCACCCACGTATGTATACCAATTATTGGAACAAAAAATTGCGGTAAGAACCATATGCCGACGGGGATTTTTCTTATGATTTACGGCATTTTTAAATTTCTTAATTGCTTAGATAAAAAAGTTAAAACTTGTTAAGTGACGTACACATAGTTACCAAGTATTGCAAGAATTTTAATATTATGCATCTATGTACATTATTGAACACAGTGTCTGCAGGTCAAAGAGGTTGTTAAACCAAGAATCGCACGAAGTTATTATTGAAGAGTTTTTTCAAGAAGGTAAGTTTTATGCGCAACTACAAAATTGTCAATGACGATTAGAAACATTAAAAAAAATCATAAAATAAAAGAAAAGGGGAGGGATAAAAGATCAGATTTTAGCAAAGGAAAGAATGCATCAAAGTTTAATAATAATAAACAATGGAGATTTAGATCTTAGAGTAGATCTAAAGATTGAAAAGATTGTAATATGATAAAATGTTGAATATAAGAACCCCCAAAAATTATGAAGAGAAGTGTGGTGATAGATAACGTACAAACAACAAACTTGTAGAAGGATCGTTATGAAAGTAAATCTAACAAAATTTTTAAAACTTGGTAAATAGACACAAAATAATAGCTCAAAAAAGAGCAAGAAGAATATTACAGAGTAAGTTAATCTAAGACGAAAATTAAAAAGAAGATGGTGAACATAGAAGTCAAACGATAAGTGATGCATATGGCTGAAAATTAAAGAAAGGTGAAAGAATCATTTGTATCGCTGGCTATCTGAATAAAATACAAGGATTTTGGAAAGAAAAAAAAAACAAGTGCAAATTTATGATACAAGAAAATCAAAACTAATAACAGGTGTAAATTTAAAAGTTCGAATTTATGATGATAAATAAACAAAGACAAATACTTTCAATATCAAAATAAAGAAAATATAAGAATTGAGGAAAACATAATGAAAGACAAAAATGATAAAAATTAAACTACAATAAATAGATAAAGTACAAATATAGTTTATATTTCCGAAAATAGTAAAACTGCTCAATACGGTTTGTTCTAATAGAAAATTTAAAATTTAACCTGAAATTAAAATTCATTACCTTAATTTCTTTTTCGAAATTTAATTATGTAAATATGACATATCTACTACAACTTGATAATTAAACGTTTGATTTCTCATTCCTTATCTAAAGTGAAACACGTAAATACAAGTTACATAGTACGTAAGCGCGAAAAAAATACTGATCTACATATTTGAAAAAAATATTCAGTTAAATTTTTCTCTATTTTTGACTACTAGAAGATTTTTGATCTAAGTCATTAACACTTGTATCACTCGTTGGATATTGGGGTACTTGCCTAAAGAAATACATATTGCACTTTTTATTCTCTAGATGCATGCAAATAACTAAAAGAGGCTTAAAGATTTTTTTTCCCATTTTTTCATTTTATAATTTCGTAAATATTTGCAATTTTTGTTTTTCATGACGCATCCAAAACTCACACCTATATTGAATGGACTCTTGTTTTTGGCTACTGCGCTGCTGCCAGAGTGCGCGACATGTGTACAGCGGATTGGCATTCGATTTATAAATAGAACGCAAGCAATCTGAGTAAAGCGCCATCATACGATTTCTTTTAGAACTACGCCGTGCAGGGGACGGCTACGTCACAAATCTCCCACTCCAAAAATTAATTCTGGGCGTAATATTGACCCTAGAATCAAATAAAAAAATACGAGTCTAATGAAATCGCCTACATTTTCAAAATATTATATTTTCCAAACATGAGACAAGTTACCTCATTATTTGTTGTTTACAAAAGAAATACACTAGATATAATTTAAGAAAATTGTACAGTTATTCAAAGAAAAAGCGAAACTAATAATTTTATGTTACCTACTTAGTGACGTAAAAATGAATGAAGATGAAAAATGAATAAAGCGTCACGAAGTATATGGGTAGGTATATGAGAAAAACGACAAAAGTAGTATTTAACCTGGTATACAAATAAATAGAAATTTAAAGAAGTTGAAGAAGAAGAAATGGGAATTAAAAGAGGTAATACAAGAGAGTTCAAACTTTTTAGGAAAAGAAAAACAAAATATTAAGAAGAAATAAATACTAAACAGAATAATCGATTTAAATTGAAACACGTCTGGATTGACCATTAAAATTATGGAAAAAAATATAAAAAATATTACAGCAGTTGTAATAATTGCACTTTGCAGTTACCAAGATGAAGTGTGATTTCTGGGAAAGAGGCAAGAAATGGGTAAGCGATAACCGATAACTAAGGTTATAAGGACAAAGAATAATACAATAAAATAACTGAATAAAATACTGAAAATTAAATAAGGCGACAAAATAAACAATCTTGCTTTACAAAATAAATTAATTTTAAAAACCTAACATGTTGCGCAATTATTAAAAATACGTAATATATTTATGAAAATATTAGAAAATAAGGGTCTATATAGATTAGGTTCTGTGATCATAACTTGTCGGGAGTACCTATTAAAATTTATTCCGTTGTAATTGCTGGAATGTGATTAAATTGAAGACAGTAGGTAACGTTAAGCTATAGAAACAAGTTACACCAGCTTTCAGCGTAAGTGTGTAGCTGTTTACATTACGTTAATAAACATTTGGCAAAGATTAAATCAGATTAAGGTATTCGTAGACGAAATAACTAAAATTATCTGCAACAAAGAAGTTCATCACAGTTTAAAGAAATGCCGAAGTAAATTAATGGTACTACAATGGTTGTTTGCTGTTGTTATTTCGATTTCTAGGCGGTACTTAACAAATCGGTATTGTGTGCAAATTAAAAACTGAATTAACAACAGAAGCCAAAACGGAACTTTCCGAATTAAAAATTACTATGTACTTGTATTTGGTTCACATTTGGTGGTTAAACTTATGCAAGCCTGTGACGTTGTATTTTTCCCAAAATCATTATTACGCAACAATAAATCGTTATTAACACATTTACAAAATGATTATCTTTTGTTAAGATTGCATTCAACCACACAAATAAGCACATCCGGCTCAACTGAAATTATTTCACAGCATGCGATTTGAATCAAAGCACATCCGGTCGGTCCTAAACTTACAGCTTCTTTCTCGCCCGCGTTTTTTCTTCCATTTTGGGCCTCCACATTCAAGTTGCCCGATTGCAAAATCATTTTTTCCCCGCCTTTCCCCATGTTGAACGTCACCAAAACACCGATTTTAAAAAATTAATATTTTGTTTCTAAATATCCACCACTTCTCGTTAGGTAACTAAGTACGCACTCACTATATTTTTCGGTTATGTGTCTAACACATGTTACAACTAACAACACCATACGTTTGGTGGCAGCGAGATGGTGATCGCTGCTTTGAATGAACTTATTTATAATGAGGAGGGTGTGCGGCGCTTTTCTAGGCGCGATTGGTCCGACTTGTAGGCGCGTCACTGATAACGATAAAGTCTGGTAGAAAGCAAAAATTATAGTGACGATTACACTCACTTATATGAGTAATAGAATTCCCGAGTAGTAAGCTTTGCAATTATTGGGTAGGTATATCTTGGAAGAAATTATTATAGGATTTGAAGTTTATCTGTTTACTCTTGGTTTACTCTATTAGGTAGAAATAAATTAGTAATAATTATAGAAAATGGTTATTATCAACAGTGGTGGGTTATACGCTTTTTCCACGAGATACATTCCTTCATTATCTTCTTTGATTCATTAAGTTCAAAGTACGAATCTGCCGGAATTGTTGTGATGAGTTTTGTCAACAATAATAAACCCATAGTTCACTTTTGTTATCTATATTAACTCTTACGCAACTGAAGAATTTTGCATCAATAAGGGCGATTTATTCATATACATTCTTAGAAATTATTAGAATAATTATACCTACCTACTGGTAAAAGGAATAATTCTAAGTTCAAACAACATTTCCATTTAGTCATAAAATAAACAATGCATTTTTGCGATAACAGAAAATAAATATTAACAATTGGTTGATACTCGCACAAATTAGTTATAGTTGCAATGTTTTTTGCACCTATAATGTTCTTGGCTTTCGAACCCACAATGGCAAAGCATTAGCTAGTCACATCAAATTCTACCTACTCTACTCATACTTTGATTATTGACAATTTAAATCATATTGTCCAACTTGAATCCAAAGTACCTACCTACCTGAAAGTGAAGGAAATGAATGATTACAGGGTCAGTTGTAGTACAATCACGAGTTAACCCAGAGTCAGCTGATTCTGGGTCAGTTGCTAAGGTATAAGCGATTTGATTGGCTGTATGTTAGCAACTGTACCGGGATCAGCTGACTCTGGGTTAAATCGTGATCTTAGTGAGAAGAATGGAAGAAATGTAGGACGAAACCAGGGACAGAACAGAAGAAAGTTGAAAGTGAAAGAGACAAAAAAAGTAATAAAGCTTGAAGAGCAAACGGTAGATATGGTAAAAATTAAAGTCAAACCCGCTGAAGAAAAGGAAAAAAAGTCGAGGGTAAAGAGAAACAAAAAAGAATGGTATTAGGAGAGAACTCTGTACGCAGCAAAAGAAGTAAAAAAACTATAGTAACCAAACAAGAAAATGGGAGAAGAGTTGGTAGTGCGTGCTGAGACAGCACCAGTGAGACAGCACAGAAGAATAAAAACAAGCGAAGCTACATACACAGAGCATATACATATACAGGGCTAGTCAAAATTGTGAAATCAAGCTTCTTCTGCCTTAGGGAAAAACTTAAAACTTTTTGTCAAATTACTAATTTGACGGCATATTAGAGCATATTTTTTTTTTAAAATGACGCCAATTATTTTGGCTTGCGCCAACTTTTTTAATGGCAACGTGCTAAAATTTTCACTTAGCCTCTGATGTGGGGAATTATTGTCTACACAAGCGTAACTTTTTTCTACATCAAGTCGTTTATTTTAATAAAACGTTTTAGTTACGGTGACACCACAGATGACTCTATACCAGATTGGTCACTTGGTTTCGTTGACGCATGATCAGTAGAGGTTTAGACACACTGTAAGATAAGACCAGCTCGCTTCGCTAGAAGGTGGATAGAACATTTGTTGTATTTGCGATTGGCTCCGAAGCATTCCGAGTCATTATCCGATTTTGAGGTGCGTTTTGACATGCGGTTGAGAGGTTAGGTTTTACCACCAAGTGCGACTTTAGGTAAAGTTTTGCTTTCGACATCTGATTGATCACTATTTTTCACCGTTTTGTTCTGTTTTTTGTGGTTTTTATTTTTAACACATTTTTTCAAGTGACACTAGCCGACAATAAGATGAGTAGTATTAAGCAAGAGGATGTCTTCTTGGCAAAAGCGCATTGCCTGCGACATTACGGAAATAATGCTACGCGCGGCATCAATGTTATCAACCAGTTTAAAGGGACGAGGTCACAGCCTGCCCATAAAAAACATCAAAGGTTCCGACGGGAGTGCCCAATCTGATATAGAGTCATCTGTGATGACAGTTTGCTTCTATGCTAAGCTCCGCCCACTCCAAGTTACCTGGAGCAAGGGGCGCTGGGTTCCAAGAATACAGTTCCAGGTTACTAATCGGTGGACACATCGCCCTTTTAATTTAACAATATTATCGTTGACATAATTGAGTCCCGAATATTTGTCTTTTGGCAAACAAACTTTTCTGAGATAACGGGAAAAGGCGAAATGTTTGGCAAACGTTAGTATTCATTAATTTTTTACAGGACTTCAACGCATATGTGGATCGACAGAATTCGCAATAAGGCAAACACTTTCGTTTTCAAAGCTTGAAATATTTAGTAAATCAAGTTGACATTTACAGTGGACTAGAAAGTTGTGTGTGTCTATTAAATAAACATTTTGACGATTTTTTTTAAACACTCCAAAATTTTCTTACCATCCCAACTTATTACAAATTCTAAATGGCTCTCTACCGACGTGAGACCAAGGGAGCATTAATTAATTTGGCACTCAATTATTTTTTTAGACCAAATCTGAAAGCAAAGAATCATTTCTAACGACAAAACTTTTCCAATACCAATTCGTTGGTTTCATGTTATAAAGTGTGTATATTGACAAATTATAATAAGTAATTAAAACAGATGAATTTGTAGAATTTTGACCATATAAATATAAGTAGATCCAATTCGATAAGGAAAACCTTTATTAATACTGGCACATCGCGTTAATGATAATGGCCTTGATAATCAATAATAATGTCAATTACGTTAAATAATTAATTTAGTTGATAGTCGATAAATAACGGAGATCGTAAATATTAAACTAGAAGACTAGAAGACTGACGTTCAGATCCTAAAACATAGCGATAATAACTATATTGCTTCTTATCATCTAGTTTCGTTTTAAATAGGTACCAACAATCAGCAATATAAACAAGGCATTAACAACTATTCTGATTGGCTCCACATGTTCGAAAATATTTAATGCATTGCGCCACGTGTATGCAGTTAGGTATTTAAAATGAGATGTTAGCGCCAGTTTGCTTGTGGCACAAAAATTTTTGTTTTTGCTTCGAGATTGGCATTTAGTTATTTCCACAGGGCTAGAAATATTCTAGTTCAAACAAACATTGCTGCTAGTGTAAATCGTGAGGAATTTATCACCGCATGCGGTAATTATAACTAATTGGTTCTGCAACTAATTGGGATTTGTCATAAATGTCTGGAATAATTTTAAAAATTACTGACCTTTAAATTGGTTTTGGCCATTATGTACTTCAAATTTCACAAAAAACTGCCCAATTTCATCACCAAACGTTCAATTACCACCACCTGACCGACCAACCAACCGTCAGGTAAGCACTAGGCACTATTAGGGTCTGACCATCGACAACGACATAAACCGGTGGACGTAGGTTGTAAAACTGGCCCGTACGTGTGGGGTCAAAGAATGGTTTTTGTGGGGACGGAATATTAAATGATTTGACATACGCGATGGTGGGACTACAATGAACGGGACTGGACGGTATTGTTTGTTGAAACAGTTGGAACTTGAGTTAGACCGTTTGGAGGCCTCTGGCCCAATTACACCCATTAAAGTGAAATAAATTCTTCATCGGCATAAGTGGGGCTGCGTCCTAGAAGTCATAAAACTCGTACAGGACAAGTTCAAGGACGGTACTACAAAGCAAGAGAAAGTGTGCAATTACGTGCAATTTTTCGCATTAAGGCAGCTTCATTTGTGCACTCAACCAAAAGTGAAAGGACCAAAACTTATCGAAACTATAAAATTAATTATAATTATTTAATACTAACGGCAGGTGTGCAAGAAGTTTGTTTTTTGAGGTTTAATATGGACATCTCATAACCTTGATTAGCGCAATATCTAAAAATTAAACTTTGTCATCTTAGTTTCAGATTTTTGAAAAAAGCGCAAATTTTGATATTAATTTGATGAACTAGTCTTTATTAAGTTTAATGAAGAATCATAAGATCGGTTGATGGGGGAATTGAATTTTTTCATAGTTCAATGATATATTTTTTTCATTAAAAAATTTAGAACATTATACAAGACGTGCCGTAAAAGTTGAGACATAGACTATCTAACAACAGCCAGTGTGAGGTAAAAGACGTGATATTTCTTTTACTTGTTAACTAACATGCTTAATTTTTTTACATAAAAAAGAGCCGTTTGTTTCTATAATTTTTTTTATGTTTTATGAATTTTTCTTGTCTGTAATGGTTTCTGCAAAAAAAAAGTTTAAAATAGTGTATTTGTGCTCGCTCAGTTATGGACTCTAGGTAGCCAATTTCTCTCTATCGTGAGATAGGAAATCAAATTTAAATTTGATTTTTTCTGGCATTAAAATTTTATAATCGACAAAAAATAATAAAAATGAATGTCTCTTACAATGGGCCCACCTGTGTGCCTAAGTGCCGGTGGGGTCCTCTGGACCCCACACCCTCAACCGAAATCCAGAATCCAGAATGTCTCTTTAACATAGATATAAACAAAATAAAGTATGTAAATTAACAGGTAAAAAAATATAACGTTTTTAGCCTTACTATAACAGTTGTTTGGTAACTTACGCAATGTTCAAGGTCATGAAAGTAGCATCAAAAACCATCCCTTATACACTTAAATTTAAGCAACAAATTTCAGTCAATTCGGTTTATTAGTCCATGTCCAGACCATGGTGTGACCTTTACTGGACATCCTGTATAGACTTATTTGCTTATGTCAATGTCAAAATATATGTATCTTTCCATCTTTAATTATTTTTTCAAATTTAATTTAAATATAAAGTAAACTTAATTTTTTAAAGATTGTAATAAGAGCGACTAGAGGGATAAAGTACACCAATAGCTAATACAACTTTGGGTTTATTACATATTTAGTTAATATTCCACAATTCCAGAAAACACCAATCTAGAAATATAAATACTTCTTCTAGATAAGTCACAAATGTAAACTGAGCGAATTGATAAAATTGGAGGTTCAGAAGAGCAGTTACTCAAATAATAAAGAGTCAATCTGAGAATTTGTTTATTTTTTGATAATCCTCTAAATGCAAACTTGAAGAACATAATGAAACGATAGTAGATTGCCGTCGTTCAGATTATTAATAATAAACATCACACTTTCTTAGTTTTTCATTTAAGAAAAAAATATTTAACAATGTTTGCATACAACAATAACAAAAGTAAAAATCATTATTATTATGCAAGTTGTTTTGTTTTTCTAGGCTCTCTTAAAAATGTTCTAAAGATAAACTATTTTTTTAATCTAAAAAGATCGTGGAAAGATCAAGCCCATACCTACATTAATGAAAAATTCAAAATTTTAAACATACAAGCTGCTTTCTTAAAAAGTCTCAAGCCATAACTCCGTTATTTATTATTCAATATAAATAAACAAAAAACTCACGATTAGGACCATTTTATAATCAATAGTTTTCTAAAATTTTTTGTTTATTGAAATCGGATTATTAATAACAGAGTTACGGCTTAAGACGTTTTTTAGAAAACACTCTGTATATGACTTCTCATTAAAAGTGGTTTAAAGAGTAATGGTTTCTGCAAATAAAAATATGTAACAAAGTTATAGGTAAAGAGAAATCAAAACCAAAAACCTTTGAATTTAGAAGCAACGGGTCAAGAAAAATCTAGAAGATATTCGTAGAAGCGTCCAACACCTACTGGCCATGCCTCTTAATTCAATATCGGATATCATTATTGACGCAATAATTCCTAAATGAGATTATTCTTTATTGATTAATACCTACCCTAATTTGGTGAACACTAAGCTTTACAAGTTCATAAAAAAATCGATAAATAAATGATATTGCCGAACGTTTTGGCTAAAACAATAATAAATAAAATAGATTTTAATGTAGAATAATAAAACAGACTCATAATAGTAGGTAGCAAAGTCAACGTAAGAATGTCGTGCCAAACATAAAATCGTAAATTCATTCAAAGCTCTACTGTAGTCATAATAAGACGTGAAAAAAATCCGGTTGTAACTGAAGGTAAATCCACTTATGTTTCAGCTTCCCACTGTGTTCATCGATATGCGGAAACCTGTACTTACTTATCTTTAAGAAAAATTACAACTGGGTCAGTTGTTGCAAACCGGTAGAATTAGCACAGTCGACATACAGGATTTTGCATTTCAATTCCTTGCTGAACTTTCCCATTGATTATCATTTGTCATTGAGTTTTAATTAGCTGTGGCAAGTTTTGGATTAACTTTCTTTATTATTACTTCGGGCAACCTACTTCCTTAATTGTTAATTATTGGACAATCGGGAAATGACATCTCGAGATCACTCATTCGAAGGTCTTTTAACCCCAAATATTTAACCTTAACAATTTAAAAAAAAAACAACACAAGATAGGAGGCGAAAACCAATTTTGTATCTAGATATTTTTTCAAAGTTAATAGTAATAGTGGGTGGAGGATATTTAGTTTCATACCAGATGATAACTTACGAGATTCAACAAATAATTTCAAGTGCCATGTAGTAACATTATTTCTATAATTGATAGTAGGTAGGTAATTTATTTCAATTGTTTAATAACACATCGATTTCATAAATTGAATGATTTAAGAATTAATTGTAACTATATAGTCGTATTAAGGTCGATGACTCATTAATGACAGCTATTGGTGACAATCAGACTAATTGCCACATTGAACTTGATCATTCATTGCCTCGTAATGATTCAATGCCAGTGGTTAAAGTGTGAGAGTTTGTGATGATATGCTGCTACTTTTTGTAAATAGAAAAAACAGCAAATGGTTAGAAGACTCCTCATTTTTTTATCTTTTGTCACATCTTTATCTAGTCTTTTCTGTTTAATTATTCCATTTAAATGAGTCCAACCTACGAACATCAGGAATAGGCCTTCAACTAGTGGTTTCTAAAGAGATAAAAAGATTTTTCATTTCCACAGCTTCAGTGATATTCACTTTCCTCCTACTTAAGGGCTTATGGTAGTTGACAATTTTATTTTTTTACAAGATTTTTATGAAGAGTATCGTTAGATTACAGAGTATTGAGACACTTTGTCCAAATAAAGAAAAATTAGAATTCAATTTTTAGGAGATATGACGTAATAAAAGATGAATCTAATTGCGAGAGTTTCTAATGAATCCTTTATTCAATCTTTAGTTTTTTCCTACGAAATTATTGTTTTTTGCATCTATTTTGTCGTAAGATAATTTTAATTGCTATCCTAGAAATAGTTTCGTCGTAATTAATTATTTAAAACGCCAAAAAAGGAAGAAAATAAAAGCCAAAAAATTATTATTGATTTAGTGCTTTTAACAAGCACCTACTAAAATAAAATTACCTTTACGACATACTGCTTAGTTTCAAGTTACTTTAACTTCTTTTTGTTTAAAAATTGGAGCAATGATAAGAGAAGAACTTTGTAAATTAGCAAACGTCGTCAAATTTTCGGTCTTTTGTACTTTCGCTCTCTCCTTCTACTTCTAACTTCCCCTGCTTACGAAAATAAAAGTTTTGTAAGGGAAGTGATATCGCAGCAAGTCGTCCATCAATGTTTCTATAAAAACGTTCTGTCATTTAACATAGTACTTACCCCAGGTCTTGTAAAACCGTTTTCCATAGACAACAGTGTTACATGTCGCACACTTTTACAAATCACCCTGTACGACGTTACTGTGATATTTATAACTTTGATATTTGAGGTAATCAAATAAATGTACTAGGTGTTAATAAAAGAAAATTTTGAGTAAAAAATTTATCATAACATCTATAGTTCAAAAAATTCAAGGATATAAAACACTTGTGGAACACCGTGCCCCCTCTTCCCCTACACCATAATTTAAAGTTAACTCTAAATATTCAATAGATTTAAAATATTTGTTCTTAAAGTAATATATAAGTTCAGTGCATCTTCTGGAATTGCCGCCATGTGCAATTGTTCTTTATCCATTATGCAATTCTTATAGATCTTCATCAAACAGAATTTGACTTTGAGCAGAACAAGCTGCTTTGCAGATTTCTATATCTCTAGACGCAATGGGTTGCAGATAGTCTTGAGTTCTATATATTTCCGGAAAATTGAACGTAAGAAATAGTCTACCCATGGGCCCGACACTATTTCTATTTCTTCTTTTGCAAGCCATGGTCTGTTAGTTCCTCAAAGAAATTAATCCAGAATTGTGCATGGTGTTTTCTTATTGACCACCAGGCTTCTATTCGTTGATTTGCTGGGCTGGTACCATACAGAAAAGATGGAAGGGAATCCTTTCTTTCAGTATCCGATCTTAATAATAACTGGAAATGTTCTACAAGACCATTCTCAGTCCCACGATCGGCACGGACAGTGTGAGGACAACCCTGAAGGACCTCAACCATGCGTATATAGTATCCTCCAATTATTGCTGGATTATTTGAATTATTTCCAGCTTGTAACCATATTAAATGTCTGGAATAACCATTGATACATCCACTAATACAAATTCCGTATCTCTTTAATTTATCATAACAGTCGAGATGCCAAATATAATTAGGTCCTTTCGAATACTGCCTTTGTCTTAATCTTCTTCTACGGAAATCAACACCTTCTGGATCTACTTCTTTTAGAACGTTTTGAACAGTCCTTTGGGTTACCGTATTTCCATTTAAAAGGCATTTAAGATGCATCTATCGATAACCATGCAATTGACCGTGACTTGTAATTTGCTGTTGAATAAATTGTATAATCGTTCTTCTGTTAGTAAAATTGATTCTTTTGTACAATCTCAGCGCGCACAATTTTTGTCCTAAATGTCGTTCACTTTTTTATATGTCATGATTTAATGCAAAACATAATATGATTTCCCTTTGCTTAAATCCTAAATTAAAATAAAGTTGTACATATTCGTCCATTCTTGTGAGGAATTGGAGGAATCGGCAGGTGCAACATCGGGGCATCAGCACATGCGCGCAAGAGCCGTGCATGTGCGCGCGCATAACTTCGAGATTAAAGTCAAAATTTCGAGATTAAAGTCGAAATTTCGAGATTAATGTCAAAATTTCGAGATTAAAGTCGAAATTTCGAGATTAATGTCAAAATTATGAAATTTTATTTTGCATGTCCTCTCTGCGCCTTCGTAATAAACTGTTATCTTGGGGATTTCCAAAATTAATAATTAATTAAAAAAAATTAAATTCAAAAAGTTCTAAATTGAAAACTTAAGTTTAGCCACCTTTATAATCTTTCAAAAGTAAAAACGATTTAAGGACATCCCACAGATGTTTCCTAACTAGTAGTTACATAATTTTTTCTTACAACTCGTAGTTGTGACTGTATAGTGATTTTTTCAACATGCATCTGCAGATGCCATTAATTAAACAAAAAAAAAAACCGCTACATCCAAGTGGTTTGGAAATTGTCAGCAATAATATGGGAGTGAAAAGAGTCTAGGAAAAGGCACCAAAAAATCTTCTTTTACACACAACATTCCATTTAAAAAAATGTCACTTGCCCCTGTATAATCGTCTTGGATCACTCTGTATGCTCAGAAATAATTTCCGGTTATAGACTTCTTTCTCTAGTTTATTTGTGTTTTTTAATTAAATTTCTACCCATCATAAAGCTTGAGCTATCAAAGTCGGACGCACTATTGCCCCACCCTGTATAAGTACATCAACATCAACTTCTTTCCATCATGCGAATTTCACGTTTTCAGTTTTTGATTTACTATCGAAAGTAAAATCGCGCAATAAAACTGCGAATTGCCACATTAAAAAATTCTTTCTTTTAATTAACTACCTGATACTCTAGTCTTGACTAAAATCCTTACATTTCCATTTGTTATTTTATACATATGACAGATACTTAAAATTTAAAAACCAATTTAAGCCTCTTTGGGGTCAATTGGCCCATCCGGAAAGTCATTTGTTTCTATTATTGAGCAGTAAACAGATTTATCAATCATATTATTTGTAAGTATGTACATTAACTGTGTTCAGTCGGAAGAGTAATTGGAAGAAAACAACTGGAAAATCGACTAATTATGAAAGATAATAAGTTAAATGAAAAGAACAGGGTCAAAGTAGTTAAAGGCTTGTTTATCTTAATTTCACTTACAACTAAAGAAAAAAGCTCGATAAACAAACAGGATAATCGATTAGGAAAAGCTAAGGCTTCTTCACGAGATCAATAATTTAAACGTAACTTTTACTTTGTAACAGGGTTTGGTTTGTTGTAATGGAAGACATCTGGCTTGATTCTAAAACCAGATGTGATTTATTAGAAGGGTGATAAACTTTAAAAAAGTGGACTTCTAGTAAAAACTGGTTTAATAAAATTTAAGTCATTCGCACTTACCCAGTCTTCTTTGGAGGAAGCTGTAGCTGTGGAATCGTGATGAGAATCGGCATTTTCTTCCTTTTTGTCTAATTCCTTTTTCTGCAGCGTGCGTCAAAGCGTAACTTTTGTAAATTACAAGAATCAATTTCCATTCAATTGCATTAAGGTGGATGCGTTCATTAAACCAAATTAGATAGATTTACCCGAAGTTTGCACAGGTTCCTGGTGAGATTCAATCTACTTGACTAGGAATTGTGATGTAACGTAACTGTTTAGAGTGAAACTTAGATACAGTGGCCGACACATAAAAGTATACAGTAACATTGAATTCCTTGAATTGAGGAACCTGGAAGGTGCTTATTTAATAATTTGGGGGCGCGCATATTTCACAGTATACCGGGTACTTCAACGAGGACCGCCGGTGCCAAATTGCGTATTTCTAATGGAGTTAAAAATTTGAAATTTGGCAGAAATAAACTTTAATAAATGCGCTACAATGTGGCGTCGTTGGTTTGTCCATAATTAATTCCATGCGCCGTCGGGACGCCATAAAGTGCTTTTTCAGAAATTTTATATATATTTTTTTATTATTATTATGTTTGTAATACCGCCAGGTATACGTTCCTGTTGTTAAAAATTTGAAATTTGTAGTTGAAGTATCCCTAATTGTGTTTTTAAGAAGTTCACGGGATTTTGACGAATTTATGACACGACTGCTTTATTGAAGCAGTCATATTTGGTGACAAAGACCGCCTAAATGGTTCGGTTATTTATGACTTAAAAGCGGTACCTACTCAAAGATCTTTGCAGTGCAGAGACCATCATAAAACCTAATGCGGTTATCCGCAAAACTGGCGCCACAAAATTGTCATCTGTCAATCAAAAAATCCCCTAAGGGCTAAAATTTAAAAATCCATGTAATTCAATAACGGTTTGATATAAAAATCAATCAATCAATTGCTCGTTATCAATCTTGGAGGTCGTGATCCTGAGCTTGAAAAAAATCAAAGAGATGAAGTGAATATTTCGATATGAAATCACGGTCGAAAGTAAAAACTCACACCGTTTAAAAATAGAAAAGAACGATAATGTCATCTTGTAGTGCATGAATTATAGTTTATTTCTGCCAAATTTCAAATTTTTAACTCTATTAGAAATACGCAATTTGGCACCGGCGGTTCTCGTTGAAACACCCGGTATAGTTTATAGAGATCCCCAAGGCACGACTTGTTAATAAGTCGATTCACAGTGCTTACACGATATCATTTCAATCAAAATTTGTTTTAGGTCGTACACTTTTATTTGTCCGTCACTGTACATACGATACTTGTATTTTCTTGAACTTTTCTTTACTAAATTAGAGGATAAATTCAGTAACTTTTTATTCCTTATTTTTAACATAAAATTCAGAGACCAGAATGTCCCTTTTGCTCAGTTAAAACATTTTTGTAAGTTAACACTAAATTTAATTATCGTTTATAGATTCCACCTGTTGGCCTGACGATTCATATTCTAGTCATGTTATGCTTTACGTTTAGTTTAATCAGATGGTTAATCAAATAAATAAATAAATAAATGGTTGACATTCAAAGTTTCAAACCCACAATTATTTAGTGGTTCCACTATTTTCAAGCATAATTTGTCGGTACATTATAACGTTGTTTGATTATTAAACCGTGAAGCCAGGGCCTGTTTTATGATGCAGATCACGTCACACATCAGGATTTGGTACTTATTACATTAAGAATAGATCCTCACCTCTGATTCCATTTTGATAGCAACGCTGCATTAAAAATAAGACCAACAATATTAATAATAAAGTACCTACCAACAATGTTCTACGAAGAAACGTGCAGAAGTTATCTATTCTTCATTCTCGACTATGATGGTAAAACATAATAGAAAAGAAGCGAGCGTGCCAACTAAGGGAAACTTTCGAGCTTTTTCCAGAGTCGCATTTAGAAATGACAAAATTAAGTCAATATTGGCCAACAACAAATATTGAACTTCCAGTTATCTCCCACACAACGCACTTGGAGCTTCAACTGATACTCATTATTGGCCACCTGTTAGTTGGAGTTTTAAAAAATATAACAATATCTAAAATTAATCCCGTTCCTGCTGTTGCGAAATTAAGATCAGCTTTCGAGCACCTTACAAACTACAAAAAGCAACAAAAACGGCCCTTTGCGTTCTGCAATTGCGCCCTAAAATAAGAATCGTGCAAAAGGGATAACTGCATGCTGAAACTACTTCGATATCGACACCCTAACATACCTAGCCCGATTGTTGTATTGTCGAAGGACTGTATTTACGAATATTGGTTACTGTGCTTTAAACGTACACGTCACTGTGGAAAGCTCGAGTGGAAATGGGAAAGTTCGACCTCAAGCCGTCCTCAAGCTCGTGACTGACTGACGTCACTGTCACGTGTTCTCTTTGATTGCATAAAAAGGCACAATAAGGGATAATAATGGTAATAATAATAGCGGAAATTTTGCCAGTAACTTCAACAGCAGTCAAATATTTATGAGAAGAGAAAAGTCAAGGCATTGGCATTTATTACGCACGTATGCTAAAACAAGTGAGGTTATTTTTAAAATCAATAGGAGGGCACGGCGTCTCTTCGCGTCCTGATTGGAGGAAACGGCGGGTGTGTCGTCGGCAGTGACGCGCTGATAATTTAAAATACTTGTGTAATATTGCAAGTAATTGAGCTGATTGATTGAATCTTTCAATTGTACTTATCAATTTGACTAGACAATCGGCGATTTTTTGGTAGATAACACGATTCGATCGGAAGATTAGATAAAATTGCGCAACTGCCACCGTGTGACTCCAAATACGCAAAAGAAGCATTTGCAATTCAATTTCTCAACCAATATCCTTAAAAGTGGTGAGGGGACATTTTAGTGTTATTCTAACATTTGACCCCCATTACCAAACATTTTTTCTCTTTGGTTCTGTCTATCACTATAGAAGTATACATTAAAGTTTCTGATAATTTTCTCTTGATCTGTTTCCGATTTCTGTTTCTACTTACTCCTGGAACAGGTCTCCGGGAGCTCGTGGTCAAGTTCTCCGACGAGTAGATAGGAACGTCCAGATCACTAACATTGGAGGAAATGCTGCTTTCCCTCCCGTCCCTCCTGGGAATGGTCAACAGAGCCATGGCCTGCTGTTCAGCGTCTGTGGGACTTTTGAGATAATGGCTTTGGGCGATGAAACCGACCCCTTCGTCCTCATCGTGATCCATCGCAGACGGCACAGACAAAGAGAATCTAACTCGCTTATTGGAACTCAGTGCTAGCACATTTTCTGGTTGAAATTTTATTTGCGATATCGACTGTTAATTGTTAATTCAGCACACAACGTCTGCTTGAAGAAATGTGACTGACTGACCCCTTCAAAGACGTTAAGCGTCGAGACGCGTCGAGATGAAGGGTATTTTTAAACTTGTGACGTCGCCTCAGTATCTTGGTCCTTTTCTTTTTGTCAATAGAAAACATAGAAAATTCTTTGCCAAACTAGTGACAGTCTTAACATAAATCTTCGATGCTGGCGTCAAATGACTTAAATCAAGAGTGTGCGTCGAATGGGAATTTTTTTTTATTTTGAATGACCTAGGATAGGAAAATTGCAACTAAAAGCGCAATTTGTATTTACACAATTCGCAATGCTCACGTGCGCTTATGTACGTAAGTAGAACTGAAACAACATCAGTAGGTTGAAGTGTGGTATTTTTAACGGACGCCATAGACGCGCGAATTTTTAGTAGGCGACAATGGCAATATTTCAGGAAGAGTATCTATCCGTATTGACACGGTACCCTTACGTAATGTTACATATATATTTACGTATTTTTAGGAATTCAAGGTCTGCATGACACTTTCAGCTCGCAAAAGTAACTCGCAAGTGATGATTAACGCGGTAATTTATAGTTCCAGTCATGATTACACAAAATAAACAACAAAGGTTTCAAACGTAATCTTATCACAACAAAATTCTAGAAACATGAATGGGAATATAGAAAAAAAGTCTAATGTACTTTTCGTGGTGATTAATTATTTTTCTAATTAATTACATTAATCGGGTTATTGCCCCTGTATTTTCTATTAAATCTATTGTTAATAAATTTTATCTTTTGCGTTTTATGGGCTGCGGGCCAGTTCGACCCTGGGTGTTTACTGTTTATAAGCGATACTACCTATGTTAAGTCAATGCTGAGGTGTATTGTTGCTTGCCTACATTTAGGCTAATAAACATTATACTATTTGCATGGACACAGCATTTTCCGATTTTAAGACTGCCGTAAAGAGTTGACTAGGTCAGTTTCCGCCCAGATTTTAAATTAGTTAGATCACCAAACATACAGGAAATTGGCGCCACAATGTCTGGGTGAACCACAACCTAACGAACATTTGAAACCGAAAACAAAATTTTATAGCCCATTAACTTGACCGAGACGTGACTGAAAACCATAACAAATTCAAAGTCTCATAACAGATGGTCGTCAGCGCTTGTGTAGCGGTTTCGATATGTGGCGAAAGAGCTCGATAAGTTGCCAAAAATTTTCTTTAGTAGAAAAATACGAAAAAAAATTTGAACTACCAGAATCTCGTTTTATGACTTTTTTTGGTGGTACCAAAAAAATTTGTGGACCCTTTAATCTGAAAAATCGCTATTTCCAAAGAGCGCGCGGCTTCAGAAACAATATTTTTTTCCTCTGGCCTCAAGTAACGCACAGCGTGGATTTTCATTTTGCTCGAAAAAGCAATAATTGGAGAATCAATATCCTTTTTATGATACGAGAGAATATACACAATTAAATCTTATATGCACTATTTTGTTAGTCACATCTATTAAAATCAGTCAAGTTTCATGTTCAAATAGGTGTCATTTCATTTTTCACAATATGGATTCTATTCTTTTTTATGTAGATCGATAGCCTCAAGTATTAAAATGATATAATCTCGCATAACCCCTAGTCGCGTTTCAAAAATAAAGTTTCTAGAACAAGAAATGTAAGACGCGGTTAATTACGGTTTGGCAAGTTGTGTGAACGCGACGGAGATAGCGTATACAGTAAACGTAGGCACTGAACAAAGAGAGCAACACAGCATTTTTAATGACCGGAAAAATTGTGGTAAGAGGAAAAAATGGTCAAATCATAAATAATTTATTTTTTAAATCAATATCATAAAGAGCTGATAACAAGTGATCAAATAAATTCGTCAAAATAGTAGGTTATGAAAAATTACTATTATTTTATTTCATCACATTTATATTGTTGTCTTCTATTTTATGGTTCTAAAATAAAAAAATTACGATGTAAATGAAAAATAACTTGCCTTCTTTGTCTTTATCTACCGCCTTCCCACTCGTAATAGCAACGTTTTAATAAAATAATAAAAAAAAATTTAAAAGGAAAGATTGTCGGTGTTTGCCATTCATCCCATTGAAACTGATATCGCAGACAGGTTAGACGTAGAGGAAATAATTAGTGAGTTTTCTTTATTAAAAGTGCGAAAAGTGCTCATGTAAATAAATTTTAAACAGAAGTAGCCATTATTATTTCATTAGATATACCTACTTATACAAATTATTACAGGAGTTTTTCTTGCTATACATTTTTGTCCTAATATTCAAATAATGTATACATCTCACATTTTTTCACATTTTTAGTTTTTAAATTACAGACAAAAATTTCATTCAAGCTTTAATTTTTTTAAGCAAAAACCATTGGAGTTAGACTTTTTAACGAAGCATTGTCAAGGCACTTTTTACAATAAATCTAAATCTGCCATTCATCCAACTTTGGTTTTTCTTATGGGCGTCATATTGGAGTTTAGCATTTATTGATTGACTTTTATTTTTTGATTGCAACACAATACTTTTTTACATTTATGCCTAATTTTTAAAATTTTCAATGGTGAGAACAATTTTCATTCACATTAATATTCAGTATGAAAATGCGCAACTTTGCCCTAATTTAACCGATTTTGTATCTCTGAGAATAAGCGACCTCTCGAAAAACGGACACCCTGTATAATATGTTAATAAAGATTAATTCATATAGTATGAATTTATTTATTGTTTTAATGTAATGAAATGTGAATATTACTGATATAGTTTGAAAAATACATACTACATATTCTACATTTTTGGGCGGCAGTTGCTATCTTGCACAGTGCACACACCTCGGCACATACTTCTAGATTTCCTACAGCCGGGCCTGTAGGTACTTTATATTATTTATGTTAATTTGAAAGGGCTTTTATTATTAACATTTGTCAGTCTTCTTCATACCGCTACATCATCCGACAATAATTAAAGATTGCTGCACGCGATAATTAGAAAAATCCCTTGGAGATTGTTTACTAATTATATGGTCGGCCTTATCACATTCCACACTTTTCTCCATGTACAAAGACGTGGAACGAGAAGGAATAAATACGTGATGACTAGGGCAACGTCAGAACTACTTAGTTATATTTACCTCTTTATTACCGGATCGGAAATAAAACCCGAGACCGATTTCAAAATCTCAAAACATAAACAACACGATGCACGCTGGAATCGCAAAATTCTTGTAGAACAGCGCCAAAACGCGCAAACGGGAAAACCCTTCAAATACATAATGGTTTTAGTTTTACGTATTGTTGACTGCCGCGATCGGGCGGAATCGTCGAGAGGATCTATTTGGTAGCCCTCCACGAGTTCATGGGGTTAGCAAAAACGGGAAGGCCTAACTCATTTCTGTTTTCAGGATTATAAAGCTGAAGAATTGACCTTTCAGCTAAAGGAAATATAAAAGCAGTAAAAAAAATTTTCCTACGTAATACGAGGCTTCAAAGTTGCCAAACTTTGAAGGGTTGTTACTTTATAACAAAAAAAAAATGCGATTAAAAATTACTTTAGCCTAATCTTTGATGTTTTGTCATTACGTAGGTCAAAAGAGAACTTTATTGTATCGTTAGGTTGCTCTAACGCCATGAACTACGAAAGCGTGTTTTGCCGTTTTTTCGCCCGTTTTTTACGGCAGCCTTAAAAAATAAATGTGATGTTGTGCGTTGCCAAAACTGAACATTCTTGTCTAGCTGCATATTTGTCGTTTGACATAAATATGTCAATAATAAGTTAGACAAAATACTTAAAAACAAACCAAATCAGTGGCGGCGTATGCAAGTTGTCGGACAGTCAGGCTGCCCTACGGGCGTTAGGCTCTTTCAGGGCCTCATCAAGGCTTGTTTGGGGCTGTCACGTAAAACTCCGGAGACTAGCGAAGAACAACAAGGTTGTTATCTGCTGGATCCCAAGTCATCAGGGGCATGGGGGACACCCTGGCCAAGGAGGGATCGGAAATGGGTCTGATTAACCCGGAGCCGGCACTGGGCATTCCCCGAGCCAGCTAAAGCGCGTCCTCAAGCACTGGGTGTTTGTAAGGCATTCTAGGGAATGGGAGGCGAGCGTGCCTCGACAGTCGAGGATCTTTATTTCAGGTCTCGATCAACAAAGAACAGCTGAGTTGCTGAGACTCAACAGAGAAGACCTAATGAAGGCGGTTGGACTGCTCACGAGGCACTGCCCCCTCAGAAGACACCTCTACATCGTGGGCTCTCTTGAGGACCCTATGTACAGAAGGTGTGAAGAGGAGAATGAAACGGCTCTTCATGTTCTGTGTCATTGTCCGGCTCTTGCCGCACAGACCCTTTCTCTTTCTAGAGGTGAGTGAAATCAGGAGGGCTCCTATGAGCAGGCTATCCAGAATCCAGAACCTAACAGAGATGTACAAGCAGATTTTTTGAAAATGAGACTCTTGAATCGCTGGTTTGACTGATTTGGCAACATTGTAGACTGGTCTGGTAAGATCGAAGGCACCGAACCGACCCGAACGCCGGGCAAAGTCGGTTCGGTGCCTACGATCTTACCAGACCAGTCTACAATGTTGCCAAATCAGTCAAACCAGCGATTCGAAAGTCTTATTTTCAAAAAATCTGCTTGTACGCAATGGGTCTATTTGGCCTCAGTGTGCGACTCGGCGACCAGCCGGGCCACGCAGGTTCGAAATTAAAAAAAAAAGATGCTAGTTGGCCAATTCACCAAGAGAAAGATGTCCATCTTCTTTGACGATACTTTATACATTAAAAATAGATTCAAGCAAATACTTAAATAAGGAACTAGAATTTAAGAAATATATAGAGGGAGAGTTTGGAGTTTAGGTTTATTTCAAAGCCTATTTTCATCTCTCATCAACGGAGAATTTTTTTTAATAAAAACCACCAAAAATTATTTTTGTTCCGAATTCGTTTTAGGGGCCACGCAACCGACAAAGCTGTTACCACACATAAACTTTTTATCTATCGAAAATGTCCAATGTCAAGGTATATTTTACGTATTGGATTCATTACCAAAAATTGTTTGCCTTCCGGGTTTGCAATGTCTTCATAAAATGAAGCTGAAAATGAACTCTTGTTCCCTTGTTATGATGGACGTAGGTGTACAATAATTTGTTATTCACTAGCTGAATATAGATTATAGATACGATTAAATAAACTAGTGAATGATTAGAGAGATTATTTGAAGAGTAACAGTTTCCAGAAATAATACAATACCATATCTTACCTTGATCCTAATCTAAAATAACAGTTGCCTCTCAGATCATTATCTAATCATTACTTTTTCTGGCAGATATTGTTATAAGGTTGTTTAAAACCACATGAAATCTATATTTATTTAGTAGGGAAAGATGGGTGGTTCTGACCCCTCCTCACAACACTATTTTTTTCCTTGTATATTGCGTTGCCTGCCTACTCAGTTTGCTGTTCTTGTTGTGTTTCATAGTCTTTATAGCCACTACACATTTTGATTTGTTCGTTTTGATTTTATCCAGTTATCTATTTTTTCCTGATTTAATTCATCCAGCTCTGTAACGTTATCATTACTTTTTATCATATTTTAATTTTTGTGTTTTTTTCAATCTGTGATTTTGTTGTTATATTGTTTCGAAAATAATAATAATAATAAAAATTAGAAATAACTTTATTTCACTGAGCTGTTTAATATTGAAACCAAGTATCTTTCAAATTTTAAATGATGGTGGCATAAGTGTGCTGGTGCTGGTTCTAATTTTAAAAATTTATTAAGTAATAAAACCCCAAATCTATAAAAATCACAGACATAGCCAAAAATAAATCACATACTTTGCTACTGAATTTATTTTATTCATTAGGTATCACTACGTATCATTCTGATTAGAGATATCAGAATACGTGAGTAGCAGATACCACTTTTAACATGATAATATAACAATAACAAATTAGCTGGTAGGATTTCCCATCAGAACAACAATTAAAACTTAACAATCTCTACAATCTACTTTCGTCAATTCTTTGAAATCTTCCTTCTTCTTCACCAACATATCCCTTATTAACCGTCCCGTTTTGGACAAGTTTCTTCTTGTGCACGTTATTGCTCAATTTTCCGTTTCCGGAGAAATGTTGAGTGATCTCATGAAGGGTCTTTCCTTCGGTTTCTGGGAAAACAAAAACTAGCACAACTAAACCTACAAGAGAAACACCACTATAAAACCAAAAAGTTCCAGGTAACGTTATTGTCGATACCATGCTAAGAAAGATTTTGTTCGAAGTGAAACCGAAAATATAACTAACAGCCCCTGATAAACCAGAAGCAATTGCTCTAGTTTCATTCGAATAAACTTCCCCTATCAACATCCATGGTAAAATTCGAATACCAAAATGTGTGAAGAATGCAGCTGCAATCAAAAGACTAGTCGGAATCCAGTCGCTTTCAAAATTAGCACTTGGCGTTTCTAAATTATTTATATCGTTGATGTAAGCGTATGCAGCGACTGCGATAAAACAACAGCCACATCCGAATAAAGAAAAAAAGTTCATAATTCTTTTGCCAACGTAATGGACTAAACATGCACTTAAAGTGCAACCAAGAACTTCCGCTATTCCCAAGAAAATAGTGGCGTAATAATTATCAATGGGGGCCTTCAAACTCGAGAAAATTTTCACGGCGTATGTTTGAATAGTTGTCATTCCAGAAAAATGTCCCAAAAAGAAAGTAAAGCAAACCAAAGAGAACGGCCACAAGAAACTTTTCTTCATGTATAACCTCCAAGAGGCTATTTCTGAGGTTTGACTTGGGTTACAAATTTGTTGGGACAACTCTTTGAACTCTTCTTCGATTTCATCTAAGCTCACCCATCCACGTAACCATGCTAAACTATTGCGGGCGTCCAAATAACGATGTTTCGATATTAACCAATGAGGAGCTTCCGGAACGAAGAACAACAATATAAAAGAGATGATCGGTACCGCGCAACTGATCAAAGCGACAGTTTTCCAATGGAAAAAAGTTCCAAGCAGAAACTGAATTAAGATACCTGAGATTACAGCGACCGTGCTAGTCGACGCTAAAATCCCCCTCAAACTCGGTTGAGTGATTTCAGCGACGTAGGTCAAAGTCTGTAAAAAATTAACTAGTTTAAGATAATTAATGTTAAATGAAGAAAAAATTAAGCGCAAGAAAATTGAAGCGTGCAAAAGCATTATCACAGATTAGTTTTGTTCTCAAATTCGCGATTCTTCTTCTTGGACATAAGCTTCGTTGACTGTTGCTTGAAGTTTTTTACTTTTGCCTCTAGTGACTTTGTTACTTAGCTTTGATTTACTAGCAAAATGTTCTGTGATTTCAAACAAAGTTTTTCCTTCCGTTTCCGGGAGTATAAAATAGAGAACTATGTAACCGACCAAACAAACTCCGCTGTAGAACCAAAACGTTCCAGGTAGAGTCAGGAACGTTACCATAGAAAAAAATATTTTTATCGCTATAAAACTGAAGACATAACTAGTAGCACCTGCAATCCCAGAGGCTTGCGCCCTAATATCGTTAGAAAACACTTCACCAATCAGCAACCACGGCAACAATTTAATTCCAGTGTGAGTGAAAAACGTGGCACCTATAAGAAAAGTCATTGGCAGCCAAGAGCCGTTACTAGAGTTACTTGGGGTGTTTTTCAAATAGTAAATCTTGTTCAAGTGGGCGTAAGTTGCTACCGTCAGGAAGCAAACTCCGCAACCAACTAACGAAAAAAAAGTTAATTTCCTCTTACCAACATAATGTATAAGGCAAGTACTAAGGATGCATCCGACAACTTCAACAGCACCCATAATAACAGTTGCGTAATACTCGTCAATCGGTGCGTCGAGCGAAGAAAAAATTTTGACCGCATAAGTCTGAAGAGGAGAGGTTCCTGTGAAGTGACTCAAAAAGAACGAGAAAGATACCAACATGTAAGGCCAAACAAAATTTTTCTTACTGAAAAGTTTTAGACCATCAACAAAACTGTGATCGGTTTCTATTTCGTTAATGTGGTCGTGCAATTGCTTAAACTCCGGTTCGACTTCTTCAATTGTAGCCCAACCCCTGAACCATGCTATACTTTCGCGGGCCTCGTCGTGTCGATTTTTTAAAAGTAACCAATGGGGACTTTCGGGAAGAAAAAACAACAAGGTGAACGAGGTGATAGGAACTATGCAACTAATTAGAGCTACTGTCCTCCAATGGAAGAAGGTTCCTAGGAGAAATTGGACCACAAGACCGGCTATTACTGCAATACCCGCTGTCGATGACAGTATCCCTCTTAAACTGGGTTGAGTGATTTCTGCCACATAAGTTAGGGTCTGTAATCATAATAACCAGTTAGAGGGTGGGTTAATTGTGTTGATAACCCGCGTGTTAGTCACACTTAGCAGGATGATGATTGTGCTAGCAACTACTACTGGAAGTTGTGTAAAATAAGAAAAATTCTAGAAATAAATGGCACCCGGTCTTTATTGCCTAATTATGTACTTACAAAAAAGTTATATTTTTCAGTCTTGTTGGCAGATTGTACTAAAATTTGCTTTCATAATCGGTCACATTATTATCTTCGCTTTCGAATCCTCTATTGACTGTTCCACTAGTTCCTTTTTTTCTTTCACGCCTCACTCTATTGTCCAATTTGCCTTTACTAGCAAAGTGATCGGCGATTTCGTGTAAAGGCTTTCCTTCAGTTTCCGGTAGAACAAAATACAAAGCCATAGTTCCGACAAAACTAACACCACCGTAAACCCAGAAGGTTCCAGGTAACGTCAACCAGTCTACCATTGACAGGAAAATTTTGTTGGCTACAAATCCGAAAACGTATCCACCAGCAGCCGCTAAACCAGAAGCATGGGCGCGAGTTTCATTCGAAAAGATTTCACCAGTGAGAATCCAAGGCAAAATTTTTATTCCAGCTTGGCTGAGAAAGGACGAAAAGATGAGGAACATAATAGGAATCCAACTATATTCGTCACGGTCATATGAATGGTTGTATTTTCCTATGTTTAAATACTTGACACCGGTGCTGTAGGCGTATGTTGCAACAACCATGAGGCAGCAGCCAGATGCTATTAACGTAGCAAAATTGAGAATTCTTTTGCCCGTGAAGTGCACCAAAACGACACAAAGAATTGTTCCAAAAACCTGAACAATTCCTAAAATAACTGTAGCGTAATAGGAATTAATCGGAGATTTGAGGGTATCGAAAATTTGTATGGCATAAGTTTGTAGCGTGGTCATGCCGTTGAAGTGTCCTAAGAAGAAAACAAGCGACACCAACGCGTAAGGCCAAAAGAAATTTTTCTTCGTAAATAATTTTATTTCTTCGCATTTCGATTCCTTCGACGTGACAAGGTCTTCGTTGTTTTCAATGCCGATATCGTGGGCTTTTCCCAGTTGTTTACAGAGATCTTGAAATTCTGATTCGATTTCGTTAAGACTCGTCCAGCCTCTGAGCCAAGCTAGACTCTTTCTGGCATCCAGGTAACGTTTTTTTGAAATCAACCAAACAGGAGTTTCAGGTACAAAAAATAAAAGAATCACAGAAACTATTGGAACGGAACAATTGATCAGAGCTACACTCCGCCAGTTTAGAAAACTGCCAATGAGGAATTGAGTCATGACGCCGAATGTGACAGACATGGTGCTAGTTGACGATAACATTCCTCGTAAGTGTGGCTGTGTGATTTCTGCTACATAGGTCAAGACCTGCAATGAAAATAGCATGCAACGCGGGTAGTAGATGGTTGTTGATCTAATGATTATTTGTTAATAGAGAATTGCAGTAAAGCTAAAGTTGAAAGTGAAGAGTGCTAATACGTTAGTGAGAGTCTGAGAAGTCACAAAAACTATTAGATGCAAAGCGGTAAATACTTACGGGAGCCTCCAATAAACCTCCCGTCAATCCGGTGATGCAAAGAGCTAGGAAAACTTGCCAAACATCACTGGAAAAGTAAAAGAGTAGCCAAGCTGTTACGAAAGGAATATTAACAAATTGCATGGCTCTCTTCCGTCCAATAGGTTGTGTTATTGCTCCTGACATCAAACAACCTACTGGCACGCAAATCAAGTTGATTGATCCTGCAAGAATGTTAATAAAAATTTGCTTGAGTGGATTTTCAAAATATTACCTATCCATGATATAGCTTCTTGTCCTAAAGAGAATGATTCGCCGTGGGTGTTTCCGGAAAGACTCGGAATTAAAATCGTGGGAAATCCTAGAGTCATTCCGAATCCTAGTAGCAGGACGTTCTTGACACATACGGCCAAAATTTGGGGAAGGGCCTGCCTCCATTTGGACCTGCCTTTTGCCGGTGCTGCGAACGGTGATAACGTTTTATCACTAAACAAACGCAATTATTAGAATAATGAATGTTATCAGTATCTATAAGGTGGAAGTGCAAAGCGTAAAAGTCACAATGCCATTAAGAAATTTTTCTTGCTCAATTGCGGTTAACCTATATTCTTTGGATCAATCTGGCGGTATTGGTGGCCACAACAATTATATAATAGCATAATGGGCTCGAGGCGAACAAATTGACCTTGTTTGAATACCTTTTATGATGCGGCTTTTGTGTGGAATCTTGAATGATCATCAAGGCTTTTTCTATCGCATTTTTCATGTTCGCCAGTTTCAGACATCCTGCAATTTTGTTTAATTGCAATGTTTATATTACTCTTAGGTACGGTAAAAGAAGTAGTCTCGGTCGTATGGTTACGTAAATGACGCTACTGTTGTACTAAATTACCTTTTTTATATTTATGTTTTGTGTTTAGGTTTCCTTACAGTTAATTAAAAAATTAAACCAAGCGCGTCGGGCGGTCGGAACTTTTGGTAGGTAGCTGGTATTTCAGATTACGATCGCATGATGGTAGAAAAATAATAGTATAGGTATGGAACAATTAATATTATAACAATAATAACAAACTTTAATATTGATTTTGGATCGTACAACAAGATATACTTTTTGTGATTGTATACTTTTCTTTATAATTTTATTAATTTTGTTTTTAATACTGAGTGTTACAGAAAACGTCCTAGTAGTGAGGTAAAACTAATTATTCCATTCATTAGTGATCATTGAAGCAAGTTACTTAAAACTCAAATAGCTTTACGTCATTTAAGGATAATGATCTTATCTTTCCGTATCACTCCGTATCTCGCTTTTGATTTTTGTCTATTTTTGTTTTGTTATTTAATATTTTGAGACAACACAGCGATATTGTAAAATAAAAAATAATGTAATATCAGTTACATACTTCAAATTTTTCACTTGTTCTTTTCTTTCATTTTCGTTATCTTTCTTCGTCATTATCTTTTTATTATACTTTCTTGCTTAAGTTTTTTTAAATAATTCTTGTATAGATTCAAAGACAATAAATCAGTAGGTAAAGCTATAAAATAAATATTTTATTTAACAATTTAAATTTAAAATTGCTGTTAAAATACATATGTAACAAATTCGGCATTAGTATTGCATAATAAATAATTATGGAAAAGATCATTGATTCATACTATTATGATAGACCAGTACAAGAACAACAAAATTACGAAATAAAAAAATTGAAGAACAAGGTAAACACGTCACGTATAATTGCATCAATGATTCTTTGCGGTCATGTCAACAATTTATTTCAAAAAGAGTAAAAATCAAATTCAAATGACTATGGCTCAGTGGCGTACTTTTCATCACTTTCTTCATAATTTTTCAGCAATGTGCAAATCGGAGAACAACTGATAATTATCAGATCTGAACCATTTAGTCAATTGGTACTCCATCCCGTGGATCAAGCTTCATCAGATAAAGGTCACGTGTGGTTACAACGATTTTTGTCTAAGAAAATGATATCTAATATGTACGTAGTGCGATTCTATTTGGAGATATGTATTACGATATCGATATACTCAAGGTAGCGAAGATTTTTAATTTATTTTTGGTGTTTACCTCAAAATATTATTCTTTAGTTACATTTATTGTGGTTACTTTATTTTTTATTATTATTATTATTTTATTAGATTTTTTTATTAAGTGATGGGGACATAACTTAATTAATTGATAATAAGTATTTGTAAAATTGAAATTGCAAATCGAGCACTAATTTGATCTTAAAGCTATTGTTTCATAGGTAATAATTTGAAATTTTACAAAATTTGAGACGCGATTGAACATTCTCAAAGTCTCCTACTATACAATTGACGGCATTGAAAATGTCTATCTCACACTTTTTAGTATTTAAATTTTTTTCTTTAGGAGATGTACTAGGTAAACGAAACCCAATGCATCTGTCCCATTATTTTATATGCTTGGAATAAATATGAATTTTAATGTCTGTGTTAGCTTTTTGTGGAAAATAAACAAGTTTAAAGTTTGACAAGTGGACATTTTCTCTGCAGGCTGCTGTACCTATATAGACTGGACTAATTTGTTTACGGTGAGCAGGGTGAAATATTTGTGGTTCAGTGCGGTGGAAGTTACTTTTTATGTTTGAAAAATCCAGAATCTTACGTGTTTTCTCCCCCCATCTAGAGCTGCTCTGTTCGCTCCCCAAGTGTTTTGGCTCCGCACTTCACTTCAAGACGAAACACCAAAAAAGACGATAGCCTCTCGGAACTCTGTTTAACCGATAGAAATGCAAGCGACTCGGTTGATATGTAAGCTTTTCGGTCGCTTTGGAAGCGACGCGGTCGAAACACTTTGTCGGGGATCCCAGTGCAGGACGTAGTGCAGATGCACGTTATAACTTAATAATATACCTACAGTTAATGATTTCGGAATTATATTTTATTTACAATTCACCCGCTTTCCTAAAACAGTTACTGTTCTTTTAGGTAGTACCTACCTACCTAATACCTACTTGAGTGTTATTTAAAGCAAAAAAAAAACTAATCGCTTAGTACATAATAATTAAAATAAAATACGTGTGTCACTGCAATTATTATTATATCTATAGCATGCTTCGTTTTATAACGTTTCGTTATTTGAGACTAGGAAAATTGGCAATCATTTTTGTTTAACAATAATAATTTCTTATTCTTGTTTTTTGTTCTTAAAAAGCTAACATTAACATTATTACAAAATATAAAAAGATACGTAATGTTATAAAAGAAAAAAGAACAAAACGGTCTCAGTCAAATTCAGAATTAATTTTACAGAAAATCATTTTTGTAATGATATTACGGTTATGTATTATATGATACTGAGGCAAGATGCTGTCAAAGATTATTATTGGTAAATAGAGAAATTTTCGAAGAAAGTCAAGATTATTGATAATTTATATTTGTAGTTATTTTCATGATAATAATTAAACCAAATATTGACCAAAAATCTATGTTACAACTGACTTTCTATGCACTGAAGCGGTGTTGGTATTTTTTAAGTTGTCAAACTAGGCTAGTATAATGGTGCTTGTAACGAAGTTCAATTCTTGACATTTCTTGATAAAGACAATCACAAAATGTTTCCCGTTGTACGAAATGCGTTGAAAATAACTAAGAAGTGTGACTCAAACTACGTTATGGTGTGACAATATTTTTGGCAGGTTTCAGTAAAACAAAATTTAATTGAATGAAAGACGTAAACCTTCAAGCTTTTCTTACATTAATTTTAAATTAAAAAATGGTTTATTTCCTGTTTAATTGCATTTTAGTCCAATTGCGCAATTAGCCATAATTAATCACCACAACACCGATTCCTCCAGAAATTAAATTGTACCTACAAATATTTTTATAAATTGATTTCTGAACGCATTCAACGTAAACATTGTTAACCACTTTCACAAGCCATGAAAAGCGATAAGTAGCAAGCAAGAAAGGTCAAATTTGGTACAAGTCAAGGTATTCAATGCAATAGTTCATCAGGTGTGTAATTGTTATTACAGGTATTTATTGATTTTATTATTAGTTCGAAATTATTTTTTATAACACATTTTGTGGAACCATTCCTAAAATTCCTAGCATGCAACCTAACAATTGTTGAAAAAAATGTTAGTAATGCAAAAATGTCCTGTTATCAAGCACATAGCATTGTTAAAAAAACGCAACCATAAAAAGCAAATAAATTTAACAATAATTAGCGACCTGTAACTAATTGAAAACTAGTGATTGGGTGCATACCTTTAGTCGTATTTTTTTATTAACCTCCAACGACCACACTTTTTATTGTTAGTTCAATAGGTAATTAGAGAATTTTTGATTTAATGACATTTTGAGCGGAAATGTTCAGTCAGTAGTTGTCAATTGCGAAATTGACCGGAAATTCACAATTGCATGTCCTCTATAGATTGAACATGTTGTTAAATGTGTGACAAAAAAGACAGTTGGTGTACTCACCTTTTTATTACCATGATGCTTCAAGATCACTCGAATATTATAAAATGAGGTTATTGTTGAAGGAACACTTTTAATTATTATTATGATATGATTGATGTTTACAGATCCTGGCCTTTTGTTCTATTTCAAACAAGTATCGATGTAAACTATTGTTAATAATACTGTTTGTTTATTAATTTATCACATGCCGCTTTTTCAATTGATGGGTCTAATGTTGTTGTTTTACTCTGCGGCGAGATGGTATTGCAAAAATCACGTAACGCACGCCGTAAGTAAACCAACAACTGACTGGACTGAACACTTTCTATTCCGTTCAGTTTAAATTGTTGCTCCCACTATGTATAGATGCGCTAATGAAAATATAGTTTGGATTTACAAACATATTAGCAATATTGTACGTGATAAGTAAATTAAGCGGTTGAGCGCGGAATGGCTGTGTAAAATTTGTTACTTCAACGTTATAATTTTGAATTTTCCTATCAGTGAAGTAGTGAACCACTGAGATAAAATATAAAAACTCGTAAACAAAATCGACCTTGGCTTTTATATGGAAAATTTTTGTTAAAATTATTGAAATAATTTTTCAATTTTGTTGAAAGAACTATTTGCCTTAAAAATATTTCGAAATTTTAAAAGCACTAATTAACATTATTTCTTGGGTACTATCTTCAAGTCAATGGAATTTAAAATTTAAAAACAGCTTTTGTTGATAGCAAGGGGCGTTAAGAGGAACTTCTTCGCTGTATCATTTGTGATTGTAGAACGTCAGGAAAATGCACTGATGTGATTTTTTGTATTGGCAGGGGCACGTATTGAAAAGAGGAAATGCATTTCGTATTTCCAAAAAAGCTCCGTACAGGTAAAAAATATCTGACTTTTGTTTTTAAGATCTGATACGTAACGATAGAGATTCCAGTGCTAGATGCTTTGAAGAAAGTTAACATCCACGTTAATATGAACAAAATACAAATGTTTACTTTAACATTAAATAAATAGTTCAATTTGACTTCAGTTTGCTGTAAACCTTATCATCCGCCATTCTTTATCGAATATTCTAAACGAAAACTTAATTATATTACTAAAAATATGCGTGTATTTTTTGCAAATTTGGAAATACAAATTTGGTGCGTATTGTCGTTCTCTGTTTGACACTTTACGCCTTACTTTACGCCTGCGCAAAATGACGTAGTGCAATTACTCTGAAGAATACTAGAAATGATCTTGCGTCAAACATTATGAATATTGTCTTGAGTTATCATACTGGTGCGCGAAAACCAGGTCTGTATTAATACGTTTATTCAGTATGAAGTAGCAACGTGTGAAATAGTAACCTGGTGAATGCGACACTGACCACTGTGAACCAGCTGCGTATTCAAGCGTGCGCGCGGCGTCATTCCATTAAATTAACTTCACTAGCACTTGACTCATCCTATTTCCTTTTATGCAGTGATCTAAAATGAGAGAACTAATCTCTGCACGTCAAAATGCATACAGTGAGAAAAAACGCATGTGATAGCAAAGTCGTTGGTCTTAAGCAGAATGTCATTTAAATTATTTTACATTGGTGATCTTATTATGTTTGAGTCTTTTGAAAACTACGCCACAAAACTTCTATCAATCATTATTATTGAAACTATCACAATTTTTCACACCTCTTCAGTCACTTTTTCAATATCTCAGACAACAATGATAATAGATGATTTATGAGGAGTTATCGCTTTAATTCATCTTTCTTTTACATTTATTTAATATGCATACTTAGTTGAGTGAGTATAATTTGACAAGACAAAGAAAACTATTTGAACACAAACATATCCAAAGTGTGATTAAGAAATAATTCAAACGCAGTAGGTATTTCCCATAATAAATTCTTCAAACTATAAACGACACAATACATTCATTTCAGCCAGTTATTTTACTTTTTGTTTAAAATTTGAATCAGTACAAGATGTAAACCTGAGGATATTACTAGAAAAGTAAGAATTTCTTAACAATGGTCCAGAAATAAAAAATGACCTTGCCTCACAAAAGGTGGGGCAGAAGTGATTTTAATATAATTTTTTGTATCAACATTTTAGTTTAAGTCTTTTGTAACAAGTGTCAGCGGCCGAATTTGGAACAAAAAAGCCTTCCCATTCTTGCATTATTTCTTTATTATTTCTCAATATTTAGAATAAATTTGTAAAAGTAAACTTATTATCTTAGTCAATTGTAGATATTACCAACTTTTTTTGCGATTTGATGGTCCGGGTCTGTTGATGTCGAAAGGAATGTTTGAGTCATCATCATAATCTTCGCCCTATCTACTTTGAACTCATCATCTGTACTTCTAACAATCTGGTCTTCAACTTCCTTTATGTTACTTTTACAAAATTATTATGAGAGATAATACAGAGATACAGAGAATTTGACAATTTTTTGAAAAAAAAATTCCAAATTTGACCGCTCTTTAACATTAAGTTTACAACAAAATTATTTTTATACAAAAAAAAAGTAGAAAATTTTGTCTTCTGTAAGTCATGTTTCAATAGTTTAACCGTTGAGGTGTTATTTAAAAAAAAGAAACAGGTGTAAGGGCCTTTCTTCCAAGATGGAGTCTCGCGCCTTGCTCACCTCGATTTCGAAATTGTGGATTTTTCACCATGGTTTCGGCCTGAAAACTATTGTATATTAAAATCACTTCAACCCCACCTTTTGTAAGACAAAAAATCCTTACTGAATGAACTATTATGGAATATTTTAGAATTTAACGATAAAGCACTTTGAAAGTAAACATAGATTTGATCTGACAATCTATCTCTGAAATAAGTCTATTATAGGTACCTACATGAGTAACCATTGTTGAATTTCCGATATCATCGTCGCAATCACGAAGACAATATATCAAAAAAGACGCGATTTCAATCTAATATATTATTTGTATGTATATAGTACATTTGTAGTACTAATTTTAAAGTAGGTATTGTTTTCGGCACACGAGAGTACCTGTGTCCATCTGAATTAATCAAAAGGATTAACTCTTGGAAGGACGTGACTTAACAAATCGACAATAAGGGGGGCTTCCACAATTCGTGCACATGAGGTCTTACCTAGGTGATGATCATCAGGTGCACTGCTTGGCTCCACTTATATTGTTCGCAACACCCGAGAAACAATGTCGCACGATAACTATAACGAAAACGAACTACTTCTCGGCGCGATGTCTGATTTGCAAGTGTTTGTCCCAGAGTCCAAGCTTTGGGGTAACGCCACATGGGTTACACCCCTACTGGGTTCGACCAACGAGTGTGCATATTGTGGAAGTTATGGGGAACAACCACGCGTATTTAAGAACTATGCAATTACCACTATTGAATGAACGTTTAAAGTTAACTTATCAACTATGATTAACAATTAAAATTAAACTAACTATGACCGGTACCGAACAGGTATACATGTACGTTTCAAATCCCAAGTAAACTTCAATTATTATCTAAATCTACGCTAACAGGTCTATTTTAGGTTTTTTTTTTATATAAATATAGTTTACAATGTAATCAAGGTTGCTAAAGAATTTTTAAAGAATATAGTTTTTAAATAAGAATTTCTAATACTAAAGGTAAAAATTAATTCTGAAGACCAAACATAACCATAATAAACATAAACTTACTTACCTAACCTAACGTCGTACCTACTAGCCAGTATTACAAAAATATTCATTATCAAAAACTATGCATGTATCAAGTAGCCAAGCAACCCTATCCACACGACCAGGTCCTATAATTCACAGCTTGCTTTATTGACCTTTATTTGCTTTGATTGAATTATCTACATGGTTTTCTTCTATATAAGAATTTCTTACGGTCTTGTTAATTAATTAGTTACTCATTCTCCACAAGAAACGCAACATAAAAATACACACTACAAAATGAATTTATACTAAGAGTGTTTTTTTATTCTTTTTAGTAAGATAGTAAGTTCAGCGAACACTATGGCATTAAATAAATTATGAAACTAGTTTTTTTCCCGCATTTGTATTTTAAAAATTATAATGCAATTAATAAAAAAATAATTAATTAAAATCCGTAATTTATACAGAGTTTGTTAAAAATGTGGAACTAAGCTTCTCCTGCCTAAACTATTAGACTTAGAGAAAAAATGATAACTGTTTGTAAAAGAACTAATTTTAGACCATTTTAGAGCTTATTTTTTGACAACGTACTACCTAATATTTTAACGTAGAGAATTATTTTCTTCACAAGCGTGTAATTAGTTTATTCTGCATCTGTAAGTTTAATTTTAAAAAAGTAAAGAAAATCTGCGTTTTAGCTGGAACAAGGTTCACCCAATTCGAGCTACCTGGAAGATGGGGGTGTATTCCAACACAATACACAGTCAACAACACCATTAGAATGTGACTAGCAGAGTCATCATTTAAAGTAAAATGTTATTTAAAAGTGTTCTCTAAATGAAGATACGTACCATTTAGTTACTTGCATTTTATGTTTTTTTTCTCTCAACGTATTTGTTTCATACCCTAGACAATTAGAATCATAAACGGCTTAAAATATTTTTGATTTCAGTGATGTCATTATTACAATTTGTACGAAATAAAATAATTAAAACATTCCTTGATTTAACAGTAAAAACAATATTGAAGCAAATTATTCTCTCTTATTTTGCAGCATTTGTATTTTTACATTTTCTTTATCACATCCAATTTGCATATTATGAATAAATTGTTCATTAATGAACAAAATTTCCGCAAAATTTTTTTGATTTCCTCAAATTTATTAATTTTTTTCCAACTAATCGGTCGATTGTTAAATCAATAAAAAGCAACAAATAAGTTCATATTAGAAGAAAAAGGAGTCAATTATTATATTACATAGTTAGACTATGGTTAGATGCAGTTGGTTGCAAGATCAATTAATTTAATATTGTTATTTTGTATAAGCAGGATGTATATGCAGTATAATTATATGTACTTTATGCTTTTTATTGGAATAACAACTTATATGCTACACTTACTCAGTTACCGGTGTCTAATTCACTAATATTTGTGTGTAATAACAAATATTTCTATCTGCAATTATAATTTTTCATGGTGCCTTCCGTTACAATTTAATGAGCTTCTCCCACTGCAACTAGAGTTTATGTTTCACACTACTCCTTGCTGTATTGTTGGTGTCTGTATTTAAGGGGCAAATCTAAATTTAAGTACCTTTCAGTTACTATAGACATTGTATACCTATAATATACAATGTTAGGGGTAATTGTAAAACTGCTTAGAATGCTTCTAGCTTTTAGCCGTAAGATAAAAAGATATAATTTAATTACTATTAGTATAGAAATTAAAAACGTTAACAAAAACTGCAAAAAGCACCAAAGATTGTCGTTTAACGTAATAACCAGAAACAGGACGTTGACATAATATATCATCAGTTATCAAATTACTACACATCCGTTCGTAAGTTATGGTAGGTATTCGTAAAAAAATTGAAATCGAATTGGTGCACATTATAGTGCCATGATTAAAAATTCTCATATATTGTACATGAATCAGAAAACATAATATTTTGTAATCTACTGTCAAAATTTAGTTTCTTGTGCGTCCCATTGAAAACATGAAGAACCTCAAGAAAATAAAACTAGTGCGTAAATGTGGCAGTCATTAGAAACGTGTGCTGTATACTTATGTGGCATTATTCAAATTACCATTTTGACTATGTAATTAGTTACGCAGTTACTTAAGATTTCCATGTGTAATACCTGATAATTTATTTTAAAACTCTTCTAAAATTGCACCTACTTAATATAGCGGGAGATTTCTGTATTGTCCATCCATTCTCTTAATAAATTTAATTTTATTACGTTAAAATAAAAACAATGTGAGTAACTATTCACATGAATTTCAAACAATTAACATCCAGCTCTTTCGGCATCGGCACTAACTCTTGATCATGAAGAGAGCGGTCGATGCATTAGCAGGTTGCACTGTGAACGTTGCACAACTGGTAATTATTTAGTAGGTAGTAGTACTCAAAACTTCTTTTGCTTTTTGATTTCAATCGTCTGACCTAGAAGGTTTTTGTCCATCTATTCCATCGGAGAAGATGTTCTTTCAACCAATTTTTAACTTGCGTATCATAATAGACTGATATCCCAACATTTTCAGAAAATAAAATGTGACCCTCTGCCCAATCTTTGAAGGGCTAAAATTCAGCAGCAAATTTATTGAAAACGGTACATTTTTTTTAAAACCTAAATTTATTTTTTTGAAAAACATATAGTGGTAGTTGCATGGTATAAATATGAGTAGACAATAATAACTAACTTCCTCTACTTTCTATTAATTGTTTATAGGTGCATCATGCATATGGTATTTATAGTCATCTTGTTAATAGTTGCACAAGTGTCCGGTCAAGACTGTTAGAGCGTTAATTAGAATTGTTTTGCAAACTCCGCGATTGCGAAGCTGCACTGGGATCCCCGACAAAGCGTTTCGAGCGCGTCGCTTCCAAAGAGACCAAAAAGAGCGATAGCCTCTCGGAACTCTCTGTTTAATCGATAGAAATGCAAGTCGACTCAGTCGACATTGAAGCTTTTCGGTCGCTTTGGAAGCGACGCGGTCGAAACGCTTTGTCAGGGATCTTAGTGCTGGTTTTCCTGGGGCACGTCGAAGATGAAGACTTGCATCATTTTATGATAATGCCACGCTGTTATTCTATGATATGTAACAAATCTGCAAATAATATAAAGACATAGAAACATAGAAAAAATAACCATAAACACGTCGCATGTTTATGTTTATTTTTTTCTATGTTACAAGTCTTAGGGCAAGGAAAATTGTTTGCTATATCTAACCTAACCAACACGTTCTGGCCGCTTCCACCGGCCATTGGCCAAATTCGGTCTTTGCTCATCTACACTGTACGGTAAAAATTGAAAAATTATTTTATTGTTATTGAAACTTGAAAATATGAAAAATCTAAATTTTTAAATATCTACATATTTAATAAAACATTATGGCACGAATGAATTTGAGATAGGTATTTAATTAAAACAAGTACAAATATTTCTGAAAATTTCTCTAACTGAAACTTAAATTTTAAGGAATAAATTGAAATTTTTGCAGGCAAGTGAATGAGTAAATAAATTTAATTTGCGCCAACAGACCTGTAGTAGGAAACTTAAGTAAATTCATAACGTTATAAATAATGTTACACAATACCTAAAAATATAACAATTCTTAGTCTTCAAACAACGAGATAATCAAGGATTAGGTTTTGTCACCGTGGTTTTGTCTAATGCAAGGTTGTTGTTATTTTACTTAATACATAATAGTCATAATAGAAAAGCGCAATAAAGCACTAAAGTCGATCATACTACCGAAACAAATAGACCGATCGTCCAAGAAGGCCACTGCGTTCTCCTTAAACTAACTCTTACTCGCTAAATTTCGAAAGCCTTCCCCACCTCTCACTCGTTTCATTATAAACAACCACCTTCAGACGAACGGACTTACCAGTGAGAGTTTCCGAACATCTCGGAATATCAAGAGGTTTAGGTTTTTTGGACAATTCCTCGAAAAGTGTCAGTGTGAAAATGTTGTTGGAGGTCATTTTCGTGTCAACAGTGACGCTATGTCTCGCAGAGAAAACAGAAAATCCATCAGAAATGCGGCCCTATCCCTTTGTGACAGTGCAACAGGGTGATATGAGAGGGACGTATTTGAAAACAAGAAACGGACGTGAAATCAATGCGTTTTTGGGAATCCCCTTTGCCAAACCGCCCATCAAGGATCTCAGATTTGAGGTACTCATTATTCGGTATTTGTATTTGTAATGAACGTCGGAAATTTACTATGTCAACTGGCTGGGCCAGGTGTCAGGTTTTATTATCAGCCGGAAAATTATATAAGGAACTTGCCTGACCAACATTTGTATTCAATGGGACCGGCAATGTAACTTTCATTTGAATGAATTATTTGTTTTGATATTAGATGACAGGAGCTTTCACTTATTCAGCTGATTAGTTTCAGAAAATTAGTTTTGCGCCTATGATGAGCATTATAGCGTAATTTACGTCATTATTTTGTCGGGGCCATTAAAAATATTGAATAAATGCATCCATAATAATTATGCAACGGCGGGGAAAAACTACGTAATTATTTAATAGGCGCAATGCAATTTATGCTAATAGCGCAGCTTAAACACCTACTATGACCGCCAGGTATGGACAATAATAGTACGCTCACATTTTTACAAATAACAAGTGCAAGAAATTATATTTAGTCCAATCTTACTACTGTTCTATCTATATTTTTCCAGACGCTCTAATCTCTTTAAATTATGTCACTACAAATATAAGTAAGTAGCAAAAGGACCTCTTCCCCCTATTCAGAGAGGTTTTTAACGGTAATTGTCTTATTAAACTAATTATTTTATACGGTAAATTTTTTTTTGGGGTATCTTGACTAGCATCTTTTTTTATATTAGTAATTTGTATAATTTTTTTTTTCTGGAGTTTATTATTCTTCATTTTTTTTTAATTTTTTTTTTCTTCTTCCTAGTTTTTATTTACATTTTTCCCAGTTTTTAAATCTCTTCTCTTTTTATACGGTAAAAAAATTTTTGGGGGTAACTTAACTAGCATCTTTTTTTATATTAGTAATTTGTATATTCGTTTTTTCTGGAGTTTATTATTCTTTATTTCCGTTTTAATTTTTTTTTCTTCTTCCCAGTTTTTTTTCCCAGTTTCTAAATCTCTTTTCCAGTTTTTATAACTTATTTGTTGTCTTTATAACTCATTTCTATCATTTCCAGTCTCAATCTTATTTTGGTTGAAAAGTGTGCATTTATGGAAAATTGCATGATAATGACTCTAAGATTATTTGATTTGCATGTGGTGCTTTCTAAAGTAAAGACGTTGTTCAATGTAGAGCACAATCGCAGTTAATTAACTTAATCTAAAAATATGTACGAAATTAAGAAAAGTGTAACTGAAATAGTTTTAGCCTCCCGTTCCTGTGGATCCCTGGATAGGCGTCAAGAACGCTACCAAAATCCACGACCTTTGCCCCCAAAGAGATATTTATCGCCGCACTAGTCTAATCGAAGGCACTGAAGACTGCTTATACCTCAACGTTTACAGCCCTAAGGTAAGTAAGTATTGCAAAATAAAAGCCAATGCTCCTCTTTTCAGAACAACAATTTAATCGGGAACAAATATAATGTACACCAAATTAAACCATACATTCCTTGCACTGTCCACCAGAATATTTCATGAGCATTAAAAAATCTAAATGAAACCCAAATTATTATACATCAGAAAATGAGAACATCACCACTAAAATAACTATGCTGCATATTGTTTTATCTTTGCTTACATTTTAAATTCTATATGTCTATCAATTTTACTAAATCTTCACCAAATTTAGAACGCTCAAGTTACGCGTCCGTGCTGTACATAATAAATATTTGCGCTATTCATTTATATTTAGTGTTTCTCAAAAAAACTATTTGTGCGTCAAATAATTATTCTATTACTCCAAAAATGAAATATGCTCGCGCATCTTTCCTTGCCGCTTGCGCTTCCAGACAAGAGGCACGCGAAAAAAGTTTTGTACAAGGTCAGTTCAGGGCCGTGTAATTTTTTTTAAAAGCCCGATTTAAAATTACCACTAAAAGAAGTTTTACGTTTTACATAATGCAAGCCAAAAACAGCAAAGCATTTATATATTACGGAAATCAATTTATTTTTTTGTGCAAACTACTTCTATTTTTACTCTTATTTTCCTTGCCCTAGCACATCTACATCTATAATTTTGCATAAAATTATTTACCATTTGCACAACATTTTATTGCTTGTGTATTTTTGATTAACAAATAGTATTTTTAACTGCTAAATAATATAAGACACTGTCGAAAATTAAATATCTGGGTATTATGTTAGAATTAAATGCGGAATAAAATTTGGTGAACATTTAGTATTTATCGTCAACAAAAGTTATTTTGGCGAACAAAATATATAAGAGGCCAGCATTATGTCAATATTTGGTTGTCGCTTTAAGATTATGTATTTTCTTAATTTTGGTGAGCATTTAGTATTTTTGGGAAATGAAAGTTTTTTTTTGTATAAAAATATTGGGTAAATTTAATAGACTGTTAAATACGACCCAATTTAATCTAAATTTAATATTAATTAGATTTAAAACATTTAAAAATGCGTTAATTTAGCAACTTATTGTTTGAACAATAACAAGAAACTTTTTTCTTAGCTCGTAAATGTGTCCTACCCCGTCATGGTCTTTTTACATGGAGGCGGCTGGTTAGCCGGAAGTGGCAATACTCAATGGTATGGTCCCAGCCTTCTCTTAGACCGGGACGTAGTGCTCGTCGTCACAAACTACAGATTAGGTGATGAGTTCGTTGTAGATTTCATGCTTTGTTAACGTTTTTTTTTTTTCAGGAGCTTTGGGATTTTTGAGTACTGGAGACGAATTTGCTCCCGGGAATAACGGGCTAAAGGACCAGGCGCTAGCGTTGAGATGGGTGAAAGACAACATTGCGCAATTCGGGGGAAATCCCGACAAGATCACACTATTTGGAGAGTCAGCCGGTGGCGCCAGCGTCCAGTTACATATGGTCTCGCCCCTAAGTCGAGGCAAGTTCCGTTTTTATAACAACCCCAACAGTCAAAAGTTACTGACACTACTAACTTTATTGAATTGATACTTTTGGCTTAGTTGCATTCTGGTTTAATTGCCTTCAAGGTATCCTGAAGAAATGCGTGTTGTTGATTGTAAACACCAAATAAAGCTTTTCGCTCTTTACAAGTTTTACGTTGCAAATTTCAATTGCAGGTCTCTTCCATGGTGGCATCTCCCAAAGTGGCAGCGCTCAATGTTCTTGGGCGTTGTCCCCCAACGACCAAACAGCCAGGCACTCCAGACATTTAGCAAAACTGTTCAATTGTCCCACCAGCACAAGTCAGAAAATGGTGGATTGTTTGCGAACAATCGATGCTCATGACATTATTGCACAAGACAGAGTTTTTATGGTAATTAACACTTTAGCAATCAACAAATTTTATGTGATATTAGAGTATTACAGAAATGGGACACTGACCCGATGATTCCTTTCAAACCAGTAATCGAACCGGACGTGGAAGGTGCCTTCCTAACCGAACATCCTTTAGATGCCATGAAAGCTGGAAGAGTAGCCAAAATCCCTTGGATGGCTGGACTGAACTCAGAAGATGGTGCTTTAAGGGCTGCAGGTATTTTAATGAAACTAAAAGTTTAGTGTTTTGTAACAACGTTTCAGCTATCGTCTCAAATGCAACGCTACTGGAGGAGTTTGATAAAGACTTCAGCAAAATTATTCCGATGTCTCTGTTTTTTGAGGAAATTTCTAGCAATAATCCATACATGGCGCATAAGATACGGAAATATTATTTTGGAGACGAAAAGCTCAACGAAAATATGAAGGCAGATTTAGTCAATGTAGTCTTTGAATTTGTTGTTGTTAAAAAATACTTTTTGATTTTTTCTTCCAGTTGTACACTGACGGTTGGTTTTTGAATGGTATTGAGGAATCCGTGCGAATTCACAAGAAATACGTCAAAAGCCCCGTTTACTATTACCTTTTTGCACATAGAGGAGTCGCTAGTTTCAGTTCAATTTTTGGGGACCCTGTGGGAGATTATGGTATGTTGCATTAATTCCTAAAGACTGATGAAGACTAAACAAATTCTAATTTCAGGTGTTTGCCACGCCGATGAACTCCAATATCTGTTTCCCGTTGGCGAAGGTCTTTGGCCTGACCTTCCTCCAACTGAAGACGATTTAAAGATGGCCGAAATCATGACGAGCTTATGGGTAAATTTTGCTACTACAGGGTGAGTACCTGACAAAGTTTTCCAGAATCTAAATATTCACAACTAATTTGAAGGAATCCGACATCGAAATTGGACGATTTGATTACCAAACCGTGGTACCCAGTACAAAGTGATGCCATGGAATACTACAATATTCATTTAGAATCAGAGAATGGTCCTGAAATGTCGGAAAAACTGTACCATGATAGGGCAGCATTTTGGAGGCGGCTCCCTGCCTTTGTCCAACAAAATGAAATTAAAGATGAATTGTAGTTTGAAATAAATTCATTTTTTAGCAGCTTTCTTCGCTTTCAATTTTCGCTTGTCTTCTCGTGTCATCTTAACCACCTCAATTGCCGGTTCTTGCCGTTTCGCTAAATTAGAATCGATAACAGCTACAGGGGGCAATGATCCCGCCATAACTGCACAAGAATAATTTCCAACCCCCGGCTCGTCAAAAATCAATTCGTCGAATCTATCTCGCCAATCAACGTAATTGATTTCGTGCACCACCTGAGATAAAGAGAAATAATAATTTTTCATTTTAATCAAAAAAATACCTTCATTCCAATTTTTTTCGCCAACTTCTGGAGAGAATAACAGCTAAAAAGACCCATTACTACAGGTATGTTGAGGCTTCTTGCGACATCCACAGCTGCCAACATCAAGTGATAACCTAATCCTTTACGGCATGACGTGATGAAACAAAATTGATTGGAAACTAGTAATTACCCTTCTTTCTGTATTCGGGAAGGTTGCAGAGAAGATAATAACGCAAGAATACGTCGCAATTGAGGTCGGTGAAAACGTCAGCTTTTTTGTTTAAATTGCTAGTGAAATTAACACATGTTTTGTGAGCATCTCCGTCAATCAGTTGTACTCTGCTGAAAACGCGAGTAAACTCGGCTTTACGCACAACTTTCAGTATTAAAAATCCTGCTATCGCGTCATCGGTGACTGAAAATCGCTTTACTGCATCTATGCACTTTCTGTTTGGACTCACTTTCATCCAAAGCTATTATGGAAGTGGAATCTTTTAAATTGAACAAAACTTTGTTGAGAAAAGATTTGACTGATTTCGGATCTTCCTTTATATTAGTGTTCCGACATAGAACTTCCTCGACCATATAGTGCTCCTGGAACGCAATTAAGTTGAAGTAATGTATTTTGCCAGTAGGGTGATTAGCTACTTACTTCCACTATTTTGAGAACGTCGTCGAAATATTTGGTTTTTAGGTCTTGTATCCGAATGCCAGAAGAGAGTCGTTTCCAGATAAGTGGGGCGGAAATCCGCTCTTTTTGCTTTTTGATTTTATCCTCTTCCTCTTGGAGTTCGTCGTTAAGTTGTTTTAATTTTTCGGCCTCTTGACGCAGTCTTCGGCTCATTTTTGAGAGTTTAAACGGCAATTTGGTTTAGGGTTTCAAAAATCAACGTAATTTAATACACAAACATTTTGATTGGAGACGTGAATGTCACGGCAAAATAAAATGTACAAGACTGACAAACTTCATCTATTGCCAATTGTCAGGGGAGTCCCTGGACTGAGAAATGTATGACAAGACGGCTCATTCAAGAAGGCAAATTTCCTGACAAATACTCTTGAATCATTTATGGCTTAATGGAGGTTCTTTTCAAGTAGATAAAGCTCCACTGGAAGCAAAAGATTTAAATGGTGGGTAGCCACAAAGGCACTCAATAAACGACCCATAAGACTGTCCTCTCGAGGGTAAAGATTTAAAAATTTATGTAATTCAATAGTCGTTTGATATAAAAAACCCAATTACCTACTCCTATTCGTTATTAATTTTGGAAGTGGTGCACAATCTTAAGATAAGGGATGATTAAAGAAGTATTTAAGAATGCATGTTGTTTATTGTACTCTCGTGTCGTGTAACCATCGTGTAACAGTCTGTGCTTGTAACTATTGACATTGCACACCTATTAATTGCCAACTTGGCAAACTTAAGTACTTAAATATACGACAGAAGGGGCATTACTTGTAGTCAAGAACAACGACGCCAGGTATTGACTTTGCAAAAATAGAAGGCTTGAATTGGCGCTGATTTTTGTTGAAAAAGTCCCCCAAATTTCAGTGGTTGAGTGCTCAAGTGATTGGACATTAACGAAATCTCCTGCCGTTTCAACTAAATGCTGAGGAGTTGATTGACGAAGAGAACGAGAGAGATGCACAGACCGACTTGCTGCAGCAAATAATTTTTTTTAGAATTACTTGGCGGTAACTCCGCTAGATGTCACCTCGGAAAGCGCCGACATCGACATCGGATACAGTCCACAAACCGTCATCTTGATGTCCTGTTGCAAAGTTTGAAACAAAAACGTGTTTTTCTGCGAAACTCAATTGTTTAATTAAATTGTCGTTGTTTGTTTTCGACGAAACTCACGGCTTTCGACAGGGCGCCGTCTCGGTAACAAACGTCGCATTCTCCCAGAATTCTCGTGATCTGTTTTGGCTGCAATAGAGATTTTTAATTTGCGAAACAGAGATAGAACTATACGCTTTTCCAATGAGTTAGACCGAGACAAAGTTTGTTGCGCGCGCAGCTTGGTCCACTGTATACTACTGTCACTACTGACAAGTTTGAGAAAGAAGATCAAGTTGCGCACTGATAAATACGTTCATTTGTTTCGGTAACAAAAGTTTTGTTTTCGAAAACTTGACGTCTCACCTTGCCCCTAAAGAACATGGGCGGGGCTAAAATGGCGACGAGTTGCAACACGTACGGAACGCTTCTGACGTAATCTTCGGCAGTTGCTTCTGCGCGATACGCCAAATTCATCGTGAGCATCCCCTCCAAAATTCCGTTGATCAAAGCGAACAGAACCGGCACGGAAACGACCGAGTTAATTTGACAGGTGGCTTGATAGAGATCTTCGTACATTTTTGCGGCTACCAGCAACGTTTCTAGAGGTTGCTCAACTCTCATTTTTTCCACCGACTTCACCAACTCCACGACCAATTTCAGTTTGGACGAGATTGCGTAGCAGAACACGTTGAGATAGACTATTGTCGTGATGACGATGGCGATTTGGTAGGTGTCACAGAGGAGGCTGCAAATGATGCGGACAATCGATTTCTTGTGATGATGGTAACTGGTGATTTGGTTGATGACGCAACTCGAGGCACACGCCGATGCTAGTAGAAAAGCTATCGTTTTGGGTTTTTGGTAGAAGGGTTGAATGTTGAAGTTGGCAAGTTTCTTGTCGAAATCGGCAAGTTTTCGGACGGCCGTCACTAGGTTCTTGTGGCGGTTCAAAGCTACAAAAACCGTGACGGAAGCGCCGCCAACTCTGAAGCCTGACAGGATCAGTTGTAGTTTCCTCGGTTTGGACTGGACGGGGAATTCGTCCATCACACAGATGGTCGCGCACGCTGCTACCATGACGAAGGAAACCACTGGAAGTTGTTAATGTCAATGTCGTTTCAGTTGCTTGAACGCCGGGAAGACTGAAATCCGATCTCTTTGTGGGAGTTTGTTATGCGACGGTGCTCCCTATTGAGTGTAGGTTTTCGATAATTGTTTTTTTTTACAAAATAATAATTATTGTTGTTTTCAGTTAAAGTTTGACGTTCCACAAAGAGAACGGTTGTCGGTTTTCGCTGCAATTGCACAGCAATTTAATCTTTTTTAGTTCCTCTATCAAACATTGCCATGTATGAGCGGCTTGTACACAGTGAGGTTTATCGGCGAGACAATTCTCATCGTGTGCGGGTCGCTTTACTTGTGGGTGGAACGAGGTTGAGTAACGTCAGTTTTGGTTCTTCCGGTTCGTTGATCAAAAACGGTGAAATACCCAAATATTTGCCAATTTTGCTGTAAATGAGGATGAAGCTGTAAATGTCGTTGTCATTCTTTAATTTTCTCATTTTTTTGGAACCTCGATAACACCACTGCGATTTGGTTGTGTTATCGATATCCACTAACGACAGCAACTTCGTGACTGTGATGTGTCATTATATTTGTATTAGATCGTAAGTAGAACGTATATCGGGAGCATCTAGCAATACAGTAATGGTGATCATTTTTATGCATTTTTTATGCATTTTTAATATTTTGTAATTCCTTGTTTTTTATCTTCTGCCATTTGGTCCATCTAAAGCTCTGATGCCACCTACAGAATGTTTAGCGAGGTTTTGATTTTTCTGAGTGTCGGGTAGCTAACCTAACGTCTCAGGTTGGGAGACCAAGTAATTTTTTAAACAAGTCCTGGTGTCTTCCAGTTTTTGGCGAGCCAATGCCAATCTGCAAGACAGCAGTTTTACCTATGTCCTAGTCCGGGGTTGCCACAGAGGGCTACACTGCTACCATCTGGGTCAGATGAACCCTGGTTTTCTAACCTTCTTTTTGTCTTTCTAACTTGGGACATTGAAGATGTTGAGGACACCAGAGTGATGCGCCCTGTCTTCCCGTCTTTCGAGATTAGGTCCATTCCAACTCCACACTTCAAAAATTAGCTGGGGGAACACCCGTGTTCCACCACTTACCTCGCATACCTACCTCTGTTTGTCCTTCTCCTCCAGGACCATTTCTTCCACCATTTCGTTAAACTTCCGGATCTCCTCCGTTTAGGTCCGAACCTAACCTAAAAAGGAAAGCTTCGTCCACCTCACGTTGTCGATCCTCAAACCGTTGTCTCGCCGCTTGCCTCTCGTCCATCGTGCAGTCGTTGACTGCATGTTCCGCCGTCTTCTGTGACAACCCGCAGGGGCACTCGCCCAGTGCACGTCCAGTGCCCTCTTTGGGGTTGAACCGCCAAAAATATTCTCTCAACTGATCAACATTTTTTTACGGAGAAGCCTCCCCGATGATTTACGGGGGCGAGAGAGACTACGGAGAAAGAAAGAGAGCACGGGGAAAGAGAAAGATTACGAGGGAAGAAAGAGGGAGCACAGGGTGAGAAAGAAAGTTAAGAAACGTAGAGGGAGAAGAAAGGTACGAGAAATAGGAGTGCACTCTTTGGGTATAAGGTCTCACCACCATCTTGTGGCACCATAAAGTGACGTTCTCGATGTTGCCCATCTGGAAGAGTCTTGGCGTCACAGCATTCTAACCTGAAAAGACTCATAAAGAAAATTAGCGAATTAAATCATGAAAATGGTAACACAAGAGACATGGCGCTCAATCATGTAGCTCCTTCCCAATAAAAGAGAGTTTACTAATTGACACTGACAAACGGGCGTTGCATAGCGACAAAGATGAAATTTAGGATGAATGTTTGAGGACCATCAGGAGCAAATTGAAAAGTCGCGCCCGTCACGTGACAGTAGCACCTGATTTACTATTATCGTACTTCCATGCAGACTTCCACGACTAAAGGAAAGTGAAAGAACTACTGGCAAATAGGAGAAGAGCCAAGTAACGTAGACACAAATCAAACAAAGACCTAAGAGGACCTAAGAGTTATACAATCATTACTAAGCCTATAAGGCTTAGGCTTTTTTAACGGGCGCAGGAGTTGCAAGCAACTGACCAGTGGTCCTCAGCATCAAGGCGTACCATCACCCTGGCACCGCTGTCGCATAATCTAATTTGGCCGTTACCATAGTACTTACATCCCCTGGCCCTTTTGCAAGATTAGAGGTTTAGGACCCAGTATCTGTAACGAGAGAGGACACAGAGAAGAGAAACAAAGAGATAAGACACGAAGTTAAAGAGATAGATAGAGAGCAAGGAAGAAAAGTGAAGGAACGAAGAGAGAAAGAAAGCACTCAGGGAGATAGAGAGCACGAAGTGAAAGATGAAGTTCGGAGACAGAAAAAATACAGGGAGAAAAGAGCTGCGGAAAGAGGGGGAGAGCACTTGCGATAGAGGAAGCGCAAGGAAAAAAAAAGCACAAAGCAGAACGGGCGTAGGAGTTGCAAGCTCACAAGTGACCTTCTGAATCAGGGCGTATCATCATCCTGACACCACTGTCGCATAACCTAATTTGGCCTTTACTATTCATCTCCCGTCCTCTTACAAGGTTAGGGATTCAGCACTGGGATCCCCGACAAAGCGTTTTGACTGCGTCGCTTCCAAAGCGACCGAAAAGCTGCAATATCGACAGAGTCGACTTGCATTTCTATCAGCTAAACAGAGAGTTCCGAAAGGCTATCGCTTTCTTTGGTCGCTTTGGAAGCGACGCGGTCGACACGCTTTGTCAGGGATCTGTAAAGAAAGAGAGAGCACATGGAAGAAACAGGAGACAGAGTGCAGGGAGCGTAAGACAGAGAGCATGGAGGAAGAGAGAGCACGGAGTACGGGGGCGAGAGGTACGAAAAATATGGGTAGATTTTGTGGTGTTCTGGAGATATGTTTCCGAGAGTCCTGCCAACACGGCATCCTAATCTAAAAGAGACTCATAAAGAAATTAGCAAATTAAATCAAAAAATGATAACACAAAGAACATGGCGCCCTATCACAGTGGACGGATCAGTCTGTGAAGGCACCTAATTTATCGGCTCTTTTTTACAACTCTGCTTCACAACTACCTTCCCAGAGAGGGCGCCACTAACTTAACGGTCACAAAAATGACACCTGTCTATGATTTCCAGCTGTCACATTTGAATTTTATGACATAAACCGACAATTTGTCCGATTTCCAATAATTTCTCATATTGTATGGTTTCAGTCTCAAGTGCAACATGAAATTAACCGAAATTCTCACTACAATCATTGTGGCAACCAGTTTGTTTCTAGCCAAGGCCGTCGAAGGTGGTTTCACGGATTACATAAACAACATTCGCGAATATTTATCTCCTCCAGGAACCGCCGAAATCAGCACGGAATACCCCCAGATCCCCTATGAAGTCTCTGTTTCTGACGAGAAATTTATTTCGGAAGCCGCCAAACTAACTGGGGTTGCGTTGTCAGACCTAGATTCCTGTCAACACCGGGTAACCTCCTCTACAATTCTCTTAATATTTGAACCAGAATTTTTTTCAATTGTAGGTAGTCCTAAAACTGAAAGTTGATTGCCACAAAATGAACGACGAGGAAGTAGCGAAAATGGCCGTGCATTTACTCAATTGTCAATCGTATGTCGAAGGTCGCCCCCTGTATCCTTGTAATGACGATATGTCAATCAAGCAATGCACCACTAACATGGATTCGGATACTTGGACCAGTTATCACTTGATGAGCAATCGAGCTAGAGCGGTCTGTTACTCAATTCGCCAAATCCAGTTTCGAGGTCTAGCAGAACACACTGTTAACAAACTGATGGAGGCTTCCAGTAAACAATTAAATACATTGGGGGAAGTTGCAAGAACTCAAGGAGTATTGCAAGATATCGCCGAGAACACCCTTGACTCCCTTTCAAAAGGTCTGTAATAATAATTATTGTTGTTGATAAAATTCTATTGTGATAAATAGGCCATGAAGAGCTCTCCCAGCAGCAAAAAGACATTCAACAAGCCCAATTTCATGGACAGTTGGCGTTGGAAGACAACATTAACCGACTATTTAAAGAAAAACAGTTGATTATGGAAACCCACAATCTTCTAGTGGGAATAACTAAGAGTATCCAAGAAAAACTTAAAGATTCTAGTAGACAATTAGAAGCGCAATTGGGAGAAAGCCGGGATAACCATCGAGAATTACTGGACGACCTTATTGCGATCCAGAACCAAGCTCACCAAATTTTTGCAAAGATCGGTAATAACTTTACTTTCTAATTTGACTTTATTACCAAGAATACTTTTTTTTTATAGAAGAATCTTCCAAACTGTTGTGGAAACAAAGTGAAGATTTTCAGAAACAGTACGAGTTTACTCTTCGAAATTTGGCCGAAGTTAACAAGACCGTTCACCATTTAGTAAAGATGGTTGGTGGTACCCGACAAGCTCTTGAAGATAGGTTATTGTGGCTAACTCGGGCTCTGGGTGGAACGGACATGGCTGTCGAACGTCTCTATTTGATCATGTGGCATTCAATTTTTATGATGATCGCGATGTTGAGTTGCGCTTTTGTTTCGGCTCATTACAGTATTCGATTGGTGGTGGTGACGGTACCTCCACTTAATTTGGCGGCGGCCGTGTGGGGAACTAACCAGCATTTCGGACCGTTCGGACTAGCGACAAGTATAGTCGGTTTTGCCGTGGGTTAGTAGCGCTTTTATTTTAAAATCCAAAGGTGATCAGGAAAGTTTACAATACTCCTAACTTTATTCAAAACTTATCAAGCAAATTATTTGCGATAAAAATCATTATTGGGGTAAAAAGAATTCTTTATTAAAACTGACCACAATTAAATAAAGGCTATCTTACAGAAATTAGTAGATAAAGGAACGCATCAAATTTAGACAGTGTGTCTAGAATAAGAATGATGAGAGATACCTAAAAATGGATATTGGACTCATGGACCATATTAATAATTCTCACTTTTTCCTTCCACTAGTGATTTCTAATTTGATATGTTCTTGAGCAGTGCAGTAGACCTCACGTACAGTCTGTTTCAAAAGTAATGTTCATCTCACACTTTTAAAATTTAAATTTTAACTACAGATGATGTACTAGCTAACTGCTAAAGGAAACGTAATGAATCTGTTTCATTATTTCATATGCTTAGCATAAATATGAATTTTAATGTTTTATGTAGAAAAAAACGAGTTTAAAGTTTAACAGGTGGACATTACTTTTGAACTCGGCTACACACGGTATAAGAGCATGGGGGATGGAAGCCATAACATATAATTGTCTCTCTTCTTGATTTGCGCCTGCGCTTTGAATTTTTAATATGGTCTATAGTCTATGCACTTATTTTTGGAAAATCCGTTGTATAAATAATCACACAATTTCTTTGCGATAAGGTAACTTTCTTTTATTGCTAAAAGTATCAGAAATACTACAAAATACATACTTAGAAAAAAATCAAAATGCGGAGGTGGTTGCCTGAAACCGATAAAATATTGTACAAACCTCAATGTTATGACATATTACAGCCTTCGATGTCTTAAAATCCTCGCTCTTCGAGCTCAGATTTCAACCTGACATCTGCGGCTGTAATAAATGTCATAACATTTCTCGGTATGTTAATAGCTATTAAATAGCAAATTCCAGTTGCTCTTGAAAAAGGGCTTTAATTGTAATAAGCTCTACCTGTGGTAACTTTCTTGTAATTTGAACAAAGTTGCTACTTTTCAAATAATTAAGATCTCAATTTTTGTCCTGGCCACACTGTATAATTCAAATGCGTATACTCTGGTGCGGAAATTTAAAAAGTGACTCATTAGCATAATTTGGAACGTTGCTGGCGGACGTCAAATAGTAAGGACGTTGTGTGTATGATGCGGCAAATTGGTTGTGCATATAACTCGACAGCAGTCGCGTGTTAAAGATTCTAGAGCTTCTTAGAGATTGTGAACATACATTAATGAGTCACTTTTTAAATTTCCGTACCAGAGTTAATAGTTAATAATTTGAGCACATGTGGAGAGATCGAAAAGGTCTGGCGTTTGATATTTAAAAATTTCAGCAATTGAAAGCACCTGGAGTGCACTCCTCTCATCTTGATATAATAACTGTAAACAAGTGCAGCACGTAGAGATTGAAAGGTGACTATACAGAGTGTCCCTGAAAGGTCCAGACACAGACTAACTACAAGTTCCTTAAATCAAAAATACCTGACCTTCTATTTGTGTATGTTGGCTGTAATGCAACCTTTTTAACTTTATTTACAAGTGCATGAGTACCCATATGTATAAGTAGTATGGTTCGTACATTTGTAACTAAACTTGAAGAAAAAAATACTTACTGCAATTTGCTTATATCATAAGTGGGCAATGAAAGAGTAAAGTATTAAAGTCAGTTGATTTATATTATACAAGGTGTTTCATTAATAATTGAACATAAGCTAACTGGAGAATCTTTAGAACAAGATATGAAGTATTAAATGTTTCTCCTTACTGAGATACAGAGTGTTTTGTAAATTTTAAATTTTTACCTGTTTTTGCTTTAGCATTAAACTGAAAAGTTAACAATAGAGCTTATTTTACGTAACTAATGTAATTTTTGTGAGCGAAGATTTTGAAATGATTTATACGAATATGAGCAATAAATTAAACATTAAAATCGGAATATTGTGCGGCTCCACCTTTAACTTTAATTTGCTCGAAAAATAATCACTTTATCGTTGTGAAGTAAGACCACATTATTTTCATTAAAAATGTCTAAAAATTTAATAATAACAGTAAAAAAAGCGATTCCGCCAGTGACGTAGAATTTTTGAGGGGGGAACTATTCCTACGCTCCTGCCGTACGCCTCTGGTAATAGCGAGTAACTCTATTTTAACGTAGAGAAATGTATCCTGCAAGACTTAAACTTTTTCCCGAATATGGTAAAGAAATGTTGAACGGTATCAAAATAATGGGCAAAATAATTTCAAAATGTTGAAATAAAAAACACCCTGTATTTCAGTAAGGAGGCACATTTTATCCAGCTAGTTCAAAGTGACTTAAATTTTTATAACACCGGCAAGTGGAGTAAAGAGGACTGATAATAATTCTTGTTCTTGCAAATTTCAGTACAAACGTTGCTGCTGTCGGCTTCAGGATTCCGATCTAGCATCAAGGGGGCCTTAATGGGTCCGAAAGAAAAAGTTTCAAGCTCCAATGACGATAAGAAGAACGCTAAAAGCACATTGGAGCGCATTTCGGAAACTGAAACATTTGAATGCAGCTTGAGAACTGAAATTGACGATTTCGGGGGATCTCCAACTCCGCCTTTGTCAAGAGCTGGTTTCTACAGTCCCCACTCAAGAGGAAGCACTCCTCTTGGAAATCTACTAAACAACAATTATAAAGGCGCTTGTCACGCCAGAACTAGATTAGGAACGCCCTGTAAGTTGTCAAGTTTGCCAGGAAGGGACTACTGCCACAGGCACCAATCGGGGGAATCTGTGATGGGGTGATTTAGTTATTTAGCTATGAGACAACTTGTGATATGAAACAATGGGGACTTAACACTGTTAAAAGAGCCAAACTTCAGTGAATCTAGGTGTTAAGTTTTCAGTTATTGGTAGCTGCAGTCTCATGGCTTGGTAATTTGCTTCGTGAGTAGGAAACAAGTCTGAAAAGCTTGAACTAGTCTTCAACCGCTTCTTTAATTTGATAATTTTTAAAAATGTTTTATTCTAATGATTGTTATTTTAGGTAGGTTTACAATGTCCACTTTTTGCTTTTTTTGAATTCTAATAATATACAGGGTGGGGCAATAGTGCGACCGACTTCGATAGCTCGAGTTCTATGATGGCTAGAAATTTGACTTAAAAACACAAATAAACTAGAAAAAAAATCTGCAACCGGAAATTATTTTTGAACATACAGGGTGAGCCAAAACGATTATACGGGGGCAAGTGAAATTTTTTTAAATGGAATGTTGTGTGTAAAAGAAAATTTTTTGGAGCCTTTTCCTAGACTCTTTTTACTCCAATGTTATTACTGACTATTTTCAAACCACTTGGATGTAGTGATTTTTGTTTTGTTCAAATAATGACATCTTCAAAAAATCTTCCTTTGCACACAAAATTTTATTTAAAAAAATGACACTTGCCCCTGTATAATCGTCTTAGGTCAGGATGTATATTCAAAAGTAATGTCTGGTTATAAACATTTTTTCTAGTTATCATAGAACCAAGCTATCGAAGTCGGGCCCCACGCTGTATAAATGCTAAGAATTGCGTTGCGTTAATTTTGATTTTTGAAAAAGCAGAAGGGAGGAAAGTAAACAGTGGCCTTATTTTTTTACAATAGTACATTAGTTCACTTGTAATTTAAGATAATAAACTATTTTGGGCAAAATAGGCGTCTATGCGCAATAACCCCTCCTGGCAACGCAACGGCGATTTCCAGTTATCCTTTTGATTGTAATCGCTGGTCTGGCGAGCGTCTATCTGATCTTTTCAAGCGCTATGGCTCGACCACTTCAGTTGGACCCAACATTTATTTAGCCTTCCCCGGCCGCTATTATTGCCGAGATCGACTGGCACCGTCCCAAATGAAAATTATATCACGTAGTAATCGCGTGCGAATTTGCGAAGTGGCTGTTCCATGTGCTGCAACTGTGAGTATTTTCTCCACTTTTGGGCGATAAGCGATCGATTCTCTGTATTGTGTCTAACGACGGCGCACCGCATCCACGAGGCCGTCATAAAAGCGCCAAGCGATCGCGTGAAAGACACACGTGTGGGAGTGGAGTGTGTGGTGTTACGAAGGAAGCGGACGCTTTGTGCCTTTACATAACCTTAGAGAAATTATGACGAGTTATTAACGAGGAATCGAGAGCAAGGCTGATTGCCAAGGCACGCGTCAGGTGACTAATTGAACATTTTTAATTTTCACACAAAAATTAAAAAAAAAAAAATACGCTAACACGTCGCGACGTTTCCATAAACTCATTATCAACGTCAGGCTAATTGGTTAATTGGTTTGTTATTACTCATATCGCGGTATTTCCTTTGCTACGGAATTCCCAATATCCGGACAAAATGACCTTCAAACAGCTGATTACTCTTATTACATGTAGATCCACTATTCTATATTTCCGCATTTTTTAAAGTAGCAGGTAAATTATTAGAAAAATTAATTACGTCAGCGGTTTCACAATTGTTGTAATAGCAATAATATCATGTAATTAACAAAGACGACAGCAAATAGTCAAATTGACACTGTTGCCTAATACTCTCAACCTTCAACTAAATTTATAGTGGGATGCTGGGATGAGATGATTGTTTTATGGCTTTTGTTACACGGTACCTGAATATTTAGCCTTCAGAACTTAATCGGCCATTTTGAATCCAATTGGGCCTCGATGCAATATGTTGACCAGTGGCGTAACGATCAGTATTTTGCGAAACAAAGGCCCGACTCTTCAAGGGACCCGGTCATTAAAAAAAAATTCAAATATTTTTATTCTAAAAAATATTGTGACTCACTGCGGATGAAAAGAAAAACGCTGGCCTTAAAGTGCCGTCAAACGGCTTCCTGTTAAAGTGCCGTTAATCCATATGACAGCACTTCAGTGTGTTAGGGCAAGGAAAAAGTTTAGAAAAGTCTTTTCAAGTAGTAATTTTTAATGTTGGTTTAAAAAAAACAATACAGGGCCCTGAACTGACCTTGCGTAGAACTTCTTTTTCCCAAAAAAAAAGTATTGTTCGAACGAGGATTTAAACCCGAGGCCTGTCTATGGTACGTCACCGGTTTTCCACGACTCTATCGACCTCGCTAGTCGTTGCGTGTTCGATCTTTGTAGTCAAGCGTCTTTACGTGATGACAGGAATTGCGTGTTGCGCGCGCATTGACGGCACTTTAAATTCAGTAAAAGAAAAATAGTAGGTTTTGACCGCTCAGCCTTTTTGGTTCCTTTTTGGCTTTGACAACATACCTAAGGCCACTGATCATCAGTGGCTTTAGGTGTGTAAGCAATTTTTTTTTGTATGAACGGTTTGACTGAAACGTACGAAAGGCGAATGTAAAATAAATAATATCTGTAATTAAACGTTGTTTTATTATGATTTTTTTTTCTTAAAAGCAAACAGTAAGTCGCGAAAATAATTGGATCGAATCACGATTCACGTGCTGTGTTTTTTAAACCAATGGGTACTTCTTAGACTTATCTACAATAAAACTGATAATAATTTTATATAATTCTACTAGACCAATTTCCTTAAAAAGGGAGCACTTAAAAAAGTTGGTGGATAGGGTTCTGTTTGACCGTGTCTTCATTGTTACGCCACTGGACCGTAAAACCTTAAACCACTAACTTTTGCTTAATTAACACATTTTTGCATCAAAACTAACGTACAGTCAATTTTAAAAGTAATGTCCATCTCACATTTTTACAATTTAAATTTCTTCTACAGATGATATACTAGCTAAAAGAAATCTGCATCTGTTCCATTATTTCATATGCTTAGCATAAATAAGAATTTTAATGTCTGTGTTGGTTTGATGTATGTGGGAAATAAACGAGTTTAAAATTTAACAGATGGACATTACTTTTGAACTTGGCTGTACGTGTGTAAGTGATCAAAAACAAGTATTTTATTTTAGCAGCTACACGGAGACATGGTAGCAATGCACTGCATCGAACGGGTCATATCAGCTGGATGGGGATTAAAGATAAAAATTCAGTCTGATGACTCTGATGCACCCTTTGTAGAAGTTTGCTTCTTATCTGACATAATTTATAACTAACTTATTGTAACTCGCGATCATTGAATTGCACGAAGAAATGTACATACATACCTACACACACAAGGTAGGTAACTGTATCAGTTTGCGAGTCAATGACATAAGAACGTGGGTAAATTTTTTATTGTCACTGATTAGATTCTACCTCGTTAAGACTAATGAATTGCTATGGCTAAATTTTCAGGTTAGTAGTTTTTTCCTTTCTCGAGATACTTTTAGTGGACGTCCAATATAATTTACCTTGTCAGTGTTTTAAAAAACATTATTGTCCATTTTTGATTTTTTTAGGGATCGCTGCATGAACGATTTTTTTTCTTTGCATGTAAATACCTTTTTAAAAAACAAATTAATTCAATCGTTTAACAGAGATCTACACTGTAGAGCGCTCTTAAATTATGTGGACTGTATTAGAAATACGCTTTTAGGCGCCGGTGCTTTTCTTTGTAACACCCTGTATAAATGTAGAATAGGCATTTACAGTTAATTTTTTTTACTTTAGTTCGGTTCTTTAGCAAAAATAAAGTGACCCGTATTTTTCTTCTACAATGTTTTATTATCTATTTAAAAAAAAAACACAAAATTGAACAAAAATGCAACAGAGTTTAAACGCCAGTCAAATCCCGCGCTACATGACGTCAGACACCCCACGACCAATGAACAGTTGAGATTACTCGATGACAGCGTCGTTCGTCGCACCGTTAACAGTTGAGCCGCTGTCGACGTACGTTCCGTCACTTGTCGCTAAGGAGAAAGAAAGAACGACTGTTTCAACGATGTCGTGTTTTCTCGTTTCGCAGCACAGAAACAAACAATGGTTACACCCACCGGGCAACAACGCCGATTGGCGACAGGGGTTTAGACGTCACACCAATTAAACAGCGACATTGAGCCGCCAAGATTTCAGTCGTTTAAATTCGCTATGAAATTTTCATTAATTTATTCTTTTTGTTTGGACCTTGAGATTTTTTTTTAAATTTACCCTTACTCAAGCATTAATATTTTTTACATATCTAACCATTTTCGTACTCTATTAGTGAAAATTAAAATTACTGTAATGGCCCATTTACGTTGACGTTATCACTTATTGCCTGAAATCAGTCGACCACGTTTCATACTTTTTAATTTCGTAGGTCTTGTTACGTTAACGCAATCAGCATAAAATGCATATATGTTATTTATGTTATCTATGCATTTTACATTTCATTTAGATAACTGGTCGGGTTCAAGGAAGTTTTCGATTACGCAATGGACTATCAACACCAACACCACTTCCTTAAGCGAATTGCCACTTAGCCAAGAAACATTTTCATGTTTTCGTTTGTCGCCAAATAGTTCCAAGAGAAAACTTAAAATTGGGCGCTACATAATCGTCGCCTCTTCCACATCTTATTGAGTATAGTTCAAAAATTTGATTGTTTGACAAAAAAAAATTAAAGTTGATCTTGTCATTATGGCATCCGTGCCGTTACGTGACAGTTGCTTTAATATTGCGAATCTGTTGCAGCTCCATGTGAACGATGGCTTCGATTTTGGGAAAAGTAGTAATAGGCGGCGTTACTGGTACCGTAGGCGCCGGCTTGGCCACATATTTCCTTCTAACTGACGATAAAGACCGACGAGTGAGTACTTTCTTTATTTTGCTCAATTACAAAAAAAAAATACATTTTTTAACAGTGGGGAGTAGTTCAAGCCCAACAAGCTAGCGCCCGTCGAGCCAAGAGACATCTACCTACGAGAGATGTTCAAATCAAATCACTGCAAGAAGACAGTTTTGACGTGGTGATCATAGGAGGTGGCGCCACCGGCGCCGGTTGCGCCCTAGATGCCGTCACTAGAGGACTAAAAACTGCTTTAATTGAAGGTGACGATTTTGCCAGCGGAACCTCCAGCAGAAGCACCAAATTGATCCATGGAGGTGTCAGATATCTGCAGAAAGCCATCATGCAACTGGACATCGAACAGTATCGCATGGTCAAGGAGGCTCTGCACGAGAGGGCTAGCATGCTGAATTCGGCACCCCACCTGGCCCACCCTTTACCCATAATGTTGCCAGTATACACGTACGCTTCTTGCTTTAGAGATATTTCGGAAATTAAACAACTTTTTTTAGGTGGTGGCAAGTTCCTTATTATTGGTTCGGTATCAAGATGTACGATCTCGTTGCTGGCTCCAAAATGGTCAAGAGCTCGTATCTTTTATCGAAGAAGAACGCGTTGGATCTTTTTCCCATGTTACGAGGAGACAAGCTATCGGGCGCCATCGTTTATTACGACGGTAATTACTAGAACTATTTCTTAAGGACAGCTACTACTAAATGAAGAGTTGTTTGCAATTTAATATTTACAAGAGAAGTTGCTTCAATATTTTTCTAGAATCAAATAATGATCTCCGAATGAAGTACTTTGTTGACAAATTTGGGGTTTATACAGGGTGATTCACGTAGCCCGTCCATTAGAAGTTTTTCAACTTTCAGTTGGATTAGTAATTTGAAACTTGGAGGGCAGTCATTATCAGTCATGTTCATTCTATCTAAAATATTTTGAGCTCTCCAGCTATACAGGATGTGTCAAAAGTCGGTATCAACTTTCTTATTTTAAATAGAAACGTACCATTTTTTCTACATGGTCTAATCGGTCTTTCAACTCTGAGTTTTTATAACACTTGTTATGTGAACTTATTTGACAATTTTTGACATTATGTTAATTTATGTGAAAAAAATAATTGATGTGGTAGCTTACGGAGAAATTCGTATCTGGCAGACGGTTCAGAATCTGTGAAAGCTAATTTGCAAAGTGCTTAGTTCAAAGTCCAGACTAACTTCTGATATCTTAATGGTTGTTCCATCTTGTACCATATGGGTGGAGACAATTTTCAAATATCGCAACCAAAAATGGTCAAGAAGTCATTTTTTTCAAATGGCACCTACAGATTTTTTTACACCACTCGATAGAAAATTGTATTTTGGGATGAGTTACTTAAGCATTCCCTATACCTAACTTCATCCCCTATCAAATTAAAAATTAAAATCCAGAAATTTCATCAATTTTGCACAAGATTTTTTGGTTTTTCAAGTATGCCATGGAAACAAAAGACAATTGCAACAATTTAATTATGAAATGAATATCTTACTAATTTTATAAAACAACAACAACAAAAACTATCAAGAACTTAACAAAATTCTAATGTAAATGTTCAATGTGAGCATCATTTTGATTACTACATTATATCATTTTATATCATTGTGTAGCTCTTCTTATTTCGTTGGTGTCAAGACTGTCAAATGCTCTTATTATTCTCCCGCTTAATTCCTTTATGTTGCAAAGTGGTGAAGTATAAACTAAATCTTTTATTCGACCCCGAACATAAAAGTCTAATTAGGTAAGGTCTGGAGATAATAAGAGCATTCGACAGTCTTGGTCCCAACGAAATTAGAAGAGGTACACAATCTGTTGAAAATGGTTTAATAGAATGTATATAGTAATCAAAATGGTGCTCACATTGAACACCTACATTAGAATTTTGTTAAGATGGTTCTTGGTAGTTTTTGTTGTTGTTTTTTATATAAAATTAGTAACATATTCATTTCATAATTAAAATGTTGCAATTGTTTTTGGTTTCCATGGCATACTTGAAAAACTAAAGAAATCTCTCGGCAAGATTGATGGAATTTCTGGATTTTAATTTTTAATTTGATAGGGGATGAAGGTAGGTATGGGGAATGCTTAAGTGACTCATCCCAAAATACAATTTTTTATCGATTGGTGTAAAAAAAATCTGTAGGTGCCATTTGAAAAAAATGACTTTTTGACCATTCTTGTGTGCGATATTTGAAAATTGTCTGCGCCTATACGGTACAAAATGGAACTACCATTAAGATATCAGAAGTTACTCTGGACTTCGAACTAAGTACTTTACAAATTGGTTTCCATACATTTAAAACCGTCTGCCAGATACGAATTTTTTCGTAAGCTACCACATCGATCCTTTTTTTCACATAAATTAAGATAATGTCAAAAATTGTCAAATAAGTTTACATAACAAATGTTATAAAAACTCAGAGTTAGAAGACCAATTAGACCATGTAGAAGAAATAGTACGTTTCTATTTAAAATAAGAAAGTTGATACCGACTTTTGGCACATCCTGTATAGCTAGAGAGCTCAAAATTTTTTAGATAGAATGAGCATGACTGATAATAACTGCCTTCCAAGTTTCAAATTTTTAATTCAACTGGAAGTTGAAAAACTTCTAATGGACGGGCTACGTGAATCACCCTGTATAGGTAGAAATGAAAAATGTTTGTACCGGTATTTTGTCTATTTCAAGAAAGTATCAGAAATGTATTGATCCAACAGGTTTTTGCTCAAAGTATTCTCGTCAATTTTTTTTAAATATTGGAAATCAACTAGATTAATAGAATTTTGGTACAGGTCAGCAAGACGATGCCAGGATGAACCTGGCGGTGGCTTTGACTGCGACGCGCCACGGCGCCACTGTGGCCAATCACGTGTCAGTAACCGGATTAATTAAAGAGAAGAACTCCTCCGGAAAAGAGGTGATCAAGGGTGTCAACGTGAAAGACGAAATAACCGGAAAAACATGGAGTATTCCCGCAAAATGCGTCATCAACGCCACCGGACCGTTCACCGACAGCATCAGGAAAATGGACAACCCCAACGTCAGAGAAATCTGCTGTCCCAGCAGTGGCGTCCACATCACCCTCCCTGGATATTACAGTCCCGAACAGATGGGCCTGCTCGATCCCTCTACTAGCGATGGCCGAGTCATTTTCTTTTTGCCCTGGCAAAAACAAACTATTGCCGGTACCACCGATTTGCCATGCAAGCCCACCCACAGCCCGAAACCGACCGAAGACGAAATCATGTTTATTTTGGAGGAAGTCAAGAATTATCTCAATCCCGACGTTGAAGGTTGAACATTTATTTCTTGTACCTACTAATAGAGCGTGCGCAATAACGAAAAACAATTTGCGCATGCGCTGTTGGCGTTAACTTTGCATTATTAACGCAATTTTAGTTCGTAGAGGAGACGTTTTATCCGCGTGGAGCGGCATTAGACCTTTGGTGTCGGATCCTAACAAACCCGACACTCAATCGCTGGCCCGCAACCATATCGTTCATGTGAGCGACAGCAACTTGGTCACGATTGCAGGCGGCAAATGGACCACTTACAGAGCCATGGCAGAAGAAACAATTGATGCCGCAATCAAAGGTTATGACTTAAATTAGTTGTGAAAGCGTTCAAAAGTTTATCTTTTAAACTTTTAGTAGTTTTAATGCAAACTTGAAAATTTTATTGACGTGAATTATTTTACTCTACAGCTTGTTGTTTGGAACCAACACACCCCCATTGCCAAACCGATGGGTTGCTTTTGGAGGGTGCCCATGATTGGACTCCCACTATGTATATCCGTTTGGTCCAGGATTTCGGGCTTGAATGCGAATCGGCGCGCCACCTGGCGGAATCTTACGGCGACCGAGCTTTCGCCGTAGCAAAAATGGCTTCTCTCACGGGTATCAACTGCAACTACAATAGTAATTTTGGAAACTAACGAAATTTTGTAGGTAAACGTTGGCCTATCATCGGCAAAAAAATTCATCCGGAGTTTCCCTATATCGACGCTGAAATTCGATATGGAGTTCGCGAATACGCGATGACTTCTGTAGATATGATAGCGCGTAGATTGCGTCTAGCATTTTTGAACGTTCAGGCGGCCCAGGAAGCGCTTCCTGAAATCGTCGATATTATGGCAGAGGAACTGGGGTGGAACGAAGGTAGAACTTGGTTGTTATCCGCCGGTGTTGGATTGATCTTGTGGGTTATAGGTGAGAAGCAGAGGCAGATCAAGCTCGCGACGGAATTCCTACAAAATGAAATGGGCCAAAACGTGAATAGGGCCAGTCGAGATAAAATCCCCGTTAATCTCAAGAAAGAAGAGATTCAGCTGTATATTAAACGGTTCCAAATTATTGATAAGGACCGGAAAGGATATGTTTCCATCAACGATATTCGAAGGAGTCTTAAGGTAATTTTGGTGGTATTAAAAATAAATGCCAACTTTCTATACTTTTGTCGACATCAATGTTAAAGACTTTATTCAATTGCTCTCAGTCAAATTTCTCAATAATTTGTTCATTAATTTTTTCATCAATCATATGGAAATTGTTATTTTTTGTTAATGTCGATTTTTTGTGCAGTCCTTAGGCATGACAGTCACTGACGACGAGATACACTTATTATTGTCGGACATTAACACGACCTACAATGGACAGTTGGACCTAGCTGACTACTTGCAGGTGAGTTTCGTAGTAACTAACCTAATGGCTTTTACTCTTACAGCAACATGGTGAGAAAGAGGTTCCCGGAGAGGAGTTGCACGAGATTCTCCGAGAAATCGACACGAATATGAACGGCCAAGTCGAACTCGATGAATATTTACAGGTTTGACGAGTTGTCTGTGTACGCTAGCACGATTTTTCTTTTACAGTATTAATGCTTGCATTTTATTTTTCTTTGGACATGTAACACATCTGTAACACAAAATGCACTTATTTATATTATCTATACCCTTTACTTTAGCAATTTTGTCGCTTGAAAGATCCTTAACTCGAAATGTTTACAGATGATGTCGGCTATTAAATCCGGCCACGTGACTTACTCGAGATTTGCACGAATGGCGGAACTGGAAGAAGAGAAACACGAAAAGGAACTGCTGAAAAAGAAGATTTCAGTCGAGCGCAGCGGGGGTGGCCTGTAAATAATCTGACAATATTAAGAATTACTTTGTTATTATCTGGTAATTTTTTCTTTTAATTATTTATTACTACATTGTTTATGGTACTCTCGATTGTACGTGGAAATGATATACGTTAATTTATTGTTAAATCCCGTGCTGTTATTTATTGCGTGTAGTGGTAAACTTGATTGCTATGTTTAAATATTTATTATTAAATATAATAATAATATAACTATGTAAATATGAATTATTAAATACAAGTGTAAATACGAAACTAGAGTTCAAGAAATTTGGACAATAACAGGAAATTTATAAAAATACAAAAAACACAGATCATGAGGATCCACAAAGGTCCAATCGTCCAATAACTGCAGATCCTTCACATTCTTACAAAAAACACAGATTATGAGGATCCAAGTCCGGTCCAATAACTGCAGATCCTTCACATTCTTGACAACTTCTTCAAGTGTTTGCGGCCTACAACAGCGATTCTTACAATTGTTATTTCAATAATAGGATTACCGTTGCATGGACAATGTCATTACTTACTGTTGAGATGAGCGTTGAGTTGGATTTCGCTATTTGACGTTATATTGCATAAATCGCAAGTCAGCGCTTTATGCTGCACAGCCTTCACCTTCTTGAACAACTTCTTCAAGTGTTGGCGGCCTACAATACCCATTCTTACAATTGTTATTTCAATAATAGGATTACCGTTGCATAGACAATGTTATTACTTACTATTGAGATGATTGTCGAGTTGGATTTCGGTATTTGTCGTTATATGGCATACATCGCAAGTTAGCGATATAGTTTTGCGTGCAGCCCTCGCAGCTCTCGTTTTATGCTTCTTCCCCTTGTAATGCTCGGAAAACCGATTCAAACTTGTTAGCTGAAAGTTGCACACTCGGCAGTAAAATTTCTAGAATTTTTTGTCATTATTATCAAAATTTAAAAGTTGTTACAACTCACTTCCAAGATTTTGTCAACCTCTTCCGAGGGGGTGGTAACCTTGATTGCAATGTTTAAATATTTATTATTAAATATAATGATAATAATAGTTATGTATGTATCAAGGGAATAAACACCGATTTTAATCCCGAGAATGTAAGTAATGCACGAGGCTGAGCCGAGAGCATTTTCATTCGAGGGATTAACGATGTTTATTCCAGAGATGCATACAAAACTTGCTTCCCAACCGTTTAAGTTAATAATAATAATAAATTAGAGAAGAAATAGTTGTTATAATTGACAGATACCTAAATAAAGTTGGCTGACAGTTATTATGGAAACGAGTTTCTTTATGTTATATCGGCATTTTTTTTACTTTATTCCCCGGTAATAAAGTGGTACTTTATTCTCTCATTATGAGGGAATAAAGTACCACTTTATTCCCGGTTGGGAAGAAAAAAATGTATAATAATACAAAAAACACAGATCATGTGGATCCACAAACCTTTGTAGTCCCGTCCAATAACTGCAGATCCTTCAAATTCTTGAGCAACTTGTTCAAGTGTTTGCGGCCTACAACAGCGATTCTTGCAATTGCTATTTCAACAATAGGATTACCGTTGCACAGACAATGTTATTACTTACCGTTGAGATGAATGTTGAGTTGGATTTCGGAATCTGCCGTCATATTGCATACATTGCAATTTAGCAATATACTTTTGTGTGTCTTTGCAACCCTCGCTACCCTCGCTTTATGCTTTCTCCCTTCGTTATGCACGGGAAACATCTTCAAACTTGTTACTCAAATTTTACACACTCGACAGTATAATGGCTAGAATTTTTTGTCATTATTATCAAAATTTAAAACTTGTTACAACTCACTTCCGAGATTTTGTCAATCTCTTCCGAGGGAAAATAATCAATAAACAACATTCTCCACGCCACTATGAAGTTTGCAGGACATATTTTGATCCATGGTGTTTTACCAACTATTGGGTAGCAGAAAACAAAAGATAAAAGCTTATCAGCGCAAGAACTATTAGGGCCATCTGCACCGACACGAATTAAAATTAAGCGGAACTTAAAGGTAATTGTTGCTAACGTTTTTAACAATAATTGTTGTAGACATGAAATTAAGCTCGGCTTAATTAATTAATTAAATTTATTATTGGAAAACCTTTGGAGGGTTGTCTGTTGCTTCACCCACCTGCATGGGATCACAACACTTATAAGGACTAATTTCCACAATTTTTTAAAGTGCCATGGCTTGGTCCAAAAATAAAAAAAGCTAGTTTTGGAAGGTTTAAAAACAAGGTACATATTTTGTTAGTTTTTTTTTGGGGTGCTTTTGAAATAATTTTGGGTAATTTTCAACGTTTTTTTTGTGTGCCCAATATTTCTTATGAGTACTTTTGAAGTGGATACAAATTATTGATTTTTGTCGGGTTTTAGGTCTTCTTTGATTATTTACTTTTAGAGAAACAACTAAAATTTTAGGATTCTGCTTTGTTTCTTAAGACGCCAAATATTCTGTCTAGAAGTAACATTTTATATCCCATTTAGGTAAATTATGTCCAATCGACAAAATTTTGATCTAATAAACCTATGGTTAGCCTATGTCCGGACCTTTCAGGGACAGCCTGTATAATGTATTCGGGCAGTAAAGTTGACAATTCGTTTAACTGTACAATAAACTTTTGTCAAAAATTGAATAATTTTATATTAAACTTGATTGCAATGTCTAAATATTTATTATTAAATATAATGATAAAATAACAATGTAAATATGAATTATTAAATACAAGTGTCAATACACAACTAGAGTTCAAGAAATTTGGACAATAACAGGAAATTTATAAAAATACAAAAAACACAGATCATGATGATCCAAGTCCGGTCCAATAACTGCAGATCCTTCACATTCTTTACAACTTTTCCAAGTGTTTGCGGCCTACAACAACGACTCTTACAATTGCTATTTCAATAATAAGATTACCGTTACATAGACAATGTTATTACTTACCGTTGAGATGAGCGTTGAGTTGGGTTTCGCTATTTAACGTTATATTGCATAAATTGCAAGTTAGCGCTTTAGCTTTGCGTGCAGCCCTCGCTTTATGTTGCACATTCTTCGTCTTCTTCTTCTTCTTGAAGAACTCCTTCGAGTGTTTGCGGCCTGCAACAGCGATTCTTACAATTGCTATTTCAATAATAGAATTACCGTTGCTATAGACAATGTTATTACTTACTGTTGAGATGCTCGTTGAGTTGGATTTCGCTATTTGACCTTATATTGCATACATCGCAAGTTAGCAATATAGCCTTCGCAGCCCTCGCTTTATGCTTTATATCCTCGTTATGCTCGGAAAACAGCTCCAAACTTGTTAGCTGAACGTTGCACACTCGGCAGTATAATGGCTAGAATTTTTTGTTATTATTATCAAAATTTAAAACTTGTTACAACTCACGTCCAAGATTTTGTCAACTTTTTCCGAGGGAGTGGTAACCTTGATTGCAACGTTTAAATATTTATTATTAAATATAATAATAATAATAAAACAAAGTAAACATGAATTACTAAATACAAGTGTAAAATACGAAACTAGAGTTCAAGAATTTTGAACAATAACAGGAAATTTATAAAAATACAAAAAACAGAGATCATGAGGATCGACAAACCTTTGGAGTCCCGTCCAATAACTGCTGATCCTTCTCATTCTTGCGCAAATTCTTCGAGTGTTTGCGGCCTACAATAGCGATTCTTACAATTGCTATTTCAATAATAGGATTACCGTTGCATAGACAATGTTATTACTTACCTTTGAGATGCATGTTGAGTTGGAATTCGGAATCTGCCGTTATATGGCATACATTGCAAGTTAGCGATATACCATTGCGTGCCCTCGCGGTGGCCCTCGCAGCCTTCGCTGCCCTCGCTTTATGCTTTTTCCCCTCGTTATGCTCAGAAACAAGCTTCAAAGTGTATAGCCGAATGTTGCACAGCCGACAGTATAACGACTAGAATTGTTGGTCATTATTATCAAAATTTAAAACTTGTTACAACTCACTTCCGAGGTTTTGTCAATCTCTTCCGAGGGTAGATGGTCAGTAACATTCTCCACGCCACTATGAAGTTCGCGAGACATATTTTGATCCATGGTGTTTCACCAACTACTGGGTTGCAGAAAACAAAAGATAAAGACTTATCAGCGCAAGAACTATTAGGGCCATCTGCACCGACACGAATTAAAATTTAGCGGAACTTAAGGGTAATTGTTGCTAACGTTTAACCTTGGAAGTTCTTCGTAGTTTCTTTCAATAATCTCAACAGGGTCATTTGGATGATTGACATTTTTCTCGATTTACCCGCAATTTACTAATAGTTCTTGCTCCGATAACTTTTTACCTCAATTTTTTCTTCTTGTCAATATCTGACAAAACACCATGTATCAAAATAGGTCCCGCAAATTTCACAGTGCCGTTGAAAATGTTATTGACGATTACCCTCAGGAATATGTTGCAGAAAACTATGACGTAAGTTCTAACAAATTTATAAGTTTTGTAATATTTAACAAAAAAAGTTGTAGCCATTATATTGCCCGGTGTGCAATATTCGTGTAACAAGTCTAAAGATACTTCAGCGTCATAACCAGGGAAGAAAACATAAAGTGCGGGCACGTAAAGGTAAACTGCTGATTTGTGAATTATGCAACGTAACGGCTAATAGCGAATCTCAACTCAACGATCATCTTACCAGTAAGTAAGAGCAGTAGATAATATTCTAAACTAAAAGTAGTAGTCCAGAGGAGGCAGTGATTTTTTTGCCCATTAGTTGGTGTATATCAATTAGTTTGTTCTATTAGTAACACTAATCAACAATTTTTGAAACTGGCAAAATTTTTCCGATGGGTTTAATTAAAAAAAAATGGGTCTGGCATGGCTTTGGGGGTCTTCCATGATAGCCAGATTGTGTTTTAAGCTATTGTTGTAATACAAACTATTAGCTGACAAATTTTCAGAACTACCAAAACTACTTGTTTAAATAAATACTTTCAGTTTTTCACTTTCCAGACACATTTGGTATGTTTACGGATCAGAGAGACTGTTTTTTTTTTTTAATTTAACTTTAGTAAACCCCTTGCTACTAAAACCATTTTCATCAGTGGAAAAAATTGGAGCGCATTTGTATCTTCTGAGGTATTTTCCGCCTCAACCCATCGGAAAACCCCTCAATTGAATGTAGAAAATATTGCTTAGAATTACTAACTGAACAATTCTATCGATGTTTGCTAACTGGGAAAATTAGTACCAAAAAACTTTCCTGCCTCCTGGACTATAGCAATAATTGTTCTAAAAATCTTGGTTGCAGGCCCAAAACATATGAACATGTTGTTCAAGAAAGAATTCGAAGGATTTACTGTTATTGACCCGCACTCCAAAGGCTTGTGGATCCTCATGTTCTGTGTCTTTTGTATTTTTATCAATTTCTTGCTACTGTTTAAAGTTATTGATGTTTAATTATCTATTTACACTGCTTGTATTTAATAATTTATATCTATATCATTATAACACTATCATTATATTTAGGTAATAATAAATATTAAAACATTGCAATCACAAGTTTACCACTAGACGAAATAAATAACAGCATGAGATTTAACAATGAAATAATGAAGATAATACCATTGGTAATACACAGGTAAAAATTGACTCTAGATTCTTTCAGGTTTCTCTAATTTCTCTTTAGTATAAGAATGAGAGAGCGGCGAGCTCGTCAAAGTTTAATAAACCGGAAAAATTAACCAAATGTTAGGCAACCAAATATACACCAATTGGAGATAGATTTTAGTGAATATTTATTCAAATGTGGGCCAATATTTAATTTATTCCTATTAGAGGGTCAAAAATGCAGTCTTTGAGTTTAATTTTGTTCTTTGTTTTATTTAAAAAAATTTCGCGTTGGCGCTTGGTAAATGGGCGGCTAGGATGGCCGCGCATAGAAGAAAGAAGCATTAGAATGATTAGAAACCAAGCCAGTAAACCATTGAAACGTGTAAACCAAAATTACCAGAATTTCTATTTCATCTCTATTCTATAGGCAGAAGAGTTAGTTTATCTCGTTTGTAAACATTAAACAATAATAGTGCTGGTACCTTGTCAAACTAATTTTTTTTTTAAATTCAATTTTTGCTTTATTTTACTAGGCTGTGAAAAACACCTCGGGAGAGAAATGTAATTATTCCCTCAGTGCTTTGAGGCCCTCGGGCTACGCCCTCGTGCCCCAAATTGCATCTCTGGTACATTATTTATGGTAGGTACTCTCGATTGTACGTGTAAATTATATACGTTAATTTATTGTTAAATCCCGTGTTGTTATTTAATGCGAGTAGTGGTAAACTTGATTGCAATGTTTAAATATTTATTATTAAATATAATGATAATATAACAATGTAAATATAAATTATTAAATACAAGTGTAAATACGAAACTAGAGTTCAAGAACTTTGAACAATAACAGGAAATTTATAAAAATACAAAAAACACAGATCATGAGGATCCACAAACCTTTGGAGTCCGGTCCAATAACTGCAGATCCTTCAAATTCCTTCTTGAGCAACTTGTTCAAGTGCTTGGGGCCTACAACAGCGATTCTTACAATTGCTATTTCAATAATAGGACTACCGTTGCATAGACAATGTTATTACTTACTGTTGAGATGAATGTTGAGTTGGATTTCGCTATTTGCTGTTATATTGCATAAATCGCAAGTTAGTGGTATAGTTTTGCGTGCAGCCCTTGCTTTATGCTTTCTTCCCTCGTTATGCATAGGAAACATCTTCAAACTTGTCACCCGTATGTTGCACACTCGGCAGTATAATGGCTAGAATTTTTTTATCATTATTATCAAAATTTAAAACTTGTTACAACTCACGTCCGAAATTTTGTCAACCTCTTCCGAGGGAAAATAATCAATAACATTCTCCACGCCACTATGAAGTTTGCGGGACATGTTTTGATCCATGGTGTTTTACCAACTATTGGGTAGCAGAAAACCAAAGATAAAAACTTATCAGCGCAAGAACTATTAGAGCCATCTGTGTGCCCAATTTTTAGATGGTTTACAGAACATGTTGTTCAAGAAGGAATTCAAAAAAGTTATTGTTACTGACCCGCACTCCAAAGACTTGTAGATCCTCATGTTCTGTGTCTTTTGTATTTCGTATTTTTATTAATTTTTTGTTATTGTTTAAAGTTATTGATGTCTAATTACCTATTTACACTCCTTATATTTAATAATTTATATTTATATCATTATAACACTATCATTATATTTAATAATAAATATTCAAACATTGAAATCACAAGTTTACCAGTAGACAAAATAAATAACAGCATGAGATTTAACAATAAAATAATAAAGATAATACCATTGGTATTACCACAGGTAAAAATTGACCCTGGATTTTTTCAGGTTTCTCTAATTTCTCTTCAGCGTAAGGGTGGGAAAGCGGAGAGCTCGTCCAAATTCTTTTTCAAATAAACCGATGGCTTATTAACAAAGTGTTATGCAACCAAATATACAGAAAAAAGTTTTGGTGTTGTTTATCATTGATAGTTTAATATTTTCCTGCAGATTTAGTAAAGATTTGAATACTTGATTAAATGTTGTCCAATATTTAATTTATTTCTATTAGAAGATCAAAAATGCAGTTTTTGAATTTAATTCTGTTTTTTGTTTTATTTAAAATTTTGCCGCGTTGGAGCTTGGCCAATAGGCGCTGATATAAGCGCTCATAGAAGAGAGAAGCATTAGAATAATTAGAAACCAAGCTAGTAAACCACTGAAACCTGTAAGCCAGAATTACCAAAAACTCTATTCTATCTCTATTCTATAGGCAGGGAAGTTAGTTCATCTCGTTTGTAAACATTTAAACAATAATTTTGCAAAAGCGTTGCTTAATATGACGAACACCGGTCCTAAAGAAGATGAAGTCGATACCGACAATCTAATAAAAAGCCGCGAGTTTCTCTACCGGCTAATAATAAGGTACGTGTGTTAAATTTCTGCCAAACTTAACCTAACTTTTGTCAAACCTAACCTAACTTCTTTGCTCTTTAGTCAGTTATTTTACGACGGCCACCAAAGTATTGGCACTAACTTGAGTAGTGCAGTGCAAGCAGAACCCCCTTGTCCTCCTAGCGACCGCCTTTTCCACATAGTCCTCGCCGGTTTAGAGCATGAGCCCGATCGCAAGGAACGGCCCCAAAATCCGGGCATCGGAAGCAACAACATTGGCCCCGGCCTCGGTAAAAAACCTACTACAACTTTCCTCGCCTAATTGCTAAATTCTAGATCTTGAATTCGAAACCGAATCGAATATTCCTGCGCCGGAACCGGCTCTTTACGAAACCGCTTACGTTACGTCGCATAAAGGTAACTGCAGGGCTGGCTGTTTTTCCAGTGACGGACAGTTAATAGCAACTGGAAGTGTTGATGCCAGTATTAAAATTTTGGATGTCGACCGCATGTTAGCAAAGTCAGCCCCTGACGAAATGGACCCGTCTCGCGGCGAACAACAAGGACATCCGGTTATCAGAACATTGTATGATCACATGGAAGAAGTTAGCTGTTTAGAGTTTCATCCAAAGGAACCAATTTTGGTTTCCGGCTCGAAAGACAACACGTTGAAAATGTTCGATATTTCCAAAGCGAGCGTCAAAAAAGCGTTCAAGACAATCACGGTGATTAAGAAATTCTATTTAAAAAGTTTCTAATTAAATTGTTGCAGGAAGCTGAACCAATTAAAGCGATGTCTTTCCATCCAAGTGGCGATCATTTGATTGTAGCCACGCAACATCCCGTAGTTCGTCTTTATGATGTCAACACTATTCAATGTTTTGTTTGCGCTTTTCCTTCTCATCAACATACCCAAGCAGTTACTTCTCTGAAATGGTCCGCGGATGCTAAAGTTTTTGCGACTTGTAGCAAAGACGGAAGTATCAAGTTGTGGGATGGCGTTTCTAACCGGTGCATCAATACTTTCCAAAAGGCCCATGATGGACTGGAAGTTTGTTCGGTTGCGTTTTCAAAGAACGGCAAATATTTATTGTCGTCGGGTAAAAATTCCATTTGCAAATTGTGGGAATTGACAACGAGTCGTTGTTTGATTGCTTACACGGGCGCGGGAACTACAGGGAAACAGGAATATGAGGCGCAGGCTGTTTTCAACCATACCGAAGATTACGTTTTGTTTCCTGACGAGGCGACAACATCGTTGTGCGCTTGGAATTCGAGGAATGCCTCTAGGAAACAGTTGATGTCTTTGGGGCATAACGGGGCGGTTAGGTTGATAGCGCATTCTCCCACGCAGGCCGCGTTTTTGACTTGTTCAGACGATTTCCGGGCGCGGTTCTGGTACAGACGCACCCCTACATTGTAATAGTTTTAATGTAATTTTAAGGACTTAAGGTAATAACGTTTTTTATCATATAAAATAAGACATGAGAAATATTTCTGTAAAAAATTAGAGTAATTCTGCACTTTTTTTTATTTCAGCACTGCGATCACAGACAAAGCATTTCGACCGCGTCGCTTCCAAAGCGACCCAAAAGCTTCAATGTCGACCGAGTCGACTTGCATTTCTATCAGTTAAACAGAGAGTTCCGAGAGGCTATTGCTTTTTTTGGTCGCTGTGGAAGCGACGCGGTCGAAGCGCTTTGTTGGGATCCCAGTGCTGGACTGCCTTTGGTTCGACTGCTTGGGGGATTCATTCTTCCTTAATTTAAGCATAAAGCTCTGGCACACATTTTTAAAAGGGCCATAAGAAAGGGAACAAATATAATGTACACCAAATTAAACCATACAACCCTTATACTGTCCACCAGAAAATTTAATGAGCATCAAAAAATCTAAATGAAACCCAAATTATTATTTATCAGAAAATGAGAACATCACTAAAATAACTATGCTGCGTATTGTTTTACCATTGCTTACATTTTAAATTCTATATGTTTATGAATTTTACTAAATGTTTACCAAATTTAGAACGCTCAAGTTACGCGTCCGTGCTGTACATGATAAATATTGGCGCTATCCATTTATATTTAGTGTTTCTCAAAAAAACTATTTGTGCGTCAAATAATTATTCTATTACTCCAAAAATGAAATATGCTCCCGCATCTCTCCTTGCCGCTTGCGCTTCCAGACAAGAGGCACGCGAAAAAGTTTTGTACAAGGTCAGTTCAGGGCCCTGTAATTTTTTTTTTAAAGCACGATTAGAAATTACCACTAAAAGAAGTTTTACATAATGCAAGCCAATTACAGCAAAGCATTTATATATTACAGAAATCAATATCTTTTTTTGTGCAAACCACTTTTATTTTTACTATTATTTTCCTTGCCCTAGCACATCTACATCTATAATTTTGCATAAAATTTATTACCATTTGCACAACATTTTTTTGCTTGTGTATTTTTGATCAACAAATAGTGTTTTTAACTGCTAAATAATATAAGACACTGTCGAAAATTAAATATCTGGGTATTATGTTAGAATTAAATGCGGAATAAAATTTGGTGAACATTTAGTATTTATGGTCAACAAAAGTTATTTTGGTGAACAAAATATATAAGAAGCCAGCATTATGTCAATATTTGGTTGGCACTTTAAGATTATGTATTTTCTTAATTTTGGTGACCATTTAGTATTTTTGGGAAATTAAAGTATTTTATTGTACAGTCTAATTCTTAAAAGAAGCTAATGACGTCACAAAATTATGGTCGAGTTACGCGCAACGTTATAACACGATTGTCCGCCCTGTCTCTTTTCAACATAATGACGCACGGTAATAACGTAGGGCGTAACTCGACCATAATTTTGTGACGTCATTAGCTTCTTTTAAGAATTAGACTGTATGAAAATATTGGGTAAATTTGGTAGACTGTTAAATACGACCCCATAAGAAATAGGGTAGTTTCCATAAAAATTGATGTTTTAATAGATAAAAATGGGCTTAAAAACAGGTCATTATCTCAATTTTTTGTGTTTTTGAAAAGACCTGAAACTTGAAAATCGACTTATGTTCCTAAAAAATTGATGTTTTGGGAAAATCTGACTTAGAAGTTAAGGGTTAAAAATAAGGGTAAAAAGTCAAATTCAATATTGTTTTTGGCAGAAGTACCGGTTTGCTGAAGAAAATGCATAGAAAATAGGAAAATGACTAAGAAAACTAGGCATAATAAGCTGAGTTAAAAAGTTAGACATAATAGACTACTAATCAAAGTGGAACCGATACAAACTATAATTAGGTCTTCTTGCGTAAATTTTTGGGCCTTGGAATCATCAGCCAGCACTTCTTATGTCTTCATTATTTTTTATGATCTGTGAATATAATCTTTGCATCCTCATAAGCAATATTTTTAGATAAAAATCTCCTTTTGCGATTAATTTTATCTCCTGATATTAGTTGATTATTCGTCACAGAAAATGTCAACATGTTTCTGATTTTATTTATTTTTTCCTTCGCGGTTTGTGTCGTAAAACCGGCTGAAGTTCCAATCATTGGAATTTTAGCTCAGGAAGCTACTGCGTTTGAAGATGTATATGACGGAGCTGATAGTGTTATCGCTGCTTCCTACGTGAAATTTTTGGAAGGTAGCGGAGCCCGGGTGCTTCCTATCTGGTAAGCATGAAAAACTAAAATAATTCGGTAAGTTCTAAGCAATTTTCTTACTGAAGGATAAACCAAGACGAAGCTTATTATGCAAGAGTCGTCGAATATACCAATGGGTATGTTAAGATTTAGTTTTTGAGCTGTTAACCACGTTTAATCGTAGTGTTTTATTTCCTGGGGGAGGTATCGACTTCTACACACCGGGCGGTTATGGTGATGCCGCCTATTACATCTACAAGCTAGCTATTTATGCCAACAACAGGGGTATTCCGTATCCACTCTGGGGCACTTGTTTAGGAATGCAAGTGTTGGCATTCACAGCAATGGATGGAGAAGACATCACAAAATCTTGTTCTGCTGAAGACGTAGCCTTACCCTTGAACTTTGTTACAAGTAAGTCAGGATGTTTTTTAAAAATCACATTTTGCCAGCGATCAAAGGCAATATGATAAGCAAAAGATAATTTAATTAATCCAAATTCTGAAATTGTATTTATTTTCTCTTGAGTATTGGGCATAGCATTATTAGTGATTGGCGATTTTTGTTTTAATATTTGAGACGATTCTGCACTGGGATCCCCGACAAACCGTTTTGGCCGCGTCGCTTCCAACCAAAAAAAGCGATGTCTCTAAACATTTAGTAAAATTCATAAACATATAGAATTTAAAATGTAAGCAATGGTAAAACAATACGCAGCATAGTTATTATTATTATTAGTTAGTGATGTTCTCATTTTCTGATGAATAATAATTTGGGTTTCATTTAGATTTTTTGATGCTCATTAAATTTTCTGGTGGACAGTGCAAGGGATGTATGGTTTAATTTGGTGTACATTATATTTATTCCCTTTCTTATGGCCCTTTAAAAATGTGTGCCAGAGCTTTATGCTTAAAATAAGGAAGAATGAACCCCCCCAAGCAGTCGAACCAAAGGCAGTCTAGCACTGGGATCGCCGACAAAGCGTTTCGACCGCGTCGCTTCGAAAGCAACCAAAAAAAGCGATAGCCTCTCGGAACTCTTTGTTTAACCGATAGAAATGCAAGTCGACTCGGTCGACATTGAAGCTTTTCGGTCGCTTTGAAAGCGACGCGGTCGAAACGCTTTGTCGGGGATCCCAGTGCTGGACATATTAAGCAATCTTCAGGAGGTTGTAATTCTTTATGAGGCACTTATTTTTATAAGGGTTGTTGTCATTGCTTTACTAGCTCAAGTTTTCTTCAAACATTTTAGATACACCTCGTATATTACTTAAAAATATGTTCATATGTTTTTTAGATAATTAGATACATCTTTGTCCTAAATTTAACTATTTTTAATATTTTTTACTTTATTTGTTTTATTACTATTCTTACTTAGCATTAACTTTCCAGGTAACAATGAAAGCAGGTTATTTTCGAAAGCTACTCCCCAACTTCTCAATAAACTGGAAACCAAAAACATTACTTACAACTCTCATCAATTTTGCTTGTTTGAAGACGTATTGGAAGCAAATAACTTATTAAACGAATGGCGTATCATTTCCAAAAATCTAGACTTGCAAGGAACTGAGTTTATTTCGGCTATGGAAAACAAGGAATATCCCTTTTATGGCATTCAGTTTCATCCCGAGAAAAGTAATTTTGAATTTAAGAGCCCCACTGCCGTTCCACACTATCAAGATGCTATTGACGTTTCGCAATATTTCGCAAATTTCTTCGTTGAAGAGTGCAAGAAGAACAATAATTCATTTGCAAATCCAGATCTCGAGATGAAGGCTCTTATTTATAATTATAACCCCGTCTACAGCGCTCTAAATATTTCGTACGAACAAATGTACTTATTTACTTTAGAGGATTATGTCAACAACCAGCTGATATAAAATCTATGATTTGTATTTTATGACGGTGTTAGTAAAAATAACAGGAACTTAAGTTTAACTTTTTGTTTGGTAGGTCCCAATAGATACAGCAATCATCAACCAACACCCTATCAATTTTCTAAAGCGAGGACACCTTCACTTCATACAGAAGGGTTGGTTCTAACAATAACGATAAATAAATTGTAGCAACGTTGCTATGGATTAAGTACACTGGTAAGTAATAAATAGTGCACGCTGTCTCTTCCGAATGTAGGATGGGGAAAGCATTGCAACCCACCCATTTCCAGGTGATTTGCGGTCGGGCGTGGGAGGTGGGTAACCGTTGGGGTAGGTATAAACTTTAAACGGTATAAATACTGATTACATGTAGCACCATTTAGCGATAAGAATTTGCTAGAGTTCAATACGGCACTGGGCACTCCTACAAAGCTGACAAAGCCGCTCCTACAGTCTGTTTTACACAACTTTAAATTCGCCGATTTTGCGTGTTCTGTGTATTGCTCGGCAGTGTACCTACAGTGCTGATAGTAATTATCTGTACATGACACTTTGTTAACTTTCATATGGTGATTTTTTCTTGCCTTGTTAGTCTTTTGCCAACTCTTCCTTAAAGGATCTGAAAAGTTGTTTGGATTTGACATTTTTCCAAAGGAAAGAACGTTAGGCTTTCATATTTATCCACCTCATAACGTAAACGTTGTTTTGATTTAAGAGTTGCTAACTCAGATAATTCTGGTTATTTGTAAATAAGTTAAAATTAATAACAAAAACTTCTTATCTTCTGAACCACATCCTCTGCTGTCGCAATAATTTTATGTGTTAGTAGGATGCATTTACAGAAAGCAATCAACGTGAATGTTCTACACAAAAAGTGTTTCCAAAATCTTGAAAAAATAAAGTCCATATTTACAAAAACTTGTTCTAGTATACCTACATACATATACAGGGTGTTTCAACACAAGACCTCAACCCCAAAATAAACATTAATTTTAAAGGTAAAATTTAAAATGCATATAATATAACGCATAGTTGACTACAAATTGGCACAATTATTTTTTTTTAATTCTACAAAAATGGGGCGACACGATGAATTAGATGGCCTCGCGTTAGTTTTTTTGATGACAATTTTTTAAAAAAAAAGGTGTCGGTGTAGATACCCGACATTTTCATAGGAAGCATATAAAAAGCAAGAAATAATTTTTTTAACCGTTAGGTTTATAAATTTGTGTTCAGACGTCATATACAGGGTGGGGCAATAGTGCGTCCGACTTCGATAGCTCGAGCTCTATGATGGGTAAAAATTTGATTTAAAAACACAAGTGAACTAGAGAAAGAAGTCTATAACCGGAAATTATTTTTGAACATACAGGCTGAGTCAAGAAGATTATACAGGGGCAAGTGACATTTTTTTAAATAGAATGTTGTATGTAAAAGAAGATGTTTTAGAGCCTTTTTCTAGACTCTTTTTACTCAAATGATATTACTGACTACATATTTCCAAACCACTTGGATGTAGCGATTTTTTTTGTTCAAATAATGGCATCTGCAGATGCATGTGAAAAAAATCACTACTGACACCATTACGAGTTGTAAGAAAAAATTATGTAAAGACTGGTTAGGAAACATCTGTGGGATGTCATTCAATCGTTTTCACTTTTGAAAAATTATACAGGGTGGCTAGATTTAATTTTTCAATTTAGAATTTTTTGAATTTAATGATCTTAATTTTTTCCAATAAAACACCTGTATATTTTTTAACGATATGATGTAAAAACGAAAAACGAACATTTCTTGTATATACACCTCTATGGCTATTTGTAACCATTTTCAATTTATCGCCCAATAATTACAAAATTTAAGAATAATCCTAAAAATTAAGATCCAAATAACTCGACAAAAAAGTTCAAATGTTTCAAAATTGACACAAAAATGACAACTGACGACAGGTAACTGCGATAAATGTGTATTTCTTGTTGGATAATATAAAAAGCAAAAGATGATCAAGATACAAACATAAAGGGAACTTAATAAAAAAAAAAACTTATGCTGTTTTTATAAACAAAACATCTAGAGCACTTATTACAATTTTATCTGTCGAGTCATTTGAAAAACAATCTATTTTTTTACGATTATTCTTAAATTTTGTAATTATTGGGCGATAAATCGAAAATGGTTACAAATAGCCATAGGGATGTATATACAAAAAATGTTGGTTTTTTGTTCACTCTGTATGTTCAAAAATTATTTCCGGTTATAGACTTTTTTCTCTACTTTATTTGTGTTTTTAAATCAAATTTCCACCTATCATAGAACTCAAGCTATCGAAGTCGGACGCACTATTGCCCCACCCTGTATATGATATCAATTATTAAAAGACTAATGACATCTTCTTGTAGTCTACATGTGTCATCCGCTTTTGAAATTTTTACCGTTAAAATTAATATCCATTTTGTTATGGGGGTAAAGCCTTGTGTTAGAACACCCTGTAGAATAAATAAAAGAACACTGACGTATAAAATGTTTTATTACCTAGGTAATTTATGTTACAAAAATAAAAGAACAGCCTTAAACAATAGAGGTGCAACTATTTGCATATTTAAACACAACATAGGTACAGTGGCGGACAAGTAAAAGTTCAAACGGCTCAAACAAATTTTGGCTGAAATGATATTGTGTAAGCCACTGAAAGGGTTTACAAGTCGTGTCTGCTTCTAAATAAATAAATAAATAAGCACTTTCCAAGCTCTTCTATTAAATGAATTCACTGTTACCGTTCTCTTTTACGTGTCCGGCACTGTACAACATACAACAACTATTCACAAATTATCACAATTTAAGTTTTAGATTCCTTCTTCAGGCATCCAATAACTGAGGCAAGTAAAAAGCTATTTGGTTATGTTTCACGTGCCTGTGGTTGGAGGACCAGCGACTCCAAAGGCCGATATAAATACATTAATAACTGTCACCAGAAATATCCCAATAATCGTAAAATTGTTAATTTTATTCGCAATGCAGATCTCCTTCTCATCCTTCACGTTGTAAGTGGCATTCCAAATGAGTCCGACCCCTACAGCAACCTGCAAGACAAGAAGAATTAGTACCTATCAGTTTTGCACTTTAGTTGGGTTGAAAACCAGTTACAAGTTGTTAATTGAAACCTGATTTAATTAATTTTTGAGTTATTAACGTGTTTGCACACGAAGCTATGTAGTAATTTTTTTTAACAATTTTAATAGTTTGTTATTTTATGCAATGTATGCAGAAAAACAATTTATATGTAAATGTTGTTTTCTTGTCGACTTACTTGAAACATTAGACTGATTGCGATCATAACGACACTGGGATAGTAGTATGGATGCCTGGAATAGCTCTCCAGAACATATCTCAACTGGTTAGCGTTGGCCGAAAACAGAGCCAAATCCATCATTCCTTGCGCCAAAGTTTTCTTGTGTTGATACACGTTAACGTCGGGAATACTTTCCAGATCCGCAAAAGTCCCAGTTTCAATATCTGTTCCAAACCCAGTAGCAAAAGGAAAACGTCCAGGAAAAATACGTGGTCTTTCCGGAAGTGGAGCTTTTCCGGAAGCGTCAACGTCATCCGCTCCGGCGGCTTTTGGTACCACTTCCCCATTCGTCGCTTCGGGTTCTCCGGCTCTTGATGAAATATCCGGGATTTCACCTTCTTCGGAGTTTTTAGATATTGTTTCCCCGTCAGAATGTGGAAGTTCGGTTTGTGTATTGCCGAAAAATATGTCATTAATGTGCGATCTCGAAACTGATCCGTTATCATCGTCGTTATCATCTTGGGTAGCTAGAGGTGGCATCTTTGTGTTCACCAAAGGCATGACTTCTGGGTCTTTCACTGTTGAATTGATTTCTCGCCGTATCCTCGGATTAAGAGACAAAGCAGCATCTGGTGCTTCTTCGCCAGTATAGCTTGGAGATATTGGTGACCTTCCTCTGAGGTTATCGGCTTGTCCTAGACGGTTTGTCATCATTCTTCTAGTTGAAAAAAATTAAGAAGCACTTAGATGGTTTGAACACTGACACTGCACAGGTGTAACAAAAACTGAACTGGAGCCGTCCCTGGTGTTAATTATAATACCGGCAAACTTGTTTGCGTATTTAATAAAGTTCCGGTGAATCAACACATGTATGTTGAACGTCGAGTTTCTGACGACTACTGAAGTTAATTCTAAATTCAAGGTTTTATATATTCTAGCTGATTCACTTCGCATGTAACATGCAGGACTGATGAGCCTTATTTATCTGTAGCTTAAGTGCTTGAACTGTCTAATTGTGAGCGTTTCGCAAAACTGCGGCTTTTCAATGTGGTTCAGTTGGTTAGTTGTCCAAGATTTGGCGTTCTTTCAGCGATTCGAAGGAATTTTGACGTCATTGGAAAATGATATACAGTCAAGGGAAATGATTTGGCCTGCGGCTAGTAATTATGTCCTAATTCAGCGAAGCATGACGACATCTTCTGCGTAGTTGAGGGAAAAGGTAACGACGACAGCGGGAAACTCCAAGAGTGACGTCCGGGATTCCCGAAAAGTTTGTGAATGCGTGGGGGAAGAACTGGTATGATGACAAAAAGAAAACAAAAATAATAATAAAGGATTAATAGGGAAGAGATGGGCAATATCACTCATTTGGTTTTTTTAATCCCAACAAATTAATCGATTTTAATTGTTTCATCTATTCATCTATACCTTTGGTCACTCATAAGAACCATCAAATTTATTGTTATATGTTAATCTGGTTCAACTCCGCTGCTTCCCGACTTGAACACCCCGGGAGCACCCATGTTTGTAGACCAAGGGGTCCATAAACATGGGTGCCCCCTATCTTATTATTGTATGAAAAAAGAGTAAAGGTAAGTGAAAGAAAGTTATGAAAGCGGTTAAATAGAAAAATATTGTTAAAACAACAAGACAATAAACTTTATACCTACAAGAATAAATATTCGAAACAAGAAAGGGTAAAGTGATCTGCAATATCGCAGAAAAAATGCTGCAGTAAAAAAAAATAAGAGATAATTATTGCAGTGGTCATTTAACGAAAATGTCACCAGACCCCACTATAATAAGCACTCAAGTGAAGCACCTAATAGCCTTCAAGTATTTCTTACCCCTTTTCTAAAAATAGGGGGGAAGCAATTGTACCAAATACGTAAAAAAAGTTAAAGTCAAAGTGTAAGAAGTAAATTCTACCCTTAATTCGTGTACATAATATGATTCTATACGTTATTTTAATGTTGCTGTTTTTTTTTAAACTATTTTTTTTTCTTGTTTGATTGTTTTAATATTTTGTTACCCAGCTCCTTGATAAATATATACAACTTTTAGCGGCGCAAAATTAAAGTCGCGCGGGGTCAGATCCTGGGAGTATGTTGGTGGTTCATAATAGCTTGTCATAAAACATTTCTTAGATGATCGGTATTCCCCATTTTTCTCCTTATTTACATTTTATTGTGCTGTTAACCTCAGGTGTATAAAAAAAGTAGTTGAAATTCTCAAGCTGGTAAAGTGACGATGTAAACTATTTAAAGATGTCACATGTTAGAGACAAGATCTGAATACTTGGATTTTTTTTTTGTGAAAAAACGAATCTGCCAAGACTACGATAATTTTAAGAATAACCGCCTATTTTTTGGACCTCGCCGAAACAAGAGCTTGCTAGATGCTGTGCTATTTATAATCTTTACTTGGAATATACAACTTGAATCTTTAATAAGCTGCCGAAGGATGTTAGTTTATTTGCGCATGTTTAGGTATAGATATATATTACTAAAATAAATAAAAGTATAGTTCATTCACCATCTCTTCGCTAATAACCATCGAGGATAACTGCAGAGTTTAGATTTCCTCTCTGTGGTTTAAAAATGTAAAGCATAATGCATGTTTGTGTCCGTGTTTATTTTTGACGGTTTTTCTAAAATAAATTCACATTCAACCAAACAGTCGACGATCTTTGTTACCAATCCAAGAGTAAAGTAAAGTTTTCTATTAAATTTGACCATGAACAACAAAAACCACATTGTGGTGAGCGATAAGTTCCTCAAGCAAGATTTCATAACAACAAAATATCAATAAATTTGAGAAAAGCTAAATTCTTACGTTTGCAATTCCTTATAGAAATTTAATAGATGAGCGTAAAAATATGAAACAAAAGCAATAGCATAATTTATGTACTTTAAGCATACAGAGTGTTTCAGCGCTACTGAAACATAGGAAAATAGCATAAAAAGTTATATTTTCTTATTATTATATTCTTCCAGATTAAATTTGGTATAAACAAAAAATTCCATGCAAATTCTTAAAAATGTTGTCTTGATCGGGATTTGAACCTCGGATCTCATGTTCGAAAGAAACGCTCCCCTAAACCCGTTCCTTCGAAAGCCACCAACATCGAAAAGAAAGCGAAGCGATCGAAACGCTTTGTCGGGGATCCCAGACAGAACGTTTCTTCCGAACATGGGACCTGACCTGACCCAATAACTTCGTATTTCTTAGATTTTAACTGTTGACTAAGAGGAACGTCTTCTCTGTATCATTTGTGATTGTAGAACGTTAGCAAAATGCATTGACGTGATTTTTTTGTATTAGCAGGGTAACGTATTGAAAAGAGAGGAAATGCATTTCGTATTTCCAAAATAGCTCCGTACAGGTAAAAACTATCTAACTTTAGTTTTTTAAGATCTGATACGTGATACGTAGCGATAGAAACTTCAGGCCTAATATGAACAAAATACAAATGTTTACTTTAACAATAAATAAATAGTCCAATTTGACTTCAGTTTGCTGTAAACCTCATCATCCGCCATTCGTTATCAAATATTCTAAACGAAAGATTAATTATATTACTAAAAATATGCGTGTTGCTTTTGCAAATTTGAAAATACGAATTTGGTGCTTATTGTCGTTCTCTGTTCGACACTCGTAAAATGGGTTATACCCATCTGCCTCACTTTACGGCTGTGCAAAATAATATAGTGCAATTACTCTGCAGAATACTAGAAATGATCTCGCGTCAAACATTATGAATATTGTCTTGAGTTATTAAACTGGCGCGTCATTCCATTTCCTTTTATGCAGTGATCTAAAATAAAAGAACTAATCTCTGCACGTCAAAATGCATACAGTAAGGGAAAAACACATGCGTAACAAAGTCTTTGGCCTTAAGTGCAAACCGCCAAATTCAATGAAAGTTTTAAAAAATTCTTGTACTGCCGCTAATATATCTTCACTAGCTGTTTCACAAGTGTCAAAAGTCGCCGCAACTTAAATTTTTCGAAAGTTTGTCTCATTGATTTCAAGTTTTAATGTATTTTTAATGACCACTGACAATATTTTAAAACTGCACATAATGAACTGGGCATTCAGTTATAGCGACAGAAGCAAAATGGTGAGTAAAACTTTATCTAAAATTGACGCTTTCTTTGTACTATTTTCAGAAAATTTCAACAATTTTTGTCATTGTCGCGGTGATAAGCGCCATAAATAGCGCTAGTAGCATTCCCGTCAGACCAATTGAAACAATTCCAAATGGTCCAGGAATTTTATTTAAGCTTCCACCTCCACCAACTAAGGGAATCTTTCCTACAGGACCTCTCGTTGGTTTCATACATTTTATAGAATTCAACGCACACGCCTTGGACGTATTTTTACATATATTACCTTAACAAAGTATAAAAATTAAAAATACAACTTGTAACTAGCTAGATACAAAAATATAGCATCTATTGTAAAATTTGTTTTAAACAAATTTGCAGATCATCTCCTTAAAAATAAAAATACCATTTGTAGAATGTAGATACCTACAACAATGTGGTATCATAAACTTTGTTAGAAACAATTGCTCGATAATCTTCTCGATAAAACTAAAAATAATAAACTTATTTGTTGTAAACAAATTGTTAAATCATCTTTCTCTTAAATCTATCAACAATGGACCATCTGGTTGGTTGATCAGCATCGATCTAGTATCGAGTTCTTCCCCATTCCATTCTATATGATATTTTCTCACCAACTGAAACAATTCTAGTTATTATTTGCTCCTTACCAAACATACCTCCCACCCTTAACATCACTAGCACCATATTTTGCTGAGCAAACATTTTTGCAATACAACTTCTAACCCCGTGTCCAAACGGCAACATAACGTAAGGGTGTATCTTAGCTGAAGGATTTATCCATCTTTCTGGCTTAAACGCCAGAGGGTCGTCGAAATATTTTTCCAATCGACAAATCACTTGGTTTTGCGTCACCATAACCGTCTAAAAAAAAATCAATTAGTCCTCATGCAAATTGTGCCTGAATGTTACTTACACCGGGAGGGATAGCGTAACCGGAAAGAACACAATCTTTGGTGGAAATACGGCCGATACCAACGGAAATCGGTCGTAATCTAAGCGTTTCTTTCAAAACTGCTCTAGCGTATTGGGCGCTATCGTACTTTTCTGGTGGAAAATCGGCGTTGGGGCTTGGAAGGAGTCTGCAAGCTTCTTCGTATAAGGTTTGTTGAACTTGGGGATTTTTTGCTAGGTAATATAGAACGAAACTGGTCGTGTACGAGGTCTAGAAAAATTGGGAAAATTCAGAGTTTATTTTCTTCCCTTCGAATAACCTACAGTATCCATTCCTGCTAAGAAAAAATCGCAAACTACGCCGATAATGTCCTGGAAATCGACAGTAGAGTTGGCAAAGTACTTCTCTAGCAAAGTGGAGTTGCCGCCTTGTTCTCTAAAGAGGCACATTTTAAGGGAGAGCAAGTCTATCGCTACACTGGAAAAAGTAAGCCATTAATTCTACAATCGTTAGCTAAAGACAGTTAGACTGCCAGAAGATATTAGTTTGATTATTGCACGTTTTAGCATATTATTTGTTTCACGTAACTGTTAATCATGGGGGGGGGGCTACTTGTGGACTCTTAACGCCGCCACTGAATATTGTCAATGTCACAGGTTAACAGCTTCACTATTTGTAAATGTAAACTTAACTTTGTGTATATTTTGCCGCATTTAAGTTTTGTAACACAATACAAAGTTTAAATTAAGTGAAAAAACACTTCAAAAAGTTGCTCTATTTTTGAAATTTGCGCGCCATTATCAAGACGCCCCCATTGGCTGACTTGACACCTGTCATTATGACAAACCTAACCTCAAACAACATTTTTGAATTCTTCTAAACTTTAATTACCTTTCCATATATTCTTGGGACTTCCGCAATTGCTTGTACAAAGGCGTTTCAAATTTTTTCCACAATTTCGACGCGTTGTCAGTTCTCAACACAACGTTGTTAGTAACCAGTGCGGATTTCAACAGTTTTGAGGATCGGGAGTTCCGCAACAGTTCCCGCTTCGAAAAACTATCCAATCTAATATCCAAAGCAACAGAGCCGATAACTGTAATTGCAGTAGTTATCAATTATCAAATTAAAACCAACAACTCTCACCTTCTAAAAACAATCGCGATAGCTCCGGCAAGTAATCGATGTCCGGTTCTTTGTGAATTTTATTAATTCTAACATCGATCCATTCCTGGATAATTTTGTCGGTTTCAGGAAGAAAGGCGAGGACGTCTCGGGGGGCGCTTAGACCTTTTTGGAACGCTAAACGGATCCGCCGCCATTCGGGGCCGTTTCTGCAAACGTTTTTGTTGGGAAAGAACTGAGAATTGAGATACTTACGTAGGTAGTAAACCTGCGGTGTGGTAAACGTTGGGCCTGTCTAATCGGTATTTTTCTAGAGCTAAGTGACTGCGCCGCTTCGGATAGAGAACATCATCTGCGTTAAACATAGTTTTCATGTCGTCAGGGTCGAAAATCCACAAGATGTTAACGCCAGGTGCTATTTCTTCTCGGACAAGGGGGCCAAATTTCTGCAATTTTTTTAAACCGTTGACTTCTAATCTATTGAATTTATAGCGACCTACAACACATTATGAGACAATGTCGAATCGACTGGAAATTACCTATAATTGGCAAATATTGGTACAGGGTCCCTATAATTGGCAAAGAAAGAGGTCCTGGCACTTCACTAAAACTCTTCACCCGTTCGTTTGAAAGGGAAAGTGTGGTATGTATACAGTGGTTTGAATGACACTTTTTGCTTTGTTTATTAAAAAAAATACCGCAATAGCTTCTGTTCAGTAACTGCATTTTTAACTGATTGCTTATGTTGTTTTTAACACTGGATAACACCGGAATAATTCAATGTTTTTCAGCTAATTTTGTTCATTTAGAAATATACAGGAAAAAATCGCGACGAGTTTATTAAATCAGAACAGAAACCTCTGCGGTTTACCTGCCATCGTGTTCAGTAGGAAAATAAATGATTTGTAAACAAAGAGGGGGCCACAGGTGGGAAGCTAAGGAGGGACTAATAAAAACCGCTCTCCTTGTCTAACATTCGAACAAAGCGTTTGTATTGGCTTCAAACAAACTGATTGTTTATGTTAACATTGTTAACGCTAAACGCGAGTTATATAATGTAAAAGCGCTAGAATAATTAATTAAGTTGGCAAGTACTCATGGGCATTTTGAAATATTGAGACGTCTAGCGACATCTATTATCTGTGACCTTTAACTGCAAAATTGTAGAGAAGGGGAATCTGAGTCTTACCTTGAAGCAGGACCGTAACGCCACTATTTTCATCTTCAAGGCTATTGAGCCACATTTATTAAGTAGATAATATTTAAAACGGATAAGATGAAAGATATTAATTTTAAATAAGCAAAGGTATTCTATTGTGTATCAAGGGTTGCGGCTGGTATAAATTTTGAAACAACATTCAAATTATTTTTTAGTGCGGATGCTCAGAGAACTTGAGTACTATTAATTGCACTTTTAAATATTAAATACGGAAAGTAAGTGGATTTGTATCCAAAGATAATACATAAATTAGGTAGAGTAATGGAATTTTAAAAACATGCTTAAAGAGAAAGAGCACTTTTATTGAAAAAAATAATGCTAATAAGTAAAGAAATAATGTAAACAACAGTTTTGACTTTAAAATGACTGTATTTTTTATAAAGTATAATGCCATTTTAGCATAAATTTAAATTAATGTTAAATAATATAAACAGATATGAGATAGAGTATAATCTTCTTCTCCTGTCGTTGCCAGGTCTTGCTGAAGGCTGAAAGTTAGTAATCAACATTGCAGTTATTGAGTTCAGCTAATAAATCCATAATACGACGATGCTACTTTTTGTAAATAAAGAATTTTGTGCAAAATTTAATAAATTTTAAAACGCTCTTATGACATGTATGCCACAGGGTAGAGAATTATTCTCCATACAAACGTGAAATTTCTTTCTACATCAAGCCGTTTATTTTTAGATAAATAAAGAAAAGCGTTTTAGCTAAGCTGAGGTAACACTTTGTTCATAAGCTCTGCCCACCCCGAATTACCTGGAACAAAGGGTGGATTTCAACACACAACGATTAAAGTCGAAATTTCCAGTTGAAAGTCAATTATTTTTTTGTATAATTCCTTACATCAAGTTAAATAATAATATTAGTACGCTTCTATTTAAAAAAGTTGCTTTTATTGCACATTATATCAAGCAGCTTATTATGAAATAAATACAAAAATAGTCTTTTTTCTCAACCGGGAATAAAATGGTACTTTATTCCCTCATAATGAGGGAATAAACTGCCACTTTATTACCGGAGAATAAAGTAAAAAAAAATGCCGATCCTAACATAAAGAAACTCGTTTCCATAATAACGTCAGCCAACTTTATTTAGGTTTCTGTCAATTATAACAATTATTCCTTCCTAATTTATTATTATTATTAACTTAAACGGTTGGAAAGAAAGTTTTGTATGCATCTCTGGAATAAACATCGTTAATCCCTCGAATGAAAATGCCCTCGGCTTCGCCTCGTGCATTACTTACATTCTCGGGATTAAAATCGGTGTTTATTCCCTTGATACATAAATAACTATTAACTTTTCCAAAAGTTGAAGAGACATTTCATATGGTCCAGTACTTCTTATCTACTTGGAACCTACTCATTTTCCAACAGTGGAATCACCTTCTTGTCATTTTTTTGGTATCTTAGGGCTTAGGGTACACACTTATCTTCCAGATCGAATCCAAACAACTTTGCATTTGACATTCCAGTCATTTCATTTTTAATTAAAGTTTTCTTTTTACTTTGGTTTTTTGCTCGGAAATTCCCAATATTCGTGGACTTAAAAGTCTACAATGTTGATATTTCTAGAAAAACTTCTGTAGTGTCTTCCATTCCACCGTACCATTGTTCTTCTCATAGAATGTATTCAGTACCCAGCTAGTCTCATATAGACCAGTTAAATGGATAACAGGTGCTGTTGTTTTAGTTTGGACTACCTCGCGTAGTTCACTTTCTAGTGCTTTCCATTTCAGGGAGGCATTCCTCTATTGTCATCTGAAATGAGGAGTCACTTGATGAACGATCTACGCGCATGGGCTTCTATATGGAATGTTAAAATGGTATTAAGCCTAATAAAATTATTTCCAGTTTAAATATTTGTGTAAGCATCAACGTAAAGGTCATAATACGAGTAATGTTTCAAGAACACGTGTGTTTACATAAATGGATCATTTGAAGGTCTCAAGTTTCATCCCTACTCATGGAAACATACATTAAACATTTTTTGATCTTTCCTATCATCAATCTTCGTAAGTCATCTTACATTTTTAGACCACTTACATTAACTATCTGTGTTACTTACTACTTACATCTATTTAATAATAACGTCAATGAACAGGGAAAAAGACTGATATTTATTTAAAACTTACAAGTAAATATTAACAAAATAAACAAAACTTGTCATGAGAAATCATATATACATTGTCAATTAATATTAAATATTAAATCTACCAAGAAGACAATAAAATAGATATTTATCTGCCAAAATACGGCGAATTTTACAAGCAATTAGAACTGCCCCCAAACGCTATGACGTCTACATCTAAGCTTTTTGAGAAACATTTATTCGATCAGAAGTTCGAAATGAACGAAACCTTTCTTGTCAGCGCGATTGTACTGGATATTTTTGGCCCAAGCTCTGCATTCGATGTTAATGATAATTCCAGCTGAAATAATTAATTTTAATTTGAATACGTAGCGATTTTGGCAACTTACTACTTGGTCTCAGGAACCTTACGGCAACTAAAGGACTTAAGTAGCCCTCAGAATTACGAAACGGGAAATAGTATTCAGGGAAGCCCTGAATCTCAGGATAAAACCAGACGGGGCCCAAATGTTCGATATCTGCCGGATTCTCGCCTTCGCAAGAAATCCAAACGTTGTTGCGCTAAAATAAATATTTTAATAAAATTTTTGGAAAACTATAGAAAAATTTAGGTTCGTACTTGTTCAGGTGTGGTGATATTCTTGATGTGTTCTTTCAAATGCTTTGGCATGTCATTTGGTAAATTATGAGAATCGTTGTAGTATTCTGGAATCCATCCGTAGATTTTGTTAAGTTTCAGGAAAACACAGGGCGAGTTCCTGTAATAATTGAAGAACTGGTCCCTGCTGCAGTCACCCCAGTCATTAACGTTCACTTCACACACTTCATTTTCCGTTGGTGGCTCTGTATAAGTGCACGTTTTCAAATAAGCGTTACCCTTCTCAATTTTGCTGGGATTGTAGTATTCTGAAAGACCCCCATTTACATATTAAAAAAAAAAGTTATAGAAAACGACTTACTGCCGAGAAACTCCATTATGTTGTTGTGCCAATTCAAGTAATCGGTTCTGTTAGTGCCCTGCAACCAGATCAACATGCTCCCTTCATTGTTCTTGGGCATGGGTCGGAACTCTAAGCTGGGGCTTCTTCCAGTTATCGAACTGTCTAGCTTCCACTTAGGAATGTGGGAATCCGACGTTTGCAAGAATACCCACATGCAGATGGGGACAAGGGCTAGCAGCATTCTGTAGAAAATAAGGTACAACAGGCCGATTTTGGCTGAAATCGGGAGTTTTTAATATAAACGTTGCAAAGTCAAAATGTTGAATTCTCAATTCTTGATAAAAAGGTTGAGTGATAATGCGAGGTTATTTGATACCTACTCGATATGTATTACTTAAAAATAAAGGCATACATTAACATTTTCGTTGCTGATAACAGCAAAAGATTGAGGATTTGAGTTTTTATAGAAATCAAAATAGATTATTGTAGATTTTTGCTTTCTGTAGTCGGTACATAGTATATGGTCAATTGACAGAAAAACATTGCATGTTTGGCAATGTGGACGTTCTTGACCCGTCAATAGGAAGGAATGTGTTGGTATACCCTAGTCCCTAGTCTCACTCTGTTGAGTTTGACTTGATCATTCCGTTTATCTGGGTTTGTGAGGACTGTAGAGATTAGTGGTTGAGTTCTCTGGAGATGGTGGTTTTTTTGATCTCAAGCCTGTTGTCAGATAAGAGAAATCCTAGATTTTGCATAGGTTCTGACATCAGTTGTAGTATTAATTTGGCAGGCCAGGGGATCGCCCGAGGATATTGTTTTCTTTGCCAGGTTATCTGCTCTTTCGTTACCATCTACATATTCCAATATGTGAAGTCATATCATAAAGTTTATCTTTTACTTGCTGAACCAGTGGATCACGAGGATATAGCTGTTCAAGACCTTCAAGGAGCTAAGCGAGTTTGAACATATACTATACTTCTGCTCAGGATGCGATTTTGTGTAGGTATAGTAATGTCTGTAGAATGGCATAAAGTTCAGCTGTAAGTGTTAAAGTTTTGAAGACGACAGGAATGTTCAGACGTTAAGGTGATTATGGCCGATACTACCTTATCATCGATTTTAGAACCATCGATGAAAATTAGTCTGTGATTTGAGGAGCTATTGACTATTTCTTGGAAGTTTGCCTTTATCAGAGACTGGTTTGTCTCCATTTCCAGTTTAAATATTTGTGTAAGCATCAACGTGATTGTCATAATACGAGTAATGATTCAAAATCACGTGTTTACATAAATGGATCATTTAAAGGTGTCAAGTTTTATTCCTACTTGTGGAAACATACATGAAACATTTTTTGATTCTTCCCATCATCAATCTTCGTAACTCACTTTACATTTTTAGATCACTTACATTAACTACCTGTGTTACTTAGGTACATCTATTTAATAATAACATCAATGAACAAGAAAAAAGACTAAAATATTTATTTAAAACTTACAAGTAAACATTAACAAAATAAACAAAACTCGTCATGAGAAATCATATATACATTGTCAATTAATGTTAAATCTAAGAACACAATGAAATAAATACCTACCTAAAAACAGATATTTATCTGCCAAAATACGGTGAATTTTACAAGCAGTTAGAACTGCCCCCGAACTTAGTTCAACACTGATAAGGTACCGTGACGTCACAAAGTGCCCAACGTAGTGCTCGTGACGTCGATGCTTCATTGAGTATTAGTGTTTTGTTACGTTTCTTTAGCAACATAACAGTTAGGAATGTAAAAAAAACATTTCTGAAATTACTACTATTACTATCATAATATACATATTAATAGAGAGGGAGTTGATGTTTTACAACTTCTAATCAATATGACTTAAACAATAAATCATCGGAAACTCTGAGGGAGGTTTGGTGTTTTAACAAAGTGCGCCGCACTTTGGTGTTGGAAATTTCATTTAAAAATATTATTAAACGCTATGACGTCTACATCTAAGCTTTATGAGGCACATTTATTCGATCAGAAGTTCGAAATGGACGGAACCTTTGTTGTCAGCGCGATTGTACTGGATATTTTTGGCCCAAGCTCTGCATTCGATGTTAATGACAATTCCAGCTGAAATAATTAATTTTAATTTGAAGAGGAAGCGATTTTGGCAACTTACTACTTGGTTTCAGGAACCTTACGGCAACTAAAGGACTTAAGTAGCCCTCGGAATTACGAAACGGAAAATAGTATCCAGGGAAGCCTTGAATCTCGGGATAAAACCTGACGGGGCCCAAATGTTCGATATCTGCCGGATTCTCGCCCTCGCAAGAAATCCAAATGGTGTTGCGCTAAAATAAATATTTTAATAAAATTTTTGGAAAACTATAAGAAAATTTAGGTTCGTACTTGTTCAGGTGTGGTGATATTTCTGATGTGTTCTTTCAAAAGCTTCGGCATGTCTTTCGGTAAATTGTAAGAATCGTTGTAATATTCTGGAATCCATCCGTTTATTTGGTTAAGTTTCAGGAAAATACAGGGCGAGTTCCTGTGATAATTGAAAAATTGGTCCCTGTTGCAGTCACCCCAATCATTAACGTTCACTTCACACACTTCATTTTCCGTTTGTATTTCTGTATAGGTGCATGTTTTAATATAAGCGTTACCCTTAATTTTGCCGGGACTGTAGTATTCTGCAAGACCCCTAATTACATATTCAAACAAAAGTTATAGAAAAACGACTTACTGTCGAGAAACTCCATTATGTTGTCGTACCAATTCAAGTAATTGGTTTTGTTAGTGCCCTGCAACCGGATCAATGTGCTCCCTTCATTGTGCTTGGGCATGGGTTGGAACTCTAAACCGGGGTTTGTTCCAATTATCGAACTGTCCGACGTTTGCAGGAACACCCACAAGCAGATGGGGACAAGGGCTAGCAGCATTCTGTACAAAATGAGATACAACAGCCGATTTTGGCTGAAATCAGGAGTTTTTAATATAAACGTTTCAAGGCCACAATGTTGAATTTTCAATTCTTGATAAGAAAGTTGAGTGATAATGCGAGGTTATTTGATACCTACTCGATATTACTTAAAAATAAAGGCATACATCAACATTTTCGTTTCTGATAACAGCCAAAGAAGAACTTGAGCAGTTCAATCATTCATCAAATTTTAGTTTTGGCCTTAAGAACGACAAATATTTGAACTTCTAGATTTAAATTGTTTAAGTTTAATTTTGGGGTTTGAGTTTTTATAGAAATCAGGAAAGATTATTGTAGAAATTTGCTTTCTGTAGTCGGTACATGAGTATAGCATATGGTCAACTGACAGAAAGACATTGCATGTTTGGCAATGGGAAGGAATGTCTTGGTATATGTACCCTAATCTCACTCTGTTGAGTTTGACTTGATCATTTCGTTTATCTGGGTTTGTGAGGACAGTAGAGATTAGTGGTAGGGTTCTCTGGAGATGGTGGTCTTTTGATCTTAAGCTTGTTGCCAGATAAGAGAAATCCTAGATTTTGCATAGGTTCTGACATCAGTTGGAGGATTAATTTGGCAGGCCAGGGGATTGCCAAAGGATATTGTTTTCTTTGCCAGATCATCCGCTTTTTCGTTACCATCTACATATTCCAATATTTGAAGGGGTATATAAAAAGATCCTGTCAGTCTTATCATAAAGTTCATCTTTTACTTGCTGAACCAGTGGATCACGAGGATATAGCTGTTCAAGACCTTCAAGGAGCTTAGCGAGTTTGAACATATAATATACTTCTGCTTGGGATGCGATTTTGTGTATAGTAATGTCTGTAGAATGGCATAAAGTTCAGCTGTATAAATAGTGTTAAAGTTTTGAAGGCCACAGGACTGTTCAGACGTCAGGGTGATTACGGTCGATACTACCTTAGAATTATCGGTGAAAATTAGTGTGTGATTTGAGAAGGTATTGACTATTTCATGGAAGTTTGCCTTTATCAGAGACTGGTTTGTCTCCATTTCCAGTTCATCATCAATCTTCGTAACTCATCTTACATTTACTACCTGTGTTACTTACATCTATTTAACATCAATGAACAAGAAAAAAGACTAAGATATTTATTTAAAACTTACAAGTAAACATTAACAAAATAAACAAAACTCGTCATGAGAAATCATATATACATTGTCAATTAATGTTAAATCTACTAAGAACACAATGAAATAAATACCTACCTAAAAATAGATATTTATCTGTCAAAATACGGCGAATTTTACAAGCAATTAGAACTGCCCCCGAACTTAGTTCAACACTGATAAGGTATCGTGACGTCACAAGTGCCCAACGTAGTGCTCGTGACGTCAATGCTTCATTGAGTATTAGTGTTTTGTTACGTTTCTTTGGCAACATAACAGTTAGGAATGTAAAATAAACATTTCCGAAATTACTATTACTATCATAATATACATATTATTAGAGAGGGAGTTGATGTTTTACAACTTATGATCAATATGACTTAAACAATAAATCATCGGAAACTCTGAGGGAGGTTTGGTGCCTTAACAAAGTGCGCCGCACTTTGGAGTTGGCAATTTCGTTTAAAAAATTTGTTAAACGCTATGACGTCTACAACTAAGCTTGTTAAGGCACTTTTAATCGATCAGAAGTTCGAAATGGACGGATCCTTTCCTGTCCGCACGATTGTACTGGATATTTTTGGCCCAAGCTCTGCATTCGATGTTAATGACAATCCCAGCTGAAATAATTAGTTTTAGTTTAAATAGGAAGCGATTTTGGCGACTTACAAGTTGGTCTCATAAACCTTACGGCCACTAAAGGACTTAAGTAGCCCTCAGAATTACGAAACGGAAAATAGTATCCAGGGAAGCCCTGAACGTCGGGATAAAACTTAACGGGGCCCAAATATTCGACATCTGCCGGATTCTCGCCCTCGCAAGAAATCCAAACGTTGTTGCGCTAAAATAAATGTTTTAATAAAATTTTTGGAAAATTTAGATTCGTACTTCTTCAGGTCTGGTGATATTCCTGATGTGTTCTTTCAAATGATTCGGCATTTCTTCCGGTAAATTGTAAGGATCATTGTAGTATTCTGGAATCCATCCGTAGATTTTGTTAAGTTTCAGGAAAATACAGGGCGAGCTCCTATAATAATTGAAGAACTGGTCCCTGCTGCAGTCACCCCAGTCTTTAACGTTCACTTCACACACTTCATTTTCCGTTGGTAACTCTGTATAGGTGCACGTTTTCAAATAAGCGTTACCCTTCTCAATTTTGCCGGGAGTGTAGTATTCTGAAAGACCCCCATTTACATATTCAAAAAAAAGTTATAGAAAACGACTTACTGTCGAGGAACTCCATTATGTTGTCGTACCAATTCAAGTAATTGGCTTTGTTAGTGCCCTGCAACCAGACCAACGTGCTCTCTTCATTGTGCTTGGGCATGGGTCGGAACCCTAGACCGGGGTTTGTTCCAATTATCGAACTGTCCAGCTCCCACTTAGGAATGCGGGGATCCAACGTTTGCAGGAACACCCACATGCAGATGGCGACAAGGGCTGCCAGCATTCCATAGAAAATGAGGTAGAACAGGCCGATTTTGGCTGAAAACAGGAGTTTTTGATATAAACGTTGCAAGGTCGAGATGTTGAATTCTAAATTCTTGATAAGAAAGTTTAGTAATAATGCAAGGTTAAATGATACCTACTCAATATTACTTATTGCTTAAAAATAAAGGCATACAATACACCATCTCGCTATTAAGGCTGAGGACCCGTTTAGTCTTCTACGAAATTTCAGTTATAGGCAACCAACGATTCCTTCGGTTTTGACAGGGTCATAAAAGAGAGATTATATCGGAAGGGTAGGTTTTAACAAATGGACTTAGGAACGGCTATTAACCATTGTAGTGACGTTTCTTCGAATACATAATTGTGGAAAAAATCTTGGAAACCGTTTAGCATTGCATTGCCCTATACCGGCCAAAAGCGTAGCCTCAGCCTTAAGATTCTCGTTGCTGGTAACAGAAAAAGAAGAGCTTGAACAGTTCAGACATAGCTAGGTATATCAAATTTTGATTTTTGGCTTAAGAACGACAAATATCTGAACTTCTAGATTTAAAATTAATTTTGGGGGTTTGAGTTTTCATAGAAATCAGCGTAGATTATTTTTTACTTTAGTTTGTTCGGTCTTTGATCATGATCCATTGACCATTCTCTTAAAAGAACAAACAATAACACAAAGATTAAATGGTATAACAAAATGTGAACATTTCGATAGGAATAACTCTACAACAATAAAGCTTTGAATAGGTAGCTTCTACAGTTTACCTACATCAACTTTAGCTCCATCAGACTTTTTCTTAAATTCTTTTCGCAAGACAAGAAACTACCTAAAAGAACATAGAATTTTGCAATTAAAAACGGTATAATAATACTAGTAACGGAGTACTTCGAAGGGTAGGGTATTTGACCGATCAACTTAGAATTAGTTTAAGGCACGTTTTAGGGTCTGTACTGATGTAATCACATTCCAAAAATTGAAAACCCTCATAAAATTTCCTTAAGTTTTCGGAAATTCTTTTTGGGGCATGATGCCTATACCGCTTCGTGTGTGGGATAGAGAACGCAATACTGCATAAGTGTCATTCATAATGATCTATTAATTAACAACCATCATTACCCTCGTCTAAGCTAAAACTGTGATTCATTCAAGTCGCATAAAAGGGGATTCGGAATTTTATTTTATCAAAACCATTGATTACGACACACCCCGGTCAATCAACTTTAGCATCCCACGCGCCCATGCTTCACCTGCCCTTATTAATGAATGCGTGTCTATTCGTGAACTTCCCTCATTAACAACAACAACATATCGTAAAGTTTGCAGTTTCAGTAGTGAAACCGTTACCACTTATCAGGGGCGTTGTTCTATCTAAATACTGGATTTGCAATGTTTAAAGGTAAACAAATCAATTAACATCAACAATAAAGCGTGTTTTGCACGTTACCTACTAAAATGTAAACGGAAGCACCACCACTCCTCAAAGATCAACATACCCCAACTCCCAGGCGTCCTTCCCAAGTACTTCCCCGATTCCTTATCATAAAGTCTCTTCTTGTAATTCTGGATACTCGAATGAGTGTACGGCTGTGAGGCGGTCATTTTAACCGTTTAAAATCCAAAAACAAACAGAAAACCATCAACTTCTGCCACATAAACACACCCATACAACTAACGGCGACAACACAACAAACCGACTCATCCAGGTGAGGTAGGCGAGGCTCCTCGCGTACGTTCTTTCTTGCAAGCTCTGTTGCCTAATCTCCAAGTGGTGGTAGTGGTGGTCACTACAACGCACCATCGTACCACCACTACCAACGCTTGTCATTTGTTGGTTGTTACGTAGGTAAGTAACGTAGGCGACAGCGTTTTGTTTGTATCCACCGCGACAGGTGGTGGCGCAGCCGCGCATTCAAACCACTGTTACGATTAATTGTAATCAACAAGAGGACGGAGTTGACCCTTGACCTCGGCCATTAACTCTGCTCTTGGCCTGTTCCAGATGACACAGGGTGCGGTTAGTGCGGTAATAAAGCCGGCACAACGTCGAGGGTGGCAGCACAAAATTACCTGGCGCCACGTAATTTCCTTCTTCAAATACTGGTAGACTGATCGCTATTGCTTTTTGCGTACCTTTTTCTATGGCAAGCCGTTTTACTATTTATTTTCTATAAGTATCAATTTTAATTACATTATATTCCTATGCCACTTGCGGTAATAATACCTAATCACGTTATTTTCCTTAAGGGAAATACAATTTCCATTCCAAATTAAAACTCAAATACATATTTTAATTTTAAATGAAGGCAAAATAATTTGTTACTAATTTTAAGAATTCCCTTTTCATATTGTAATTTTTTTTTTTAATTTCCATTGAATTAGAATTCCTATGGCACTTTGGATGTTCTTGCGGTGTTTTTATTCAAATTTGTTGTGTATTTTTCTTAAATGAGACATTGAGAGCGATGTCGCATGGCATGCGAAATGGAAAAGAATAGATACTACAGCGCCCTCTATGTTATAGTAGATATAATGATAATTGGTCGGAGCACATGGCCGGACTGCACTGGCGATTGGCGCGAAATTTCAGTGTTTCCGTTTCCCTTTTCTATTCTCCAACTTTGGTGGTGAATGGAATATGTAGTGGTAAATGTTTGTGTGTTCTGTTCATGTCACTGGTTGAGACGGTAGTGAAATTTGGCGCCAAATGTGCAAATTATTATTTATTATTATATCTACTACAATATAGGGGGCGCTGTATTAGCAGTCGAAATTTCCATTCCACATGCAATGCGACATCGCTCTCAATGTCTCATTTCAATTCAAGTGTAATGGACAGTGAATTACAAACGCAACGTAATTGTATTTTCTTTAAAGGAAATAACGTGATTATTATTATCGCAAAACGGCTTCGTGACTATAAATGGTGCAAGAGAAGTTCGCTCTTCAAAGGACAAGAGACCTATATAATGTCTTCTTACTCAATACGGGTGTCTTTTATAATGGGTTTCCATTAAATGCGTAGTGAACTTAATGGTAGTCAGGTTTCCCCAAATAGATTACCTATCAATAAGAGGGGAACTTGTTGCCGCCCTTATTTAGGGTAAATTCGACGTTCGAAAAATGAGGAGAAATGCCAATGTCTGACTGTACGTTAGAAAACTTAGAAACGTTAATTGCAGAAGCGGAAGTGCGTTCACGATAATTACCACTTCCTTAATGCAAATTTTTGTTCGTCTAGGATCATCTATGGTAATTAGTCTAGACCTAGTCACGAAACTTGTGGATTGTATAGGAACTACTTGTAACTGGCTCAGAATGTGTCATTCAATTAAGCACCTATTTAATCTGTTAAGCGAGACGATTTAAACTGCTCTTGAAGACTGTTAAAAAGAGCAGTTCCTTTTTAGGAGGAATTAGCGCAAGTCCGCGGTTTCGCTTGACAACCTTGCAACAATAGTTCGAAAGTCTGGACCGATCCCACAAAAACTTCATGAATGAAACCAATCGTTCTATAGTTTCTATTATTACAGTGCACCTTGCAAACGTTAGACAAATGCATTCAACAAACTAGTTCTCTCTTCTACTTTTGGCCAAACCTGGACGATTGCTATGTAGAAATTATAGGTCTAGATGGTCTAAATATATTTTCAATAGAAATTAAAGACTATTTAAAATTGCAACATACCACGCCAGTCAAAATGTAAATTTTTTATAAAACAGCAAAAATTAGAGCAAAATCGTCAAAAAAAGCAAAAATTCGGGGATGCCTTATAAAGCGAGACTATGGTTCAGTTGAGTCGACTTACACCAGCTGGCCGGGGTCCTGCCAAAAATTTTGTTGGTTTCCGGATCGTACAGGAACCTCCTGCACCTGGCACCCTTGCTAATCTTCAAATCCTCCAGTTTGACGAAATACTGCGTTTGTATGTTGAGGAGTTCATCTTGCTTGCTTAAGGATCTGGTTGGCGGTTGTTTTTTCAAATTGTTGGAGGACGGCATTTTCACAGTGGGACTGTTTTTTTTTTCTCTCTTAACCCCGTGATGTCGTGTGGAAAACTTGCAACGAACTGACCGAGGGCAGATGAGACGGCCGTAGGAGGGCCCGGATATTAGCGATTTTGTATCTGAATAAACACATCCTCGTCAGTAGTTCCAAATAGACGATGCCACTCAACAAGGGAAAATGTTGTGTAACCTGGGCTCGGTGATGCGACCCATTTCCGAGTGGCCGACATTGACCGGATTGAATTGAGAAGATGGAACTTGGTTTCCTGTTCAGGCAGACAGCACGGTTTGGGACCGCTGGAGGGCAATCAACAGTGCAACAAATAAATGCGCGACATTCTGCAATTTCAGTAACAAGCTCCCTATGCGCAGAGAAGTAGCCGCTTCTGCCTACAATCTACATTAACAATTAGTAGAATAGCAGAAGAACTGTCAAATCCGTTGATTTAGTTAAAACTAACGCAAATAAGAATTAATTATCGTCTTTAGAAGTCGCAAGATTAGTTAGGTACCCGCTATTTTTTCAATATTATTTGGTAATTGTTAGTACCTTGCACCAATTAGTGATAAAATAACAAGCAATAGTAATAAAACAGTCTTTATTAATATATCAGTAGGTAACTATTTTTAATACTGCTGACTACAAGCGAAACCTGGAACTCGAGCCAAGTTACTCAAAAGTATTAAGTATCTGTCTTACAGTAGTCTCTTTTTGAGGACAACCAATGGGCCAGTCCTATAACAATATAAATAACAGTGATCAAGATATGGTAAATTCCATAAACAAAATACTGATCTCTGGCGGAAAGAGTTAGCCCAAGCCCGCCCCCTACGAAGAGGGCAGTCAACACCGACTGAAGCGCCAACGCCACAAACGTGTTGAATCCGAAAACTAACCCATAACTATCATCTTCAATATACTTGGCTATTTCAGCACTATCAATCGTAATCATAAAATAGTACAACCCTCCAAAAACTATATAACAAACATAACTCAACATCACATATTTAGTTTGCGAGGTCAACAACAAAATAAAACCTGAGATCAAAGAACAAATAGCTAAAGTTAATTCGCCTTTAAGTTTCCAATTGACCTTCAAAACTCCCGCAAACAGGGCGCCTAAAAAGCCCAAAACAGTTAAAACAGCCTCGACGGCCCCGTTGTAAATAGGTTGAGACGAATCGTTCTGAATTTCCGCCCAAAGGACCTGCATGTACGTTTGGACTTGAACGAAGCCGCATGTTGACAGGGCCCACCACAGCGACCATTTCAGAACGTACTTATTCGAGAAAGATTGGACAAAGTGAGTCTTCATCAAGGAAAAAGCGTTGAGCACTTTGGCTGAGAATTCTTGAGTGTGTTCGAGTTCCTGGTGGAAATAAATAGTCTTGCGGACCGGAGGAAGACACGTGCTCCAAACGGTCGCCGCCAGCATGGCTGAAATCACACAGAATAATTACCCACCATGAAACTAATAGCGCCTTTGATGTTGTACAGCCAGCATCAAAAGGAGCCGGACGGAAGGTGACAGAGAAGATCCGTCCGGTTTCTTTTGATACTAGCTGTACAGAGCGCATATACAGTGTTCGCTAATAAATCTTCGCATCCCGTTCACTAGTTGTGGAATAGGGAACTGAACCATATATTTTTTATAGTAATCTGTGCCCTATAAATAAAAATATGTTTAAAGTTAATTTAGTCCGGCCATGTGCTCCGACCAATTATCATTATATCTACTGTAATATAGGAGGCGCTGTAGTATCTATTCTTTTCCATTCCGCATGCCATGCGACATCGCTCTCAATGTCTCATTTTAATTCAAGTGTAATGGTAATTAAATTACAAACAAAATTAACAACGAATGGTAATAGAAATACCACACAAAGAGATCAAATGTCATACAAATTCAGATTAAATCGAAATAACATAACCGAATTTAAATTTTAATTTAAAATGAAAATATATCAATGTCACGATAAATTCAAATGACTTTAAAATTTAATTGCAAGAAAAATACACAACACATTTGAATAAAAACTCCGCAAAAACATCCTATGTGCCATAGAAATTCTCATTCAATGGGAATCAAAAAAACAGAAAAATTGATATCCCCAAAAAGGTTCGTGCGATTTAATTACAATATGAAAATAGGATTCTTAAAATTAATAACAAATTATTTTGCCTTCATTTAAAATAAAAATATGTATTTAAGTTTTAATTTGGAATAAAATTGTATTTTTCTTAAGGGAAATAACGTGATTATTATTATCGAAGAAACTTGGTTTCAAACTATTGGCTAACACTGTAATAGTTATTTATGTATCAAGGGAATAAACACCAATTTTAATCCTGAGAATGTAAGTAATGCACGAGGCGGAGCCGAGGGCATTTTCATTCGAGGGATTAACGATGTTTATTCCAGAGATGCATACAAAACTTTCTTCCCAACCGTTTAAGTTAATAATAATAATAAATTAGAAAAGAAATTGTTATAATTGACAGATATCTAAATGAAGTTAGCTGACGGTTATTATGGAAACGAGTTTCTTCATGTTACGATCGGCATTTTTTTTACTTTATTCCCTAGGGAATAATAGTTATTTATGTATCAAGGGAATAAACACCGATTTTAATCCCGAGAATGAAATTAATGCACGAGGCGCAGCCGAGGGCATTTTCATTCGAGGGATTAACGATGTTTATTCCAGAGATGCATACAAAACTTTCTTCCCAACCGTTTAAGTTAATAATAATAATAAATTAGAGAAGAAATAATTGTTATAATTGACAGATACCTAAATAAAGTTGGCTGACGGTTATTATGGAAACGAGTTTCTTTATGTTATATCCGCATTTTTTTTACTTTATTCCCCGGTAATAAAGTGGCACTTTATTCCCTCATTATGAGGGAATAAAGTACCACTTTATTCCCGGTTGGGAAGAAATGTTTTGTATTACACATACATTATAGCCACGTGACATGGTCTGTCATTTTTAGTCACGTGGTCCGACTCGCCATATAGCTTAGTAGTCACGTGACATAGCGCTGCATGCATAACACAAATTTTAAATATGTAAATACGTTAATTTCCTTTATACAAATTATCCCAATGCTTTTGGAGTTTCAGGAATACCCCATGGCTCAAGTATTTCACGTTTCAAGCATGGCTGCTATGGTAAGTCTATGGCATAGTCTAGTCACAGAGCTCCAGTACATACAGTATGTCTATGTCACAGTATGTAACTGCTGTAACAACTACATAGTTTACCTGAGAAAGATATGTAATTGAGGCCCCTATAATCGGTACAGTCTAACGAGATAAGTAGCTGGGCAAGCAGTCCTGATATGGCGCGTCCAGCCAAGATCGCCGCCCTGGTGTGGGAGGTGACTTGTTGGTAGTACTCCTTATCAACTTTGGCATATATGTAGGTGTAATAGGCAACTTCGGTGGCCATAAAAGTGCCGTAAAACACCTAAAATCACGAATTAAGAGTGCTAAAAAAAACTAATTAGAAACAATTCTTCACCTCGAGCACTTGCAATTCGAGAAGGCTTTGGGTCCAAAGCAGCATGCTCCAGACGACAACACCAGAAAGGCCAAGCACCACAATCAAGGGCTTGTACCTGCACAGATCCGTAATGAGGAACGCCACGATAGCCTGCGCCAAGTAACTGTATGTTCCCACGGGGTAGACACTTTCGCTGACATCCTCCTTGGTGATGTTCCTCCATGGCCCCACTAAGAACTCGTACACGAACGGCTCTGACGGTCGAATTTCTTTCAGGAATCCGAAGACACACACAGCCAGCGAAACTTTCAGCCACTCGTGCATTGTAATTGATCGATTATTTCTGATTTAAGCATTTAACTTGGGATCAATTCGCGATCCTCGTGGCAGGCTCAACGTCGCATGACCTTTAATTACATCACTCGTCGTCAATCAGTGGCCCTAAAATCGTCACAAAACGTTATTATTAACCACATACCGTCTGCATTGACCGGACGAACGTTTTCAATTGGAAACGGATCGAATTTGAAGGTTATTTCGCGAAGTTGCGGCGAGTAATTAGCGACTGGTAGCGAGGTAGAAGAGGGAATGTGCGAAATCGCATATTTACTGAGGCGCCTCAAGGTTTCAACGAATTACGTGCAGATTTCAGCAAATAATCCCATTTTATTGCCCCTGGGAAATTTCCACCTTATCGCATTTGCCGCAAATTCAAACTTCGCGCCAACTTTGACACTGAGGCCAGAGAAAAACTCGAATTAAATTTATTAAAACCCAAAGACGTAAGATTTAACAAAATAATCGACGTTAATTTATGCTTGAAATACTTGTAAAGAACGTAATATTTTATTTAATATTGCAATATTGCAACAAATTATTGTTAGTTTAGTTGCGACAGTGGCGCCATCTGTTGGCGCTCCGCGTTACTGTCGCGTAAATGTGAGTGTGAAACTGATGTTAGAATCTGTTCGTTGCCCCTAAATTGGGGTTGTTTGCCGGTAAATGTCTTTTGGCCACGTGTAGTGCTTCCCTTTACGCTTTGTTTTTTTGTGAAGATTCCCCTCCATCACCGACTGCAACGGTTGTAGGCCATAAACTGGTGACCTGTCCGGCCATGTTTATTACCTGCAGACTGGAAAAGTCTTTATCGTGAAGTTTTTGAGTGAAAACTGCTGCTTTAACCTATTTACTCGTTCAAAGTCTGCTCATCTATGCACATGGAAGCGAATGATAGAGGTGAGTGGTTGATTTAAAGCAGAAGTCGCGCCAAAATCCGAACATACCAGACACAAAGGGCAATGGCAAAGTCAGGGTCGATGTATTTGGTTCTGGCACGGGTTCAGTGACCGTCTTTCCTAATCACTTATCAATTTCCGAAGGCGTGCAGTTTAACGACCAAATAATCGGAGTTCTAATTAAAACGACTGGTAAAATTACGTAGAATTGAGCTTTTAAACCGTAATTTTATTTTTTACTATTTTTTCCTGCGTCGCGTCAATATTGGCTTCGCTATTGTTTGATAAAGCAAGCAGCAAGCATTGGATAATTGTTAATTTAAAAAAAAAGACAATTAATTGTGTTTTTCGGGTAAATTGTGAATTTACAAAAAAGGATAATCGGTAACGGAATTGAGCAGGTGCCTGTATTGTGATCCCAGCAACAAGTGCTGCAACATCCGGACAGGTGGCGCCATCGACAACTATTGCTTTGATCCCTGTAAATAATTTCATTTTTTTTATTTTAAGATTTCGGGGGTTAATAAAAAATATCGAATATTTGATAAGAATTCTTGACGTTTTGTAGAAATTTTTGGTTGGAAGAGAACTTCTTCAGCTTTGCAAAATTTAAATATCGAATCGAACCGCAGTCCTTGACCTTATTCCAGATTAGCCCAAGGCCGCACCACCCGTCCCCTTTATTATCCACGAATCTAGGGCAGCTCTGCTCCTTTGTGTTTTGTTTGGTAGCCGATTGATCAGGTCGTCAGGTATTGGGGTAAGGGTAAGGGGTGCCGTGGAAACGAACACCTAAAAAAGTAATTAAACTGTTATCAGTTTGTTGAGGCGATTGTTGTTGATTAATTGTCTCGTTCGGCGAGGCCAAAGCGTCTAATTTTAGTTTCCGTGTATAATTATTTATGGTTTATTTATACGGGGCCCGGTTTACCACTATCCGTTGAAAGACGAGGCGTTTATTTAGAGGATTTTACATTTGGAAAAAGATTTCTACCTATCAAGACGCTGTCAATTTTTTTAGTGCAATTGCCAACTGGCGCAAACTTTAGGTATACATACAGGATGTTCCGCGCAGCCCGCGCATTAGAAGTCTCGAGACTTAAAGTCTGTTCATTTGAAGATTGAAAGCGCGTAAACAAATGCATGCGGTGAGGTCCACGTGAAGAAAGCAGAGCCGCTCTAAAAACATAGTGTCATCGCGAAATGACCGGACGAAGACACTGAGAAGGGTGTTAATAGATCATGGAAATGACTAGGACTAGACTATAATTTATTAAACACTGTACTTAAAGTGCCGTCGAACGGCTTCCTATTGAAGTGCCGTCGAACAGCTTTCTATTAAAGTGCCGTTAATGCGCGCGCAACACGCAAGTGATGTCATCACGGAAAGACGAGACTTTATAAAGATCGAACACGCAACGACTAGCGAGGTCGATAGAGCCGTGGAAAACCGATGGCGTACCATACCGGGTGTTTCAACGAGAACCGCCGGTGCCAAATTGCGTATTTCTAATGGAGTTAAAATTTTAAAATTTGGCAGAAATAAACTATAATTCATGCCCTACAAGATGGCATTATCGTTTTTTCTTTTTTTAAACGGTGTGAGTTTTTACTTTCGATCGCGATTTTATATCGAAATATTCACTTCATCTCTTTGATTTTCTTCAAGCTCATATCACGACCTCCAAGATTGATAACGAGCAATTGAAATATTTTTATATCAAACCATTATTGAATTACATGGATTTTTAAATTTTAGCCCTCAGGGGACAGATGACACTTTTGGGGCGCCAGTTTTGCGGATAACCGCATTCGGTTTTATGATGGTCTCTTCACTGCAAAGTTCTTTGAGTACCTAGGTACCGCTTTTAAGTCATAAATAGCCGAACCGTTTAGGCGGTTTTTCTCACCAAATTTGACTGCTTCAATAAAGCAGTTGTTTCATAAATTCGTCAAAATTCCGTGAACTTCTTAAAAACACAATTAGGGATACTTCAACTACAAATTTCAAATTTTTAACAACAGGAACGTATACCTGGCGGTATTACGAACATAATAATAAAAAAAAAATTGAAAATTTCGGAAAAAGCACATTATAGCGTCCCGACGGCGCATGGAATTAATTATGGACCAACCAACGACGCCACATTGTAGCGCATTTATTAAAGTTTATTTCTGCCAAATTTCAAATTTTTAACTCCTTTAGAAATACTCAATTTGACACCGGCGGTTCTCGTTGAAACACCCGGTATACAGGGGTCAGGTTCAAATTCTCGTTCGAATGATACTTTTTTTGGGTAAAAGAGGTTCTGCGCAAGGTCAATTCAGGGCCCTGTAACTTTTTTTTTAAAAGCATCATTAAAAATTACTACTTGAAAAGACTTTTCTAATCTTCGGCACTTTAATAGGAAGCCTTTTGACGGCACTTTGAGGCCAGCGTTTATTAAAATAATTATTTATATCGGTCTGAATCATTATTATTTATCGAATAAAAATATTTTTCAATTTCTGTATGTATTTTCCGATCATACTGGAAGTGAGAACTTTTTTTATCGTAGACACAGTTCTATATTTGTTTGTGAAATTTTCTCCTTCTTACCTCAAAATTTCTTCTTACATTGTTCCTTAACTAAAGTTAAGTTTTTCTGTGATATACAAGGTGTATTTAAAATGTGCATTTAAAATTTAAGAGCAGTCAATTTTTATCAAAGAGAGGTAAAACTACCCATTGACTTTTTTGTTTGTACTTTTTTTTTTTGACATAATTTTTTACATGTTTCTGCACATAAAAGATTGTCTTGTTGAACATCAATAGGATACACCGCTGTCGATTAAAATCCATTTGAAATTTTTTTGCAGTAAAAATTGATACATATGAGTTAAATTTTTTTTTCAGTAGAGTAGGCAGAACTCAAAACGTTATTAAGGCAGATCAAAATACGACGAATACCTTTACAAAGTTTGTTTCTAAAGCATTCATCTCTAATAACGTTTTGAGTTTCCCCAATGTTACCTTTCTTTGATAGAAATTTTATTTATTTTATCTTGTTAGGCATAAGATTAAAAATCATTAATATATCTTGAACGGTTTGGGAAATATTAAATAAAAATCATCTTCAGGGGGCTGTAGTTTTCTTGGGGGACACTTAGCCATCTCGTAGGTGTTAGGTGACACTCTGTGTAGAAGTTCTCCTAAACAGTCCTTTCTCTAATTATTTGAAAAAAGAAAAAAATGCGGAAATTATGCAACTTAGGTACAGAGAAACACGCTGTATTGCCGGTACTAGTTACAATGTGAACCACATTTATGACTTGCAGTAAACGTCAACCTTTTTTTAAATGCCAAAATTTTAACGTGTTTCGATTCGAGCTATTGACCTGAAAATAGTTACGTTTTCCGTAAAAACTAATTTATTGCCTGTTAGTAAACTGAAAGTACTTACTATATTCTCATGAAATTCGACTTTTTAACTGCAATAAAAATGCCCCAAGTAGTATAATTGTAAAGTTTGTCACGCATATCGGATTAACAAATTTTTTTACCTTCTTTAGTTATATCTTACAATTTTATGTTGTAATCACTTTTATCCATCAATCGTTGAATATTGTTTGTGATATGTAGTTATTTTTATTTGGTATTTATATCGATACATATTTTATTATTCAGGGTGGGGCAATAGTGCGTCTGACTTCGATAGCTCGAGTTCTATGATAGCTAGAAATTTGATTTAAGAACACAAATGAACTAGAACAAAAAATGTATAAGCGGAAATTATTTTTGAACATAGGTATAGAGTGAGCCAAGACAATAATACAGGGACAAGTAAAATTTTTTTAAATGGAATTTTGTGTGTAAAAGAAGATTTTTTGAAGTCTTTTCCTAGACTCTTTTTACTCTAATATTATTACTGACTATTTTCAAACCACTTGGATGTAGTGTTTTTTTTTTGTTCAACTAATGACATCTGCAAAATGCATGTTAAAAAAATCACTACACTCACAAATACGAGTTTTAAGAAAAAATTATCGAAGTATCTGTGGGATGTTTTTGAATTGTTTTTATTTTTGGAAAATTATACAGGGTGGCTAAACTTAATGTTTTAATTTAGAACTTTTTGAATTTAATTTTCTCCATTTTTTTAAATAGAACAAACACCCTGAATTTTTTTTAACGATATAATGTAGAAACTAAAAACGAATATTTTTTGTATGGCTATTTGTAAGCATTTGCGATTTACTGACCAATAATTACCAAATTCAAGAGTAATCCTAAAAAATTACATTATTGGTCAATAAATCAAAAATGGTTACAAATAGCCGTAGGGATGTACATACAAAAAAATGTTTGTTTTTAGTTTCTACATCATATCGTTAAAAAATATACAGAGTGTTCTATTTGACAAAATTGAGAAAATTAAGTTCTAAAAGTTCTAAATTAAAAAAATAAGTTTATCCACTCTGTATAACTTTTCAAAAGTAAAAACGATTCGAAGACATTCCACAGATGTTTCCTAACTAGTACTTACATAACTTTTTTTTAAAATTTGTAATTATTACTGTAGTGATTTTTTTAACATGCATGTGCAGATGCCATTATTTGAACAAAAAAGATTCACTACATCCAAGTGATTTGAAAATATGTATGTAGTCAGTACCTACATAATAATATTAAAGTAAAGAGTCTAGGAAAAGGCTCTAAATACACACATTCTATTTAAAAAATTGTCACTTGCTCTTGTAGTTTTTGGCTCAACCTGTATGTTAAAAAAAATCCGTTTTTTTCTAGTTTATTTGTGTTCTTAAATCAAATTTCTAGCTATCATAGAACTCAAGCTATTGAAGTCGGACGCACAATTGCCCCACCTTATACAGTAAGGTATTCATATTTCATAATTAAATTGTTGCAATTGTCTTTTGATTCCATGGCATACTTGAAAATCGAAAAAATCTCTCAGCAAGATTGATGGAATTTCTGGATTTTAATTTTTAATTTGATAGGGGATGAAGTTAGGTATAGGGAATGCTTAAGTAACTCATCCCAAAATACAATTTTCTATCGAATGGTGCAAAAAAATTCAGAAGATGCTATTTGAAAAAAAATTTTTTTTTTGACCATTTTTGATTGCGATATTTGAAAATTGTCTTCGCCCATATGGTACAAAATGAAACCACCATTAAGATATCAGAAGTTAGTCTGTACTTCGAACTAATTACTTTACAAATTGGCTTTCATAAATTCTGAACCGTCTGCCAGATATGAATTTCTTCGTAAGCTACCACATCAAACTTTTTTTTCACATAAATTAACATAATGTCAAAAATTGTCAAATAAGTTCACATAACAAGTGTTATAAAAACTCAGAGTTGGAAGACCAATTAAACCATGTAGAAAAAATGGTACGTTTCCATTTAAAATAAGAAAGTTGATACCGACTTTTGGCACATCCTGTATAGCTAGAGAGCTCAAAATATTTCAGATAGAATGAGCATGACTGATTATGACTGCCTTCCAAGTTTCAAACTGGAAGTTGAAAAATTTCTAACCCACGGCCTACGTGAATCACCCTGTATAGTATGTACGTACAATATATACTTTTTTCCCTTTTGTTTTTTTGTAAAATGATGAGATCTGAGCGATTTGGTTACACGTGACATTTGGCGGCACACCCACGTCCCTCCCCCGCCGACCAGCTTGATTTTTTTTTTTTTGGCCGGCGAGATTCGCTCGTGTCGCCCTTGAGGCGGTTCGCTGAATGTTGCCAGGCTTCGGCGACGCGACGGCGAATTTGCGTCGTTCTAGGTAGGAAAAGAGTGAATCACGTCGCCGCCACCGAACGTCATCCCCTCTAGCCTCCTAGTCGTGGAGTTTTTAACAAAACAACCGGCGACCAGACGAACGCGTACCGCGCCAACAACGAGGTCAGCGTCGACTCCTGGTTCGCGTGCGTGTGTCGGCGAAATCGCTAACCACCAAGTGATTTCGACTTCCAACCCCCATGAACGAAGCAAAAATGTGACACGGACATCTCCGGTCCAACCTCTTTATCTCGGACGACAACGAGCGAGTGTTGGGCGATATCAAAAACTGACGAACAGCGCTGTTGGTTGTTTTTTTTTTCTGTGATTGTTTAATTCTAGTCGGAGCACGATAACAATTATTTCCCGGTCGGTGGTCGTCATGAAAAGTATTGTTTTGTTGTGATAGTTGTGATAATCGCGAAAAGATGATGAAAAAAGAGAAACCGATGATGTCGGTCACTGCGATCATCCAGGGAGCCCAACATTGGAGCAGGAGTCTCGCCAATTATGGACCACCCCATATGTCGCTAGGTAACAAAAAAAAATTGTTTTGCCACCCGAGTTGATGGCTACCATACACCTGTTCGCAAAATCTAATCATCATCACCTGTAACACTTGTTCATGCATAAAACCATTACAAAACACGTTCTTGTAGGTGGTGTTTATGACATACAATTTGCTAACGGGCATTTATTATACATTGATGATGGATTTGATCACGATTATCTACTGAAAGTGCCTCCAGTATTCAAACATCAATCCCGCTTAATTTCTTAAAAATAGGAAGTCGTTTCGTAGTTTGGTTTCTAGGGAAGTACGCTGAAGTCTGGTGAGATTTTAAGAGCAAGGTCTGGTCGGTGTAAAAGTTCTTTTGTTCTTAAGGTTGATCGCAACTTTTTTTGGTACGATATTAATTTAATCGACTTTGCAATTATTCACAAATTATGTGCATACTGGAGATATTATCCATGCAATTAAGGTAGAATCTCCTTTTAGGTAGAAACTTCTTTCTTGGTCCAACGATATTCAAGGGCCATTTTTATAGAAAGTTTTTTCCAAATATGCAACTCTTCGAAACAGCTATATCCACTATAATTAGAAATTTCTACTTCTCGGGGCATTTTGTTAACTTTGGGAAAGATTGAAAGTCGCACGAAGTCAAATCTGGCGAGTAGCAATTCAAACCGCTAATAAGCAAGCGAAATTATTGTCATGATGATAAAGTACTTTTGCTTGACCAATGGGGCGGCATAACAATTTCTCTTTATCTACAAGTTCTTGTATCATTGTGTGCAAACGTTCAGTAGAGATACTCATTATCCATTGTCTGTGCTGTTTGTGGATTTTATTTCTTTGTTTGTCTTCCAATTTTGTCTGTCACTTTTACCTATGCATTTCTCACGATCAAGGTTTAAGTAATTTCTACAGGGTGTTTCATTAATAATAGTACACAAGCTAACTGGAGAATCTTTGGAACGAGATATGAAGATTTAACCAAAAACAGCTACTGAGATACTGAGATATTTCGATGTTTTAAAATTATTTTTGCCTATTACATATTTTGATACCCTTTAATATTTCTGTATCATATTTGGCAGAAAGTTTGAGTACTCTAGATCTAGAACACATATGGTCCAATATGGTCCTTGTTATTACCAGAAGCGTACAGCAGGGGCTAGTTTCCTTCCTGAAAATTCTACGCCACTGGTGGAATCGCAAGTTTAATACGAAAGCAGAAACAACGTTAGGTAACAATTGGGAGCCCCGGGTTTGAATCCCTGTTGAGGAATTGCGCATTTATCCTCACTACACCACATGCCATACTTGCAAACGAGCCCTTTAACTCTAATATTCGTGCTCAGTTGTTTAGAGTTTGGTGCGTGCGGAAAAACAATTAAATACTTCGTTTGGGAAAAGTGTTTTGAAACTGTCAAAAGTATTCGTCCTTCAAATTATTCACTACACTTGTCAATGTTTGCAATGTGACTAATTTGACGGGCGAACACATTTGACAGTTTCAAAACAGTTCGGACAGCTTGATAGAACAGACCTGTGAATGACATTAGAAATGTGCCATTTTATTGTCACATGACAAATAACGACAATACAAAGATTTTTTAAATACCGTTATATTTTGTCGTTTGTGCAAGAAATTAAGTTTAGAATGGTGCAAGTCCGTATTTTTAAATTTAAATACTATGAAGCACGTATGCTCAACAAATTTAAATTAGTATAGTAAGGTTAGGGTTCTTTGACAATGACAATAATGACATCTTCAAGTGGTTGACGGCTTAATAAAATTTATTCTTTTTTTGTCAATGTGTATTTTGTCTTCTTCATATCTCAAGAGATCTGGCAATGTATTGATCACATAAAAAAGTGACAATAATTTATGTTCTAGTTTTAATTGAAAAATGTATAAGAAACAAGTCAGTGATACGCCACTGACTTGGGTTTTTTGAGACTGCCGACACATCATGATTTGCGCCCCCGCGCTGCTTGCCAAGTACTGAACGTGGCCCGACAAAGGTGTAGCACCTATACTTGTAGCTCATTACAATTAGTATTTTTTTGATATGTTTATGGCTTCGTGGATTTTACTTAAAAACTTGACATGGCCGTGCATTAGAATACAGAAGTATATAGAAAGATAAAAAAAACATTGTCTTGAAGAGTAACTATAATCGTTTTTGACGACGTGAAAGAAGGGTCCAATTTTGATTGATAGAACGTACAGAATTTGGTACTTCAGCTGACTTCAGTTTCTAATTTTTTAAATAATTATAAAATGTACGCTGGCCTTAAAGTGCCGTCGAACGGCTTCCTGTTAAAGTGCCGTTAATCCATATGAGGGCACTTCAGTGTGTTAGGGCAAGAAAAAAGATTAGAAAAGTTCTTTTCAAGTAGTAATTTTTAATTGTACTTAAAAAAAAAAAATTACAGGGCCCTGAACTGACCTTACGTAGAACTTCTTTTTCCCAAAAAAAAGTATCGTCCGAACGAGGATTTGAACCCAAGGCCTGTCTATTCGTACGCCACCTGTTTTTCACGAATCTATCGACCTCGCTAGTCGTTGCGTGTTGCGCGCGCATTAACGGCATCTTAATAGGAAGCCGTTCGACGGCACTTTAAGTACAGTGTAAAATGTATAGGCCAAATCATAATTTTCTAAAAAGATTGATCCTTGTTCGGTACGGATCCGCATGTTGCAGCTGATTCCAGCGGCATATTTTGACATTTATATGGCTTTGTTCTATAAGTTCTATAAGTATACTGGATTATTTTCATAAACTATAATCGTAAGATTTCATTCATTATAAATACTTACTTCTTTATAAAAGATGTACTGAATAGTTTTCTATTTAGTGTAGTTTTAGCAGGGATTGGCATTATATTTTATAGTAATGATAACACTTGCAAAAAATGATGTGTAGCGGATAGAGATTATGATAACAATGCAATGTGTACTTTCAAATATTAATTTTATGTTTAGTTTTCACAAGTAAAAAACGCTTGTATTATATTATGACGTTACCTTTATTTGTAAAATGTCTTATTTTATATTATATTTTATTTTAAGTGCTTTATACATAGAAACCCCTGTTACGTTCAATGATTACTACTAAAAACTTTACTCTACCAATTTCTCATTGTACAAAATATTTACAATAGCAGTTGCTCTTAATCGAAGTTACAGTAAATAATTTTTTACTCATGGGCAGCATGAACTGCGACAAAAAAAAATTTATTGCGAATCGGAGAAATACAAATAAAAATAATAAAAGGAACTATACTAATAAAAATTCATTTACATGCACGATGCTAGTCCAGGTGCGCATAATAATAATAAACCTCGCATGTACATACTTGTTGTTTTTATTTACTGCGTGCTTCTTTTTTGTTATTAATTACGTTTACACGCCCTGCCAACTTAAAAGAAACACGTTCCTGCAATTTCTTGGAAGTTGCTTACTTTTGGGAAAACAATTTTTCGCATAAAATGTTTAAGGTTTGAAACAAGCGTCTTAAAGCTGCCAATCAAAATATTTGTTATTTTCACAATTATTCATCTAGATTTTTGCCACCTATTTGTTTCAATTTTATATAGGTATAGTTTATTTTATTAGTTTCTCTTCTTTGAAAAACACATATGTAGTTTGTTTATTTGAAAAAGGTCAAAATTAAAACGAAATCGTATCTTCCCAAAGAATATAAACATTTTTGAAATGATATCAATAGTAATAATTAATAACTGCAATTAATATTGGCGCTTTGTTATCTGGGCTGCACTTTGTTTTTGTTTTGTGAATGGCGATTGTTACTGGTATTGTTTACCGTTGTTTGTGCATCTTCTTTGTTTTTCCCACGCAGATGCGATTTCCTCGATGATGGCTGGCGAAAATCCGGCGTTATTTCGCGTTCGCGCACCGTCCTTGACTGTAGTTTCGTTTCCTCTGAATGTTAATTTTAATAATGGTTTGCCGCTTCCTAACGTTCATAGTTTTCACTATAGCGTGTTTACGTTGAAACCTTGAACAAAAGTCGTCTGCAGGTCAAATCGGTATAATAATAAATAAGAAATTGTACCTCGCAGGTCTTTTCTGCTCCCGGAATCGATTCGCAAACCTCAAACCTCGGCCAACGCCAAAATGCAGCAGAGATCTTCCTCAGTAGTCGACGAGTTTACTTTTGCGTGGAGGTCGCAAAAAACACAATTTGCAGCAAACTAAACAAACCATAAAATTGCCAAGGTTCAAAATGTTAACACCATCCTACTTCCCATTATGTGTCAAAATATTAGAAGGGTACCAATATGTTAGAAGTTAACAACTTTGGTTGCCTTCACTTCTTCCAAAGGCTCCAAGAATCTCCCCGAACTTCACTATGAAGAAAGTTCTAGTTGTACCAAACGAGTTGATTTCTGGTTTCTGCATTGGGATCCCCGACAAAGCGTTTCGACCGCGTCGCTTCCAAAGCGACCGAAAAGCTTCAATGTCGACCGAGTCGACTTGCATTTCTATGGGCGCTTTGTCGGGTATCCCAGTGCTGGTTTAGTTGAATCGGCTATCCACTCGCTCGAAACAGCTGGACCTGAATGATCCTGTTGGAATTTCTCTATTAGAAACAATTTTAAGTTTCTAACGTTTATTTTATTTTTTCAGCGCTGAGTTTGGACCAGGGCTTGTCCATGGGCAACCTGGGTCCGCAATCGCCACTGGACATGAAACCGGACGCCTCCACCTTGGGCCAGTTCAGTCCTCAGGGTCCCAACAGTCCCGGGTCCTTCGCCATAGGTCACGGAAGTCTCATGAGTCCTTCGGGTGGTCAAAAGAGTTCGGGCTCGCCGTACCCCCCGAATCATCCTCTGAGCGGCTCGAAACACTTGTGCTCCATTTGCGGTGACAGGGCTAGTGGCAAGCACTACGGTGTTTATAGGTACGTGCCTACGTTTTTTTTTTTTTGGGGGACATAATAAACTGGACAATTAATCGCAATTTGCGAAGTTATTGGTATGCGCTAGTTGTTCCGATGACAAGGTCGTTGAGGAGTTCTCGAAGAATATAAAGCAGGGGAAGCGGAAATCAGATTGGTGAATTTTCAATAAATCACTGAGAATGGTGTTGGGCTTTTGGTGGAGCCTAGAATTTAAGTGGGTAAGCCCTCTTAATCAATTGAATACATTGAAATTTAAATATAGATTTATTGTGCTTTCAACAGCACGAGTACTTACATATTTTATTTTAGGCTCCTGAAGGTTAAACCGTTTTACCTGCGTTATTTTTGAAGTAAAGCTATTATATTTGGTGCTGAGCGGTTTTCGGACACAAAGACACTCTTTGTTCGCAAGTTACGAAGTGTTTTTTTACTTAAGTATAGCTTCAGTAAGGAGTGATCAGGTTCAAAATTTCATTTGGTTTGTTATTTTCTGCAAAATGGACCCCCCCCCCCCCCAAATGTTTGTGATGTTGATCGGACACGAAGAATTACGCTGTTTTGAAAGAAATGCTGATTTTTTAATTTGTTATTGTTATCATAAATGGGATCAGGAACTGCGATTGTCGAATGCTGAGGCCCGACGATGTATGTCGCCAGCTTCTTTTCAGAAATTTGAAGCTCATAGAAAGGTTCGCAATTGGGTGGAGATGTGAAGTTGTGAGAGATGTGGGCTGGGCTAACTACTATATATCTGCAGCAAATTGCTGGTAAACGAACATTCAACCTAAGAAAGGCATTGGAGATCACCCATGGTGGACTTCAAAGTGCGCCCCGTTGTCAACGGCGAAGAAGAGCGGTCAGTTGGGTGGATGAATTTTAGAATTCCAGAAATGATCAACGACATGCTTCGCGGAGCAGACAAATTTTAACCCTTTGTACCAGAACTTTGATTCACTTTGACTGACTCACCCTGTAGTTAGTTTCGTAGTTACGTTCCATTCGGATGTCAAACTACTTCGTATCGTAAACTATCTTCATATCTAATTTTTCAAAATCTTTTCTGGAAGAAGTTTCCCGAATTGTTTACTAACGAATGTTTGATTTCTACTGAGTTATGGGGCTTCTTTTTTTCGAAGATTTACGTTTACTTTCCAAAGAGGTTTCTACAACCCTTCAAATTAATGTACACTCCTTTTGAGACCAATAAAAAAAATTCTAAAAGTTAATGGGTTATTGCCAAGTGCTTAGGAAATTTCCCGATCATTGTTTACTTTACCCACTCTTCGATTTAAAAAAAAAATTATTACACCAACGCATTTGTCACCATGTATATGTCGTAGTCATCGGGCGTAATGCGTCATTTCATGAAACGCCGGCAATCGCTGTAATTAAAATCGTTAAACTAACTGTTTTAGGGCAAGGAAAAGGTGAGAGAAGACTAGGCAATTTATGAATTTGGTGTTGCTTACCCTCCTCACCTTTCCCTGTGCTTTTTCTTGTCCTAAAACAGCTAGTTTAACGATCTTAATTACAGCGATTGCCGGCGTTTCATGAAATGACGCGTTACGCCCAATGACTACGACATATACATTACAAAAATCAATATCTTTTTGTGCAAACTACTTTTATTTTTACTCATTTTTCTTGCCCTAGCACATCTTTTTTTTCCTATAAATTTTGCATAAAATTATTTATCATTTGCACAACATTTTATTGCTCAAAATGGCATTATAATGATGTTTTACGATGGTTTCCAAAAAAAACATCACAAAAAGCGAAAAGTGGACATTGTAAACAATTACCAATTTCCCTGTGAGTAACGAAACTACTGCAGCAAATGAGAACAGTGCCGGGAGGCCAAGGTCACTAGGGGGGCCTGAAGCCGGTTGATTTTACATTAAAAAGTTTTTATTCTTTGGAAAATAAGTAATTTAATAGGTAGGGGGCCAAACTGAATTTTCCTAAGGGGCCTAAATTTAGAATTTCTGCCAGTGTTTCCTGCAATTCATCAGTTCAGTAGTGGAAGGATGACAAATTTATTTTAGTAGACGTTTTTATTGATTTATTTTTTATTTTGCTGACGACACATGAATTAAAATAAATGGTATTGAAGTCATGAAATACAAAAAAAAAGTTAACCCTGAGCTGGTATCGTGGTTTGTTTTGATACCCCGGCGATTAAATTTTTGTATAAAATTAATTCTTAATTATTAAAATTGTGACTTGTACATACTTATAACTATTATCGTAACTTCCGGCGCTCTTCAAGGTGGTGCCTGTCTTATCAGTTAAAACTTTATTCATTCTGAAAATAGAGCGGTAGGGGCGTGCGAGTACCATCTGTCAGTATTTTGCTAAAGTGAAAAGTATATATTTTTTTGTTACAGGCACCAAGAATAAAACTTACTGAATGGCAATTTATGGAAGATTTTTTCTGTTGGCAGTAATTTATATTTTTTGTGACTCTTACAAAAGAGTGTATATTTTGAGTATCGGTTTTGTTGTTTAGATTGAAATTTTTATTTTGTCTTATATTTTTTAAATTTTTATTTCCTATAGTTTTATTGATGCACTGTGCATAGTTGCACTGTAGTCAAAAAATGGGGTAAAATCTTTATTTTATTTCCATAAAAGTATTTTAGGGTATTGAAGTACCCCACGATACTAGTTAAGTTTCGTAAAAACACAATACCAGTTCAGAGTTTTATAATATGTAATATACTGTAATATGTTCCCTAAACATGCAAATTTTATAATCCTATTGTAATTAGCATTTAATTAGCCAGATACTGAATTATTAACATTTTCATTTTTTCTAATTAAAATTTTAAATTAAACCGTATTAAACCCAAAAAACGATGTTATGATAATCACTTTTGGAAACATAAATCAAGGGTAAACTTATATTAATGTATGAAAATAAATTCGAATCAAAGAACGGTCTTTCGTTCAATTTTGGTCAAAGTCGTTTCGAAAACATCATACAACCATCTTCCTTGGCAAAGTGTATTATCATGTTTTGTTATATTTTTAAATGTTAGGTTTACAATTAGTAATAGATGAAGAACACAATTTTACAACTTTTTTTATTGCGCTGTAAGCCTACAAATAAATTGTTAAAAGTTCTTACATTTTGCACGATCTCGTAAACGAACCCTGAGAGTCTGTGACGTTGCATTCTTGATTTCTGCCATACTTTTAGTTGTCGCCGTTGCCGAACAAATAATTTTGTGTTTTTATAAACTTTTCAGTACCTACTCTAATTTACTTCAAATTAGTCTTTCTACTTTTGCTATAATAAAGCCATTACAACACCCAAAACAGTGCTGTAATAGCTTTTTAGGTTTTGTAATAGCACTAGAGCAATTTACTTTTTTTAGGTTGATAGTTGTGACTGTAAATGTCATTAAATTAAAACATTAAAAATTTACGTCAAAACCAGACGATACACTTATAGTAATTTTAAATTTGGCATCTACCTAACGTTGGTAGTACCAAATTTCAAATTTTTATTTCCAATGAGAACTAAAGTAGAAAAAATAGTATAAATAACTCGTTCATAAGGCAATTATGGCACTCGTTTATTATAAAACTCGTGGTTGCGCCACTCGTTTTATAGGTGGTGTTCTGGTTTTAAATATCTTAAGTACAACGATAAACTTCAAAAACTTTAATTTGCCATGTAATTGAAAATGAGAAGTAAAACTCAATTATGTTTTGAAAAAATCTTTGAAAAAAAATACACTATTTACTTCATTTGAGGGAGATTAGCAACGTAAAAATCGATGAAAACTTTGGAACGCAAAGAAAAAAATCTCGTTGCGACGACAAACTGTATGAGAATGCTTTAATGAAAGTCTTGCCTATCATAATATACTATATTATTTTACTTATAAACAATGAAAAGTACAATAAGAAAATAATAAACACAACCAAAATACATCTTTGTAAAACACCCAATTGCTGTAGCAATTTGGGATTAGACAGCTAATTTTATTTGTCACTGTTGCAGGTCGGCTTCAACGGGTGACGTCACTAACTGCAACGCAATTTATGTCAACACGTGTTCGCGATCAACAGGTCTTTTGCGTGTTCAATTTGTAAAGATTTAATTACACCAATGTGGTCCAAACCACCCACAACAAATGATTGTGTTTTGTTGTTTTGCCTGGCGGTCGGCCAGAACGTGTCTCCTAGCCAATGCACAACTCGGGCATTTTCAGTTGTTTTCGCAAAAATGCAATGATTGCGGAAATTTACTGACGCTCGCCTCAAGTGTCATCGTTGCATTCGAACTAAGCCGTTGCTTGCCACATATTTTCTAAGCGATAAGAACAGACAACAACCGTTGTTACTTTTTAAGTTATCTGTACCTACATACGGTTTTTTTGTTTTTCAATGAGGTTTCCTCAGCTGTCGCTGCTTTACATTTGAATGTTTTCTCTAAAATTACTGAAATATTGAAGCAAAACAAGTCTTGCACGCGTAATGATGATGGATGACAATGGCAAGTGCACCATGACCATGGCCTCTTACATCGATGTTGCATCACTGCGACCTTGGGGTTGTTACGAACTAGTTGATTACAGCAAATGAACGTTCTGCCCACGATCCGTGAATCCTGTGAATGTTTTGCCTCCTCCTTCGATAAATTCCACTGGCACTCAAGCTGACGTAATCGACACCGCGGGACGATTGATTTAAGGAAAAACAACTTTTTTCAATCCGCATTAGTGCAAATTTTGGTTTGGAGATGCGTTACAGAGGGTAGTTCCCAACAGGACCTGGCAGAACTGGTTAAATTAGAAATAGTAGCGATAAGAGAATTGTTGTTTATAAACTACTAAAAAAATTGGATATTATAGTAGTCAAGTGGGAAAGGAATTTGTGATTAATGTGCTTAATATACTTAAGAGATCGTTTTGAAAATTGACAACCAATTGATTCGAGAATTACAGCACTTCATGGGTTTATTCCTTGTTATCAGACTTTGAAATAGAAATTGGAGGTGGTCGCGAAAAGGGAAATGTGGCATGAAATTGTATCAAAATGTAATTGATCATGTACCCACTCCCTTCATTAAAATTTTAATTGCCAATTTTTTGCTCCGACACATACTTAACGAGCACGTTCTCAATAAATTAACAATTCGAATTTTCCCCCAATTGAATCGTTGGGGGTGTTGTTTAATTGGGTTTTGTGCCATTCAAGGCGACGGAAAGTTTCGAGACCTTGAACGGACTCAGTCAATTTTTTTTTTATTCTGGTGCGTTCGATGAGATTAACCAAATGGACCCAATTACCGTGTTACTCCTAGTCGCTGATTAACTTCATGATACAAGATTAACTCTATTATCCGGGCGCAGAACGAGTTTTGACACAATATGCGGGATGATGATAATCTTTCAAGGATATGCGCCGTTCTATTGAAAAGTCGCACTAATGTTAAGATAACGACAAAAAGTCAGCCTCGTTGACGGAAGATATTATCAGCACTTTTAGAATACTTTTTTGGTGAATTCGGGATGTTATAATCTTGAGTCATAGGGGTGACGCCATTTGTGTAAGAGAAGAGGAAGGTTTTAAATTAGAGAAGAAGTTCGTTCCGTGGCATAGCGGGTTGGCGCTTCAGGTCTGAACTGGGAGGATATCGTTGGTTCGATTCCTGGTGCGGTTCGACACTTTTTCTCTGGTTTAAAACCATTCTTAACAGGGATATCAAATACCTGTTTTTAGGGTTATATCACTACTGTCGAGTCGCACCACCATCTGCACCACCAGTCAAACCGTGGTGGGGGTGTTTCCCACCCGACTGGTGCCCTGTGCCCATGGTGGGTAGTTTTTCGTAAATCACTTACTGTTTACATGAGCTCGAGACAACATCACTTTATTCTTACATTGCAATTTATCTCATCTCGAGTTCATCACTTATATTTAACTTTTATCGCTTACTCTTTAACTCGCAATTCTTAGTATTATTTTTATTAAACACAACTAAACAAGGTCCTTCGAGTTTTTTAATCATTCACCATACCAAATCACTCGCTTCACCAATTACAGCCCAAACATTGGTCATACGAGCCGAATATTGGTCAATACGTGCCAGATCAGCGACCTTAATCAATTAAAGTCAGTGAAAGTGAGTGATCTTCAACAAAGCAACCACCAACCACCCGTAAATAAGCGGCATCGGTCCAGCACAGTCCAGGGCCTGACAACACATCACACATCAGCAACAAACCAGGTATTTGGTCATTTGCATCCTCTCTCAAATTCCTCTACTTTATTCTTGTCGGCAATCTGCATTATTTTTCATTGTAACACAATTACTCAATTACCTACTCAAAATGTCTGCAGATCTACAAGCAGAGAAAAATAAGCGTGCCCAAATTAAGGGCAAGGTAACTAAGCAGAATACATATATCACAAAGGCAGACAACCAAGTAATAACAAAGCGTTTAGAAATGAAACGGCGTTTGGGAGAACTAGAAAATCTAAAACGCGAGTACGAGGAGGTTCAGTTTTTAATTGAGGCCTCTGAAGCTGCCATTGCTAAAACCGACATAGTTATGGACGATCGCGAACGCGACGAATTTGAAGCGAACTATTACGCGACCGTCTGTCAATTCGACCAACTTCTTGAATCATTTCAATTGAGCGCCGGGCGCTCTTCTCCATCAGCAACTGCGTCTGTGGTAAATTCTTCGCCAACCCCCATATCAGAAACGAGTTCACAAATTCAAGTAAAACTACCGGTCATCACACTACCCAAATTCAACGGAAATTATACGGAATGGACCTCATTCCGGGATAGTTTCAATAGCTTGATAGATTCTAACAGTACATTAACTGACATGCAAAAATTGCATTACTTAAAATCATGTCTGGATGGGGAACCAAAGTCAACAGTGGATTCAATAACCACCTCGAATGAGAATTACAAAACTGCATGCGACCTCTTGAAACAGCGTTACGAAAATAAACGCATCATTTTACATCATAATCTCAAATCCTTATTTGAACTCCCATTTTCAACGAAAAATGACGCCGCTAGTCTCAGGTCAATAGTGGATACTGTATCTACTAAATTAGAGGCATTAAAATCAATAAAAAGACCTGTAGATCAATGGAGCGACGTCATTGTATATCTAATTATGTCCAAAATAGATATGCTTACTACCGCGGCTTGGGAAGAAACGTTAAAGTCCGACGAATTGCCGACATCTCAAGAACTAATTGATTTTTTAAACAAAAGATGTCTAATGCTAGAATCTATTGCATTTCACAAAAAGACCATTTCGGAACCAATTGGATTCAAACAGAAAGCACAAATAACTTATCCAAAACGCATCAACTCTTTTCACGTAAGTCAACCACGCAATCTTCCAAAATGCTTTATTTGTGACGATACGCATAGTATATTTCACTGCAACGCCTTTATCAATTTAGATGCCCCTCAAAGACTTCAAAAAATTAAATCATTAAGACGCTGTACCAATTGTTTCCGTAGCGGTCATTTTTCATCAAATTGTCAGGGCCGTACATGCCAGAAATGCAACAAGAAACATCATACTCTTTTGCATTTGGAGGCTATTGCAAATACGCCCCAGAATCCCGAACCAATTCAAATTGCTCCAGCTGAATCACAAATAATCACAACTCACTGCAATTACGCGAGGTCGGAAACGCTTCTTTCAAGCGCGACTGTTTGGGCATTGGCTTCTAATGGAGAATATCACGATTGCAGAGTTTTGCTCGATGTTGGAAGCCAATCCAACTTCATAAGCGATCAGATGTGTAGCAAACTGAAACTTTATCGAGAAGGGATTTCCTTATCAGTAATAGGCGTCAATCAAAACAAAAGCGCAATCACCCATTCGGTCGAACTCGATTTTAAATCAAAATTTAACTCATACTCCCGTACAGTATCTTGTCTTATAGTGAATAACATCACCGGCAATCTCCCCGCAAGGACTTTCAATGCGTCCCAATTAAAAATTCCTGGGCATATTCGCCTCTCAGATTCCAGATTCAACGAATCAAGACAAATAGACGTTTTACTGGGGGCAGAATTATTCTGGGAACTATTAACAGAGGGGAAAATAGCTCTTGGTAATAAACGGCCGACTCTTCAAAATACCAAACTTGGGTGGGTCGTTGGCGGTACCTTTGCCGATACTCGAGCGTCCGTTAGCCATTGTAATTTCTCTAAAGCCCAAGGGTTACAGCAAACATTAACGAAATTTTGGGAAATTGAGGAAGTCGGCAGTAAAGACTCAGTGCTGTCTTCGGAGAATTCCAAATGCCAAACACATTTTAAAGAAACCCATCGTCGCGCTCCAGATGGTCGCTTCACCCTGCAATTCCCATTCAAATTGTATCCGCCAAACCTGGGAAACTCCCGACAACAAGCACTGAAACGATTAGAAAGTGTCGAGCGCAAACTTTCTAAAGACCCCCAACTAAGGGCAGATTACACAAATTTTATGGCCGAGTACCTACGCCTCGGCCACATGGAGCTTGTCAACGAGGGCACCCTTCCAACTATCTCTTTATACCTGCCGCACCATTGTGTACTAAAGGACAATTTGACTACTCGCCTTAGGGTTGTCTTTGACGGATCCGCGAAAACATCCAACAATATAAGTTTAAATGAAAACTTAATGGTTGGGCCTACCTTGCAGCCTGACCTGTTCACAATCATACTGCAATTTCGCACTTACAAATTTGTTTTGACTGCGGACATAGCCAAAATGTACCGCCAAATCTGGATCGACCCGGAACAACGTAATTTCCAATTAATTCTCTGGCGCGACTCACCTGATCAAGAAATAAAAACTTACCAATTAAATACTGTTACCTATGGTCTTTCTTCATCCGCGTATCAGGCAATACAGTGCATTCAACAATTAGCCATCGACGAGCGCGAACGTTATCCCTTAGCCCACAAGGCGATCATGAACAATTTTTATGTTGATGATTTGCTGACAGGGTCCAATTCTCTTTCAGAATTAATTGATATTCGAGAGCAACTTGTAAGCGCATTGGGCCAAGGTAAATTTGAACTGAGAAAATGGGCATCCAATTGTTCTCAAGCACTGCCTGAAGCCGACTTCCTCAATAATCTCGATCACCAAATCGTTTTCAATAAGGATATGACTCAAAAAACACTAGGTCTGATTTGGCATAACAAAGAAGACACGCTACATTATTCAGTATCCAACGCGCAAATGACTCAAAGGGTCACTAAACGAATTATCATTGCTACAATCGCTAAGATTTGGGATCCGCTAGGCTTAATCGGTCCCATAATCATTAAATCCAAAATCATAATGCAAAGTCTCTGGGTCGAGAAACTGGGTTGGGATCAAGTTGTTCCGTCCAGCATATCAAAAATTTGGTTTGAATTGTTAGCGGAAATGAAAATAATAAATGATTTCAGCTTTCCGCGTAAGGTAATTTGTGACGATTACGTCAATATTCAAATGCATGGGTTTTGCGACGCATCCCAGGCCGCGTATGGGGCCGTCATTTATCTAAAGAGTACTGATCCACACAATAACACGCATGTAAAATTACTCTGTTCAAAATCACGCGTCGCGCCTATCAAAACTATCTCATTACCTCGATTAGAACTTCAAGGTGCGCTTTTGTTGGCTCACTTAGCTACCAAAGTCAATAAAGCATTTGGGGATATCATAAACGAATCACATTTCTGGACGGATTCAACAATAGTTCTGGCCTGGCTATCAGCGGAACCCAACTCTTGGAAAACCTTTGTGGCTAACCGCGTCTCAGAAATTCAAAACTTAACAAATCAAACAAGTTGGCATCACGTCAAGAGCCAAGAAAACCCAGCCGACCTAATTTCAAGAGGTGTGCTACCCTCCGCTTTAAAACAATCAACGCTGTGGTTTAATGGGCCATCTTGGCTTAAAGATTCAAATATGAATATTGACAACCCTGTAAATAACTTTCCCCCACAAGATCTTGAAATTGTTGAGAGACGCACCACCTGTTTGGTAGCTGCACCTACCAGTTTCGATTTGCTAAGTGCATTTTCAACTTACACAAAACTACAGAAAATTGTAGCAATATGGAGGCGATATTTCCATAACCTGCGTAGCATAAAGAATCAAAATATTACGCGAAAAACAGGGTGGCTGTCTACCCAAGAATTACAAGATGCTAACAGGGTAATCATAAAATTGATCCAATCCGAATCATTTATTACCGAAATCAACCAGTTACGCAAAGGTCACCCGCTACCCAACAATAGCAGTCTACGGTCTCTTAACCCATTTTTAGATGAGGATGGTTTATTGAGAGTCGGCGGGAGATTACAAAGTTCTGAGCTTCCTAATTACCAGAAATGTCCTATTTTATTGCCGAAGCACTTTGTAACAAAACTTATCATTAAGCGGGCTCATGAGCAACAATTACATGCTGGCCACCAGGGCACTTTAGCTCACGTGCGCCAAAGGTACTGGCCTGTTTCAGGCCGCAGTCTTGTTCGAGAAATTATACATAAATGCGTCACTTGTTTCAAAGTAAATCCGCGGCCGTATACGCAGTTAATGGGCAATCTACCCAAAGATCGCTTGCAGCCAATTCGACCATTCTCAATTCTAGGCGTTGACTTTGGGGGTCCCATTTTGATCAAAGAAGGTCGTGGTCGCGGAAAGAGGTCCGTTAAAGCATATTTCGCCTTATTCGTATGTTTTGCTTCAAAGGCCGTCCACATAGAGCTAGTAGGCGACTTAACGTCAGTTTCATTTCTAAATGCCTTGAAAAGACTTATTGCCAGACGTGGTAACGTTTCACGTATCTATTCTGATAATGCCACAAATTTTGTGGGCGCCGATCGAGAACTCAAAAAACTAGTTAACTCACGCGAAATTCAATCAAGATTAGTTTCAGAAAATATTGATTGGAGGTTTATTCCCCCCCGTTCTCCACATTTTGGTGGTATATGGGAATCTGGTATTAAATCAGTAAAGGGGCACCTCAAACGCATTTTAGGTAATACACTTGTTACATATGAGGAATTCTACACTTTGCTTACTCGAATAGAGGCAATTTTAAACTCCCGTCCGCTAATACCCTTAAGCAATGACCCAAATGACATGACCGCGCTGACACCTGGTCATCTGTTGATCGGGTCAGCACTGACCGCACCAGCCGATCCCGATTTGCTACTTATCAACTCCAACCGCCTAACCCGCTGGCAGCACATGGAGCAAATGCGGCAACATTTTTGGACCAGGTGGTCCCGTGAGTACTTATCCAACCTGCAGCAACGTACTCGATGGCCGAATAAGTCATCCAGTGCACCGAAAATCGGCACCTTAGTGCTGATACATGAGGACAACCTGCCCCCGATGCAGTGGCGCCTGGGGCGCATCATCGAACTACATCCAGGTCGCGATGGCCTGACCCGTGTAGTTTCAGTGAAGTGTAAGGGGGGTGTGATTAAGCGTACTATCACCAAAATCTGTGCGCTTCCTATAGAACAACCAGCCAATTTGAGCGAACCGATTTAAACGAACTGTCGTCTTCGGGGATGTGAAGTGCCGTGCGCTCGAAAATCCAAAAACAAAGTGCGTGCGCCATTTCGGTCTACTATTACGTTTAATATTTTATATTCATGTTTTCGTTTTTTTGTTTGTTTGTATTGTGTACATTGTATTCTGTATCTCTTTGTCTTTCTTTGAAATTTTTAGTTAGTAATTTCAAGGCGGCCGGTATGTCGAGTCGCACCACCATCTGCACCACCAGTCAAACCGTGGTGGGGGTGTTTCCCACCCGACTGGTGCCCTGTGCCCATGGTGGGTAGTTTTTCGTAAATCACTTACTGTTTACATGAGCTCGAGACAACATCACTTTATTCTTACATTGCAATTTATCTCATCTCGAGTTCATCACTTATATTTAACTTTTATCGCTTACTCTTTAACTCGCAATTCTTAGTATTATTTTTATTAAACACAACTAAACAAGGTCCTTCGAGTTTTTTAATCATTCACCATACCAAATCACTCGCTTCACCAATTACAGCCCAAACAACTACTATACTTAGGTCCAAACGGCATCCGCTAAAACGTAGGAATAATGTCCTTTATAAACGGGAACAAATATAATGTACACCAAATTAAACCATACATCCCTTGCACTGTCCACCAGAAAATTTAATGAGCATCAAAAAATCTTAATGAAACCCAAATTATTATACTTCAGAAAATGAGAACATCACCACTAAAATAACTATGCTGCGTATTGTTTTACCATTGCTTACATTTTAAATTCTATATGTCTAATCAATTTTACTAAATGTTCACCAAATTTAGAACGCTCAAGTTACGCGTCCGCGCTGTCCATAATAAATATTCGCGCTATCCATTTATATTTAGTGTTTCTCAAAAAAACTATTTGTGCGTCAAATAATTATTCTATTACACCAAAAATGAAATATGCTCGCGCATCTCTCCTTGCCGCTTGCGCTTCCAGACAAGAGGCAGGCGAAAAAAGTTTTGTACAGGGTTAGTTCGGGGCCCTGTAATTTTTTTTTAAAAGCACGATTAGAAATTACCATTAAAAGAAGTTTTACGTTTTACATAATGCAAGCCAATTACAGTAAAGCATTTATACAGGGTGATTCACGTAGCCCGTTCATTAGAAGTTTTTCAACTTCCAGTTGGATTAAAAATTTGAAACTTGGAAGGCAGTCATTATCAGTCATGCTCATTCTATCTAAAATATTTTGAGCTCTCTAGCTATACAGGGTGTGCGAAAAGTCGGTATCAACTTTCTTATTTTAAATGAAAACGTACCATTTTTTCTACATGGTCTAATTGGTCTTCCAACTCTGAGTTTTTATAACATTTGTTATGTAAACTTATTTGACAATTTTTGACATTATGTTAATTTATGTGAAAAAAATGGTCGATGTGGTAGCTTACGAAAAAATTCGTATCTGGCAGACGGTTCAGAATTTATGAAAGCTAATTTGTAAAGTGCTTAGTTCAAAGTCCAGACTAACTTCTGATGTCTTAATGGTGGTTCCATCTTGTACCATATGGGTGCAGACAATTTTTAAATATCGCAACCAAAAATGGTCAAGAAGTCATTTTTTTCAAATGGCACCTAAAGATTTTTTTTACACCACTCGATAGAAAATTGTATTTTAGGATGAGTTACTTAAGCATTCCCTATACCTAACTTCATCCCCTATCAAATTAAAAATTAAAATCCAGAAATTTCATCAATTTTGCACAAGATTTTTTGGTTTTTCAAGTATGCCATGGAAACAAAAGACAATTGCAACAATTTAATTATGAAATGAATATCTTACTAATTTTATAAAACAACAACAACAAAAACTATCAAGAACCATCTTAACAAAATTCTAATGTAAATGTTCAATGTGAGCATCATTTTGATTACTACATTCTATCTATCATCTTATATCATTGTTTAGCTCTTCTTATTTCGTTGGTGTCAAGACTGTCAAATGCTCTTATTATTCTCCCGCTTAATTCCTTTATGTTGCAAAGTGGTGAAGTATAAACTAAATCTTTTATTCGACCCCAAACATAAAAGTCTAATGAGGTAAGATCTGGAGATAATAAGAGCATTCGACAGTCTTGGTCCCAACGAAATTAAAAGAGGTACACAATCTGTTGAAAATGGATTAATAGAATGTATGTAGTAATCAAAATGGTGCTCACATTGAACACCTACATTAGAATTTTGTTAAGATGGTTCTTGGTAGTTTTTGTTGTTGTTTTTTTTATAAAATTAGTAACATATTCATTTCATAATTAAAATTTTGCAATTGTCTTTTGTTTCCATGGCATACTTGAAAAACTAAAAAAATCTCTTGGCAGGATTGATGGAATTTCTGGATTTTAATTTTTAATTTGATAGGGGATGTAGTTAGGTATAGGAAATGCTTAAGTGACTCATTCCAAAATACAATTTTCTATCGAATGATGTAAAAAAAAATCTGTAGGTGCCATTTCAAAAAAATGACTTTTTGACCATTTTTGGGTGCAATACTTGAAAATTGTCTGCACCCATACGGTACAAAATGGAACTACCATTAAGATATCAGAAGTTAGTCTGGACTTCGAACTAAGTACTTTATAAATTGGTTTTCATAAATTCAAAACCGTCTGCCAGATACGAATTTTTTCGTAAGCTACCACATCGACCTTTTTTTTCACATAAATTAACATAATGCCAAAAATTGTCAAATAAGTTTACATAACAAATGTTATAATAACTCAGAGTTGGAAGACCAATTAGACCATGTAGAAAAAATGGTACGTTTCCATTTGAAATAAGAAAGTTGATACCGACTTTTCGCACATCCTGTATAGCTAAAGAGCTCAAAATATTTTAGATAGAATGAGCATGACTGATAATGACTGCCTTCCAAGTTTCAAATTTTTAATCCAACTGGAAGTAGAAAAACTTCTAATGGACGGGCTACGTGAATCACCCTGTATATTACCGAAATCAATATTTTTTTTTGTGCAAACCACTTCTATTTTTACTTTTGTTTTCCTTGCCCTAGCACATCTACTTACATCTATAATTTTGCATAAAACTATTTACCATTTGCACAACATTTTATTGCTTGTGTGTTTTTGATCAACAAATAGTATTTTTGACTGCTAAATAATATAAGACACTGTCGAAAATTAAATATCTGGCTATTATGTTAGAATTAAATGCGGAATAAAATTTGGTGAACATTTAGTATTTATGGTCAACAAAAGTTATTTTGGCGAATAAAATATATAAGAGACAAGCATTATGTCAATATTTGGTTGTCGCTTTAAGATTATGTATTTTCTTAATTTTGGTGAGCATTTAGTATTTTTTGGAAATGAAAGTATTTTTTTGTATGAAAATATTGGGTAAATTTGATAGACTGTTAAATACGACCCTTTATAAACTAGCAGAGATGATACCTCTATTGAGAGTGGTTTTTGACGGTGATTGTTTTGTTGAGGTAATAATTTTATAGAATAATTTTTTTTATGGTTGGTAATTTTTATAATATTTTTTTTAATAAGATTATAAATATACATATATATTTCTCGTAATCTATATCTTCTCCAGAGTCTCTCTTCCTCAGTGTCTATCCCCGTTTTTTTCAAATTCCCAGTTTGTCTATTTTCCAGGTTTTACACTTCATATTGTTTTTTTTTGTTCCTTGATCAAAGTTGCTATTATATTTTTTATTTATAATTAATTTGCTGTTATTCTCAGCTACAATTTGATCGTGCAACAAACCTAAATTATTGTTGAACCCTTACTTGACTGGCTTTGTTTGTTGCAGCTGCGAGGGTTGCAAGGGCTTCTTCAAGAGAACCGTCCGCAAAGACCTCTCCTACGCTTGTCGAGAGGAAAAGAACTGCATCATTGACAAGAGACAGCGCAACAGGTGATGATTAACGGACGACGGTAATGATTGTTGCGTTATTGACTTTTGATTTCGACAGATGCCAGTATTGTCGGTACCAAAAATGTTTGGCTATGGGTATGAAACGGGAGGCGGTTCAGGAGGAACGCCAACGTACAAAGGACCGTGATACTTCCGAAGTAGAATCGACCTCTAATTTACAGGCGGATTTTCCGCTCGAGAGAATAATCGAGGCTGAAAGGAGGGTCGATGAAGAAGATAGTATGGTACCGCTGGAGGTAAGTGACTTGGGTATATGTGCGTTGTGACGTTAATTATTTGCTTCTATTGCAGACGGCAAGTATCAGAATTCAAAAATTCATGCCCTTACATAGGCGAATATGTCTTCAGTGTCAGAGTCGTGGTGACAATGTTAGAGTTATTTTTTTTATTTGGTAGTTTAGAGTTTGTCTTGTCTTTATTCGTAACCGTTTAAGTGTTTTAACACTGTGATTTTCATAACTAACCCAACCTTCTGATGTCCACCATGTTGTATCCTTTTCGGGACGATAAAGTACCAAACTACTGGTGTTCATAACCTCGTTTGTTACTGTAATTGTGCATATTAGGATTAATAATAATCATTGCCCTCCCCCAGCTAATAGCATCAGGTGTGATTTAACATTTAACTCATTGGTTCAACACGACATAGCCAGTGGCTTGGTTTTTATTTTTTTTTTAATAAAAATTTTGGCTTATTTGCTTTGCTGTAAATGTGGATACAAGATGGCGGAGAAATTAATTAGTTGCCAACCGGCGCTTGTTCGCATTTTAATTTCTCTCCAATTTCAGCATTCGATTTCAAATATTTGCCAAGCGACCAACAGGCAGCTGTTCAGTTTGGTAGACTGGGCTAAAACGATACCTCATTTCACTTCCTTGCCTCTTGGCGATCAAGTGTTATTGTTGCGAGCCGGATGGAACGAGTTGCTCATTGCAGGTCTCGCGCACAGATCGATTCATGCTCAAGAAGGCCTCGTCATCGGGGGTGGATTGACTGTTACCAAGTAAGCATCTTTTACCACCATCGCGCCAAACGATGTTGTTATTTTTTTTTTTTGTAATTTTTAGGACCACAGCCAACGCTGTTGGGCTCAGCAACATTTATGACCGGATAGTTGCCGAGCTCGTTAACAAAATGAGGGAAATGAGAATGGATCGCACCGAACTGGGGTGTCTACGAGCCGTAATTTTGTACAATCAGGGTAGGTTCCGTTTTTTGTTGAAATTTTTTGATTAATTCCTTTGTTTTTGCAGATGTTCGAAATCTCAAGTCGGCCCCTAGCGTTGAATTATGCCGCGAAAAGGTTTACGGTGTTTTGGAGGACTACGTGAAGGTGACTCATCCAAATGAGCCGGGGAGGTTTGCGAAGTTGCTGTTGCGTCTTCCAGCTTTAAGATCCATAGGGTTGAAATGTCTCGAACATTTGTTCTTCTATAGATTGATCGGTGATGTCCCTATTGACACGTTTCTAACAGAATTGCTCGATAATCCCAGCGATGGCCAAGCGACGAGCCCCACCACATAAATTTAGGCACTATTCGGTTTTCCCTCGTTTAAACCTTTACAAATCTGTGATTTATATTAATAAAAGAACAATTTAAAGGGAAGAGGGTATTATTAGTTGTATGTTTAAGCGGGAAGACTAGATAATATTTTATTTGTATGTTATTGATAGAATAGCTTGTATTCTAATTTCTATTAATGTATTTATTTGTTTCTTGTCAAGCTACAAAATCAGCAGCTGTGAATTTTTCTGCTATTATAGATTAGATCTCACTCTTTACGCTTTTGTTACTTGTATGTATTACTTTTTATAATTCCAAATTCAGTTGGGTTTCTTTAGTAGTTTAGCAAGGGCCTAATTTTTTACGTTTTCTTGAGATCTAAAGTTTTTTACTCTGAATTGGGGGTTGCCACTAATGTTATCATAATTACGTGATTTTTTCGAAATTTGAAAAATATGTACCCATTAATGAAAATTGTTGATTTTATTATATTTTAGTGAAGGTACCCAATTCAGGTTTGTTAGCGCAAATTAATCTTAGATGGTTGTAAATTATACGAGATTGTTACTACATATATGATTGTTACTATATGAAACTTGATTGAATTGACCAGGTCAATATTTTGATTTCAAAAGGGAAATCCAATTTCCTCTTAAAAGTTGACTGTAAAAATTTTCTGAATTTAAATTAAGAACTCTTAGATGTTATGTTATATAAATTATTAATTAGGGCAAAATTTAAATTAAGCGTCATAAAATCATGAATATTATTAATCATATCACTTTAAACAATTATTTCAACATTATCAAAGCATGTAATATTGACATCAATAAATTTGTTGTTAATCTATCCATAATTTGTCAATTATTACAACCAATCAATGGTGATGGAGCATAGGTGTTTTGCTGAAGAACTAAATTTGATCTTCATGCAGTTATTTCTGGACATTAAGAGGAACGTCTTCTCTGTATCATTTGTTATTGTAGAACGTCAGCAAAATGCATTGACGTGATTTTTTGTATTAGCAGGGGCACGTATTGAAAAGAGAAAATTCATTTCGTATTTCCAAAAAGTAATCTGGGTGAATACGACACTGGATTGAGGCGGAGCGTACCACTGTGAACCAACTGCGTACTCAATGCATGCGCGTGGCATCAATCCATTAAATTAAAATGAGAGAACTAATCTCTGCACGTCAAAATGCATACAGTAAGAACAAAACGCATGTGATAGCAAAGTTGTTGCTCTTAATGAAAAGTGATTTACATTAACAGCCTTTATTAAAAACCAGGAAATATAAGATAAAAAGCCACCACCTTTAAAACCAATAGGTTCACTTCTTGGCTGCAATAAATCCAATTCTCCTCAAGTAGGTCACTATGAAAGGTGTTGCTGTTAGCGTTACCACTATCCTAGCGGGGGCAAACACCTTATGAACTGCATAAGCTATTGCAAAAGTTCCTGCGTTAGTTGCTAATTTATTTGATGTTATTTTTTGTACAGTCTCATCACTGATCCCTAATGGTGTAAGGATTTTAGTAATATCCAATCCACTAAAACAATAATACAAAAATTACTGGTAAAGAGAGTAGTTGGGGCGCAGTATACCTTGAAAGTAATAGATAACATGTGCCTAACGACATCAAAGAAATTGTTACGTGAAATACAATAACTGTTGATCCATATTCTTTGACGGCTTGTTTCAGCTTTTCAGATAGCGAAGGTGGTTTGTTGTCGGGAGGTTTATTTGTGCTTTCGTATCGTTTTGAAATAATAGCGGAATGTTGATTGAAGACCATCCTCCTGTTTTGTAAATTAACATTATGCAGGAGAAAGGTTTTTGAAGAATTATTACAGTTGTGATTGTTTGATATGAATCTTGTTAAGACTTGACAACTTCTCTGTAGTTGCCACCTTTTGCTGTTGGAACTTCTCAGAAACAATGCAGCTGCTTCCATTATTGCAACTTACACTTATTTATTATGATCAAGTATGACTTGTTGGAAAAATTATTAATAATCACTGCAACACTTAATTGAAGGTAATGACAGCAAAAACTATAGATTCAAGTTTTAATTATTACTCGGCAATTATTTAGGTCAAATTAGAATATATCAGTACAGAAGTTATCTAAAAACTGTAAATTAAATATTTAATATGAATTGAGGTTATGTATCTATTTTGACAATTGAGTTTGACTTTGACACAAAACGCGGAAATAATCGAATGCTTCCTAGCTACAGCCGAATAAAAACGGACGCGTATTACTGGTTGCATATATCTTGCTCCAAAAAGGCGCAGCTAAATTCGCTTTAAATAATAATAAAAAAAAAAACATTATTTTAATCAAAGTTGTATGTTGTACAAGTTGAAATCTTCGTCTAATTTTATTTCTAAATTTATGTACAAAATCTTAATTTATTAGAACTTTTTTGAAAAATCTTCATTTTAAGCTAAAATCATTAATTTTTCTCAATAAGAATTGTTTTATTTTCCCATTTGTTACTTTTACAAATTTTAAATTGTGTTAATTATTATGATTCTGCATTTTTTAATATTTTTCAATTAATTAATATAAAAAATGCAATTTAATTCATAGAGGGTCTTTCGAGAACACCGCCTCCATCTGAAAGATATTTCTAATAGAGAGACAAATTTGAAATTTTCCAAAAAGAAACTTTAATTACCGCGCTACAATATTGCGTCAATTGTCTGGTTTCCAATTAATTTCATACGCCGTTGGGACGCTATAAAGCGTTTTGGTCAGAATTTTTTTTATTTTATTTTATTTATTATTTATTTATTTTTTATTATGTGTATTATTATTATTATTTATTACGTTCATAATACCGCCAGGTACACGTTTGTGAAAAAATTTAGTTGAAGTATCTTTTATTGTAATTTTAAGGAGTCCCTGAAAACTTTGAAAAATTTATGACAAAACGCAAGCTTTATTCAAGCACTCAAATTTCCTGTCGGTTATTTATGTCTTAATAAAGGTACTTCTCAAGTAGGTGTAAAGTCCTAGTAAAAGCACCGAACTATGATAAACATAAGTGATGGGTAGCCACAGAGGTACTCAGTAAACGACCCGTAGATCTGTCCCATTAAAGAATAAAATTTTAAAATCCTTGTAATTCAATAGCGGCTTGATATAAAAATATTCCAATTACTTGTTATCAATTTTGAAGGTCGTTATCATGAGCTTTAAGAAAATCAAAGGGATAAATAAGGTGAATATTTTTATACGAAATAGGGATCAAAAGTGAAAACTCACACAGAAATAAATTCGGAAAAAGCGATAGGTATTGTTATCTTCTACTGTATTAATTATACGCTTTTAGGCATCGGCGGTTCTCTTTGAAAAACCCTGTATACAAGGTGATTTATTAGCCTAATTATAAACTTTGGCAAATCTAAATTTAATTTTATGTAAAAATATTCATATAAGTAATAATATTAGTCCTACCTTTCTTTGTTAAAAAATTATAGCGTTTTAAAATAAAACTATGTATATCTTTGGATAAATAGTAGGTATAATCATAATTTAGGAAAATCAAAAAAACAAAAAAAAATTACACTGCAGTTAAATGTTCAAAAATTAGTCTGAATACTACGTAACTGGCAACGATAAACTAAACTCTCTTGCACGGATAATAGATTCATGTTAGGACTTCTTACGACTTTCAGCGTCTTGAATTCTCTTGATTACGATCATTTATTTCTACGTCATACACAAGTTGCTTCGAGTGACCCCATAAATAAAAATCGCAAGGATTTAAGTTGGCCATGGTATAAGACCTCCGTTACTAACCCATTTATTTGGAAAATGAGTATACCTACAGCCATTGGGTCACTTGTCTTTTTCGATAAAGCGAAGCCCCATCATGCTGATACCGCATAGGTATCTTGTATCAAGTGGAGTGGAACATCCTCCTTCTTCAAAAGTGGGGTTCAAAAGTTATGATAGCTCTTCTCATTTAAATTTTTACTAAATACATTTATAAGTAATGTGTTGCCAAAGTAAATCTACTTTTCATTGACAAAGTTTGTAAAAAGAGTAATGAGTCAGCCTGTATACAGGGGTGTTTAAAAAACGCCTATATTCATAACTACGTTATTTATTATTCGATTTGAGTGGACAAAGAACTTTACGAAATTATTCTTTAAGAACTATAAAGTGGCCTTAATCGTGATTTTTTTCCAATTACGAACAATGCTCAACTTTTTTTTTCAAATGGAAACAAATTTTTTAAATGTTTTGATTTGATGGATAAAATCTTACTGAACACAATGATGTCTAAAACAAAGAAACAATCAAAATATTTGTTGTGATAAGTTGTGTTTCTTGTAAACTTTTTAAGTGTGTTTGTGGAAAACAATCAGAAAGTCAATAGTAAAATTACTAATAAGGTAACACCCTATATAAAAAATATCCTCGTATATCTGTAGCCCAAGTATCTCTATTCTCAAATTTTTAAATTTGAAAATAAAGAACTTTACTTTCATGGTTACCCGCTCCCGTTATACGATTTTGGACCAAAACTGGCGGCTTAGAAGCAGCTGATATACAGGATGTAACCGAAATAAATACATTAATTTTAACTGGTAATAGAACTCTTCAAGACGAAAAACTTTTCTTAATAAATTTTTTTTAAAAACGTTTTAGTTTTTGTGTTAAAATTATTTTAAAATGTTACACAATTTTCTTACACGCCACTGTAAGCAACGTTACCTAGTCAACAAGATTACCTTATGAATTAATTGTATTATTATTGTTCTTTGTTGGAGCATTTCATAAGAAGCTCGTCAATTTGTAGGGGGGAGAAATGATTTAAAAAAAATCGATTTCGAAAAAATGGTACATAGAAAAGAATTTTGTTTTGATGAGTTCTACCACTTGTTAAAATTAATGTACTTATTTCGCTTACACCCTGTATTTAAAGAGACATCTTTCAAAAATTAAATAAGACCTTGCAAACTTTCAAAAATAAATGTAGTTTAGATGATTAATTAATGTTTAAATCAGTACGTTCAATATTATTTTCCTTCAATTATGTCTAATATTACCCTACTTAATTTATTTCAGTCGGAGTTGGGCCTCAGCATGAGTGTGGTCCGCCACGTTGGCAATGAATCAGAAATAAAAATGTGAGAACAGTGTTTTCGATTGTAAATAATTGCGGTTGTAGTAAAAGTCTCCAGGCCAATGTCAAGTAACAACAAGATTAAGAAACTTGATCAAAGTCCCACCGAATAACACGGGTCCTTAGGGAATTGGCAAGGATCGTGACTGTAACCTTTCACGTTTTGAATTTTAGTCGCTGCGATGAAAACGAAGCGGTTGACGGTTTGACGTGGGGCGAATTTTTTTTAGGTCGCACGTTCACAAAACATGTTGATTATAGTGGATAAAATATGGGGCGCCCCTAGTCCCCGACTCATATATTTAATTTCTGCATTCCTTCCATTTATATCTAGTTGGGAGGAATTTGTCGAGAGCGATGAAGGTTTAATGGGCGTTCTAGAGGAAGGGACTAAAAATTCTTTAATTTGTGACTTCAATGGAATTTGACTTTTCTTATTCAGAGATTGGCGGTTTCAGAAAAAATTCTTACTTGATAGGTAGTTATTTACATTTTTTTGAAAGGTGGGCGCCTGAAATTTTTTCATTGCCAATTCGTTAGCACTTACTTGATATAGGCGTTTAAATGCATCAGGACCTTGGTAATTGGCGTCAGTGTTAACATGAAGTTTTTTCGGTAAATTAGCCTCGTGGCATGTTTCCCAAAAGATTAATTTGAAACTCTGATTTATCGTGTTTTCGGAGATTTCTGAAAAGTGGTGACGACTCTTATTATTTATTTCAGCAAATTCTTCTGTTTTCTGTTGTTTCAGAAATTTGTAGAAACGTTTCGATAATTCCCACGTTAGGGTGGGAGTTTTTTAATTTTTTTTAAATTAGTCACGAAAGATTTATTTAAAAGTCGGTACCTGCCTCTAAGTTTACAATGATACCCACACCTGGTTTTAAACTGAAACGTGATGTCAGCGCAATAAAAAAATTGCGTCATTACCTTTGGAACGTCCGTCGTGTTTACATTTTGAGCAACCACTATTTTCTTCATGAAATTCTCTTTTGTGACAGCCGCACTCCTGAAATAGCCAGTAATCGTCCCCAAATTGAAAACAAAACGTTCTCGTGGTCCTCCATAAACAAAAAAATAAAAATACTGTTGGAATTGGACAAGCACGTGTCGATGACGCGTCCAGCCTGAAAGCGGGATGATTGTCCTGAAAATCGGCTGTCGCCCCCGCCCCCATTCATCAATGATCGTGCCGAAACTGAAAGACAACAGTTTTTCAATTATGAATGAACCGTTTCCTGCGGTCTATTTTTACAGTGGGTGGATGCGTCGAAGATGCGATCGATGGCGTTTCAGCGGTGCTGAAAATACGCCAGCAGGATTTCAGGAATGCACTGTTTACACGAATATTTGGCGATGGAATGTCGCTTTCAGGCGCGCATGTCCGCTTTATTTTGATTCGGTTTAAAACCTCAGGTAATCGCGGGATTCTATGACTCAGTTTGTTTGGCAGCGTTTCAGAGGTTTCAGTTTGTTTCGATCGGATCGCACACTTTCGCTGAAATTTCGCGAGCCGATGAACGGACTCTTTTTTCTAACGATTTTCGTCCAAAAGTGGTTCAAAAAGAACAGCATGGATATCGTCGAGCTACTGGCCGAAACGGAGGGCTTCGGAGACTTCAAGGGACACGCAGTGCAGGAAATATTCAAGGAGAGCGTCGACGGAATCTGTCACAAGTAAGTCCAACTGGGACCAAAATGCAACTGCCACGCCAAAAAAAAAAAAAAAAAATTAAACGATCAAGCTTCGCTGCCGAAACCTACCAGACAATTTTGCTTTCGAGGACAACCAAAATTACGGAAATAAGATGTGGCTTAATTATTTTATCTACCTATAGGTATCTACTTTTGGTTTAAATTTTGTTTTTTGACCACATACAATTATCCAGAAATGTCTCAATTTAGTTCAGAAAGCTACGCTAGTGGAAACAATTTTTGAAGAAATTACCCTAAATCACTGGAAGTTTTGTCCTCCACAGCTCAACCTTAATCAAATATTTTTATTGTACATTTTACATTTTCTAAAAAGTACTTTCCAAAAAGAATTTCCAGATCAACAATCAAATCTGATTAAATCCAGCCTGGTTCTTTAGAAATTAATTGCTAACCGCTTTTTGTGGCAAAATCTGATCTTTGGACCATGAAGGTTGTTCTTAACAATTCGTTTCTGGTCGAATATTTTTGCAGTGAACCACGCCGAAAAAATAGATAGAGAGCAAAGACACAGGAAGATATGAGTTATAAATTCCTATAAAGGCATCCGAACAATTCGCCCCAGAAACCTTGCCAACACTTAAATTACTGCAGGTTTATTATGTTGATGTATCGTTCTGTATGTTAGTTTTATTTAATCGCCGGATAAATCGACCAACGGCCGTATAAATTTTGACGAAAACCTTAACTGATGATTCGATGAATTTTTTTTTTTCAGATCGCCTGTATCCGACTTGACTGAAAATCTCCTTCTGTGTTCAGCTTCCTTGGTTAATCCGAATCTTCTGGATGCATTCAACGTATCGTGTGTGGTCAATGTGGCCCCCGAATTACCGGATACGCCCCTGCATAGAAATGATGTTGTTTATCACAAGATTTCAATTTTGGACACAGGGAGCTCGAGGATTTACGCTTATTTTGACGAGACCGCCGATTTGATCCAAAAAGTGAGTTCAAACAAAAATAAATTCCATTTTTTCTTTAATATCTCAACAAAATTTTGGATTTACTAATAATAATAATAATAATAATACCGATCTAAGTCATTGTTAAGCAACTAGTCACTTGTTGACAAAAAAGTAAAATTTTTGGTCGGCACGGAGACTTTCCGTGACTTTGGTGAGGAGGGCCAAATTTTTGGCGGAGCAAAACTGCGTCGTAGAAGATCTGCGGAGGTATGTTGCGTTTCTGGGCCTTCACCGCATTTCAACGTTAACAGACAGAACGAAAACATCTTAATTTACTAGTGTTTTTCTCCCGGTCAAAAAAAAAAAAAAAACAAAAAGGTCCTCGTCTGCCAAAGCTCGTTTCGAAATGCATTATGGGCAATTTTGATGGCAAACACACACACACGAAAACATCGTGTGATTTCGGAATGCTGCAACTATAAAAATAGCATACGTAGCACCTAACATGATTCACGTATCGTTGATTCTATTTTCGAAACGCAGGAATTTTAAGAAGCCCCTGCATTCCAACTGCTGAAAGGAACGCGCTCCCAACCCAATCTATTAAGTAAATGTTTGGATTTCGGCTTAATGGAACGGCGCTAAGTTCACGGACAGGGGCTCGTATTAATAGCGTCAAGATAAAGAAAAGTTCTTTATAGGGAAAAAATTGAGAAAAAAATGACACCAAAAACTTAAGTCTAATGTAAAAAAAATATCAAGAGGGTGCAAGAAAAAGCCATGGATTTAAGCTAAATAAACTGCCTAAGCATTATTAATATTTTATCAAGAATTGTTCTTACCCAAAAATAATCTTTCAAGAAGTGATAAACGGTAGAAAGCGACCAGTTTCTAAAAAGTATGCCAAAAACGTTAGTTACTAAGAAAAAGGTCCATAGCCTTAGCCAATGTCTCTACAGTTATGCAAGCTTGTCATAGATTTCTGTGCAAAAAAGGGGTAGCAGAGAAACCTCAAAACAGCGGAACTATATTTTAACAGATAGCCAGGCAGCAACTACAGCTGTAGAAGCTTGCAAGTTTAAGTCTCAGACTGCCTGGAAATGCAAACAATCCTTGAAGCAACTGGCGAGAGGTAACAGACTCACTCTCATCTGGGTGCCAGGTCAGCAAGGTTATAGAGGGAAATGAAACAGTCGATGAACTAGTCAAAGGGAGCACGGAGGTTCCATCTGTAGAACCAAAACCGTTCTGCAAACTAATCAAAAGCTACAGATGGGAAAGAGATGTTACTGGAAATAGGTTCCACGACCAAGACAGGGAAAGAAGTTTGTAGACTACTTAGCAAAGAATGCTAAAAGACTTCGAACTGACGAGGAACAAGCTGCGGCTTATGACGGGTCTTGTCACTGGACACTACCCGCTGAGATGCCATCGCAAAAAACTGGAAACGACAGACAGTGAGATATGCAGACTATGTGGACCGAAAGAGAAAACCTCAGAACGCATCCTATGTCACTGTGACACCCTAGCAAACCATCCATAGACTAATTCACTTTGGCATAAAGATTTTATCCTCTGACAAAGTGAAGAAAAGATCTCTCAAAGACATTATAAAGTTTAAAAGATTTATGATTTTGAGATAATAATTAGAAACAAAGTTTGAACAAAAGATCTTACTGGTTGCAGTGCGGAAAGGCTAAAAAGACAATTGACACCTTGAAATCTACTCTAATTTAATCTAAGAGAAAGATCTAAGCAAGTCTTAATCTTTAAATACATTCTAATAGCTTAAAGCACTTGAGGGTAATGAATTGTTGAACTGAAATAAGAGATTTACTTATCAAGATTTTTTAATAATAATAAGTATGCTTTAAGAAATAATGCTCTTAAAACCAAATAATCTTAGTAGATAACACAAAGGAAAAAATTTAATTACCAAAAGAAATAAATAAGTAGTTAACAATATGAGGGTGGAGGTGAAGGCAACAATATGTCTTCAAATGCATTCTAATAGCTTAAAAGAAGTAAGTTAAAAATTGGATTGAAAATAAAGCGTGAATGAATCAAATGCTTTTTAACCAAATGCTATGCTTTGAAGACACCAAATAACCATAGTAGAAGCTAAAAAGGCCTAGAAAGGGATTTTGTCGCCAAAGGATATAAGTATTAATCTCAAAGAGACTGAAAAAGAGTCTTACATTTTTCAATTACATTCTATGTTAAATAATTGATTGGTCTTAATAAACTTAACATTATTATTACCTACATTAGAAAGCATTTCTTAATAAAATGCTTCTTAATGAAACATAATACATACCTCGAGATAAAGCGTAAGTTCTAAAGAAAATGAGTATTAGTAGACGAAGATGAGGGCTTCTGGAACACCCCCTACTCCTATTTTGGTCTTTGTATATTGTGTTGCCTACCAGTTTGCTCAACTTACTATTTTTCATGTTCTAAAATCTAAACCACTTTACACAGGTTCTAAACAACTTTAAACAACTTTAAACAAAGCTGTTTAGAACATGTTTAAAGTTGTTTAGAACCTGTGTAAAGTCGTTTAGAACATGAAAAATAGTAAGTGGAGCAAAGTGGTAGGCAACACAATATACAAAGACCAAAATAGTGCCTGGGGGGTGTTCCAGAAACCCTCATCTTCTTCTACTAGTATTTACCCCCCAAAAAGGTGAAGACAAGCCTTCATTGCTTTTATGTTGCTTTAGTAATCTTTACTAAAGTGGAAGCAAAGACTTAATCTTCAATTACATTCTAGTAGCTTACAGAAGTTGAACTGGTTAAGCGTTGCTTTAAAAAAAATAATTTAATGAAGCTAATAAATAAAATAATTGTGTAAAGGCGAAGTGATTATGATAGAAGACATCTTCTTAAATAAAGTGTTTTATCAATAAACAAGTTGTAATCGAAAATGGCAAGATCCAGAACAATCTTTAATTACCCTGTAGTAGATTAAAAAAAGTTGATTAGCTGAAAATTGTATTGAGATTATAATTATTTGTCAATGAAATGCTTCTTAATAAAAAAGATGCTTCCACATGAGTCAATGACAGAAAGCAGTCAGCCTTAAAAATGTTTAATTACCAAAAGAAGCTTCCAAGTAAGTTGTCGTGATCTTTAATTACATTGCTACAATGTTTAAAACAAATAGAGTGATTGATTAAACATTTTAAGAATTAATTTAATAATTTAATTACTAAAAATAAAGTGCAGACAATTAAATAATTTTTAATTAGCCTGTAGTAGGTAGGTTAAGATATGGAACAAAGAGTCAATTTTTAATTATAAGCTGGAGCAAAAATAATTATAAAATATCGCCCTGCATAGAGTGTGGTGCAAATTTATTTTTGCTCGTCACTAATCAAAATACTGTATATACCTTCCAATTGGTCACACGACACGCCTTTTGGGTAATGACGTGCAGTCGTCGGAAGTTTGTACTAATAATAATCAATAAAACAGGTGCTCACGACTCGGGAAATTGCGCCGTTTATTAATAGAAACAAAGCCGAAATTATTGCTATGAATACCCGGTGCGACACCTGGACGGAAGTAATTAAAAATCAATTAGAAAAAGTATATTAGCAAATTTTAGGGAGCTCCAACTACCACGAGTTTCTTGAGGTCGTCATTAGCAAATTCTAAAAATCTCTCCTCTCCTCGCGAAGCCTGAAATCTCTTACGATCGAAATACCTGGCAGTCCGCCATCCTCACACCTGAACCTCCATCCAGCACCCATTTGTCTCGACGCCACATGCATGACTAAGTTGCCCCCATACAAATTGCGCATTATAACAAGAACCACGTCAGGCGAAACTAAAAACAAAAATTTCTCCTCAGGTTGCCAATAACGGTGGGAAGACGTTAGTTTATTGCGTGGCAGGAGTCAGCAGATCGGCTACCATCTGTTTAGCGTATCTCATGAAGCACCAGAGGCTCTCCCTGCTCGACGCCTACAACTACGTCAAGTTGCGAAGACCCAAAATCAAGCCGAACTGCAGTTTCTTCAAGCAACTGATAGAGTACGAGAAGATTATTTTCGGAAATAACACTGTGCGGATGATTTTCAATCAAGTGGTGCGAATGGAAATTCCGGACGTTTACGATTCCGAGTATCAGCTAGTGGAGAGTTTCGGGAAGAAGAGGAGAAGCCAAAATGGAAGATATTGAAGATAATTATGTGACAGGGTGGGACGAAGGATTATTAACCATGGTGGTTTGAGAATGGAATTGATTCCAAAACGCATTTTAACTAAAATTTGTATTAATTATTATTGCTTTCACCTTCGATAATAATTGTTTAAACATGGACTGATTGGTAGGAGGATATCATATTGATGTCTAATTACTTAAATCGAAGGAATTTACTGTAATATAAGGGACCAACTTTGTGTATAATTAATAAATATTTAATTGTTTTATCATTTAAACTGGACTTGCCTCGTTACCTTTCCCGTTTTACTAAAGCACTAAATAATTCGCAACTAGACAAACAATGTTATGAGTCAAGTGACTAATAATAGACTTTTTTTTTATACACAAAACTTAGGCGTGTGGTGCTTTAAAAGTTGTAAGAAATTTGCCAAAATGTTAATAATAGAAGGAAAAAAGACGGTTTTATTCATACCGGTGCGCGCCAATTCACCCGGCGCATCCGCCAAAAGTGACGCACAAGTCAAATCTGTAAAACAAAGATGTCTAGCATCTGATTTGGTACAGTAATGAACAATAATGTTTGCAGATATGTGACTCAGATTTGAAAATCATGAATTAATGCCAGATATCCAGGAGCCACTCATGATTTTACAATGAGCAACATCAACTATTAATCGTTATACAGGGTGATTCACGTAGCCCGTTCATTAGAAGTTTTTCAACTTCCAGTTGAATTAAAAATTTGAAATTTGGAAGGCAGCCATTATCAATCATGCTCATTCTATCTAAAATATTTTGAGCTCTCTAGCTATACAGGCTGTGCGAAAAGTCGGTATCAACTTTCTTATTTTAAATCAAAACGTACCATTTTTTCTACATGGTTTAATTGGTTTTCCAACTCTGAGTTTCTATAACATTTGTTATGTAAACTTATTTGACAATTTTTGACATTATGTTAATTTATGTGAAAAAAAGGGTCGATGTGGTAGCTTACGAAAAAATTCGTATCTGGCAGACGGTTCAGAATTTATAAAAGCTAATTTTTAAAGTGCTTAGTTCAAAGTCCAGACTAACTTCTGATGTCTTAATGGTGGTTCCATCTTGTACCATATGGGTATGCCATGGAAACAAAAGACAATTGCAACAATTTAATTATGAAATGAATATCTTACTAATTTTATAAAACAACAACAACAAAAGCTATCAAGAACCAGCTTAACAAAATTCTAATGTAAATGTTCAATGTGAGCATCATTTTGATTACTACATTCTATCATTTTATATCATTGTGTAGCTCTTCTTATTTCGTTGGTGTCAAGACTGTCAAATGCTCTTATTATTCTCCCGCTTAATTCCTTTATGTTGCAAAGTGGTGAAGTATAAACTAAATCTTTTATTCGATCCCAAACATAAAAGTCTAATGAGGTAAGATCTGGAGATAATAAGAGCATTCGACAGTCTTGGTCCCAACGAAATTAAAAGAGGTACACAATCTGTTGAAAATGGATTAATAGAAGGTATGTAGTAATCAAAATGGTGCTCACATTGAACACCTACATTAGAATTTTGTTAAGATGGTTCTTGGTAGTTTTTGTTGTTGTTTTTTTTATAAAATTAGTAACATATTCATTTCATAATTAAAATGTTGCAATTGTCTTTTGTTTCCATGGCATACTTGAAAAACTAAAAAAATCTCTTGGCAGGATTGATGGAATTTCTTGGGACTCATCCCAAAATACAATTTTCTATCGAGTGATGGAAAAAAAATCTGTAGGTGCCATTTGAAGAAAATGACTTTTTGACCATTTTTGAGTGCGATATTTGAAAATTGTCTGCGCCCATACGGTACAAAATGGAACTACCATTAAGATATCAGAAGTTAGTCTGGACTTCGAACTAAGTACTTTACAAATTGGTTTTCACAAATGCAAAACCGTCTGCCAGATACGAATTTTTTCGTAAGCTACCACATCGACCCTTTTTTTAACATAAATTAACATAATGTCAAAAATTGTCAAATAAGTTTACATAACAAATGTTATAAAAACTCAGAGTTGGAAGACCAATTAGACCATGTAAAAAAAATGGTACATTTCTATTTAAAATAAGAAAGTTGATACCGACTTTTCGCACACCCTGTATAGCTAGAGAGCTCAAAATATTTAAGATAGAATGAGCATGACTGATAATGACTGCCTTCTAAGTTTAAAATTTCTAATCCAACTGGAAGTTGAAAAACTTCTAATGGACGGGCTACGTGAATCACCCTGTATGCAGAGGCTTCTTGAACAAGGAGAGGAGGAGGAGTCTTGGTTATTAAAAAATTTAGGTTATCCACTAGCACGTTACTTGTTGACGCCAATAAATGGGGTTGATCCTAAAAATGACACACCTGAAGGTCGATATCATTGTTGTTTTATAGCACAGGAGTGCTGGATTGATTGTGTATGTCTGCGCTGTGCTGCATAACATTATTATTGAAAGAAAAATTGAGTTTGAAGAAGATTATGAATTTGACGAAAATGATAATGATGCAGCAATAAGAAATAATGAACCGCATGCCATCGTTGGTAATCTATATATTTTAAATAATTTGTCACAATGAACACTAAATGATTCAAGATTGGTTTTAGAAAAAAAGGTATTAGCTCCAGAAAGAAATACTAGAAACAAGAGAACAGTAACACGTGCAATCTCTAATGGCCGATTTCTTCACTGCCAGATATCCTGCAGATAAATATATTCGAAAAATATTTGTTGGATATATGGGAATTTGCTTTTTTTCACCTCCAGTTAGGACATATCTACCGGCTAGAGTTATCCGGAGGTTGAAGCTCGAGTTATCTGGCGGATGGAGCTAACGCATGCGCATAAACATAACCTCCAACGACCACCATGTGCACGTCCCCCTCTTCTCAATCAACACCTGCAAGGCTGCGCCTAGACCCGGTGCGCATAATTTTACACCGTTGCCATATCTATGCACCTGCTATCCGTGGGTTTTGTATCTGTAACTCGAAGTGGAGGTGATGAAACTTGAACAGTATTTATCTACCAGATAACTATATCTCCAAGGTAGCTATCGGCACTTGGCGCAAACGTGAAGAAATCGGCCATAATGCAGACTCCCTGCCTATAGTCGACTAAAACTAATCGAAATCATATATCAATTCAAAAAAATTCAGGAGAGCCTTACTCTCTTTCCCACGTTATAAAGTTATTCTTCTAAATTTAATTCCCTTTCACAGTCTAACTTTATATCCCAATCTAATTGTCTCTTTTCCAATCAAACTTTTATCATCAGATAACTCTTTCCTAGTGTAACTTTCTCTTTTTAGCCTAATTTCCTACTCTGTTTATCTTCTTTCCAGTATCTCTCAATCCCTTTCCAGAACTTTTATCTCTCTTTGTGTCAACATTTTTTTTACTCGCTTTTCGAGAACATTAAAAAAGTTTTAGTGTTTTTATTAAAATATGTATCCAAAACATTCATGAAAAAAAAATTTTAAATAAAATTTTTTAATGAATCAAGTAAGAATTTCAAGGATGGAAGCGGGTAAAAGGAGAAATATTATGGTCGTAGCGATTAATATTACCCTATACTGAAATTCTCCATAATAAATGCTCAAATTTAATAATTAATCGTATATTTTAGAAAAAGTCATTTTCGTCTGAAACTTAATTATTATAATTACCCCATAAATATTACATAAGTATTACTACATAAGCTAATCTGGGGCTACCTACCCTGCTTGACAATAACGAATTAAAAATAGATAATACTTTAAGTACAACGAGTGTACTTACTTTCACAAAATTATTATGAGTAGCCATAAATAATATGTAAAACAATAATAAGTATAAAAAGCAAAAGTTTGATATTTTTTGGAAAAAATTACTTGCAATAAAAATATTTCTACAAAAAATATGGATAATTTTGGCTTCTGTCATAAAAAAACCTCCCCCACCCCCACACAAAGTTTCTAATACAAAGGCTATTTTTATTCCTTAGTCACTGGACTATACGCAAAATCTCTGAAAGAAAAATTTAAGACTCTTGTTTTTTCTTAATATATAATTTTTTACATTTTGGTTTAATAAGGTGTTTTCTTATGTGGATTTTAATATTTGTAAGGTGAGACAATTTTGGGTTCAACCAATCCAAGATCCAAGATCGAAAAAAAATTTTGCTTGGGGCGCGCTACCGAGACATAACATACTAACAAGACGTGCTTTTCTATAAGGCTCAAATTTGAGCTTCGTTTCAGGCGGCTATGATTTACTTTGAATATATTTCTTTCAAGTCTTAATTTTTTTAATTTGGTAGGATTGCCGGTTCCAAAAAACTATTAACGCAAACAACAAAATAAAGAAAGAGAAGTTTCACTTATGGTGATATTACAAGTGAGGAGTTAATCATATGTAACCGCTAATCATAATAAGGATTCCGTTTACTTGCAGGTTATCAAAGATCACTGGTGCGATGAATACGTAAACAAACTAATCTATAGTTAATTGTGCCATTAGGTTAATGCTGACAGAAAACATTTTTATTGTTGCTAGCAAAGTGATATTCAAATTCTTTTTGAAAAATTAAAAGATTAAAAAAATCAATCATAATTAAAATTATCAAAAATATTAAATTCAGCTATTCCATTAATCACCACCTTACTTATCAAATTATCTTCGTTAAAAATTCAATGGTTCAGTCTTCAACTTATACACAGGAAACATCAAATTATGCAAATGCACCGGTAACATTAACCAATTTTGCAAGTCCGTCTGTATTTTAACAACTTTTGTAATTATTTGTAATTGTCCGGATTAGCAACTTTAAAACTTTAATATTCCGAGAAACGTGTTCGTCAAATTTAATATTAATGAGCGTTAAACAGTTGTGCGGCGATGTCCCCTCCACAGCGTGACGCTACTGGAACTGGGGGATTTATCTAAAAAGTATAGCAGAAGGACGAACGAGCAAGCAGTGATTGAGAAGTTCCAGTAGCTGTTTGTTCTAGATCGGCATCATGAAGATAACCGCTTTAGCCCTTTTGGCGTTTGTCTCCTATGTCGCAGCCGATGGAAAGGTCATCTGCTATTACAATAGCAGGTCCTTCTACCGTGAAGGTAAGTGTTATTGATATAATTTATTCATTGAATTTTGGAACTCTTCCAATTGGAAATGTACAATTGAGAGTGTGCAATCAAGTTTGACCTTTTAGCAATTTTTTGCCATGCGCTTCTTTTACAAGCAAAAAGGAGTTATCTCTAAAAGTTGAAATTAAAAAATTGCCTGTTACTACTTTCTCTCTACTTTGTAAAAGTTTAAGAGACTTTAACTTTACATAATAATTATTATGCTTGACTTTTAAATTAACAACCTGTTTATAAGCAGGTAAGTATATGGTGTCAGTGGCACTAAATAGGGAGTACCTACCTTCAAGTCATGTAACTGATTCGTGACAGTTTCACACATTAGTTTTTTCATGGTGCTTAACTTCAACCAAAATAATTTTTTTATGTTACCAATTAAATTAAATAATTGTGAAAGGCAAAATTACGTGGCGCTCAATTAGCTAAACATACCCTTCAGCACCATTACAATAAGAATTCGTCAAACATGTGACTGTGACAGTTTGTCTATTGTTCGAATAATGAGAAGAGTTATTTCATTTGTAGCCAATCAATTTTATATTTTTTTTTACCTTTTACAATGACAACGTTAAAATTGTTGACTGCGACTTCTTGTCATTGTTATTAATTGCAGTTGAATGTTTTTCTTAGTTTAAACTTTTTGTAAGGCGATCACCTTGAAGTGCGAAGATTTAACTTATTGGAGCGTTACGACCATGGAAACAAATTACATAAAATTACAAATTTTCAAGTTAAGAATCAAATTATGTTGGCCATTTCATCAAACCAATTTAACGTTTTTAGTTGTTGAATGACATAAATTGTTGTTTATTAATCACAGCATAAGGAGGTCATCGGAGTTATCGGGCAATTCTGCGGAACTTACATGACGTTCAGAACTAATTAAATTATGCTAAATAACTTGAAAACATTGCTAAATGTGCTAAACATTTAATGACAATATTAAGGCCATTTTGTTCAAAATATTATTTATTTTAGCACCACGTCTCTTTGTTTAACGCAGTTTCTTGCTCATTAAGTTTCCTTTTCCTTTTTCTTGCAGGTCAAGGAAAATTCGATTTGAGCTTCATCGACCCGGCCCTCCAATTCTGCACGCATTTGGTGTACGGCTATGCCGGAATTAACGAAGCCACCTTCAAAGCCGTTCCTCTCAACGAAGGATTCGACGTAACCAAAGACAATTATAGACACATCACCGACCTTAAGAGAAGATTCCCGGGTCTGAGAGTTCTTCTTTCTGTTGGTGGAAATGAAGATGTGCAGGGCGAAGAAAGGAACCTAAAATACAGAACAATTGTAATTACAAAAACGTTGTGAGACAAAGAAAATAATAAGAAATTTTCAGTTGGAATCTGTGGAAAACCGATTGGCTTTCGTCAACTCCGCCCAAACTTTAGTCAAAAATTTCGGCTTCGACGGGCTGGACCTGGCCTGGGAATTCCCGGAAACCAAACCAAAGAAAATCAGAGGAAAAATCAGTCGGTTGCTCCCAACCAAAAAATTCGGAATTTTACAAAAACTTTTGCAGGTTCTTTCTTTTCTTCCATCAAACACAAGATTGTGGGCGAATCCGTCATCGACGACAAGGCTGAAGAACACAAAGAACAATTCACCGCACTGGTGCGTGAACTGAAGAACGCGTTCCGCCACGACGGCCTCTTGCTATCTCTTTCAGTTCTTCCCAATGTCAACAGCTCAGGTATTTCGTGAAACGAATCAAGAGTCACTTACCACAACCAAATTCTTCCTCAGTTTACTACGACCCTAAAGCTTTAGCTCCAAATCTAGACTTCATCAACATCGAGGCGTTTGATTTCTACACCCCGGAACGCAACCCTAAAGAAGCCGACTACCCCGCTCCCTTATACGAGTTAATCGACAGGAAACTCGATGAAAACGTCGATTATCAAGTCCGCTATTGGTAACGATTTCAACAACGAAGTCAGGAGGTCTAAACGAAACTTTCAGGCAACAAAGAGGGGCACCCAGCAACAAACTTGTGCTGGGAATTCCAACTTATGGACGTGCCTGGAAAATGGATGAAGACTCCTCGATTAGCGGCGTGCCTCCGCTTACTATTGATGGAGCCGCTGTGGAAGGGCCCTACACCAAAGAAGCCGGGTTGTTGAGTTATCCGGAAATTTGTGTCAAGTTGGCCAACCCCAAAAAACTCTCCGCCTCAGCAGGAACTCATTTGAGGAAAATGGGTGATCCCTCGAAAAGGAAAGGTAGGGATATGAACGGTTAGTCGGTACCTTTAGGGGTCCGACGAATTGCTCACGGGATTTGTTGTAGACTTTTGGAACAATGATGATGTTACTAAGCGATACGGTATGTTTTTGGGCTTTAAAGCTAAAAATACTATCTGCTTATTAGCGTTTTAATTATAATTCTGGCAATTAGGAGACGAAATCTTACGGTTCTAACACTGTTTGTTTCAGGAACTTTCGCTTTCCGTCTTCCGGACGCCAACGAAGAGGGAGGAATTTGGGTGGGGTACGAAGACCCTGATACTGCCGGAAATAAGGCCTCTTACGCCAGGGCTAAGGGATTAGGGGGAATTGCTATTGTGGACATCACTTTGGACGATTTCAGAGGACTTTGCTCTGGAGACAAATATCCGATTCTGCGCGCGGCCAAATTCCGGCTGTAATTTTATACAATTTTTTTTTCACATAAATACCAAGTAAATTTGTGACTTTTTATAAATACCAAATGACATGCTACTTTTAAGAACAATAAAACTATTACATAATTAAATATTGCTGGGTGGTTTTTATCCAAACCACTTACCTTGAAGGTGAAAAGAAAAGAAAGCAGCTATATTATTTATTCACCAACTCTGGTAAATTACCAATTTCCACAAGCTATTTATAGTTAGTTAATAGTTAATGTTAAGGTTGCCGTAAAGAGTTGACTAGGTCAGTTTCCGCCCAGATTTTAAATTAGTTAGATCACCAAACATACAGAAAATTGGCGCCACAATGTCTGAGTAAACCACAGCCTAACGAACATTTGAAACCAAAAACAAAATTTTATAGCCCATTAACTTGACTGAGACGTGACTGAAAACCATAACAAATTCAAAGTCTCATAAACAGATGGTCGTCAGCGCTTGTGTAGCGGTTTCGATATGTGGCGAAAGAGCTCGATAAGTTGCCAAAAATTTTCTTTAGTAGAAAAATACGAAAAAAATTTTGAACCACCAGAATCTCGTTTTATGACTTTTTTTGGTGGTACCAAAAAAATTTGTGGGCCCTTTAATCTGAAAAATCGCTATTTCTAAAGAGCGCGCGGCTTCAGAAACAATATTTTTTTCCTCTGGCCTCAAGTAACGCACAGCGTGGATTTTCATTTTGCTCAAAAAAGCAATAATTCGAGAATCAATATCCTTTTTATGATACGAGAGAATATACACAATTAAATCCTATATGCACTATTTTGTTAGTCACATCTATTAAAATCAGTAAGGTTTCATGTTCAAATAGGTGTCATTTCATTTTTCACGATATGGATTTTATTCTTTTTTATGTAGATCGATAGCCTCAAGTATTAAGATGATATAATCTCCCATAACCCCTAGTCGCGTTTCAAAAATAAAGTTTCTAGAACAAGAAATGTAAGATAAATGTAATTACGGTTTGGCAAGTTGTGTGAACGCGACGGAGATAGCGTATACAGTAAACGTAGGCACTGAACAAAGAGAGCAACACAGCATTTTTAATGACCGGAAAAATTGTGGTAAGAGGAAAAAATGATCAAATTATCATAAATAATTTATTTTTCAAATCAATATCATAAAGAGCTGATAACAAGTGATCAAATAAATTCGTCAAAATAGTAGGTTATGAAAAATTACTATTATTTTATTTCATCACATTTATATTGTTGTCTTCTATTTTATGGTTCTAAAATAAAAAAAATACGATGTAAATGAAAAATAAGTTGCCTTCTTTGTCTTTATCTACCGCCTTCCCACTCGTAATAGCAACGTTTTAATAAAATAATAAAAAAAAATGTAAGAGGAAAGATTGTCGGTGTTTGCCATTAATCCCATTGAAACTGATATCGCAGACAGGTTAGACGTAGAGGAAATAATTAGTAAGTTTTCTTTATTGAAAGTGCGACAAGTGCTCATGTAAATAAATTTTAAACAGAAGTAGCCATTATTATTTCATTAGATATACCTACTTATACAAATTATTACTATTAATTAAAATTATTTATTAATAATTAAAATTATTATTATTAAAAACGGGAAGGCCTAACTCATTTCTCTTTTCAGGATTATAAAGATGAAGAATTGACCTTTCAGCTAAAGGAAATATAAAAGCAGTAAAAATTTTTTTACTACGTAATATGTGGCTTCAAAGTTGTCGAACTTTGAAGGGTTGTTACTTTATAACGAAAAAAAAATGCGATTAAAAATTACTTTAGCCTAATCTTTGATGTTTTGTCATTACGTAGGTCAAAAGAGAACTTTATTGTATCGTTAGGTTGCTCTAACGCCATGAACTACGAAAGCGTGTTTTGCCGTTTTCTCGCCCGTTTCTTACGGCAGCCTTAAGTTTTTTTCACCCCTTTTCACTTTTCTACCGATTCCAGCCTTCAGGAAAATGTCGAAGTTAAAGTTTTTGAACCAAGACCATGTTCTTGATCGAGTCAAGATCACCAACAAGATGTTGAGTCATTAAATTTTTCCGAACAAACAAATGACTAATAAAATTGATTTTTTAGTAAATATTTTTTTTCTTTACTTTACAGATTAGATTTATGTTTCTTTTGAAAAAATAAAGAGTCTCTGAATATGTTTCTTTACATGCATATTATGTAAGTAATGAACAATACGTATCCAGTTCGTGAAATTTGCGCAATAACAAACTAAAGTCAACAACCAACACCATTAGTAAGCGAGTCATTCGGTGATAATAAGAGACCACGGATTCGCTGTGCACTCAGTAACTCTTCGGCATCATTGCTGCAAGAATGGGCTTCTCAAGCGTGTTACTGCTGGCGATAATAGCCTTTGCGGTATACTGCAAAGCCGAAACCAAAGTTGTTTGTTACTACGACAGCAGATCGCACCTCAGGGAGGGTAAGTTACGGTTAATTAAACCTAAAAATATTTAGTAATTTAGTGGTCGAATCAATAATTATTATCAGTAATCTCCACTAGCTACTAAGCGCAAATTTCGCAGGTAAATAGAGAGCAAGACGATTGCCTTGACTCGAGGTGATATAATTTTTTCGAGACCATGAACTGGAACCGTCTAACTTTGCATATAAATGACTGAATTAATTCGCCGTGATGTAACGAAAGGTAAAATAATTCATGAATACAGAATGATTTATTGTTGGAACCGCAGCCTCCATTAATGCAACAATAATACGCCTCTAACTGACAAACAATGTATTAGGTCATTAGCAAAACGATAACTCTTGTCACAATATATCTTTGGGCTTGTGATTTTTTCCTGGTATTTTGTGTCTGATTAAAGAGGTTATCGCCATTTAAGTGACCTGTAAGGAACAATTTTAGAAGTTACGTAATGCACATTTGTCTTCATTTTCATTACATTGTTCCTGAAATTTCTTTAATGGTCTAATGGAGTTGAATTAGTTAATAGGTTTATAAACTTTTAAGTTGTTTTTAAGTCATAGATCACAGATGACGATCATTACAGGCACCACAGTTTCTAATTTTACGCAGTCAAACTATAGCCTCTAGTTCTAGGCTACCACCACCCAGAAATGGAAATTGGTATTTGTTGCCTAAGGGCTGCTTCACACAAGAGTCCCCTGGCTGTTGAATTAATTCAACTGGGTGGGTCAGCCCTTATAGTGGCGAATGTGTGGTGTAGTCGGCTTCGGGTGATGGGGTACTCTGGAACCGGGATGGTTTCGCACAAAACTAGGGGATATTAGACCGACTGTCCCTTGCAAGGGTTGTAAGAGAAGTAAAAAAGTGTGAGTGTGCTAAGGGTGGACGGGAAGTTCAAGATAGATGCTTCCTGACCACCATCCTTCACCACGTCACGTGGGTCCCAGCCTGGGGAGAATTTCAACGCGATCGCAAGCATCCAACTAAACTATTTGTTCTTATAGTAAACTAACCTAAAGAAAACAAACTAACTATAAAAAAAATATATATAGGTACTAATTATCTAAGTGAGGGTACCATACAATGGAACTTGATGAAAGACCGCATATTTCTTTTTCTCTTCAGAAAACAGTTGGCTAGAAATTTTGTTTGTGTTTTCTTTAATTTATTTTATTCATTCCAGCTCCTTGCCTCTCCTATATCAGTTCCTTCCGAGATGCGCTTCAGTTTCCGCTGCTTCCCTAGTTTCCTACACATTTTGAACCTTCTCTCATCTAGTGCCGGTTCTCGTTCTTATTATTTCCACACTTAAACCTGGCAACTGTTATTTTTGTCTCTTATATTGCTTTTTTCTCAGGTCAAGGAAAGTTCTCAGTGTCTGACCTGGAGCCGGCTCTGCAACACTGCACTCATCTCGTCTATGGCTATGCCGCCATCAAAGAGGACACGTTGAAACTAGCGCCTCTCAACGAACAGTTCGACGTCATTCAAGACAACTACCGCAAAGTTACCGACCTAAAACGCCGCTATCCCCGAGTGAAATTCCTCCTCTCCGTCGGTGGCAACGCTGACGTCAGTGGAGAAGGCAGCGAGAAGAATCTAAAATATCGAACACTGGTAATGACCAAAAAATAATAATTGTTTTAACCAAAAATTTTAATTAACAGTTGGAGTCGTCGTCGGCCAGACTCGGATTCATCAATTCCGCCTATACTCTGATCAAAGCTTTTGGTTTTGATGGCATTGATCTTGCCTGGGAGTTCCCAGAAAACAAACCGAAGAAGATCCGATCGTCGCTGGGCTCCTTCTGGCATTCAGTCAAAAAGAAGGTGGGGGCTACCACAGTGGTTGACGAAAACGCCGAAGATCACAAACAACAATTTATCAGTTTCGTGAGAGAGTTCAAGAACGCCCTGAAAGGAGAAAGCTTGCTACTCTCCCTATCTGTGCTCCCAAATGTCAACAGCACCGGTAAATATGTAGTCAGCACGTCACTTACGTCTGGTGGTTATGCAGTTATTTATGTAGAATCATTTCTGGACATAGGTGAACGTAATAATGGAAATTGTATAAAGGTAGTTGGTTGGGGGTGGCACCGCTGGCGGGCACCGGACGCGAGAGATTTAAAGTTACCGGGTATGGGTTGGACACTGCGACTAACCTTGGTGCTGGTGTAGGCGGCTTTGACGCTCCGATCGGACGAGGTTCACAAACACGGGGTTTGTGATTCGGTACTCTCATACACGCTCTTGCACCCTGCAGATTTGTTGTTACACCCGTTTAACACTTAACACTAATTGGTAGGTTGACGACAATAAACGTCTTCACCTGTTGTCTTGCCAGAGATGCGCAGTGATCATCTCGGGAGGGGGTAAAAACAGGGGATGTTTTGGATGGCGTGAGAAACTATCGCGATAAGGACGGAACAGTAGCGATAGATCTTCAGTAATGAGACAAATACGCACTTAACTCCAAAAACTCTTCCGACAATTTGTACAGTTGTTGATTTTATTTTTTAGTATATTATGACCCAAGGGCTCTGACCCCCCATTTGGACTGGGTGAATTTGATGGCTTTCGATTTTTTCACCCCTGAAAGAAACCCTAAAGAGGCCGACTATCCCGCGCCTTTGTACGACCTAGTTGATAGAAAACCCGACGAAAATGTTGATGCTCAAGTCAGATTTTGGTAGAAACTTGACTATTTCCAAATAATTTTTTAACGATTAACTTTTAACAGGATGAACAATGGAGCTCCAAGCAACAAACTTCTGGTAGGTATCGCGACTTACGGCCGTGCTTGGGCTATGGATGACGAATCCGATATTAACGGAATTCCTCCATTGCACATCAACGGACCTGGAGAACCCGGTCCTTTCACCAAAGATGCGGGAATTTTGAGCTACCCCGAAGTCTGTCTGAAAAGCACTGCGCCTCATAACGTCAAAATCGCTTCAGCTCTACAGGTGAAACGCATTACCGACTCATCCAAACGCAAGGGCACTTTCCTTTTCCATTTGCCGGATGAGAACAACAATGGCGGCTTTTGGATCGGATATGAAGACACTGAAACCGCCGGCAACAAAGCTGCTTACGCTAAAGCCAAAGGGTTGGGTGGCATCGCCATTGTCGATTTAACAATGGACGATTTCAACGGCAAATGTGGGAGGGACACTTACGATATATTAACCGCCGCCAAAAGTCAATTGTAATCAAGTTAAGTTGTATAATAAAATCCTTATTGACAGCTAATAAATTAACTATTAGGTATAATTAACGACCTCGTCCGCGTCCTCGACCTCTATTGCTGCTGCCAAACGTGGCTGATTTCGCACCTCTATTACCCATCTTCTTGTGACCCTGCAACAAATTCCAAAAGCTACAATTTCACACAAAAAATAAACATTAAATTTGATTGGCAGAATTAGAGTATCAAAAATTTGCAAAAATAACTTTCAAAATCACCAAATGAGTGAAAAAATTGCAAAGAGATATTGAAGCTTTCTGACCCTGCTCCTGACACGCAAAGGAAACATTTTAGTTTACAGTGTGTCGACGGTAAGAATGAAGATTTCGGACAAATTACAAGAAGATCAACCCTGAATAATAACATTTGACATACTCGTCATGGTTTACTTGATATTAAATAAATACTAAAAATTTCGATTTTGGTTTTTATTAAAATTTATTAAAAATTATTAGAAAAAATAAAAAAATATTAAAATTTATTAAAAATGTCATAAAAGTTGCCCATTATTAAGACACTTCTCCGGTCTTTCTCAAACAAGCCACAAAAATTTGTGTACATCTTCAATTTTTTTCCTGAACACATTGTATACAAGTGTCTCGTAATGTGGTGGACATAGATTAACCTGAGGTTAAAACAGAATGATTTGATTCAATTAAACTACATATTTCCGAAAAAGCTTCACTAAAGTTTGAAAAAGAAATTACATTAAGTTTTGTTGCAACCCTAATGGCCGGTTTCACAAACGATCATTAACGTAATGACGGTTTAATCGTTCATTAAATAATCGTTAAAATTTTATTGAATTTTTAAGAATATAAAAGGTTGCACTGTTAATGTCTATCAAACACCTACAAACTGAAACAATGGCTTAATGGCCAATCAAAGTAGAAAAAAACTTAAAGAAAAGTTAATGAACCATTAACTTTAATTATCGTTTGTAAAACCGGGCATTACTGAACAAGCGGTATTTTTTATAACTACTTTTATAATCTTGAACATTGTTTAGGTCACCTAACACCCATTGTAATGTAAAACCTGTTAGATATTTTTAACTGTGATTAGTCTACAGGGTCTTTCTGATCACGACCTTCAAAATTGATAACGAGTAATTAATATTTTTATATCACACCGCTATTGAATTACACCGAAATTTAAATTTCTTTGTTCAAGACGTTTTTCCTGACAACTTTATTTCTCGTTTGCTGACTGCTTTTGTGGCTACCAACCATTTGCGTAGGTTATATTTCGGTAAACTTCAACTAGTAAATAACGGAAACGGTGCGTTTCAACACTTACCTTTGTTTTGTAGTTTGAATTCATGGGCCTGGAAGGATTTACCCTTCCAGCTCCACCTTGGAACTGTCTAAAATCAACTGATGCATAATCGTAGGGCACAAAACTGTTGTCGGATTGTTGTTTATTTTTCTTAAATTTCTTATTGGGTTGATTCGACACGTTCTTATTCGGGTCTACCATAGAATTTACCCCGCCACCGCGATTCTTCCTCTTTTTACCTCGCTGCGGTTGTTGGACGTGCGATTGTTGTTGGAGTCGCTGTGGTTGTTGCTGCTGTCGATTACTTTGCGGTTTCTTATTTTTGTCGAAGTTTTTATGTTGTCCTCCGCCTCTGCGTTGCTGGTTATTCCAATTACCCGGAGAATTATTATAATCTACGTATCTTTCGTCTTCTTCTCTCTGCCAGTTATTCGGCTTTTTCTTAGACTTCTTGGACCGATTTGGGGTGTACGCTCCGCTGTTACCAGAAGGCGCTGGCGTATGAAAACTGTCGTCGGGATTATTAACCTCACAGCTGCCAACATAAAATTATGGATTACGTTAGACGCTTAACATATAATAACCGAAATAAATTAGAAATAATTATTGAAATAATCATATCATATCACTTTATACCCAATGTGAACCGTCCGTTTCCACTACCACTACAATAAGTAAAACTGCTTACCAATGCAGTAACTATGACTTTACAACTAGGGGACCTTTTTTTCTACTGTACAGCTCGCCGAGCTAAAAATAATTACGTGGTAACCAAATCTTGGTTTCTGCCTGTGTCATATAATTTTAGTGTATTGTTATTAAAAAATCTATATGATTGAATTGTGTAAAACCTACGTACTTCGGGCAGAAAGTAACTTGCACCTCTGCTAAATATAAATTTTCAATTTTTTTATGGGGGTGTAACCTTTTATTTTCGGTCCTCGATACGTAAATAACTAATTAGTAACTACATTAACTCTATGGACGACTTACACAGGTCTACAACAAATTAAAGAATTCTTCATTTCATCAATTTCAGAAGCAAGAAAAGTGAAACAACAAAAGACAGTTTTATTTAACACATCAATAGAGCGCTATGATCTTGTACGTACCTAGTGTCAAATTCATAGTTTTCTGGTGAAGGTTCCCGCTTTCTCTTCTTCGACCCTCCTAATTGCACCAGAGACATTTCCTTCTCTTCCGCAATTTTCTTAGCTTCCACGTCTTCACTGAATTGTTTGGAAATTTTCAAGAAATGCTCCCGTACCTACCAACAATTGTTACAACAATGTTTCATTTAACATTAAGTAATAGTTACCGAAGCAATTCTGTCTTCATCTGTGCGATTATCTTGAAGTTTGAGTTCTTCTTTTCTCTTCTTCTCTTCTTCCTCCGCTGCAGCTTTATCTTCTTCTGCCTGAACAAACGGTCTTACGAGCAGGTAACGTTGGTAGGGACTCAAAAAGGAAAGATTCTTCTCTGTGTTCGAGCTCTTTCTAAGATTATCCTGAGAAATAATACGATTGTTACCATTTAAAGTAAAACTCGTTAGCCGCAGTAGCGCATAATCTTCCAATGTAACGCCTGCGAAACGAAAAGTGACGCATTTTCCATCCTGTCGACACTAGGGGTGGGCGATTATTAATTTCACGATCGACTATTCGATCAATTAATTAATCAATAAATCAGTTAATCAGGCGATCGATTAATAAATAAAAATTGTTTGATTTAATAAGTTGGTTCTCAATTTGTATCAAGAAATAATAAATCTAGTTCAATCCCTCGTTTTACCTATTTATGTCAAGTATACAGGATGTCTCCTAAAGAACACCTCAAGCTGTTATTCCGGCATTTATTACTAGATTTGATTAAATAAAAAGACTTTAAAAACTGTTCTTTAAACATTACAAAGTGATTTTTTTTAAATATCAACTTAAATGTTAAAAGATGTTAAACTTTTCTTTCAAATAGAAACGTATTTTTTAATATTTTAGTTTGATAAACCATTTTTTTCTGAATGCAATGATGTCTAAAAAGTTGACTTTGCCATAGCATTCCTTCCCTAAAATAATTGAAATGTTTGGCAAAATTACGTTGAATTTCTTCTAACATTTTCAAGTGTAGCACGGAAGACAAAAAATACGTTTTTAATTCAAAGAAAAAGTTGAACCTCTTTTGACATTAAAGTTAATTTAAAAAAAAAACGCGATTAAGGTAACATCGTAGTGTTTAAAGAGTAATTTCCATAAGATTTTTAATTCTTCAAATCGAATAATAAATAACGGAGTTACGGTTTAAAGCACTTTTAGAGGACACCCTGTATAGCGTAATTATTCACGTTCAATTATTGATAATAATCGATTTTTACGATTAATCAGACGATGGATTAATCAATGATTTTAAAACAGTTACAAATAATCAATTAAGTCCTCGATTAATCAGATCATTTGCCCAGATCTAGTCGACAGCACAGGAGTGGGACGCACTTGCTAAATGGGGACATTTCTACTCTTCTTCGCATGAGCAGGCAAGTCATACGTAAGTTTCATTTCTATCGCGCAATTGTTTCGTTTTCTTTTTTCAATATCAGGCAACTAGTATGAAAATAAGTTTTACCTCATCTTCAACTTCATCAGAAACACCAAATATTGAGTATGATGAAGCGCATTTTTGTAGTTCGACGTTTGCGTTGAGCAACTTATTGATGTCATTATTGAGCGTCTGACTCAGTAAAGTTGACAAGTTGTCAGGGAGATCGGTTGCTTTGTTCAAATCGTGGGGGCAATTTAATGGACTGTCTAGGTTGATTTTCGAAATTTGTTTACTAGTGCCCCCTTTGTTGTCTTCTTTTAAGATTGGCTAAAATTTCCAAAATAAAATTGTGTGGCACTTTTAAAACGATCCCCTTACCTTTACTAAGGGCTGCTCTCTCGCTTTCAAAATGATTTTATGCAATTCTAATGCATTGGAACGAACCAAGGGCGGAATCGGGCTGCAGCAAGCCAGAATACCTTGCATTTCTCTGGGTAAAGTTTCGGAAATTTGCAGCAACATGTGATTCGGTAACACATACCTGCAACCACACAAATAAAAAATTTGAACGATTATACAGGGTGAGGCAACAATCCGTCCGACTGCGATAGCGCGAGTTTTATGATAGCTAAAAATTTAATTTAAGAAGACAAATAAACTAGAAAAAAAATCTATAACATGAAATTCTTCTTGAACATACAGGCTGAGCCAAGACAATTATACAGGGGCCAGCAACATTTTTTTAAATGAAATGTTGTGTGTAAAAAAAGATTCTTTGGAGCCTTTTCTTAGTCTCTTTTCACTCCAATATTATTATTGACTATTTCCAAACCACTTGGATGCAGCGATTTTTTTTGTTCAAATAATGGCATCTGCAGATGCATGTTAAAAAAATTATTACAGTCACAATTACGAGTTTTAAGAAAAAAATATTTAAGTACTAGTTAGGAAGCATCTGTGGGATGGCTTTAAATCGTTTTTACTTTTGAAAAATTATATAGGGCGGCTAAACTTAATTTTTCAATTTAGAACTTTTGAATTTAATTCTTCAATTTTTTCACACAACATTCCATTTAAAAAAATGTCACTTGCCCCTGTATAATTGTCTTGGCTCACCCTGTATGTTCAATAATAATTTCCGGTTATAGATTTTTTTTCTAGTTTATCTGTGTTCTTAAATCAAATTTCTAGCTGTCATAGAACTAGAGCTATCGAAGTCGGACGCACTATTGCCCCACCCTGTATATTATGTTATAAATAAAAACAAAATGTTCTCATTTTGCGCATGCTCTCCACGGTTTTTTAATAATTAAACATTGTACTTAAAGCGCCGTCAAACGGTTTCATATTAAGATGCCGTTAATGCGCGCGCAACACGCAAGTGATGTCATCACGGAAAGACGAGAGAGTACAAAGATCGAACGCGCAACGACTAGCGAGCTTGATAGAGCCGTGGAAAAGAGGTTGCGTACGAATAGACAGGTCTCAGGTTCAATTTCTCGTTCAAACGATACTTTTTTTGCAAAAGAGAAGTTCTATGCAAGATCAGATCAGGGTCTTAAAAAAAATTTTTTTTTAAACGATTAAAAATTGCTACTTGAAACTTGAAAAGAACTTTTCCAATTTTTTTCTTTGCCTTAACACACTGAAGTGTCGTCATATGGATTAACGGCACTTTAAGGCCAGCGATAATTAAAATATTGAAATTTTACTACTCACCCAAAACTTTCGTCTTCTTGCCTGGCTATGTGATCACGCCAACCGTACAACTCCTTCAACGCGTACAACTGTCGATTATCAAACAATTTCTTGCATCTTCTGTACAGATCCATGTGGCTGTCATCAGTCAGAATTGGCTTGAAGTACCTCTACTCAACACAAAATTAATATTCGTAACAAAAACATGAGTCGCCTCACCTTTTGGCAAATCTCCGTACTACGTTCGATCACGGCTTTCAAAATGTTATCGCCCCGATTTCCCTTCATCAGCAATTGATTTTTCAACATCTGATAAATGTAAATCAAGTAATGAGTGTCTTCACGCGCGTAAATTTTTAGTTCTTCCGGAAGCGGTCTTATCCTCCAATCGGCCAATTGATACTGTTTATTTGGAACAATGTTGCAAAATCGTTTCATCAAATACGCCAAAGATAAACCCGAATACTCCAAAGCTTTCGCTGCTTGATGAGTATCAAACATGTTAACGACATAAAGTGATAGATCCCTTTGCAACCATTCCACATCTCTGTCGGCGCCGTGGAAAATCTTAACAATACTAGGTTTCGTGAAAACTTCGTTCAAAACAGACATTTTATCGCGTAAAGTCAAAGTGTCGATAATATAATCTTTGTCTTTAGTAGAGATCTGCATAAGACACGTGATCCCCATAAAAGACCTATAAGAATGGTGCTCCAAATCGACGGCGAACTCATTGCAACTTCTCAAAGTTTCAACTAACTCCTCCAAACCTTTTGGACTGTCTACTTCAATTAAAGGAACTTCGGCAAGGGATTTTGGCAATTCCGGTTCTTCATACAGCAATTGTTCGGGAATAGGAGCAAAACGTTCCAACTCTAACTCGTAGGGGTGCGAAAACCTAAAACTGTACCATAAAGACGCGTTTACGAATTTTCAAACTTACTCTTGGCGATCTTCAAATTCCTCCAGAAAGATCGCAAGAGGTTTTAATGAATTCGGCTTGTCAGTGATTCGGGGGTACCAGGGCACGTTGGAGGTGTTATCTGGTTTATCCTTGAAAAACTTTTGAGGCCTAATTATGTTTTTTGCCGTTATCAACTGAATACAGTTGCCGGTTCGACCTGGAAACTAAACAAAAATTATTACAGCCACTGGTTAAGTTTGAAGATTACTTGTGACGGTATGTTAACGGCGAACGTGGCGTCATTAGCTCGATTCCAAGAACCATTGATGGGAAGTTGCGCGCTTACTGTTTGAATAATTATGGGTTGAGCAACCGATTTTCGAATACCGTTCATTTCATCGATGTTCATAGCGACTTTCTCTAAAATCATATCATTGGCTTCTACGACTAATTCCGTCTTTTCTTCTAGATCTCGATTTTTTATGTTGGATTCGATGTTGTTGGTTCGCATTACCATGTTCATTAATTGCAAGACGTTACTGCTTTCGTTGGCCATTAGATGGGTGAATGATTCCGAAGTTTTGTAGAAACTCCAGTCGCGGCCAGTTGGTAAGGCGTTGGAGTGCTTTATTGCCTCCATGAGGACTTTAAATCCCTCCTGGAAGAAATGTGGTTGTGACAAACATAACCCCACTTTCCGTTTTACCTTGGTGAATTGTTCCATGGTGGAGTATCCGGGGAAAAGCTCAACGTTTGCGTCACTGTCTTGGCCGGCTGCAACCCCCGTGCTGCTCGGTTCAGCATCTTCGCTCTGCATTTTGTCGGGTTTTACGTTTTTAACAAATTTTGGCACTTCAGTAGTCACATTTGGTATTATTGACAGTTGACTATAGAGCATAGAAGGTAGAACGTACTAGAAGAAAAACATTAATTTAACCACAACGCTACAATTCCCATGCGCAGGTTATTGTGGTGTAACTTTAACTTTAACTTTTTAAATCTTAAACTTTACTGGTATTACTTGTTATAATTGATATTGCCATTAATTAGTTTAAACTTAGTAATTATAATAATAATAGTTACTTATGTATCAAGGGAATAAACACCGATTTCATTCGAGGGATTAACGATGTTTATTCTAGAGATATACAGGTGTCCCAGAACTCAACGTCAACCCGTGGAGGGCTGATGGTCCTGCTCATTACTGATCAGAATATCATAATATGACCCTAGTAAAAAGTCATTAATTTTCGAGATATTGGGACTTTTATGAATTTCGTAAAAATTGACACCTTAGATCAGTTTTTAGAGTGTCACAAGTTTAAATTTCTATATTATATTATTTTAAATTTAGTTACGTAACCCTGAATAGCCCTGTCATTGATCAAAAGACAAAGAAGCATTACTAGAGCCAGATCCTTGGGAAAGAAAAAAAGATTTTTTACTGATACATGATTTATTTTTTTTAATGACCTAACTTTGACTCTTCATACTTTTGAAAAAAATACCACGCTAACTTGGCAAGTTATTCCAAAAGATGACTCATTTAGTGTATTTTTTAAAATGGTATAACAATTTCTAGGTTTTGCATTAGAAAAAAAATATATTTCTATTTGACCGCAAAAGGAGCGCATTGTAAAATTATTTTAATAATTAGGAAATTGAATTAAAACACGTGTTAAATTGCAGTGACAATAATTATGTATTAAGAAATAAAAATAAAACAAATAAAACTCAACAAATGTGTTCAAACTGCCTGCCACCAAGTTGATTGCAAGCGCGGCATCTTCTTAAAAAAGACCTTTTTATCAGTCTTGCACTTCCAGCAGCATTTATCTGTTGTGCAGCTTCCGCGATGCGTTCTTCCTATTCATTTTCATTATTTACTGGTGTAAAATTATTTGGACCAAACTTATCCAAAAATCGTGGTCCCATTTTGTGGCCTCCGCGGTCTCCAGATTTAAATCCATTAGATTTTTTTTACTGGGGTTAAATTAACGAAAATGTCTATTTAACACCAATAAATAATGAATTAATGAAAAATGAATTCAGAGAACGCATCGCGAACGCTGCACAACAAATAAATGCTGCTGGAAGTGCAAGACTGATAAAAAAGTTTTTTTTAAGAAGATGCCGCGCTTGCAATCGACTTGGTGGCAGGCAGTTTGAACACATCCGTTGAGTTTTATTTGTTTTATTTTTATTTCTTAATACATAATTGTCACTGCAATTTAACACGTATTTTAATTTAATTTCCTAATTATTAAAATAATTTTACAATGCGCTCCTTTTGCGGTCAAATAAAAAAATTTTTTTTTCTAATGCAAAACCTACAACTTGTTATACCATTTTAAAAACTACACTAAATGAGCCATCTTTTAGAATAACTTGCCAAGTTAGCCTGGCATTTGTTTCAAAAGTATGAAGAGTCAAAGTTAGGTCATTAAAAAAATAAATCATGTATTAGTCAAAAATCTTTTTTTTCCCAAAGATGCTTCTTTGTTTTTTGATCAATAACAGGGCTATTCAGGGTTACGTAACCACATTTAGAATAATATAATATGGAAATTTAAACTTGTGACACTCTAAAAACTGATGTAAGGAGTCGATTTTCACGAAATTTATAAAAGTCCCAATATCTCGAAAACTAATGACTTTTTACTGGGGTCATATTATGATATTCTGGTCAGTAATGAGCTGGTCTATCAGCCCTCCACGGGTTGACGTTGAGTTTTGGGACACTCTGTATATACAAAACTTTCTTTCCAACCGCTTAAGTTAATAATAATAATAAATTGGAGAAGAAATTGTTATAATTGACAGATTATATCTAAATGAAGTTGGCTGACGATTATTATAAAAACGAGTTTCTTTATGTTAGGATCGGCATTTTTTTTACTTTATTCCCCGGTAATAAAGTGGCACTTTATTTCCTCATTATGAGAGAATAAAGTACCACTTTATTCCCGGTTGGGAAGAAACACATGTTTTTCTCCTAAACCATAGAAATAACTCGATGAAATTTACTGCCATGCCAACACAAGGGAACTAAAGTAACTAGGCCGGCATAGTTGTTGTCAAGTGGTGTCAAGAGCAATTTATTGGTGGGATTTGGATTGAGCGCAAAAGAACGAATACGAATAAACGATGGCTTTATCAAGATTCTCCACCAGTTGCGTGTCCGGCAGTCTGAAAACGACGCTCCAGTTGTGCAGGAGTTCCATGAATTTCCAGCTAGCATCAATGGTAAGAGAGGCAAATGAAAAAAGTTATGTCATCACATCTCTACCTTTAATTATTTATTACGTTTATGTCGTTGCAATTTGACTAGTTTCTACGTTTCTACCCTTAATTTGCACCCTTGCTGTTGCCAGTCGCAGTTCAGAACCGAGAAAGACACTTTCGGCGAATTGAAGGTCCCATGCGATAAATACTATGGGGCCCAAACTGTCAGGTCAACAATCAATTTCCCCATTGGCGGCGAATATGAAAGGATGCCTGTAAGTAGTTCGTGCACCGAATTTCCGAGAAAGTAGTTTGGAAAGTGAATTATTTTTTTTTTAGTATCCGGTCATTACTGCTATGGGGATTCTGAAGAAAGCCGCTGCTATCGTCAACAAGGACTACGGTTTAGATTCGAAAATTTCCGACGCCATCTCCAAAGCCGCCGACGAAGTGATTTGCGGCAAGCTCTACTGCGACCATTTCCCGTTAGTAATTTGGCAAACCGGGTCGGGCACCCAAACCAACATGAATACAAATGAAGTAATTAGTAACCGGGCCATAGAAATTTTAGGTGGCGTACTCGGCTCGAAGGACCCGGTCCATCCAAATGACCACGTCAACAAGAGTCAGAGCAGTAACGACACTTTCCCGACCGCCATGCATATCGCCGTCGCTTTAGAAATCCAACACACCCTCTTGCCAAGTCTGAAAATGTTGAGGGACGCTCTCGACAAGAAAGCGCAAGAGTTCAGCGATATTATCAAAATCGGCCGCACTCACACCCAAGACGCGGTTCCCTTAACTTTGGGTCAGGAATTCAGCGGTTACGTCCAACAATTAACTTTCGGAATCGAACGAATCAACGTGACGTTGCCACGTTTGTACATGCTGGCTTTGGGAGGTACGGCGGTTGGAACGGGGTTAAACACCAGGAAAGGGTTCGCCGAGAAATGCGCTTCGAAAATCGCCGAATTGACCGGGTTGCCGTTCGTCACCGCCCCCAACAAATTCGAGGCTTTGGCCTGTCATGACGCGATGGTGGAGGTTTCGGGGGCCCTCAACGTACTCGCCGTCTCCATCATGAAAATCGCCAATGACATCAGGTAAAGTGCCATAAATTTGAAACATTTTCAGATAGTCGGAATTTTCCCCGCATTGAAGATTTCAGGGTTGGCAACACTGAAATAAATAAAAAATCCCTACATTTTAGTCATTTTGTAGTCAATTTCCTAAGTAGACAAGTTTTTGAACCGTAAAGGAAGCAACGACCGTGAAATCTATTGCCTTCCTTATACATACAGAGTGTTCACTAAAAAACGCTTCAAATTATATCAACGTTATTTATTATCCGATTTTAATAAACAAAAATCTCTACGAAATTATTATTTATACACTGCAAATTAGTTCTAAAGGCGTACTTGCCTAAAAAAAATATTGCACTTTTTATTTTCTAGATGCGTGCAAATAACTAAAAGAGGCATAAATATTTTTTTCCGATTTTTTTACTTCATATTTTCGTAAATATTTGCAAATTTTGTTTTTGATGACGCATTGGTCCCCCGCATCCAAGACTCACTCATATTGAATGAGCTCTTGTTTTTGGCTACTATGCTGCGCTGCTACCAGAGTGCGCGACATGTGTACCGATTTATAAATAGAACGCAAGCAATCCGAGTAAAGCGCCATCATACGATTTTTTTTAGAACTACGCCGTACAGGGGACGGCTACGTCAGCTCAAGTGAATCAACTACTGACAATGCAGACTCACTCTTGCCGCTGTGTAATTAGAGTTCAGCGTTTTTTTTTTTGTTTGCAGGTTTTTGGCTTCGGGGCCTCGCTGCGGCCTCGGCGAGTTGTCGCTGCCCGAGAACGAGCCGGGGAGCTCCATCATGCCGGGAAAAGTCAACCCGACGCAGTGCGAGGCGATCACGATGGTGGCGGCGCAGGTGATGGGTAACCACGTGGCCGTCACTGTGGGAGGCTCGAACGGCCACTTCGAACTCAACGTGTTTAAGCCTATGATGGTGGCCAACGTTCTGCGTTCGATCCGTTTACTTGGCGACTCTTCCAAAGCTTTCACCACTAATTGCGTGTGTGGCATCGAAGCTAATAGGGAGAGAATCGCTAAAATTTTGCACGAAAGTTTGATGTTGGTAACGGCCCTTAACCCCCACATTGGTTACGATAAAGCGGCGGCAATTGCTAAAACCGCCCACAAAGAAGGCACAACACTTAAAGAAGCCGCTTTGAAACTGGGACATCTCACCGAAGCTCAGTTCAATGAGTGGGTGAAACCTGAAGACATGTTGGGCCCCAAGTGAATAATATCGCAATAAATCTCGTTAATTTTTGTAAATAAACTCGTTTCTGTCTTGTGTTGTTAAGAAAGTTACTTTTATCGTTACTGGTTTTATTATCATTCGCCCTTTGAACTGTTAGGATTTTAAGTGATAACGTTGACAAATTTTGTTTTTGTTCACAGCATTGCTCTACTGTGACAACAGTTACGAATTTGGCAAAGACCAGAAACATGCTGTCACGATTCCAAAAGTGTGTTTGGGGGTTCAAACGTGAATTTAGTAATAAAGTGGGAATTCTGGGGGTGCCTTTCGACAAAGGACAAAGCAAAGAAGGAGTCCACAATGGACCTGCTGCAATTAGAAAGGCTGGACTGGTGGAAATCCTCAGCAATATTCGTAAGATTAATGTGTTCGTTTTTTAAATTGACAGATTTGAGATAACCCAACTTTCTAAATTTTGAATAAAATAAAGCAGTGCTATAGTAGAATTTTTCTGACAACTCCACAATCATATAAAACTGTCAGAATCTCGACTACGCGTATTGTATCGACTGTCTCTCTTCCTCACGGAGAACGACAAGCTTATCCGAGTTATTCTTGACGCGACGTGCTTCAGTAGATTTTTAAGCTCATGTCGACCGGACACCGCTGTTGGTGACTCATTCTTATTCACTGAAGTGACCGAGACAAGACTATATGCAAGTTCGCGCATACATTCTTGTACTACCTCGCTGTAAATCTGTTGTCTCGTTTATTTTAGTGCATTAGAATGAGGTATCAACGAGGGTGCAACCTTCCTACGCTCACTGAAGCACACCACATTGAGAATAACTCGGATAAACTTGTCGTTCTCTGTGAGTATAAGAAACGTCGATAGAATACGCGTGTTGTAGCTCGTACATTCTGACAGCTTTATATGATCGTGGAGTTGTTAGAAAATTTTTGATATATTAAGAATAAAAAGTTTGATTTTGGGAAATTAGCACTATCTGAAACGCAGTTAAGAAAAATGTGGCATGTGGCACTGAATTCAACTGAAAAGAGATACAGCGAACCGGCGCAAGGAACCTGCGCGCAGGATGTCTTGATGTCACATACTATAAAGAGACTCTCAATTTAGAAAACCTAAAATTCAGGTCTAATGAAAAGAGAGATAAAAAACCGACGTAACAGTTCTCATTTTAACACGTCGACTCAGTTTTTGAAAATTAATTTTTGACAAATTTTTCTCTAAGGAACTTGTTAGTCTAGTCTACACATTTACGGGACACTTGTGGTAATAGAAAGTTACAACAAAATACATTTTAATTAACATAATCACAGCTTATCGGTTTCTATGTTATAAATCTAGAATAGAAGTTTGAGAAATAAAGAAATCCCGTTCCTCACACTAATTTTATTCCAGAAGTGGGAAGGTTAAGAACGAGTTTGTAAATCAACTTGTTCAAAGTAGATACTATGTACCTATTGTTATATTAAGTTACAATGAAAATCCGCATCACACTTACATGTATGATAATAACATTATTGGACCGCATTTTATTGTAGAAAACGTAACTTGACCTATTAGTATTAGAAAATGAAATTAATACAGTTATCGCTTCTTAAAACCATTTAAAATATCAATTCAATGGTGATGAACTTACAAACGAACAAAACTTACATTTGCAACCAGAGGGCCGATCATTATTCATCATTTGTGTGTGTGCGAGGATGGTTGTATCAAGAAATGGCGAGAGGAAGGATATGGCCAGCAAGATTTCCATACCTGATGCCGCTTGATTTCTTTTGGGGTCATTTGAAAACGGTAGCGTACAGAACTCGATCCGGCAATATTCAACAACGTCCTAATATGGTAACCAACGAATACAGGCATAGACGGTTTAGTCAAGAAACATAATAGCTACATCCAACAATAGGGTGCACTATGATAATTTACTGTATTAAATTTTTCAATAAATGTAATATAAATAAAATTAATTGCTCTCTAACAATTTTTCATTTTAATTATTAAACGAATTATAAAGCCATTTGTTTATCGAATAGGGGCGAGGGGTTGAACTTCAAAATTCAATCAATCGAAAAAATGTCCTAAATGAAATCGAAGTGGAGACTAAAGGCTAACATAGGGTCTGCTGTGCGGTATAAACATTTACGCCACACTAGGCGAAAACTGGTTGTTAGCACCTTAGTTAACAATACCGTAATTATAACTTTACAACTAGTCGACCGTAAAACAAGCAAAATAATTTTCCGCTTATGATGGCCAGGTCCTTGGTGATATGCCGTAACCAATGCTGTGTTTTTCCAAGCGTCATCTAATTTTAGCGTTATTATTAAAAGATCTATTTATTTGAAACCAAAAATGCATTTTCATCCTGCTGTAAAAATATTGTCTTTAGGTCGGACCAAAAGCAAACTATACAACTTTGGGCGTTGGTCCTTCGTCCGCGGGTGTAAACTTTTACTATCGACCCTTAATACATAAATAATTATTTTTAATTATTAATATGCAAAATAACAATATTCTCTAAATATTCGATTTCTTTTTGTAGTTTATACTCATGGGTCGCGATGGTTGAATGCGTATTGAAGCGTGTTTTACACTTATAAATCCTTCCTCATATGTCTATCAAGCAGCTTCTACGAAGTTTTTAACAAAACTGGCTAACAGGTTAGAAGAATTTAACTGGGCGCGTGTATTACGCTCTAGGTTTGCTGGAAATAATAAATATCATTGTTTTTTTTTATTTTTTATATCAAAATTGATTAATAAGTTCTAGCAGCAACAACACAGTATTCTCAGTATCAATAGCAAGATGAGGGTACATAGAAGCTCAAAAGCAATTATGAAGTAAAAGAAATCCCCGACTCTCTTGCACTCACTTCTTCATCACAATAGTTAAACCTGAAAGTCTTTTAAAAAATGTAATTAAGGAGTACCTACACAGCGCAATTCTTATAATTTTTATTCTCTTCCTATAATTAACGATATATTTGATACACAGTATATTGTTTTTAATTAACACACCAAATAATTCCTTAATGCTTTAGAAAATGCCTTTGAGACCCGGCATCCAGTATGTAAAACTACTGCGGATTAATTCTTTAGACATTACTACTTCCAACGTCAGATTTTTAATAATCAAAATATTTCAGATGAAAACATGGACGTAAAGGATTTTGGAGATGCCGAATATTCTATTGACAAAATGAAGACGGAATGCGAGCCCCCTAACATGAAGCAGTGGGCTCACACCGCAGCCTGCACTCAAGAAGTCAGCCAGCAAGTAGCTAACATTATGAATGAAGACCGGATGTGCGTTACGCTTGGTGGAGACCATTCAATAGGTAAAAAACAAAACGCAATAGTTGCAAAAAAAAAATTCGGTTCATATTTAAAAAATAAAAAAATGCCAAACTGAGTTTCACATTTTTTGAAATGAAGCTCATGTCTTGTGCAGTGCTTTCCTCAAACAGAAGGAGTAGATGCAGACCACTATATCGATTAAACTTATTGTACCCTTAAAATAATAACTAAATTTATTTATATTTTTTTTATTTTTCTATAAACGTAACCTTTTAAGTAAATAAAGAAAAAAATTATTGAATCATTGAGCCATGAGTCGACGATTTCTTGTTTAAGTACTTCATTTGCGTAAATAGTGGATAATTAAGTATGTGATACATAACGTAAAGGTCGGCAAATCCTACACAATAATCAAGTGGATAAATGACCATAAAAATAGTAAACATGGCTTACTTCTATGAATAGGAAACCGCGCTTGAAGATTAATAGTCAACACAATAAACAAGGCCATGAACTTTAAGGTTTACAAACAATCAACAACAAAGAAGATAAGTTATCTCGTTATCTTATTAATTTCACAAAAATAGTGAAAACGCTGGGGGACTTTTACCAAAATCACCAACTATGAACGAATCTTCAGCTGTTGGTTCTTTTGTCATTCCTGATAAGTATTCAGCATTGACGCCTCCTTTCCCGATGTTGCGAATGCCCTCGCACGTGCTTCGTGCACGTCAACGCTCCTAGTCATAAATTTAGTTTTTCTAAAAGAAAATCTATTGCAGCCATCGGCACCATAGAAGGCCACCTCAAGGCTAGAGGCCCTGATGTTTGCATATTCTGGATCGACGCGCACGCCGACTTGAACACGAACCAAACGTCGGGATCTGGAAACATACACGGTATGCCGTTGGCCATCCTCGTCAAAGAACTGATGCCATACTGGCCATATCTTCCGGGAATGAATTGGCAAACTCCAACATTATCAATAAGAAACGTCGCCTACATTGGTCTCAGATCCGTCGATGCATACGAACGATTAGTTATAGAAAAATTCGGGATAACTGCGTACGGAATCGAAGACGTAGAAGATTACGGAGTAGGGTCCGTTGTTAGGATGGCACTGGACCGACTCGATCCCGAACGAAAACGATCCATTCATATAAGTTTCGATATCGACGCCCTCGACACTTTAGAGGCCCCAAGCACAGGAACTTCAGGTAATAATAATAATTATCTACAAGCGTCAAACTTTTTTTTTCAGTACGAGGCGGCTTGACTTTAAGGGAAGGCATCCACATAGTTGAGAAGATCCAAAGAACGGGACGACTAAAATCGTTTGATTTAGTCGAAGTGAATCCTGCAATAGGTTCCAAAAAAGACGTCGATAAAACTGTAGACGCTGCCATCCATCTGATTCAAGCAGCTTGCGGGTATCAACGTAGGGGGTTGCGACCCTACAAAACTAACCTGCCGCTACCAACTCTCCCCACAAAACCGTCTTAGAAATTGTCGTAAAAGTTATTTTCCACTTCTAATTGTGAAAATTGTTTATAAGAATAAATTATTATTATCGACGTTTTATTGTAACGTTTCTGGCGCCCTTGCAAATGTCAAGAGTTGCGAAAAGCTTCGTTTATGTGAAGACGTTTCTCAATTGAGGCAGAAGCAGAACAAATTTGCATAAGTAGCGTGAAAGTCGCTCCTCTCAACTCAATGATTGCACAAGCGTAATTAATTCATAGTGACACCGATTATCGTAGTAAGGAAAAGCGGTGGTAAAAAACAAGAAGCTGGGGGCCGCTTGTCAATGTCGCACTTTTGTGTAATAAATAATTGGGCAGCAACAACTAAAAAGAAGTCAAGCGTAGCGCGGTAGTCCTCGGACTAGTCCCACTTTGATTGCGTCTAAAGAGCAACTAACAATCTCGAGATCAACTTTTAAAACGGTCCGCTACTAAAGTTTTAAAACTATTTTTTTAAATTTAATTGTTAAAGAAAATTGCTTTATTTAAAATACTTCCGCATTATTTTGCTACATAAAAATTAATTACTTTACAAAGTATGGAAAATTATTTTCTTAGAGAATGTATCAATTACTCTGACTAGATAACGCGAGCTTTGAATGATCACCTTGACATGGTACATATGAGATCAACAACTTCCCTTTCACGCCATCCGAAAAAACTATTTTAAAAAACTTGATTTTGGATTTAAAAAAAAAAAACGTTAATAAGTGACGTGTATAAAAAAATTGGATAATCCATCAAGTCGCCAACAACTTCAAGACGATATTTAATTTATTGCCCCCTACCTTGCCCCCCCACAAGTTGAAAGTAAAATCTACAAATCTATGGGTTAGCTGGTTAGTCCCAACTTCGGTCTAGAGAAGAGATCAAGTCGAACAGGTGAGTGACTAAAAGCACAAGATTTTTAAGCAAACAAGAGAAAGTTTGGATGCATCAAATACAAAATTCTCGATCAGTATCCAAATAATAATAAATTAATTATTCTATTATTGTCAGCCATTTCTACTTTAACAAGTCTGTTTTTTGCCTCTAGGGGCATGTGGGTAATTAATTTCGTTAATAATTATTAAAATTTACAATAATCCCACAAGAAAACAACAAGCAATTACATAAGATAAATTTAGGTCAATGACTTGGGCGACGAAAAAGCAATGCATGGAAAGTTGTTAATAAAAATAATTATTTCCACTTAACCATTATTAAAAAAAATTCAACAGGACAATGAACGGCTTCTGCATAGTGCTTTTGGCGGCGGTTTCGTTGGCCTGGGGCTATTCCGCCGGCGCTCCCGAATCCGTTTGCGACGACATGACCCCCAAACATCCCGTAGCACCCCAAAAAACCCCATTACCTTACACCATCACAGTCAGCAAGAAAGAAGCTAAACCCGAAGAAGTGATCGAAATAAAAATTTCTGGAAAAAGCTTCAAAGGTTTCCTCCTTCAAGTGAGAAATGGCGATAAGGCTGTCGGTTCTTTCGACATCCCCAGCGACAGCAAATACGCTAAAGCCATCAACTGCCACGGTACCACAGGAGTAAGTTATTGTCGATTCTTGCGGAACTTTGTTCAGAACAATAATTTCAGAGTGGAGCCACTCATAAAAATTCTGTGGACAAGAACGATTTGATCGTAAAGTGGAAAGCGCCATCGAGCACCGGCAACTACCAAGTCTTGTAAGTATTTGTTTTGTTAAAAAAAACCGTTTGTTGGTAATTGTGTTGTTAGTGCCACCGTCGCTGAAGATGGAGGCGTTTTTTGGGCGGCGCACCCAACCCAGAAGATCAAGATCAAATAAATTAGTGTTTTCAACTAATTGTACATATTTCTAGCGGCACCCCTAAACGTGCTTACGTAATAAAGAATTTTCTGTCGAGTATTTTCATTACTACCAAATGACAATTTATTCCGAATTTAAGTTCCAGATAAGGTTTTCTTAGAGGTCAAGAAATGACTGAAATGAGATACAATCTTAGACGTCGCATGCGAATTAAGATTACACCTTTCTGCATGCGAATTTGAGAAAAGGGGTTGCTGAAATGTGAAAATAACACGCAGCGTAATTAGTATTCTAATATATTTCTTTGCTAAATACAGTTATAATAGCTTCATAAAATCTTACAATAGAACCTATGTTTTGATATTTTGCCTTATTTTGATTCGTAAGTTTCGATGAGTTAGGTAAACAATGTATTTTGTACTATGACGAAAATGTAACCGAAAGTAAGTTTCACATAGGTAAAGACCTAAAATTATAGGTACACCGAGATTATTTGAAAATGAAACACTTGAATCGCTACTTTGAGTGATTTGGCAACATTGTAGACTGCATAGGTCATTCAATGCCGGCGTTCGGGTCAGTTCGGTGCCTTCGATCTTGCTATGCAGTCTACAATGTTGCTAAATCAGTCAAACCAGCGATTCAAGTGTTTCATTTTCAAATAATCCGGGTGTACATGTTAATTATTACACGCTATTACAGAACCGAACTTGTAAACGGCAATGGCTATAAATAAAATTCCATACGATTCTTTTACCTTGCTTTCTATGTTGTTAGTGCGGAATGAAAAATTAAGCAATGGAAAGAATGAGCAAAAAATAATTATTTGTCGCTCACAGCAACTTATGCAAATAATAATTATTCCCCATCTGATTGTTACAAAGATTTTTGTTAATTTTTCATAACAAAAACTAACAAGGCGCGGTATGCTGGTGAAACAGTGAACATGCAAATATTCACAATATTTAAAGCACTTCACTTAAAAAATAATTTTTTTTTAAAAAGGACACCAAGTGTTACTTAATCTTAAAACATATTTACAGTATAAATTATTTTATAGACAGACTCTTGAATCTATGCGACAGTATTAAATAAAGACTAGTTAATAGAATTTACGGCATCTGACCCTTGCGAGCCAGCTTCAACTATTGGACATGCAAGAAATCTGATGTGATGTTTTTCCCTCCTTAATTTCAGTAAATTATAAAATGTTAGGTTTCAAACCGCTCGAAGTCAGTACTTTGTTAACAAAATTAACAATGGCTGTTGCAGGCTGTTCGGGCTCCAGCTCTACAAATAAATGGCACTGATTGTCTGGATTGCTCACGTTCGGTTTCCTCGCAATAAAACCAAATATTCGGCTGAAAATCGAAATTTCAATAAATAATTTCGCAAAAACCAAACCAACTCACTTTGTACTGGCCGGCACTCCTGTCTCTTCAGGAGCAACTTTCCACCTATGCTCCTCCGGATCTAATCCACAATGTGAAATGGTATTTATAGGGTAGTGCTTCCTAAAGAACAACTTCCTCTTGTTATCAGTTAAAGTGACGCCTTGTCCGTTAACTTTAAAATGCACCATAGCAGCGTCCGGCTTTGGTCTCAAAAACAGTTGGCTGACGGCTTTCCTCACCGCTTCAGGTCCCGTCAGCGACTCCATGTCCAAGCTGCACAAGTAAAGGACATTGCAGGCGGCACCCTGAGTCAATAGTTGTTGGGCGGGAGTGGCTCCGGGACCCTCTCGATACTTCAAATCACCCTCCGGCAAAATGAGACGACAAGGTAGCGCCAAAGGGGTGACTGAATGTTGGTAAACTAACGCCGATAGGGAGCTGAAGACCGGTTCAGTAGGGCAACCTTTGAGGCGGACACCCCGCGAGGTCGGCTCGATCAGGAAGTGGCGGATCAGCTCGTCGGTTCCGCCGGATTTTGATTGGATGTTGGAGGGGACCGTCGCCACCTTCAGCGCCATTCCAAAAGCGCCCGGGAAGGAGTTGGAATCGCGGACCACAAACGTACCAGGGGGCTGCTCCCTCAACATGTGAATTGCTGAAATTTCAACGAAATTAAGAATTAATTATCTATTACCACCATTGTTTTAATTGCGTTATTATAAAAGGACCCAAGTCCTATAAAGCATTTTAGAGAAAATAAAAAATATCAAAAGTATGTTAAAACAAAAAAACTAGGGGTAAGTTAACACTCTTTTTAACTAAATCTAATGTTGAAAATAAAATTCAAACTCTCATTCATGCATGTTGTTTATTGATCCGCCTTTCGCCGAGACGAGGTCTTTTATTCTTTTGGCCGTCACCGGATGTACCATGGTGTCGTCGTGTGCAATAGTGTGGTGTCATGTGCATTAGGTTAGACTATACAGGGTGATTCATGTAGCCCGTGCATTAGAAGTTTTTCAACTTCCAGTTGGATTAGAAATTTGAAACTTGGGAGGCAGCCATAATCAGTCATGCTCATTCTATCTAAAATATTTTGAGCTCTCTAGCTATACAGGATGTGCCAAAAGTCGGTATCAAGTTTCTTATTTTAAATGAAAATGTACCATTTTTTCTACATGGTTCTATTGGCCTTCCAACTCTGAGTTTTTATAACACTTGTCATGTGAACTTATCTGACAATTTTTGACATTATGTTAATTTATGTGAAAAAAATTGTCGATGTGGTAGCTTACGAAAAAATTCGTATCTGGCAGACGGTTCAGAATTTATGAAAACCAATTTGTAAAGTACTTAGTTCAAAGTCCAGACTAACTTCTGAAATCTTAATGGTGGTTCCATTTTATACCATATGGGCGCAGACTATTTTCAAATATCGCAACCAAAAATGGTCAAGAAGTCATTTTTTTCAAATGGCACCTACAGATTTTTTTACACCATTCGATAGAAAATTGTATTTTGGGATGAGTTACTTAAGCATTCCCTATACCTAACTTCATCCCCTATCAAATTAAAAATTAAAGTTCAGAAATTCCATCAATCTTGCCGAAAGAATTTTTAGTTTTTCAAGTATGCCATATGGAAACAAAAGACAATTGCAACAATTTAATTATAAAATGAATACGTTATTAATTTTATAAAACAACAACAAAAACTATCAAGAACCATCTTAACTAAATTCTAATGTAAATCTTCAATGTGAGCACAATTTTGTTTACTACATTCTATTATTCTATTTTCAACAGATTGTTTAGCTTTCCTAATTTCGTTGGGGTCAAGGCTGTCGAATGCTCTTATTATTCTCCCTCTCAATTCGTCTATGTTGCGAAATGGTGAAGTATAAACTAAATCTTTTATTCGACCCCAAACATAAAAATCTGATGGGATAAGGTCTGGAGATAAGAGCATTCGACAGTCTTGGTCCTAACAAAATTAAAAGATCTAAACAATCTGTTGAAAATGGATTAATTGAATGTATAGTAATTCAAATGGTGCTCACAATGAACATTTACATTAAAATTTAGTTAAGATGATTCTTGATAGTTTTTGTTGTTGTTAAATTGATCCAATTGTCTTTTGTTTCCATATGGCATACTTGAAAAACCAAAAAATTTCTCGGCAAGATTAATGATATTTCTGGATTTTAATTTTTAATTTGATAGGGGATGAAGTTAGGTATAGAAAATGCTTAAGTAACTCATCCCAAAATACAATTTTCTATCGTATGGTGCAAAAAAAATCAATAAGTGCCATTTGAAAAAAAATGACTTTTTGATCATTTTTGGTTGCAATATTTGAAAATTGTTTGGGCCCATATGGTACAAAATGGAACTACCATTAAAACATCAGAAGTTAGTCTGGACTTTGAACTAAGTACTTCACAAATTGGTTTTCATAAATTCTGAACCGTCTGTCCGATACGAATTTCTTCATAAGCTACCACATCGACAATTTTTTTCACATAAATTAACATAATGTCAAAAATTGTCAGATAAGTTAACACAACAAGTGTTATGAAAACTCAGAGTTGGAAGACCAATCGAACCATGTAGAAAAAATGGTACGTTTTCATTTAAAATAAGAAAGTTGATACCGAGTTTTGGCACATCCTGTATAGCTAGAGCTCAAAATATTTTACATAGAATGAGCATGACTGATTATGACTGCCTCCCAAGTTTCAAATTTCTAATCCAACTGGAAGTTGAAAAACTTCTAATGCACGGGCTACGTGAATCACCCTGTATAAGGTTAATGCATATTAGTTTTAAGTAAGTTCTAGTGAAGCTGCCATACGAGCAACATCTCCCGATTACAATAAGTTGTTTTATTAAATAAACGTTTCGCATAGCAAAAATCAAACTTAGCTAAAATTATTTAACATCTAACAACAAAATAACTATCAGTAGTTAAATTAGAGAAATTGACCCTAATAATGAAGAGACTGTTAGAAGTTTGTAGCCAACTAAATTTATTCATCTCCACGAAGGAAGCTTCTGGCAGACACTGACCTTCTTCCCGTGATATTGTTGGCTTGTACCAGTACTTCGAAGTGTCCCTAACAAATTTGACGTGAGCCGCTGAAACTTCTTGTGGCGGCTCGCTGTTTGAATGTATGGAACTTCTTCGGGAATTGCCGAAGTACACTGTCGGAGAAGCGGAACCGTTGCGGGTGGGACTTTTGGGGCTATGTTGATAGCTTTCAGAGTAGATGTCTCTGTAACCGGTGGTAGGAGTGGCTGATACGCTTCTTTGTGCTGTTGCGTGGATATATTCAGATAAAGATCCATTTGTTAGGTCTGCAGGAGAAATCGGTCGGTCCTTTCTGATAACAAGAAAAAACATATTAGAAACATAAAAAAATTTGTATTGAACACAACTACATGCTCGTGAGAAGACATTGTGGGGTGCCCTACTGGTGGAGGTTTTCCATCGAAGAATACTTAAATATTAGAAACACAAAGTGCTCAAACAGTGACATGCTGGAATCGAAAAGAGGAGAGAGTACGGTTCTCCCCAATGTTACGCAGAGTAATTCACAAACAACAGATGAAGACATGCCATATTGAGGAACTTGAAATGGCGTTACCTTTCAGGAGAAAGCGACCACTTCTTAGTAATTTTGTTAGAAGACGGACAACTCAAGCGTCTAGAATACAAGATATCCAAATTGGCGCTCCGAATTTAAACCAAATCGCAATAACACTAGAAACTTACCGTTGGGTTGTAGGACTTTTGGGGGGTAATCGTTCGGAAGGGAGGTCGAACTGCACTGTTGGCGTCGAAGCATTTGTGTAAGGGGTTCGTGCGTGCACTGGAAAGGCCGGTGTTTGGGGCCTCGAAGAATTATGAGAAGGACTCGTCTCAGAATCGTTGGCCGACTGAGAACGCCACGTTTGAATCTCTTCCCGGTACTGAAAACATCCGAAATAAAACTCACAATCCAGAAACAAAGATGAAGTCTTTTTTTGAACTAGATCTCGCGTCAGTAGCGTCCGTTAACTAGTGTTTCACACGTGCCGAAAGCAAAACGTGAGTAAGTTATTAAAATCAACTGCAATCATTACATGACGTGCAGCAGTGAGACTCGCTGAATAATAAAACACGTTGAGTCCGATGTCAAGTATCGAGCTATCTCCGGTGGTTGAAGTTGAAGCTAAAACAAACCGTGGCCAAGTCCAATTGTTAATTTTCGATGTTTAATTGTTTAATACTTGACGTCGGGATCCCCAGAGCGTGCGTTATTATGGTAGCACTAAGAACGAAAATTATGGGTGTTAGTACCTGCCATGCAGATGTTGTGTTATTAGAGCTGTTGCTAGACTTATCGGAACCACTGGATAAGCTAGCAATCAAGTCATTGAGTGCATCTATGCGTATGCTATCATTCCTGATATCTGCGGGTGAACTATCAACAGATTCGTTTTCAATACCCACCAAACCCTGTTGGTTATAGCGTTTGTTATACTGCTCCTGTTCTACCAGCGACAGCAACCCGCTGTCGACCGAATCACCACCCCTAGACGGGGGTCTTATTATCTGCCCCATGGGGTTCGCTGCTAGTATCGAGGCCGGCGACGAATCAGAATTCTGAAAAGTTACGTTCAACACCGTGTTACGTTAAGTGTTAAGTTAATTTAGGAAATATTAAAATTCCTATCACCACTCAACGTACCTGCGCAAATCTCTCGTGGGCCCTCTTGACGCTCATGAAAGGTCTCTCGTTCTTGCTGGTATAGGACGCTTTCATGGTGCTGTAACTTCTCGTGGTGCTCCTGGGTGAGCCCGGAGAGCCGTTGTTGCGGTGCATGGTGTTGATGTGAAGAGGTATCGTGTAATCGTCATCGTCATCCGCAAAAGCTGTAGTGTCGCTGGTGTAGCCGTCAAGACGATGACTGGCCGTCGGCCTCATATGTCTCGATTGAACCTGTCGCAATTCCGACATCAATCTCGTCTCGTGGGGATGTCGCTCCTCTTTCAACTGGATCTCTCTGCGCTCCTTCAATTTCATCTGTTGCTTCTGCAGCCATGTCAGGCTCTTGTTCGTGTATCTGCAACCAAAGTTTGATCTAGCGATGAGTCATTCGAAGTTATTTTCAAATTGATCGCTTCGCAATCCAACAGTTTATTCTATGAGTAAAAATAATGCGGCAATAACGATTTAAAGTTAACTATTCGTTGGTGATTAATAATTTTTTTTTTCGGTTTCTTAACGAGCAATCTGTTAAGTAACAGCTCAAATTATTGTTAATAGAATCTCGAAAGCAAGGACATTGCAAAACAATGCAACATTTACCACGGAGCCATCCACCCACTCGCATTCACGTTACATTGGTTTCGCTCAATAAAAGCTCATTATTATTTAATTCCGAAAATTGGCATTGATAATTCTTTGTTGCTGCGTTCTTGAGTGAGTTCGCAACCTAAATTTGAATTCTAAACAATACTGTTGGTCATCGTCTATTCGTGTAAAATGGGTGAATTATTAATGGATTCTCGACCAGTGCGTCGTCATATCGTATTGCAACCGAGAACTTTTTACCATCTACCTGTCTTGCCAAATTGAGAAAATGTCTCCAAGAATGCCACAAGGTGCTCTGGAGTTCAATGACTCATCTAACATTTACCTGTCGTTTATTTCCGTAACTGCGAGAAATCGGTTTCAGGAACAGTGCGATTTGTATGTACGTATTTGTCCAGAAAAGTGGTCAAGGTTTGAATTAAGCATAAAAAAGTTCTGCTAGCCTTTATGCAGTTGGAAATTAATATAACTCCATGGTTTCCATAGAATGAAAGATAATTAGATACAAGGTAAAGAAAATCAGAAAGTCAAGGCTGACAAGCGGTTGTTTCCATATTAAAAAAAAATCGAAAATTGCTAAAATTTTTGGTATTAGGTTGGAAAATCAAGAGAAGATTTCTTTAATAATCTGAATTCAATTGTAAAAAACAAACTTCTAAAAAAAGAACTCCTATAGTAGTTGTGATGGAACACCAAGCAGAAAGTGGAAAAGCCAAATTCTCCCAAAAGGAGACAAAACAACTTAAAAGACTGTAAAAAATAATAGATGATTGGGTAGTTTGACACACACAAGGATTATTAATAAAAAACCGTTGAAAACGAATAAATGAGAAATTATCTTATCTGGTCTGTAGTGGGATCCTGGAAAAAGAGATTGCGATCGAGTCGCTATCTTTACGATTTCGGTCGCTTTGGAGGGAAGGGGTTTAGGGGAGGATCTTTTCAAAAATGCGAAACCAATCATTTTTCAGCAATTTGTTAAGGTGAAAAGTTTTCAAACTACCTAACCTAAGTATCGTGAACGTAAACCTCGTGGACTTTAATACACTAAACAATTGTCACTTATAATATTCCTAGTGCATTGATTATTTCCAGAAATTTTTTCGAATGCATTTCTAAAACGTATTAATTATTAGTGGAACATGCATAAGAATAAAATTTCCGGAAAAAAAAAATTTCAGGAAATTTTTACATTGTCATAGAAACGACATCGAATTCTATTTTTCTATTGGCTACTTTTCGGTGTCGTGCGATTTTCATCAAAATGGATACCAACGATACATGATAACTTAACATGTGCAAACATTCGGAAAAATTGATCACAAGAGTCAAGAGTTACGACAATTTTCAAGAACTCTTCCTCCGTTATCAACCGTTTTCGAGAACATGTTTATTAAGAAAAGCCGTTTAATTTTTTGATTTTATATGCGCCTCTCAAGTTTGTAACAGTTATTCCGGGACACTCTGTATACAAAAATTGAGATATGCGTATGGATTCAAATTTGCGTTTCAATCTGACAGAGTTAGAATATAAGCTACTGTATATTATGAATCCAACAAATTATTATAAATGTAACAAAATTTGTGGAGGATATTATTTTGGTATAGAAACATACTTTATGGTACGATTGTACCTAGGACTTTTGTTTACAGATATTTTTTCTGAATGTAATTACAAATGTCCAAGTTGACTGGGATATAACGTTTATTCAAGGAAATAATTCAAATGTTTGTCGAGATTAAGATTTTGTAAAATTTGGAAGCACGTTTTGAAGAAGAAATTCAAATAATCTAGAGATCATTTAAAAGTGGTTTCGGAAATAAAAATTGTTATTTTTTACCTACAAAAGTAATAATATTGGTACATATTATGAACAACAAGATAAAGATTATTTAAAAACTCCTTGTTAATCTCCAAATAACGATAAATATGCAATATCCGAAGAATCGCTTTTAAAGCAGCACCTTTGAAGTTGTAGAAACGGTTTCTACTAAAAACAGGTAAACTTGGGTGCCGGAGGCTATAACCCTTCCACTTGTACCTGAAAATATCTGAAAATCCAGCCCCTAAGCCGTCATCTACCAATGCCATTTATAGGGATGCACCTTCGGAACACCAAAAAAAGCGATAGCCTCTTGGAACTCTCTGTTTAACCGATGGAAATCCATTGCGACTCGGCTGATATCTATCCAAAGCAACCGTTTTCGGTTGCTTAGAAGCGACTCGGTCGCAATCGCTTTTTCCAGGATCCCACTACTGGTTCTGGTTGTTCACACTTAAAGCGACTTATTTTATCGAATTTAAAACTTTCAGTCCAAAAACGTTTTACTGTCACCAATTTTGCTCATTTCAGTTATAGACTTGTAAGGCGTCTCATACCTCCGCAACTTTCTCAATGTCTAGCGCCCACCGAGTATTTTTAACAACTAATAGATTTCAAATAAATGCCAGAATTTTAGAATAGCAACAATCTTCTTAACGATATTAAAAAAAAAAACAGCTGTTAGAAAAGTGTACAAGGGAGAGCAAGGTTGAGGTCAACAGCAAGATGCGTCAAGGCGATTCAGGTTCAGTGGCATAACATTTGTTATGTAACCAATTATAAAAGTGCAATGGTGTTTACGGTAGCAACAATTACTGTTTTTAAATTACTTAAAGGTAGAAGCAGACAGGGGCGACAACAGGCAACATTAGTGTCGGCATTAATTATGTCGCCAAAACAGAAAACTTAGGGTTCACAGTATTCAGAAGTTACAGCACTTCCGCTTTTGGATCTTTCTGGTATCACAAACATTGATGTGCCTCTTTGTAACTTACATGCTGGTATTGTGAGTTTATTGACCGTTATTCAATTTACCCTTACGTCTTACTTACTTATCTAAATTTAATAGCAGAACATGCCACGTGCCAATAGTTTTAATCGCGCTAACGCGGAATTACTTTTTGTAAACATGGAAGCAAATGTGACGTTTTTAATGGCCCCAAACCTAAAATTAAGCTAAAACAAGTCTCACTAGTATTCATGAGACGCCCAAACAATCAGCAGTGAAGGTGTTAAACAAGTTGGAAATGGATTAATACTTGAAGCACATAATTGCGTGGAGGATGTTACATTATATCTTGTTTAATTTGTCCCTGGATACGTTTTACACTGTACTTAAAGTGCCGTCGAACGGCTTCCTATTAAAGTGCAGTTAAAGCGCGTGCAACACGCAAGTGATGTCATCACGGATGATTACCAAGATCGAACACGCAACGACTAGCGAGGTCGATAGAGCCGTGGAAACCCGGTGGCGTATCATTGACAGGCCTCGGGTTCAAATCCTCGTTCGAACGATACTTCTTTTTGGGAAAAAGAAGTTCTACGCAAGGTCAGTTCAGGGCCCTGTAACTTTTTTTTTAAAAGCACCATTAAAAATTACGGTCACTGTTTACTTTACCCACTCTTCGATTTTCAAAAAACTAATTACACCAACGCATTCGTCACCATGTATACATTACGAAAATCAATATCTTTTTTTGTGCAAACTACTTTATTTTTACTCTTATTTTCCTTGCCCTAGCACATCTTTTTTTTTTCTTATTTTTCTATAGATTTTGCATAAAATTATTTTTCATTTGCACAACATTTCGTTGCTCAAAATGGCATTATAATGATGTTTCATGATGGTTTCCAAAAAAAAAACGCCGCAAAAAGCGAAAAGTGAACATTGTAAACAATTACCAAAATTACTACTTGAAACGACTTTTCTAATCTTTTTCCTTGCCCAAACACACTGAAGTACCGTCATTTGTAGTAACGGCACTTTAACAGGAAGTCGTTTGACGGCACTTTATGGCCAGCGTACATTTTACTGTCTTATAGCAGTATTTCTAAGAAGTTCTGGAAACCTTTACTTAATAAGCGGAGGGATGACATCAGCAAATGTTACTAAATTCCATGAAAATTGCATTAAGCAAAAGTTCTGGTTGGTTGTTCCAAGAATAATTAAATGTTGCTAATCAAGAACAGCACTACGAGAGTTATATTTCTATTAATTCTCTCGAAAAAAACAACAGCATCTTTTTACATTGTTACATCATCCCATTAGAGCTGTGAGCTTCAACCATTTAACTTATCTGTTTTCGATTCTATGCTGCATTTTAAAAATTCTTACTGTTTTCTTGTTAGTATTTTTTTTTATTTTACTACTTTTCTCCTTCATTCTCCCACTTTCCTTCTTTTTCTCAGTTCTTTCAACTTCTCTGTACCGTTACTGATTTCTATCTCTCTCTTCTCAAGCCTCTGTATTTTCTAGTTTCCTTCTATTTTTTCCAGTCTTTCTAACTCGTTCTGTTTCGCAATCTCTATGTATCTCTTTTCCACTGTTCTTTTCTATTTCCGAGTTACTGTCATAATTTCTCATTACTTAAAAAAATATCTATCCGATTAAAATTTAATTTAAAAGCAAATACATTTTTAATTTGTCAGAGTTTATTGTTATAAAAATGTAGTAATTATATTAAAGTACACTCGGATGATCTGCAAATGAGACTTTTGAATCGCTGGTTTGGCTGATTTGGCAACAGTGTCAACTGGTCTGGTAAGATCGAAGGCACCGAACCCACTTTGCCCGGCGTTCGGGTCGGTTCGGTGTCTTGATCTTACCAGACCAGTCTACAATATTGCCAAATCAGCTAAACCAACGATTCAAAAGTCTCATTTACAGATCATCCGGGTGTACATTTTATTATAACAGATCGACTACTAGATCTGTAAAAACCAGCACAACAAGAAGATCTTACAACGGTATCTTGGAAAACTTGAAACAAAGATGTTTATGAGAAGTTTAAGTAACTAGGTTAAATTTTGAAGAAACCTTTTATAATATGATGGAATAGCATCAAGTAAAGCTACAACTTAAAATACATCTACTAATGAATATTTAGTAAGCAATGCTATAAATAATTTAGCACAATTCTGGAAAGAAGGATCATTAAATATTGAAGACTTGACAAGTGGGTGAGAATACAGCGTCATTAAATGGCAATAGACGTAGTGCCTTGACAGAATCGCGTTGAAAATGGTGTTATTATAAAATATGGAGATAAGTTCAAGGAGGTGGGTTTGATTCTGTACTTAACTACTCAAAAAAGTAATGGTGACTTTAATTAACAACAACCGAATAAAAAGACTGGGAGAGTTTTCTATTTACTAACATCATTGAATTGACACTGAACATTGGCAAGGTTCTACTTTGTAAGTGGTGACTATTAAAAAAGAGTAGTCGTAGCTTTAGTGGGAGACCACCACGACTAAGAGACTAATCTTACAACTACGGAAGAAGTAAGTTAAATAAAGTGACTTAATTTCAGTCGAAACGGCGTGCGCTTGTGATTACAGGCCTGTAAATTTTAAATTCATGTAACGATCCCAAAGGCGACAACAAGTCCATTAACAGGCCATCAACATGTGCACACTCAGAGCTGATCATCAACACCCAGGCCAGTCACTGGAGATGAATAAATAATTAAAGTAAACGATTCGACTATAATTCAATTTGTCCTTTGGAAAGGAGCAACTGGATGTAGTGCAACGCGAAGAATGGATCGAATTAAATTCCAATTATTCCATCAAATCGCCCACTTTAACGAGAAAATTACTGACCCTACCTACGATCAGTGGCCCACGTAATTTCGTACACCAGCAGACCATCCGATACCAAAGGAAATTACACGTGCTTTACGTCACTGTGTTTGTTTACGTCGCAAGGAAACGCGACTCTTACCATAAATAGGCGGGGCTCCATTTTGATAATAAAAAAATAACAAAAAACTAATCATTCATTAAAATCGGCGAAAATCAAGGACCTTTTTTTTTGATAGAGGATCGTTTTTCTTGAATTTTTAAAATTATCTCGGTGTGTCGCCACCACAAATTCGGCTAATAACAGCGATGGGTTTTCGAAATCGATTTAATGGATCCGTGTTGGCCTTATAGGGAAGTCGCCGGCATACCTTTGAAACTAGTAAAATCTCAAGCATGCGATACTTTCATGACCATTTCTGCCTCTATTAAAGAGTTTGACGCCGCGCTGTCGAAAAAATCGACCGCAGACGAGAAATTACAGCAAATGGGTCCAAGAATCCGCAAGGTCTTGCCAGGTAGATCCAAGTAGGTTACCACATGGTCAAGAAAACCCCTATGCCAATCCTGCGAATTTCGCACGTTCTTAGGGAAAATACTCGCGGATTAGGGGAGGCGCAAATCTGGGAATTGCGGTAATTTTGCGCCAATTTCCAGGCTTTTTGGGTAATTTTCGCCACCATATGGCGGATATCGCCAAGTTCAAGGTTGAATACTTCAATAACTCAATGGTTGGGATTCGATTGAATTTCGTGTGGTAAATTCCAGGGGCTTCGACGTCCTTGCCAAAGCTCTCATATCAGCGACCTTCGCCGGCTTCACCAAAATTACCATCCTCAACCAGAATTAATCTTTAAGCCAGTACAAGTTTTGGTGCACGAGAAAAATTTTTATAATCACATGTTACGGCCGATACCAAATTGTTAATTTTCTTCGTGGGCGCACTTAAGCACTAAGACTGAAAAAGGCGACGTCTGCAGGTCGATTCTACTTTAAAGTCCAACAGCATTGTTGTCATAAAACAAATGTTAAAAAAGCTGATGTGAAAATGGCTGTTTGTTTTCTGTTAAAAATTTTCCTTCTGATCCCGTTGCCAACTCGTGGGCCGACAGAAACTCGTTAGAATCTCCGGCAGATGTTAAAGTATTTGCGAATTTCCGGCCGCAACTATTATTTCCGGTTAAAAATAAATAAACTTACGATTCGTGAAACTCCGGCGATTTCGGCAAAGTTCTAAAAGCTCCTGGTGGCGACAAGCTCTCGGAGTCCGAATAAGGACTGGTGATAGCCGAACTGGAAGTTTTGTAATCCGTGATTTTTTCCGGGCTCCGTCTCAAAGTTCCTTCGGTGAAGCTCCGCTTCAAAGGATCGTACCTTTTAATTTCGTCCCTGAAATACTCCTCTCTGAACTCCCGTTTGATTGGTTGGTTAGCACTTAGAGCACTCGCTGTGAAGATGTCGTCGATGGGGTCTCTCTGTCTTGGACTTTGCACCGCCGGCGACGCATAAGAATTTGGGTATTTGTTCAAAGTGCTGTAGTTAGATGAGGAATGGTAGGCGGGAGGATTGGAAAAATCCGGCACCGGTTTCGAGTTGAAATCGGGATAAACTTGCGTTTGCACTTTCTTGAGGGTGTCACCGGAACTCCTGTTGATGCTAGCTTTGCGGACGAGACTGGGACTCGACAACCCCTGTTTGGTGTCGGCGATCATGTTGGAGGTGGCGCCGTAAGTGAATGGTCTGCTGTCTTGACGGGCGTGATAAGGGATGTTCTTGTCTTCTTCTTCGTCTATGAAGCGGACATTGTCGAGATCGAAATGCTCCTGTTGCGGTTTCAAGTCGGGAATGCTCTGAACCGTTAACATCATGTCCGAGAGCAACTCGTCCAGTTCGCGGTGTTGGTCCTCGGGGGTCAGGGGAGACGGCTGGGCGGTTAGTGGGGGGCTCGCGGAGGCGGTTGTGTTGGCGTTCTGCTGGTGTCCTGCCGGCAACAAACAAACTTTAGCAACTATCTTCATCACGACCAAATAATCGGTGCATTCGTCGAGGATCTCTACCGACCTGCGGATGATATGCCCGAGTCCATGGACACCGTCAACGGACTCGAAACGGCGCCAGGAGACAATTCCGGTTTCTTGGCGATGGTGGCGTAGATGCTCCCGTCTAAGGGCCCAAAAGTGTGGTTAACGTCGTCTAAAACAATACACATCGTTACAACTTCAACTAACGCCCTACATAACTGACGACAAGAGGATAACTATCGATAGCTGGAGGCAACAACGAAATTGCGGACAAACAAGATAGTTGAGTCTGATGAAACCCAAAACTTTGCATAACATATTTTTTCTTTTCCCAGAAATTCAAAACCGCCGCAGCAGATTTCAGTACAAAAACCGCGGAATGGTTTAACTAATAAAATATTTCTTGGTGTTGGTGGTAGGTACACGTCGTTTATTTCCGCACATCGACTGTCCTTGGATTGGCCATTTTCCCATGAAATTGTGACAAATACGTTTTCTCGTCGATATTTATTTAAATAGTTGTAGTTAAACACAGCGACAAGGCGAACCGAAGCGGAATAATAAATGTATGTGAGCACCTGGAGGCTGTTTGAAATACCAATAGGTACTTTGATATGACCGCAAACGCGCCTCTATATAATCAGGAGTAATTTGCTTCATTTCATAAATCAAGTCGCTATTAATTACCTAATTTACAACTTATAACAAAGAATCCATTAGTGTTCCAATTACAATAGGCGAGGTAATTTATTGCACGGCTACTGAACGGAGAACACAATCATAATGGTAACGAGATTGTTTTTTTTTTTGTTAATAGTATATTACTTATTGTACCTTTCAAACAAAAAAGGGGTTTGTGCGTGCTCTGTCGCAAGAAACCGCACCCCGTCCACCCGGCGCCGCCGCCATTTGTACTTAAAAATAAGATTTTTTTTCAGTACTAATTTACAAAGCTAACAAAAGGAGATTTTTAAAAGGTTAAAGGTTATGACACTATGCACATATTTATGGGTGAAGCAAGAGTGTGATGTAAGCTCTTTGATAGAACAAGTTTTTGGTAGATTTACTCTATTCCATACAGTTCCAAACAGCGCAGTTTAAAAGTTCTAGGATCGATACAAACTTCTTACTTGACCAAATCACGACCCTTGTGAAGCTTAATAATAAGTTAAAGTTACAAAAGCAGAAAACTTGTGTTTTTCAAATCTCGCTCATAACAGAAAAGAGAATTTGTGAAATAATCACGAGTAAATCATAAATCCTTGCCATATGCGGTTACTTTCTTTCTTCAATGTAGTGTTTCGCTTTCGAGATGAATTTACATTTAGGATACGCCACTAATTGTATTACAGTGAAATTTCGCAATTCACGACTGCTTTTCCTTTAAACTATCCCATGTCCGTTAGACCTCAACGGAAGTTTATTGTTATTCCTTGTTTATTTACGTGACATGGAATATAGCGTCCAATTTTCTGGAGTGGCTGCTTTCGAAGAACCCTTTTCGATACTTCCTATAACATCAGTTGAGATAAATATGAAAAGGGGTGCGTGTCTAGGTACGAAATTACATAGCCAGAATAAGCCGTAACCTTGTCGCTATAAAGAACCAAATTACTTTTGCATTCATCAATAACCTTAATTTTTGATATATTTACATTTCTAAAGATCAATTGCGTCTTAAAGTTCTTCTTGCAAATTTGGTGTTGAACTAATCACTATCAGTAGTAGAAGATGAGGGCTTCTGGAACAACCCCCACCACTATTTTGATCCTTGTATGTTGCGTTGCCTACCTACTTGCTGTTAGATGTGTTTTTCATGTTCTAAACAGCTTTGTTTAATGTTGTTTAGAACCTGTGTAAAGTAGTTCAGAACATGAAAAACACATCTAACAGCAAGTAGGTAGGCAACGTAATATACAAGGATCAAAATAGTGATGGGGGTTGTTCCAGAAGCCCTTATCTCCTTCTACTATTATTCTGTGTCAAGATTTTGAAAAAGGCGTATAAACGGGAAATTAGTCAATATATTTACTTTCCTAATCACTAATTATACTTATTGGTTCTCTTCAGCGGGTAATAGCTGTTGAATCCCAATCAGTTAAAAGCGTGCGTACGAAATTACGTTGCTAGGATCTTGTGAGTCATAACTTTGAAACTATAAATTGCAAAAATACTCATTAATCCACATATAATCTTGATTTTCAACACATCTACTCTTCTACTGATAATTTAACAGATTTAACAGATAATAGAATTTAGGAGAATAAATTTTAATGTGCAGTAAAGACGTGCAAAATACACTTTCTACACTATTGACACGTGCCGGAACATATGTATTGCCATCTAAACCGTTTGTTTTGTATTATTTTTATGTACAACCTGAGTCAGCCCCGGGGTTTGAACCCGAGACCTCCAGGTCCGTTCGGCGGATCTTATCACTGATCCAACAGTTCACCTAACCTCTCTCTGTTAAACCTTCGTATCAACCGTCCTCTCAACGATTGTAACAATACTTCATTGACAATTTGTCACTTATTTCGTAATGGGAACAAATATAATGTACACCAAATTAAACTATAACATCCCTTGCACTGTCCACCAGAAAATTTAATGAGCATTAAAAACTCTAAATGAAATCCAAATTATTATACATTAGAAAATGAGAACATCACCACTAAAATAACTATGCTGCGTATTGTTTTACCATTGCTTACATTTTAAATTCTTTATGTCCATCAATTTTACTAAATGTTTACCAAATTTAGAACACTCAAGTTACGCGTCCGTGCTGTACATAATAAGTATTAGCGCTATCCATTTATATTTAGTGTTTCTCAAAAAAACTATTGGTGCGTCAAATAATTATTCTATTACTCCAAAAATAAAATATGCTCGCGCATCTCTCCTTGCCGCTTGCGCTTCCAGACATGGGGCACGCGAAAAAAGTTTTGTACAAGGTCAGTTTAGGGCCCTGTATTTTTTTTTAAAGCACGATTAGAAATTACCACTAAAAGAAGTTTTACGTTTTACATAATGCAAGCCAATTACAGGAACGGAAATCAATATCTTTTTTGTGCAAACCACTTCTATTTTTACTCTCATTTTCCTTGCCCTAGCACATCTACATCTATAATTTTGCATAAAATTATTTACCATTTGCACATTTCATTGCTTGTGTATTTTTGACAACAAATAGTATTTTTAACTGCTAAATAATATAAGACACTGTCGAAAATTAAATATCTGAGTATTATGTTAGAATTAAATGCCGAATAAAATTTGGTGAACATTTAGTATTTATGGTCAACAAAAGTTATTTAGGCGAACAAAATATATAAGAGGCCAGCATTATGTCAAAATTTGGTTGTCGCTTTAAGATTATGTATTTTCTTAATTTTGGTGAGCATTTAGTATTTTTGGGAAATGAAAGTATTTTTTTTTTATGAAAATATTGGGTAAATTTGGTAGACTTTTAAATACGACCCTTTCGTAATTGCAAAAATTGCTGCTCGATTGCTCGATTTCGAATCGGTGCTTTAGATATAAGATGGGAGTTACCGGATTTTGCAAGCGTAACCTCGACGTTATGAAGTGCGAGATTACTCATGAATCCACTGGTGATTTTGATTTTCCACATATTTACATTTATAAAGGTGGTCCGTTACTTATTGGACAGTTTCGTCTCTTAAATCGTTCTGCAAATTTGCAGTCACAATGAAAACCAACGCCTTTCCAGACCGCGTTGCGTGGGTTCAATTATTACGTATAGATACCTATATACCTCAACGAGCCGGCTGAAAGTGTGTTAAAAAAACTTCTTTAGTCCAGTTCTCCCACACGTTTGGATTGGCGAAATTGTCATGCCATATAAGCGAGGGCTATTGCTATTGACTGTACACAAATGTAATTTACAAGATCATGTATGGCCAATTATTTTCAACCGTAGTAACGGGACACGAGCCGTTTAAGGAAAGTCGGCAACAATAACTAACTAAAGACGCCATCTGATGGGTTCAAATTAGGTGTATGAACTTTGCAGAAGCTATACACAGCTACATCTACTAAAGTTAGTCACCTAAGATTTTTAGATGGTATTTCTGGCATTTTTGTTTTTTGGTAATTTGTTTGTCGACAAGTTTAACTTCAAGGAAGCAATTGTTGATATGAAGAAAGTAACCACTCTCGTAGAAGATCTTTCAAAATTTCAGAATGGGGTTTTGTCATTATTTGTAGTTTTTAGTTAAAACTATTGACCAAGTCAAAGAGTTTACTTACTTTTTGGTCAATACTTGTGAACCCAAGCCGAACCTCAAGCACCACTAACTTATTCGCGAAACCGCCCACATGTTTCCCGTTGCACACTGACTTCCAAACTAATGAAGTTTCCTTTAGAAATTGCACGAATCAATCCATTTTGGGTGGGAGCGCAGCTCCCACTTATCTTAAGCACGAGAGAAATTGACATCGCTTATTATAATGGAGTTCTTTACGACGGTAATAACAGTTCTTTAAATTGATGGACCGAAGATGGGATCGGCAAAGCCCAGTTTTGCGACTCATTCACAAAATAGCCGAAGTCATTAAAGAAATCATTTCGCGATGGTCAACGCAACCAGGACATAACTAAAAAAAACTCAAATTTTACCGCGTTAAAAATACAAAAACCAAAGAGACGTTGTTTTCGTGGCGGCTGGCGCCTTGTGGTTGTGGCGTATAATTAAATTAAGTAATCACTGTCAAGTGTTGTTCTCTGTTTGTGTTATCTTAGAGGGGCAAAAATAGAACGAAATGAGTTAATTTCGAAAAATGAGGGGAATCTTGCCGGAAATTCGCGTCATTAACGTCGCATATCGCATTGTTCAAGTGCAAGTGTTTATTGGAAGAGTCCCGCTTAACCGCAGAGGTCAAACAATTTAGTAACACTTTAATAATAGAAACTTGCAAATGACAGACAGGATGATGGCGTCAAGCTGTGACAAATCGCGAAAGCAAATAAACTTACGGAAGAAAAGACACCAAAACTGCAACAAACTAAACTGTCGATGTGGAACGGCCACGCGACGCCACCGTCTCGACGCCGGATTTCGGACTTCTGATTTTATTTTCGACGCTGAAATAGGTACGGCCGATGGACGGAAATAACGCGAGGTCGGTGCAGGTTACCGTCAACAAGACGCGATTATATATTCGGGCGATTGTCGGCAATTTCAAACGGTGCGGACATTAAGGGCGCATAAATTTTGGAAATTGAAAAGAAAAATCGCGAAAAAAATTGGATTGAAAGAAATCGACTGATGGCAGGTGAAGCGACAGCTGGGAAAATATTGGGGAGTTAATCTGGCGTTAACAATATTTGTACATGAGATTTATGCGAGTTGAAATCGAAAAAACCTTGGTCAAAGACTTGGCAAGCTGAAGCCAGGTGTGTTCCGTATAAATAGATCTTTGTAGTTTTAGCTAAGTGCACAAATTGCGCTGTTTCACCGGACGAAAGCTCGTCAACGTCGAAGAAGCGCGCGTTTTCCCAAACTCAACCAAATTTCGATTAATGGCTTGAATAATTCAAATTTAGGTTCCGCGCTTCCTGATGGCCGCAGCAGGCTTCGCCTCATTCAAATTTGGCCCGGAACAGCGTTAAATGTGGCGTGTCGAACTTTGCACGTGTATGAAGGTTTATTGCTGTGATAATTTCAATTGGTAACGCACAAATATTCAATGATGAGAGCTTTGCAACCGTGGATCCTGCATCAAAAACATGTTCCGCGGTAAACACGAGTTATCTATGCAATAAAACGAGAAGGTGGGCTGTTGTTGGTATATCACTCGATATGGGTGTGGGTGGCTCGATCGTAAGTGGATGATGGTTGCTTGGATATCGCGGGTTTCAAGGGGCTTTCGAACCGCATCCATGATAAAGTTGGAACGGTTCCACTGGCGTTTATCTACGCCCACGCCTCTAATTTAGCAACTTTTCAACTTCATCTGTCCAATTAGAGTTGGAATTCTGTAATTTGAGACATTTCAATACATATCAATCTCTCTAAGTCCAATGAACAGAAAAAGTACTAAAACAACAAACATTAAATTTTGTCTGAATACAAGTTATTTTAAGAAAGTCTAGAAATCACCAATTGAATAAATTCCTAGCTTCTGGATGAAAGAGCAAAGGAATGGCAACATAGAAAAATAGAAGAGAAGTTGCCTTTCCAATTATGCCAGTCAACACCAATTTTTTTACGAAATTACAACGTTAGGTACTTATTTTTAATCATTTTAATTGAAAACGGTATATGCAGCTTATATAGTCTTTTCTTTCTATTCTATCGAATATGTAAATAGAAGTGGAAAACAACAAAAAGACACAGTTAAGTAGATTTCTAATAATCGGAAGCTTAAATTAACAGGCCTCGTAAGTAGCAAACAACTACACAAAATGTTATTATAGAAAACACTGTTATACTTATGTTAAGAAAACCAAAAAAGCGACAATTTAATACAAAATAATAAAAGAAGAAAGACAAACAAAAATAAACTACGCAATACAGAAAAAAATTATTTGAGATGATCGGGCAATTAGTTACTGATGGAAAAAGGACTAGACAACTGAAAAAGTAGATTCAAGAAGATCAAAACCAATCGGCCAACATGTATATTTCAAAGTTCGGTTTAATGGAGAAATTCAGATTAATCCTTATGGAAAGTTTTGTTACTAAGAAAATAAAAAGATCAATCACAAATGCCACCCATAAAAAGTAAAAACACATGACCAAGAAAGAAGAAGTACAAAACAGATGCGCTCGCCAAGACTTCGAAGAAAAATTTCAATTAGAGGAATCACCATTACAGAATAATATAAGCACTTGCTGCGGTAGCTAGAAGAAATACAAAAATTAAATTAGTTAGGTACCTCACGAGGAGTAGAAAGCGAAATCCAAGAAAATAAATAAAAATAAATAATAATGAAGAAAGAATTGATTCTTAAGCATGAATGAGTTGGGATTCAAAAATCAACATTAAAGTGTAGATCAAGTCTACCGAGATCTTAATAATATAGATTTATACAATTTGATAAGTTCGTCGGATCTTACAAAGCGGATAGACTAACTATATAAGATTTAGATAGATCTTTTTAATTTATACGTATTTGAAATTAAGACAGGTGTACCACAGAGCAAGACATTGGGGCCAATACTTAGTTGTACATCAACAATGTCTATAAACAACAAACCAACAATAACCACATACGACTGGCAACGGTGACCCCTTATTGAGAGTGATCGTTGAAGGTAATTATTTTATTAAAAATAATAATGGAGGCTAACCTGATCAGATAAATTTGTAGCATACCTGAAGTTGCTATGTCTTATGTGTCGTCGCCCTAAGAACCCAGCCCTACACTCCCAATACATCACAACGCGCAGCAGCTATGCTGCCGCTATTCAAAACAAAACGATATTTTAATCCATTGAAGCTATATCTTAAAACATAGAAAAGTTTTATATACGCTGGCCTTAAAGAGCCGTCAAGCGGCTTCCTGTTAAAGTGCCGTTAATCCATATGACGGCACTTCAGTATGTTAGAGCAACGAAAAAGATTAGAAAAGTTCTTTTCAACTTATAGGGCCCTGAAATAACCTTGCATAGAACTTCTTTTTTGCAAAAAAAAAGCATCGTTCCCAAGAGATATCGAACCTGGGGCCGCACGCAATCTCGCTTCCACGGCTCTATCAAGCTCGCTGGTCGTTGCGTGTTCGATCTTTGTATTCTCTCCTCTTTTCGTGATGACATCACTTGCGTGTTGCGCGCGCATTAACGGCACTTTAACAGGAAGGACGGCACTTTAAGTTCAGTGTTTTATATAACATCCCGATTGTGATGCCTTAAAAAAAACTTGCGGACTAAAATATTTTCGGTGGTTTTGTCACAGGCAATTTATTTTATAATTTTTCTTAGAAATAGAAATAAATTTAGTGTTCACGCTCTGGGGCTCACCCTGTGTAGATTGTTCAAGAAATTAATCTTGCACAATTGGGGAGTTTGAGAATGTGTAGTCATGGTGAGGACCTTTTTACGTTGGCCTACTTACAGGGCTAATCAAAACTCAACACTAAACGTAAAAGGTTAGACGCGACTGAGCAGCATCGACTTGACTTACTCCCTGTATGCAGAAACCTATCCTATAACACACACTGTACAGCTTCCACCATAATAATTATAGAAACAAATCCACAATTGTCATGATTTTATAATAAGTACTTTGGTTAGCAAAGATTGAGTTTCAAGTAGAGTGCTGTTTTACACTTGCAGATGGCAAAAATCTCTTCATTTGTGGCTCAAATTCGTCAAAGGGATAACAAAATGAAGCAGAAAAAGTAGTCTGCCAAAACTGTCACGACTAAAAATGTTTTGGGATAGACAAATAAAAGAATATCAACTGGGGGTAAAACGAGATAATTAGCTGATCTTGCTAGGATCATCACAAGCTGTTGAAGGACAAAAATTGATAACCAATTGCTGTAAAATTCACATACCTTGTAAAGCATCAAAACATTACAGCATCACCAAGGTACATACATAAAACAAGAACATCACCATGAATGAGTACGTCAAGTTTAAATTTATATTCTTGCACAAAATAATTGCATGTTCCGCACCTACACACTTATGCCGTAATTGCTGTAAAAGTTTCTTCAGCCAACACCAATTTCTCTCTACCAGAAACCGTATTTGCGACAACATTTTAAATTTATTCATCTCTTTTCACGCGCCTCCACCAAAATTGCCGGTCGCAGCGGCCATAAAAGTTGTTACCGCCGTAATAATTTAAACTGATGCGTCGGCATGCTATAAGGCTTTTTTTGTGCGACAAAACCGACACTAAAAGAGACAATTAGGGTTGGGGCGATGTTTTTATGCTTAATCCTTACAATTTGTAAACGCGTTAGAGCGGGAGTTGACAACAGCGCAGCGGAACCCTAACATTACAAAGTTATCTATTTGAATTTGAAACATCTTTTTTGCTTCACTAACTTAACTTAATGTAATTGTAACTAGACGCTTACATTTGGATTTATGCTTCACTTATTCCTGGCGCCCTAAAATCGGCAACCATGAAAAGTAGGGCCAAAAAATTGGTTAAAAAGAACTAAAATAACTTACAACTAACTGGTTGAAATTAAACTTGTCTCTAGCAAATAACTTTTGTTGAGCCATTAGTATTGGCAAATGTGAGGTTCAGAGAAGAGTCACAAAAATTGTCTTTTGGGTGGGAAGAGCCGTTTAAGAAGTCTTCTGCGTTATAATTATCGTCATAAATTTGTTTTTTTGTTGCCGGACAGGTTCGCGGGTGCGTCAATAACCATAAATCCGTTGCATCTTTGATAAAGCAACCCACCTGAATCTGAATCACCTTCCTCGTCGGACTCCTCCACTCTGAACGGGCTGTCCGCCCTAGTGACCAGATCGTCTTCGAAGACGACTTGCACGGCCGGCGTGGGTGCCGGCGCCGGATGTCGTCCCTCCGGTCCCGGTGAGAAATGTAACTCTACCGCCCCATCTCCAGGAAACCGCAAATCTGAAAATTAAAACTCTCGTTCGAGTTTACGGTTTCGCATGTTGGCGATGAGTTTACCGTTGCAAGCGACATCCAGTTCTTGTCTTGTGAAACTCAACGTGTAGTCGGCCACGGCACACGTGTGGAATTGACATGCGAAGACCGTCTCTCTACCCACGTCGCCACGGTGATAGCACTTTATCAGGATGTCACCCCGTAACTGGAGCCCACGGCGACGCTCTCCCGCAACGTTCACGGTGAACTGGCTCATCCCACTCGACACGTTGTAGACGCCTGAAGCAGAACAAATTTTTTCAAATTCAAAATATATACCACCCTCTGGAGCTCAACAGGAACCGGTTGAGGTTACATAAAATCAAATACAATATCTCCGAGGTCGCAACGGGAGATTTTCAAACTAGGCCAAATTATAAGAAAACCCTGGGACAGAAGAAGTTTAACGACGAAGAAAAAAATCAGAACAAATAAAATTATAAAAAGTTACAAAACAATTAGTAAAGAAAGCCTGGCTACTAAAATGAAATAGGAAAAAAGTAATGTAATTTAAGGAGTCAATCGTTATGAATGAAAGAGATAAAAGTTTAACGCAGAGAAAGAAGGTGGTCCGTGTGGCGCGGGGAGAGAGCGCTTCAGGCCCTAGAGCAGGCATGGGCAACCTTTTTTAAGTGAGGGCCAGATCCAAAATTTCTAAAAGCTGTGCGGGCCAACTGACCCTGATTCATCTCTAAAATGCACCACAGGCAAATTTTTTTGATTTTTCAAGGTCTTAAAATGAAGATCACGAATTTTAGATGCAATTATTGAATCTTCAAAAATTAGGTCCTGTGAATACATATATTTTTTTTAAATATGTATTGTATTTTTACTTTATTTTTTATATTTTTATATAGAAAAAGTAAAATAATAAAAAATAAAATTAACTCCTTTTGTTAATAATGATATAATTATAATAAAATGTATGTGGATGGGAACAAAATAAAACATAAAAAAGGAAAATAAAGAAAAAATATAAAAAATTGAAATAAAAAGACAAAACAATCCATACCTACCTATATCCATAACAATATTTTAGGATATTTTATTAGTGCTGTTGTTAGTGTGATATTTGAGACTGATGGCAGTTTTTAATTAATATAGCAAAGTTATGTGCGAGTGACTCGGAAGCAACTGCAATTCGCAAACTATTTATTTTCCAAATTATTATCGGTTAGTCTCCATCTATTTTTCGATTTGGTAAAATTTATTTGAGAAGAAAATTGCTTACAGCAATACGTGCTTCCGAATAATGCCATCATTTTACAAATAAAAATGGAAAAGTTACTAGTTTCTCCAGCTGGAAAATACTTAATGTAAAATTCTTACAAACTGCATTTGTTAAATTTTCTTTTAAGGCCGTCATTTGATTGTAATTTAATTAGTTCCATTTGAAATTCCATAGGAACTTCATTTATATTAATACCAAAGGGATTCTAAATATTTGGAAATTAGTTTCGTGTGATCTAAAATCGACAAATCTTCGAAAAAATTTAGTATTGTTTCGTTGACACATCATACAAAAATGCTTATAGGTATGTAAGCGACAGTGGCGCGTATTTATTTTCTTGAATTTCTTGGGGTTTAAAAAAAATTGTTAATAAAATTCAAAATGTAAATTTTATTTTTTTATTTACTTTTTATTTATTTCAAAAGGCCGACGGGCCGGTAGTAATGTATTTTTGAAAAATTTTGGCGGGCCATAAATATATCTGTCGAGGGCCGCATACGGCCCGCGGGCCGTAGGTTGCCCATGCCTGCCCTAGAGGTTCGAATCACGGGCAGAGCAAGGTTCACCTTTTTCTTTGATTAAAACGCTTTTAACATAAGGTTTAAAATAAAAAAATAAAAATAAATAAGAAAAGCGAGGATAAAACCTCCGGATATGTGATGCAAAACGTTAGAATATGTAAAGGGAAGTTATGTCTCTATTTGGGAGGACACAGGCGCAGAAAGAAGACGCCAATAAGTGAAGCGTTTTAGTTCCCAGAAAACTATCTGATCTTGAATGTCAGATAGCGATCATTGCTTTTATCATGTGGCAAATAGCTGTTTACAAAGTGCGATATCATCGCCGGAAAAAGCGTGATTTGTTCCAATAACACAAGCACGTGCCGTCAGTCACGCTCGCCGAAGAAGATTAATCTAAATGCCGACAGCGCGGTCGGCAACAAAGCCCCGGCAAACACCCCGAAAACTCACCTGAAGTGTAGAGCGGAGTTTGTCCTTCGTAAAGTTTCAAAAACGCCTTGCAACCTCCCTTTTGAAAAGTCGGAGCCCCCAGAACGGTGACGTGGGTGAGGTAGAGGGGTGCAGCGTTGATCTTGATGTTGTGCGACAGCAATCCGGCAAAATAATCAACGTATCTGAAAATTACAGTTAATTTTTTCGAGAAATCTTTTAACGAACAATTTACCTTTTATTTGAGGGCAAAGTTAAAGAACCCACGTTATCGTCGAGAAACCGTCTCATCGAAAACCTGTCCAGCGCCTGTTCCGCGGATCCACAAATGCTGGAATAGTGCATGTACGCCGCCACTATCACCCCTAACTTGTCCTTGCTACCCCTGCAACAACCAAAAAACTAAATCAACCCAAATTCCTGGAAGCAACTTCACGTTACAGTTACTAAAAAGAAAATTGAAGTTCGAGAAAAGTTTCCGGAACTTGGTTCGTGTTCCATCATTTAATGTGGGTTAACGGTGGCTTCCAACTGTCTTCAGTTGGTCTCGTGAAATATTTACCTGGCGTGCAACACGGCGATCCTGTGCTGGTCCTCGGAGAGCCAGGAGTCGATGTCTTTGCAGACACTGCAGAGTTTTTCGAGAGGCGGCGCCAAGTTCTGCGCCCAACCGACTTCTTTGACGCGTTTGTGTTCGTTCCTCAAGGCCCGTCTGGGTTCGGAAAGATTAAATACCTGTAAAACGCGAATGTTTGTAATTCCATCGGCTTGTATAAATATAGACAGACACTCGGAGATACAGCCGAATAAGACGAAAAAAAACAAATATTAGGAGTCGGTAACTTATACGATGGCCGTAACGTAAACCGCGTGTGCGGTGAATGAATCTTCAAGTATCGAATTTATATCCTCCACTTAGCCGTGATGGAAGCGAGTCAGCAATGGAGCTACAGCAGATTTATTTGCGAGGGCAATGTTCGGCTGAGAGAAGGAAAGAACTGTGCCAAGAGATTACCGGGTGATTCATGAATAATATTTGGACTATGATCAATTATGTATGTACCTACTATAAAGACAATAAGATTTACTGATTACACTGAGTGACAATATAAGATTATCTAATCGAAATTGGTTTATTGCTAGCGCTTTTATGAAATGCCTCTCAAAAATTATTATGCAAAGATAGGAATACACAAGCAATGCTTTCATTTCACTTTCTTTACAATCTGTTGTTGCTCATTTCTATTATTTTTTAACTTGTCTTCACCAGATCGAGAATTTACTACTGCAATTTCCTGTTAGTTCTTTTAATGTCCAGTTCTCCCATTTTTCTTGTTCTTAATGCTTAATCCTTGTCTCCTCATTAAAAAGATTCATATCTGTACTGTAAGCGTTTCGATCGCATCGCTTTCATTTCGATCGCGTCGCTTCCATAGCGACCGAAAAGCTTCAATGTCGACCGAGTCGACTTGTATTTCTATCGGTTAAACAGAGAGTTCCGAGAGGCTATCGCTTTTTTTGGTGTTTCGAAGGTGCATCCCTATGAAGGGCATTGTTAGATGACGGCTTAGAGGCCGGATTTTCAAATATCTTCACGTACAAGTGAAAGGGTTATAGCCTCCGGCACCCAAGTTTACCTGATTTTGGTAGCAATCGTTTCTAAAACTCGAAAGGTGCTGCTTTAAAGACGACTTTTCAGGATATTGCATATTTATCGTTATTTGGAGATTAACAAGAGTTTTTTAAATCATCTTTATCTTGTTGTTCATAATATGTACTAGGGCTGAGACTTTTTTGAATTTTGGTATTCGAATAGTCATTTGAATATTTATTCGAATATTCGAATTATTCGAATATTCGAATTATTCGAATGACTATTCGAATTATTCGAATATTCGAATGACTATTCGAATTATTCAAATATTCGAATGACTATTCAAATTATTCAAATATTCGAATGACTACAAAATGAATGAATACAAAAGTATTATGTAGTAAAGTCTTTTTTTGACAGGTAACTGAAAAAAGACACAATAAAAAATAATGTAGTAATTACTCATTATGTTTCATTGTGTTTTGTCTAGTTACGTGTCAAAAAAAGTATTTATTTAATTTATCAGCGCGGGCTAAATAAAATGCTGCTATTGGCTACCTTCCTTATATTACTTGTTTCGCACGCCTTTGCGAAAACAGAGATTTTTAAACTTTTTCTCTTGAGGATTATTGTTATTATTCTTCTCCCGCATCATTTCTTTTATAGGTATTAAGTGACAACGCAATAAATATAAAGCAAAGTTCAAAAGTTTAAATTACTTACAGTTCGACGTGCAATTGTTCATTAATTTATTAGTAATACGTATATATAATTCTATAATTCGAATAGTCATTTGAATATTCTGATTATTTGAATAGTTATTCGAATACATAGTCTATTCGAATAATAATATTCGAATAGTCATTCGAATAATTCGAATATTCGAATAGTCATTCGAATATTCGAATAGTTATTCGAATAATTCGAATATTATTCTCAGCCCTAATATGTACCAATATTATTACTTTTGTAGATAAAAAATAACAATTTTAATTTCCGAAACCATTTTTAAACGATCTCTCGGTTATTTGAATTTCTCCTTCAAAACGTGCTTGCAAATTTTACAAAAAAATTAATCTCGACAAACATTTTAATTATTTCCCTGAATGAACGTTATATCCCAGTCAACTTGTTAGACATTTCTAATTGCATTCAGAAAAAATATCTGTAAACTGTAAACCAAAGTCCTAATTACAATAAAGTATGTTTCTATATCAAAATAATATCCTTCACAAAAGTTTGTTACATTCATAATATACAGTAGCTATATTTTAACTCTGTCTACTTTTTAAAGTAATAATAATTATTGTGTGTTGTAATTTTTTTAAATACTTATTTTACTTCAAACGAGTGTTCAAAAAGTTACAATTTACATCAGAAATAACCACTTATCGGGTAGCTCCATATGTATGTACCAATAATTAGCAATCTTTTTGCCGAGGGTAAGTTTTTTTGTGTTGCCGACTGCTACCGACCACCACTGGTATCCCCGACAAAGCGTTTCGACCAAAGCGACCAAAAAAAGCGATAGCCTCTCGAAACTCTCTGTTTAACCGATAGAAATGCAAGTCGACTCGGTCGACATTGAAGCTTTTCGGTCGCTTTGGAAGCGACGGAGTCGATACGCTTTATCGGGAATCCCAGTGCAGGCTCGAAAGGGCTTAACATGGCACGAAACTGACAAATTTTCTTTCTCTTTTACTGTAGCGCTCTCTCTAAATAGTAACGTGGTCACTGTCGTGATTGGTTCAGTATTTTTCAAAAGACACTCCCCTAAACCCCTTCCCTCGAAAGCGACCGATATCGAAGCGATCGAAAAGGAAGCGAAGCGATCGAAAAGGAAGCGAAGCGATCGAAAAGGAAGTGAAGCGATTGAAAAGAAAGCAAAGCGATCGAAACGCTTTGTCGGGGATCCCCCTACTGTTCCTTACTTGGCTTGAACAACAAAAAGTTTCTTAGTATTTTCTAAATGGTTAGGAACTAAGAGGCATAATGAAGGCGTTTTCAGCCAAATTAATTCAACGAGAAAATTCCATGGGGTGGGTTTTTGTCAATTGCTCCATAGCAGAATAGACACTATCTCGATGCCACGAATCCATAATGCAATTGCCATTTATTATAATCTTGTACTAAACCGGCCCAACGCCCTTCTTCGCCGCTGTAACTCAATTACTGGCGTCCGCCCAGGAAGATTTACTGGCGGACATTTTGGTCAATTCACAAAACCTTATAAAGCCAAATGACAACTTTTCCTAGTTTATCCAGTCCTACTGCTGTAGCAGATCGTTGATTAGTTACAATTATCTCGTTCAATATGCGCCACCTGTAACTCCGTTGACCCAAAACTAATTGAATTCCAAAAATACGTTCGGCAGCAAAATTGAATATCGCATCTAATTAAAAAAATGTATAAATAAAAAAAAGATTTAATTAAAAACATTTTCTTTTTTTGTTGCAAATTGGTGGATGCGCCGGGTGAATTTGGCCGATCTTTCGACTTTTTCCGCTTACCATGTAATTATCGCCGTGTTTGTTTCTCAGCATGTGAGCGGCCTGTCGTTGCCCTCTCCTGTAGGAATGCGAATTGGTGGACAACGGGAACCACACGGAAATGATCCTTTCGGTGACGTAACTCAAATCCATGCCACCGGTTGAACCGGAGTTCCCTCTGGACGACCTGGGCTGATTGGTGAGCGCCTCTCCGAACCCATTATACGACGTAGACGCCAACATCTGAAATTGATCAGGTTTGACATAACTTTCAGAACGGACGAAAATAAATTAAGTTAGCGACACGTTCAAAGTTTGCGAACTCAATCAAAGCTCTGCGCGTCAACGCGACTTTTTCCGTTATCTATTTTTTATTACATCCTATGTCATATTTAATTGAAAAAAAAACTTGGGATTTAATTTTTTTTTATTTTCAAACATTTTTGAAAATATTCACGGTACGTAATCGCAATGGCGAGATAATTTTAGAGGTTCACGTAAACATTATTGCATAATGTAAACACAAGTTATTGAGAATCATCCGGATATTTTTAAATTGCGTTTGCGAAAGCTAACGCTGGATCGAGGGAAATTTAGGAGATGATTTCGAAACGGGCGTAATTACGTGAAATAAGCTGAAAGTTAAAAAACGCCGACAAAGGATCCGGCAACAATTAGAAGAAAATGACGAAAAGAGTATGTTCCTTTTGTGCTTCTTTTTACGAGCTAGCGACTTATTTGGCATAGAAACGACGGTTATTTTTGGGCTTGGGAGAATTAACGGCGCCAATTCAGGCCGGAAAGGGGATGGTCAATAAAATTCGTGTTAGTTCTAAAGCGAAATCGCGAGGGAATTGCTGACTGAAACAATATATTAGACACAGCGATAATGTTTATCTGGACTTTGTTGTAGTTTGAGTGGAAATTACTCATTTCTATTGTGCACGGTGTTTCCAACAAGAAAATTATTAACTTGCTGCTACGACCGTGACAGCAACTTTCGCGGTTTAAAATTTACTGGGAATTTCGTGAATCTAGCCTCAATTGCCCGTTTCCAGGTAAATGTTGTAATCGCAAAACTGGAACAATTAGGCAAGAATTTGTTGGTGGTTTCATTAAATCTTTGAGCGAATTAATTAAAATTATGACTTTATGCGCCCCTCTCGTTGCCCACTTGCCATGGTCGGTTAACTTGCGAACCTTGACTCGAAGACGAAAAACCAAACTCAATGGGTGTTATAAATTATAATCGAAGGTACTTGACGTTTGCGACCATGCCACGAATACCATTATGTAACCTATTCAGGTTTTCGATCGGCAATGAATCATTCAAGAGGATGTTGCCTTACCTTGTTTATTTCTGTTCCATTTTTCGCGAGCTCATCGTGGGTGTGCTGCAACAACATACAGAGATCAGTCAATTGTCCTTTTAAATTTAACAGCATTTGCACAAGCAGATAAGGACTTTAACCGGCGCCAGGTGAGTTAAACAGGAAGTGTTAGACACTCGGCCACTAACCAAACATTGAGCAACATACTCTTCGTAAGTACCCGCTATCAGAATAATGCAAGAATTAATGAAAACAAAAGAAATATTATGATTAAAGCCCGGTAAGTAGTTTCTTCTCAAATCTTAAGAAAATTTGGTCATTGTTTACTTTACCCACCCTTCGATTTTCAAAAAACTAATTACACCAACGCATTCGTCATCATGTATACATTACGAAAATCAATATCTTTTTTTGTGCAAACTACTTTTATTTTTACTCATTTTCCTTGCCCTAGCACATTTTTTTTTTTAATAAATTTTGCATAAAATTATTTATCATTTGCACAACATTTCATTGCTCAAAATGGCATTATAATGATATTTTACGATGGTTTCCAAAAAAACAGCACAAAAAGCGAAAAGTGGACATTGTAAACAATTACCCAATTTAATAATTAATAGCTTCACAATGACATTGTAATTAATGGAATTATGGTTGCTTCGTTTGGAGAAGGTGCTTCAATCGCAAATTTGTATCAATTTGAAAAATCGGCAATGCTTAAAGCTCTGCACCGGCAGAAAACCGATAAATCACTATGACATTCAAAGACGGCAAAACGCAGAGGCACAGAAACGTAAGCAAAAAGTCCGTCTTGTTGTGGTAGATCGTGATAGGTTCTCGTATCGTCAACTGGATCCATCGTTGGTGGCACCGAGATAACGAAATTTTATTGAAAGCAACTTGATTGAATTTGAAATTCGTAGCCTGCAGATTTGATGAATTTAACACTTCATTGACCACCAACAGTCAATTCCTTCTAATCGACTCGACGACTTCTAATTAATTAAATGTCACAATTAAAGAAACAAATTAACAGTTACCAGTTTGTTCTCAAAAAATTTGGTCGAAAACTTCGGCTGGCGAACTTTCCGCTACAAAATTGAGTTTTTGCCAGTTTCTCGTCGAAAAGTTAAATTAGATTCCATCCAATTAAATAAATAATTCCAACCTGTTCGTTTTCGATATGAAAAGCCACGTGCCAAATTGTGAAAGCGATGCGGTACAGCAACTTAGCTGTCACCCTCTCCGGTGCGACATCCCTATTTTTTCTGCATTGACAACAGCAACTTCCCGGTAACTGCAACCCGGAACTGCTAACCGACATTTCGAAACTACTAAACAACTAAAACCGCACTACAGTCCCACTGCTAATATCACAACGTGCATCACAGTTTTTTTTTCTCGCAACTTTTTCGTCATGAAAAGTTACTTCAGTCACATTTTTTTTAAATTTTTTAACACTACAGTTTTCGAATTATCGGCCGCTGGAGCAAACTCCGGTATTGCGGGCGAGACACGCCCGCTGTCTGCTGCATCCCGGAGTCTCCCCCTCTCCTGGAATCACCCCATCTCGTGTTCCGGTCGCCCCGTTAAAGCTCGGTCGTTTTCGGACGGCGCTATTTTTCGTAAAGGGTCGCGGCGATGGAAGCCGAAAAAGTCCGGTCCTTGTTCCGTCGCTTAGGCAACGTGAAAACACAGCGTCCCGCTTTAGGAGAGGAAAAGCTATGAATTTGTGAGCAGGGTGAAATTACCGACGCATTCAAATTCGTTTCCGTTGGAAAAACGTCGGGGATGAGGGAAGATTTCAATTAATTTGGAATGGGAGAAGACTGTTCCTGGTGCAACTCACCAGGTAACTCGAGAAACACTCGGGGAAGAGTATGTAGGAGCTGTATCAGTTGGTTAGCATTGAGTTAGTTCAAAAGAAGAAGAACACAATCAAATGAGAGACAATAAATTAAAAAATAAAGCATTAGTTACCTTCTTCTATTTAAAAGTACTCTTTTTTTCAATCAAAACAGCGGAACTACCTATCGCTCTGAAATAGTTTATACCTTTTTGGAAAGAGCAAAGTAGAATGTCTTTAGGACAAAATTATCAATTGTGTAGCGCATTATTGGTTGTCTTGTTATTGATTTTTATATTATCCTGTTGATCTGGCTCCTTCACCATTTGTCCTTTTTTTACAATTTGCACAGTTTGAACAATTCTTATCACATGATTACCGAGTCATTTCAATTAATGAGACAGATCATCCTTCATCAAGATATTTTAAAGATTTTAAACAAAAAAATCTTCAATTATCAGTTCTTTCCTTATTACTATTCCATCATAAGATATCTTATTGTTGGTAATTATTTCTTTCAACAGTGATTTAATTTTGTCTGTTGTTATGTTGGGTACATCCCTAACTAAGCACCCCAGAAGTTTCTTTCTTTCACATTGAGTCTCTGTTTTTTAATAGTTTGCTATGGGAGTCCTTTATTGTTAATGTGACTTTTGCTGTCTGCATCATGCAACATTTTCTGTATGTTAGCCAATTCTTTCCGTTTCATTATTTACTTTTTCTTTACTATCAACGTCTTATCTTGTTCAATCTTTGGAGAGATAGTTTTTGTATGACTTTATGCTTTTGAACCACGACATTTAATTTTTTTCTTTGTATGTCCGTCCTACTTTCTTTCCCTGGCTTGATGCCATATTGGTTAACTGCAACTTCCTTCTTATAGGTATGGATCCAAGTATAAAGAAACTATGGCCCTAGACCCTAGACTACAGTCCCTACAGCTATGCAAGTTGAAATGCTTTCCATACATTTCTATACCAAGAGAGCGCTAGCAAAAAAATTTCAAAGAAGCGAAAATCGACATTTCAACAGATGGTCAGCCAGCAATTAAAGCTCTAAAAGACTACAACTTTGACTAAAACTGCCTGCAAGCGCAAACAATTTTTGAAGTAACTGGCGAGAAGTAACAGACTTCCTCGCGAAGGTGATAGAGCAACAAAGTATAAAGAAAAATTAAACAACCGATAAACAAGTCAAACGAAGTCCACCTATAGGACCAGAAGAGCCGAAATCCATAGATGGATGGGAAAGAAATGCTAACATTCCAGAACCAAGGCAAGCAAAAAAGTTTATATATTTGTTGACTGCAACTATCTTCTTATAGAATCATATGGATCCAAGTATAAAAAAACCATGGCCCTAGACTACAGTCCCTACAGCTATGCAAGCTGAAATAATTGCCATAGATTTCTATACTAAGAGAGCGCTAGCAAAAAAATTTCAAAGAAGCAAAAATCTATATTTCAACAAATAGTCAGGCAGCAATTGAAGCTCCAAAAGCCTACAGCTTTGACTAAAACTGCCTGTGAGTGCAAACAATCCTTGAAGCAACTGGCGAGAGGTAATAGACTTCCTCATGAAGGTGATAGAGTACCAAAGTATAAAGAATAATGAAACAGCCGACAAACAAGTCACACGGAGCATGGAAGCTTTACCGATAGGACCAGAAGAGCCAAAATCCATCGAGGGGAAAACAAATGCTAAAATTCCAGAACCAAGGCAAGCAAAGAAGTTTATATAGACTGCTTACCAAAGAATGCCAAAAAACTTCTCAAACTGACAAGAAACGAACTGAGGCTTATGGGAAAAACAAGGACTGAGATATGCAGATCATGTGGATGGAAAAAAGGAACCTCAGAACACATTATGTCAATGTAAAAAAGGTCTCCCAAAAACATTGTAAACTTTGCAAAAAGTTTATTCTTTTGCGACAATAATTCTCAGAAGCAGGGTTTGAACACAAGATCTTAAAAAGACGATTATATGGGAAAATTACCAAGGTACAGCTGAAAAGTGCACAATTTGTAAAGAGTAGCAATAATGTGGGTTATGACTTTATGTCACGTGCAGATTCCTAGTTACTTTTAAAAGAGACAAGGAAGAAACTGAAGAGATAAAGAGGGGATCGAAGAGATAAGGAAGGAACCGAAGAGACACATTGGTCACTATGTAACAACGTATAGGGTATAGGTCACATGTTGCAGTGTTCAACCCTTGTTCGTTGCCTCTTTCTATCGTTTCTGTAGTAAGGAATTCTGGAACTACCGAGAACTGAAGGCCGCAATAAATTTGTTGCTCATAATTTAGAGGGATTTTAGCAATATCCCCATTACACTGACCAGCAGGCGTATTGGTAGTAACATCTTAGCACCCTCGACACAAAGAAACTGGCCTAAACAAATAATGAATGGAAGCAAGTTCATGAGTGTTGGTCGGACTTTTAAACCAGAAGAAGGCAAGCCACGTTTTACACCGCAAGGCGAAATAAAACAACAATTGCTGCTTTGTACAATTTGCTGTTTAATGGCTTTGCGTGGTAATTTATTGTAATTCAAGATTACTCATCGAATTTATGCTGTCGTCAAATGTCAGACGCACGAATGTAATTGCATGTTGAATGCAGACGCTGTCACATAATGTTTATAGTAATTATTCAAAAAATAATGCAACTGATTTCAATTGAATAGTTCTTAAATAAGAAATGACCAACACTAAATTATAAGTAGGAGGGACGTTACCAACAGCATTGCCTAGCCCTAGCCTAATAGATACAGTATCACGACCCTACTTAAAGTTTGGTTAAAAGATATTTTTTAATTAGAAAAATTTGCAACTCTCCCGAGACTAGAAGTCTTTCGGCAGACACTTTTGTTATCGTTTCACTTTAATCGATGGCAAGAAAAGATTCTCAAAATGTTTTCAACAAAAACACAAAAGCTCCCCGTAAACTCGGTAAATAAAAGTAACTTCGGACGATATTCTTTTCATTTCACTGAAACGCAGTTGATATTCATCAACTTTTTCCATTAACATGGCTGGCATCCCTGAAATAAATTATCACCTGTTGATGATAGAGCGACGAGCCAACAAAAATCACTTAAGTCGACACCGACACATCGTTTGTTTACTCACCCCCGTCCAGTAGGTGTAAAACAAATCATTGTTCCCGTAAAAACTGGTCGATAACATTTCGGGATTTTGGCGTCAAAACACTAAACACCGGTTTAAAACGAGAAGAAAAACGATGATAGTTATTATTGAAGCATCTCTGTGTATGAAGAGATAGACACCTGAATCAGCGACGCGACCGAACCGACTTTCAAACCAACACTAATAGCAAGCGAATTTTTTAGGATTCGTCAGCACTGGCAACGCAAGTTTAACTCTTCCACAGAACGTCGTGTGTTTAAAGTGTTATTAAAGCACCCAGAGGCTGGAAGTGAACGGATTCTCCTCGGCAACATGCTGGAAGTAACACGATCTTCTTCAATTTGTGAGCAATGTACACGACGATTTACGAGCAGACGCATGAGAAAAATTATTTTTACATACACGAGACCTCTGCAGCGGTAAATATCCGGCTAACCAACATCAAGTTCGATTGGCGACAAGACCTTCACTTTCGCTCTTTTTACGTTGCGATTTGCCCAAAACTTGGACGGAATTGTGAAGATTTAACACTTATTGCAGTTCTAAGGTAGAATGGCGAATATGGAGTTACGTCATCGCTTATTTTGGCGTTTTGCAATAGCTTGCATACATAACTAATTATCATTCTGGCACGTTTTATGGTTATTTTACGATTTATTCCAGGTATGGGTGTGACATAAAAATGCTGTTCTAAACCCTTTTCCAGTTCGTCACGGACGTAGTGGCGTGGCCAACGACGGATTGGTTCCGCGAGGCTTTGTCAACTTCGCTGAAGACGCTAAGGTGAGGCCACCTTAATTAAAACCATCAATTTTCTTCGACGACCACCGGTAAAAGTTTTAATTCGAAAAAGATGCGGAAAGTACAATCGCAAATGATATTTAAAGGTCTCGACTTTAAGTTGTTTCAAAAGATAATTTTAAATAAAACTGACTCACTTATGGTGTGGGAAAATCCTAAAATTATATTTGTTTCTTCATTTTTCGGAGATAAGTTGTTGAACTCGCTATCATCCTGTTAAAGTCTTCCATACCATAAGATCTTCTACAAGGATGTACGATTCGTAAATATATATCACATAAATAGATGATGAAGGATGGAGAGAGTGCCACGTAGATCTTTTCTAGACACACAAAGAGTTTTTTTATTTCCTATTGTGAAGTCGCTCAGTGGACAACAAGAAAACTCAAACAAAAATAATCTATCTATCCAGAGATCCAGAGACCCACATCCTCGCCCACATCAGGGAAGACGGTGTAGCACTACTTTGGCCTTAAAAAATGGTAGCAGATGTAATGGCATATTTTGATCAGAACCAAATTTTAGATAAGGATCTCATTTGTACAACATTGACAAGTGTTGAAATTTGAAACAAGTTATGTTGATTAATGATAATGTAAAAGAAACTTTCTTGTTAGGTTTGGTAATTTTCAATTCACCTTCGTAGTCCTGTTTTCCCAAATCTTTTTATTTTGTAAATAATCAGATCTTCTTGAATCAAACTGTTTTGAAAATATTTTTCCAATACATACTCAGTTACTTATGACACCGTTTAATCAGAGAAAAATCGTGAACCTGATCTCGTCAGCCCCGGAGTTTGAACCCCGGGACCTCCAGGTCCAGCCGGCGGATCTCATATCACTGATCCATCAGTCCACCTAATCTCTCTCTGTTAAACCTTCGTACCAACCGTCCTCTCAACGATTGTAACACTTAATTTTTATTTTAGATTTTGCGGTAACTTTTCGACATAATGAACCATTAGCAACAATAGATAAAATATGAACAAATTCAAGCAAACTAGAGGGATTAATTACTTTAACGACTAATAACCAACTTATTTGACTTATTTGTGGTCTTAAATATAAACGATCGAAATACTGCAACGATTTGTAAGCAATTTGCTGGCTTTGACCTGGATGAAGAAGACATATTTTTAGCCGGTGAAGTGCATCATGATTACATTTCTAAATTTAGCCCGTGCAGGCACTAAATTAAAAAGTGGTTCCAACGACAATTACCCGAAAAAGAAAAAGCAGAAACAGGTAAAAAATATTGGCGACTAAAAATAAACATAAGCAAAGCCCGATAAACACTGCAAAATCTCTCGCAGCAGAATTTTGAAAAGACCAGTCACTCAGAACCTCTTTATCTCGTTTACACTTTCTTCTGGAATGCTGTCATGCCTTTCAACACCACCACTCTGGACTATTTCTGCTGAATTGGTAAGAGGCAAATTTTGACAAATTCCTTTTGATCCTAACCGAGTTTTGAGTAAATTATTGGTGGTGCCGCCTTCCAGCTTAATTAAATAAGAAATCATCCGACTTGAATGAAGATCCGTTGAATTTTTACGGCGGAGGCTGAAAGAAGCCGGACTATAATCTCGTCACAAATTTAGCCGAAGAAGTGCGTCTGAATTTATGTGGCGCCATTTGTTAAATTCCAAATTAAATCGAATAGTTGCCACGACAAGCTGAAACGACATGCCCACAATTTCGTGGAGAAATTCCACATTTTTCCCAAATTCCCGGACGAACATGATAAATTTCCCTATTCGATAATCAATAAATTCATTAACGTTTGCGATTACTTTTATTTAAGAAAATTGGATTAAGTCGTGTTGAATTGTCTCCTGAATCTATTCAAAGCGTGTAAATCGCGTAATCACAGTGTTAGTTCCCGAACACGTGATCGGAATGCTTAATTGGGTTTAACGACTGCTTCGCGAATTTTAAGTAAAGTCGGGCCCGTTATCTATTTATATCGAGTAGGCCCCCATTCACTTAGACAAGGGCATTGGGGGTTCAGAAATGAATTACGGCCCACTTCAAGTTAATTAAAGAACTCACATTTCAACCGCGTTATTTTAACAATAGCTGTTGCCCTCAGCACGCCAACTGAGTTAATTTTTCTAAGCCAAATAGACAGAGTGATGGGACAAATTGAGACAAGAAATATAACTGCAACCAATGACTAACTGCAACTAAAAAAAAATTGACATGAAAAATCGCTTAGAGATCCATTGGAAGCTTCTAAAGCTTTACCAGGAAAAAGGTGGACTACGCCCACCGTGAATCGAACTCTTAGCTTTCGAACTGTTGGCTCAGATTTGACGCGTCCTCTCCCCGCGCCACGGGCCACTCCCTAATTTCTCTGTAGTTTTTTTTTTCATCCATGGCGATTCAAACTAAAGTTTTTCTTAGTCTATGTGCTAAATTTACGACCCTTATTTGCAACAAGCCTTTTAGCTGAAACCTGAGACTTGCCGGGGGGGAACCTTTCTCAATTAATTCACCAATTAATTTATATACCAATCTTGTTACTTAAAATGCAACTAGTGTCCCATAAAAATTCCGAGCTGTTACCAAACACCTGATCGCAATAATTTTCGTGTACATTAACCGGCTTGGCCCTTCACCGTTTTAGTGGATTCCCCGAATTTTTAACGACTGTTACCGGCATTTTCCCATAAAATTAACCAGTAATCAGGAAAACGTAATTGGACTCATGTCCAAGATCCTATCGGCAAATTAAAATAAATTACCAAACTTAGTATTTTATTGACTATTCTGTTGCTAACTGAAAACTAAATGTCACGTATTTTTAAAAAACGCGTTTCGTATGGTAATTTTGTCAGAATTAGTTTTTAAAATTAACCAAATTTAGAAGTTATGTCGACATTAAACAATTTCTTGAACTTGACTCGCTTCGATTGCCGTTTTATTGATAATGCCGATAAGAAACGTGTAATGCGACAAAATTTTTGGGTCAGATATCGATTTGTGATCATCACGAACGAAAGCCGCCAAAACTGACATGATTAATTGCTTAATCTTGAAACACGGTGTTTTGAGCTGCGGAAAAGTTGCTGGGTAAATATTTAAATTGCGCAACTCAAAACAGAAGCAGGATAAGTTGTTATGCTAATGCCCAATGCAAGATAAATCATCGCAGATCGGCGGGGCACCTTACTTCTGGGTCAAAATACATTAATATCGTTAATTTACAGGGGTAATTTTTTTAAGCGTTGTAACATGATTTCCACACATTCGCTTAAAAGTTACAGTTGTCGAACATCCGCTTACGGCAAATTTTCTATATTCCTTCAAGGGATAACGTTGAGTTTTAGAACACCCTGTATAACTTGAGACGGATGTTACAAAAAATGACCAGGAATGAAAAGAATTTATTCCTCAGAGGATTAAAAAGAATAACGCTCAGACGAGTTACAATTGAAATGAAAGATAAAATAAGACAAACAATGTAGAAAGAGAATTCAAATGCAAAATAAGTGGATAAAATGTACAGTTTCCAATATAAGTGTCAGATTTTAAAAATAGAGATGATAAGAAAATAAAATAAATAGAGAAGAATGACAACAGACGTATTAAAATTTTATTGAGGTTAAAATAAAAGCAAAATTAAATAAACAATGCAGAAAGGTTCCAAAATTAAACCAAAAGTATAAGTGTATATAATGTCAAACATAGAGTGAGTGAAGCATGATCAATAAACAGAAAAAAAATTAAAGTGTAAATTCCTAAAAAGCTCAATAAAAAATAAGATCAAGCGTATAAAATAAATAAAAATAAAATTGATGTGATAAGAAAATAAAATAAATAGAGAAGAATGACAACAGACGCATTAAAATTTTATTGAGGTTAAAATAAAAGCAAAATTAAATAAACAATGCAGAAAGGTTCCAAAATTAAACCAAAAGTATAAGTGTATATAATGTCAAACATAGAGTGAGTGAAGCATGATCAATAAACAGAAAAAAAATTAAAGTGTAAATTCCTAAAAAGCTTAATAAAAAATAAGATCAAGCGTATAAAATAAATAAAAATAAAATAGATGTGATAAGAAAATAAAATAAATAGAGAAGAATGACAACAGACGTATTAAAATTTTATTGAGTTTAAAATAAAAGTAAAATAAAATAAACAATGCAGAAAGGTACCAAAATTAAACCAAAAGTATAAGTGTATAAAAATATAATGTCAAACATAGAATGAGAGTGAAGCATAGCTCAATGAACAGAAAAAAAATTAATGTGTAAATTCTTCAAAAGCTCAATAAAAAATAAGATCAAGCGTATAAAATAATGAAAAAAAAATGAAATAAAACAATAATAGAAAATTCCAAATTCAACACAAAGTGTCAAACACAGAATGTCCGCTTTTTGAGGGCCAGCATGGGGATCTCGGGTATCTTCAGAAATTATTTTATTTTGACTTACTAAGATAAGTTTATGTCTAAACCTTTATGGGACATCCTGTATAATGTGAAAAGTCAAATAAATGATAAGGAAATAAAGTATACAGTCCTGAAAACCTGGATAAGAATGACGTCAGAGAATATAAGAAACGATGAAGAAAGAAAGTGCAAAAACAGGTACTATAATTATTAGAAATAAAAATTTAATTTCAGTTTAACTTCGTATTACTAGCTGACGAGTTTCGGAGCACATCTAAAGAAAGTCGCGACCAGACTGCTAAAAAGTCAATAAAATTGGCAATGCAACATTGCCAATTTTATTGACTTGAATGTAACAATGTAACAATAAAATTCATTTCTCTTAGTAATTTTCAATAAAATGCAATAAAACGTTATTGAGAATTGTTGGATTAGCCGAAGCCGCCCTTGAGGTTTGAGCCGCCACCGAAGACTTGCCACCGATTGAGCTCCTCAAATTCCCTTTGGTCCAGCATCCACTAAACATCCGACAACTCCCCAATTTCCTAACAAATCAAAGGTAAATTGTTACCATCGGTCTCCAGTCGAACTCCCACGGGAACTCCATCGACCTCTGCACCGAAAGATCCCGGAAGCACCGGCTCCTCGATCCGCATCTCCCCCAATACAACACCAAACCAAATAAAACTATACGTTCGGGTTTGTCGGCGTCCAGCGCAGGAAGACGCACCGGAAATTGGACCGTTTCACAACTTTACTACGCCGCCAGTGGGCGCGTTGCGTCGCGACGTTACTTCGACGGGGGATGTGGCGGATATCGCGCCGAAGTCTTGCAGATGCCGTCAAGTCACTGACTCTCTATGCCGTTCTTGGATCCGCCGGGCGGGAGCGTGGCCTTTGCAACCGTCAACGATCAAACACTTGGTGTCAAGACAACCGCTAATTACAGGACCGGTTGACCGGCAGTTCTGCACGGTGATGATGGACAGGTTCGGTCGACCAACGGACAATCCAAAACAAGAGATGGAAGCCGCGTCTTCGCACCTTGATGGCCACGGGTGGGCCGGTCAAACTTTTAAGACGAACGTTTTAAAGTTTTATTTGATGGGGCTGTTACGAAAAAGAGGTTTGAAGACAAAAGAACCGTACTTTTGATGGGTCGTTATGCAGAAGAGAAGAATGACGTAGCGTTCCGCGAACGGAACCTTCAGTCGGCGGGAGGCAAAGAAGCAACTTACGTTTTGGAGTCGGAGGCATATTGTCTTCCATTTTTGTACAATTTACCAGTATGTTCAGAAATTTGCACAGCTGTCACTGAGTTCATGTTCTGTTAATGTACACGAAGAAGACCACCAAGAGAAAAGTCAAAAAAAATGTTTTCATCTAAAATAGAAATCACACATTATCTTCACTTTAACCTTCTGGTCCATCATCATCTAGCTGCGAGTCAGTTGATAAGATTGACGGGGATGATCGGTATTGAAGAAAAGTTTGGAACTCTCGGGCGCGTCGGCGGCTTTACCAACGGTTTCAAGAAACGGTTCAAGACAACTGGAAGTTGATACCAAGCGTTCGGTGCTGTTGCTTCGGTAATAAGAAGCTGGAAGCTGGTAAGGTGTGCTGTTCACGAGACGGAGAACGCACGTGCTAGAAGCGGACACGAGAAAGGGAAGTAAAGCGGCGCACGTATCCAAAGCTCTACACATGTACCCCATAGAACACCCATGCAGACACCCCTATCACTCCTGCGATCCAGATGGGAAGTCAAGAATTCGGAACAGCGCCACTAACGCATTAACAGATAAGATAGCGCGAGCTTTATAAAACCTCTTCCGTCACTAGTTGTTTACATTGTTAAAATTCAAGGCATCGATCTTTCAAAATTTAAAGCTTTAAAGCTCATAATTTCGTCCATTTCGTGCCGGCAACCTGCAGTTAGAACGTAATTTCTTTGACCTTATTAGCAAAGTGGCTGCTAACCCAATTTTCAGAGTGACCTATAAACCGCAGGCGCGGTCCATACCGGATATTCATCAGAAACATCTTGTTTGTGATTACACGACACGCATTTCGGCACCAAGTGTCGGCTCAAATTGTCTTGTCATACATTATCAGTGCGTGACCTGGGCCTGCGTAATTTTGTAATTGAAATTGAAATATTGTTAGTGGCCGGGACCAAGGTCGAATACACCTGTTTTCGAATAATGACGTTGGAAGTCGCAACCAATCATTATCATTGTGAAGGTGCCATGAAGACTTGTGAGGAACAATTATCGATCAAAGAAGCCGATGGGATTTGAATTAATCGAAAGAATTCGGTGCGATCACTGCTCCAATTGTGCTTGATTGGAGACCATCGGGCTAAAGAGCTAATACAACGATGTCTCAAGGAAAAATCAGATTCCCGTCCACTTACAACTTTGATAAAGTCGCAAATCATCGCTAAAGTGAAAGGAAGAATAGGAATTCTTAGCTGGAACATTATCATGGGGTATGACGCCAAACGAGAAAATGGGCAGGATGACCACCACCCAAGGAGGAGCCCTCTCTTAATCAGAAACCTAGGGAAAATATACGGTACTTCATTTCAGCTACCATAAGATCACAAGTTTTTCCAAAAAAGCGTTTCGAAGGCCTCGATAGAGAGATATCGTGGAAAAAGTATAAAATATGATTGATTACTTATTAGTACTTCTGTGGAGTGTCACATTACAATAAATAAATATCGAGAATAAGGTCTCATCTTTAAAATACCATCATAAATTAATCAAATGGTCAAAGTTCGTCTAATTTATACAAATTAGGCTGTGGATAAAATTTGCCTCCATGCCTGGTGGAAACAGCAATGCCAGAAGGCCATGAAACAGATCAGAAATGTCTTCTATCAAACTCCACGATAGCTTGGAGAATCTTCTGGCATTTGAAAGGTTACCAGCAGACAGAATGGGTACATTAAAATAAGCAAAAAAGACTCATGGAACGCATACACCTTTTTCTACCTTACGACTTCCCAAGTTTGGCATCAACTGCTGCTTTTACATGCACTATTGGATGTTCTTCACAATGAATCTACAGCTCTGGATTTCTCAAACTGAAATGTGAGATCAAAGTCAAAACAGATAACGGTCATTTTTTAAAGATGCCAACACTTTAATGAAACATTAACGATATGATTATCCAGAGAGACCAAGAAACACCGAAGACTTTGAGTTTACCACATTCTCAGATTTCATAGAATGAGCTCATTAGTTAACCTCATCGTAATCGAAAATAGTTAATAGGAGATCGCAAGAAGTGGGCAGTTACAGATCATACAGTACCTACTTGATGACCATAACTTAATTCTATTCCAATTAGAAGCAGCCTGCATGTCACAAAAAATTACCATAATATCAATCAACATGAATCCCAATTTCATCAGTCGAGTCACTCGAAGACTCTCAAATAAACAAACGACACAATCACTAAATAATTCAAAATATCATGGAAATGCTTATCCCACATCACGACCCTCTCCAGGGTGGCACCCAACAATGCCGATGAGAATCTGGGAAAAGATACCACAATAATTAAAAAATTTTTGAAAATGTCAAAAGGACGAAACAACATATATAGCCTCAAGTGCAGACAATATTGCAGAAAGTATCCTACGATGATAGTTGTTCTAGTTCTACCGATCTGTGCTTAGGCCAACTTCTTAACGACTGTCTAGTCTTCACCAAACCAGTATCAGAAACCAGTATCAGAAATGATACTATGTCCACTTTGAACGCGATCAAACACCTCTCCCGACGAATCTCAGATAAACAAAGCATTGACGCTATTCATAGACGTTAGGGAAGCATTCAACTCCCTCTGTTGCCAGGTCAAAAGCTACCTTGGCGACAGGGATCATAAACTTGAGCCACATAAGAGCATTAAAGACTATCACCAAAGGATGTCTATCAGTCTTGGATTCTACTTCGTGGAACTTGGTGGTTGACAAATTGACTTCAAGCCTGTCGCAAATCAAGTAGGAGCAGCTGATAATAACCATTTAGACTTTGTAATCGAAGGTAATATAAAAAAATAAGAAAACTCTCACCGAACAAATCGTTGCTCTGTTTTTTGCAATAAGATCAAAATTGGAAATCTTATAAGAGTCAAACGTATTTCGTATTAACCCTTGAGAACCCACTAAACTGGAAGAAGCAAAAGATAATGTTAAAACGCTTACTTCAGAAGGTAATGAATATGTGTAATAGAACGTGACCCTCTTCAATAGTTTCAGTTGCAACCAAAAAATTTCTAGCTACCTCCCTGACTGTACATATGTATATTTGCAGAATACAAGACACGCTACATGGCCAGTTTGATAGAAAATTATATTCGTTGCAGCTTTGCAAGGTGTATTCAATTTTATTACACCGACAAGCCACTTTAAAACTTTCACTCTTTACTAGTTTGATTAGGCAGCCAAATATCTTTTCGTGTTCTACGTCTCAATTTTCAAGAATTCTGCTTCGGTCATCCAATTTTTAATGGATGCCAAATTCAATGATCATTGCTCGATACACTACTAAACCTAAAAAAATATTATTTAAATTTGTTAATTTTAATATTGTCCATGCAATTATGTATGATTATTTTTTATCCATTTATTCCTCATTTTTCTTCAAATGTAAGTTTTACTTCTTTCTTTATCAATTTCTTTGCATAGATTTTTCTTTCATCACCTTCAAGTTGTAAAGACTTATCTTCAATTCGTTTTCTTTATAGGTTACTTGTTATTTTTAATAATTTTATCATTTTCCGCCCTGTCGGGTATGTGTCTAATGTCACCTCAATTTTGACAAAAGCTCGTCTGGTACTCATAGATCAGTGTAGTTTATTTGATACTTTGGAGAATACTTTCGCGAAGTTGTCCTAGTTAATATTTTGGAACCGGTCCAATGATAAAAGCGAATGGTTAATGTGTAAATTATTGAAACAAACAGACTCAAAAGAGCAAATTTATTATGGTTTTTATCAGCTTGATTACATGCATAAATAATTAAAAAACATGACTTTGAAAAAAGTCACCAAAAACAACCATTAGTTCAGTGAGCAAACAAAGCAAAAAAAGTTAGTAATACACCGCTAAACTATTCATTAGATGATAGTTTGGTTAGTCACACCCTTTTCTCTTACCAGAACGACTTCGACTTGATTTTTCACCGGTTCGTACGCAACTTCCACCGTTTGCACGGTTTCCGTTTCCGTTTCGCTGTCATTTTCGCTAAAGCCGTTTACTTTAACTGTTTTTGTTTCGTTTTTTGGAGGCGGCGGTTCTGTGACGACGGGGGCAGGTTTTTTCTTGCTTTGCCGATGGATCTGCCAGCTTGTGTCCGTGTACCTCTGAACGGCCTCCTGAAAACATGTTGAACGTTCAATTGTTTTTTTTTTACCTCTTCATTTCACTCTTTAGTGGTTGTTAAGTGTCGGCTACTTTTCGACGGTGGTGATTTTCTGACAAGCGGATCGAGGCGATGCAGTTTTGTTATCCGTTCCGTTAATCAAAATGCAAATTTGCTCCTTGGCAACGAGATTTATGCGTGCACCTTATAATCCACGATGTCATTTAACATGTAGCGGGGTTAAAACGCCTGAATTGGCTCACGTTTCTGCACTCAAAGAGATGTATGGTCGTGATGGCTGCAATTCTCGTTAAACAACAAATTATGTTGCAAGGCAGAAAGGTCGCTAACAAAATTTACATCTCGTCATCAAAGTTATGTACCGCAAGAATACGTCCGAAAATTAACGTTTTTGCAGAGAAAATTTGGAAACTGCCAACAGAAAACCGGATAAAATATCGATAATCGTTATCTTGAGAGGCTTGAGTATCAAAAATTAAAAATGCTAAATCTACAACTCGGTGTCAACCAACATTGTTATTCTTCTTTAACCTTAGAAGCCCCAAGAAATTTTTTTAAACATCGCGCATATTGTCAGAAAAAGAATTAATTTGTTATAATGTGGGGGAGCTGACGAGGTCTTTCCAAAACTTGGTGCACATCAACTTAAAATTTACTATCTTATCTGAAGAATAACTTCAATAGAAATTACTATTGCCTCTTAACAAAGTAGGATGCATAGTTAGATCTTATCTTCTCTAGAGTGATGATGAACAAAACTTTTAGGATTTTTCTTCCATTTTAGTTCAATTTTATATTTATAAGATATTGTTAGGTAATTTGTCTACCTTCGGCAAAGGTGCTACCATTCGGACTTGAAAGCTTATCGGGCTTAACTTATTCTTGTATGAAAATCTGTAGTTGCGGACCTATAACAGCATCGCCATTTCGAAATCGTTATTTAATGCAAAAATTTTATTTTATGACATCGCTCCCGAGTTGTGTTTCCCCCAAAATGGGGTACTTGCCTAAAAAAAATGTTGCACTTTTTATTCTCTAGATGCATGCAAATAACTAAAAAAGGCTTAAATATTTTTTTTCCCATTTTTTTATTTCATATTTTCGTAGATATTTGCAATTTTTGTCTTTGGTGACGTCATCGCCCCCCGTATCTAAGACTCACACCTATATTGAATAGACTCTTGTTTTTGGCTACTATGCTGCGCTGCTAGCAGAGGGCGCCACATTTTTTACATTGGATCGGCATTCGATTTATATGGAATCTGAGTAAAGCGCCATCATACGATTTCTTTGAGAACTACGTCGAGCTGGGATCGCTTACGTCACAAATCTCCCACTCCAAAAATTAAAAAATTAATTCTGGGCGTAATATTGACCCTAAAACCAAATAAAAAAAGACGGGTCTAATGAAATCGCCTACATTTTCTAAATATTATATTTCCCAAACATGAGGCAAGTACCCATTGGGAACTAAAAATATTTTCGGTGATTTTCTCATGGGCCTATTTCCTCAATAGAATTTTTTCCCCATTGGTGTGGGACAAATTATAAGATCTGAGATGAATTCGATCTTCGCCACTAAGAACTCACTTTGTATATAGCGTTACCCAAAGTTCTGTCTACTAATGGGAAACAAATATAATGTACACCAAATTAAACTATACATCCCTTGCACTGTCCGCCAGATAATTTAATGAGCATCAAAAAATCTAAATAAAACCCAAATTTATTATACATCAGAAAATGAGAACATCACCACTAAAATAACTATGCTGCGTATTGTTTTACTATTGCTTACATTTTAAATTCTATATGTCTATCAATTTTACTAAATGTTCACCAAATTTAGAACGCTCAAGTTACGCGTCTGTGCTGTACATAATAAATATTCGCGCTATCCATTTATATTTAGTGTTTCTCAAAAAAACTATTTGTGCGTCAAATCATTATTCTATTACTCCAAAAATGAAATATGCTCGCGCATCTCTCCTTGCCGCTTGCGCTTCAAGAGGCACTCGAAAAAAGTTTTGTACAAGGTCAGGACCCTGTAATTTTTTTTTAAAGCACGATTAGAAATTACCACTAAAAGATGTTTTACGTTTTACATAATGTAAGCCAATTACAGCAAAGCATTTATATATTACGAAAATCAATATCTTTTTTTGTGCCAACCACTTCTATTTTTACTCTTATTTTCCTTGCCCTAGCACATCTACATCTATAATTTTGCATAAAATTATTTACCATTTGCACAACATTTTATTGCTTGTGTATTTTTGATCAACAAATAGTATTTTTAACTGCTAAATAATATAAGACACTGTCGAAAATTAAATATCTGGGTATTATGTTAGAATTAAATTCGGAATAAAATTTGATGAACATTTAGTATTTATGGTCACCAAAAGTTATTTTGGCGAACAAAATATATAAGAGACCAGCATTATGTCAATATTTGGTTGTCGCTTTAAGATTATCTATTTTCTTAATTTTTGGTGAGCATTTAGTATTTTTGGGAAATGAATGTATTTTTTTGTATGAAAATATTGGGTAAATTTGATACACTGTTAAATACGACCCATTTAGCAGATATAGTTAGGTACTTCATCTACATGAATAAAGAAGAGTGTCAACGATTGAGCAACGAGTGCCCATCTTTCAGGAAGACCTGAAAGCGCTTGGATCCATCGTCCTGGCTCTTCAAAGATTGTCACCATCTCAAAATTACTGATGTTGCCGTCAAGGAGTTGTACAAGGGAAGAGTACCTAAATAATTCCCCCAGGCTCCCCACATACAATTTTGGGCCCCGAAACCTATACAAGTAGTCAAGTAGCGAAGACGTAAAAGAGACACATGGGAATTTCGATCATAAAAAATATACAGGGTGTTTCGCATAAGGACCGACACAGCATCAGGGGTATGTAGAAATTGATAAAATTAAAATGATTCAAAATGATCACAGTTTTCTCTCAGACATAAAATTATAAATTTTTTTATTTAAAAATTATTACATTGGGGCTTGTTAGCCTCAGCATTATGTCTTTCACTCAAGTACCAGTGACACTCTCTATGTAGGGGGCTGTTTCGACCTAGCATATAAATGGTAGATAAATCGCCACCTCCATGGAAATCAGTTGGATTAGCCGATATAAATCGTTGAGGAAGCGCAAAATATCGCCCGATGGCAATTTGTGCTCTTTATTATGCTCCTTTCAAGTTCCCCGTCGAGTTGTTTGCGGCATCAGTTCGTTGGCATTTCCAATTATTATTAGCAAAATAACAATAAAAGTCGGGGGCGTAGCCCCCATGCAATTCCGGGAGCTACTTCGCCGCCAACTCGTAACTCCACAACGAGCACCCTGACCGGCGTTTTCAGTTTCCGGTCAATTACTCCAACAACCGCCACGAAACCCATTTGAAAAGATCTCGAATCTCGATGATAACTGGTTAAGATTTCAGCGCTCCTGCAGTTTTATTGAGTCATAAACACTTGTGTATTTCGTACCTACCTCGCAACGCTTTCATCCCGACGCTAATTCAGACGCCGTGTTTTAAATCGTGCATCATTGCGGTGATTGTTTAAATTTATTCCTCCAAGAGCAACAGATGGCGTGTTTATAGTGTGCTCACGTTTTCGGTTTTAATCCTTGCGGTCTTACATGTTTTACATGTCCGTTTTTTTTACCGACAAAGGAAGAAAACAAAACTTTTTTCAACTCACCTACAATCTTACGGGACTACCGGACTCGCATTCGAGTCATGTAGGTGCGTGTAAATAATAGTTGACAGACAAAGCGGCCCGCTTTAAACGGATCACGGCACTAATAAGCTGCCATATTATCACAGTTAACATCATGCAAATGCGGCCCTGATAAATTGAAACCAATTGAAATTCATCGACGCACTTAATTCCAGACTACCTAAGAAGACCGACCCATACAGGCCTCTTCTGACGGTGCCGCGACGACACTGATGTTTGACCTCTTCCCCATCAAATCTCCGACGAGGAGTGCTGGAGATATCGAAAATCGACACTAATCGGATATTAGCCCCAACTAGCCCAGCCCATCATCGATTTGCATAAAAACCAAAACAAACAGGAGAAGCGCCATCAATGGGCCGTATCAAGGTGTTATCGCCCCAAGTGGAGACCCACGTTGCTTGCGTTGGCCTTGACGCGACATTTGCAAGTAGCGTCAAGGTGATTAATATTAATAAACTAATTGAGCTCGTTACGTAATTACGCAATTACCCGAGCCTCCGATAACGTCCTGTTGGGCTACCCGCCCAGGATGGAATCGAGCCAACTTGTTAGGGAGTTGGGGGCAATTTGGGTGTGTAACTTGCATTAGTTTATTGGGGCACGACACGTTTAGCCGTGGGCCGCGCATGTTGCCCAACCACCAACATCCTTATCGTGGCTTCACGCGCCAAATGTCACCAGGTAGAGAGGATAAAAGTGTTATCGTTTCTGCTGGAGGACACAAACGCAATAACACGCGATAAAAGTGTGAAAATTGAAAAGCGACAAATATTGATGGATTCAATTCAGCGACATTACCTACAGGGTTTCAAGGAAGACTCCTGTTTGGTCATAATGACGATTTGGTCTAGAAAAGTGGCAAGTCGTGAACTTTTAGCACAAACAAAAAGGCGAAGAAAAACAAGAAATTTGGTTGGCTAGTAAAGTTTTGAATTTTCCTAGAAGAAGGTGTCTTGCCAAAAGGATTCCCAGCTCCCGACTTGGAAACATCGAGAACCAAACTCTTTTCTTTTGATCAAGACTCACCAAGTAGGTAAAGATCATACATAATACCATCACCATGGAAACTGAAAAGATACTGTGTGCCACCTTCGGCCGAGCAGATTCCAACATTTATCATTTTGCTTGTGTCCACGTTACATATTATGCTTGTCAATGCATATCCACATGACGTCAGAGACAAGGGTTGCTCATGGTCATTGTTTGTGTGGTAGCTTATGGTGTTTGGTTAGCTTTTACCTTTATTCCAACTGCTGTTTTGTTGGAAAGGAATTCTATTTTCATCAACTTTTAAGCATAATCTGGTCACTTCATGACGTAACGTTACGCTCAAAAAAATAAAGAAACACTTCTTGTTAATGTCGTAACTTTTGAAATAGTAACGCCATTAAGATGGACTTCATAATTTTATAATTCTGAAAGATACACATTTTTTCGTGAGAAGGTGACTTCCAGCAACATTCAACAAATCCTTTATTATAAGACTTGAATTAAAAATGGCAAGAACAAAAAAAAATCAAAGTGAATCTGCCAGCATTTTATACATAAAACAATACTCTATTAGACCCTAGTTTAAGATCAATAACGTGTATGTCCTCCACCAGCGAGAATAACCGCCTGGCATCTACGAGGCATACTACTAGTTATTCTTCTAAAATTTTCTTGAGGAATTCTCCCTCATTCTTCGATTAATGCTTCTTCCAGCTGCTGAAGTGTCTGAGATGCGTTTGGGCGCCTGCAAATGCTTCTTTCCAGCTTATCCCATCCTGACTCCAGTATGAGATCTCACATTATTCTGCATAAAGATGAAATTTGGACCCAAACCACATGCAGCAGGCAGAAGATTTCCTAGCGCTATATCGATGTACTACTGACCATTTAGATTACCACGGATCACCACAAGATCAGTTCTTCTTTAAATACTGATTTCACTGATTCCATGTTTGACTCTAAATCAAACTTGGAATCTATGCAATGGGTTCTAAGAGAATCTCTACTCACAAAGACAGCTTGGACACAAATTTGAGGTAAAAAATTAATGGCAAGAACTTTTTTAAACCAACGGACTATTCTTCTAATCAATTAGGCAATTAGCTCTAAAAGTTAACGCAATTTTGGAAGAACGTCGTTTTGGTGGTCTGAACCTTCAGCTATTTGATTATTCCAAGAGAAGTAGAAATATGAAAAAGCTTTTGGACTTCTTGAAGTACGTGACAACTCAAGACGCGATGTGGTGAGGATTGTGAACTCAAAGTCTTGCAAGAGTAGACATCACCTTTGTAAAATACCGAAATATGCTCTGACCATTTCCTAACAGGTAAGAAGCTACTAACAAAATAATTTAAAAAGTTTGAAAATTAAACCTGCATCTGAACTTTACATGGAGGTAATATGCCGAAACAAAAGTAGAATTATATATCTGACATTTAACTTCACATACAATGTGATTATAAAATAGTAAGAAAAAAGTCCCTTGGAACAGATTATTCTTTTGGTGAGAACTAGTAACTAATCACTATAATTTAGTTATAAAATTTCATTTTAGATTTAAGTCTTGATTCCATTTACTCGACTACGAACAAATCATGCAAAAGCATCTGGACCATCATAGTTTCCTTGGCAGTTCGAGAAGATTAGAGACATCAGAAATTTTTGGTAGCCAAGAATCTTCATTCAGTAACAACGTCAGCTGAGTGGGATATTGCTTTTACTGTCTTTCGAAAACCTTTGTACCTCTATGTTGGATATAGTAATTCAGTATGGTCTTCTTTTCTTCAGTAATAATATGCCAAGATTAAAGTAAAAGGACGTGTGTAAACTGTCAACTGTTTTTATCTCAATATGTACCACACAAAATATTCACTAATCTGTTCAAGTGAAACAACCGGATTCACTAAAGAGGTTTAAATGTTAAACCGGTCTACGTTGATTATCCATGTAAAGTTTCGCTATCTTGACAATTGTAATTGATTTTGATAACTTCTTTAGGTAGCTCTTCATCTGTCAACTTAGATTAGTTTAAATTTTAACCTCCTTAGTAATTTTGCTAAATTATTAAAATATTGCAATTACAATGTAAATGGTAACCGAACGCTGTAAGCTCTAATAATGTTTAACCGCAAGAAGGTTTTGAGGAGGAGCCTGTAACTTACTTTACTACTAGGGTACTGTATAGAATTTAAAAATTCTGATTGAGTGCCAAGATTTCTTGAGCAAGTGCCGCCTCTTGAGCTCCCTCACGAACCACTTATGAAAGTGGCACTGGCCAGTATGTATATCTTTCTCTACTCAGTATCACTAAACTATGAGATTTATCACCTGGTTTTACTTTTTCACACAAATAAATTTTTTACTCTTTAAACAGATCCAACAACACCGGGAGACGGCGGATCAAAGAAGACCAAGCGAATTTTTAATGCAACCTTCAAGCGGCCAGACACGATGGAGATTGTTTAAAAAAGATAAAAATTTGTCCTAAAACACAAAATTTAGTTGGACAGCCCAGTTTCAAGGTGGAGTTTGCCAACAAACGCTACAGATGAATACTGAACAAACTCTGTAAGCCTCTCTTGTCTCCCGGGTTATTGGGGGTGGAAAAGAGATCAGGATTTGAGAAACAAAACCACAGCGTTCTCTCCACAATCAAAGTTGGGATTACCATCACTACGTAACAGACGCATTAGCGCACATAGATTATTAACGCACATTTCCGAAAGCTTTTTGAATATTTATAGCCATCGTTAATTAGTTAATAAAATAAACAACGACTTGACACATTAATTAAGGTAAACAAACCAACAAAGAGCGGTCTCAATGAAGCCGCTCAACGAAGAAACGATATAGCACTTAGCAACGTGACTCTAAAACAAAGCCGATAGGTGAGTGTTAAAAACGCAAATTCAGTCAGTTGCGACAACGAGACGAGCAACAACCTGACCTTAAGGCCGCTTTGGTCGTGTTCCGCAATTTTTGAAAATATTGTGTGTACCTTCTTGATTTGCGCCTTCAGTTCCTTGGTAACGATGTGGGGTTCAGTGGCTGGCATGGTCAAGGATCTTTCATCATCTGAATCGACGATTACCTCATAACGTAAAGCGGCACTTAACTTTATTTATTTAACAATATTGGCACAATTTCGCACAGTTGTGATGATACGTCCGCCAATTGCGATGGCAAAAACTCAATTATTTACATTTTTGCGGCCCAACACCAGATAGCGAAAAGATAATTTTTGTCTCAATAACAGTTCGATAACAACATTTGTTGATACTGAACTGATGTAATAAAATTGTCCGCGATACTGATACGTGTAGGTACCAACTTGTGAAACGTACAAGGATTACAACTTTTTCACCATAGGAAGCAACGCGCGGTTTGTCGCCAACGAAATGTTTTCAAGTCCCGATTTTTGAGGAAGTCCGCTTTCCAGGGCCGCACTCGTCGTGGGTGTTTGAGGAATTACAGAAGGTGTAATAGAATTTCAATGTTTTGACGACGCACTCTCCCCGCTGATTAAGTTAGCAGACTTCTCACTCAACTGGGTAACGCGCGCTCTACTTTTAAACCCGCTAAATAAGCAAAGTACAAATCGTGTCGGTTTCGGTCGATCGGATCGTGTTGTTTATTGGTATTGCACGTTTGCCGCCTCCGATAAACACAGAACAACCGTGAAAACCTCTGAACCGGCCTTCCATCAACTGACTACCGAGCCTGCAGTTTTACATGGGAGCGGACGCGACGCCGTAAACGTTTTACGGCGGTGCGTCGAAAAGTCAGAACCATACGTTTTAAATTTGTTGCCGCCTTGGGATTGCGCAGACCTGCTGCACATGTCCGCGTTATTCGGCAATTGAGCGAACGAATTAATTGCCGCAACTGACGGACAAGACATTCGAAACGCAAGAGTCAATAGCTACGACAATGAAGTGTCGGCAGCCGCTTTGATAGAAGGAGGCATCATGAGCAAAATTGCAACCCCATTTCCAACCAGCACTGGGATCTCCGACAAAGCGTTTCAACCGAGTCGCTTCCAAAGCGACCGAAAAGCTTCAATGTCGACCGAGTCGACTTGTATTTCTATCGGTTAAACAGAGAGTTTCGAGAGGCTATTGCTTTTTTTTTTGGTAGCTTTGGAAGCGACGCGGTCGAAACGCTTTGTCGGGGACCCCAGTGCGGTACAGGGATCCCCGACAAAGCGTTTCGATCGCCTCGACTCTTGGTCGATCGACTCGCTTCAATCTCGACCGACTCGACTTGGATTTCTATCGGTTAAACGGAGAGTTCCGAGGGGTTTTTTTGGTGTTCTTTGAGCTCAGAAAACCGCGCAAATAAAAGTCAAGTAGCCGTTGTTTCACCAGGAACTCTATCGTACCGTTTTTTTTTTCCTGATCTTAAAATCCTGAAGAGTGGTTGCAGTAGGCGTCCGCTCCTAATGACTTTTCCGCTTTCCCGAGACAAAAGTAAAAAATTGCCAGTTTCCCAATGCAAACTTACCATTGTTTGGTAAATTACTTACGAGATTCCGACAGTACAGAACGCGTCGCCATTAACAAAATTAACTACGTTGTTGTCGCCTAGCAGTTACTGCTTGTCTTATACGCAATTTGTTATTTCAGCGAATTAGTTTCAGGAGTATCGTAAATCAGGCCGGGAAAACGTTGATTCCCGAACGCGGGAAAGCAAGAAATAAATGATGGCGTCTTTGCAAAAACACGCAATAAATATTAAGAAACAGACACGAAAATTACTTTAGCGAGTTGTAGGCGATTCCAAATAGCAATGTAAATTTAGCGCCATCTACCGAATCAGAAACACACTAAAACGTCGTCTCCCTTGTAGGACTAACTCTGGAAATTATGAAAATTTTAGGGAACTCGACGTGCATGATGGCAGACTGCCTCCGCCTTGGCCGATACCTGCCGAAGAATTCGACCGGTGGGCGGATTTCAATATTTGAGTACGATAACGGCCCGGCTTAATTATATTGGTTCCTGCTCTATAATTAGATATTAATTAAAGGAATAAATTTTCGTAATAACTTTTCGTTTCTCGTTAGGGTCGTAATTGCTGCATTTTAAATCAATTTGGAGGTCTCGTTAAGAAAATAATCGTACATCCTCATTTTCTGCTGTCAACACGTCCTCGTGGAGGTTTCATCTTCAGCTCTCCAACCGAGGTTGGAGGAATCCGCGGTAGAAAGAGGCGCAGTTTTTCTTTATTGGAACAAGATAGGCCGCTTTAATTCTCGGAATGTTTGTGATAACTCCAAGTCCGTTGTGAATAATCCAAATAGAGGCGGACGAGGCGGTGATGGAGATAAAAAGCGAGTGCAAAGGAGTAAATGCAGGATACACGAACATCGGGGTGCGCACGTGCTGTTTAACTTTAACTTTTAAGAGTTAAAACTAAAATAAACCCGTACTCATCTGGTAATTTCACATTTTTCCTCCCTCGCAGCTATTGTGGTTGGGTCGTTTTCACTTTGTAATTCGAGCTTTACGGCGTCGCGTGTAAATCGGGAATTTACAATAATACAGCCTATTGGACTTGGTGCTCGAATTGCTGTTTGTTCGCTTCAAATAATTAATACTTCAATGAAGAAGCGGGGGGATACTTGTTTATTTTGGGACGTGTGGCTAAATGTTAATTAATTCCCAAATGAGACGGGAGGCGAGCTGGACGGGTTTTTGGTGCAGTGGATTGCGTTAATTGAAATTTCGGGACCAAAACAAGCCATTTCCATGCGTGATGTAATCGCTAAAGCCTGTTTTTGCACGATGACAAAGTAATGGACGAGCGGTCTTCTCAAATGCTAATGTAATGAAGCAATTGAACTGTTTGGCTACAAAATAAAAAAAGTTTAACGACATCCTTGAGAGGGTCGAGTCGACGCAACTACCAAATTTCACAGGACGAGAACATGGAGCGGAAGGGTCCTAAACTCGCTACGTACTATACCAGATTAATTCTGTAAACCCCCATGCCCATAAATACAGTGATTAAGTGATAAAGCCTACATTATTAAATCTTTCTTAGAATTTAGTTGGTAAATTTTGAAACTTCCCAACCCAACGACTTGTGATTACATACATAACTGAGGAGTTGATGCATAAAGCACCAAGTGTCTACGATAAATTAATTTTTGAGATATTTACTAGTAGCCAAGTAATGATAGAGTCAATAAGACCCACAAACCGCACGTCTTTTAAATTTTTTTTATAAATGCTTGCTGGCGGTCAAACACATCAATAGGATAGCAGGAATTTTTCCTCGCTTTCGTCTTTCAATAATAAATTAGAGGAAAATGTTATAATTGACAGATACCTAAATGAAGTTAGCTGACGGTTATTATGGAAACGAGTTTCTTTATGTTAGGATCGGCATATTTTTTTCTTTATTTCCTAGAGAATAAAGTGGCACTCCATTCCCTCATTATGAGGGAATAAAGTACCACTTTATTCCCGGGTGGGAAGAATAGTTATTTATGTATCAAGGGAATAAACACCGATTTTAATCCCGAGAATGTAAGTAATGCACGAGGCGAAGCCGAGGGCATTTTCATTCGAGGAATTAACGATGTTTATTCCAGAGATGCATACAAAACTTTCTTCTTAACCGTTTAAGTTAATAATAATAATAAATTACAGAGGAAATTGTTATAATTGACAAATACCTAAATGAAGTTAGCTGACGGTTATTATGGAAACAAGTTTCTTTATGTTAGGATCAACATATTTTTTACTTTATTCCCTAGGGAATAAAGTGGCACTTTATTCCCGGGTGGGAAGAATAGTTATTTATGTATCAAGGGAATAAACACCGATTTTAATCCCGAGAATGTAAGTAATGCACGAGGCGAAGCCGAGGGCATTTTCATTCGAGGAATTAACGATGTTTATTCCAGAGATGCATACAAAACTTTCTTCTTAACCGTTTAAGTTAATAATAATAATAAATTACAGAGGAAATTGTTATAATTGACAAATACCTAAATGAAGTTAGCTGACGGTTATTATGGAAACGAGTTTCTTTATGTTAGGATCGACATATTTTTTACTTTATTCCCTAGGGAATAAAGTGGCACTTTATTCCCGGGTGGGAAGAATAGTTATTTATGTATCAAGGGAATAAACACCGATTTTAATCCCGAGAATGTAAGTAATGCACGAGGCGAAGCCGAGGGCATTTTCATTCGAAGGATTAACAATGTTTATTCCAGAGATGCATACAAAACTTTCTTCCCAACCGTTTAAGTTAATAATAATAAATTAGAGAAGAAATAATTGTTATAATTGACAGATACCTAAATAAAGTTGGCTGACGGTTATTATGAAAACGAGTTTCTTCATGTTATATCGTCATTTTTTTTACTTTATTCCCGGTTGGGAGAAAAAGAATATTTTTTAATGATTTGGATTTTTGTATAAAGCCCGTGTCCCACGACTCGTCGTGGCTTGGGTTCTTCAACGCTACTCTTGCGTCCTATTTACCGACAAGAGACGGGAAAGCAAAAGCCTACCCAAAAATGATGAACAAACTCCTTCTCACGGCGCGTAGCTGAAGCATTATGCTTCTTCAATAAATTTTGAAGATTTTTCAGGAAGAAGCAGGTGTAGCCCATCTTGGACAAGAAAAAAATTTGTAAGAACTTTTTTCTTGAACAATATAACCTTTGTACTTGTTCGAAGTTTCTATGGGACTTTATGACTATCACCGTTAATTCATCTGAATAATAGAACTTACCTCAGTGCTTTGTACAAGATATAACGGTCAATTGACAACGTAGGTATATTATGCGCCAAGGAATAGTAAGGATCTGCGGCAGTCATAAAGTATTTAGTGGAATAATTCGCTTCTTTATTATTTACGATCATTGAATGCACAATAGAGACTGAGGTGTCTGCTTATTTGGATCGGGCTAGCACATTATGAAGAGCCAAGTTTAAAATTTGATACTGTTCGTCATTTGTCTAAATCCGGTCCTGCAAAGTTGGTGTAAGTTTTATATTAATCGCTTCAACGCAAGAGTGACATAAAATGACCTATACCTGTCAAAACCCGCCTTACTATTTCCTGACACTCACTTAGATTTATTGTTCTCTGTATCAGTAACACCCTGGTCAAGAAGCGATCAGAAATGGGTCTAATTGGCCCGGAGCCGGCACTGGGCATTCCTCCGAGCCAGCTAAAGCGCGCCCTCAAGAACTGGGTGTCTGAAAGGCATTCTAGGGAATGGGAGGCGAGCGCACCTCGACAGTCGAGGATCTTCATTTCAAGTCCCGATCAGCAAAGAACAGCTGAGTTACTAAAACTCAACAGGGAAGACCTAAGGAAGGTGGTTGGACTGCTCACGAGACACTGCCCCCTCAGAAGACACCTCTACATCGTGGGCTCTCTTGAGGACCCTATGTGCAGAAGGTGTAAAGAGGAGGAAGAAACACCTCTTCATGTTCTGTGTCACTGTCCGGCTCTTGCCGCACAGAGATCCAGGTACCTAGACACTTTCCCTTCCCAGAGGTAAGTGAAATCAGGAGGACTCCTATGAGCAGGCTACTGGGCTTTATCAGGAGCACAGGCATGCTCTAAAGAAGTCTCTAGAAACCTTACAGGAGTGCACACAATAGGCCTATTTGGTCTCAGTGTGCGGCTCGGCGACCAGCCCATGTTCGAAAAAAAAACATTTTTTGAAATAAGAAAAAATTAGAAAAAATTGTGGACCAAAGAAATTAAGTGTCTCGTGGCGCGGAGAGAGAGAAGGCCCGTCAGATTAGAAGCCCGCTCAGGAAGAGTTCGATCTGGCAAATATATCTGAGAAATTAGAGGAAGCAGCAAAGGAAACGAGAAAATTTAATATAGAAATGGCCGTGGCTAGGGAAGAGACTCCGGTAGACGGCAGATTTAAAGTCAAGAGTTCGATTCCCGGCAGGTGCGATGATTTCCACTTTTTAGTATCCAGAATCAAGTGCTAGTTTAGGCAAAGGTCTGTAATTCTGACTTAAATAAAATAAATCCAACGCTTCATGCGGATCAAAAAATGATGTAATTTCTAAATCTTTCCCCCGGTCTTTTCAGCCCTCGGACTCTCCTCCTGGTCTCCCAGATCCATTTATTTCAATTGAGAAACGACACAAATTAATGTCTCTGAATGCATGCAATGAAGAAGCTCGTATCAAAACGTGATCTTTCAAATTGTATCTGGTCTGGCATAAAGTTAAACCATCCTCGGAGATTCATTTGTGTAACTGGCCGGCGTCGTGCCTTATCTTCCTGGCAATAATAACCGCGAATTATATTCCGTACCGCAACTGGACGATCTCCAGATTAACCAAAATTAATAGTCAGGTTAACCTTGGAAGTGCGGCGTGACCGCGAACCGAATGTTCTTTTTATTTGGCCACAACTAGAATAGTATACGCGAACGAAATCCAACCGCAATTTGTTAACGTCCCCTGGAAAATCTGCCAGTTTGCTCGATATTCACGGTCGAGTTTATTGGAGCGTCGCGGCGCCGCGCAAATGCGCCAATGGACTCTAATTAATCACGTTCCACTGTCCGACAACTTGTCCAATTTCGCGACAATCAACCAACGATTTGGGGGGTTAAAACAAAAATGGTGTTACTTACAATACTTTTAACGCTATCCATTTTACTTAGGTGGGGGTTTGGGTGCACATTAAGGCACTATCGCGACGCTTTATCACAATTGGTCACGTTTATACACTGTTCTTTGCTGTTCAATGAAATTTCGTCTAATAACCGACCAGTTTCAGTTTTGTATCACGAAGACCACGACCACCATTGGTTCACAACCGGACTCTACGACTCTCCGCCAACTCTGGGTGGTACATCCAATATCGCAGGTCGCAAGAGACTGAATCTTATCGCGTTCCATATTGCTTATCGTTAATCTCCATCTTTATTACGAACAACTGTGTAGATGTTTTGTGGTCTCGGAGTACCTGCACACACGGATGTATTATAATTTTTTTAAGTAAGCGGAAAAACTGTTAAATTGCAAAGTTGTCGCCGAGTTATGGAGATTAGATGGACACCAGGTAAACTGCTGATGATACCAGTATAGTCGGTAAATATTGATTGGCGCAAGAAAACATCAGATACGAATCGAAATTCTTTCTGGAATTCGTGTGGAATTTCTACTTATCCCCAAACAATTCAGCGAAAAAAATTCATTCGATACGAACAATGAGATCGAGATGAGTAATTGCGATAAGGTAATCCTTCGGTAACATTGTTGGGATTATCGCTTCGTAATAATGTCGACTTTAGTTGCATAAGTGCTGGTTCCTTGCAGGTTACCAATAGACCCATCATGTTCTCACCACGACTTTTCCTTTGTCGATATGTATATCACACAGCCTCCCTATTATTCTAATTAACTTGTTTGTTGCATATTTCTTTTTGTTATTCTAAGTTGTTGGTGAGTTGCGTCCAAGCTTCAACCACAATTAAAGTTAGATCAAAAAAGAACTGTCTCGTTAGTTGCACAGAATTAATTAGAGCCATTAGTACCGCAAGAAGTTTTATTTTTCCTTTAAGCGAAAGCGATTGAGTTAAGACACACCTCTAAATTTGTAAGTAGGTACATCGTTTTCGCCTCTTCAAGCTCACGAGAAGTTATTCACTCGCATGGGCGGGAAATAACGTGCGATGGGAAGTGATTTTGCACTATTTTTAATTGGCTAAATTGAAATCTCCGTCGAGATCCCTGAAGCGAGATAATGCGACCGCAAAGTCATTTGAATTTGAGTAACTAGGAAAAAATAATTAAATGATTTGCAAAAAAAACGATCTTACATAGCAGTAATTTTGTAAAGAATCTTGCAAATGGATGAGAAAAATTATCGCTTCAATTATGAGCTAATTTTAGGCTTATAGGTCCGATTCCTTTAAGCTTTTTAGATAATGTGTGGCGTAATAAGCAGTTTTACAACGGAATTTAAAAAATTATTGCTCACATCAGAAGCTCATAATGCTTAGTCATTTGATGTCAATGATGGACAGTTAAGAGGTTGTATGACTTCAGATTTCGGTCAACAACTCTTAACCGACTATGATTTTGACCTGAACCATTTAAAAAACCATATGTACAGTCGCCGTCATTGAAGAAGCCCAGGGTGAAGTGAAATTCATTCCAACTTACGGTGTGTTTGAAGCTGTTTATAATTTAAAACTGAAATGTGCCGCTCTATTTCGACTAATCTTAGTTCACCTGTGCGGTTCTCAAACAAACTGTACCCCGTGGTTTAGCCTGGTTGCAAATGTAACGTAAGTTAGAATAAATTTCAATTCACCCTGGGCTTCTTCAATGACGGCGACTGTACCAGCAAAAGCCCTACCAGGAGGTAAGTTTCTGGGTCAAAATTGAAGTACTGCTTTTATAGTTGCTTTCTGCTTCTTTTTAGCCACGTAGTCTTATTATTTTTCTAGGGCAGGGTGTACTTCATAAAATGAACATACTGCTTGATCTTATTTGAGGGATTTACGTTAACACAAAGTTAAGACGTCCTCCATCTCATCTGCGGCCGACCTACCCTCTTCTCAGCCCATAATCTCCATCTCACCACCATGCCCCTTCAGTTCTCCTGAGCACCTTGACATGTCCAATGCCATTTCAAAAAAGCAATTTTTTTGGCAATATCCTGATCCTGCACCCCAATTTCTCCTCTTATCCAAGCATTTGTTTTATGATCTTTCAGCAAGATGTTCAATATTTTGCGTTCTATAGCTCGCTGATTGATTCTGAGCTTCTCAATGTCAACCATGGTGATTGGTGAAAGTCTAAGTTTCGCCTCCATTGGTGGTAACAAGGAAGATAATACCTATCTATCCATTTGTAATACGTAGTTTAATTTGACATATGCCGCCTAGGTGAGTTTCAGTCTCCGTTTAATTTCATTTTCTGGATTGTGCTTTCCTATACTTAGTTCTTGTACATATGTTTTCTGACTTGATCATCTTCTCTATATGTCCATTTGGTTGACCATGTTACTTGATTTTCTCTGTTGGAAATGTCACCCACCTGAAGGCAAATGTGCCGAATGAGCAAAACCTCCATTGCTCGTCTTAACAAAAAAGAATCAACGGCACTTTTATTGTTGCAATCTCGCGATAACAGTTGTTTGCAGGTTCTCTAAAAGGAAATTTTGCCAGACATCCATGGTAAAAAGATTGCACCACGTCTAAAAATAGTTGATTTACATAATTTACAGGAAAAATCGCGTGGGATTTAAGATAAACGTGCGCTTTCTCCGAACGTTTTAAAAAAATATATGCTTTATTAAATACGTTGTTAGTTTTATGATACTTATTCGTAATATTCCCTTTGTAAATTACGCCAATATTTACCAGGCAAATTTATTTAGAACAATAGGTGTTGTTGAACTGTAACTACCTACGTGTCGTCGGTTGTTTGGTTAACTTTTATTCGATTTTACAGAAATCCCCGCGGTGTTGAAACGAATTTGGACTGTTGCCAGATGTTTCTAATAACGTCGATCGAGGAATGATTAAGATTAATAGAAGACGTCTTTGACGTTGATCCTGTCTCAATTACAACGCACCACTGACGAGACACGATTTGATACGATCTAATTTTTGAGAGATATGCCAGTTCGTGCAACTCGAGTCAACATCCTGAGTTTACCTAAAGCACTTATTAGGTAATAACGATCCGGCAGCTTCCAGTTTTTGCAACCGCTGTACCCGTAATGCCAAGCAGTCTGCCTCGGTGAAGAGAAGGTCGCGACGGGAAAACACCTCGCCTTGACATCAACACGAACGACCATCCTTGCGATAACAATAAGTTTCAGTCGATCTGACCCAAGCATGTCAATCCTAATTCAGGAAAAATTAACAAAGGATGTGGTACCAAATTATGTATGTTTTTGGGAAAAATGCAACAAATCTGAAGTAATTTAATTGAGTTCCGGATTGATTCTAAGAAAGGTTTACAAAATTATTTGTTATAAAAAAAACAAATTGAGTGCCATGTAAAATAATAATAATAATAATGAATAGCCTGCTGTGCCGCAACCATGAATACACTTGTGTAAGTGGTGCTGCCTGGGATCTGAGGCGGGCAAGTACAAAATTGGGAAACTGCTCAATTTGTTTATCAATTATAATTTCAATTTCCGCTAAACCCAACTACCACAATAATTATGTGTAAGTACATAAGTTCTGGATTTGTGTTGGAACCTCGTGTCGTTTACGTTTACTTTAAACATGTAAATATGGAGAGATAACCCGGATAACGTTATGTTAATTGATAATTGCAAGGAAGTGGCACCGTGGTATTTGCAATCGCAAATTGAATTTGTTATGCTTACAATGTCATAGTAAGGAAGAGAACGTATCATTATTGGATAAAGTTAACTGTTGCTTATTATTGCGTGCGATGAATACTGAAGCAAAGAGGTTTAAATTAATTATTATTCAACGTCGTCGTTGTCTTTATCGAAAAGGTATATAAGCTCACGTTTTGGTCGAGGAATTGATCTATCAAAGGAGGTGTTCCTGGAAAATGTTTCCGTAACTGAAACGAGTAAGTACTCACCTTGCTTTCACAAACTTTGTGGCAGACGTATTTGCATACTGTAACAAAACAATTTTTATTAGCTGGTTTGAATCGCAAACTCCATTTATTGTTTTAACATTTACATAAAATAAAATAATCATTTCAACAGTCAAGGGGTATCTAAGGTTACATGAAGCTCGGAAGTTGAGTTAAAATTTTAAAGCGACAAAAGTGGAAACTTACTATTACTGTAAAGTTTATGCCCAAAATTTGTTGTTATAACTTTCTCCGCACTCTTTAAGAGTCTTGGCTTTTCTGGTGGCTCTTACCTTTACCTAAATTTTTGCACGAGTTCATTCCTTCTAAACTACATTCTTTCATTCAAATGTTGCAATGACAATTTTTTTTTATAGTTCATTTGTTTACTTCCAAGGCGATTCTTGTATGCGTAAAAAATGGAAAGGTCGTGAAAGCTCCCTGTCTCATTATGATAAATATGAGTGGGCGACGGCCACGACTAATCACACAAATGGTGTTATAGAAAAGGATCTTTAAAAAATTGGATACATGGATACACAAAAGTACGAAACTGAAAAAAAATATACATATATCCAATGTCGATAAATAATAAATTAGATAGGGAACAAATATAATGTACACCAAATTAAAACATACATCCACCAGAAAATTTAATGAGCATCAAAAAATCTAAATAAAACCCAAATTATTATACCTACATCAGAAAATGAGAACATCACCACTAAAATAACTATGCTCCATATTGTTTTACCATTGCTTACATTTTAAATTCTGTATGTCTATATTTTTTTTATAGTTCATTTGTTTACTTCCAAGGCGATTCTTGTATGCGTAAAAAATGGAAAGGTCGTGAAAGCTCCCTGTCTCATTATGATAAATATGAGTGGGCGACGGCCACGACTAATCACACAAATGGTGTTATAGAAAAGGATCTTTAAAAAATTGGATACATGGATACACAAAAGTACGAAACTGAAAAAAAATATACATATATCCAATGTCGATAAATAATAAATTAGATAGGGAACAAATATAATGTACACCAAATTAAAACATACATCCACCAGAAAATTTAATGAGCATCAAAAAATCTAAATAAAACCCAAATTATTATACCTACATCAGAAAATGAGAACATCACCACTAAAATAACTATGCTCCATATTGTTTTACCATTGCTTACATTTTAAATTCTGTATGTCTATCAATTTTACTAAATGTTCACCAAATTTAGAACTCTCAAGTTACGCGTCTGTGCTGTACATAATAAATATTCGCGCTATCCATTTATATTTAGTGTTTCTCAAAAAAACTATTTGTTCGTCAATAATTTTTCTATTACTCCAAAAATGAAATATGCTCGCGCATCTCTCCTTGCCGCTTGCGCTTCCAGACAAGAGGCACGCGAAAAAAGTATTGTATAAGGTCACTTCAGGGCCCTGTAATTTTTTTTTAAGCACGATTATACATTACCACTAAAAGTAGTTTTATGTTTTACATAATGCAAACCAATTACAGCAAAGCATTTATATATTACGGAAATCAATATCTTTTTGTGTGCAAACCACTTCTATTTTTACTCTTATTTCCCTTGCACTAGCCTATCTGCATCTATAATTTTGCATAAAATTATTTACCATTTGCACAATATTTCATTGCGTGTGTATTTTTGATCAACAAATAGTATTTTTAACTGCTAAATAATATAAGACACTGTCAAAAATTAAATATCATGGTATTATGTTAGAATTAAATGCGGAATAAAATTTGGTGAACATTTAGCATTTATGGTCAACAAAAGTTATTTTGGCGAACAAAATATATAAGAGGCCAGCATTATGTCAATATTTAGTTGTCACTTTAAGATTATGTATTTTCTTAATTTTGGTGAGCGTTTAGTATTTTTGGGAAATAAAAGTATTTTTTTGTATGACAATATTGGGTGAATTTGGTAGACTGTTAAATACGACCCAATTAGATACGTGGGGCAAACATTTTGAACACAAAGATATAGATGCAGAAATATAAACTTCAAAGTTATGACGGTCTACTAAAGTAATTAGTTTCGGGTAGAAGATCAAATATAGTGATATGATCATAACAACAAACAAAAAATATCAAAGAACCCAAAAAGAAAGTAACTGCAAAAGTTACCAAAACCAAATTTTTGAAGAACAATTTGCAAGACAACAACATAGTCAGACAAGAAATTTAACAAGAATAAAGCAGAATGCAAACAAGAAAAAAACAAAAATAGTTAGATCTAAAAAATACCTAATGCAGATAAAAAAGACAAAATCGTTGATAGATATTTTTTTTAATTTAAAAAAATTAGAACAGTAATAAATTGTAAGAGATAAAAAAAGATTGACGCTTAAAGACAATATGTTAGCATAAGTGAGACGCAAATAAATCAACAATGGAACTAACGAATGATAAAAATGTAGATTTATGGAGGTAACGCATTGCAAGATAATATCTTCAGATCTGTCATACAAAAAAAGAATTAAAATAATATCATGTGAGAACTGAAAAGTAGCTACTGGTCAAAGTAAGTACGGGTATAAGCAATAGTAATGATTCGTCAAGAAGGATTAGGAAGCCAAGTAGGAAAGATATCAAACAGACGCTTTATTAGAGAACATATTATTATAATTGATGAAAATATTTTAACTGTTCCACTGGTAATCGCGGTCTGTGAATGGGGTACTTGCCTAAAAAAAATATTGCATTTTTTATTCTGTAGATGCATGCAAATAACTAAAAAAGGCTTAAATATTTTTTTCCCATTTTTTAATTTCATATTTTCGTAAATATTTGAAATTTTTGTTTATGATGACGCATTGGACCCCCGTATGCAAGACTAACACCTATATTGAATCTACTCTTGTTTTTGGCTACTATGCAGCGCTGCCACCAGAGTGCGCCACATGTGTACAGCAGATTGGCATTCGATTTATAAATAGAACGCAAACAATCTGAGTAAAGCGCCATCATACGATTTCTTTTAAAACTATGCTGTGTAGGGGCCGGCTACGTCACAAATCTCCCACTCCAAAAATTAAAAAATCAATTCTGGGCGTAATATTGACCCTAGAAGCAAATAAAAATTTACGGGTCTAATGAAATCGCCTACATTTTCCAAATATTATATTTCCCAGACATGAGGCAAGTACCCCATTGGAAAAAATCATTGTTATCAATATGCTGCATAACACTCTCTTTTAGAGAAAAAAGTTTGTTAACTTCCATTCGAGATTTACCGCTGCCTCCTCACCTGATATCTTTTTAATTATCAACCGGTCAAACGTCATAAAGTTGAAACCCTTTAATCCCAGCGAATTCATTAATCAAAAAGTCAATTTCGATTAAATTCCAACCTGTTATTTTATTTTTTATGCGGCGATAATTGCAAATCGCACGTCACACAATTGCTTTACGTTGCAGGGTTATTCCTCATTACCGACGAGAAATCGATGGGAAACATCCTCTTAGCGGCGATGGCTCATGTTTGACAGTACAAAACACCCACGTCACTTCAACACAATGCCGGTTAAGCATCGCAAAAATCACACACCGCTTTCGCAGCTTTTATCCTGCCAATCGTCCTGCTGACGTGCCATCATCTCGTTCTAGCTCGCTACAAGTTAGCGATACACTCCGATGGAATCGAGTCCGTGATAAGCACGTCGTCGTGAGAGCTTTCACCGAATTAAACAGATTGGGTGTACAGTTTCCGAACGTTATTAAACCGTTTTCGTGTTATTTACAATTCCCCACTGAGTTCTAATTGAATTTGTCACGACGACAACCCGACAGAAAACAGTTTGAAAGCTATTACCCCCGAACAATGACTGTATTAAGGGAGAAACAATGCCGGGAGCTTTGACTAAAGTATATTGTTTATGTAAAAAAAAACGTACCTCTGCAGCACGAACCTTGATGGAGGATGGGTTGGTGGCAAAGGTGGCAAGGTCGCGGTTTCTTGAATGTTTTACATCGAAATGCATGGCTTGGTCCCTGCGTTACGTTGTCCTCGTGCTGAAAAAGAAACAAATATACGTTTTCAGTCAATTTCAGGAGAAAAAGCGATCCGGTTTCGAAACAATACATTTCTCCGACTCTCGATTTTCTTGAATAAATTGATGTCGTATCCTGTTTACGTTCGAAATGCGGGCTTAAATTATTATTCCTTACACCTATTCCAACAAGACGTGTGCGGCTTTTCGTCGCGATGTCGCAGCTAATTCTCTTATACCACCCGACATATTTAATGGGCTTATTAAAAATGAAAGCACGATCTTTCAGCTTTTTCGGTTGTTGTTTTCCGTACAACTTCTTGTGGATGTCGAGACGAACGCATGAATGGCATTTGCGGCCGGTTTACCACTTATCAGAATAAAAAGGAAGAAAGGCGAGCTTCTCTGTCAACGTGCTATTTATTTCTCCAGGAATCTCATTAGAATGGCGAAATGTCGATAATTGAATATTTATTACCTATGCCGTCGTCGTGAGTCTTGTCAATTCGATGCACGAGGTTGTTTAAGGGAGTTTAACACGTTTTTATGTTGTTACGGTCATTTACGTCGTTAAATCAGTTGCCGGATAAACAGGAACTAATTTGTCATCAGTGTTGATATATTTTCGAACTTTGATGTTTTTAAATCGTTAACCCCTGCCCCAGTTTCTACACTCGTCTCTACAGGAACAAAAAAAAAAAAGTTTTTTAGGTTCAATACCAACCAGCACCTGAAAGTAAGTATTTAAAAATGGTCAAAATTAAAACTTTAAAGTATAATAATTATGATAGTAAAATATGTGAACAGGAAAATTTTACAAAACTGTTTTCATGTGTTGTTTCGTTTTTATCAAAGAATTAATAAAGATTACGATGCTTCAATTTACTTGCTGTGGAGTCCAAGTTTAGAAAAAGAGCGGCACAGCCGCGAGTTTTGTAATAGGCGAGTTTCATAATTGTTCTATGAATGAGTTCTTTATGCCTACTATTCTTTCTACTTTACAACTTTTTTAAATAAAAATTTGGGGAATTTGGTCGTAGTGGGTACTTACTACCAAGATTAGTTTTAAGTGTCAAATTTGTAAATGATTTAATTTTGACCATTATTTGACGTGTTAATGATGTTTGATGTTTAAAATCATAACTACCAATCTGAAAAAAACAAATTGCACTAGCGTTATTACGAAATCTAAATAGCTATTTATGTAGTAAGTTGCAAATAAAAGTGTTTTTCGCACCAAGACGTGAATATTACCAAACGAGCGAAGCGAGTTTGGTAACACGTCGCGTGCGAAAAACACGAGTTTTGCAACGTACTACATACAAGATTTTTTATACAATCGTCGCCAGAATTGTTAAAAATGTAAAAAAAAAGAATAAAATTGCACATACTTACTCATAATCTAGTTGTACAATTTTTCGTTTCCTAAGAAATACGACATAACAGAATTAAAATTTTATTGATCATTGAGGTGTTGGTCTGTTAATTTTACATTTTGTATCTAGTGCAAAAAAGTGACAGTATAGAGTGAAAAAAAACACGTAATTTCAACATGAAAATGACATTCAAAATGGTACTATTTCGATACGATTGTATAAAATAGTTATTTATGTATCAAGTTGGCAAAATAGGGTTTTAAGGGACAAGTCGTAATTAAGGACGAGGCGACGCAAGAGTCAAGTCTTTAATTACATTACCTTTGAAACTGACTGTACGTGATGCATATGATTTCTTTTGCATGAATTCCCTAAGGCCCGTATTTATAGACAAGACTTAAGATCCACCGTCGTCTTGAGACTAATTTGGAGGTTAGAACGTGCTCTATAGTCGCAAAAGTAAGACGAAAGTCTCACCGTCGAAGATCCAACTTGGTCTCAAGACGACGGTGGATCTTAAGTCATGTCTATACCTAAATACGGGCCTAAATTACCAAATTAATTTAATAAAATTTATTTGATAAACTGTCAAATCTATTTTCATGTGTCTAAATAAGTGTTTTGTATTATTATTGATTAATTATTAATTATTTATCATTAATAATAAAAGTTTTCGAAAAGGTTGTCATAGTAACTTTATCGTACTTGTTCCCTAAAGATGTATTTTGCGGACTGTTTAGAATTCGCCAAATAGTCATTCTAGAGAGAGTGAATGTAAAAAATACTTTTATAGCGTATTTTAAGCTTAAGAGCTTCAATGTTCTGCAAAATTATTCTGTTTCATAATCCATGTCTTAGAACCGTAGAAAACACAGGAAGAATTCGTAATTAGACAGCATTCTGATAATTGATGAGTAGTATAGATATGACGGTTCTAGAACACATTAGGCACGGGGCGTACTCCACGTATGGAGGGCGTGGTTGTAGGCGGAGGCTTATATAAGATAACAAATACAACCAATCAAAACCAACCTAAATTTGGTTTTGATTGGTTGTATTTGTTATCTTGATTGTTGAATGGTTGTTTGGTTATGATTTGATTGGATGAATGGTTCCAGTGAAGAAAATATTGAGATAAAATGCTATCTAAATAAATAAAAATATACAGAGTGTCCCAAAAATAATTTTCTATTTGAAGACTAAATCTATTCTGGTATTTAGGTTTTCTTTAAGATTTGTGTACATTTCAAGGACTTGGTTCAGATCTGAACCGAGTTTGCTAGTTTCTAGTTGATTAGGTCTAAGTAACGTCTGCTTGTCCAGGTTGTGTGATCTGTAGTATGTTGGAAAATTTTTAAAAAAAAAAATGCCAATAGCACTAATGGACAAGTGGTGTTAGTCTCCTAACGTTGGCGATATCAGACAGACAGACAGTAGTCAAAAAAACCTTGATGAACCGTGGTATGAACATGTATGTAAAACCATAGACCAACGTTCTAACATCATTTATCCATTAGTGCAACAAGTGGTATTGGCATTCGTTTTTATGAATTTGCAATAGAATTTAATTAATAATATAATGTAATTTATTTTTAGTGTAAATGGGCAAAATTTTGTTTAGCTGAAAGTCAAAGTCCATGTCTGGAAAAGTATTAGTTAAAATAAGACTGCTCCTGATTGTCGACTTCTCGGCACTTTAGCCCCTAATTTTCCGAAAACTTTTGAGTCAGGTGCGTGTTTTTCCAGTCATTTTTCATCGTTAACCTCGTCCATTAAGGCTCAAGTAAATTAAACCAACAAAGCTCATTGCGTGTATTTGCCAAACAGCTGCTCTTATTCGAGCCATCTGCATTGAGAACCGATCAAGCACAATGGCAAAGTGCATTAACGAAGAACACGTGGCCAACAATACCTTTGAGCGAACCTATCGATTTTACATCCACGTGTCCTCCCTCGTCCTGGAATGCCAGAGATGATTGTGATGCAGGCAAATAATAAAAACATCTGTTGGCTAAAATTGCTGCATACTGAAAGTCAATCTGAAAGCTGGAGCTTTCGCAACAATCCATAACAACACAGTAGCACTTTTGTCTTTCATAAACATGAATTCAGTAGCTGTTTACACAACTAATTGAATGATTTTAGTAAAGACTGATGGTCGAACTGGAGATTGTAAATAAACATGACGCAGATTACTCCAGTAGAAATATTTACGTTATTGTCATCGAGCGTAAATAAATAAATAATTAAACAACACCGCCTGGCTGACTGACCTCTTTGCCACTCCGGCTCCCAGCCTCATTTTTAACGTCTCGCCTGGTTAGATTAATTATCGGTGGACTTCACTACTGGATGATTTACACCGTACGGTTATGTTAACGTAATTTATTGACCGTGTAGGATTTTCGGATAATTGATATCCTTTACGGCTTTCTAATGACATTACGAGGTAATGATTGTTATTAAGGCGCAGGAAGCTGCCATGCTTATTCACCATCTTTCGGTCGAAACTCCCCGTGAATTCGCACAGTATTTTCAAATTACAACCCTTTAGAGTAATAATGAGAAACGAGTAAACCTCGAAATCTAGCTTCGATCCGGGAGCTCGGAATAAGTGTGATTAACGCCGGAATATCGCAAGTCGCATAAAGCACGTTCCCGAACCCCTTATGCTCCTATTCAAATAAATTAATTTGGTTGCGGAATATATGGCTACAGCTCCCTTAATTTGAATAATAAAGTAAGAAACTTGCACATGATACAGTCGGGTCTATCGAGCAATTTCTCGGCGGAGCTTGAAAATTAGCACCCCCCATTTATTGTCTATTGTTTCTAAGTCGCCGATGTTTCATGTAAGTTTTACGACGTGTTGTCGGTAAAGTTGCAAGTTTTTGCAAACACCGCCGATGCAGACAATGTGCAATATTCGTTAACGTTGCAAATGACGCCTATTGTCTTCTGTAAGCCGTAAAAGCGGCGTCTGGTAAATATTGCGAATTCCCATCGTAAAGTCGGCGAAAACCGATAAACTCGCAGCGAAAAATACTTGAATTGCAGATGGAAACAATGGAGGTGGGAAAAAAAAACAAGGGGCGGCAAAGTTTCAGCTACAAAATTTTCACGTTATTTCAGTAAAGAAAAGACCAACTGCATCTTTCTTTTTAAGAAAAATTTTCACGTCATTTGATTAAAGAAAAGTTACCAACTGTATCTTCTTTGTTGTCGGATCGTTTATTAGGTCTGTTCCTTGGCAAGTTCAAGGAGGTCATCGCAACCGCCAACCGACGAAATAGACATTACCCATCTGAAACAATGGTGTGTCGGTTCGGTTAAGGGGGCTCTCATTGGATGATAGCTCGATCTGTCATGTTCTTTACGTTCCTTTATATCGGTAAGTCACGAATTGTAAGTAGGTATGTGTAGTCTTCTGCATCTGTATCGTTATTAAATTTGTTTTATTTAGTCCGATTCACGTTTTGTGTTTGATCGACGGCGTTATTAAGTTTGTTTATTTGACAACCACATGCCTGAAGAAATTAAACGTCCATTAGTTTAATGACTGAGAAGTCCAGGACCGCGAGCTAACATATTTTTTCTTAACGCCACTCGAGTGATAAATAAAACAATTAAAGAGATTAGATAAATAAAACGTCGGAAATTTAAAGTTTAAATTAATAAATAAATAAAAAATTATTAAAAATTCTCATACTATGGTATTGTATACCCTGGCCCTGGCGTCTCTGTATCCACTCACTCCTGACAATTAATTGTATTGTTCTTATTACTTTACAGTAACACATATTACTTTAAAGCACAGAGACCTTTTTTTTGATAATGATATTCCTGTTTGAGAACAGCCTTGAAAATTTTCACTGTTTCTAAAATTTACGAAACTTTCCCCGAGGTTTCTGATTTTACTAAGTAGATCTATTAATATACATATAGGGGCGTTCAGATTAACGTCTCAAAATTTTAGGAACGTAGCTATTTTCCAATCCAAATTAATAAAGAATGTCAAAAAAATGCTTTGAAATGTAGATAAATACAAAAAAATATTATTCAGAGGCAAAGCAAATGCTTAAATTATCTAATATATGAGATCAACTTTTGTAATATTCAAGGAAAAATCGGTATCTATTAAGAAGAGTCGCCAAAGCAACTACTTAAGGAAAAATGAATTTCTTCATGAACAACTTGAAGACATTTTTAGTAAGAAGTTAAGAACCTCAACATTTTCTAGGAAAAAAAGCCATCTGCCTGCTGACTAATCGATTAAAAACGTGATATGTAGTTTGAGACGCTATCTAACTAATTTTAAGTAGTGGGTACATTAAAAAAAATACAATATACCTACTAAAAGAAAACAATGAGGTACTTGTCTAAAAAAAAAGAATTGCTATTTTTGAGCTCTATGCAAATAACTAAAAGAAGGTTAAATATTTTTTCCCCAGTTTTTTGTTTCATATTTTTCTTCATATTTCCAAATGCTGCTATTGATGACGTATATGTCCCATATATCCAAGACTCACATCTACATTGAATGGATTCTCGCTTTAGCTACTATGCTGCGCTATGCCATGCTATGCTATGCTGAGTGGCGCCATCATACGATTTCTTTTAGAACTACGCTGCACCCGGGCCACCTACGTCACTAATCTTCCACTCCAGAAATTAAAAAATTAATTCTGGGCGTTATATTAACACTAGGAAAAATAAAAAAATATGGGTCTAATAAAATCGCCTACGTTTTTTTAAATATTATATTACCCAAACATAAGACAAGTACTCTATTAGTTACTTATTTCTTTCACATTAAAAGGACAATAAATAAATGTTCCCCTTGTGCCAAAGATGCTCAAAGGATTTGTGTTTCTCAGTTTCTTTCTCTCCCAGACTATTTCTCCATTTCTCCAGTCTATCTGTGTCATTTGCTGTCTTTTCCTTTCTCTTTCCTAGACTTTCTTTCTCTTATCCATCTTCTATCTTTTCCAGTCTCTTGGTCTTACATTCTACCATTATTCTACGTTGAGGTAATCCTGCCTTGGTTTGTTCGCGCTCTGTTCTTTCTCTTTTTTCTTTACTATGATAAGCTTAGTAGTGGTACCTACTTACTGTTTCGAGTTTTTGTACTTTTCATATACTTTCACTATTAAATCTTTAATTCTATAGATCTGATTTATTGTGGACTGTTTATTTGAAAATCGAAATTGGTTAAGTATGTATGTAAGTATGTAAATTTTTCCTTCTTTCCTTGAGCCTCCGCAGTATAACCTCCTCATTTTCTCCGATTTGTTCGTTAGGCTGAAATATCTTTCATAGATGGTGTGAAAGGAAGTCTTTTGTGTTTGTTTTTTCTCTTTATATTAAAAAATCTGAGTAAACATTCTTTTTAATTTTACTTGATAGACTAGTCAGTCTCTTTGTCATCTACAAGTTCACATAGATATGGTTTAGCAGATTCATTTTTATTTTTTGTATTTTTCTTCTAAGTTATAAATATTAAATTTTTATTTCTAAAAAAATTGTCGTAACTTCTCATTTTTACCATTAGTTTTGGCTAGTATATGGTCCTTCCAGTAGAGTCGGTATTTATATAGCTTGCTTAAAATCACATCTTATAGGTATATTTTGAAAGCAGTTTCTGAAAATCTTTAAATGTTTTCAAGTTGATTTTGTAAAATAATGTTTAAATTTTTGGTTTAATTCTTCAATTCCAAAAATTCACTTTTACTGCGAGAGACGACACCTCCGGTTAAGTCTGAATTTTTAAATCAGTAGCGTTCTGTGAAAATTACAACATAGCAACAAAGTTTCTAGAAAAGCATTAAAGTGTCTGTTTAACTGAGATATTTAATTGTAAAATATTTGAAAATTTTACTTGAGTAGCTTTGAGATGGCGAGATTCGCTGCTCTCTGAAGCAACAAATAATTCTACATTTTCTACATACCAAGTGAATGCTTATTAATTCTTTATTTCTGACTAAACAACACGGAAAGATGGAAGATATTCCAAAAACCTTTTAGAAGTTTTTAGTCAAATTCGTATCATTTTCGTAGCATTCGTAGCATTTTTGCTAGAAGTGAGCAAAGGCAACACGGAATCCTTCAAGCACACCTTCGGCAAGTTCTTGATGGTTACGTGTTGAACTTTAATTGATCTTTGAAGAGTTCACCCACTGACCGTCCGGTTTCACTTCTCCGCCATCGATCGCAAAAGAAATTGTTTTGTTGTCCGTAATTAATTTACGTTTACGAGAAATGGGTTTGTGGCAGCGGCGATTATTCAATGCCCTCCGCCCAGTTGCATTGCAATCACAAACTGACCACAGCGTAGGTGCCTTAAATGGTCCTAATCACGTACCATGATTGTTGCAAGTGATGGCTGAAGCCAAAAAAGTTCGCCGTCACGACGATTATCGAATTAGACGCTTTAATCACCGGGTAATTGACCCACCAGTACCAGCACTTACAACCCATTATGCCCTGCAATACATCTGTCAGTTAAACGGTTCCTTATTATAAAGAGATGTGTTAGATAATTGTAATTGTGGGAATTTAGGCTCGTGCACTTTGTTGATTATCTATTGTTTTGTCATTCCGGACGCAAGAGTTGCTTTATTTGCGTCCATTAAAAGATAAGTTGAAAAGTGTAGCTCGTTATGGTCTCCAATACTAAAACCTTATCGCTTCCATTCAAGCCATGCGATGACAATAAGTCGTTGTCGCGGGAAACTTTTTCGAATTTTTCAAATATTTCAATTAAAGGAGAATAATGTTATGCGCTCTCAACCTAACAAGCTGATCGGTATTACAAAAATGCAGCTGTACAAATCGAGGATTGGTACTCGAACCAACACTTCCTCGACGAGGCACTCAGGAATAAAGCTCCGTACAAAGAAACGATCGTTTATTTGAGGTAACGCGCGGTAGGTCACGCCACTCCAGAAATTTCGTTAGCGAGGTGAGTGCGGTTCGCCATCAAATCTTGGGTCCAGAATTCCAGAGATTCACCGTGATTTATTATAGGAGCGCACAAGGAAAATCTTGAATCTTGTGCTGGAGCGATTTCGCTTCTTCCACAAGTGTTTTATTAATGTAGTTTGGTTTCTTAACCAGCAACGGGTCGTTAAAACTTGTTTAGAGATCTTTTGGTATAATTCATGAATAAAACAGTGCGACTTGGGAAATTAGTGTTAGGAACAGACTCACCTGCTGCGTTATTTAAACACCCAGCTGGACCTTAATGTTCTATTAAAAAAACCCATACCGTAAATTAACTAAATCAAGGCTGGATAGCTATTTAAAAACGTAAATAGGGGTTGATAGCAGCAACGTCATTACGCACGTGGCTCTAACCGAAATTAAGTGTTCCACCACGGTGATCTAAAAATAAGGATAGTCATAATCGAATCGACGGAACTTGAAAGGGTGGTCGAGAAAGATTTCTAAAGTGCAAAATAAATAGAAGATGCGCGTGAATTATTTATTTGCGGCTAGCCAACTTTCATGTAAGTGCACAGTGCATAACTGTAAAATAATGTACACACATGGCGTTAATGGCTAATGTAATTAGTAATCGCGCAAAGTTGGGATTTACTCGCTACGTTATTCACGCAATAACTTTTATTAAACGTAATGCTGTTCGTGTTTGCGTTTCATTTGCCGGAACTTTTTTTTCGTTTGTTTTTGTTAGCATGGAAGTAAAAAAACAGGGCAAAATTTGCGAAAATATTGACTCACAAACAATTTTCTTCGTTCTCGCTAATGGAAATCGAATTAAAGATTTTGCCGCTGTATTTTTCTTTCTAAGGTGTTTTAAGGTAATTTCAAAGAGCGTCGACCCGTCGCTTTCAACTAAATTTTTTGTTCAAATAATAAGTAGGTCTATGCTAATTCGTCAAGTTTACAGAGTTAACAAACAAAAAATAATAACAACCAGAAAACGAGATGATAAGTACCGAGTGCAAACTTCAATCATATTTAAAAAGATGTAACTCACATCTCGACTTGTGTCATATTTCAAGCCTGAAATGCTACAAGACTTATAAAAATATACGAAAGCTCCGGTTTCCTGGTGCTATTTATTCCATTTGTGCAAATGTTCCTTTTTACGAGTTCTTTCGCCGCTTTCGTAATGAAGTTTCAGTGCGTGTTTTGCACCAACTTCTGGGATCGCAGATTGCAGGAGTTAAAAAAAACTTTGCAGCTTGTGAGTAAAAAGCGCTTGAGACGAAATTGGAGAGGTATCTGTGGTGCGTTACATCATGTGCGATGTCTTAATTTTAAAATTTCATCCAAATATCAATTTATTTTGCATGAAAGATTCGTAACTAATTGTTAAAATAATTTTGAATCCTAGTTTCACTTTACGCAGTCTTAGTCAAAAGTTCAAATGAGAACTAATAGGTGGTGACGCAGACTGATGGACACTTACACGTAGATCAAGTTCAGAATTCAGGGTTCAGATAGAGGAGTTCTGGTAATAAAAGACAAGTGAATTGAAGTTAAAAAAATATTACAATTGGGTACTTGCCTCATGTTTGGGAAATATAATATTTAGAAAATGTAGGCGATTTCATTAAACCCATATTTTTTTATTTGATTCTAGGGTCAATATTACGCCCAAAATTAATTTTTTAATTTTTGGAGTGGGAGATTTGTGATGTAGCCGTCCCCTGCACGGCGTAGTTCTAAAAGAAATCGTATGATGGCGCTTTATTCAGATTGCTTGCGCCCTATTTATAAATCGAATGCTAATCCGCTGTACACATGTCGCGCACTCTGGTAGCAGCGCAGCATAGTATAGTCCATTCAATATAGGTGTGAGTTTTGGATACGGGAGACCAATGCGTCATCAAAAACAAAAATTGCAAATATTTACGAAAATATAAAATAAAAAAATGAGAAAAAAATATTTAAGCCTCTTTTAGTTATTTGCATGCATCTAGTCTAGAAAATAAAAAGTGCAATATTTTTTTTAGGCAAGTACCCCATTAACAGTAAGTCAAGAAATAAAGAATTCTCAATGAAGAAGCAAAAGCCAATGAACAAGAATTAAATTCAAATACAGTGAAATTAAAACTATTGACCGACTGCTAAGTAAATGTGAGTTAAAAGGAAAAGTTTATACGGAAGAGAGTAGATCGGTAATAAAACTGAAAAGAAATAAAAATTCAAGACACGAAAATTAGGTGATTAAAGACCTTAAAGTGCCGTCAAACGGCTTCCTGTTAAAGTGCTGTTAATCCATATGACGGCACTTCAGTGTGTTAAGGCAAGGAAAAAGATTAGGAAAGTCTTTTCAAGTAGTAATTTTTAATGGTGCTTAAAAAAAATATTACAAGGCCCTGAACTGACCTTTCGTAGAACTTGTTTTCCCAAAAAAAAGTATCGTTCGAACGAGGATTTGAACCCGAAGCCTGGCTATAGTACGCCACCTTACTTAACAACAATATTTATTTTCCAATTGTTCGTTTACAGATATGCCAATTAACAAAATTCCACAATAGTAATTATGAAAAAATACATTAATTGTTTTTGTTTACCCTTAATCTAAAAGTTTCTACCTACTTAAGTTTTTACTTTCTATTTACATATTTATTTGAGATAGCAGTTGTCAGCATGCTATTTACAATAATTTTTTACTTCAAAGTTGTCTTAATATTATATAGTAATTACAGTTTATTACCGGTTTTCCACGGCTCTATCGACCTCGCTAGTCGTTGCGTGTTCGATCTTTGTAGTCTCTCGTCTTTCTTGCGCGCGCATTAACGGCACTTTAATAGAAAGCCGTGTGAAGGCACTTTAAGTACAGTGTTAAAGTAAAGTGAAAGTATAACATTGACAACAAAGTTAAAGAAAATAAATAAATAAATAAATAAATAAATAAATAAATAAATAAATAAATAAATAAATAAATAAATAAATAAATAAATAAATAAATAAATAAATAAATAAATAAATAAATAAATAAATAAATAAATAAATAAATAAATAAATAAATAAATAAATAAATAAATAAATAAATAAATAAATAAATAAATAAATAAATAAATAAATAAATAAATAAATAAATAAATAAATAAATAAATAAATAAAATGTTCTCAGAGTTTAAAATGTACAAATAAGCCAAGAACTAATTAGTTTCGTACAAAAAGAAAAGATAAAAATAAAAAAGTAACGCATCACCCTTTGGGGTAAAGGTAAAAAAAGAAAAACACGGGGTAAAAAAATAGGACAAGGTGATTAAACAAGAAAAGTAATTCACTAAGATGGAAAATTAAGAGACCTGAAAAAAGATTAAATAATTAACATTAGGATATATGAAAAAGAAACGAGACTGAAGAACTATAAACATAAAATAGTAAAAAAGGCAAAAAAATTAAATAACATAACATATCAGTAAAAATTTAAAGACAGTAAAACAAATGAAAGTAGGGAAAGAAGAGGGGTTCTAGATCACTCCTCCTCGTCCCAACACTATTGTATATTGCGTTGCCTGCCCACTAAGTTTGCTGTCAACTTACTATTTTTCTCCTTGTTTTGAACGACTTCGAACAGCTTCTATTAGAAGCAATAAATAAATAAAACTAGGAGAAAAATAGTAAGTTGACCACAAACTGAGTGGGAAAGCAATGCAATATACAATAGTGTTCGGAGGAAGAGGAGTGATCTAGAACCCCTCCTCTTCCCCTACTGATAAAGATGAAACAAGCAGATCAACAAGAGAAAGAAGAAAAATGCGAAATAGACAACTTTCAGAAGAAGATGTTTGTCTACAAATCAGCAAACTTCAAAAAAGAACCGGATAAATCAATGGAAAACTACCATAACAGATGAAAAAATGATAAAGAGTGGGAAGTTAAATGTGCAAATAATAAAAAGGATTTCTCATGCTTTGGAAAAAACTTTCTCAATCGGCAGTTGGGCATACAAATAATGGAACCCTTTTCGTTTCTCTCGCCCCATTTTATGTATGTTTATTTCTAGGTTAGTTATTTTTTTAAAAAACCCTAACGACCTAATTAATTTAAATTTATTTTCATATTTAAAAAACTCCGAAGAGTCTTTAGGAAAAGTAAATGATAATAAAAGTAATAATTTAACACGTTTTAGCTGTAACATTTTCAGGACAAATGTAGTTCTCCAACCTTATTTGTTTGCCTTGACGCTTTGTTGATTGAACGGCATTTGGGCGTTACAACCCTTTGTGTACCTACGTAGTTCTAGAGTAAATAACTGGCGAGGATCACCAAATCCGGCGTTATAAATTGGCGAACTTTGGTTAACTTGAACAGATTCTAACGAGATAAAAAGTAATTTATTGTGCATATACCCCCCACAGATCGAGATTTCAACCTTTCGATTCCAGAATGTATTCGTAATATCCACCCTTAAATATTTCCCAACAAAACGAAAAGGACCCTCGTTTTTCGTTTTTCCCAATACTAAAGCCGCAGATTGAAAAGCTCTGAGCCTTTTAACCTTTCTGTCTCGCGACCGCCAAGTGATTGATTAAATTTCGCGTTTTTTCACCTCCGTCCTTGCCTTATTCAAGACGCACACAGCGAGCTTTTTGTTTTTGTGAAAACGACCGCGTTTCGTCTTTCAACGTCTCGACTAAATGAAACGAAAAATGTTACGTTGACACTCGGCTTACGGCTCTTCGGCGCCTTTTACCATCAACGAATTCAAATCGAATTCATCACAACTTTCATAATTAGATTTATTAAAAGTTGACAGTGACTGCGTGATCAAATTCAATAGGAAAATTGTGATTGATTGAACAGACACGGCTGGCAATTTAACTGTTGCCGACGAAATTGTTTAATTCATTAAAACACAATTAGGGGTTACTAAATTAAATTACGCAAACAACACATGGTTAAATAATGTTAACGCGACAACAAAAGAATCGGCTAAATTAATTGCAGCTCTTGATCGATTAGATAACTTTTATGGTAATTTAACACACCCACGTCGTTATTATTAAGTTTTTTTTAAGTGTCTTAATAATTTTCCGTTGAGTGCTAGAAGCTTTTTCCTGGAGGCCCCGGTGTGAAGCTTTAACACGTAAGGTTCAGAGGTGAAAATAAATCCGAATCTCGGTAATATTAAAATTTACCATATGACAAGCACTGTAACTCTCTTGGAAACCGGCGTGACCAAATAAATCCGAGAAGGCTTTTGTTTGACGTTAATGGCCCATAATGTCCTACTATGTAGATTTATAGTTTCTTCCGTTTCGCTTTACTCCTCTAGGTGACAAGAGGTTGCATTATGCAGTAATTACGAGCCTGCAACTATCCTATCAAGACGGGCAAAATATAAGAGGTGGCCCCATAATAGTACTACCTAAATTTCCTTTTTGTCACATGGCCCATGTAGATTCCCACTTTTCCATTTTATAACCAACTTTATTACACTTAAAATGTATTTAAATTCTATTAAATTGTATTGAACCTCTCAAGAATTACTCCTGCGCTATTACTCTGTACTCTGTATTTTTATTTTCTTCACTATTGCTCTTTATCTATTTCAACGTGTATCTTTCCCCATGGGAGTATCGCCGGCGGCTCAAAGCGTATTTCTAATAGAGCTACAAATTTGACATTTCGCAGAAATAAACTTTAATTAATGCGCTGGTAGGCCAGTGAATAGAGACATGATAACTAAAAAATTTAACAAAAATTCTAACATTTTTTAAACTTTGTCGTGTAATGTGTAACGAATCGAAACGGAACTATAAAATTTTGCAACTCGATTAATGATCGGCATCATTGTAAAAATCGGAAAAATTTAAATTAAGCGATATCTCGACGAAAAAAATTATAACATCGTTGCAAACTCGATAGAGTTTTCATTACAATATTCAAAATGCACAGCGAAATTTGCTGAAACTTATGAATTAGGCATAATAATTAATTATCATTAATAAACATTTTTTCATCTAATTTTCTAGCAAAAATATTAACATGCTTGCAAAACTACAATCAACTTGCTAAAATCGCCTTACAAGACTATGTAAATTTGCAACTCTATTCGGTGACGGCATGGTCCATTTTTTATAATTTACAACAAAATCAATAGTTATTTACGTAAAAACGATTCGAAAAAAACGTAAAGTGAGTAGATGTCAATTGCAAATGACTGCATTCGTAAATGTTTATTAATGATAATTAATTATTATGCCTAATTCATAAGTTCGTGCAAATTTCGCTGTGCATTTTGAATATTGTAATGAAAACTCTATCCAGTTTGCAACAATGTTATAATTTTTTTCGTCGAGATATCGCTTAATTTAAATTTTTCCGATTTTCACAATGATGCTGACCTTTAATCGAGTTGCAAAATTTTATAGTTCCGTTTCGATTCGTTACACATTACACGGCAAAGTTTAAAAAACGTTAGAATTTTTGTTAAATTTTTTACCTACTCACTGGCCTATGGCTTCTAATTAATTTCCCATGCCGTCGGGACGCTATATAGTGTTTTGGTCAGAAATTTTCAATATTTTCTTATTATTACGTTCGTAGTACCGCCAGGTACACGTTCGTAATGATAAAATTCAAAGTAATTTTCTTTTTCTGTCAAGTTTCAATTTTGGTCACTCATTTCTTACGTACTTCGACTGCTTTTCCATCTTCTACATTACTCATATTCCTTTCTTCATCTACTCTTTCCAAGTTTTTTCATTTTCTGATATGCTCTTCAACCTTGGTGGCATTTCTTCTTTCTCTCTTTTCTTTGTTTCATTTTTTCTTTAATTTTCTTACCATCGACTTCAATTCACCTTTTTTTTGTTTCTTTTCTCTTTACTCTTAATTAGTGGTCGCCTTAGCTTTTCTACTTTTCTCAATTCTGATCGTTCCAAATTCCCTTCTGAATCTCATCCCCTTTACTTCGACTGCTCAAATAGAAATCTCTACAAAATTATCCATGTAAGTTAAAAACTATGATGATTGTGTGCCAGAAGCTTTGGCAGAATGATACCCTGGACCTTTTTCTCACAAAACTGCCACGAAAGAAAATTGAGAACTAACGTTTACAGTGAAAACAAAGAAAACTTTAACGTTTCGTAGAGACATGAAAACTTTACCTATCGACCTACCAAGTTCTGAATTAAATACGCAATTTATAGTCACGGTAAAATTTAGCACACAGAATCCAGTAACTGGGGCAAGGTTGGCAGATGATGCCGAAGCTACGCTTGCAGGAATCGCTGAAAGCACAACATAAAAAGAATGTTTGTTCAGGACCCGGCCGCAGCGTTTGTGGCTACGATCCGTATCGGGATATGCAAATGTTACAACGTTAACGGTTTGTTTCGTTGGTCGCCCTTAGAGAAACCGATGTCCTCTCCAAATTGCGACATTTTCCGGAACATCAACAAAAATTTCATTCACGTCCCAGGTTTTATTTCAATAACGCAAACCCACTTGTTCGGTTCGATCCCGAAAACATTGGCGGCGGAATAGAAATCCTTCGGGGATGCAGCAAATTGCCTCCAACGCAGCCCGAATAACGGATCTCGCAAAAAAGTGTGAATATTCAGGCGACAGTAACTTTTCGACTACAAGCTAGCTGCTGTTATTTCAGTTGGACCAAAAAACTAATATTGGAACTTGTTCCCCGGAGAAACCTCGAAAAGAAAGGAGTTTCAACCGACCACAACGTGGAACAAAAAAAAACACAGTAAAAGATGTACAGGGTGTTTCTACATAAAATAAATTTAGTAAAATGGATGAATAACGAAAATTTTTCTTAACAAATTTCCAAAACTAATCAACCCCTATTTTATGTTGAGCATACTCCTTCAGCATTATTTCAATTTTTCAGTAACGAGGATGTCGGGATACAAAAGACCAAAAATTTTTCAAATGCGAAAATGCATTTTGCCACTTTTTATCTAAAAAGTTTCTGCAGGAGTTAAAACTCTTCAGTTTTTAATTTTGACCAAGAAAAGAATAGAAGAACGAGTCATTTTTTTTGTTGCCATCGAATAATTCAGAATCCTCCCAATTTCGGGTGGTTATAAAGCCATCTTCTGGACCTAATTAACGCTTCATGGGGTCTTCTCTTTCGACCGTTTATTACACCCTAATCTTACCCCTTCGATTATTAGTGATCTATGGTCCATTAACTTTGCCCAGGGACCACCACAGCTAATTGCCACAAAATTTCATCTACCTAACAGCCGTTTCGATTCCCCTCACAGTTCGCGTCAAATTTCACCTTTGCTCCTTAAACGAATTATCATCCGAAATTTATTGACCGCCCTCACACAAACTAACTGTCCCACCTACAAACCGCCATGTGCAGTTTTCAAACTATTGAAGTCATTAACGAGCCGCTCGGCTATTATTACAAAGGCGGCGTCATTACAGCTTTTAACTAACCATTCGTTTAAAAGGCGCTGGGAGGATGCGTTTGTCATTAGTGGCTTTCCGAAATTAGGTTAATTTTTCCAGTTCGGTTGCACAATCGACGTTGTGTTTTGTTAGCGCTTCATTACCGCGTCGAGTTTTACTGTCAACAAATTCTTCTCGAAAAACCTGTTGGATTATAAACGTCGAGTTTAACACGCATTTTACCATCGTTGCGACGGAGATTAATGACATTCAGCATCAAAAATCACCCCGATTTATTGCCGGTTCGGTCGATTTCAGGCGCCAGTTTCAGCAGGTTTGACGGTAAAGTTTCGCATTTCCTTCGAAAGCTCAATAAGTTAATGGCGGAAAACTTTGATTGAAAACTGCTGGAATGAGTTATTGAGCTTTTTCTGGAGGTCACTCTTATTGCGTCGAATGGTTGAAAAATTATTGTTTTAGCATGGCCCTCACGTATGACCCGGATGAAATTTTTATAACTTGGCCAATGTTGGGGGTTCACACCGAGGATTTATACGCGTTGTTTGCCCGTAACATTGCTTCAATTCTGGAATAGCTCGATAAAGACCAGGAAATTAATTTTTTACCCTCCAACTCTACCAAACGTTTCGTTTAATTGGTCGTAAAGTTCGGACTAGTAGACCACACAGTTGGTTTTTATTTTCCCGAAATCCTACGAAAAACTTGCGAAATCCTGAAACGTGTTGTTAATTGCAGTTAACTAACAAAACAGCGCTTCTGGGAACTGGATTGATCGGGGTCAAAGTTGACGAATTAAGATAACAAGCCGGCTCTTTAATAACATTAATTAACCATTTTGCGGTCATGTTAATAAATGGCGGGCTTTATTGGAGTGCTCGGTTGCGAAAATCCTCTTCTTGGATCGAGATGAGGAATGATTGGTCTTTAATTGAAAACAGAAATGTTCAAAAGCTCCGGACACCTGTTTTAGATTACTTGTGCATTGTTTAAGGCAAATGTACACAAAAGTACGGGATATGAATAATTCAAAAGTAGATGTCTCTAAAGCCGCAGCACGACGCTCTTAGCCACCACAAACAATAGTAGGGGAATGCATCTCGATCATACACAGTTGGAATGCGGCTGTTGATGGATTCTTGTAGATATTATTAAGTACTCCGCTTTCTATTCAGTTCACTTCTCACAACATTTACTATTTTGACATAATGTTCCCCTAATTCTTTAAAGAACAAACATTACAAAGTGATGTTACATTTTGATTCATGAAAGTAATTATTAGCGAAAGCCTGTTAACTAATTTTAGTACATATACCTACAATTGCAAATTACTTCAAGACATAAGTATATTATTTTAATAATAGTGGCAAAATTTTAAAACCAATCTTCAAACTCCTTGACTCTAACTACAGAGCTAGTATCAGATCAAATTATTAGAGTGTATATGAACTGTAACGAGATGTAAAAAAAGTAAAAGTAAAATGCTAGCATACTAAGCTTCTGCTGCCTAAACTATTACAATTCAAGAATTCAGGTACGGACGCCAGGCCACACCTCCAAACTCTTCCTTTTATTTCAAATTTATTCTTCTTTGTGTCTTTAAGTATATTTGTTGTACATATGTTGTTGTCATATTTATTTTTTTCTTCTTACAAAAGATGAATAGAAATCTGTGCAAGCTGCAAATTGGGACCCCCAAGTCAGTACTGGGATCCCCGACAAAGCGTTTCGACCGCATCGCTTTCATTTCGATCGCGTCGCTTCCATAGCGACCAAAAAGCTTCAATGTCGACCAAATCGACTTGTAGTTCTATCGATTAAACAGAGAGTTCTGAAAGGCTATCGCTTTTTTTGGTGTTTCGAAGGTGCATCTCTATAAATGGCATTGGTAGATGACGGCTTAGAAGCCAGATTTTCAAATATTTTCACGTTGTACAAGTGGAAAGGTTATAGCCTCCGCCACCCAAGTTTACCTGATTTTGGTGGAAATCGTTTCTACAACTCGAAAGATGCTACTTTAAAGACGATTTTTCAGGATATTGCATATTTATCGTTATTTGAAGATTAACAAGGGGTTTTTAAATAATCTTTATCTTGTTGTTCATAATATGTACCAATATTATTACTTTTGTAGGTAAAAAATAACAATTTTAATTTTCAAAATCACTTTTAAACGATCTCTCGGTTATTTGAATTTCTTCTTCAAAACGTGCTTGCAAATTTTACAAAAAATTTAATTTCGACAAACATTTTAATTATTTACTTGAATGAACGTTATATCCCAGTCAACTTGTTAGACATTTCTAATTGGATTCAGAAAAAATATCTGTAAACTGTAAACCAAAGTCCTAATTACATAAAGTATGTTTCTATACCAGAATAATATCCTTTACAAAACTTTGTTACATTCATAATATACAGTAGCTATATTTTAACTCTGTCTACTTTTTAAAGTTATAATAATTATTGTGTGTTGTAATTTTTTTAAATACTTATTTTACTTCAAACGAGTGTTCAAAAAGTTACAATTTACTTCAGAAATAACCACTTATCGGGTAGCCCCATATGTATGTACCAATAATTAGCAATCTTTTTGCCGAGGGTAAGTTCTTTTGTGTTGCCGACTGCTACCGACCTCGAAAGAGCTTAACATGGCACAAAACTGCCAATTTTTTTTTCTCCCCTACTGTAGCGTTCTCTCTAAATAGTCACTGCCGTGATTGGTTCAGCATTTTTCAAAAGACGCTTTCCTAAACCTCTTCCCTCGAAAGCGACCGACATCGAAAAGAAAGCGAAGCGATCGAAACGCTTTGTCGGGGATCCCGCTTCAGAATCGCGCATCCGCGTTAGTGATTCAAAAACTTTGCACAGTCAACAATTGCACTCTTAACCTAAATTGACCTTTAAATAAAGTATTGAAATCGAAAATTTTCCCAATTCGTGATCAAATGTTGGAACATCGTGTCTGACTTGTATATTCAGCTGAGTAAAGTTAAAAGACGTTACTAAAAGACCAACTCGAGTTTCAAGTTGGCCTGCAGTTCAAATACCCATAAGGATTACCAGGATTGACATCGTGACCAGACAAAAACATTGTAAGCACGTCACACCTTTTCAACAGAAATTGAAGTTGCTGCTGTGACACTTTATTAGACTCCGAATCAAATCTTTGAGTAAGATACGAATCTTACGTCTATCTTCTTCATGTTACGCAAATTCCTCACCGCTGCTCGACGTATTTGTCCAAGACACGAACGAAGGTAGGTGCACTGTTTGATAAATAACGTTGTGATGTTTTTTGAAAGCGTCATTAATTAATTTTGTGTGCATGTACCTACAACTCAGCGGGTTCAAGAATAGTTCATCAGAAAAGTAAAGACCAGTGACAAGTCCTGTACAATTCACAATGCAACCATTGTCACGCAGACGAGTCATTGAATGTGTGCCGTAAATAATTGATTCAAAACGTCAAAATTTTCTTTCGTGGTCACTCAAAACGTTTGTATAGTTTAGTTACCTGTAAAAGTGTGACAGTGCTGTTTCTTTGCCTTTACTCGGACTGAATGACGAGAATTTAACTAATTGGGGAATGTTTTGATTACGTAGTAATCCACCACTGCTACTTTCCAGAAGTTACAGTAATTTATTTGGTCACAGCTGCTGGGTTGTTTAAGAGAATAATAAATCAGGACTAAATTGTGATTTCTCGTGAAAGAGTGAGCGAGTAGACCTCAGCTTCTACCTCTTGGATCTGGGGCGGTGGTCCGGTGGTGCCAGGGGTGGAAGCTGCCCATTACCAGTTCCTAGAAGTGCGGTCCTCTTGTCCATTTGTGTGTATATTTTTCTATTCGCTATTGTAGCGTTCCCGCCATCACCACCGTCACCCGACCACATTGCAAGGAAGCTTCCGTCATCAAACTTCCAGATGAAGACTATACAACCCAAACTCTTGAATTTCTTCACGATTTATTTCCGGTGTCGCGTCGAAGTTTCGACCAAATTCACGTAAAGTCGGTAAATCTCTGACTGCACTGCTAAATAGTTAGAGGAGCTTTTTTATCTTGTATAAAGTTTGGTGGTTTGGAATTACAGCGCGAAACGGCGCGGTCGAATGAGTTTGCTGGCCACAAAGGAAATTGAACTTGCTTAGGTACTGAAGATTTATCGGTCGAAATTTGCTAAATCTCAGTCACGTTCGTCGAATTGCCTTTCGCGAAGTAAAAATTAACCCATCGGTAGTTTTATCAACTTTGCGATGAATCCTCTCAGTCTCCAACAAAGTTGAGGTCCGGAATGTTAATGCATTGTTTCGGGTTGCGTCCCTATTTATCTCAATAACGGACCATAAAAGCGACAAGTCTGATCCTTGCCGACCGAGATTAGCCTAAATGTTCCGGTTCAGGTAAGGATTTTCGAAATTTAGGAACGGTAGCAATGTGACGAATTTATTGCGGATCTTCCTCGAGTTTGATTGGCAAACACAATGAAAAATAATGCAGGTGACTTAGGTCGAAGCGTAATTTTCCCAGTTGTTGGTTATTGTTGGGGTTCATGTTTTGCATGAAATTTGCATGAAAGCGAACGGAAATTTTCCTTTTGTTTGATGATTTGCGATTACATTTAGGGGGAAATTTGGGAAAAACGGTTATTAAGTTGGCCTTTGGGGCAAATGGTTAGCGGAACAACGATTAAAATTACTCCGATTAAAGTGGGACCATAACTCAAGATTATAAGAGTTCCCAGCAGACGGTTTTTTATACGTCTAGGACTTACTGTTTGTTGTTGGAATCTAGCGCATTAGGGCTCCATTACCTGCAACAATAAAACAGAATTCTCAATATCGAATGACCCCATAATTCTATTACTATGAAAATTAAACCCATTATACACAAGCAAATAAATCAACGCAATAAATAACGGAGGTACGTATGTAGGTACACGTTCATGACTGAACAAACTTCAGTTTTAACAACAGGTTGTAAACATTCTATTTAAGTTAATTAATTTTTAGCATTATAATAATAACATCTTATTGTGTTTTTAATTGTTCCTTTCTTGCAGAGTAGCGACGATTGCTATTGAATGATTACAATGAGTAATCAGGAAACAAATACAGAAGGAGAAAGAAGCAAAACTTTAAAAATGTGGAAGCAGATGGTATCAAAAACTGAGATACCCATAAAATAAGTATTGAAAAGACCTTAGAATTAAAAAAAATGGACAAATATCGTGATGAGAGAGAAATAGGTTCCCGCATGAAGAAGTAAAGAATTGAAAACAAGAAGATTCTTTTTAGGACAAAATATAGAAAAAAGACGCCAGAGACATGAAGTTCAAAAAATCGAGTAAGAAGCAAATAATATAAAAAAATAAAATACAAAGTAAAAAAATAACTTCCATTTGAAGAACACATAACAAATGCACAAAATAAAGTCATATGTTTTATAATTGTCGGTTTCAGTTTTCCACTCAGATATGTTTGAAAACAAGTTTATTTTATGATATCGCTGTCGGATTGTGCCTCCCCAAAAAGATTTCCTTTATAATGTTGTTCTCCGTTGATGTGAGACAAATAGGATATGAGATAAATCTGGCCCTCATTCTTAAAGACACCCTGTGTATATGCAGGACAAAACAAAAATGAAAAGTATAGTTCTAATGAAATATAAAATAATAATAGAAGATAGAAAAAAAATTAAGTATGTACTTCAAAACGAGATAAAGATAAAACCCAAAGAAGGATAAAAATGCATGACAAAATAAAAATTGTTAAAAACGTTAACTGTGAATAAAAAATAACGAAAAAAGAATTTAAAAAAATACTTCCATTATGCTTGCCAAATTAAACTCTGGCATCAGCGGTTACCGTATAGTCGAAAGCAAAACAACAATTAGTAAAATCCATTAAATTTTTAACAAACAAATTCATTAAACTGGAATTAAACTCCTAAATGTTTTTCTTTGCTTCCAAAAGAGCATTTTAATTAATCTGATCAGATACGGAGAAGTTACGACATTCGTTTCGCGCGAGTTCCGAGGCAACGAGGGCTTATTCATAATCCAAAATTTGTTTTAACATTTAAATAAGCAACAAACTTTGTCAAATTATATAGTTAACTTACCAGATAAAATCACCAAATAAAAATAAAATCTTTTTTAAAACGGCCATTTATTTAGTCTTTTAGTCTACGTACGCTATCGAATAAATTGTAAAAATAATTTAAGAAAATGAGGAGCATCGAAAAAAGTTTTAAAAATACGAAAAGCAATGTTGTGATTACACCTTAAAGATACTAAAGACTAAAGAGATACACAAATAAGTAATCAAACAACGAAGCAATATATGAAAAGGTGGGAAAATTGAAGGTAAGAAGGCAAAAGAATCAGATTGATGATTCAAAACTGAATTCCTCTTATAGCTGGGTAAAAAGTTTAACGAGGAAGGCAAACAAAAATGATTTGAAAGAACAGGGAGTAGTAGAAAACGGAATAAATAGATACACCTTCAGAAAGACCAAAACTGATTAAAAGCATAAGGGTAAAAACAAGATATACAAAAGTTGATGAAAAAGAAGACGTTGATGCTAACCAAGTTAATAATCAAAAAAGTTATGTTTAAAATGTAATGAAATATAGTAAGGGAGGAAACGCAAAACTGTTTTCGTAACTTTCAGGAAGTCCAAAAACAAAATAGAAAGACATAACAGTATTAGAAATTAAGTAGAGGAGAAAATGAGTAAGTAAAAAGATATAAAAACAAAAAGACGAGTGAAGAAACCCGCATCTAAAGTACATACAAACCAGCCAAAAGCCAAATTCACAATAAATAATAATATGATTAAGATAACCAAGTAAAGAAATGACTATGGAATAACAAATGTTATGATATAAAGCATACCTACATATAAAAATAAAAGTTATAAGAATACGAAATTTAAGAATAAAAAAATACCCATTTCTAATGAGGTAAACTGAGAAAAGTAATAAATAGTAAAGTAAATATTAGAGTATCCAAGTCTAGCAGTGACACATGTGGTGTACGTTTGATTCTTGACCTTTAAACAGCATTATTATCATTTACTAAACTTCTCGCAAAAATTAAAGAAAGAAAAAAATTTTCTAAATTTTTTGGCAATTTTCAACAGGCTGTATTTCAGTGAAAAATGGTCGTACAGAAAATGAAAAAACATAGCTTTTGAAGCTTAAAGGTTCTAGTTTTCGAATTTTTTGATTAAAAATTTTTTGGAGCGCCGGTAGCCATGAAATTCTTGGGTAAAGCACAAATAAAAAATATTCCAAATTTTTTACATTTTTCATTTCGCTCTATGGGCATGGAAAATGTTTTTCGAGCTAGACCAATGCATAGGTCCCATAGCCTGTTTATTCAGCTTTAATTTACTTTTTGCGGGAGTCAGATACGACCATTTGTCTTCGAGATATCGAATTTTGAATGCAAAAAGATCCTTTTTCACTCAACTGCCAATATCTCTGAAACTACTGGTCACCCAGCGAGCGGACAGGAGGTTTCGTTTTCTGCAGAAAATTTCCTACAAAAATTTGTCATGGTTGATTGGAAAAAAAATTTCCACCTGTAACGTTAACGTGAAAAAAGAACAAAAAAATGCCATTTTCCCTTTTTTTGGTTAATCGACTGTATCTTCGGCAATATTGGGGAAAAAGCTTAGGTTAGAAAAAAATTTTGCAGTCTAATGTACCCCAAAAGCCCCCCTAAATTTTTAGATCCATCGGTTCAGCGGTTTTCCTGGACCGATTGATTGAAATTTTGAAAAAATTAAGGGAACAACATTTTTGTTTCTTAAACTTAAGTTGTGAAAAAAAAACTGTTGGTTGGTTTTTTTTTTACCAGAAGTCGGAAAGTTTTGAAAAAAAACTGTTTTGTAACACGTAATGGCTCTGTAGAAAACTTAAAAAATTTATCGCTCAGAATTTCGCACGAGTAGGGTGGGCAACTTAGGGGTATCAACTTAAATTTTATTCAATAAAATTTGTTTTAAGAAAAATAAAGGTTTGAATGTGTCTATAGCTTTAGCGAGGTGAGTCAGAAATGACCTCTTGGTCTTTTTTTATTTTTTTAAATTTTTCAAAAAAAAATTGTTTTGAATTTTTTAAAATAAAAAAAAAAAAATTTCAATCAATCATGACAAATTTCCGTTGGAAATTTTCTGCAGGAAACGAAACCTCCTGTCCGCTCGCTGGGTGACCAGTAGTTTAAGAGATATTGGCAGTTGAGTGAAAAAGGATCCTTTTGCATTCAAAATTCGATATCTCGAAGACAAATGGTCGTATCTGACTCCCGCAAAAAGTAAATTAAAGCTGAATAAACAGGCTAAGGGACCTATGCATTGGTCTAGCTCGAAAAAATTTTTCCATGCCCATAGAGCGAAATAAAAAATGTAAAAAATTTGGAAAATTTTTTATTCGTGCTTTATCCAAGAATTTCATAGCTACCGGTGCTCCAAAAAATTATTAATCAAAAAATTCGAAAACTAGAGTCTTTTAGCTTTAAAAGCTATGTTTTTTCATTTCCTGTACGACCATTTTTCACTGAAATACTGAAAATTGCCAAAAAATTAAAAAAAAAATTTTGTTTCTTTAATTTTTGCGAGAAGTGTACTTTGTTACCTTATCATTTTTAATTATAGGATATTGGAATTAATTTTCAGGACATTCAGCGCAACTCAAAAAAATGATAATTATGTCTTTAACATTGCGATGAATTACCGCTAGCAAAAGCTGCTTGTGTTATTATTTCAATGTTGGCAGCAGCCGCTGAAAACTGAAAACTCTCCTATTCATACTGAAGCTGGAAGCAACGATAATTAAAATCCGCTTAATTTTTAAAAAACTCGTTAAACTGGAATTAAGGTTCCTACATGTTTTTTGTTTGCTACGAAAAGAAAATCATTATTTAAATTAATTTGCTCGGCCGCGAAAAAGTTTCGCGCTCGTTTCGCCCAAATTCCAAACCAACGGGGGTTTATTTATTAAATTCGAATTTCCTTTCAAACCTTTAAATAAGCAAAAAAATTCGATCAAATTGGATACTTTTTCCGGATACAATCACAATCATCAATGTCACAATCGGATTACACAATACGGTACACGGAGGAAAACGCAATTTGGCGGGTAGTAAAGCCGGTCTTAAATAAATAATTTTTTGCATTTGCCCCTCTTCCCGGTTCACAAGCGGATAAGGAATGGAAATAGGTCGTTATCTCGCCGGTAAGTTACGGGCTGCCGGGAAATTCAATTGCAAAAGGCCCGGAACGTAACAATAACGAGGAATTATTGATCTCGAGCTTTTATTCGATTTTGGCAATGGACAAAAAATATTTGATTTGTGGTCAAAAATACTGAAGTTTCAGGAAAATCGCTAAAAAAAACTAATCTCTACAACTATAAAGTTACAACGAGAAACTCATCAACTAAACTCTTAAGTGGTATTTAATCTTCAACAAGTGACCTGTTACCAACTACAAATCCCAAGGCAATTTGATGGTGGTTTTTCTTTAGCTTTCTCGAGAGTTGAATGGCCGCAATCCACCCCCAACTATTTTTTATGCGCAACCCTTAGTTCGGTTAATGTACTAAAAGCAAGAAATCGTTTCGGTACCAATTGTTTCTTCGAGAACATTTGGCACGAAACCAAAACCTATATTATCATGTATGTTACGTTACAAGTTAATTTATGCCGTAAAATGCGCCAATTGTGTCCCCAACGCGTTTCATGGTGCTGCGGCAACTCGGAGGGATGATAAATTAGGCAATTGTGTAGAAAGACAGCCGCTATAAGGACCAATTAGCTGTTTCTGGGTTATACAAACAATTCACCGGCACCATCTCAAGTCCTCGTTACTGCACACTTCTTAATTTTCGCCCGTTCTTTTGAATTTGCGGCAATTAGGAAGAGAGGTAACTAACCGAGTCGAGTCCGTCGTTTGAGGATCTTAAAAATTTGAAAACTGCGCAGTGGCGGATATTGAATTGAGGAGAGGATGCTGTAAGTTTGCCATGAATGGAAATTACTGCTCGAAGCGCTTACGTGTTGATCTTCGATGTAATTATAAGCACATCGTCGTGTTGCAACTTGAGATGTCCCTGTGAAGCGACTGGGGTATTTATCAGGATCAGATATCGTCTTACAGGCATTCTCGCCGCAATAATTAAACCTGATTCGATCTACAACTCTGCCTATTACTGCAGGACGTCTTGCACACCATATAATTAAATATGTGTTGGATAAAACGTTATGATAGGGAATCTTCCCGTCATAAACAGGTTTGGAAATTGAAAAATTGTCGATAGATCTGAAAGACCTAACTACCCGGTCCAGCCGAGTCGATCGAGCTCTAATTAGTCTTAGAAATTTCCCGTCTTGATTTCCTGTACATATAATACCTTGGGGTGGTTACCTGAGAAGTCGGGGCATCTGCCCCGAACGACAATGGGGCCCGTACTAATTGTGCTTTGGCTGCAACAAAAACACCTCTAAACGGCGTCGGGGGCTATTGTTGAAACCACGTGCAGTGTGCGAGAATGCGGTGTGAAAAGATTAACATCTTTGCGGTTGCGTTCCCCTTCTGAGGATTATCAAGGATCAGACTGGTTTTAATCACGATTTTAATCAAGTTGGTGGCTCCGCCAAAATTTTCCTTTTCGCTGCTCGTTAATCTCTTTTTTTTCTCGTTACCTTTGGGGATCTGTCGTTTTAATAGACATCGCGCCTTTTGTGTTTAATCAATTTCTCGCTACAGTTCACTACCGAAATGACCGCCAAAGCTGCCATCGACCCCCTAAATTTGTAGTGAAATCAGCTGTTGGACGGGTGATGCGAGGCTAATAGCGATCGTGCCAGGACAACAGATGTTTTCCGTTAAAAAGGCGTTTGTAAATTTGATAGCTTATTTTGGAGATGAATAGATGCTTGATTGTATAATGAAAAAAAATCAATAAACTACCATTACCGATCGTGAGATGAATGGAGACCAACAAGCACACGAATCTAATGGAACGGTAATGCGTACGTTACCGGTTGAAAACGTTAAAAATTGCTTCTTAGTGGATTTGATGTTAAAAAATACAACAAGATTTAGGAGCTACTACCAAATTGGAAGATGAGTTTGCCAATATTACACCGGCTGTCTGTATACTCGGTTTAAGTATGCAAAATGACGTAATTTCCTTTATAAAAATTAGAAAAACAATTTAAACTGATTTTCAAAAAAGGAAATATGATTATAGCGATAAAAAATTAATTATTAGGTATATTGGCAGAAAAGATAAAAAACTAGGATAATATATGGGTCGAAAACAATAAGCCTGCTGACTTGGACCTTAATCTGTTTTAGAAAGCGTTAGAAGAGGCAAAGGCAAACATGAAAATAATATAACAAAGCAGAAGGCAATGAATACGGAATGAAAGGAAAGAGGAATAGATAATAGCAAATAATTCTAAAAATATAAACATAAAAATAAACAAGAAGGAAGAGTTTAGTATCCTTGCACTTAGGATTCCAAAGATGATAGAGAAGAAAAAAGCCGAGCAAGACAGTTGAAACAGTTAATTGAAATGATAAGAGTGTGAAACAACATCAACAGGGAAGGGCTCCAGGATGCTATTAAGGGCAATAACAAAAAAATAATTTTTTGCACAAAGTGATAGGTACAATTCTCAAATCAATAATCTTTCTCAAAATATAATAATACCGGGTGTTTCAACAAAAACCGCCGGTGCCAAATTGCGTATTTTCAATAGAGTTAAAAATTTGAAATTTGGGAGAAATAAACTTTAATGAATGCGCTACAATGTGGCGTCGTTGATTGGTCCATAATTAATTCCATGCGCCGTCAGGACGCCATAAAGTGCTTTTTCAGAAATTTTCAATAAATTTTTTTATTATTATTATGTTCGTAATACCGCCAAGTATACGTTCCTGTTGTTAAAAATTTGAAATTTGTAGTTGAAATATCGCTAATTGCGTTTTTAAGAAGTTTGCGAGATTTTGACGATGTTATGACACGACTGCTTTATTGAAGCAGTCAAATTTTATGACAAAGACCGCCTAAACGGTTCGGTTATTTATGACTTAAAAGCGGTACCTACTCAAAGATCTTTGCAGTATAGAGACCATCATAAAATCTAATGTGGTTAACCGCTAGGTAAAGAGCCACCAAACTGCCATGATGTCAATCATGGCATCCCTTCAGCGCTGAAATTTCAAAATCCATGTAATTCAATAACGGTTTGATATAAAAATATTTCAATTTCTCGTTATCAATCTTGGAGGTCGTGATCATGAGCGTGAAGAAAATCAAAGAGATGAAGTGAATACTGTGAAAAATCACACCGTCTAAAAAAAAAGAAAAAAATGATAATGCCATCTTGTAGTGCATTAATTATAGTTTATTTCTGCCAAATTTCAAATTTTTAACTCCATTAGAAATACGCAATTTGGCACCGGCGGTTCTCGTTGAAACACAGACTTTAAAACCGAAGAAGAGCGAGAGATAGATACTGTTCAAGAAAAAGAAATTTCTGAAGGGCCTGCAGAAATAGAGACTGCCGAGAACTTGACCCAACAATAATTTTAAATTTTGTAACAATAGCGACATTACCAACTTTTCATTTTCTCCATCGTAAGAAACACAATTTTGTTTTTATTAACAGATGTGTTTCTTGGATACACGCATGTTATTTTGTCTTTGAAGCCAACTAACTGACAAATGACCAGTTTGCACTCTTGCAACTTGGAGGAAATGATCGGATCTAACGACGATCTGCTTCCGGCGTCCTGTCAACGCCATCACTATTTATCAAACGTCGCCTCATTGAAGGGTAAGCTGCGAATATCCGTTATATTAATAAGAGTAAGTGTGCGTTATGGATCAATGTCAATTAGATTGATAACACTGTGCGGGTTTCTTTGTTGTCACCATCGTCGCAAACTAAGTGGAGAAATGCATTCTAAACATATGAGAAGGGAAGGAAACACGATTCGAATCAGGAAATGAGAAACTACCACTAATTCTACTTACTGAACATGCATTAGCCGTAAAAATGGTTTCTTTTTCTTTTACTGAGACTTTTGAACAAACATAGCAGGCCCAGGCCAAAATTTTATTTTAGTCAAGAAAACTTCTGAAGTAAACAAAATTACTGAAAGCGTCACGAAAGTTTTACTTTTTCATTCATCATCGTGGCCAAGCTAAGCTTGGAAAAGCTCAATTTTTGTCACGTCTAATAACGAGTCCTTGAATCGTCTCCACCTCAGCCACTGATAATTGAACAAGAATAAATCCTTGAAGGCTTTAACAGGACAACAATTGCCCACCAAAGGGTTTAAAACGGACAAAAGCTCCCCGCAAAGCTGACAAAAAATTTGCCACCTCGACCTGTAGGCGGAAATGTTGCATGATGCTCGATTTACGTACTAATCTGAAGTGATGTGAATTTAATTGCTTGGAACTTTTCGACACCTCTACGTTTTATAGTGGATCAATAAACTTGAACGTTTTAGGATCTAGCCATTTATCGTCAATTTGCAGCTAACGAAACATCTGACTAACGTATTGGCAATGGCAATTAACACGATTATTGCAAAGGTGTCAAGCAGACTTGATTAGCGGCTTCTGCAACAAAACTTTTTAATAGAAAAGAAAGCAAGCTCCGCCGAGGTCTTTGAAATCTGGCGATGCCGATAGATAAGGCAGTAACCCGCCCACATAGTTAAGGTGAGTTCCCAGCTAATATCCAACTACAACTTACAACAACAGTTCTCTATTCAAGTTTCGAGGGAGCCGGCATATTGACTTGTAAATTCTAGAGAACGACGGTTTTATTGGACCACTCGCCTTAATATCACAGTGGCACAATTGGGACACAAGATCCTCCCTTCTAGTTTCTACATGAAGACTTCGTATTAAGGATCAAGTTAATTAACAAACATCCCAACTTCCATCAAAGGCCGACTTTATTGGATATGCGACAACAATAATTGTCCATTAAGAAAATTAAAAGTGTTTAAATTTCTGATATTAACACGAAACAACTCGTTAACAACGGAATTATCAACGAACGCGCAACACGAAAAAAAAGTTTTTCAAAGCGGTTCTTTGACGTTTAACGAGCTTGTTTAATAAAGCTGTGGAATTTTAACGGAGTACTTTACAACAAAACAATCGCGGCCGTTTTGTCAGCTGGCCACCCTGAAAGCTACTTTAATCTCAAGAAGTCGCGCTGTCACAACAGGGTGAGGTAGGTGTCTTGAACTACTCGCTTCAGCAGGGACCGTGAATGAACATCTTGCAGGATCCCGTCTTAATTTAATTACTTCAACATTCCGGATTATCTCGATTAGTAATTTCGTTATGACAAGTCACTTCATTGTGACTGACATTGCCTCCCTTGCGGTAAGACTCACGAAATGACTGGTCAAGAAGTCAAGAATGACGCGATTTAAAAAGTTTGCTGTGAATGGAAACTGCGAAGCGGTTTGTGTGTTGTGTACTAACGACCTTTGAAAGAACGTTGCGTCGTGCAGGATTTCTTCCGTTCCAGGAAATGGTTGCATTGACCAGAAGAGTCGCCCGTTGGTATTTGATGCCGTCAACATTAAATACCGGCGATGGCACTGTTATTGTTGGTATTATTGTCCGGGTCCGAGCCCGACGAGGTGTCTCTCCTTTTCAACCAACTGTAAATGCAGAGATGTATGGCAAGCCGTTTTACTCTTTATTCTCTGTAGGGATCAATATGTCATTTTAATTCCATTATATTCTTCTGCCACTTGCGATAATAATAATAATCACGTTATTTTCCTTAAGAAAAATAAAATTTTTATTCAAAATTAAAACTTAAATAGGTACATATTTTTATTAAAAGTAAAACACATAAAAGCCATTGCTTCCTTTGGAAAATGTTGATATTTTTCTTAACAAAAATTAATTATCATTAAGAAAAAGCGAATTTAATTTTTTTTTTATTTATTTAAAGTTGCACATTTACAATTTAAGAAGAAAAAAAATGAATATAAACTTTAAATTAAAATTTAATACTCAAGTTTTTTGAAAACAGCTTTAACATATTTTTGTTTGTTATTTAACATTTTAATTCAATTTTCTTTAAGAGAAATTTATTTTATTTCTTAAATTAAAAGTTGAAAGCATAGTAATTTAAATTTTAATTGCTTATATTTTTATTGAAAAAATTTCTACGTTAAAAACGTGATTTTGTCGTGTCAATTTCTATTGGATATGAATTTCCATAGCATTTAAGATCTTCATGCTGTGTTTTTATTTAAATTTGTTGTGTAGTTTTCTTGCTATTGATTTTAATATCATTTGAATTTATCATGACATAGATATATTTTCATATTAAATTAAAAATTTAATTTGGTTATGTTATTTGGATTGATCTCTTCGTGTGGTATTTCTATTACCATTCATTGTTAACTTCGTTTGTATGTAATTCAATTTCCTATACACCTAAATTAAAATAGGACATTGAGAGCGATGTTGCATGGCATGTGGAATGGAAATTCCGGCCGCTAATACAGCGCCCCCTATATAGTAGTAGATATAATAATAAATAATAATTTTCACATTTGGCGCCAAATTTTACTACCGCCTAAACCAGTAATATGAACAGAACACACAAACATTCATCACAATTTTATTCACCTCCAACGTTGGAGAATGAAGAAGGAAAACGGAAAAACCGAAATTTGGCGCCAATCGCCAATGCAGTCCGGCCATGTGCTCCGGCCAATTATCATTATATCTACTATAATCTAGAGGGCGCTGTAGTATCTATTCTTTTCCATTCCACATGCCATGGGACATCGCTCTCAATGTCTCATTTTAATTCAATTAATAAATAGTGAAACGGCTTGCCATAGAAATGCAACGATCCATTGAGGATTGGGGCCGTTAATGGATAAGTAAGCAAACGAAAATTCTAAAAACGGGGGCGCGTCAACAATTCCAAACAAGCGCTACTGACCTAAAATTGACCAACAAACGATTTATTGTCGAAGAAAAAGTCATAATGTTAACTAGTTAGGAACGATTTATTGCAACGACGCCGCTTGAATATTATTGCAGTAAATAAATTAGACGCGGAAATAATGATGGTATCAGGTACTCGTGTCCGCGGCCGTGTCGTGTGTGCTTCAGATAAATTAACAGGTAAAGCTGCAGGATTGTTATCAAAGTAAATGTCGGCAATCAGGCGAGTTAAATTGACCCTTGCGCCGAGAGCTCGGACAATAATTAGAAATGTTGATTGCGCTTAATAACAGAAAACATCTCTCGGACTCGGAATTTGCAGATTCGATTTCTCGGAACGTCAAGCTCCACTGAACACGACACAATGTCTTGTTGAAATAACGAGCCATTTTTCTAGCGCAATTCTCGATCGTAAATACATAAATCGTTAGTGTAGTGAATTAATTAAGTTTATGCTGCGCCAATTTGATATGTTCACCACACAACAGTGATGCATCATTCGCATGATTCATCGTTTGAGGGCGGTTGGATCAGCGTTAAAAAAACAAGGGCGAAGAGACTATTAGGGTGATAGGTTTCAATTTACCGGATTAAAAAATAATGTATCAATCCATATTGTGGATGGTTGCGAGTAAGTAAATCGATTATTTTCAGAAACTGTTGTGTTGAGCGTCTATAGAAGAATTCGGTAGCGATGAAGATGATGAGATGCGACTTTGCAAAGTCATGATCACAGATATAGTAAATTGTTTGTCCAGGCTCACGATTCAGATTTGTGAAATTGTTTATGGTTTCCTTCCGACCCACTGGTCTGGATCTATGATCAATGATTATGTATGGCCCGTTTGGAATCCGCAGAACACTGAACTGAATTATGGTGCATGAAATCTTGGCGCACATTATGGTGAAATATTGATAGATTTTGAATAAACGCCGGACGAGAAGGCATGTCGTTAAAGATTTATGGCAAACGATGTGAAAACAAAAACGATATTCCCGAATGACGGAGTTAGTTTAGTGGATCCAAAGATATTGTTGAATTGGTAATTTTAATCCTACACAGATCTATCGAAGAGGTAATCTGTGTTTCTAGACGGTAAATGCATGTTACCGCTCCGCTCCTTAAAACAGGTACAACGGTTATCTTGAAATCTTTGTCGTGCAACATCTTTTCGCCGAATCAAAACTCAAAAACACATTACTAACAGTCTCCTGTCTTTTTTAATAATCAAAACTCGAAAACACATTACCAACAACCTCTTGTCTTTTTTAATAATCCGAGATTAGCGGTAACAATAGTTAAACATAAAAATCAGTTTATTATCATAGCTCTCAATGCGTTCCTTGCAATTGAGTTGTTCGCTTGTGAGATTATTTTAAGGGTAACAGATATTCCAGTCGTAAATCTACAGGGGACTTGGTGGTGTTTGCTGAAGGCCCGGTGCAATCACGAGCCTTGATCTCGCTTCGCCGAGCAAACACCCGAGGAATCTACAAGCACATCACGTAATTGACATAATTTTTGTCAAGTACTTTCACGAAATTTGTGAAGCAGATACGTTCCGAATTCCGATTGTTTTTCAATTGAGTCAACTCACTTTCTACTTGGTAATTTCCCGCATTTATCCCAATGCAGCCAATTGACGTTAACTTAGACAACTGGTAGAAGGCCAAATCCGACCAATTTGCAATTTCGCCCAATAACCGTTCTAAACAAGTAAATGGGACAATAATGGCGCGCTCGACTCTACCGAAAACACAATAATGGCAGCAATTATGCCATCATTTTATTTGCGGGACAAAGTTTAAAGTGAATTTAAACTTTAAACCGCGTTTATAGACAAACTACATCTTTAGCGCGGTGAAATCGGACGAATCTACGTCAGTGTTTGGCACAAAAACCAGGAAGAAACTCGCGCTTTATCTGCACGAAAGAAATGCAATTAAACACGTCGGCAATCTGGAGCACAAGACGAAATGTAAGCGGGGGACATATCGCCTCTTTAGGAAACTTGACTGGTTTTCCGGACGTGGCGGGATAACTCTAGCAAGTGCCACAACAAACGCAAAAACCGCATGCCAACATTGCCAACATCAACCCCGTTACCTTTGCGGAAACTGGAGTGTTTGCCTCCGTTTGGTTTTATTATGAGTTAAGATTGCCTTTCAGGATTTGTTTAACTACTCGGTAAACAGACAGTTTAATTATTATCATCAACCGGTGCTAATGGTAATTATTAGTCTGCAGCCATTAAGGCACGATTTGTGCAACGGTTTCAATTTGAAAAAAAAATATACAAATATCTGTATTAGCGAAGATTTATTCGACGCTAATGACTGCATTAGGTGCAACGCTTTCAGGGTTGTTTATAACGAAACCAGGAAGTTGCAATGTAAACCAATCAAACACCCAGCAGGATAGTTTTGTTGGTCGGCAAAAACGTTAATCAAGATCGCAACTTAACAGATATTTCTTATTGGAAGGATAGAATTGAACATTTCTCTTGTTCTGCAACCTTCAGCAGGATTATGAATCAAAATATGTAGCTGGAGTCACTTCCCGCTTCGCCTTTTAAAGGCGGCCAAATTGATTTTGGGCAATACAATTTAAAAACGCAATTAACACCGCTTTGTTTTATCTCTGCTCGTTTGCATACGCAGTCGATGCCATTTTCATATTTAATTTACGTTAAATTTATTTCGCATCATCAATCACGAGAATCCCCGAGATATCAGGCGTCGATAAGGCACAAATTTATTATTATTTAAATTTATCGTTTAACGGACGAAGCGCAACAAAAATCAAGACAATGAACTCTTATATACACTATACCGTCACTACTTAGTCGCGCAGAAAGGGGAGAAACATCATCTCTGGCGAAAAATAGAAACAAAATAACCGGGTAAGCAATAAGACAATGTACTCCGTCTCCGTCAGTTGACCTGTGCATAATCTAGCCGCAAGTGCCAAGCTACCCTTACCGTATAGTACGTGTGTGTTATGAAAATAACGTTTTAGAAACTTTTAGCAAATTGCTCGAGATTGGTCGCACACTTGTATGAGTTTCGCACTTGGCCTGCGGCCTGGATGCTTTTGTAATCTACGATTATATCAAAAATTATGAACTTATAAGCCTTATTTTGTCAGTTTGTAAACTCACAATATTATTATTAAGTAATGGAATAAATACTTATTCTGTCATATTGGTGGCAGTGAGGCGCCTAAAATTTGGTCCAATATATCAACAGTTTCTGTCTAAACACTTAATTTGCTTGTTGGCTGAATGTTTATCTAATAATTCTCCAGTTTTCCTCTCTTTTCTTTTCCGCAGTTCGCATCTACATTTTTCTCAGTCTTTATATTTCTTGTACAGTAACTTTCTGTTTCTTACTTTTTCTCACTATTTCTTAGTCTTTTTTATATTTTTACTAGGTTCTATATCTTTTGCTAGTTTCTTCCTAGGTTATATAAGTAGCTCATATCCAGTACCTATAACTCATTTCCAATATCAAACTCATTTCTACTCTCTGTAACTCCGTCTCCTCTTTAGCTTCAAACTCATTTCTAGCTCCGGTAACTCACTTCTAGTCTCAAACTCATTCACAGTAACTATAACTCTTTCTTGGCCTCTATAACGCATTCCAGCCTTTATAAGTTAACCCTGATAGGTATAACTTAACCCTGGTCTCTATAACTGATTAACTTAACCGCAGTATCTATAACTTATTCCAGGTCTCTATAACTCCTTTCCGGCATCTATAACTTATATGTGGTTTCTATAACTCATTCCCGGTTTTAAACTCATTTCTATCTCCAGCAACTTACTTCCAGTCTTAAACTTAACCACAGTATCTCTAACTCATTCCAAATCGCTATAACCCCTTCGTGGCCTCTATAACTCATTTTTAGTTTCTATAACTTATTCCCAGTTTTAAACTAATTTCTAACTCCGGCAACTCACTTCTAGTCTCAAACTTAACCACAGTATCTCTAATTCATTCTAAATCTCTATAACTCCTTCCTGGCCTCTACAACTCATTTTTAGTTTCTATAACTCATTCCCAGTTTTAAACTCATTTCTAACTCCGGCAACTCAGTTTTAGTCTCAAACTTAACCACAGTATCTCTAATTCATTCTAAATCTCTATAACTCCTTCCTGGTCTCTATAACTCATTTTTAGTTTCTATAACTCATTCCCAGGTTTAAACTCATTTTTAACTCCGGCAACTCTCTTCTAGCCTAAAACTTAACCACAGTATCTATAACTCATTCCAAGTCTCTATAACTCCTTCCTGCCCTTTATAACTCATTTTTAGTTTCTATTAATCATTCCCAGTTTTAACTCTAACTCCGGCAACTCACTTCTAGTCTCAAACTTAACCACAGTATCTATAACTCATTCCAAGTCTCCATAACTCATTTTTAGTTTCTATAAATCATTTCCAAACTCATTTCTACCTCCGGCAACTCACTTCTAGTCTCAAACTTAACCACAGTATCTATAACTCATTCCAAGTCTCTATAACTCCTTCCTGCCCTCTATAACTCATTTTTAGTTTCTATAAATTATTCACAGTTTTAAACTCATTTCTATCGCCGGAAACTTACTTCCAGACTTAAACTTAACCACAGTATCTCTAACTCATAACTCCTTCCTGGCCTTTATCACTCATTTTTAGTTTCTATAACTCATTCCCAGTTTTAAACTCATTTCTAACTCCGGCAACTTTTAGTCTCACACTTAACCACAGTATCTATAACTCATTCCAAGTCTCTATAACTTCTTTCTGGACTCTATAACTCATTCCCCGTTTTAAACTCATTTCTAGCTCTGGCAACTCATTTCTAGTCTCAACTTAACCACAGTATCTTATCTACAACTCAATTCAAGTCTTTATAACTCCTTCCTGGCCTCTATAACTCATCGCTCGCAAATTTTCTCCATACAAAGAGGTGGCTGATGGAGCTGCTTAGTAGAGTAGGAAGGGTGACTGGCATCAGACTTTCTTTTTTCTATTAAATTCAGTTTTCTCGCAGTGAAAAGACACAATACCTACGCAAGTCATTGAAGAACTAGACGCTTTGTGTTAGCTTAAAAGCGCAACAAGCATAAAACAGTTAACGATTTCCATTGTTTACCCTCGTCTTTTTCATCTCGCTTTGAAGTTTGCAGCTTCAGCAAATTTCGTCCATCACATCTTATTATTCCGAAACGGGCCGCCATCTGCTTCTATAATTAGCACTTTCCGGACTCTGATGAAGCAATTAGATTAACATTTAAATGAATAACGCAAAACAGCCGAACAATTTCGGGGTTAATGTTTAATGCGTATAATTATTATGTTATCTCGGTATAAACGTTCAATTTTCAATTCAAAAAAGGCTACCCTTTTTGTCGGTAATAACCCCGCAATCTCGGACCACCAGGCTAGAGTTTCTCTTTTTAATCGTGTTATCCGCTTAATTACAAGACAATTTCGAACACGCATGTGAATTTTGAGCAGCAATTTCACCATCTCCCCCAAGATTCCAGGCAACTCTATACAATAGTTTAATCGAAAGAGTCGCGCCTACGGGCTCTGACACAGAGACGCGGGAATTTTACATATCCCCGAGAAGAAATTTATTGGCAAAGAACCGAGGAGCGAGGTGATTTTAATTGTGCGTTGAGTGTTTTATTGCGTTGGATTGTTAATCAAACTATCAGTACTCGAGTAGTGATCGATAAATCGTACTTCGAGGTGGAATAATATGCATGCCTACAAGCTATTGGGAGTCATTGACATACGGGTTCTTATTACGATTCCAGTAGCAGTAGCAATTTCCATGAAACGTATTCGGCCTGAAAAGCTGTCAGAAGAACGAGGAGTGCATATTGTTACTTTTAAATGTCGTTCTGGTTTTATTGGTGAAGCCGTCGGTACGGGGAGTAACGTATCGGGTATCAGAGGGATTCTGGAACGGTTCGCATCAAACAGAGCCGAAACTTCCGTCAGATGCAATTTTTCCCTTCCACCTCAACAGTCGCCTTCGATTGCCAACGGAAAGCTGACAGGGTTCTCCTCTTTCACGAAATTCATTGAGAAAGTTCGGTTTAGCTAACAATGTTATTAATGGTTCACTAAAAGTTTAACTTTAGCACGAAAACAATTTTCTGCTGGGCGAAATTAAAATTTTTCGGGGATTATGCTAAAACTTGGATGACGTCGTAACAATTAATAGCGCACCAAGAAAAGAAAAATCCGCCGGATCTTGGGTTGCATATTATTACGTGAATATTCGGGAAGTTCTCGAGGAATTTCCTGAATGCTGGAGTAATTAAACGCTTTAGACTAATTTCCGCAACGCCTCTTAATGGAGCAAGAGGAAAAATTATTGAGAAGGGGCTTAACTGGAGAATCGAATCGCTTTCAAAATGAAGAAGTACATAACGCGAATTTTATTCCCTTTAAACTTAGTTCAATAGGGATGCCAAGAAATAGAGGCGTTAATTTTCGCATGATGAGAAATTTGAGGATTTGGTGCTTAGATACGTCTAATAACGTTCCATTTCGTTCTTTCTTATTCAAAATGATTATCTATTACGGCCTTTACGCTTTATTTTGGAAGAACACGTTTTTTCAAAATTTGCAAATAGTCAGGAATAATGCATACAGGATCGTCGGAAAATCTAGAGATGTCCATCAGTTCATTTAGACAGTTTAAAAATAAATAAGTAAAAATTAAGTTTCTAAAATGATGCGACCCCTAAATTTTTACAAAAAATACAAGATTGCCTAATTTGCATCGTAATTTTTTTTTTTAATTAACGTTTTAGACAAAATCATTAATCAATAACAACAACAACAACAGCAATCAATAATAAATGTCAAAACGGTATGGACTAATACATTATGATAGCGATTTAGATTCGCTAAACAGAAAAGAGAAGATATCGTTCATAGAAGAGGAAGCTCTATGTACTTGCATACTTATATGACTAAGAAAAAATCAAAGAAAAAACACTAGGTATTAGGTAAGTGGTATGTATACCTACTCGAAAATAAACTCTATTCAAAACTGAAACACTTGTAAAAGTCAGAGAAAAGAATGAAAAAAGATTTCGCTCGATAAAAATAAATAGTAATTTTAATGAATAACAAATAAATTATTATTGCTAGAATTAGAAACAATGATATATTTTTTAAATAAGCAGCAACTATAAAAATATTTTTAGTTCCATACTGAAATGCCTTCCCTGTCTTTATTTAAATAGAATGTAAAGGAGAAGCACTTAGAGAACTACACATACGTCATAATGCACACTTGAACAAAATCACTCCGGGCCAGTTACATATTAAAACTGGGGGCTGTTGGCGCTCCATGATAACAAACCACGATTGTACGTTTGCCAAATCGTCCATTGGCAATGTTGGATGTTAGAGGCCTTGCCAGCTTTCATGACCAATAACTTTGACAGAACCTACGTGGAAGCGAGACTTCAGAGACGTTAGAAAATAAAACTTAAAAACATCGGCTGTTCTTTTAAACAATAAAAAAATTATTTTGTAATAAAATGCAAGGAAAACCCAGGTTAACATGTGGAAATGTCAAAATAGCAAACAGCTGAGAACAACACATGAAATAATAATTATACCCATGTTTTCAGAATAATTGTTAGCGTTCCTCCAGTACGAATTTTCTGCGCAAGTCAAGGTCATCGGTCATGAAAGCTGGCAAGGCCTCTACGCCACTGGTAGAAATTATTCGCTCAGCTTTTTGATGACGTATGTGTAGTTCTCTAAGCGGTTTCACTTTACACAGAGCTCTGCTTCGACCTCTTGAGCCAAGATGCTTCTTTTATTAGACCGTCAATATAATAAAAGGATTTAAATTTTTTTTTTTAGCTCGATTGTGCTAGTAGATAAGAGGACCGTCTTTTCTTCACTTCTACATATAATATAACAGTTTCTTGTCCAAATATAATTTTTGTTTTGTGTTTTGTGTTTAACAAAAATAATGCAGCAAATTTACGAGTAAAAAGTGACTCAATATGAAAAAAAATTTAATCGCTTGTTTTTATGGATTTGTAAAGAGACTGAGTTTGAGTCAAAGATTAAGGACTACCCCAAAAATGGATAATGGGTTAGTTCTCCTTTTCGTCATGAGCTAGCTATGCGACCAAGTGGGAAATGCCACCGTTACTCAAACTCCGATGGCTAAACATGTGCACTAAACACATAACCCAGTAATGTAATGTGCACTTATTATTACCTTCCTTATATGACCAAAGCTTGAACAACCTAAAATCTTAATTACTTGAAGAATTCAGCTATCACCATAACCCGATGTAAATGCATCTTCGCCTACGCATCACGTCCTTTGCCGTCACGGCAATTAAAATGTTGAATCGTTCCTCCTGATGGAATCATTTTTCCATGACGCAATCGATGCGTGTTGTTAATACCGAACGGCAAATGCACCCAAATTTTTGACATTCAATCAAAGTAAAATTCCAGACCTTCCTTGTTATTGCAACGATTTATGACTTCCGTAACGCCCACCACCACCACCAACCCCAACTTGAGCAGATTATGCATCGGGGTTAAACCTACGTATCGTTTTTGTGTCAGCGCTAGGGCTGATTTGAATTCCGTGCACGATCACCAGGGAAAAAAACGGCGTCTGGGGATGCAACACTTTATTTCTGTTTAAACTTTTCATAAACTGAACTTTGGTAGGTGGGTTGAAAATTTCGTCGCGTTGACGGCAAATAGAGAAAAGAGGGTTAGGAGGTTCAAGATCAACTATCCAAACAACGTAATTTGGGAGGGACAGGAAATTTATACATCCTTTCTACGTGTCGATGTCGAGTCTTTTGTCGAGAAAGCCGGAATTTTTAATGAAGTTGTTTGGAAGATTTCATTTTGAGGAAATGTGGAAGCCGCCACTGGAATATTTACGGTATAAATTGCAGCATTAGGAAGCTCGACTCGATCCAGGTGCTGTAATCAGCTTTACCACAAGTGTAGGATCACACAACGGAATGCTAGGAGAAGTCCTGTCTTAATTAGTGAATCATACCCAATAACACTAAATTCCTCTCCATTAGGAGATATTCTGCAGGTTTATGGAAGCATCCTCTACTGAATTATAAATAAGCAAAATTTGTATGTGACGGAATTTCTGGTGTCCTTTAAATTTTCAGGAAGTTTAATGAGGGACAGTGGTATTTACGGCACTACCCCCGAGACTCTGTCCATTTTAAGCGGCTTTACCTATTAAACAAAACGACTTCTAGTTAAAGCTCCTGAAATATTTTTAAGTCGCTGCGGAGCGATTCAACTCAAGTATGCAGCTAGTAAATTTCGTCATCTAAATTTAACCCCAAAACGTCAAACATTGAATTAGATAAATGGTACTACCAACATTGTTGATTAAGTACCTACTAACTAGTGATGTCGGTACAAAGAAAAAAGGTTTAGGAAAATTATTGAAATGTCCGGCGGTTGTCGCTGAAAGGGATCCAGAAGTGGCGGCCCCAGATGTGTTAATTGTCCCAAAACCGACCCAACACATGCTACTCTATCCCTGAAAAGGGGTTCCTCGCCAAGGTGCGGCTTCGTGGTTGGGTACGAACCCACGCGCCCCATCATCCAAGTGAAATATTAGAAAGCAAAGCTGCATTAAAGAGAAGCAATCACCCCGGGGGAGCTTTATTCAAAATTGTTTCTAAACAAAAATACTCGAGCGAATAAACTATCAACGGAATTGTGTCCTAAATGTCGGGGAAAGGTTTAAAATGGTCGATTTACGGGTGGCGTTGGAGGTGTCCAGTTATCTAATTGCAGCATCAACCTAGAACCTGTGCTTTCTATGAATGAACGCGTTCCTTATAAGGAGGAGGGTAGAAACATCGACCTTTTGACTGGCACTCTTTCAATATAAACTCGCAATAGAGGGGCATAACGAGTTTTAAATTATCGCTGACGAAAGATGGGTTAAATATTTGTTTACGTGATAGACAAATCTTACGTTCTCAAATTAACGATTGTCTAAGTCTAGGTAATTATTTGATAACAAGAGGCTAATTAAAAAGTAATCTCGAACAACAGTGACTCTCATTTATGAAACTCGACTTTATTGAAGTGAAATGTTGAAAATGCGGTTAAAACAAAACCCAACGAGCCAAGCAACAATGATAGCTGAACACGAAATTAAATTAACACGACTCGGTTCCTGACAAAAGCCGTAAAATAAATCATCCCGTGTATTACCCTATTAACCCAATTTTTTAGTAAAACGACTTGAGAGCGGGATGAGGGACCACCCTTGACGTGGCTCTGTTTCTCATTCAAACCGTTCGTGGAGATAACGCCTATCACGATCATCAAATTATGACTGGAACTTTTTCCGTAATCAACCAATTCCGATTCAGAATACCGGGCGCGTTATCTTCTTCGGCTCCGGTCCAAATTCACGTTTGACACACACTTCGGCCGTCAATTTTCTGCTTCCATGTAGGAAGGCGCGGGCAATTAGCGAGGTAATGATGGAAAACTTATCTATAATGAGGATGACCGCGACGTCACGAATTATTAAGTGGGAGATTAAATGCGTAACTAACACCTAATTAAAAGTTGATATCTTTCAAAATAGACGCATTCTTGGGCCATATCTGGACTAAATTGAATAATTAGATCATTTCAGACAATTCTGGAAAGAGTGGGAAGGATGAAGTAGATATTTGAAGCTATTTCAGATTATTGTGTAAAACAAAACAAAAAAGTTAAACAAGGTACTCAGAGATGTTGTCAATCAGATTTTGGGTAGTTTGTGACATTTGCCAAATTGTGTTGCTATACACTATTCAGGTCTATGCAGACATGGGACATTGATTATTAAAGAATAGCGACAAAATATTGTTTTTTTCTGCTGACATCTAGATTTCCATACTAAAGCCATTCTTGAACAACAATAAAAAAAAAATTACAAACTCTTGTTTTAATTGGTGAACATCGTTATTCTGATGCCTAACAAAAATAAAAATATTGGAAAGTGACATCTGGGCAGAGAAGTTTGATAGAATCTTATTCACTGGTTTTACACTAATACTTTTCAACCATATCCTTATCCGCATTCTGCACTATTGCTATAGTCTTTAGTCCCGTCATAACGATAAAATTTCTAGCTTTTACTTTTCTTCAATAAGAAATTACGGGTCAAGTGATTGCCATAGAGCCTTGCCTGAATCTTGAACGAGAAAACAGAGAAGTAATTGGGTCCCAAAGGCCGAGACAAAATTAAGTGCACACTGTTCCAAACTTCTAATCAAACTAATTTAGGGGCGAAACTTAGTATTAATTTTCTTTTCGATCGCAACGACGAAGTTAATTAATTGAAAGCGTTATTAATTATGGAAGGGCTTTCGCGGTTTCTGGAAGAACGGAGCAAAATTAAGGCATTAGCTCTAAAACGATTTTAGGATTTACGAGCGATTTGTTTCGTCTGTTCCATATTCGAGCGCTTCCTTTGACGCTTGAATTTTCCATAAAAAGCAGGATTTTACGTTGATGGGGCAATAATAATAATAAAAAAAAAATGCGATAACACTCGTAAGTTTGCAAACTTTCTAACCGTTTATTCGGTATAACTTTAACCGAGTTTGCCAATTTGGCTGGTTGTAAGAAACTTCCATAGAAACTATGCATAAGACAAAACGACCTTTGTCCAACTCTGGAAAACAAGAATTCCGCCATCTCGGCCATCTCGGTATTACTGCTAATCAAAATTTTTGCCACGATATAAAATTCTAAAGCAAGTCCTGGCACGAAGCCACATTTATCTTTTACTCCTCAAGAGATTTTTAAATTTTCTCAGTTTATTTATGAACCAAACAGCAACAACTCGAGGTCTTGGATCAATATATTTTCTAAATAATTAAAATTTACAGAAAACATTGAGAGGGTGAAAGTTTTGTTATTTCCTTTCTCCTTTTTAGAGGAGCAACAGGCCGCTTTAATGTGATGAATCCCACTCCTGTAATCGATACTGTTTTGGGTAGGTTACAATGTTTCAGTTGTTCCAACGCTTCTATTTGTACAAATAAAAAGCGGTTTGACTTTGCGCCTTGCAAAATCCATTTCCACTTGTCTTGAACATATGGGGCTCTATTTTTGGGCACGCGACTCAAAAGCAAATTCGTCTTGTTATTAATCCGACAGGACAATAACCCTGGAGCCAAAGACTGGGCACGTGTCATAGAGTGATTCATTTTATTTACTGGATCGTCAAATGATTGACTTGAAAGGTTTGAAATGAAAAATTTGAATAAAACAAACGTTAAGTGTCGTGATTATTACGTTCGATGATCGATTTAACTGTTTGGTGGGACGCCATTCAACGGTTGAAAGATGTCTCATTGCATGAGTGGACGATTAAAGGGTTATTTGTATTCAGAGTTCGGAATAAGCGGTCATGGTTAATCCGACGCGTATTCAAACGGGCTGCGGAAGGACCTAATTGATATTTCATACAGAGATGGAAAACGAAACTCCACAAAAATTTTGATGGAGCAAATAACTTATATAATGACACTGCTAGTAAGGTCTATAAGAAAATCTTCGAATTAAAGAGCTACCGATGAAATAGACTAGAAATCTAATGCAAAGATTAAACTTGTAATAGTTACTCAACGTTTGTGCATCCGGCCTTAAAAAATTCATCAACATTGTCTTTGTCAACTTTAGGTTGAAATGCAATATTTAAGAGCTACTGAAAAGTAAAGTTTAAAGATAAATAAGTAAAAAAATAAAAAAATAAATAATATCTTCAATGTTAAAAGAAGGTTAACTTATAGTAAAGGCAAACACCATCAAGAAATTTTAACATGGGAATTTGTTTTTATGAGTATAATGTAGAATTTACTGAATAATTTGATGGTAAGGTAGAGCAATTTTTAATAAAACTGGTGCTAGAAGCTAAAAATAAAGATTGAAAAAGATATCGAAAGATATCGTTGGTGCAAGTAAAAAACGAAATGAAGTGATAAACATAGAACTGGGGAGCCAAACATTGCTTCATCAGAAATTCAGAAGTACATAATAACATGATGAATAGTAACAACAATTTGAGTAAGAAAGAAGGTACTTATGTGTTTCGAAAAGAAGACGTAGAATTGCAAAACAAAAAAAAAGAGTTAATAATAAAGAACCTAAAAAAGATTGCGAGCTAGAGTATACTCTCCGATAAATAAAAAAACAAAGTGCAAAAATAGAAAGAAACAATAATATATTTACATAGGAACACAAAAAAAGAAAAATAAAGAAAATAAGAAAGAAACAGAAAATATTTGGCTGAAAAAATGGCAGATAGAATTAAAATATGATGCTTAAAAAATAAAAATATACCTAAATATAAAATAAAAAACGCAGAAAAAAAGTAATACCTATTTGTACTTTAGAAAAGTCAAAAATTAAAATGTAGCAATGTAAATAAAAAGTTAAATATGAGCTTTAAAAAACACGACTAATAAAAAAATATTTTTGAGTTCGACTGTTCTTCAAGTCTAAAAATCAGAAGCTTTACACATTTTTTGGCAAATTCGAATCGTACCCAGCTCGTTTAAAAAAAAAAACAGTGCACAGACCAGCGCAGCATACGTGAAGTAGAGAATGTGGCAAAGTTGTGGTGCAAATTCACCTCGACGCCGCTTGTCATACAAGAAATTTTTGGTTTAGAGGTAAACCGCTGAAAAACACTAGTCTGATCGTTATCAGATTTCCCAACTTCACAGGTTTCTTGTAAAAGCTTCAGTACACGAACACACGATACCTCTAAAACCCTTCCCTTAGTGAATACGTCAAACGTTTAAACGACGGGGTTAAATTGTGGTTAATGTACCTTTCAATCTATTTCTAACAAAAGATCAATATCCAAGTTCACACATTTCAAGAGCTTCCTTAGAGGTTTCCTTCCTCATCACGAACCCCCAGCTCTTAGCGAAACAAATACCGAAAAGTCCTCTCCGATTGCGTGCAGTTCGAACCAGGGACAAACTGATCAACATTCAACCGAGGATCATCTCGTGAAACCCGATAGATCACCAGATAGAAATGGAAATGACCGCGATAACCCCCGCTGAACAACGATCCAACTTAATATGTACAAACTTATTGTTTTCGCCCTGAAAAACAACACATTCAACCGGAACAATTGGAATAGGTATGTTTATTAATTTTCAGTTATTGTATTAATCGATAGGTCTATGACAATAAAAACATTTTGTAACAAAAAAATTTTTTTGCAATTTTTTGCAAAACGCTCCCTACGTGGAGGCTAGCTCTCATAATTTGATAAGTATTTTTATGTCAGTCAGATAAAAGGGTTTCCGTGGAAAAACTTTGTTTAGCCAGCGAAAGACGACCTCAATTTTGGATGTGCTAGAATCATCAACAACATTTATGCAGAAAGAACCGCAAACGTCAACACCGTATTGTCGTTCAGAATCACCTGAAGATAAAAATATTGCTCCACAGACAGATAACAATTACCCCAACGATTATAAAAGATATGGCTTACCAAACTCAAATTAATCATCAAAGCAAACAAACTCAGGTATCATTTCAACAGAAAAAAAAAGATACGGCGACATCACTTATTAAATTTCTTCCTCCTTCGCAAATTCCATTAAAAAAATTAATATTCCGGCTTTTCGACGTTTAATAATGACACAAAACTCCAATTTCAGATTTTGAACTTTGGTCATCTGCTCACATTTCTTGCAGTAGGTACCGATAATCAAACTATTAAAGTTCAAGTGTTGAAATGGAAGTCGGGACTATGTAGCTATATTATTATTGCAATATTATGTTTGGGCTATTAGTATTTTTTATTTGAAATATAATTATTATTAATAATTTATTAAGTAGGGAGTAGGTTAGGGCTTCCGACTGGCTTTCACGCCACTGCTTTGTGGTTGATTAAAATCACTATTTGTCGGTAAAAAGTCTGATACCACCTTGTGTTACTAAAGATACACAAGCACAAGTACGTAGGTAATAATAATTCTTTATTATTATTGCGCTATCCTAGCGCCGCGGCCGCCATTGAACTAACGAATTTGATCACCGTAAATCCTTATCGCTAAAATACAAAAAAGTATTTACATTTCTTTAGGGAACTAATACGTAACAACATTATCGAGTAACGTCCGGGCATAATGCCAGGACCGGTCTCCATAATAACTAGATCGACATAGGGTAAATTGTGAGAATCCGCTTTTTGAAATCTTTCATCCAGTTTTATATTTAAGACCGCAAAAATTAGTGGAATAACGAATCTGAATTAATAACAGGTCGGTTTTAGTGCAAATACACAGAACGTTATGTCTGAAGAACTGGAACTGAAACCAACTTCAAAGTTAATCGATGAATTTAAAATTTGAATTTGAACTTTACTTTGGTGTGACAATTTATGATGTAAGGAAAAACGACCATCAATCTTGTACAATCGGTCGATTCTCTGAACTTACGATTTTTAAGAGCCCTTACAATAATACCTTTCCAGTTCACGACAGTATAAAGAGCAATTCGTATTAAACATAATTTGTACCTAGTTAATAACAACATAAGAATCAATGTACCTTCTCATATATACAATTGATAACAACCTCTGAACCAAAGAAAAGTGTGAATCACCGGCGGGATGCGAACCTACAGTCCGTCCGCCCTCCGCTCTCGAATTCGGGATGCACTAACCACTGTGCCACGGTACTCAGGTGCTTTCTCTCTGTTTAACCCTGCTCTCAACTCTCTCAATTTTATGCCAATTTTTGTTAAAGGAGTTGTCAAATGCGATCTTCCGCATGCTTCAAATGGGCACAACAAAACGCGCGTTGGGTTTATATGTTTATATCCTTGTGACGTTGGTCAATCACAAAGCCAAAATAAATATGCAATCTTCAAACGGCATTTTCAAATATCAAATTTGTTTTTCAAAAATTCTTTACATATTACGGCTGATTATTGATTATTATGTGGTTACAAAAAATAAAAAGTTTATTCTTTAGTGTTTAGTGAACCTTCCTATTGCGTCTAATCGTGTCGTAATAATCCAAACGCTATGACTAAATCGGGAAAAACCGTGACTTTGTCGATTTTGCATCGCAAATTCAAATTCGAACGAAAATAGACGGAAATTTGTCCGATATTAAAAACACCTTGGCATTGAACTTCGACTGTAATCACTTGGTTCGCTTATAATGAAGTTGATTGCATAAATATAATTACGATAAGAAACGACGTAATTATCGACCTTGCTATATTTGCAAGTCTTGATAGTAAATAGAGGGAAATACCTACAAGGTTGCTTTTAATGAAGGCGCGTCTTTTTATCTTATTGCATTGTTCACGAGTCACTTTATCCACTGGACCTTTAAACGTAGGCCCGATTCGTGTCACGCGGATGACATAACCGGAAAACAAACAATTTAATTGTGACAACAACGCTCGAATAACGCGATGTTGCAACGTTTTCACGCCAATTTACCACTTTATTCCGAAATTTTCATCCTCAGCCAGGTCGGGGCGTCAGCTAAACAAAATTAGGATAGGTCAAAATAAGAGGGGGGAAAGTGAATCGCTCTTTTGGGGCGAAAAAAATTGCGAGCAAAAATATCTGTTGTTCGTCGAAAGCCCCGGTAATTCATCAAGTATGCCAACGGTGAAGTGGCGTCTGAACAATTCATCAAAGTTTGAAGATGCAGAGCGATAATAACGAAACTTAATCGGAGCTATTTTTAAGAAAACCCACACAATTTTCAGGTATTGTTCGGTCATCCTGAGAGTCGCGTGGCATTAGTAATGAGAACGCACACCTTGAGCAACATTTTTCGGCCCCAATCCAAAATTCCCATTTATGAACGGTTAGGGCGCAAAATTGATGGAGTCGCCCTCGCAGTTCATATTGGGCTGTAATTCGCGTTTTCCGGTTTACCACACGTATTGCCAATAAATAACTGTCGATTTTTCCTCGTGTGACAGGTCGCTTGAAAGGTGGCGATTAGAGCTTTCTGCCCCGATTAAAATCCAGGATACCTCTCGTACAGAGCAATAATCGTCAAGTGAAGACCCTCTAGATGTCGTATTTAAATGCGGCACAAATTGAATAGAGTTCGGGAAATTTGATTACGAGCCAAGGCCGCAATCACAAACGTAACCAACACTTTTATGTCGGGAGCGACGTAAAATTACTTTTACGGCAAAAATAAACATGAATTTTTTATGGGCCCAACATAAAATTTCGGGCTTTACCGCGCCCAAAAATACGGCCTAAATCCCCAATTTTTCGACGTAAACCGCAGTTGAGGGCGAAATACGGCCGAAAGCTCGATTTTCGAAAGAAAAAAAAACAACAGTTAGGTAACGTCACTTTGAAGTCACCGACTCGGTCATCTCATTGTCGCCGGCACAAATCCTACCTTCAACAATAGATGTATCGGCGGGCTGATGGTGGGCGATTTTTTCTTTTCGTGGTGGCACAAGCACGACTTAATCCACGGCATCTTTCCAAATTAACGAAAGCTCCAATTACTTCGAATCACTAAACTACAACTTAACCTAATTGACGTTAAAAAGCTCGAACTTGTGCATGAATTACGAAGCGGTTTGGCGACAAATTTCAATTTCATAATGAAAAAGACACGTGTGTTAGTAAAAGCGGTGGCCCGCCGACATGGGCCCAACAAGCGGTTCCTTCGACGTTCAGCGCTCGGCTTCCCGGACGCAACTGAACTGAAGCGCGGTCCGGTCCTCCGGAACTCGGAAAACTCAGCCTCCGTACCCCACAGTTCGACTACCGAAAGTTGGAAGCTCCACGGAATGGCGATAAACTTGCATAGGAAGTGCACAGGTATTGTTCGTTGAACTCTATTGTTCGGCTGTTGGGTAATTTGTCACTTCTATTTGAGCCCATCCGCCGCTGTTGTGATTCTCTTCAAAGAGCTATTCGATGGGACCCAACGATATTGACAGGACCGCAATTAGGGCGATCTGATAGCAACTACGTGTGATAAGCCGGCTCATCCACAAAGTAACGAGCAAATGGGCACACACTCAGCAGTATTGACTCGGGTTGACGAGTTCAGTTTCCTTTACCATCTCTAGATAGATACTCCTTTACAGGATTACGCGGGATAAAAACCTCCCAAGCTATCTGACTAAATCTAGCAAGTATTACGTTCATCTTTACTTTCTTGTGCTATAGAGGGAAATCTTCAATCATTTTTTAGAAATTAGAGAAATTAGAGAAATAAAGTGTTTTGAGCTTTGAAAAGATACTCAACTTAACTAGATATTCTGAATGAAGGGAATTGCTCGAGGGCTTCGTGAACTAAACTAGTTGAATTAATAATTTTGTAACCCACTTAGTTCCCATGAGGCAGATGTTGAGAGATTTGCAATTCTAAAATCATGCATTTTCCGGAAAGTTATAATCAATGTAATTTAAATTTTTTATTAGGTTGAGAACTGCAATGTAACATGCAAATAATTTAGTAGGAGATCACGTCACTTCAAGGAAACACTATCGGCTATACAGAAAACTGATGAAAACATGCATTTTACAAGATCCAATCTAAAAGATGTTAGGGTGAAGTTAGTCAGTGCTCCCGGTGCGCTCTGAAACTGTAATTACTATGGGTGGATGAATCAAAACTTCTCGGCCTGATAGAAAGCGCAATATTTAGAACAATGCTTAAAAGCGAACGTGCTGGAAAGTATTTTGCTTGTTATAAGAGAAAACACCAAAAAGGGCTACGTCAAAGAGCACCAAAAAATCGAAACAAAATTCTTCTGTTTATAACGTTCAATCCAAAAAAATCTAAATAAAATTCTTCTGTTTTAGGACATAATATTATAATATTATATTCAATTCAACAGTTACATTTTGTTCAGAAGAATTCAAGTTTGAAAAAATTAAATTTCAAGAAGTCATGTTTATTGGCTTCTTAGCGTGTTCAAACTGCGACTCCTTAAGAGGAACGTTTCCGTCTATCACATGTGGTTTTTTCTCACTGTATGCATGTTGACGTGCCGAGATTAGTTCTCTCATTTTGGATCACTGCATAAAAGGAAATGGAATGAATCAAGTGCAAGTAAATAACCCAGTTAATTTAATGGAGTGACGTCGCGGGCATGCATTGAGTACGCAGCTGGTCCACAGTGATAAGCTCCGCCTTAATCCAGGGTTGGCTTGACACCAGGTTGCTATTTTACACGTCGTTACTTCATACTGAATAAACGTATTAATACAGGTCTGGTTTTCGCGCACCAGTATGATGACTCAAGACAATATTCATAATGTTTGACGCGAGATCATTTTCAATATTCTGCAGAGTAATTGCACTACATTATTTCGCGCAGCCGTAAAGTGAGGCAGATGGGTATAACCCATTTTATGAGTGTCAAACAGAGAACGACAATAAGCACCAAATTCGTATTTTCAAATTTGCAAAAGCAACACGCATATTTTGAGTAATATAATTAGCCTTCAGTTTAGAATATTTAATAACGAATGGGGGATGATGAGGTTTACAGCAAACTAAAGTCAAATTAGACTATTTATTTAATGTTAAAGTAAACATTTGTATTTTGTTCATATTAACGTGCATGTTAACGTTCTTCAAAGCATCATCCCCCGGAGTCTCTATCGTGACGTATCAGATCTTAAAAACAAAAGTTAGATATTTTTTATCTGTACGGAGCGATTTTAGAAATACGAAATGCATTTTCTCTCTTTTCAATACGTGCCCCTGCTAATACAAAAACTCACGTCAATGCATTTTGCTGACGTTCTACAATCACAGATGATAAAGCGGAGACGTTCCTCTTAAGTAAGATCTTTGGTTCAAATCCGAGGTCATTTGACTTCTTAGCCTTTTCATACTGCGACCACTTTAGGTAAGATCTTTAGTTCAAATCTTGCTTCTAATTATTGTCCTAAAAGCATAACCCTTTTGCAAAGTTTACAATTTTCGGTCGCTGTAAGTGCTGTAACTCGTTACATGTTAGACTTACAACAAAAATGCTTACTTATACAAGAAATGAAGAGAATTTCGTCTTCTGTAAGTTATGTCTAAATATTTTTGTGGTAAGATTAAAATGGTCATTTGAAAGACTCAAAATAAAGCAATTTTGCTGTAATGATGTTCGTACAAATTGGCTCTCCTGGATGTGATAAAGAAAATGTAAAAATACTACAGAGAGAAGAAAAAATGGGAAAAGTGCTTCAGATAGCTTGCTTTACCATTCTATTTAAAGTTATTGCATAAAAAGTTCCTAAAAATTACCAAATTTTTGTGTTACATTTTTACACCATATTTTTTTCTATTTTCTTATCCAAAAACAAACTTAGGCACTAGACAATCACGTTTAAAATGTCTCTTCAAAATATTTTTGATGTCAATAGGGTCATTATTAAGATTTGTTCGAAATAAAATCATTGAAAAATTCCTTGATTTAAAAGTAAAAATAATATTGAAGCAAATTATCTAAAGCATTTTTCCATATTTTCTCTTTGTTGCTGTATTTTTACATTTTCTTCATCACAGCTAATTTGTATGATGTAGGAGATCACCTAGTAACCAGAACATCAGAACATCTACCGTAACTCACATCAGCAACACCTAACGTGGCGCCAAATTTAAATTCAAATCTTAACGCTACAATGAACTAAACCGTAGAGACAAATTGTTCGAACACGAGATTGTCAATGAAAAAGAATAATCAATAAATCGGAATTTAGCAACATTTTCATTTTTTTTACAGATGATAGAATTACAATATTAAAATATATTATTATAAAATATTTCTTTAAGAGGAACGTCTCCGCTGTATCATTTTTGATTGTAGAACGTCAGCAAAATGCATTGACGTGATATTTTGTATTAGCAGGAGCACGTATTGAAAAGAGAGAAAATGCATTTCGTATTTCTAAAAAGCTCCGTACAGGTAAAAAATATCTGACTTTTGTTTTTATGCACGTTAATATGAACAAAATACAAATGTTTACTTTAACATTAAATAAATAGCCCAATTTGACTTCAGTTTGCTGTCAACCTCATCACGCGCCATTCGTTATCAAATATTCTAAACAAAAAATTAATTATATTACTAAAAATATGCGTGTTTTTTTGCGAATTTGAAAATACAAATTTAGTGGTTATCGTTCTCTGTTCGACAGTCATAAAATGGGTTATACCCATCTGCCTCACTTTACGGCTGCTCCAAAAGATGTAGTGCAATTACTTTGCAGAATACTAGAAATGATCTCGTGTCAAACATTATGAATCTTGTCTTGAGTTATCATACTGGTGCGCGAAAACCAGCCCTGTATTAGTACGTTTATTCAGTATGAAGTAACAACGTGTGAAACAGTAACTTGGTGAATACGACACTGGATTAAAGCGGAGCGTACCACTGTGGACCAGCTGGGGATTCAATGCATGTGCGCGGCGTCATTCTATTAAATTAACTGGGTTATTTCTTTGCACTTGACTCATTCCATTTCCTTTTATGCAGTGATCTAAAATGAGAGAACTAATCTCTGCACGTCAAAATGAGAGAGTGAGAAAAAAACGCATGTAATAGCGAAGTCGTTGCTTTTAATACTTTTAACTGTTTCCAAACACGATTCATGATAAAATTTCAAAATTTTATTGAATTATAAGTGCTTCCACAATCCTCAATATCAATATTAACTTAGTAAATATGCTCAATACTTAATGCAGATGTAATTACTTTACAAGTAGTTTCTTCTTACAAAACTTTATAGCAATTGGGAATATTATCCTATTATTATTCTGAAAATAAAACCTTCGACGATTTTTCCGTTACTATCCTACAAAATTTTATTTCACCACCACCATCAATAGAGTTGTAAAAAACCAACATTTTCATTAAAGACGGTGAGCGTTCTTTATTGCCACTTCCAACGCTGCGTAATTCCAGCATCATTCCAAGTCTCTACAATAATTGTAGAAGCTCTTCATTTAGTACCCCCCGCAAGTCCAGAAAGACGTAAACTGAAATTGGGCAATCAACCACTAATTAAGTCAAAATCAATTAATACTAACGATCATAACGATAGTGTTAACTGCTTAAATTTACAAATTGAAAGTTTAACTGAACGCAACGGCGTATATTATTAACGATTTCCTTTAATAAATTCAGCACATTATCCGCAATGACGTAAGGCAGAAGCTCGACGTAAACAGCGGCTACGTGAATGGCGCTTTATTTTTAGCAGAAAACAACGTTTTGAAAACTCATAGGGTAAACATAAAACGAAGACATTTCATAACTGTTTTTTAATTCGACCACCAATCACACTTCATGAACCCGGATGTTTTGAGGACGCGAAGCGCAACACCGCCATGTAGGTATAATTATTGTGAGTGTCATTACACTTTTCCGGTTTTTCGGTGTGTACGTAATAATGGTTTAAAATTCCCGTGTTTCGGTACGTCGTAAAACTTTTTACTGTACTAAACACAGATTAGAAATAAAAATAACGACGTCTTAATATTGAGGAATCTCGCAGTTGTACCAATACGAAGATGGTCAGGAGGACGTAATCCAGAACTTATCGAATTCTATTTTGAAATCAGAGCTTTATAGGGATTAGAGTACGCATTCCAGTCTAAAAATAATAGACACGTTCCACCTGAAAAGAAATTGGGTCGGTCAATTAAACCGGCGTTACTTGAGATTGCAAAGCTTCAATGGCAAGAGGGAAAGTTTACGAACCGAACAATTTATTCGTTGAAGCATTGGGTTAATTTAGAAATTTATTTTCTTTAAATATTCAAATAAAAAAAAAACTTTATTAGAAAACAGTTAAATTATTTTTGTGTCTTTTAGCTTCTGGCCTTTTCATCTCGACTACTCTTCTTTGAATTCTTTAGTTTTGTTGCATTACCTATTTTGTTTTTTTTTCTGCGTGAAGAGCTCGCCGGGCTTGCTTCGTGTTCTATAAAATTATTTATTGGATTATATAGCTGGTACTAACTACCGTCTCTCCTCATGCTATGTTTAGAGTTATTGGTGTACTCAAGCGAACAGACGTTCGGAAATTGTATTTATGGAAGAGTGGCAGAACCTGAAATTATGTAACAGGGTATGTGCGGTATCTGTAATGTACTATTATTTTTAGCCGTTTACCTTCTTGGGGTAGTAAATATAAAGTTATCTATGGTTATGGAGGCCCAACAAAAGTCACATCGTCCATTCATATGCAGGCAGGAGCTAATAGCAGCTTTCAGTTGTACAGATTAGACGCTCGTATAGCAATTATGTCGTAATAACCAAGGGGCCGCCGTTAAGTTTATCTCCAACATTTAAGACGATCGAGACCAGAATTACTCTATTAATAGTAAGTTATTGTTTAAATCTAATTTACTGGTCCCTTTGGGATAAGGTTGTTCTGACTAAACTATTAATGACTCCCCAAACATTCTAGTTATTAGCCCTTTCGCCATTTCACTTTTTCTAAGTTCTATATTTTTTCCTCATATATTTCACCTACCGGATGTTCATTTTTAGAGAAAACGGGCATTTTTTGCTAAATTATACACTTCATGTAAAAAGAGCATTAATGCTTGAAGCTATTGCACAAAATACAGTCTTCTCAAATATGCTTTTCAACATTTTTATTCACTTGTCATTTATTAAAAAATGATATCAATTTTATTATTTCAAAGGGCAACACATTATCTTTTTACCAATTTCTGGTAGATAATTTAATTCTGAATCCAACGATATATTACAAGGGGGTTGTTGTTCAAAATCGAGCAAAAACATCATTTTTTTGTCACTGTCAATGTCATTTGCATTTAACAATTATTTCACAATCCCTCTATCTTATTTCTTACCTGTGTTCCGGCATGGCTACTTTTCACATTATCAAGTAGAGCTGTGCCGCGGAATGTGACTTCACATTCATAGTCATTTTTCTCGTTTTTTTTTTTTATACAACAACCCTTTGTAATACATTGTTGGATTCAGAATTAAATTGTCTACCAGAAAATAATACCAAACGTGTTGCCATTTGATACCATTGATACCATTTCTGATTAAATGACAAGTGAATAAAAATGTTGAAAAGCACATTTAAGAAAATTGTATTTTGTGCAATAGCTTCCATTAAAAACTTTTTACATGAAGTGTATAGTTTAGCAAAAAATGCCCGTTTACTCTCAAAATAAACATTATACAGGGCGTTTCCTAGAAAACGCCCCAAGCTGTTCCGTTATTTATTATCCGATTTGAATAAACCAAAAACTTTAGCAAATTACTATTTAGTCACTACAGAGTGGTCCTAATAGTGATTTTTTTAGTTATTAACTTCAATGTCAAACGATGCTCAACTTTTTATTCTCAAATGGAAACGTATTTTTCTTATGGTTTTATTTGATGGACAATTTTTTTCTGAATAGAATGGTGCCTAAAAAGTTGACTTTGGTATAATATTTATTGGAAGAAATAATTACAATGTTTATTGAAAATGTTAGTTTTCTCTTAAAAATTTCAAGTGTGCCGTGAAAAACAGTGTTTGTATCGTTGTAAATTTGCACTGCTTGACCACAATTTTTGTTGCATTAAAAATAATACACGGCCAGTTGATTGTTATCCATAATTTATTTATATTTTTATCAAGAGGTTACTTAAAACGTCAAAAATGATTATAATGCGATGTAACGGCGACACTGACGGATTACTGACATTTTATCCTTTCTGTTTTCCACGACACACTTAAAAATTTTAAGAGAAATCTAACATGCTCGATAAACATTTTAATTATTTCTTCCAATAAATGTTATACCGAAGTCAAGTTTTTAGGCATCATTGTTTTCAGAAAAAAATTGGGCATCAAATAAAACCATAAGAAAAATACGTTTCTATTTGAAAATGAAAAGTTGGGCATCGTTTGACATTGAAGCTAATAACTAAAAAAATCACCATTAGGGTCACTCTGTACTGGCTAAATAGTAATTAGATAAAGGTTTTTGCTTATTAAAATTGAATAATAAATAAAAGAGTTACAGCTTGGGGCGTTTTTTAGGAAACACCCTGCATTGAAAAAGTAAATTCAATACAGGGTGATTCACGTAGCCCGTCCATTAGAAGTTTTTCAACTTTTAGTTGGATTAAAAATTTGAAACTTGGAAGGCAGTCATTATCAGTCATGCTCATTCTATCTAAAATATTTTGAGCTCTCTAGCTATACAGGATGTGCAAAAAGTGGGTATCAACTTTCTTATTTTAAATAGAAACGTACCATTTTTTCTACATGGTCTAATTGGTCTTCCAACTCTGAGTTTTTATAACATTTGTTATGTAAACTTATTTGACAATTTTTGACATTATGTTAATTTATGTAAAAAAATGGGTCGATGTGGTAGCTTACGAAAAAATTCGTATCTGGCAGACGGTTCAGAATTTATGAAAGCTAATTTGTAAAGTGTTTAGTTCAAAGTCCAGACTAACTTCTGATATTTTAATGGTGGTTCTATTTTGTACCTTATGGGCGCAAACAATTTTCAAATATCGCAACCAAAAATGGTCAAGAAGTCATTTTTTTCAAATGGCACCTACAGATTTTTTTTACATCATTCGATAGAAAATTGTATTTTGGGATGAGTTAATTCAGCATTCCCTATACCTAACTTCATCCCCTATTAAATTAAAAATTAAAATCCAGAAATTTCATCAATTTTGCACAAGATTTTTTGGTTTTTCAAGTATGCCATGGAAACAAAAGACAATTGCAACAATTTAATTATGAAATGAATATCTTACTAATTTTATAAAACAACAACAACAAAAACTATCAAGAACCATCTTAACAAAATTCTAATGTAAATGTTCAATGTGAGCATCATTTTGATTACTACATTCTATTATTTTATATCATTGTGTAGCTCTTCTTATTTCGTTGGTGTCAAGACTGTCAAATGCTCTTATTATTCTCCCGCTTAATTCCTTTATGTTGCAAAGTGGTGAAGTATAAACTAAATCTTTTATTCGACCCCAAACATAAAAGTCTAATGAGGTAAGATCTGGAGATAATAAGAGCATTCGACAGTCTTGGTCCCAACGAAATTAAAAAAGGTACACAATCTGTTGAAAATGGATTAATAGAATGTATGTAGTAATCAAAATGGTGCTCACATTGAACACCTACATTAGAATTTTGTTAAGATGGTTCTTGGTAGTTTTTGTTGTTGTTTTTTTTATAAAATTAGTAACATATTCATTTCATAATTAAAATGTTGCAATTGTCTTTTGTTTCCATGGCATACTTAAAAAACTAAAAAAATCTCTTGGCAGGATTGATGGAATTTCTGGATTTTAATTTTTAATTTGATAGGGGATGAAGTTAGGTATAGGGGATATTTAAGTGACTCATCCCAAAATACAATTTTCTATCGAATGATGTAAAAAAAATCTTTAAGTGCCATTTGAAAAAAATGACTTTTTGACCATTTTTGGGTGCGATATTTGAAAATTGTCTGCGCCCATACGGTACAAAATGGAACTACCATTAAGATATCAGAAGTTAGTCTGGACTTCAAACTAAGTACTTTACAAATTGGTTTTCATAAATTCAAAACCGTCTGCCAGATACGAATTTTATCGTAAGCTTTTTTCACATAAATTAACATAATGTCAAAAATTGTCAAATAAGTTTACATAACAAATGTTATAGAAACTCAGAGTTGGAAAACCAATTAGTCCATGTAGAAAAAATGGTACGTTTTTATTTAAAATAAGAAAGTTGATACCGACTTTTCGCACACCCTGTATAGATAGAAAGCTCAAAATATTTTAGATAGAATGAGCATGACTGATAATGACTGCCTTCCAAGTTTCAAATTTTTAATCCAACTGGAAGTTGAAAAACTTCTATAATGGACGGGCTACGTGAATCACTCTGTATATTGAAAAAATAAATCCAACTTATTGAAAATAAATCCAATATACCGGGTGTTTCAACGAGAACCGCCGGTGCCAAATTGCGTATTTCTAATGGAGTTAAAAATTTAGAACTTGGCAGAACTAAACTTTAATGAATGCGCTACAATGTGGCGTCGTTGGTTGGTCCATAATTAATTCCATGCGCCGTCGGGACGCTATAATGCGCTTTTTCAGAAATTTTCAATAATTTTTTTTATTATTATTATGTTCGTAATACCGCCAGGTATACGTTCCTGTTGTTAAAAATTTAAAATTTGTAATTGAAGTATCCCTAATTGTGTTTTTAAGAAGTTCACGGGATTTTGACGAATTTATGACACAATTGCTTTATTAAAGCAGTGAAATTTGGTGACAAAGACCACCTAAACGGTTCGGTTTATGACTTAAAAGCGGTACCTGCTCAAAGATATTTGCAGTGCAGAGACCATCACAAAATCTAATGCGGTTATCCGCAAAACTGGCGCCACAAAAGTGTCATCTGTCAATCAAAAAATTCCCTATAAGGGCTAAAATTTAAAAATCCATGTAATTAAATAACGGTTTGATATAAAAATATTTCAATTACTCGTTATCAATCTTGGAGGTCGTGATCATGAGCGTGAAGAAAATCAAAAAGATGAAGTGAATACTTCGATATAAAATCGCGATCGAAAGTAAAAACTCACACCGGTTAAAAAAAGAAAAAACGATAATGTCATCTTATAGTGCATTAATTATAGTTTATTTTTGCCAAATTTCAAATTTTTAACTCCATTAGAAATACGCAATTTGGCACCGGCGGTTCTCGTTGAAACACCCGGTATGTAGTGATTTATTAGTGTAATTTTTTAATAGCATCGTGGCACTAATAAAATAAATATTTATTAAGTATAAAAATATCCCTTTCTTCATGCTTTTGCAAAACTGCGTGTTTAAAATTGTTGATTTAAGAAAAATTACCCCAAAAAAATTGTCGAGTTGCGAGTAATCTTTGAGAAAGCTCCAAATCCAAACGTTGACACCTTATAACGTCGCTAAGATCGCTTTCAGGTCAAATTTAGAAAAATTTGCAATTTCAATCTGCAATCAAAATAGTTGCACGTCAGTACTAAAAGCTGCTTTGACATAAATCAGAACAGCAGAGGTGGTTCAGGTCAATGACCTCTAAATTACTTTTAGAGCAAATTTAAGAAAAATAGATTAATTTTGGTTCAATTCGATACAGAGTCGTAATAATAACATTAAAGCCCTGCGATTTAGTACAACGGCTTCCAATTAAGAGCATTTTGCTAAACTAACCTTAAAAAATGAGGGTGTTGAGATTAATCCTCGAGTTCTCAAGAAAACTTCTGAATCCACAAATGTTGTTGACACAATTACTTGTAGCCGTATTCACTCACACTTACTACATTACGACAGTTTTAGAAAAACTTCAAGAATTAACGCGATTTTAAGTGATTATTAATCTGCAATCACAATCAGGGTAATTGCATCACAAATCAAAACAAAGGCGCGTTGACAGGTTGACGCAATTATACCAACATCACACGAATTACCAACCCAACAGGTGTCTGAAACTATTACACTTTTAAATACTTTTTTGTTACTAGTTTTGCAATTTTTGCAAAAAAATTAGCGGTTTTGATGAGCTTTGATGCTAAATGTTACCCGGAACAATAAAACCACGCTATTATAACAATTTTAATTAAGCTAAAAGAAATTTCATGACTAATCTTTAAGAAATCAGCGTCAGCGGTAATCTTCAAAAGTCCTGAAACATCCATCCATTTTACATTAGCACTTTGAGGAGTTTCTATAAATTTTAACTTTTTCTGCGATAAGATAGAGGGATTATGGAATAATTGTTGAATGCAAATGACATTGACAGTGACAAAAAAATGATGTTTTTGCTCCATTTTGAATAAGGCTCCGTTAACGCTGTGAGGAGAAGATGTGCTATGTGCATGGAACAAAATGGAATGCAGTTCGAACATTTGTTTTAAAGCCATACCTATCATTTACATTCTACAATACATAATCCCATAATCCCTCTATCTTATTTCTTACCTGTGTTTCGGCATGAGAACTTATCACATTATCAAATAAGCCCGTGCCGCGGAATGTGATTTCACATTTAGTCATTTTTCTCAGAATGTTTCTCATACAACAACCCCTTTGTAATGGATTCAGAATTAAATTATCTACCACAAATTGGTAAAAAAATAATGTATCGTCATTTGAAATAATAAAGTTGATACCATTTCTGATTAAATGATAAGTGAACAAAAATGTTGAAGAGCATATTTGAAAAAACTGTATTTTGTGCAATAGCTTCCATTAAAAACTTTTTACATAGAGTGTATAGTTTAGCAAAAAATGTCCGTTTCCTCTCAAAATGAACATCCGGTAGTTAGCAAATAATATTAATAAACAATGTTATATGTATTATAATTCCAAATAACACAATGCACCCTCTAAATGGAGACTAAAACCCATAGTTATATCTATGTGTATATATTTATGTATACAGGGTAGGTAGATACTACAAGACAAACATCTTCTCAAAGTTTGGTTCAGTAAGCTAAAGTAGATCAGAAATCAAAGAAGCGTGAAGTTATAGCTCCTAATGGTATCGTTGTTTAGTGCCCGTTTGGTGATGTTTGCTCGTTAGTGTTTAGTGCCAAAGTATAGAGTCAGCACACATACCGGAAGAAAGTTATGACAGATTGTGCCAACACTAAAATGGCGATGGACCGAACTTTTAGTGCTCGTTTAGTGCTACTTAGTGCTAAATTATAGCGGTCAGCACCAGTGTCGTAGCTAAAGGACAATTCCCACATAACAGTGCGGCAGCGTCGCGTCAAGCTCCAACGCTTCTCAGAGCGTTGTACTATGCTGCTTCCAGCGCGTCGCTGTCGCTGGGCTGCGCTATGTGAGAATGAAAAAGCAGCAAATGCAGCTTCTGAGCAGTGTTGGGGTTACTATAAATACATTGCTATAAATATATTGCTATTACAACAGCTCCAATTATGGATATCTATTTTAAAATATAATCCTTTTTTCTCATTTTACATCGAGTTTTGTCTTTTGAGCTATGAGCTGTCTACATTTTTAAGAAATCGTTTGGAGAAGCTTTGCGTCCCATGGATTTAATTTTTGATGGTGGGTGGTGGGTGACATGACAAAGATTTCAGTTTCTGAAATACATGCGCTGCTGCTACTGTTCGCAGCTTTATGGAAATCACTACAAATTTTTGTGTCGCTGCCGCACTGCTATGTGGGAATTGGCTTTAGATAAGTCGTCAAGATCTCCGGTGCAAAATATTTTTGGACCTCACCTCCAGTCAAATCAAAAAACTACCAAATTGTTTAATAATTTATAATACATTTTTCTTGAAATATGTAAATTTGCTATATTATGAGTAACCAACAACAAACAACAACAAGAAAAATCAACTATAAGTAACAAATTGTAAGTATAATAAATTATACCTACTTATACAAGGTGTGTGTTTTCAAAATTTAAAGTCAGGTCGAACAAATCAAACAATGACACCTTTAATCTCGCCTTAGGCTTTCAGTAATCATTAATATAATTTCCATAATTGTAGGGATTTATAAAGGTATTTCCATATTTTAGATTAAACATAATTATTAGAATAATCAATGAATGAATCCTTTATCAATGACGACTAAGAAATATTGTAGCATTTGTGTGACAACGTTGTCAGCCGCACAGTTGATCTATATTTAATTGTAACATATAGGCCGTACGTCGTTATTAAGCTCAATTTTTCGAAACACGAGCCGACGGAACAGGCCAATGCGTCAAGTAAACCGACCGTGAAATGAATTCCTGATTGACAAATTTATTCAATCCTCTCCAGTCGCTGCCAGTTTAATTGACAGTTTTGTTTATTGTTTGACAAGTGGTAATGACAAATCCAATTATGGAGGATTTAAACAAATTTACCAGCATTATATTGCCTCAGTTAGAAAACATTTGCTCTCTCCGAGGGGCAACGAAACCAATTTAGAGCATTATGGAGCTTTCGGGACTTATTTGAATAATTGAAATTTACGTGCAATTTCGTCGGCCAACTCACCCCTATTTTCAATAGCGTTTGGTGCGGTTTGCGAACAACTAGTCGAGGGTAGTTGTGCAGTTGGCGGGTTTCAATGTTGTCCTTCCGGCGATTTAGACGCAAATTGTCCGTCTTGGCATTTAACGAACGAAGATGAGCTCCACGCAAATGAGGATGCTCCGAAAATATTTCAACATCAACATTCCTACGTGCGGGTGAAAATTTGTCCGGCTGACTGCGAAATAAAATAAAGCGGATCCTTCTGCTTGACTGACCAAAAATCAATTGTAAGTACAAGTTTATAGAAGTTAAACTTACCGAGCGACAATTTGTTTAAGATGTATACTTGGTTGCCAACATTGATTTTATCTTCAACAAAGTTCTTATGTAATTTATGTAATTATGCAAAAACGGGGCAACTAACTGACGTTTTCAATATTGCCAGCTACGTTCATGATGGTAAAAGTTTAAAATTTTCATTTAAAGTGTTTTTAATTGTGATTTTAAGAGCTCTACTTTGTGGGTAGCCACAAAGGCACCCATAAAGCTGGTCAATGGTTGGTGTACAGCCGGCCAAAGAATTAATGCACAGGGGGGGGTCTGGGTGACGATGTAAAGCAGGCAACACTCCTTGCACGGTTTACGGCCGAAGGTTAGGTACCGCATCGAGGACTCGGTGATCGCCAACCCAGCCCACTCAGGTAGGGTTGTAAATACCGTAAAAGGAATTTTGCACACCAAGGTCGCAGACATTTTATCGCCAACGGTGTTTCGACATTTGTCAGGAAAAAAAAAATTATTATACAAAGATTAACACATTATGAAAAAAATTAGGTTACTTTTATTCAAAGGTCCACACCGTTTTTTTTTAAATTTGGAGTCTATTGTTGCTAGAATTGTTACTCCGTAACCAAACAAAAATTAAAAAAGAAAAAAAGCATTTTATTTCTACATCAACCTATTGTCTATAAATGTCCCACTTTAAGATCTTATTGGATATTAAATGAAGTAAATGGGAATAATGCTTATGACATTTATGACAATTAATTCTGCATTAATAGTTATTTATGTATCAAGGGAATAAACGCCGATTTTAATGCCGAGAATGAAAGTAATGCACGAGGCGCAGCCGAGGGCATTTTCATTCGAGGAATTAACGATGTTTATTTCAGAGATGCATACAAAACTTTCTTTCCAACCGTTTAAGTTAATAATAATAATAAATTAGAGAAGGAATAATTGTTATAATTGACAGAAACCTAAATAAAGTTGGCTGACGTTATTATGGAAACGAGTTTCTTTATGTTAGGATCGGCATTTTTTTTACTTTATTCCCCGGTAATAAAGTGGCACTTTATTCCCTCATTATGAGGGAATAAAGTACCACTTTATTCCCGGTTGGGAAGAATGAAATTAATGAGATGTAGCATTGAACGATTTTAACAAATGCCTAACATATTCAAGAAGAAACATTCAAAAAATCAATGTCAAATGAAAGTCAATATTGAAGGGAGTTTCTGTGTATGATTTTAAGATTAAAAGTCTTAATAAACATACTTCCGTTTTCGCTTAATTTTTCATATACAGGGCGATTAACCATAAAACCCAGTTCTGATTAAATTACTTAATAATTGTAATTGACTCTTAGCAAATTAATAACAATTTTGTGAAACAAAATAATTCAACAACCACAGCCTAGAGAATTGTAGAGAATTTTAATACCCTGCTTTTAATTTAGAAGAGACATACAAATAACTGTTTTTATTTCTTTACTGATAAACACTTCAAGATACGAAAAATATTCAAGAGATTTTTTTTATTACAAAATAAAGCACGATTAATAAAATAATTTTTGTTTATGAAGAAAATAGTAGCGTATCATTTTTTTTATTCAAAATAATCAAAGTGACATTAATTGGGATGCCACTGGTTAAAACTAAAAATTTGTTGTTTCACAAAAGTTGTGTCTCTACACATAGTTTACATCCACCAAGCTTAATAGAAATATCTAATGTAGTTTCGGAGTTATTAAACAAAAAATCTTTTTTGGCCTGTAGTATTATAAAAAAAATATTTAATTGAATTAATCTTTAAAAAAGCGCAAACTTATGTAAACTATAAAAAAATCTATTTAAGAAAATTTAAATGTATTTCACTCTTCATTTTGTTGATTGTTGATAAAGAGCATTACATGTATTATTATACTGCTAACAAGAAAATAATTATCTAATTATTTATACGTAGCACATTGGACCATGTGGACTTACTAAGTCAATATTGAAGGGGGTTAATTTGTGCATGATTTTAAGACAAAAATTCTTAATTAACATACTTCCGTAAAATAATTCAACAATCACAGCCTACTATACAGAGAATTTTAATATCCTGGTTTTAGTTTAGGGACATACAAAAAACTGTTCTTTATTTTTTTACTAATAAATAATTTTTGTTTATGGAAAAAATAGTGGCGTATTATTTTTTAATTTAAAATAATCAAAGCGACATTAATTGGGATGCCACTGGTTAAAAATTTTAATCTATTTTAGACCTTTAGCTTGCTGATAAACATGTTATACTGCTAACGAGAAAATAATTATCTAATTATTTATACGTAGCACACTGGACCATATGGACTTACTAAGCATTAACAGGACTCTGATATAATTTTGTATTATTTTTGAGTAACATCGCTTTGTAGCGTATTCTCGCTACTTAGTATCGGATTGCAGCATTTTGGCTTGTAACGTATACCGCCAAGATAATTCCAATTTGCGTGAGAGAATTATAATTGTCATAAGCATTCCTATTTACTTTACTTAATATCCATTAAGGTCTTAAACTGGGACGTTTATAGACAATGGATTCATGTAGAAATAAAATTCTTTCTTCTCTTGTAATTTTTGTTTGGTTACAAAGTAACAATTATAGCAACAATAGGCCCCAAATTTAAAAGCAATTAGCTAATGTTTCTTGACAAATGTCAAAACACAGTAAAGATAAAATTTCTGCGACTGTGGTGTGCGAATTTGCCAAAATTTTTTTTACGGTATTTACAACGCTACCTGAGCTACCGACCGACCTTCAGGACGCCAGCGGTGCCAAACATTGGGAGAGTGAGGAACGTGGCAGTAAAGTTGCCTACAGGGCAAGGACCTGTGCATTAATTCTTTGGCCGGCTGTACCTACCAAAGTAAAATTTAAGGTGAGAAAGTTGCTGAGGAAATGGCATGATCCTTGCTCATCATGAAGTCGTGTCCTCGTCAGTTTTTACCCTGCGACTTGCGAAACGTGCGCGTAGAGCAGGAATCACGGCACGAAACCTTCCGCGTTTCTGACTTGATTTTTTTTCCTGCTGAAATCCGTGCTGAAACGGGAACTTCTGCTACGGCAAGCGAGATTACATTCAATTTACATAATACCTCCGCATTTTTGCTTTATCGGTACCAAAACGGCGCAATAAATTACAGGTACACATGTAAGATCAGGCGCAATCTCGATTTCATCTCGGCGAACCGAGACCAATATTGTTCTTGGAGATGGCAGTTGCCCGCTGTTAATTTAGATGGCGATACCACGATAGCAGACTTGCTTTTCTCCAACGCTGCTGATGTCCAATATGTAAAGAGCACTTTTATCATTTCCACGCCGTCATAAATAAATTGCATCGAGCCTTATAGAGCAGCCACCGCGTTAGGTCAATATTATTCGAGAAAGACAGGGCGTGCATTTTATTTTACAAACCGGCGCTATGTTACTCTACGAAACCTAAACAAAAATGATGAACGGCCTGAAACGGCGCCGATCAAAGACATTCCGATTAATAATTAAGACAGATCGCCCTCAAATGCCGAGAAAACTTCCATGACGATTTTCTTTGACGACGCGTACGTGAGGCAAATAAATCATTTCATAGGGTTACGTGGAAGGAAAGCTCAAAATCGGACACATAAAACTATCTTTAGAAGAGGATATTGCTTAATAGCCCAGTCCACACTCAATGCCGTTGTTAGGGAGGATTTTGCAATTTTATTTTTCTTAAATCGACAGGAAGCAAGGCATATGTGAGAAATTCGTAAAGCTCCTAGTGGCAGTGACCTTTAGAAGAAGTTAATAAGCGCTCTTGTTCGTGCGATTCTATCCATTTCTTCTGGCGTAATCCCGCTGACGGCTAATTCCTTCCACTTGATAGATTTATTATTGCTCCTGTTGCCTGCACTTAACGCGCCCTCGTTTCGAGGTATTAAACGTTAAATCGTCTACAGGCCAACTGGTAACGGATGGTAATTTTCAAAGGCAAAAATTAATTTAAAAACCTTTGATTCATCTTGTGACAATCTTTAAAAGCTGCCAATTTAGTTCTTCAACAAGTTTCCTCCCGTGGAAGACATGGCTGATGGCTAAACATGGGCTATTGCCAATAATTAACCTTCCCCTATCCCCTAACTGTCATGCGGGTTTTCCATTGATGCAAGGAATACAAGTTATTAGCAGTCGCCACCCTATCTCTCACGTTCTTGTTTTACTTTTGGTAGATTTCAGAACGTAATCCGGGGAATTACCTAAGTAAGGTAAGTAACCAAACTAATCTCTTTGATTAAGAAGGTCAGAAGGTTAAGAAGCTGGATCCCTCTCCTTCTCTTTCTTTCTTTACGCTTTTGCCGTCTTTACTTTGCATTATTTCAAGGTATCTACGAGTCTCGAGTCTCATCAAATTTGGTCGGTAAGTCCGATCATTAAAGAGATTGAAGCTTTTATTTTAAAAAATATATTTACTTTCATAAATTTTATAAAAACATGGTGCTTTTCAAACAATTTTCGAATGCCCCCGAAAAACTTTACAAAAACAATCTTAAAAAATAGGAAAACAATATTTTCCTGCGGTGGGGTGCTTAATTCGTTCGTAGGAGGGGTTGCTTATGCAAGCTTGCAGTTCAGCAGCATAAGCCCCTAAAAAATGCTAGCAAATGTAAGGCTTTGGCAGGATAAGAATTAGATTAGATCTCAAATGGTCGTTTAGCTTCTTAGCCTTTCTGAACTGCGATTAGTAAGATCTTTTGTTTAAACTCTCAACCATAAACCTTTTACATAGATCACAATTTCTTTGGAAGACCTTTACTTCACTTCGTCATGTGCTCTGAGGTTTCCTCTTTCGATCCACATACTCTGCATATTTCACTAATCACTACCTGTCTTTCCCAGTTTCTTGAGATGGTATCTCAGTGGATAGTGTTCAGTGAGGAAGTCAGTCTTAGTTCGCTCCTCGCACGTTTATGAAGCCTTATGGCATTCTTTGGCAAGTAGTCTATAAACTTCTTCTTCTGTCTTTTATATTAAAAAAATTCAGAAGATGTTAGATACTGCCCTTTTACCTATTAGGTAATAAAAGAATCTGAATTAACACAAAAAAATATCTTTGTTGATTGAAATGTTGTTAGTTTCTATTTGTAATGGACATTCTTAAAATTTATTACCCCAAATTTATCTTCACTCTTCCGGCACTTCTTAGAAATCCGAGATTAATTAAATTTTAGTTTCACAAATTCTGGCCGTGTAGTTTCAGATAGCCCACTGTTTGTCTTCATAAATAACTCAAGAAAATATTTATTGATGTGTACCCAACGTGTAGACAGAGTGGCGTGCCTTGATAAGAATATTGGAAGGTACGCAGATATTTGCATGAACACGGCTCGAAGTTAATAAAATCCAGGCAGTGTGTTTTTTTTCTTTAGTTAATAATATGTAAGTTAACCCAATTCCGCAGACGATGACCTCGTCGAATCCGGTATTGCTCCAATAACACAACCACAACACTAGGAACGGTCCCGGAAACAAGACTGGGGCTGGGTGTGTGATGGTTGATGAATCTCTTCACTAGCTGCGATGCAGTATTTTACAGTACGATAAACAATGCTAATGAGAAAACTTGGCTTGTGCGTTGTCCTGGAGAGGCAGTTTGGTTATTTAGTTGGATGTGGCGCTCTATAAATTTAACGCCAACGTGTTCTTGATGACTGCATAATGACATAAACAACGAGGCTACATAGAATATCGGGAGCAATATCGACAGGACATAAAACCGCGATATTTATCTATTGCAGAACAAATCTGCATCATCGTTTCATTTTTGCGGTCGTCCTGAAATTTTCAATTGGTCACGACTCACGAGTAGAAGTGATTCCTCTTCTTGTATTTTTGTATTTTTGCAAAATTGAACAAAACGTTGTTCCGTCAGGAGTAAACATCGACAACAATATATCACTCGGTGTAAAGCCAGTTGCATAAATATCGGATAATCGTACACAAATTAAATCGTACCCAGGTGCAGTATAAACCAACTTCCATTTTCCCATTCCCTAGTCGAAAGTTTCATAAATCAAAATCGAAACTTCTACGAGGGTAGATCGGAACCTCTAACGCCCCCTTTTAAATCTGTGCACTTAGTTAATCGATGTTGTGCGATAATTGTTGTCTGTTTTACCTTTTATTGTTTGCAAAAATTATTGTCCTCTTTTCCAATCATTAAAAATAAAAAAGATCACTATTAATTAAATTTCAAAAAAACACTAGGTAATTCACCACACTTTGCAAGATCTGGGGCGTCTGATGCTCCAAATCAGGTCGTGGTGATGCGTTTGATCGACTCTTGTCTAAATACGCAAACAATCACTTAACTTAAACATATATTTAATGTTAAACTCTTATCGCAAAACCTATCAAATTATTAGCGAGGTCGTGACCAAAAATAATCTTGGCCTAGACTAGACAGACACTAGTAGTTTCTTCTTTGATGACGAATCACGCCCAGACATGGTTACATGTCAGTTTCGTAACACCAAAATTTCATGTGTTGATAGGTCAACGGTTGAACAAATAATGATTTATATCTAGGCTTGCGAAACTCATCACAATTCGAGTAACTGATGGTGCAATTAATAAGTCCTCGTGTTGATTGCGCCCTAAGAACGAAAATTGTCATACGGTTGGAACTTGGTAACAGCCCATTTCATCGATCTAAAAAAACTTTATTTGAAATCTGGCGATGACGAAATGGGAGAAAATGATTTATCCTTCTTGTCTTGTAACGTACCGACGCTGGATACGCTCCAGATTGCTATACTGAATACTGGAATTAGACTTGATACCGACACGTGGCACGCTTTTAAAAATGTTTCAGATATGGTTGACAGGTAAGTATGTACAGTGTCTATCAATAAATAAGGCACGCAGCTTCTATACTGGGTGAAGCAGTAGTACCTCCAAGTTCAATAGCTCGAGTTCTATGATAAATATCATATAAAAAGAGAGCCAAGACGATGATACAGGGTCAAGCCAATTTTTTTTTAATGGAATGTTGTGTATAAAAGAAGATTTTGAGTTATCTAAAAAACCATCTCAAATTTTAAGATTATTTTTGAATTTTGGACACTTATTGCTCAATAAATTAAAAATGATGACAAATAGACATAAAGGTGTACACACAAAAACATTCGTTTTTAGTTTCTTCATCATATCGTTAAAAATATACAGAGTATTCTATTTAAAAAAAATGAGAAAATTCAATTCAACAAGTTCCAAATTGAAAATCATTACCTTGTAGGTACATCGCTACCTTTTATAATTTTTAGAAAATAAAAATGATTCAAAGACATTGTTTCAATGAGAACCGCCGGTGCAAAATAACGTATTTCCAATGGAGTTAAAAATTTGAAATTTGGCAGAAATAAACTATAATTAATGTACTACAAGATGACATTATTGTTTTTTTCTTTTTTTAAACGGTGTGAGTTTTCACTTTCGATCGCGATTTCATATTGAAATATTCACTTCATTTTTTTGATTTTCTTCAAGCTCATGATCACGACCTCCAAAATTGATAAGGAGTAATTGAAATATTTTTATATCAAACCGTTATTAAATTACATGGATTTTTAAATTTCAGCGCTGAAGAGATTTTTGATTGACAGCATGACAGCTTGATGGCCCTTTACCTAGCGGGTAACCACATTAGATTTTATGATGGTCTCTGTACTGCAAAGATCTTTGAGTAGATACCGCTTTTAAGTCATAAATAACCGAACCGTTTAGACAATTATGTTTTTATGCATTATGCAATTATGCATCGTAACTTAGATTGGACCTAGTGCGCTCCGCATCGTTGTGACGCTACGACCGGCAGTCTATACACTTTGAACTTTAATATATTAGAAACTAATTATCACTTTATTTTTACTGTTTTTTTCTTTTTTTTAATTCCTTTTCGATAATGTAGTATATTAAACCTATACAAGGAACTGCTTTTTAAAACCATAATAGCTAGAAAATACATATTTTACGTTGAGGTGAGTAAATTTAAATAATAGAAAAAACAAGTAACCAGTGAAGATGGCAGGTATTCAATTTTTAATCATTTATAATTCGGATTCAACTATTGATTGCTTTTATGAGCAGGAACAGTTCAGGTCAAAACCAAATAAGATTTTTTAAACATCATTAATATTTCAAAATGGTGTTGTAAGTTGCTACTCTGTGACGGAATATTGAGAAATGCACGGTTTTGCAATTGGGCCCCAATAACTAGGCAATACAGGATTTACAAATAAATGCAACTAAATTTCAAAAAAATCTTGGAGTAATAATTACAAAAAACCTGGCTTGGTCTTCACATGTACTATCTGTCAGTAGTTGTGCTAAAAGTAGATTGTACAGTCATCTTCAAAAGAATCCGGAAAGTTTCGTCGTTCGCGCAGATGCTTTCTGACGCTTTAGAACCATGTAGTATAGATTGTCCCAAAAAATTTCCATGAGTGTAATAATAACTCAAGTACATACCTACAGATACACATTATTTACTTATGATAGACGATACATTTTCAGTAGGGAAAGAAGAGGGGTTCTAGATCGTTCCCCTCACCACTATTTTATCCTTGTATATTGCGTTGCCTGCCTACTCAGTTTGCTGTCAATTTACCATTTTTCTCTATATTGTTTCAAACAACTTTCAACAGCTTCTAAACAACTTCTAACAGCTTCTATTAGAAACTGTTTACAAACTGTTAGAAGTTGTTTAGAAGCTGTTGGAAGTTGTTTAAAAGAAGGAAAAAAATAGTAGGTAAGTTGACAGCAAACTGAGTAAGCAGGCAACGCAATAAACAAAAATAACAATAGTGGTGGGGGAAACGATCTAGGACCCCTCTTCTTTCCCTGCTATCGTCCCAAGCGCCAAAAAGCATCTTCGCAAACAACGAAATTTTCCGGGTTCTTTTGAAGATGACTGTACCTACCTACGGAGTAAAAAAAATATATACTTATTAATAAAGTCGGCGAAAAGTGCTAGTTCAGACTCGGGTTCGTTCGAGTGATGACAGCTCTTGAAGAGATGAAGTTGTCTGTTCGTATTATTATTTTGCTTTTATTATGGGGAATAGAAAATAAAGTCTCGTATCACGAGGCTATTATGTTACTGTAAACCTTGACTTGCATATCGTTGATCAAGCCTTAGGTGGTCTGTTACCCTATCTTCTGACATGATTGAACCGTCGATTAAACGTTTCACTGAATTATTTTCAATACCCATCGCTGCTGAAGCCGAACAGACGGCGCTATCACAAAAAAGCATAAATCACGCTCTTTCCTTCGGTTAACCCAGTTCCCACCACACATGAAGCCTCTCCAAATGTTTTCATAAAAATTGTTAATAACGATATCGAGCTCAACAAAAAATCGACGTTGCTGCCGCCGAAATGGTGTAATTATTAAAGCAAAATTCCCCTAATTTGAAATCCAGAGATGCATTATTCATGGGGAAATGCGGCAAACTTTTTGTAATGCGCGATAAATCGACTGTTAACCGGCAAATTTCGAGGTTACTTGCAAATCACGTTATTATCAGCCGAAAGTGGTCTTCTTTCCATACTTAATTTAAGTATTTAGGTAGTTGTAATTCTGTACCACAAAACGTCTTGGCTTCGTTCCCAGGATAACTTCCCGAAAAAGTAGGACCAGAGTAATAAGTTAGCTGGAGCAGGGACTTTGCAATAAATAGGCTTACGTATTTATAAGAATTTTCCGGATTTTCCCTTTTCCACTCTCCCGATAAGCGTCTGGCCTCGCTATTACACCTAGGAGACGCGTGAAATATTACCAACATCCCTTATTAGACACCAGAAATTAAGCCAAAGCTCAAGAAATTCGTTACTGTTGAGGATTTCGCGCCTCAATTCCACTCATATCCATGGAGATGTTTCAGGACGCTTCTTTCGACGGTTCCAAGTGAAGTGAGGAATTTCTGCGTGACGGCGAGAATTTTACAGAATTGGAATTTCTTCACTGTTGAATAAATAACTGGCGTCCGAAAAGCGCCCACCCTCGAAAATAGTGATAAATTTTGTGAAAACCAGCGGGGTTGGATTTTATCTCGTAAAATTTTAAGTATCAATTTTCGTCCGTGTAAAGGTAGCTCCCCAGTGCGGGGACCCCGACTGCGAGAGGTACAATAAAGTGATAATTATAATGCCTTTCGGGTCCATGATCGCTTTTTATTCGCCTCATTTACATTCTCAGAATTGTCCTGCTACGAATATTTATGAAAATTTTTAACGGTCTCAAGTCAGAAACCATCAATCATTAGGTACTGGTAACACCCTTTTCGAAAACGCATTAACAAAATTAATTAACATTTAAAATTTCCGAAAATTTCAAAGTAGCAGCAGCTAAGAATTAACATGTTCCTATTAATAATTCTGATTGTTATTGTTTTCGGTAAAGCTCATAATAATGTCCCAATTGACCTACAGCAGGAGACATAAATATCGAAAATGCCATTAAAAACACGATTACCATAAGAATTGCATCGGCTCTACTGACGATGAACTTTTAACACTCGCCGCTGGAAGTTTGGTTTCTAGATGCAGGCCAGGTATCATAAATTTTTTTCAACGACAACCACTAAATCTGTCGACGCTTTTAAAAAGTAATATAATGTGACCCCTATTGTGGTTCGCAACAATAGCCTCAATTATTACCCCCATGCATGCTTCAAATCGAAGGGTTATAAACTGAGACCCTATCGCCTTCATTGTTGTTAATTCGTGATGGATAACTGTTTCGGTTGACGGATACTAAAGCTACAAAGCCGTTTGGCAATAAGTCGACAGAATTGATGGAGAAAAGAAAATTGTCAATTATTACCATCAAAAACAAAACGAGTCTTAGGTCTTGATAACAATGCATTATAACCACGCCTGTGTCTGTGAAAGATTTCAAAATGAGAAAGCCAAGCAGAGTCACCTTTATGTCTCTTAACACGGTGCCAATTTACCTTTTGCTATTCAAGAGTAATGAAAGAAGCAATTTTGCGAAATTTGAAGGTCGAACCTCGCCTGCATCAGATGGCATTAAAAGATCGCCTCATTACAAAACCATTAGTAACATTTGCTTTCCTATAATATGCATGCATTCGTGGTTGCAATTTTTTTGCAATTTCTAATTTATCGTTTCTGGTCCTTCGATTGTGTTACAAATTTCATTGCCAGCAAGCAGAATGATCAATTACGTATATCACTTGATGCAAATATCAGGGTTATTCTCAGGGATTCTAAAGGTGGCGATAAATTTTGGTTTGGCTTTCTAGCCTTTCCGAACTGCGACGACCAATGAGGGCTTTTGTTCAAACCCTGCCTCTAATTATTGTCCCAAAGGCATAAACCTTTTGCAAAGTTTATAATGACTTTGGGAGATCTTTCCTTCACTTCGTCAGGCAATAAAGTAAACTTATACTGCCAAAATGAATTAGTTTACGACTTGCTAAGGCGTCACAGTGACATAGGTACTATGTGTTCTGAAGTTCCTTCTTTACAATATTTGTTTTAAAAGTATCCCTACTTGTCAAGTTTGACAGAAGAATTATTAATGTGGATGTGTTTGATATGAGTATCTATATTGATAAGATTTCGAAAGAGAAGAGATAGCAGTAGAAGGAGATGAGGGTTCCGAAACAACCCCCACCACTATTTTGATTCTTGTATATTGCGTTGCCTACCTACTTGCTGTTTAAAGTTGTTTAGAAGTTGTTTAAAGTACTACCAAGTAGGTAGGCAACGCAATATACAAGGATCAAAATAGTGATGGAGGTTGTTCCAGAAGCTCTCATCTCCTTCTACTGACAGCTCTAGTAAAACAGTTACTACATGGCACTTAGGGCCAGTTGTACAATCACAAGTTAACCCAGAGTTAGCTGACTCTGGGTCAGTTGCTAAGGTACAGCCAATGAAATCGCTTATACCTTAGCAACTGACCCAGAGTCAGCTGACGCTGGGTTAACTCGTGATTGTACAACTGAGCCTTGTTTAAGCTCCGAGTAAAATACTTGTCAAACTGTCAACTGAACTATAGTTAAGGTATCAGCTAAAATACTGCTTTTTCTAAAAACAAAAATTATTTTACTAATGGTGCTTACTTTTGTAATAAAAACGATCTCATTACTGTATTTTATATTAAAAAAAAATAAAGAATCATTATTAGCATGTAAATAATAAAAAACATTTTTACACTAAAGTACTTTTTACACACGTTTTATTGAAATAATCTTTTAACAACTGAATAACTAATATCTATTTATAATTAAATTAGTTAATAGAATTGTAATTAACTGTTAACAAATTAATAACAATTTTGTAAAACAAACATGTAAAAAAAATTAAATCTTTATCGTCCTGTATAAATAACTTTTTATCTTAAAATTATGTACAGATTATTCCCTTTCAATACTGACATTTAATTATGAAACACCCTATAGAAGGTATACAAAGTTGCGCAAATGTGTCAGAAAACTTAATTTCTGGCTAAACTATAAATTTGATTAAATAATACCCTTAACAAAAGTTTTTGTTGTATTTTTTTATTCTATTCAGTGACGTGCTTTGATTTTCAATAGCTACATTATTTTTGAGATATTTCTTTTTTTATAAGAATGACTCTGTATGTTTTTACACTTTCAAATCGACACTTTTTTAAATATTAGCTCTGAAAATAGTTTTTGATCCTCATCTCCTTTTACAGAACTTAATGGATCTGCATGAAATTTAGCAGACGTATTCCTTATCATCCAATTTATTTAAAGTACTCATAATGTTTTATTCCAAAAAAGTGTATGCAGTTGTATACATAGCAAACTTTTTTATACTGTTAGAGAACAGTCTGGATGACTAGAGATTTTACAAAAATCCACATTCTTTCTGGATTACACCAAAAATTTCTAGAAAGTTTCAGAGGTTTATGGACCAATTTAAAATATTCCCGAAAATTCAAAAAGTTTCCAGATTATGAGCTATTACTGCAAGTCAAAAACTCGAGCAATAATGCCGGGCGTATAGTGGTAGTCACATAGCCTGACGGTTGGTCTTGAGCGAAGACTACGTTGTGAAGTACCCGCGCGCTTCCAGTCAAACTAACAGCAGTTCTCAAAAAAATATTTGTACATTTGCCTTTGAATGGAAGAAACTAACAGAAATTCAAAAGAAATTGGTAGTTTACTAATTTAACAGTTTTCAACATCAAGACCGAGCGTTATATGACTGCACTATATTAGCTGGTAAACGCTATCTCCTATCGGCGCTTCCTATTCTTATCTTTCTTAAAGTATAATTAAAGTACGTTTCTCATTATCTCAATTCATATCATAATATTACCAATTACCACCAACGGCACTAACTATCGAAACTGATTCAATCAGCTACATATCATTCTTTGGGCCGTCGACAACTCTACTAGAAATTTAAGAGGGAATATGATTCTCACTCTCTCGCTAAAATCGCGATAAATGTCACTGTTGCTCTCTCCATGCATTTCCTCATACAACAATACATAAGAGTTGTGCATGGTCAATTTGAATGATGGCCCAACTTGCGGGCGAGCTGGCTAACTATATAATTCTGCAAACAAACAAATGATTCAAACAATAAAATACAAAATTTGAATCAAAAGTGCTAGCCTGTTGTTAATTTAAAAATATATAATAATATAAATAATTAAAAATACAGTTTTATTTAAAATACTATTGTTAAGATACCTACATGAAATTAAGGGTGGGTTTATTCACCTCTTGGTAACTTTACAAGCATGATAATTACCTAGGAGACAATATTTTAAAATATTTAAAATATTTTAAATAAAACTGTATTTTTAATTATTTATATTATTATATATTTTTAAATTAACAACAGGCTAGCACTTTTGATTCAAATTTTGTATTTTATTGTTTGAATCATTTGTTTGTTTGCAGAATTATTAGTCTTTTTAATTTGATTATGAGACCCAAAACCGGCCCTAAAGTACTTAAAACAAAAGCTGGAAATATCCATCTAATTAAACATACAAGGTTAGCCAAAAGTGTAAAACCAAGGTTCTTCTGCTTGAACTATTAGACTTGGAAAATAAATGAAAACTATTTGTTACATGACTAATTTGAGGGCATAGGTATTAGAGCATGTTTTTTTTACAAAAGGGCGCTAGCCATTTTTGCCTGCGTCAACTTTTTTTTTAAATGGCCTGAAGCAGAAAATTATTTTCCATTCATTTCTTTTTTTACATCATTTTTACATAAAGAAAATTGGCGTTTTAGCTAAGCAAAAATGAAACTTTGCTATTAAGCTTCGCCCAGTTTGACGATGGAGGTGTATTTGAACACATTACACAGTCGACAACACCATTAGAATGTGACTGGTAGGGCAGGTAAGGCTTACCTGCTACCAGCCCTAGATAAGGCCTACACTTGAAGTTCCATTAACATTCTAATGGCGCTGCCGACAGTATATTGTGTTGAAATACATATCATTCCCAAACTGGGACTTACAGCCAAAACGCAAATGTTCTATATTTATTTAAAAATAAACAGGTTAATGTAGAAAAAATTCTACGCTTGTGTATACCATAATTCTCTACATCACAGTAAATATATAAATATTAGCACGTTGCTATTTATTAAAAAAGTTACTTACCTTTCTTTAATTCATCATTTACTTTATTCTTTCTTTTTTCGTATCAGCATTGTTTTTTAGTAGGCATTATTTACATTCGCCTCTGCTGTTTTCTTAATTAATTCTTTTACGATTAACTAATTTATCGACTTGTTTTAGTTTTATTAATTTTTTCAAAAGTTTGTTTATACAACTTTAATACAACTATAGTTTTCTTTTCATTGAAAAATTAATAAAATTCAAAGTTTCTTCCCAAAAGTAAACAAATTTAATCTAGTTAGAGGTTACTATAGTAATCTGGATAAAACTGGCAAAAATTCCAAGAAAGAAGAAGAGAAGTAGATAAGTAGCTATAGGTACAATATTTATTAAATTTTTTTACCTTGGTCTGTAATTTTGATGAGATGACCTTTCAAACTGGATTTGGCTTTAGTACTAAACCAGTCTCCAACTTTAATAGCCCTACTAATAATTTTATTTGGGAAATCTATAATTTGAATTTTGATTTGTATTTTTTTGGTGACTTTTAAACTAAAGTTCGATTTTAGAAATGACTCAAGCTTAATCTTTGTTGCTTCAGAATTCTCAGTTTTGGCGCCAACCGTAAATTATCATTAGCAAGGATTTTTGCATCTAGAAAATATTTTAATTGGACAAATTAATAGGAAACCAACTTTCGATGAGCGCATTGTCGACAATAAACCAAACTTGTATGATCTTTAGAATCTACTCATCTATCCGCAGGTAGGTATTTGAACTTTTACTTTTAGATGTTTTTGTCATAAATTATTCAATTGAGGCGACGTTATCATTACCAATGCACATCCACTTGCTCAATATGTGAATATTATTAATTAAAGTTCAAGCAATAGAATTCTAAGATTTCCAAGAATCTTGTACCGATCGATGGGAATTGACACGAACCACCAATTTGTCCAGAAATGATTAAGTCATGTCGTTATCTTCGAGGAATCGGTTTAAATCAATCTTAAAGTTTACCAACACTTGGCTAAACTAAAACTCGTTTCACGCTCGGTTCTAGACACGAGACTTGATGTATAATTTTCCAGAAAAATTTTTTTTTTGCTCTTTCATTAAAACTTTAAACTGTCTCGTAATTTAAGTTTGTCACCTATAGCAAGCGTCTGATGCAAGAATTTTACACATTTTTCCGACGTAATTAATTAGAGACGCGACCAGCCTTGAAATTTGAAGAAGATCGAACCTTGACTGGTACATGAGAGTACATTTTTAAACACAATACGACTTCTATTGCTACATAACAGCTCGGGGACCTCCTCATCAGTATAAATACTAGAGAAAGGAATGCCCACCATCATAGTGATTCTTCTCCACTCACTGATAACACCATGCAAATTCTAGCGGTAAGTACCAACAACGACCATACCACAAAAGCACTTACCTACAATCGAAATTTAGATTACCATTTTTGCGCTCGTCGCCGCCGCTTCGGCCGCCACCCTCTCCGGCAACGAGCCCATCCCCATCATCAGTCAAGACTCAGAAGTCAATTTTGATGGCTCCTACCATTCTTCCTACGAAACCGGCAACGGAATCGTAGCTCAAGAACAAGGATCGCTGAAGAACGCCGGAAACAAAGACACCGAAGCCGAAGAAGTCCAGGGTTCGTTCCAATACACCGCTCCTGATGGCACCCCAATTTCCATCCAATACGTGGCCAACGAAGCCGGATTCCAGCCCCAAGGAGCCCATTTGCCCGTCGCCCCAACCGGACCCCCAATCCCGGCCGCCATCCAGAGGGCCCTCGAATGGATCCAGGCCCACCCGGAGCCCGAAGAGAAACCCAGCAGAAAGTTATAAGTCCTGAAAATTGAATAATGCACTGTGTACATAAAGAATAAACAGATTTGACTTAACAAAAGTTTACGCAACATCTTCTTCACAAATAACAGAAAACGGAAACTGCGTAACAGCGAAGACACAATCAACAGTTTCACTATTTTTATTGGGGGTGGAAAGAAAAAAAGAAAACAAATGTGCCTTATTTCATTAAATTAAATGATTTGGTTCGAATTTCATGTTAGCAAGTTGGAAAATTGTATAAATTTAAAAATGGGGTAAAATTTTAACGAAACGGAAATAAATTCAAACAAAAATATTTAGGGGTGAAAACTGGTTACAACATTGATTCTAGATCAAAGTTAGTCTCTATGGCCCTGGTCGCTGGTAACATGCGCGGTATCATGCCAGGTATGGTTTGGTTAGTTCCTACAAAACTGACAGATAGTGACACTGACAGGTGACGTGACATAACCTCACTTATTTTCTTGTTTATTATGCCAATAAATTGTAAATAGCGAAAGTAAGCTTCTTGTGTTGACCAATTTTATTACGCTACAAGTTAATTACGATCGACTTATAATTTTTAGACAGTTTTTTGATTAATTTGCGAAAATGGACGTTGCCGGGGCTCCCGTGCAAGATGACGAAACCCCGACTACTAGCGCAAACGCCCCTGCCTCCGATTCGGAATTCAGCGACGAAGACTTGGACGATGACGACCTCTTGCCAGGTAATCCCCAACCACACATCAACTCACCACAAAACGTTAACAATTTGACCCCTCAGAAGATAACAGGAAGAAGTGTGACAAGGGCAAAAAACGTCCCTTACGCCGCGACACCTCCAAACTCAACCCCAACCTAAAAGGTCTCATGGGCGAAGCCAACTTGCGTTACGCTCGTGGCGACGCCGAAACCGCTAAAAAGATGTGCTTCGAAGTGATGCGTCAAGTTCCCGAGGCCCACGAACCTTACATGACTCTGGCGCAAATTTACGAAACTATCGACATGACGAAATACGAAGGATACTTGGCCATAGCGAGTTGTCTCTGTGCTCAGGACGCGGGAATTTGGTGTCGTTTGGCCGAATTGAACGTAAATAACGGAAAATTGAAGGAGGCTGTGAGTTTTTACTCAAGGGCTATTCGAACGAATACGAGAAACATACAATTACATTTGAAACGTTTGGAATTGGTTGAGAGAATGGGTGACGTTAGGTTCGGACGAGCCTGTAAAAAACATTTGGCTAATAATTTACCTAAAAGTAAACACCAGGATATTATCGAGTTAGTCAAAGATGTGACCAAACAGTATCACGAAGAGAAAAATTACGCTAAAGCGCTAGAAACGTTGCAAATACCTTTTAAGCGAGTTCCGAAATTTGTGACTCAAGATCTCGTTAATATGATGTTAGAGTTGTTGTTGTTGACGGGTCGTTTTACTGAATGTTTGGATATTTTCATACAATATTGCAATTTTACTTTTGAAATAACTGTCGATAGTCTCAGTAAAATTATAGTAAATTCCTATGAAATGCCGCTGAATATTCAAATCGATCTTAAAGTTAAATTCATAATTTGCTTGATTAGAATGAAATCATTCCAATTATTGCCTCCTTTGATTGACTCGATGATTCGCGAGGAAAACGTTGAGGAAATTGGCGATTTATTCTTGGACGTGGCCGAAGATTTAATGGCGGCTAATTTACACGAAGAAGCCCTAAAACTGTTGGTGCCTTTGGTCAAAAGTAGCACCTACGGTTTAGCAGCGGTTTGGTTAAAATACGCCGAGTGTCTCTACAATAGCAACATGTTAGAGCAAGCAGTCGAAGCCTATTTTACCGTAATGACAATGGCGCCGCAACACGTCGAAGTTCTTTACCCTCTAGCAATGTCTCTTTTACGTCTCAACAAAAAATCCGAGGCCCTCGAAGTATTGTCGCAAGATCTCTCTTCGAATAAGATCGACGTGGCAGTTTTGATCGAACGCATGAAACTGTTGAAACAAATCGGGGACTTGGAGGAATACTGGAAGTGTGTCGAATTATTGCTTTCGCGGCATTGCGTGGTCATCAAGTATCCTGAAGAAATCAAATTGGTGATGATCGGCTACACTATTAACGAGAAGGTGAAAAAAATTAAGAAAATGCGCAACTTCAGAGGGGACTCCGACGCCATCGAAAAGAACTTTGAGAGTATCCGGGAACCGAGTGTTCAAGTCGAGTACGACTTGTTTCGAGAAGTCTTGCAATTTGCTTTGGAAAAACGGGAATACTCGCAGTTGCAGAGGTTCGCTTTCATGGGCCTCACTTCCAGAAAATTCACAGCGCAATACAGTAAGTTTCATTGGTCAAAATGGTAGTTACAATTTTAAAAGTCAGCTGGTGATTGGTAAGGTATTATTGAAACAATACGAAAGCAAAAATTGGTTAATGTAAAAGCATGCGTAACGAAAAGTGAAACGTTTCACTCTCCATCGCATGGGGGTGCCGAGTAAAAAATATTTTAGTGATTGGGGTGACGCCAATGCTACTGCTTAAATTGACAATACAGGGTGTTCCCTAAAAACGTCTCAAACCGTAACTTTCTACGATTTCTACGATTTGAAAAACTTTTGGAAATTATTTCTAAAACACTACATATTGGTCTTCATTGTAATTTTTTCTAATATTAACTTTAATGTTAAAAGATGTTCAACCAAAATATTCAAAATTAATTTTTGAATCCGCCAGAACAGCATGGTATTAAATGGTCAAGATCCTCGTTTATACAGGGTGAGTTAACTAAAGTGAATCAACTGATCTTTGTTATTAGTAAAATTACAGTTTTAATACATGATACAATTAAATAGCTAAAATTATTCCCAGTACGTAGGTACAGTTCAAAAGTAATGTCCATCTGTTAAACTCGTTTATTTTCCACATAAAACGAAAACAGACATTAACATTTATATTTATGCTAAGTATATGAAATAATGGAAAAAATGCATTAGGTTTCCTTCAGCTAGTACATCATTTGTAAAAGAAATTTAAATTTTATAAGAGTGAGATGGACATTACTTTTGAAACTGACTGTACCTTTAAATGTCACTTAGTTTTACTTTTGTTAGAGATATTTACCTTTTCGAAAAAAATTAGGGTGGTCTTAAAGTGCCGTCAACCGGCTTCCTGTTAAAGTGCCGTCAAACGGCTTCCTGTTAAAGTGCCATTAATCCATATGACGGCACTTCAGTGTCTTAGGGCAAGGAAAAAGATTAGAAAAGTTCTTTTCAAGTAGTAATTTTTAATCGTGCTTTAACAAAAAAAATACAGGGCCCTGAACTGACCTTGCGTAGAACTTCTTTTTCGCAAAAAAAAGTATCGTGCGAACGAAGTATTGAACCTGAGATCTGTCATAAAACGAACACCGACATTAACATTCATATTTATGTTAAGTATATGAAATAATGGAAAAAATGCATTGGGCTTCCTTTAGCTAGTACATCATTTGTAGAAGAAATTTAAATTTTATAAGAGTGAGATGGAAATTACTTTTGAAACTGACTGTACATTCAAATGTCACTTAGTTTTACTTTGGTTAGAGTTATTTACTCTATCGAAAAAACTTGGGCTGGCCTTAAAGTGCCCCCAAACAACTTCCTGTTAAAGTGCCGTTAATCTATATGACGGCACTTCAGTGTCTTAGGGCAAGGAAAAAGATTAGAAAAGTTCTTTTCAAGGAGTATTTTTTAATCGTGCTTTTAAAAAAAAAATTACAGGGCCCTGAACTGACCTTGCGTAGAACTTCTTTTTCGCAAAAAAAAGTATCGTGCGAACGAAGAATTGAACCTGAGATTTGTCATAAAACGAACACCGACATTAACATTCATATTTATGTTAAGTATATGAAATAATGGAAAAAATGCATTGGGCTTCTTTTAGCTAGTACATTATTTGTAGAAGAAATTTAAATTTTATAAGAGTGAGATGGACATTACTTTTGAAACTGACTGTACATTCAAATGTCACTTAGTTTTACTTTGGTTAGAGATATTTACCCTATCGAAAAAACTTGGGCTGGCCTTAAAGTGCCCCCAAACAACTTCCTGTTAAAGTGCCGTTAATCTATATGACGGCACTTCAGTGTCTTAGGGCAAGGAAAAAGATTAGAAAAGTTTTTTTCAAGTAGTATTTTTTAATCGTGCTTTTAAAAAAAAAATTACAGGGCCCTGAACTGACCTTGCGTAGAACTTCTTTTTCGCAAAAAAAAGTATCGTGCGAACGAAGAATTGAACCTGAGATTTGTCATAAAACGAACACCGACATTAACATTCATATTTATGTTAAGTATATGAAATAATGGAAAAAATGCATTGGGCTTCTTTTAGCTAGTACATTATTTGTAGAAGAAATTTAAATTTTATAAGAGTGAGATGGACATTACTTTTGAAACTGACTGTACATTCAAATGTCACTTAGTTTTACTTTGGTTAGAGATATTTACCCTATCGAAAAAACTTGGACTGGCCTTAAAGTGCCCCCAAACAACTTCCTGTTAAAGTGCCGTTAATCTATATGACGGCACTTCAGTGTCTTAGGGCAAGGAAAAAGATTAGAAAAGTTTTTTTCAAGTAGTATTTTTTAATCGTGCTTTTAAAAAAAAAATTACAGGGCCCTGAACTGACCTTGCGTAGAACTTCTTTTTCGCAAAAAAAAGTATCGTGCGAACGAAGAATTGAACCTGAGATCTGTCATAAAACGAACACCGATATTAACATTCATATTTATGTTAAGTATATGAAATAATGGAAAAAATGCATTGGGTTTCCTTTAGCTAGTACATCATTTGTAGAAGAAATTTAAATTTTATAAGAGTGAGATGGACATTACTTTTGAAACTGACTGTACATTCAAATGTCACTTAGTTTTACTTTGGTTAGAGTTATTTACTCTATCGAAAAAACTTGGGCTGGCCTTAAAGTGCCCTCAAACAACTTCCTGTTAAAGTGCCGTTAATCTATATGACGGCACTTCAGTGTCTTAGGGCAAGGAAAAAGATTAGAAAAGTTCTTTTCAAGTAGTAATTTTTAATCGTGCTTTAACAAAAAAAATACAGGGCCCTGAACTGACCTTGCGTAGAACTTCTTTTTCGCAAAAAAAAAGTATCGTTCGAACGAAGAATAGAACCTGAGATCTGTCTATCCGTCGCAACTTCTTTTCCACGGCTCTATCGACCTCGCTAGTGGTTGCGTGTTTGATCTTTGTACTCTCTCGTCTTTCCGTGATGACATTACTTGCGTGTTGCGCGCGCATTAACGGCATCTTAATAGGAAGCCGTTCGACGGCACTTTAAGTACAGTGAAAAAGTTAAGCATCATGAGGTTGATTAATAGAACGAACTTGTATTTTATACGATTAAGCTTCTACAACATCTCCATACAGAACAAATTTTGACAACCAACGGGTCTCTCATTTCTATGGACTAAGGAACGATTTAAAACACTTTTCAGTTCTTTACTACGAAGTGCGAACAAATCATTTCTAAGCCCCTTATAGTCGGCCGTCTAGTCTACTGATATGAGTAGGGTTCTCTTTGTAACACCCTGTATACAATTTGACATTTGGTAGAAACAAACTATAATTAATGCACTACAAGATGACAGTATCGGTTTTCCGAATTTATTTACGTGTGAGTTTTTACTTTTGATCACCATTTTGTATCGAAATATTCACTTCATCCCTTTGGCTCATGACGTGTAATTGGAATATTTTTATATCAGACCGCTATTGAATACACGGATTTTCAACACTAAAGACGTTTCTGCAATGACAGCTTTAAGGGTCGTTTACTTAGTGCCTTTGTGGCTACCCACCATTTATGTTAATGGTAGTCCATTGTCTTCACTGGAGCTTATACCTACTTGAACGTGTTATTATAAAGTAAGCCATAAATAACCGAAGCGTTTAGGCGTCATTGACATGAAGTTTGACTGCTTGAATAAAGCCGTTTCGTCATAAATTCCGCAAAATTTTCAGGGACTTTCCAAAATTACAGTTAATGATACTTCAACCAAAAATTTCAAATTTTTAACTACCCTGTATTAAATCGTGATTTCAGAGGACATTTTCCTGGCCGCCTTCTTCGCTTGCATGTACAACAACGACACCTTCCACGGATACTACTTGATCCGCGACATGGTGTTTCATGATCCACAGAACAATCTGGCTTGGAGTTTGTTCAACGTTTTCCTCCAAAACGCCGACGACACCCGCCACAACCGCTTCATATCCCGCTTCCAGGAGCGCTTCCCTAACTTCGATTGCCTCCAAGTGATCGAAGCCAACTACGGTCTGTCCTTTGGCAGTTACAATTTAGCAATGAAACTCTACATGGAAGAATTTCGCAAAAACCGTCATCCTTATTTCAGTTTTATTCTCGGCGTCGTTTTGTTGCAAAGATACAGCAAGCGAACGAACAATCACGAGGACAAAAAACAATTATTGGAAGTAGTTTCGAGTCTTTTTTTGTTTTACGCCAATAATCGCAGTAAAGACGCCCGGCACGAATCTTTTTACAACGTTGGACGCATGTATCAACAACTAGGCGTCATGTATTTAGCTGAAAATTGTTATTTGAAAGTGTTAAGTTTACCGGAAGTTAAAAATGAGGATATTTTAAGTCTCAAACACGAAGCCGCTTACAATCTACATTTAATTTACAAAAATAGCGGAAACTTAATTGCCGCCAGAAACATTTTAATAAAACACATAATCATTTAGTCGAGTCAAAGTGTTTTCGTTCCATGTGTTCTCTTTCCACTGCCTTTTCCATGGCGGCCAAAAACGTGGCCAAATCAACTGAAGATCCCGTTACAAACAACGCGTGGGCTATGAAAGGAATCTTTCTTAACGATCTGCCACTCAACCCTACGCTTTTCTGACAAACGCTAATTAGCTCATTTGTGCAATTTCCACTAAAAGATGGAATAAACTCTGGAACAGTTTCGTCCGGCATTATGTCGCTATTAATAATTTGTACCTAAAATTCAATTGTTATAAATAATAAAAGCAAAACGTAATGTTACCTTAATTAATTCTTGGAGACAGGAATAGTAGATTCGATAAATGGCAGAAACTGTTGGTAGTCCGAGATATTGTTTGATATCGGCTCTATCAATGAAAGCAATGTCGATGGATTCGGTGATGTTGGACGTGGTTAGGATTAAAACATTGGAGTGTCGCTTGATTTGGTCAATTTGTGTTAAAACGGCGTTGACCACTCGAATCGAATCTGAAGGTTCTGTGCCTGAAAATTTCAACCACAATAGAATAAAAAGGCCGAAAAGTTGAGCAAATTTATGATTGAAGCAATTTTAATCTACAGTTAATTTATTGTCAGCGACGCGTCGAGATTTGACGTAGAACCCTTAGCAATGAATCAACAAAAAAAAAACTTATTTTGATTTGCACCAAAGTAAATAAAACAATCAATCATCAACAAAAATCATAAGAGGCTGATAGATGATTAATGACTTATACAGGGTGGGGCAATAGTGCGTCCGACTTCGATAGCTCGAGTTCTTTGATAGGTAGAAATTTGATTTAAAAACACAGATAAACTAGAGAAAGAAGTCTATAACCGGAAATTATTTTTGAACACACAGGGTGAGCCAAGACAATTATACAGGGGCAAGTAACATTTTTTTAAATGGAATGTGGTGTGTAAAAGAAGATTTTTCAGAGCCTTTTCCTAGTCTCTTTTCAATCCAATATGATTACTGACTATTTCCAAACCACTTGGATGTAGCAATTTTTTTTGTTCAAATAATGGCATTTGCAGATGCATGTTAAAAAATTACTACAGTCACAATTATGAGTTCTAAGAAAAAATTATGTAAAGACTAGTTAGGAAACATCTGTGGAATGTTTTTGATCTACAATTTTAATTTTTGAAAAATTATACAGGGTGGCTAAATTTAATTTTTCAATTTTTTTAAATGGAACACTATATATATTTTATAAAGATATGATGTAGAAACTAAAAACGAACATTTTTTGTATGCGCACCCCTATGGCTATTTGTAACCATTTTCGAAATATCGCCAAATAATTACAAAATTCAAGAATACATAATTGTAAAAAATTAGATCGTTTTCCAAATAACTCGACAAAAAACTTCAAATGTTTCAAAATTGACACAAAAATGACAACTGACGACAGGTAACTGCGATAAATGTGTATTTCTTGTCGGATAATATAAAATGCAAAAAATGATCAAGATACAAAAATAAAGTGAACTTATTAAAAAAACTTATGCTGTTTTTATAAAGAAAACATTTGGAGCACTTATTACAATTTTATCTGTCGAGTAATTTGAAAAACAATCTAATTTTTTAGGATTATTCTTGAATTTTGTAATTATTGGGCGATAAACCGAAAATGGTTACAAAAATAGCCATAGGGGTGTACATACAAAAAATGTTCGTTTTAAGTTTCTACATCATATCGTTAAAAAATATACAGGGTGTTCCATTTGAAAAAATGGAGAAAATTAAATTCAAAAAGTTCTAAATTGAAAAATTAAATCTAGCCACCCTGTATAATTTTTCAAAAGTTAAAACGATTCAAAGACATTCTACAGATGTTTCCTAACTAGTCTTTACATAATTTTTTCTTAGAACTCATAATTGTGACTGTAGTGATTTTTTTAACATGCATCTGCAGATGCCATTATTTGAACAAAAAAAATTGCTACATCCAAGTGGTTTGGAAATAGTCAGCAATAATATTGGATTGAAAAGAGTCTAGAAAAAGGCTCCGAAAAATCTTCTTTTACACAACACATTCCATTTAAAAAAATGTCACTTGCCCCTGTATAATTGTCTTGGCTCACCCTGTATGTTCAAAAATAATTTCCGGTTATAGACTTCTTTCTCTAGTTTATTTGTGTTTTTAAATCAAATTTCTACTCATCATAGAACTCGAGCTATCGAAGTCGGACGCACTATTGCCCCACCCTGTATATGTTCGTACTAGACAAAATATCTAATGATTTTGTGATTCGTTGTTCAGAATTCTACGCCAAATCTGAGTGCGCTGTTGACAATTAATTATCGTTACCGGGCATAAACATATCAAAATACAGGATGGCCCAAAAGGTCCGCATACCTTGAAGCTGCGTTATCTAAGATTAGTGTAGAGTACCAGAAAATTGCTAAAAAAATTCCTTTCCTTAAAGGGCCATAATTTGAAAACTAAATGACATAGAATTTTTAAACAATTTTCCAGCATTCTACTACAGTTCTAGATAACGCACCTTCAAGTTGGTGTTAACCTTTTGGGACACCTGTATACAAAGAACTATTTAGATGCTGGCCATCCCTAGAATTTGATCTAGGAAATTACCTGAAATGCACTGGTTGCGAGCGTGAGCCAAAGACTCAACTTCATCAATTAACACGCACACCAACAAATTGGAGTTTTCAACAATCTCTCTAAGTTTTGAAAACATCTTAGTCACCAATTTTCCACTCTGAAAAAGACACCTTCAACAAATTTCAATGGATAAGAAATGAAAGTTACCTCTGAAAACCATTTGGAAAATAAACTGTGGCTGTTGATTTCAATTAAAAGTCCGGAACTATACCTATCCTGCATTCTTACAGTTAATTTCTGCGCCAGCGCTTTGCACAAGGATGTCTTGCCAGTACCGGGGGGGCCATGAAGTAGTATAACACGATTACAGTTAATAATATTAACATCTACACCTCTGTCAGAGAACTCCATCATAGTTTGGGCGTACCGTAACAACTAAAACTGTTATATTGCTTAATTCCCTTGTGCTGTAAATCAATTACACCTACGTTTTCCTTAACATTACTGTCATAATACAAATGTTCCCATAAATTATAGATTTCAGCTGACGGTAAAACTAGATGAGTCGCTATATTCACTTCGCCATCATCATCACCAACGCCATCCTCAACTTGCATAATTGGACCATTATTGTCGAGCGTGTAAACATGCCACACAACTTCATAGTCATTGATATTGAAAATTTCCTGCAATAAGAAATTATTTTAATTGATTTTTTTTAACCAAGTACTACTGACATTATCGGGGACGTCTTCGACGATAACTGCTTTGACATCTGCTTGAAAAGCAGGACCAGGATCCTCTTCGAAACTCGAAATCGTCATGTTCGGCTTCACATTAACTTTCTTCAAGTATTCAAGTACTATTGCCGTTAGAGACCTTTTTGGGGTGTGGCTGAAATCAGGCGTTTAATAACAACAATTTCGGGGCCACAAACGCACCTATGGCCTTTTAACACTATTTCCACGTTGATTTTACGCATTTTAAGGCAGACCGTTGAACTATTTGAATTTGACAGCTCAAAGTGAGGTTAAGTCAATTGGCGGGAACGTTTGGTTTAATGCGCATGGGCAGTAGTGGCGCCAAATTTAAATAATTTTAAGAATGATCCTTCATCCAAATACCAAATTCGATTTCTTAGACGCTACTCCTTATTCTAAATACGTTCTAAACCCGTCAGATATTTGATGCAAATTTATTCAAATTGTATACGATTTATAGAAGAAAATCTTAGAAGTATCACAAAACTATAAAAAATTAAAATAAGTACAACAGCTCTAACAAAGGTACGTGTTTCAATAACAAATAAAAATAACGCTTCCCGTTCTGCGGGACTTGGAATGATGAAACGAACAACCAAACTTTAGCATCCTTATCACATGGGTATTAACAAAGAAAAAAAGTCTCAGATTAAGGCTTGAGAACTCGCCGACAAATAAGCGACAACAAGGCGTTTTCCTTTGAACTTTTTTGTTTATTCGGATGGCGTGAGATCTTTTTCGGTTTCGCCTTCATTGAGTAGTTGAAGCAAAAGTTCGTGAACGGGCTCAAAAGCCTTCTTGCTGCCGGCGTTGGTCAACAAGAGGTAGTCGTGCATGTCATGGTGACTTATGGTGCCATCAGGTTGAACAAAACCTTTATCGATAGTCACAAGTTCCACTTTTGGTAAACTGACTATTTTTAGTTTTAAAAGTTCATTGACTTCAGAGAGACGGTCGCGCAGCTGGTTCGGGTGCTGTCCCCTAGGCAGAAGAGTCTGAAAGAGAAACAGTCCAGTCAGTAATCAGCAAGCAAATTTTTTGCAAAAACCAATATTCCTTCTACAGCTCTAAATATCACAAAGTGACGCTTTCCACCCCTATCAATTATTTTCTAGCAGTTGCTCTGACTTCTACAATAAAATTCAGTTTCACATCCTTTCAGGGTTAAAATTTTGGTAACAATGTAATAATGGATTTTGTTGGCAACAGTGTGGTGGTGAGAGACTTACTGGTACTACAATATAAACCTCTGGATGTTTTTCGCGGATAACTTCGATAATCTCCACAATTCCATCACAGATTTCTTCTGGTGTGTTTTTGTGGTTATTGGTGCCGGCGTGCAAAACGACGACTCGCGGCTTGACGTGGTCCAACTCGCCGTTTTGCACTCGCCACAGCACGTTTTCGATCAGATCTCTGTGTATTCCGAAGTTTAAGCAATGTAGGGGCGCAAAAAGTTCGTTCCACACGTCCGTATGTTGCAAGGCTTGGATTATTGAGTCTCCTATGAATATAACGTCGGCGTCTTTCTCTCTGGTTTCAGAAAGAAATCTATTGTGCTAGAAATTTTAACATGTCAATTCAGGTGAATGGAGGCAAGAAAAAAAGTTACAATACTGGTCCACCGATGGTCGCCGTCGCTGTCGTCGACCGGTACGGGAACTTTGCAGGTGTTCATCTTGGACAGATCGGGATTTTTTAATTGCTAGGGAATCAAACCGCTAAATTATTTAATTATTTGTCAAAATGACATTTCTAAACGTCAAACTTAACCATCAAACCGCGGCGAACATGAGCGGTGGGCGAACGCGAAACTACAAGAGGGTAGCTGCTTTACCGACCTTGGCTACATCAGGCCAGAATTGAAGCTGCGGGTTAAAGGAGCCCATACACCTTCATTTTTAAAGGAAAAAGCTGAAACTGAGATTTGTTTAAAACTATTTAGGCCTTCTTGGCGTCAATAAACACGAATAAACTATAGTAAAATTCAGTAAAAATGTGGGTATGCCAAATTTGTAAATATACTTTTTATCGACTTAAACATGATCAATGTTGATCAATAATGAAGTCAAAAATGTAACTCTCTATTTGGCAGAATACGTTAATAATTGAATTCTTTAGCTACCGAAATCACCACCTTGTGAACATAAACGAGAACAGCCTTTTGTGCAGCAAGGGAAAAAGTGGCACTTTTTACCCCCTCCATAAATAAAGATTTAGTAGTCAACTTTTGAATTTTGGACCTAAAATGTGGATCAAAAATACTTTCTAACAAAGTGAGCAAAAAAGTTAATTTCTGTACTATTGAAGTTCTTCTTTATTAAAGACTGAACTTACTTATAAACATTGACTATAAAGCTTATAAAACTGTCAATTCGGTTCTTTCTCTTTTTGCCAAATAATATTTTGACCAATGAAGAAATCAAAGCTCATTGTTTAGAATTGGCAGAAGTTTATAGGCATGACTAGAAAATTCTATACCTACTTAGCGGAGAACAAATAATATACAATATACATACAGGATAATTTATTTTGACTGTTCACTAAAATACGTATCTCGAGAAGGGAAAAATCTACTGACTTGAAAATTTAGCTACAATTTTAGCGAGGTAGTGAACATACTGTCAAAATGATAGCACTTCTTGTAATTATTTGGCAATATTTCAAAAATTGTTACAAATAGCCATAGGGGTGTACATACATACAAAAAATGTTCGTTTTTAGTTTTTACATGTCTACATTATACAGGGTGGGGCAATAGTGCGTCCAATTTTGATAGCTCGAGTTCTGTGATACGTAGAATTTTGATTTAAAAACACAAATAAACTAGAGAAAGAAGTCTGTAACCGGAAATTATTTTTGGACATACAAAGTGAGCCAAGACAATTATACAGGGGCAAGTGACATTTTTTTAAATGGAATGTGGTGTGTAAAAGAAGATTTTTCGGAGCCTTTTCTAGACTCTTTTCAATCCAATATTATTGCTGATTATTTCCAAACCACTTGGATGTAGCAAATTTTTTTGTTTAAATAATTGCATCTGCAAATGCATGTTAAAAAAATCACTACAGTCACAATTATGAGTTCTAAGAAAAAATTATGTAAAGACTAGTTAGGAAACATCTGTGGAATGTCTTTGAATTATTTTTACTTTTGAAAAATTATACAGGGTGGCTAAATTTTATTTTTTAGTTTAGAACTTTTTGAATTTTTTTTCTCCATTTTTTCAAATGAAACACCCTGTATATTTTTTAACGATATGATGTAAAAACTAAAAACAAACATTTTTTGTATGTACAGCCACGTTCACTGAAAAAGCGCAGGGTAAAGTAAAATTCATTCCAACTTACGTTACACTTGCAACCAGGCTAGACCACGCGGTAGAGTTTGTTTGAGAACCGCACAGGTAAACTAGGATTGGTCGAAATAGAGCGGCACATTTCAGTTTCAAATTCAAAACAGCGTCAAGCACACCGCTCATGACGAGAAATTTTAGTCGCTTGGTTAGTGACGCCCATTGTCACCATTCGAGAGAGTTGGGATCAGGGGTTTGATTCCCTTATCTAATCGTCTCTTTTATTTTATATTTATTATTTCATATGCAATTTAGTAATAATTATGACCTTAATTTGTGTTTCTGATATCATTCCAAGCCTCTTTCTAGAATATTAAAATAGACAACTTTCTGAAGCAATTCTAGTAAAATATTTTTACTTATAATATTCCTAGTATTAATTACGTTTTGGAAATGCATGAGAATAAAATTTACGGATATTAATCAAAGCACGAGGGCATATTCGGTAAGAAAATCGCAACGACACAGACATTGGTCCATTATGTCATTATGATGTCATTATTAATAAATAAATGATTTTGATTGGCTGAAATAATTTCCACTTATTAATTTCATGCTAAGTGCAAAAATTTCCAGGAAATTTTTGTCGTAGAAATGACACCGAATTTTATTTTTCTATTGGCTACTTTTGTTTTTTGAACTATTGCAACAACGGGCACGAATAAATTATGGATGTGAAGAAAGAGTTAAATTCCTTTTCTTAAATTATTATTTCATATGCAATTTATTAATCACCATTAATCTCGTTCTGCAATGTTAAAATTGAAGTAAAATATTTCCGTTTAATTGAATAAGGCCCGATTTCTTAATCAAATTAATGAAGACTTTAAGTTTAAAGGACCAATTTTCCTTTGTTGTAACAATGGGTAACTATGGTTATTGTCAACTCTAAATTTAATGCCTCTTTTAATTTAATTATGAAACCGGCCCTTAGTATTTATTTTTAATTGACTTTTTGAAAAATATTATTGCAACAACGGGCTCGAATCAATTAAAGATATGAAGGACTTGAATAGGATAATGATATGTAGAAACTTTTCAACGGGATTAATTAAAACTGTAAAGTTGCAGGTTGTTACGGGTAGGTATAATGTTTAATTTTAACACCCAAATTTTACTAACACATTATAATAGTTTGCATACAATAATAACATTATTTATTATTATTAATTAACAAATACAAACGATCGGTGAATCCGGTGATTAAAATATCAACAATTAACAAAATATATATCTAATAATCAATGGTTAAACAAGAATACATAGACAGTAATAAAAATAGTTTCAATTAATATTTGATGTAATAACCATTACCTACTATCTATGCATTCTTGCATTCTCTTTCGCATCGAAGCGACAAGTTGGTGGCAGATGTTGTCGCCTCGATCGATAACGTGCAGCCCTCATTCTTTGCCAAGTGCCAGTCACGTGGGCGTGAAGGGTACTACCTATACCCCTTCGAAATTTATGAGGTGGGTCATAAAGCTGACCATCTCTTTGAAGAAGTATGCCGACGAATGGGTTCCCTGCTCCGTTATAATGTGTTTCAATGTGTTGGTAAAATTCCAGTGTAAAAATAAAACATTATATCTATAACTATTCAATTCACCTGTAATTTTTCAAATATTAACCAATAAAATGGCAAATATTTACTTTACTTTCTTACGAAACTTTATCTACCAGTTGCTATGAAAATGAAATCATATGTAACACAGATTGGCGAACTAGCCTTTGAAATATTTTATTTTACGTGATACCACCACAATAATATTCGACAATTTTTGACTACTTGTTGTATTATAACTGACAATTCTTTGAATAAAAATAATAACAGGTAGTATACAATGTTAAAATCAATTAGTATGGCACCCTTCATCCTGCCGTCTTTGAAATTTGGTTTACCTGGGTTTCTAACTGGAGTCACTTGCTTTGTGTCACTGCGAATTTACGTAGGTAGAAAGAGAAAGGATGAAAAGGAAACATAAAACAAGTCGATTTTTTTCATAGTTATGAGAAGTCTATATAGACTGTTTCACCATAAACGGACGGATTTCTAATCGAGTTATTTGAAGACGTAGAGAAAAAACTCCAAATATTTCTTGAATTGATAAAAAATCTCTATAATCGACGTGTAAGAAACTAATTCTGGCACTTCCGGTTTGGACCGAAGTTAACCAACTTTTGATTTTTAAATACAAACATATCTTTTTTATTACCCTATCTGATAGAAGAGGTTCTGCTGATTACAAAAATGCATTACACTTATCACTTTTCTGCTCAAAATTGGTTCAGTCCTTGATTTCTAATGCAACTGTTTCTCCAAAACTTACGGATTTCTGCCCGAGTTATTTGAAAACGTAGAGAAAAAACTCTAAATACTTCTTGAATTGAGGAAGACTCTTTATGCCAGAATTAGTTTTTGACATGTCGATTATAGAGATTTTTCCTCAATTCAAAAAGCATTTGGAGTTTTTTCTCTACGTCTTCAAATAACTCGACCAGAAATCCGTCCGTTTTGGTGAAACAATTGCATTAGAAATAAAAGCCTGAACTAATTTTGACCAGAAAATCGATAAGGTCAATACATTTTTGTAATCAGGAGAACTCCTTTTATCAGATAGGGCAATAAAAAAGATATGTTTGTATTTAAAAATCAAAAGTTGGTCCACTTCCGGTTGATATTTTAATCACCGGATTCACCGATTGTTTGTATTTGTTAATTAATAATAATAAATAATGTTATTATTGTATGCAAACTATTATAATGTGTTAGTAAAATTTGGGTGTTAAAATTAAACATTATACCTACCCGTAACAACCTGCAACTTTACAGTTTTAATTAATCCCGTTGAAAAGTTTCTAAATATCATTATCCTATTCAAGTCTTTCATATCTTTAATTGATTCGAGCCCGTTGTTGCAATAATATTTTTCAAAAAGTAAATTAAAAATTAATACTTATTCAATTAAACGGAAATATTTTACTCCAATTTTAACATTGCAGAACGAGATTAATGGTGATTAATAAATTGCATATGAAATAATAATTTAAGAAACGGAATTTAACTCCTTCTTCACATCCATAATTGATTCGTGCCCGTTGTTGCAATAGTATTTTTCAAAAAACAAAAGTAGCCAATAGAAAAATAGAATTCGGTGTCATTTCTACGACAATGTAAAAATTTCCTGGAAATTTTTGCACTTAGCATGAAATTAATAAGTGGAAATTATTTCAGCCAATCAAAATCATTTATTTATTAATAATGACATCATAATGACATAATGGACTAATGTCTGTGTCGTTGCGATTTTCTTACCGAATATGCCCCCGTGCTTTGATTAATATCCGTAAATTTTATTCTCATGCATTTCCAAAACGTAATTAATACGTTTTGGAAATGCCTTCGAAAAAATTTCCGGAAATAATCAATGCACTAGAAATATTATAAGTGAAAATATTTTACTGGAATTGCTTCACAAAGTTGTCTATTTTAATATTCTAGAAAGAGGCTTGTAATTATATCAGAAACACAAATTAAGGTCATAATTATTACTAAATTGCATATGAAATAATAAATATAAAATAAAAAAAGACGAGGAGATAAGGGAATCGAATCCCTGATTCCAACTCTCTCGAATGGTGACAATTGGCGTCACTAACCAAGCGAACACAAATTCTCGTCATGGGGGATGTGCTTGACGCTGTTTTGAATTTGAAACTGAAATGTGCCGCTCTATTTTGACCAATCCTAGTTCATCTGTGCGGTTCTCAAACAAACTCTACCGCGTGGTCTAGCCTGGTTGCAAGTGTAACGTAAGTTGGAATGAATTTCACTTTACCCTGGGCTTCTCCTATGGCGGCAACTGTACATACACCCCTATGGCTATTTGTAACCATTTTCGATTTATCGCCCAATTATTACAAAATTCAAGAATAATCCTAAAAAATTAAATTGTTTTTTAAATTACTCGACACATAAAAATATAATAAGTGCTCCAGATGTTTTGTTTATAAAAACAGCATAAGTTTTTTAAGTAAGTTTACTTTATGTTTGTATCTTGATCATTTTTTGCATTTTATATTATCCGACAAGAAATACACATTTATTGCAGTTACCTGTCGTTAGTTGTCATTTTTGTGTCAATTTTGAAACATTTGAAGTTTTTTGTCGAGTTATTTGGAAAACGATCTATTTTTTTAGGATTATTCTTGAATTTGTAATTATTTGGCGATAAATCGAAAATGGTTACAAATATCCATAGGGGTGCGCATACAAAAAATGTTCGTTTTTAGTTTCTACATCATATCGTTAAAAAATATACAGGTTGTTCCATTTGAAAAAATGGAGAAAATTAAATTCAAAAAGTTCTAAACTGAAAAATTAAATTTAGCCACCCTGTATAATTTTTCAAAAGTTAAAACGAATCAAAGACATTCCACAGATGTTTCCTAACTAGTCTTGACATAATTTTTTCTTAGAACTCATAATTGTGACTGTAATGATTTTTTTTAACATGCATCTGCAGATGCCATTATTTGAACAAAAAAAATCACTACATCCAAGTGATTGGGAAATAGTCAAAAAAATCTTCTTTACATACAACATTTTATAAAAAAAAATGTTACTTGCCCCTGTATAATTGTCTTGGCTCAGCCTGTATGTTCAAAAATAGTTTCTGGTTATAGATTTTTTTTCTAGTTTATTTGTGTTCTTAAATCAAATTTCTAGCTATTATAAAACTTGAGCTATTGAAATCGGACGCACTATTGCCTCATCCTGTATTTAGAAATACTGTGTAGGTGGCAGTATGGATAATAAAAACAAGTACCAAGTTCTCTGTGCCCCACGCTTTCCTACACTCACTACAATCATGGTTAAAAAAAAAAAGAAAGATGCAAACTTTTGTAGTGTTTGTTTTCTAGCGCAATTTACTATTGACACGCCACTGTCTTAGCTCATCTATCAACCACAAACAAGATCCAATAGAAGCGAGGTGTGTGCGTGGGTGGAGACCTTTACCACTGCTACGCATAAACGAGAAATCGAGAAATCACACCAAACTAATTTCCAGTAAGTTAAAAGTTGCATATTATTGAAGCTCCCAAAATCCACTTCTTGTCTCCAGGGAAATGGTTTAAAAAATTAATTTCAAAGTCCAAATTACTTACAACAAATTTAAAGTTATCAAATTAGGCAGTTCACTGCATTTACACATTTAGGCAGGGATGACAACTGCTAATAGATGTCAGCACCTGGTCGGATGGTTCGGTGGGGTCATATCAACAAAATATTTTCTATTTTCTGCCGCTAGTGCGACTATCATGTGATTCCCGCCCGTAAGTTATCTCCTTTTCTCTCACAGCCGCTCATTGATTGCGTCCTTTTCTATAATTGGGCTTATTAATCCATTCTAATCTATGTAGATTTATATTGTATGTGCGGTCGGTCCATGTAAAACGTGATTCGCGGCACACTTGGAGCATTCCCAAGCCGTAACCATCGAGTCTTATATAGAGCGAAATTAATAGCGGTTCAGTTTCGTAATTAATCGAAATTACGGTGAGCGAACCTCGAACCTGGTAGAGATGTGATCTGATAATGACGTATGACGGAACGGGGAGTGGCCTTGTTCGCGCATAAGTGACACATTGACGACACCGCCAGTGACAGCGAGCGAGCGCGTAAACGAGACACGAGACGTGATCTACCTCATCGTCCACTAGGAGTCGGTGCTCAGTGTTCGTTTTTTTGTTGTGGTAGCACTAGGAGAACAACGTGCTATTGAATGAACGACAGTTATCGGTCGGCCGGTGCAACGAATCCAGTGCAACAGCGTCGCCGTGACCGGTCCGTGATCACCAGGTCCTGGTGTTTATTTGGAGCACCAGCTCGGTCACGCTCTCCTGCGACAACGTAAACAAGTGTGCGAAAAGTGCCCTTGGAGTCCCTCCGGTGCGACTATCGATCCCAGTGTTAACCCGGGATTAGCAATCAATGTCCGCCACTAGGTCTCAGCCCTCCAACACCTTCGACCCGTAGACAACGACAAAACGTAAGTGCGCGCCCTCCGCGACGATGCCGTCCAAACAATTGTCGGAGTTCTGGCGTTGGTAATCGTCCCAAACGAGCGTTGATTATCTGATTAAAATCAATTTCGCAGTCGTTACTGTCGTTTAAGCGCTCCCGGTGGAGGTCAGATTTATAATAATATCGCGGGTTCGAGGGGGGTGCCCGAATTTCGGGGCCCGGTCGATTTGAGAAGGACCCAGGGGCGGATACCGACTCGTTTCGAGGCCGCCTTCGGCGGCCAAACCTGTTCACGCGGTTGTGCGCCTTGCAAAATTATAATTAATGTCGATATTGCTAATCAGATTGCTAATGTTGTCTTTTAACCTCAAATTTGGAACCGCAAATGTCAACGCGGTGCATGCAGCAGATCGTTGGCCTAGAAGGAGGAAACTTGACCGGCACTTCTCCAAGGCGTCCGTCAAATTTTAATTGGAAATTAGTTAATGGACTGACAGGAGCGCACCGCTCGGTGGGTGGTTTGATACGAGGGTGTGGTGTGATGATGATGGTAAACATTGACCCACCGCCACTATAAAAGTTTCCACGAGCGATTAAATATGATGAGTTGTGATAGTGATGCTAACATACTTTCTCTAGAAGTTTGTAAAATAAATAAACAAAGCAGAAGGGGGCTCAGCCATGAGCCGTGTTCCTCACGCAAATCGTTAAAGATTTTTCACGAACGTCATCCACCCCCCTGTTTTTCAGTTCACAATACAGTATGCGACATAAATTAGACGGAGGTAACGAAATATTTACGTGCTAATGGACACGTCGACTCGGTCTCGAAGCGTGGCCCATGGCAATGTTGCCTGAAACTCGCAGACATTGCATCAGTTCTAATTATGACTAGAGTTTAATTAAACTAGATCCAACCAATATCCATAATTCGAGTTTATAATTGGTTTCAAAAAATTTAAAAAATAGTACCTCTTACATTTAGTTGCCATTCTCTCTCTCCATGCAGGTTCTTAAAATATATGTTACAATCGTTGAGAGAACGGTTGGTACGAAGGTTTAACAGAGAGAGATTAGGTGGACTGATGGATCAGTAGGAAGAGATCTACCGGCTAGACCCGAAGGTCCCGGGTTCAAACCCCGGGGAACCCCGGGGCTGCGGGATCAGGTTTATGATTTTTCTCTTGTTAAACGGTATCATATATAAATTTGAAAATTCTCTTAGCTTTATAGGTAATTTGATTGTAATATCTAGTAAGGTTTTCTGGAACATGTACGAGAAAGATTCTGGATATATTGGGAGTGTGAAGTTGGAACTTTATCGACACTTTAGGGGATGAAAGATTATAAACTACCAGCACCCTGCAATCGTTGATTGAGATCCAATTCGGCAAGCAGCTGCAAAATCTCCACTGGTACTGGCAAGTTTCGACATGCTTTTGTTAGTTCGTTGCCCCCTTTTGGGTCAGTTCTCAAACCAACAGTTTTTTTCTTCTTGACCGAGGTTCACTATTTATTATGTCGAATACAGGGTCATGTCGTTCTCCGTCAGAGTTCTTATGGCAAGTCATTTTATTAGCGCTGGCCTTAAAGTGCCGTCAAACGGCTTCCTGTTAAAGTGCCGTTAATTCATATGACGGCACTTCAGTGTGTTAAGGCAAGGAAAAAGATTAGAAAAGTACTTTTCAAGTAGTAATTTTGTTCGTGCTTTAAAAAAAAAGAAAGTACAGGGCCCTGAACTGACCTTGCGTAGAACTTCTTTTTCGCAAAAAAAAGTATTGTTCGAACGAGAAATTGAACCTGGGGCCAGTCCATTTGTACGCAACCTCTTTTCCACGGCTCTATCAAGCTCGCTAGTCGTTGCGTGTTCGATCTTTGTACAATCTCGTCTCTCCGTGGTGACATCCCTTGCGTGTTGCGCATCTTAATAAGAAGCCGTTCGGCGTCGCTTTAAGTAGTGTTTTACTATTTATTCTCTATAGGTATCAATGTGTCATTTTAATTTCATTATATTCCTATGCCACCTGCGATAATAATAATCACGTTATTTCTTTTAAGGAAAATACAATTTTTATTAGATACTCTTAAATTAAAATGAGACATTGAGAGCGATGTCGCATGGCATGTGGAATGAAAATTCCGGCCGCTAATACAGCGCCCCCTATATTGTTGTAGATATAATAATAAATAATAATTTGCACATTTGGCGCCAATCGCCAATGCAGTCCGACCATGTGCTCCGGCCAATTATTGTATCTACTATAATATGGGGGGCGCTGTAGTATCTATTCTTTTCCATTCCTCATGCCATGCGACATCGATCTCAATGTCTCATTTTAAATTGTTTTGTTACTACATCAAGTCGCGTATTTTTAATAAATGAAGAAAATTGACGTTTTACGTCTCTAAATCGCTGTCAGAAAGTTTGTTTGTTGTCGATTGGTGGCAGCAAATTTTAGGTGCAACTCGTCACTAAAGTTGTTTTTTTTTTTATCATTCACGTGCTTATAATACCCACATTCGTAATAAAAAATTGAAGTTTGGTGCCTTGATACACAAATAATTATTATTTACTGGGGTTTGAAGGTGCCTCAATGAAACATGAAGGTTTACCAGATATTTAGCTGTAATTATGCGGACCAAGCTAATAAATTACTGGCGACATTGCATGTCTTTTTATAATTGAAAAGTTCAATTTTATAATAAAGTCAGCTTCAAAGAATGCATAGATTCTAGTTTTTAGCACCAAAGAATTGTTTAACCCTCGCCTTAATCTTTGTTGTTTGAGTACCTCTTGATTTTTATCGTCCTGAGACCAGCGGCAGAATGGGGTACTTGCCTAAAAAAATATTGCACTTTTTATTCTCTAGATGCATGCAAATAACTAAAAGAGGCTTAAATATTTTTTTCCCATTTTTTTATTTCATATTTTTGTAAATAATTGCAATTTTTGTTTTTGATGACGCATTGGTCCCCCGTATCCAAGACTCACATCTATATTGAATGGACTCTTGTTTTTGGCTACTATGCTGCGCTGCTACCAGAGTGCGCGACATGTGTACAGCAGATTGGCATTCGATTTATAAATAGAACGCAAGTAATCTGAGTATAGCGCCATCATACGATTTCTTTTAGAACTACGCCGTGCAGGGGACGGATACGTCACAAATCTCCCACTCCAAAAATTAAAAAATTAATTCTGGGCGTAATTTTGACCCTAGAACCAAATTAAAAAATTCGGGTCTAATGAAATCGCCTACATTTTCTAAATATTATATTTCCCAAACATGAGGCAAGTACCCCATTGCTTTTATAAGAATGTCCATAACTTGTGACGTACCATCATTTGTAATATTTTTTATTACAATAAAGCGTTACAATACAATACATAAGTTGTTGTGGAAGGGTGGAAACGAATATGTAAAACATATGCTGTACAGACTCTGAGATAAAACCTGTATGTGAGGTGGGGAGTCAAGGCCGACCCGCTAATTCGTCGAGCTGGCCTCATAAACAACTAAGATTGGCTGGATTGGGGTTATCGCAAATTCCAACTCGAAATCGGACCCTTATACTCTCGACCACACTGCGAGATTAATGGTCATTAATTATAAACTGCTAATTTATTGTAGAGTGTGGCACCCCGTTTTTTTTTTATTAAACATTAGAGTAGAGAACTACTAGAGTAAATGTCACGTAGAAACAGACCTGCTTGCGAAAACCGTATTTGTGAAGTCTCCACCTTTCGTGATTCAGCTAACCAATCATAAGCGCCATTTTCTTGCGCTTGCGGAGTAGTCTCAATGGCGTGCTGTAGTGAACTGGCAAGCGGCACATCGGTTTTCTGAACCTGTCAGCAACAACGATATTAAAATCATCGTGCCGCTTGAAAAATAGTGGTTGCGAGGAGAAATGGTGGACAGGTCTGTTTCTACATAAGATGAGCTCTAGTTATAGAAACTGTTATTAAGCAGTCGTTAATATTTTTATGAACGATTACGAGACCATTTGTCGTTTCTTTAGGGATTTATAATGTTTGTCAAACATCTACTAAATACAACAAATTGTTGATCATTATGGCTACTTCCTCTAATAATAATTTTAGTTACGCGCTAATAACTCATCAACGCCATATTATCTCTGTTTACGCGAAAATAGATATTCAGCCCTATGTTGTATCCCTGATGTTTGGTCTAACATCGATATTAGCTATTAGAATGTGACCGGTTGTGTCTACATTTGAAGTGGCGGTCACATTCTAATGGCAAACACCGATGTTAGGTCAAACATCGGGGACACAGCACTGGTGTTGATTGTCGGTTGCAGCTAAGTCAAGTCAAATGGGTTAGTAAACGATGCAGCTGTGGATGCGCCATTTGCAAGTGGTCTTCTTATAGGTTATTTTGCTACCACAAGTTGGAGAACTAACCCTGCTCGGTGTCAAAACTTACGTAACGTCATGTTTTCAGATGTTTTGATTGATGAGGTTATGTTTCATGTTTATTTAGAGGTTAGGATCGCCTAGAGTGCTGGTAGTACTTCTGTTCGGTGTCAAAACGTATGTCGACGATGTTTTTAGACCTTTTGTTTGGTGAGGTTATGTTTCATGTTTATTTAGAGGTTAGGATCGTCTTCACATACTTACGATTGTCACGATTGACGTTTGTCCTAAACATCAACTGTCAAAAACCCACCAGCCTCTCATCCACTTTCAACAACGTGCGAAGAACAGGTGTTACAAGATTCTTCAGTTGAAAAAGAAATGCTTCTTTATCCTGTTAATTAAAGTTGAACTAATTGAAAGTAGCTATATCACAACATACACTTTCGCATTGTGCTGTTGAACACCTTCTAACATGGGATGTTTGCCCGACAACACCATTAGAATGTGACTGGAAAGGGCTACATATGAAGGGGCGGTCACATTCTAACGTGTTGTCGGACAAACAACCCACGTTAGGCCAAAGATCAATTATACGCAATAGGGCTGAATGTTGTCTGAAGACTAACCAAATGTTGAACATTTAAAGTGATAAAATAACATTTGACCCATCAATCCAAAGATTTTCTTCCAACTTCCGATGGGTCGAGGTTAGACGGAAAACTTTAACCAACATCCCTGAGACCCTGAAGCTAACAATTGTTAGTAGAACGAGTTTGAGGCTTGTGTTACTTTTCAAATATGCGTCCTTCTGATTAGCCCTTTCTTGTTGCAGGATTGAAGATGCTGCAGGACCTCACATAGGTGGCGGGTCCGTCGGAGGGGCTGGTGGTCGAGCCGCAACGAATGCACATAATGCCTTCGGCCTTAGAAGAGGAGACCGGTGACCGTTCGAATGGCGCGTTCACGTCCCTCGTCGACACCACCGGGATCACCGTCGTCCCCCCGAGTCCATCTTCCAAGCCTCTCAAGACCATCGGTGACGTGACAAGTCTTCTACAACAGGGACGCAAACAAGACGTCAAACATTTGCTAAGGAACAACTCATGGCCTGTCGATCATCCGATCAGAGGTCAATTATGGTCGATGTTGTGCGTCCAACATCAGAACAAAGGCAACAGCATGACCGACGGCTTCTATTGGGACATGGTGAACCAGGTCTTCGGCAGCACCGAACTGCCCGACAAACCGATCAGTTTGCCACCTTTCGTCGAACCCTCGCACTGCCAACTCTACCATTTGACGCACAGAGGCAGGAGTGTCGCAGATCGCGTCGTCTCGGTGCTGGGGTACGCCTGTCCCGACATAGTCTACAGCCCCACCATCTACCCCATATGCGCTCTGCTCTTACACTACATGACAGGTACGGGAATGCCAAAATTAACAGACAAGTTAAAGCCTTTTTCAAATTGGGAAGGTCTGAAACGTTGTTCTGGCGTCGCACTTTTTTTTCTTGACGTTGTCGTCGTTTTGGCAAAATTTAAAAGAGTCCTATGGATCAATTTCAGCTCGACTTACGCCTGGCATAAGTGGGCGGAGCAGCGCTAATCGGTTGCGCTTAATTTCAACTGCCAAGTTGCCACCGATTAAATTTAGCCCTAATATTTAACGTCAAGTTACGTCGACATTGGTCCTTTTTGACTTGATTCGATGTAAATTGGGCGGTTCAGTGAAGTAAGGAACGGAGCAAAGCCGGCGCAACTGATCGGAGTGGCGTAAATTTTACACCGAGCTGAAATTGACCCAGTTCTTATTGGTGCGAACTTGTGCGCCACCTTTCAATTTGCTCCCCTGCAGCTTCATTGTACAGGATGATGTTGAGAGACAACTCAGTTTCAAAAACTATTTCTAGAAAGCAACATTCTTTTTTCTTCAAATGAATCTAGTAATTTATTTGTTTCCACTACACGGCACTTGTCTAAACACGGCTAATTTATAACATTGAAAAGTGTTGATAAGATATTGGCGCGTTCACCTCATCAATTATTACAAAAGCGGTTTCTGTAAGCAGTTTAATGGATTCTTAATCGCAAACATTTTGATTTGTTTTTTTTCAAATCTGCGATAAGATTAGGCGTTTTGAGATTTAGGGCAAATTTTAGCGCTTGTTGACACGATAAAAATGTGGCCAACAAAACGTTAATGATTCTTCCCACCATTTCGACAATATTAAAACTGACCACCCTTACATCGTCATTTTTTATTGTCAACTATTAAATCGGCACAGAATGGAGCGGCATTTGGGGGTTTGCAAAATTAATTATCACGTGCGTAAGTTCCGAGTTTTAAATCTAAAAATATGATTACTAAGAGCTAATAGTATGAAACATTGAACAAAAATAGTACCGCTTCCAATTAGGTGGTTCCTCGTATCACTGATGCCAAAAGAGTCCTATTTTTAATTGGCGTCCTTCCTCGAACATCAAAAATCCCTGTTAACGGTATTCGTGCGTTTCAGAGGCGAAAAGTTGCGTGGAATGTGGAATCAAATTTGGCCATCTAAATAGAACACACGATTTTATGGGCGACTGCAGAGGCGTATCAATGGTAAATTGCTCTAGAAACGTCATAAAAATTTGGACCCTTTTAATGTATATTGTTTTCAAAAACATGATTGTGGGGAAAGTTAATTTTTTTTATTTTAAAGTGTTATAATCGTTGGGTAGACGATTGGGAACTCGAGAGAGTTGAGAGCAGCTTTGAACAGAGAGAAAGTATGTGAGTCCCGTGGCACAGTGGTTAGTGCACCCCGAATTCGGAGCGGAGGGCTGACGGGCTGTAGGTTCGCACCCCGCTCACATTTTTCTCTGATTCAAAGGTTGTTATCAAAAGTAAGTAAATGATTCCATTCTGGCTTTAGTATTTAAAGACCTTTGCCCGCTGCAATTATCCTGAAATTTTTTTTTCAATTTTTTAACATCAGGAACGATACCTATTTCAAACGTAGTAATGATAGAAATAAATATAAAATTTCTGACTAAAACACTGTATAGCGTTTCCGACGCCGTATGAAATTAATTACAAGCCAGACGCTCAAAAGTTATAGTTGTATAGAAAAGGAATTCTTACAATTGATCTGATGTTGTCTACTGGAAAACGTCTTTAGCAGGAAAAGGAGTTGGGTAATAGAAATTTCTTCCTACATTTAGTCTTAGAAAGTCTTAGACTTGGGTTGGGAACCGTCGTTAAGATTGGCAAGTTCAAGACTTTGGGAAATATCCACGAAGTCAACAAAGATCAGGAGTCGGAAAAACGTCCACTCCACGAAGCCGGCACTGCATAGATTTGGGAAACGTCCTCAAGACTTCGGAAGGTCTCTGAAGTTGGCAGAAACTTAGGAGTCGAGACAACGTCTTTGAAACCAACAGGTTCAAACAATGGAAGGTGTCCACACAGTTGGCAATTCAACGTCCTCAAAACTAGCGAGTCCAAGGAAAATGAAAAAGACCACAGAACTAGAGTGTGAGTCTCGGCAAAACTAAGACTGAATGCTTTCTTGCCATTCCAAGGCAATCTCGACGTTAATTTATAGTACTATACACGAGATCGATTTTAATTATTGGTTCAGATTGGTACCTAAGCAAGGCTGCAGCGTAGCTGCCGCGTGTCTTGATGGATCGGGGGGAAGGCATTCATCTCAACTTGAGGTATGCCTCAGAGTAGTGAGATTATCTTCCATTTTAATAGAACAATCACCATTAAATACCACTGTCGATGAGGGGACACCGTTGCTAGTCAGTTTATAAATTTAATAATGTGATAATATAAAGTTTTCTCAGAATTTTAAAGTTTGGGTGTGAAACTTTAAAAGTTTCCGCAATTTTGCTCCAGAACCACTAGCTTCTGGCTATTGTTCGTTGATACGTCTCTGTAGTGGGATCCTGGAAAAAGCGATTGCGATCGAGTCGCTATCTTTACGATTTCGGTCGCTTTGGAGGGAAGGGGTTTAGGGGAGGATCTTTTCAAAAATGCGAAACCAATCATTTTTCAGCAATTTGTTCAGGTGAAAAGTTTTCAAACTACCTAACCTAAGTATCGTGAACGTAAACCTTGTGGACTTTAATACACTAAACAATTGTCACTTATAATATTCCTAGTGCATTGATTATTTCCGGAAATTTTTTCGAATGCATTTCTAAAACGTATTAATTAGCCCGAGTGGAACATGCATAAGAATAAAATTTCCGGAAAAAATAATTTTCAGGAAATTTTTACATTGTCATAGAAACGACATCGAATTCTATTTTTCTATTGGCTACTTTTCGGTGTCGTGCGATTTTCATCAAAATGGATACCAACGATACATGATAACTTAATTCAGTAGTACATGTGCAAACATTCGAAAAAATTGATCATAAGAGTCAAGAGTTACGACAATTTTCAGGAACTCTTCCTCCGTTATCAACTGTTTTCGAGAACATGTTTATTAAGAAAAGCCGTTTAATTTTTTGATTTTATATCCGCCTCTCAAGTTTGTAACAGTTATTCCGGGACACTCTGTATACAAAAATTGAGATATGCGTATGGATTCAAACTTGAGTTTCAATCTGACAGAGTTAGGATATAAGCTACTGTATATTATGAATCCAACAAATTATTATAAATGTAACAAAATTTGTGGAGGATATTATTTTGTATAGAAACCTACTTTATGGTACGATTGTACCTAGGACTTTTGTTTACAGATATTTTTTCTGAATGTAATTACAAATGTCCAAGTTGACTGGGATATAACGTTTATTCAAGGAAATAATTAAAATGTTTGTCGAGATTAAGATTTTGTAAAATTTGGAAGCACGTTTTGAAGAAGAAATTCAAATAATCTAGAGATCATTTAAAAGTGGTTTCGGAAATGAAAATTGTTATTTTTTACTTACAAAAGTAATAATATTGGTACATATTATGAACAACAAGATAAAGATTATTTAAAAACTCCTTGTGAATCTCCAAATAACGATAAATATGCAATATCCGAAGAATCGCTTTTAAAGCAGCACCTTTGGAGTTGTAGAAACGGTTTCTATCAAAAACAGGTAAACTTGGGTGCCGGAGGCTATAACCCTTCCACTTGTACCTAAAAATATCTGAAAATCCAGCCCCTAAGCCGTCATCTACCAATGCCATTCATAGGGATGCACCTTCGGAACACCAAAAAAAGCGATAGCCTCTTGGAACACTCTGTTTAACCGATGGAAATCCATTGCGACTCGGCTGATATCTATCCAAAGCAACCGTTTTCGGTTGCTTAGAAGCGACTCGGTCGCAATCGCTTTTTCCAGGATCCCACTACTGGGTCGACTTTTTCTTTGCTTCAACGAAGACCAAGGCGAATGAGTAAACAATAAGCTTGGGTTTCTCAGGCTGTACTTCTCCTTTTGGCCTCTAGAATTTTAGATGGAAGAGGACGATTTCCATACCTTAACCTTTCCATCAGTTCCGAACCGATAACGCTTTCAATTTTTATTAGCGAACTTACAAACACATGCATAATTGAAAAACATGCCCGTAGTTAATCAATTGCCGTATCAGTATTTTAGGAGGATCTTCCCACGCATCACGTGATATATTTACAACATAATGTCCTGTTTGTTCGGCATGCAGCTTCCGGGTTCACGAAAATATTTGCCCATTAAATTAATTTTGTTCCCAAGCTATTTAGAAGCCAACGCTGCTGTTCTACACGACACGGTAAAATAATTTAGGAAAAATGATTGGGTGCAGCAGAGATCTTGTGCGTGCTCAGAAAGTCTTCCAATATGAAAAGGGGTAGGAAAGTCTCCAGAACGTTTAGGGGATGGAGGTGAAATACGCCTGCTCGTGCCGATATTCCTTTGGTAGGTAATAAATCCGCGAAACTAATCAACAAACCAACATCCCTCGGGAAGGTCGTGCCGGTTCGTTTTCTGGGTCAATTAATCGGGCAAAGAGCTCCTCGCTGGGGGCCCGCCCGAATTTGCGGGCAAATATTCAAAACTGGGTAGGAACCGTGATGACATCATTGCGGCATGTCGTTCTCGCTTGCAATTCAATTAAACTGCTGCAGAAGTTAACAACAAACGTAAATTATTTGGCGCTAACTCTGTTGTTGTCGCGTTATCTTTGTTAATGTTAATTAAAATGTCGCCGATATCGCTATCATCCAGCCAGACCGTTTTATTGTATTTTTGCTTGATTTCGTCCGTTTTGAAAAATTCCCTTATCGATCTGTTTTGCAGAGGAACAATGTTACCACTGTATGGCGAGCTTGGTGGCGTCGAAAGAAAAAACCTTCATCACACAGACGAAACTGCTGTACGAAGTCACGTGGAAGACGGTGATGCAAATTTGCAAAAAGCACGTGGTGAGTAAATTATCTGCGATCTTGAACTGATAATTTTCGGCGATTTTCATTGTATTCTGTGAGGTCGCGAGCTTTGTTATAAAAATATGAACAGCGCTGATTGTCAACAGATTATGTTCAGTGAGTTTTGAGAAAAAAGTGTTGAAACCATCACTGGGTTCGGAGTTGTTTTTTACAAATATTTTCTTTGAAGACGAAACTAAAATTTTTGCGTATTTGCCACAATTTACTAGAACGGTGCTTAGTTTTCATTGCAGACAGCTTGGAAGGCGCCAGCTACATAAGTGCAGACTTGGAGTTACGCTTTCATAGCGTACAACAAGGGGTTGAATAATTCAGTTTTTCAGATGGGAATAACAAACAGTTTTGGCTCTGTATCTTTAAGAGATAAAGCAGTTTTCTAAAATTATTTGGGCTAGGAATGAATAACTTACCCCAACTGCTACAGACAATATAAATGATCATCCGTTTCATGTTTGGAAGAAGTCACGTCAGAAGAACGTCACAATGTTGTTTTTCTAACCTAAATTTTGTAAGAAGCTAATTATTGAACAGAAAAAGGCAAAATTTTGTAATCAAGATGTTTTAATGTGTCTACTAATACAAAGACGGGTACACGCTAGAGGGTTATTATCCATTATTGACCTCAAATTACTCACAGTAATTGCACGGGCATTCGAACTACACGCGATTACCGATGGCAACAGTACTAATGTTGCCTTCAGCAACGGTGTTGTTCGTAAGATTAGTGATTTACACGTAATTTACTGGGTTTGAAATAATAGGGTACTTCCTCATGTTTGAGAAATATAATATTTAGAAAATGTAGGCGATTTTATTGAACCCGTATTTTTTTATTTAGTTCTAGGGTCAATATTACGCCCAGAATTAATTTTTTAATTTTTGGAGTGGGAGATTTGTGACGTAGCCGTCCCCTGCACGGCGTAGTTCTAGAAGAAATCGTATGATGGCACCTTACTCAGATTGCTTGCGTTCTATTTATAAATCGAATGCAAATCCGCTGTACATATGTCGCGCACTCTGGTAGCAGCGCAGCATAGTAGCCAAAAACAAGAGTCCATTCAATATAGGTGTTAGTCTTGGATACGAGGGACCAATGCGTCATCAAAAACAAAAATTGCAAATATTTACGAAAATATGAAGTAAAAAAAATGGGAAAAAAATGTTGAGTCGTATTTAACAGTCTACAAAATTTACCCAATATTTTCATACAAAAAAAAACTTTTATTTCCCAAAAATACGCAAAAATACTAAATGCTCACCAAAATTAAGAAAATACATAATCTTAAAGCGACAACCAAATATTGACATAATGCTGGCCTCTTATATATTTTCTTTCCAACCGAGAATAAAGTGGTACTTTATTCTCTCATAATGAGGGAATAAAGTGCCACTTTATTACCCGGGAATAAAGTAAAAAAAATGCCGATCCTAACATAAAGAAACTCGTTTCCATAATAACGTCAGCCAACTTTATTTAGGTTTCTGTCAATTATAACAATTGTTTCTTCTCTAATTTATTATTATTATTACCTTAAACGGTTGGAAAGAAAGTTTTGTATGCATGTTTGTAAACATCGTTAATCCCTCGAATGAAAATGCCCTCGGCTGCGCCTCGTGCATTACTTTCATTCTCGGGATTAAAATCGGTGTTTATTCCCTTGATACATAAATAACTATTGTTCGCCAAAATAACTTTTGTTGACCATAAATACTAAATCTTCACCAAATTTTATTCCGCATTTAATTCTAACATAATACTCAGATATTTAATTTTCGACAGTGTCTTATATTATTTAGCAGTTAAAAATACTATTTGTTGATCAAAAATACACAAGCAATAAAATGTTGTGCAAATGGTAAATAATTTTATGCAAAATTACAGATGTAGATGTGCTAGGGCAAGGAAAATAAGAGTAAAAATAGAAGTGGTTTGCACAAAAAAAGATATTGATTTCTGTAATATATAAATGCTTTGCTGTAATTGGCTTGCATTATGTAAAACGTAAAACTTCTTTTAGTGGTAATTTCGAATCGTGCTTTAAAAAAAAATTACAGGGCCCTGAACTGACCTTGTACAGAACTTTTTTCGCGTGCCTCTTGTCTGGAAGCGCAAGCGGCAAGGAGAGATGCGGGAGCATATTTCATTTTTGGAGCAATAGAATAATTATTTGACGCACAAATAGTTTTTTTGAGAAACACGAAATATAAATGGATATCGCGAATATTTATTATGTACAGCACGGACGCGTAACTTGAGCGTTCTAAATTTGGTGAACATTTAGTAAAATTGATAGACATATAGAATTTAAAATGTAAGCAATAGTAAAGCAATACGCAGTATAGTTATTTTAGTGGTGATGTTCTCATTTTCTGATGCATAATAATTTGGGTTTCAATTAGATTTTTTGATGCTCATTAAATTTTCTGGTGGACAGTGCAAGGGATGTATAGTTTACTTTGGTGTACAGTGGCCGGCACAGAAAAGTTTACGGCAACTTTAAATTCGTTGAATTGAAGAGCTTGGAAAGTGCCTATTTAACAATTTGGGGACGCGCATTTTTCACAGTATATAGTTTATGGAGCTCCCCAAGACACGACTTGTTAATAAGTCGGTTCACAGTGTTTACAACGTACCATTTCAATCAAAATTTATTTCAGGTTGTATACTTTTCTGTGCCGGCCACTGTACATTATATTTCTTCCCAAAAATATTTAAGCTTCTTTTAGTTATTTGCATGCATCTAGAGAACGTCGATACTCTACTTGGGTTGCGACTGACTGCAATGTTAATTAAAACTTTAAGATGTCAACGTGATGCGCTATCATGACTCGGAACTAAAGTTAGCGAAGTACTTACTGTGAGCTTTTGGCAGCCACACGTAATTTTCTAGCAGTAACGATAGATTTCCTACGTACATTTTGGCAGTAACTTTGACCGATGACTTTTCTGCCACCACTTATTTTATTTAAACGGTTCGTTGACCTATCGATTTTGTCGCTTTTCCGACTTTTCCCCATTATACTGATCGCCTGACCTCCACAACGGAGGAAATAAACGTATAATTTTATAGCACTTTAGTGGCCAACAAAATCCGAAATCATTATTTAATCATTCTCTGTTTGAATAAATATCGAAATAGTGTAGAGGTTGTTTTAACTCTTCGTTGCAATATTAAGAATTAACACAAATAAACTTGCATCCGTCGTAATTAATTTAAGTCGTTGTTTCCTGGCATACTGTTTGTTATTTGCTAGGAAATAGATTTGAAAAACTTATCTCGCTATTATAAATGGTTCGGTGAGCGCAGGAGTATTGTCATTGGTATTTTTAAACCAGGCCAATCAACCTCCCTTTATAGTGAATAGTTTGGCATTTGTTTCTATTCTCCTCCGTCTTTAACCAGTCCCTCAAATATTTTATTTAGAGACTTTTAATGAACTTTACATAACAACAAATGAATCTAGACAACTATTGTTCCGACGTTCCGATAAGGCTCTGGCAAGATTATTGTTTACATTTTATAAATATCTTATGTCCTCTCTTTGTGTATCTCTTTTACCGCGTGGCTGACGGGCAGTTGCCGAAATTCGTCCTGAATCCTGTGCAATGGTCTGTTTCGAAACACCTGACGGAATCGTTTTGCTGCAGGTATTTGGCAACATTTTCGACTTTCGGGTTTAACCGAGACCGATAAATAAGCGGGGAATCATGCGGGTTGCGTGGGGAAATTCCCTTGGATAACGTCCAGGACTGTCCGCGAGGAAACATTACTTATCATCCAGTGATGGTCACTTGACCGGGAAAATTATCAATCATCTCGATAGAATTTGATTGGAGACGAGCCGAAAATTTCTGGTGATTTTTCATGTTGACGAAGGAACACGTGTTTATCGAGAAACAATTTGTTCCGCGAAACTTCAAGTGACGACCCAAAATAAATTGTTTGGGGATAACTGCACTGTAATGTGGAAAATTTTCGGAAAAATTGCCAGCGCCTCCAAAACTTTTGTTAAAAGCAGGCATTACAAATTAGTACCGATGTTCTTCACCAAGGGGGCGCTAGTGGTTTAAAATTAATTATTCTCTTTGTTCATATAGATAGATAGTTCCTCATAGATGTCGCTGACATCTCAGGTTAATTAAAGTCTACCACATTGTACGTCGAAATCGATAATTACGGCTTCTAGCACAGAGAGGGCGCTACTGCGCTAGGCTAGGCTGCTGGAAAAACCTCTTTGCCTAAGCAGTATAACGAAGTCACATCCTATCGACCTATCAGTCTGCTTCCAACCATAAGCAAAGTTTTCGAACGATTGCTGCTACAAAAGATCTACGCCGACTACGAATTCCTAACACTACTACCAAAACATCAATTTGGCTTTCGACAAGGCCACTCAACTACTCAACAAGTCCATCGAATAGTAAATGATATATTAGGGAGTTTTGAAGAAAAGAAATACTGCAACGCTGTGTTCCTAGACATCTCCCAAGCGTTTGACAAAGTCTGGCACACAGGCTTGCTCTACAAATTAAAAAAAGCACTATCCAGTAATTTTTTTTCTTATACTTAAATCCTACCTGTCAAATAGGCACTTTTCAGTTAAATTCAACGACCAGCAGTCTAGTCTCTGTCCTATTAACTCTGGTGTTCCACAGGGTAGTGTTCTAGGACCATTGCTCTTCCTAATTTATACACCACATATACCCGAAACCAATAACACCACGGTTACTTCTTTTGCCGACGACGTAGCAATACTTGCTGTAAACGAGGATGTTGCCAGAGCCTCCCAGGATCTCCAACATCATCTGGATATCCTTAATGACTGGTGTACGCGATGGCAAACCAAAGTAAATCAAACAAAATTAATCCAAATAACGTTTACCACGCGTCACAATGTCTGTCCACCTGTAAGAATGAACAACGTACCTATACCTACAGCAACAGAAGCAAAATATCTTGGCCTCCATCTTGACCAACGTCTTACGTGAAAGAAACATATCCAAACCAAAAGAAAATAACTCGATCTAAAGTTCCGGCAAATGTACTGGCTCCTAGGTTGACAATCAAAACTCTCTCTTGTTTGACCCCCCCAAACAAGATCCTACTATATAAAAGTATGCTTAAACCAATTTGGGTTTATGGACTCCATCTATGGGGCTGTGCAAGACCAACGTCGCTGAACATTATCTAAAGATTTGAGGATTCCTTTCATCAGTGATGAAATTCATCAAGTCACGGCGTCATACTACGAGCGTAGCATGTACCATGAAAACGAAGTAATAGAGGAGCTATTCAATAATAATCCTGTCATAGGCTCGATAGAACCTGGCCGCAAGATCTACTCTATCGATAGAATAAGGTGAAACACCATTTGGGCGTTTCCCTTTCACGCGGTAAAATTTGTATTACATTTACTTAATAGCTAGCGTTAAAGTGCCGTCAAACGGCTTCCTGTTAAAGTGTCGTCAATCCATATGACGGCATTTCAGTGTGTTAGGGCAAGGAAAAAGATGAGAAAAGTTCTTTTCAAGTAGTAATTTTTAATCGTGCTTTTAAAAAAAAATTACAGGGTCCTGAACTAACCTTGCATAGAACTTCTTTTTCCCAAAAAAGTATCGTTTGAACGAGGATTTGAACTCGAAGGCTGTCCATTGGTGCGCAATCTGTTTTCCACGGCTCTATCGACCTCGCTGGTCGATGCGTGTTCGATCTTTCTACTGTCTCGTCTCCTGTGATGACATCACTTGCGTGTTGCGCGCGCATTAACGGCACTTTAACCACAGTGTTACTTAATACTCAAATGAAGTAGATTGTAAATAATGCTAATAATAATAACCAGAACTTTTACATAAAGTGCTCGAGTGCTATATCAAATCACCAAGTTATCTGAGAATGAATTTTACTGACTGATGATTCATTGATGAAAACATTCTGTAAAAACGCGTAATCATTATTATTTGGAAATCGAAAACTAAACAATCACGTCTTCTCGACTTTTATTGGACGAACATTGTCCTAGCACCTTTTCGGTTTTCATTGTCGCAACTGTTTATGGCACTTTGACCCACCAGCATCTAGGGATACATTTGCCATAAAGAGGGTTAGCGGGATGTAACTGCGTCGTCACAGCTTCCAATCCGGAAAGCTTTTCCGCCTCAACTCCCCGGGCTCAGAAAACCCGTTGAGCATCGTCTTCATGAAACCTCGCAGTTTTACGACCGTAGAAGGTGCCGTAAAAGTTAAACCTCTCGGTCTGATGGAAACGTATCAATTTTTTAAAGTTTCTTAAAATACTCGTTTTCCATTTCTTTTTTTTTTCTGATAACACCTATCGATTTTATGTTCGATAATGTTTTCGGCGTAAATTTCTCCATCAATTATTTACAGTTTTCTCCCGGTCTCCTTTCGACCTTGCTGGCGGGGTGTCAAGTGGACGTGTCCATTTTTCAGCAATCCCGGCGATATGAGGTCGTTTTATCCCCGGCCGACGCAATCTCCAGCTGACTTACAAGGGAAACTGTTTAGTTAATGGAGATTTATTCGATGAGATCGCTTTTTCGTCCAATTATTTTAAACGTCCGCAATTCCAGCGGCCAGTTAGTGTAGGAGAGACGAGTCGCGTCATCCCACATTCAAATAATAAATAATAACAGCGGCCGGCGAGGAGATAATTGTTTATTATGGTGGATGTTTCAAATGGTGGCAGGAGAGAAGAGAGAAGGGGGGCGTTCTTCAAGGAAATTTCAATGTTTACCGATATCATTATTAACACAGGAATACTGTGCGCTATTTGCAGAATATACTGTGGAGATAAGACGATCGTTAATCCGGCTATTTGCAGTAATAATGTCGCACTTGCGGCAAAAATACACAATTATGTATATGAGTGCTAAATGGACTAAATTAGAAGGATGTTGTAGGAGAGTAGCGAGGACGTTTGAAATTTCAACCACATGGGTAAAAGTCAGCACGAGCTAATTGACAAAATCAGCTGAAAATAGCTAGTTGACAGTTGCAGGCGAGGTTGCAGGTAAATGGGAGTTAATGAAAATTATAAACGGTCGTTAGGGTAGAGTGAAACAATTTTTTCCCGAATGTTGGCACCGGTTGTTTGGCGTTGAGATGAAACTCAATTATCGACGGCAGTTTTTATGGTTGCGAGACGCGGAATAGTGTGTACAAGTAAACAAATTATATTTGCAGTGCTAAGGCTCGTCTGTGTGTTGCGGCGACAATATCGTCTCGCAATGAAAAATCGTGCTAGGATCAACGCGGAATGATACGTTGTTGACCCGAAAAATTTATCATTTAGTTTGGTAAACAGCAAGGTTAAAGATCTCTGTGGAGAAATTTCTGCCATTATCAAGTCTTCACCAACCCCCGGGAGTTGGCGCGAGCTTTGTTGATGTTTCAGAAATGGCGTTGAATGAATCTTGTCTGTTTATGTGGATGGTTTTTGTTTGTTATAAAAATAGAAAGTTGAAATTTTGTTGATAAAAAAAACCGACCCGTTGGTTAATCAACTGATTACGCCCACGTGACTCCCACCGAGATTGACTTCAATAACGCCAACTTGTGCTGCAGTTCCGTTGGTGCCAAATGCATTTTGGTTTTCGTTATAGAGATGTGTTCGAACGGTCCACATCGGTATTTATAGATTGTGACTAAGGACGGATTTTAGAAAAGTAATAATGGCAATAAGTTTACTTTTATTGCGTCAATTAAGTGAAGTTGCATCAGTCCTCGAATGGCCTCCCGGTGTTGGCACTACAGTCCACTTAACTCTCGAATCTAATGCGATCTAAGTTCTGTTTCGACAAAATTTGTTTACTTGTGATGGAAATTTTGGAATATGTCTTTTGTTAATTTGCCTCAACAGATGTCGCTGGCGACTCGAACCCTGCACGCACGATTGACGATTAACGCTTTTGTCCGCTTGATTGCAGTTTAACACAATTTGGTGCCACTCAGTGGTCTGACTTTTTGTTGTTAGTTAGTTTGAGAACTCTATAAAGCTTCTAAAGTTGCACCGTGTAAAAGCAACTCTAGAAATAGATTTCCCAAAAATTTTTGGGTTGTCAAAAATTTTCATTGGCCGATTAAATCTATTATTGTGTTATAGCGGTTTTACAGGCGAAACGGAAGTTTGACGATTTTAATTTCAAATTTTATTTTTGAAAGTAGGTAAGTACGGTACGTTGGTTGGTTTTAGAAGATGCAGAAATGGCGGAGGCGCCGGGAGAATTGATGCGCTTGATTATAGGTCTGTTCCAGCGAGCAGTCCGAACCGATTTGAAACTGTCGAAAGTGTTTTTCCTTCAAACTTGCCACTATACTTGTTAGTGTTTGCATTACTGACCAAGAATGACAAGGGCTGCAGCACAGAGTGAAGGGCGAACACTTTGGCAGTTTCAAATCGGTCCGATTTTCTGCTTGATGGAAGAGACCTACATATTATTATTATTTAGTTAAAAATGGAAGTACGTGCCTTTTTTATACATACACTCTGTATACAAAAATATACCGTGTGATCAATAAAATTTATAATCAAAGACGGTTTTGGAGGCAAAAATTGAGTGTCGTGGTCGTAATCTTGTCTATCAGCTACTATTCTAAATTTTGGAAGCAAAGTAAAAACATTATTTTGTAAAAATTTTTGTACCGAACCAAAAACAAAACTTTTTCTTATAAAAATAAAAATAAATACAGGGTGGGGCAATAGTGCGTCCGAGTTCGATAGCTCGAGTTCTATGATAGGTAGAAATTTGATTTAAAAACACAGATAAACTAGAGAAAGAAGTCTATAACCGGAAATTATTTTTGAACATACAGGGTGAGCCAAGACAATTATACAGGGGCAAGTGAGAGTTTTTTAAATGGAATGTGGTGTGTAAAAAAAAAAAATTTTGGAGCCTTTTCCTAGACTCTTTTCAATCCAATATTATTGCTGACTATTTCCAACCCACTTGGATGTAGCGATTTTTTTTGCTCAAAAAATGGCATCTACAGATGCATGTTAAAAAAATCACTACTGTCACAATAACGAGTTCTAAGAAAAAAATATGTCAAGACTATCTAGGAAACATCTGTGGAATGTCTTTGATCCGTTTTAACTTTTGAAAAATTATACAGGGTGGCTAAATTTAATTTTTCAATTTAGAACTTTTTGAATTTAATTTTCTCCATTTTTTCAAATAAAACAACCTGTATATTTTTTAACGATATGATGTAAAAACTAAACACAAACATTTTTTTGTATGCACACCCTTATGGCTATTTGTAACCATTTTCGAAATATCGCCAAATAATTACAAAATTCAAGAATAATTCTAAAAAATTAGATCGTTTTCCAAATAACTCGACAAAAAACTCCAAATGTTTCAAAATAAACACAAAAATGACAACTGACGACAGGTAACTGCGATAAATGTGTATTTCTTGTCGGATAATATAAAATGCAAAAATGATCAAGATACAAACATAAAGTGAACTTACTAAAAAAACTTATGCTGTTTTTATAAACAGAACATCTGGAGCACTTATTACAATTTTATCTGTCGAGAAATTTGAAAAACAATTTAATTATTTAGGATTATTCTTGATTTTTGTAATTATTGGGCGATAAATCGAAAATGGTTACAAATAGCCATACAAAAAATGTTTGTATTAAATTTCTACATCATACCGATAAAAAATATACAGTTAAATTGAAAAATTAAATTTAGCCACCCTGTATAATTTTTTAAAAGCTAAAACGATTTAAAGACATTCCACAGATGTTTCATAACTAGTCTTTACATAATTTTTTCTTAGAACTCATAATTGTGACTGTGGTGATTTTTTTAACATGCATCTGCAGATGCCATTATTTGAACAAAGAAAATCGCTACACTCAAGTGGTTTGGCAATAGTCAGCGATAATATTGGATTGAAAAGAGTCTAGAAAAAGGCTCCGAAAAATCTTCTTTTGCACACCACATTCAATTTAAAAAAATGTCACTTGCCCCTGTATAATTGTCTTGGCTCACCCTGTATGTTCAAAAATAATTTCCGGTTATAGACTTTTTTCTCTAGTTTATTTGTGTTTTTTAAATCAAGTTTCTACCTATCCTAGAAGTCAAGCTATCGAAGTCGGACGCACTATTGCCCCACCCTGTATATTGAATTACAAAATTGTTGAACTAAGACCAAAAACAATTCGAACGAATTTTGACATATACGGGTTGTTTCTTAAAAACGCATTAAACTGTACCTCTGTTATTACATAAGGCACATTTTATGGCACAAGTCCAAGTTTAGAAAACGAGTTGCGCGGCCATGAGTTTTATAATGAACGAGTGCCATAATAAGCCATTATTCTAGATAAGACAAAAAACAACGTAGAAAATGTTGCTCATTACTGCGGAAGCAATTCTTTTTTGTTTGTGTACTTTTTAAGTTTTTTGAACAAAAATGGCGCGTGCAACATCAAAAATACGTTTTAAATTTCAATGAAAAGAGTTTTAGTTGGAATACGTTTTAAATCAATGTTCCTAAAGTTGCTAAAGTATGTATTCAAGAAACATTATTTAATCTCGCTGTGTGTTTTCCTAATTTTTTCTCGCTTTTCCTATCTTTTTTTTTCATTGTTTCCCTTCTCTTTCCTTTTCTTTTTCTTACTTTTTTTATTTTCTTTCTCTTTATCTTTTTTTATCTCTTTTTTCTCTTCTTTTGTTTTTCTGGTTTTCTTTTTCTTTATCCGTTTCTTTTTCTCTTCCTCTCTTTCACTCTCCCGGTCTGTCTGTCTAATTTACGTGGTAAATTATACATTTTTAAGAATAATTTAACTACAATTTTGTATTATTTGCACGACAATAAAATTTAAATTCCAGAAACATGAAAATAAGTTTCTTAGATAATATGTTCACTATGGTCTAAATTTTGTTTTTATTTCACTCGATTCACAGTTTTATATTTTTTTATTTTTTTAAATATTATTATCGAGTTGCACAAAGATAATTGGCAGCTGATGATTTCCAAGTTCAAATTTTTAATTATATTTACCATCAGCCACTTGGGTGAATTTGAAGTTGCCAATAATAGTCGTAAAAAATTTTATTGAGAAATTTGTGATTCTGACGACCGCTGGGCAATTTTTAAGACAACGTTCCAACCTCAGAATTGACACAACGCTGCAGACCCTTAGTTCTTGATTATTATTTACGTTTTTTTTTTATTTATTCATTTACTTATGTATTTAACATTATTTGATTTCAAGGGAGGAGGTGGTTTGAGAATGTTCCGCATTTTGGCTTGGTTCCAGAAAGGGGCCGCCGTCCACTTGCAGAGGCACTGCAACAGTAGCCGGGCAGAACGCATCTACATGGACTGGATATGGTGGATATTCCAAGGCCTGCCTTTCCAGCATCTCGTCCGCGTGATGGACTGTTTTTTCCACGAAGGCATCAAGGTGAGAACTATCAGCAGATAACAAGATCGTGATTAATTGAACGTCCAGCCGGCCCTTTTTTCTTCTACGAATCTATTTTCGACGATTTTTCTAATAATAAATTTTGCAGGTATATTAATATGACTTGGCTTGGGGTCGAGACCAACCTTGCCAACTTGAATTTTTTGGCATAAGCCGATGATTGTGTTCGAATTTTGCACCATACAGGACAAATTCTTCTTTGTTTGTTAGACAGAAGTGACTGAAGTGGTTCTGGTTTCGAATTTTCCAAAAAGCGACTGTTTTATCGCAACTATTTTTATTTGTCAACACTTGATTGACGTATTTTCGCCCCGGGTGCCACTTATCACATTCACTATATTGTAACATATCTAAGAGTGTTTGTGTCAAGTTTGATCGAAATCGCCCCTCAAGTTCTATGACAGATACGCAACCTCATGCACGTAGTGTGCAGACGTGCTAATTTGCTTTTCATCCAGTTTTTGACATCTTCAGTATCATTTTCAGTATCTTGTTGATATTTATAATTTGATTAACATGCCAATTTATTTCGTTTTGAAGATAAACGTGAGAATTAATTCTTTTGTTAAATAACCAAGAACTTATCGGGGCGCATTAGACATAAACACAACATTTCAACATTTGTCTGGAATTACTATCATTAAAAGTCATAAAGCAGCAAGTGAGCACCGAACAATAATAACACATTGAAGCATTGTTGAAGCTTGATAATTAGGTCTGATAGGCAAAATCACACCAGAAATAACCAATTTAAACCAAAAACGGCGATGACACTCTATTGTTGACTAAATTGAAATTTGCCGAAACTTTCCACTATGTCATTGAACATCAGAACATCAGTCCCTAAATTTTGATACTGCACGGAATTAAAATTTGTCCACTCAATTAGACTCACCACTTCCCATCCACAAATCTATAATACAGGGTCATCCAGACTGACTCAGTGAGCCACTTACCCGATGTCTATACTCAACTTTTGCTTTGCCTGCTGTAGCACATACTAACTAATATCAGTGGGGGATAAATTTCAAATCAATTTTTTAAATAAATACTCATTCAATGATTACATGTGTTTCGGTTTTGTTATTCGGAGTTGGAAAATATCATTTTCTAGTTAACAAAGCGAGAATACACACAAAAGCGGTTAAAACACGACCTGATGAGCAAACACTGACAGTTGACAACCGTCAAAAGGAACAAATAAAATAAATTTTATGAACATTGCGTCACGTCACGTCGTCACGTTTACTCATTTTGGAACGACTTTTTTTTAAGTCCAACAACTCTAGTGAAAAGAAGTAGGGAGGACACGTAGTACCTCAAAAAAACAACTTGTATTTTTCAACAGTTCATTGCTACTGCTTGATATTGGTTGCAATAAAGTCACCTTTGATCCGTCTCTCGAGCTCGAGATTAGATTTTACGGCACTAACTGGACCATCGTCTGGAGCCACTTCTCATCTTCTCAGACAAAAACAGTTATTAGGGCGAATTAATTGCGACGAATTGACGAGAAAAGTTGATTGATAATTTTTTTTTTTGTTTTTTTGGCAGGTATTGTACAGGACGGTGATGGCGGTCCTGATTTTGTTCCACAAATGCTCCTCGTCGCCGTCTTCCGAATGGCTGATGGAGATCCAAAAGAACGGCATCGACTCGGCACTGAACAAGTTCTGCAAGGAGATGCCGGTGACGCCCCAGAAGGTCCTGAAGGTCGCGTTCGGCATCCGCGGTCTCAGTTCGGCGTACATTTCCAGGGTCTTCATCAGGACCGAAATGGTTTTGAAGAGTAAAAATGTGATAAGCGGATCCAGACAGTTGGTCAGGTCCCGTTCCAGTGAGAATCTTCCCAACAGTCAGAGTCAGAACAACATACAAATGGTCTCGCACACGTTGACCATCAGAGAGGTGAGGCTCTTCACCGTGAAACTATTTAACATTTTCAATATTTAGTAGAGCGACAAAGGAAATTGTTTGTTTTTTTTGCTTTTTATGGTGTTTTTTTTTTCACGTAACTGATCGGTAGTGGTTTCTTTTGTATATATATACTTCTTTTTGTTTTGTTTTTAGTGCATCTCTTATGAAAACATTTAACCAATATTAACACGTAGCTTGTAATAAGTTTTCAGTTTGAGGTGAAATGCCAAAACATTTTTGCATTTTAATTGTATTTTTTTTAATAATTTGTACCTACTTATTGACAGTAATTCTCCATTATTAGCACCACAATAGTGTTGTTTGACATCAATGTCAACGCTGCAATTATTTTTTTTTAAATAACGCTTAGCATTAACGACGATAATCAATATTTAAGGGTCACTTGCAGCCACAGCGACAAAACCAATAGATTTTATTTGGAGTTTATTTTGTAGCACCCGGGAATTAAGGGTGACTCATATTGTGACGCATTAATTTCTACGGGGTCACTAAGAATGGTTGAATTGCCCCTTACCCGATATCGATGCCCAACTTTTGCTTTACCGAACTGTACCTACTCTGGCACCTAGTAATGTCAGTGGTGTACCCGGCGTACCACAAATTCTAAGATTAGTTTTAGTCTCAAGTTAACATTTGTTAAACTAGTTTATTAAAATTTTAATTGATCGCTATTTAGTATTCAAAATCACTGAATTTTAGCCAAAAATTTGAGAATAAGCGCCACTGACAGTTGTCAACCACCAAATATGTGTCGCGTGTTCGAAAAATGGAAGTAAGTTTTTATTGACATGGTGAGACGGTACCCTGACGTCATGTTTCAACTATTCTCTATGGCATCGATTATTGGTCAAAATTTTTAATGAAAGTTATCAAGTTTTCTAATTATGACTTTTTTTGCGTTGATAATCACCCTGTATATTACAGATGAATCGATTATAAATATGAGTTTATTCGATGAGGTAATCTGAATGGTGCCTTAAAACCGTTTATTAAAATTGTTACGAAATAGTTGCTGGCAAAATAAGTGTAGCTGATTACACGTCATGGTAACAAATAAATATTTACTTTGACGAAATTGAAATAATATCTCTAAAATCAAAACAAACTTTAGGCTCGATCCGTTATCGTGAATTGCCTAGATGTCAACGACTGCTCAAAATGAGAGAATTAAAACGTGAAGCCGCTCTCTTCAGATTGAGGACCGCTGTTGACGGTTTTTGTGTGATTTTCTTATTATTTGCTAAAAAGTTTGGAAATTTGCAGTCAGTCACAAATGAATCTTAATTCACCGAAATTTTTGTGAACTTTTCGTTATTCATTTGTGGCGGGCTAATTTTGTTTTATTTACATTTATGAAAGCGCTGCACCTAGTGTAGAGACATTACTTTGCATTTCAGAGAATGTCCGAAGAGATGTACAATGAAATGGTATTGTATTATTAGACTATTACGAATAAGTATGCAGATTTTTGTCTTGTTGTTACATGTCATCGTGCTTGACATGGCGATCTTGGCTGACCGTCCTTTAGATTCTCATTGTCGACAAGTAAATCAAGAAAAGATTTATTGAAGTGCATGCGGAATTTTCGAAATATTTTTTTTCTTGATCACACCTACTAAGATCGCCGTTCGTAATATTAATAATCATGTACAATCATGTGTTGCACTAATGTCACTAATGATCGAGTTTCATCTCGAAAACTTCACTCCCATATTCATTGTTACCTCTCTCTCAACACTGGATATTCGGTGCCAGGTACCTTGTTTTATGACGTATTCGACCGGCAGCATCAAAACGCAAATTGAGCATGCGCAGTACGTACAGTGGCGAGCAAAGAATTAGGCACTATGTTTCTTCTCAGTGTAAACCAACTCCATTTGGTAAGATGCGACCGATTTCCAGGTGACTCGCTACCGGGCGAGGGAGATGAGTAACCGTGGGGTAGGTCCAAACTTCAATTAGCCGTAGCACCATTAATAAGAATTTCCTGGGGTCGAACACGACAGACTGGCAGGTTTCGCTGACATAGTCACTCGTACAGCCCGTTTCACACAACTTCAAAATCGCCGAGTCGTGCCTAATTTTTTGCTCGCCACTGTACAAATATTTTTAGATCTACTGGGCAAGTTGAGGACGTTGTTGGTGCTGCCCATCAATATGTCGTGATCCTCTTGGTTGTGTTCGCTTTTCATGTGTTTTGCACCAACAGAAACTCTGTACAATAAATACAATGATTTTGTCTCATACTGTAACTGTACAGTCGTCATAGTTAGATGAAAAGTAATTATTTCACACTTCAATGCTTTTTGACGGATAATATGTGATTATAACGAAATTTTGCGGCTCCGCCCGTCTATTTTCTGATGACTGTCGAAAAAAATACAATGGATCACGTTGTTTTCGTTCCGTTCTTTCGCTTGACATTTTGTTTTTTTATGTCTTGGTGCCGTCGAATTTTTATGTTATTATCCCGTTAACATAAATAGAGTAGTTGTGTTACTGTGGTTGGTTGTTTCTGCTGCTAATAAGGGAGCACACTCACCAGGTCCTCGAACCCTCTCCATGGGTATCTTCCCCATACAGAATATCAACACCCGTATCCTAGACCAGCAGGATGTAAGTTGACTTTAATGGTACTCAAACGTCTCTTTATTATTTTTCGTCTCATTGATGTTGTATGTAAGTTTTTCTCAAACAATAAAGTCGAAATGCTAATCCCAAGAAAAAAAGTCTTGACGTAACTATTGTAGTTCAGTCAGGTGTGGGAATTTTTAATTGTTTATAGCTATTAACATACCGAAAAATGTTATGACATTTATTACAGCCGCAGATGTCAGGTTGAAATCCGAGCTCGAAAAGCGAGGATTTTAAGACATCCAAGGCTGTAATATGTCATAACATCGAGGTTTGTTCAAAATTTTATCGGTTTCAGGCGACCATCTCTGCATTTTGATGAATTATTATGACTGCATTAATAAATCAAAAATTCATTTGCAACTTTTTCCGTAAAAATCGAAGTCGTTATACAAGTTGGTTGCTAGGTAGTCACAAAGATGTTTATTTGTCAACAAAAATTTTATTTTTTAAAAATCAATAATTTGCAAAATGGGTGACGCTAATTTGCCTGAAAACGTGCTAGAAAGTGCTGAGGAAGCTATGCAAGCACTTATTCCAACCAAGTCGAAAGTGAGATACGAAAAATATTATACTGAGTTCAAACAGTGGCAGCAAATTAATAATTGTATTGTAAAAATATAACATTACCAATATATCGTCCCACCCGGGAATAAAGTGCCACTTTGTTACCGGGGATTAAAGTAAAAAAAATGCCTATATAACATAAAGAAACTCGTTTCCATAACAACCGTCAGCCAACTTTATTTTGGTATCTGTCAATTATAACAATTATTTCTTCTCTAATTTATTATTATCATTAACTTAAACGGTTGGGAAGAAAGTTTTGTATGCATTTCTTTAATAAACATCGTTAATCCCTCGAATGAAAATGCCCTCGGCTCCGCCTCGTGCATAACTTACATTGTCGGGATTAAAATCGGTGTTTATTCCCTTGATACATAAATAACAATTACATTACCGACATGTCATTTTTACATTTCTAATACAGTATATTAAACCAACTTTTGTGAATGTTAGGACCTTCTTACAGCCTGAAACCGATAAACGAATCAATTCCTGGCCTAGTTTTTCGAAAGTTGAATCACTTGAAATTTATTGTTATCCCGACTAACTAACTACTCTAGTTCGATTATTTGCCTTCAACACTCATTAGCGATAACAGTTATCTGTTTATGGATGTGTGAACATTTCGATGGAATCTACCGAATTGCTTGATGTGGGGACACTGAAACGTGTCTCGATCAAAATTGGAGAGTCTTGTTGTCCGTTCAACAGTTGAAAATTCTGTAGCAATTATCTAGAAGTCCTGCCAACAAATCGTACCGGTTTCGATTGATGAACTAACCAATTGTATCCTCGTTTCATTTGCACAATTATTTATTCCATCATTATCATATTTGTCATATCCGACGTCGACGCTTGGTATTTGCTTTGATCATTGGATCTACATTAACAGCTTTCTGCATACGATGTTATGTTACTACTAACTTTGCACGTTTGTATTGGGACTAGTTAGTTACTTGATTAAAAAAGGGATTGAACAATGAAACTGTTGAGGTACCTCTTACCCTAATTGGCTATTAATGGTTTTTGCTCCCAGACGCGCAGTAAAGTTTGTTATGTTAAATGTTTGCACTGCGAGTGGAAATGGAACTTTACTGTGCGTAGGTGATGTCGGAACATTTAGATTTCATCAAAGCGTTTTCGTGATGCTGTGTTTAGCTGCTAACTCTGTGGTCATGGTTGCCAGTGAGGATCACAATGTACCAGCCCATATTGTTGTATACCACGGAAGAACACGGATGTTCCCTGACCACCTTCTACGTCCGGGTGGAGCATCACGAACCCACCCTGCTCATGATCAAAACCTGCAACAATGAGGTGAGTTAAAACGAACGAAAATTATTCAGTGAACCGTTTACGGCGTACGGCAAAAAGATAATACACGGGGATGAAATGTTACTTCCTCAGGGAAACTGTTAAATTAAAACGAGTCTCGTAGCTTCAGAGTTGGTAATTATAAATATGTTTTTAATTATGTGCCTTGAAATTTACGACTTCTTTGTCTCAAAGCAACAAATATTTAAGCCAAAAGGGCTGTGAAGTCTAAATTGCTTTTTTAATATGCATAATTTATTTAAAATTGCAAAGTTCTTGGCGAATGTGTCAGAATTAATTATTAATTAACAGCGCAATTTGAAGTTCACCATAAATTTGCAATTTATGGCAATTTGGGCAATTTGCTGTAGTTACAATCACATTATTTGAAAATGAAACACTTCAATCGCTTATTTGACTGATTTGGCAACATTGTAGGTTGAATATGTCATTTAGTGCCGGCGTTCGGGTCGGTTCGGTAAAGCTCGGTGCCTTCGATCTTACCAGACCTTGCTATACAGTCTACAATGTTGCCAAATCAGTCAAACCAGCGATTCAAGCGTTTCATTTTCAAATAATTCTGGTGTACACTAACTAGCCCATTGTAGTTAACTCAACCCACAACTCCACACTTCCACTTAATTGCAAACCTTCCTTGGAGCTTCAAATTTCTTAAAAGAAGCTGCGACATACGTCGTCGGGCCTCAGCATTCGACAGTCGCAGTTCCTGATCTCATTTATAACACTATGTGCATCTTTTAAATAATTTTATTGCCATTATCCTAGTCAGAGGTCTTTTCCCTTTTACATGTTGGCTAAAAAAATAGTTGAATTTAACTGGTGCGCCATTGATATAAAATGTTGCATTAGTTACGTTATGAACCAAATTTTTTAATGACTTAAAATTCCTGCAGGTGTTTGGGGCCTACTGTTCTTCCCGGTGGGGCGAGAGGAACCAAAAGGACGACAGAGGCAACCGCCAGGCGTACTTCGGCACCGGCGAGACGTTCCTGTTTTCGCTGTACCCCGAACGGGCCAAGTACCAATGGGTGGGCATCGAGGGGGACAAAGTGGGACATGGAGCTGAACTCTTCATGGCAGCCGATTCGAAAATGATCACCATCGGAGGAGGGTAAAGTTTTATGACGAAAAAGTTTTTTTTTTTAGTGGCTGAATTAATTCTTTGCCGTTTTAGGGAGGGTCAGGCTATCTGGATGGACGAAAACATAAGGTACGGCAAAACGGACCGTTGCCAGACATTCAACAATCCTCCCCTTTGTCCGAGTGGCGATTTCGAAATACGTGTACTCGAAGTGTATGGCTTCGCGACTGATCAGCTCAGCTAAACATCGATGATATTCCCCTCAAAATTCGCGCAGTATTCTGTAATTCTCTATAGAACAAACCCCGTTAATTTTTTTTTCGTTTCGTTTTTTTTTTTTTCGAAGACATAATGTACCTGGTTGCAAAACTTATCATGTGCATTCCATCAGATCATTGCTTCGTGGATTTAGGTACGGCCCTGGTAAAGGGCCGAGTGGGTCTTAAATCGTATGAATGACAAAATACTAGATTCTAGTCGTTGAATTATTATTAACTGTTAGGTTTTTTAGATTTATTTTACTTCATGGTGCAATACAATTTATTTACCGTATTTTAGGAGTTACTGTATATATGTTGTGAATGTATATAATGTAAATGAGAGGTAGCAAAGTACCAAAGGTAACAATCTCCATCTTTTTTACGAAGATTTTAGGAAAATTTCATGTAGCCTTAGAGGCTAGATTCAGGACGATATTTTAGTTACATAGATGCGACTACATCAAAATTTTTAATCCCGATTTTTCCCCCTTACAAATATTTTTTATTGTATCTTATGTTGATTACTGTGGTGCTCATGGGAATCCGAGTGATGGAACTTCACTCTTAACAAAACGTTCGCGGTTTTGGTATTAGTTGCAGCACACACACACTGTAAATTTGTGGTTCAGTTAATTCCAGTAGATGACTGGACACAAAATGGCGGAGTAATAATTAACTCAATTCAAAGTAGGTGTAGTTGTGGTAATTATGCTACGTTTTGAAAACTAGATAAACATCGCCATCTTGTTCCGTGTTGGGTTACTTAGCTTTACGCTCCTAACATAAAGCTCAAATTAATGTAACACTTGTTTAGTACTAGCAGATGGGAGTAACGGTATTACTTCAGAGCTAAAGGCAAAGAAGTTGTCTGTGTGCCCGTAGTAACTTATTTATAGTGTGTGGCAACTGGTGTAAGAAGTAAGGTAGAGGCGACTTGTTAAATTTCAGTAAATATTTACGTATTGCTATTGCTCATCACCAAAATCATATCATGAATCGATGGAATATCAAAAAATTCTGCGATAGGTGTCAAATCTACATCACTAGCCATTTAGCTTATCGTTTCTACGACATTTAAGCTTACAGCTTGTTACTGTTTTTATGCAACAATAGTCAATATTCAAGGCAACGATTTTAATGTTTTATTTCGGAAATGGTTTGTTTTACATGACTCATATTGTATAGTAAGTTGTTGTATTTTAGAAAGTTCCTTTTAATCTTGTTGTAGAGAGCAATGTCAAATGAGGTTATTATGCATGTTATAAAGTTGGAAAACACAAAAAAAATTCAGTGTTCCCACTATAACGCCCGTGTATCCAATGCTTGTTATTATCATTAATTATTATTAATATTCGTTACGATATTGTCGATATTTAGTTGCTGCTAAATTTGTTACATAGTGTCGGCATAAGCAATAACTGATGTGATACTATCTCGATCAAGGTTTTTATGTATTACGGTACAGTTGTTAGTAGGAGGTGTTCACAAAGTGAAATAGGATGTTTAAGCCAATTAAATTCGTAGATTTCTAAGGAATCCACCTTAATACGTAAACATCTTGGTGTAATTATTGTGTTAAATAACCGTAGTATGTTGTATGTATATATTTAGTTTTAAATATTTAAATATTGTTTCTGACTGTTTACTTGTAGTTACCAGTCTTATTCGCTGTACTGATATATCAATTGTATTATTATTCACAATGAGTTCTATCAATCTCATCAAATAAATGTATTGATATTACAACTTCCAAATCTTGAATTTTCGTTGCATTTTCTCTGTAATTTGTCTTTGGAACCTCAATATTTAGGCCTCCTCCTCCTCAGCAAAATTCAATTTGGATCTTTATTTAATTATCTGTAGTAACATTAAAAAAAATCAACCGGGCAGAGTGAAGTTCAGAGGCAGCGTTGGGCCCCCGGGCGCTGATTTATTTTGCTGTTGAGCAGCTCACCTTGACCATTGTCCTTGACTTAAGTCAGTGTTGCGAGATAAGCCAGTAGATGTCGCGTCGAGAGCTACATGTGCTGCGCTGCTATGATTAGTGCTATTATAATAACCTGCTGTTTACTTCGTCGTTGTCCTTATGATTAGCCAAGGTAATTCCCCTTTATCCGTATTTTATAAGTGTTTCAGTTTGCAAGCTAAACTGTCTTTGGCGTGACAATGGGTGCTCTATTCTCAAAAAATTCAACTGAAGACTATGATAGTTCCGAATTGGAGGAAGAAGTCTCAGATAGTTCATCAGAAGACAACATTATGTACAACTACAAACACTCTCATTCTGATGGTAGTGCTGCTGACAGTTCAGGTAAATTAAACTCTAAAATACTAAGAAGTCTTACAGGGCCGCGTCGTACTTATTTGATGTCCATGTCCAAATTCAAATATGATGCCCTACACTCCCTTTAAAGTCGCACCCACCGATGCAGAAATATATTGCTAATGTTAAATAATTAATATTTTATTACAAATATTGTCTAGTTTAGCGCCTTCAGTTATCGAAAAATTTTTGGTGAGAACGGGAGAAAAAAGCTTATTTTAGCAGACTCTGTAAAAATCAAAGTCCAGAAATACTTTTTTTTTACAAATGTCTTGAAGACTTAAGTCACGTTTTAATTGCTACTCAGAAACTAAATCTTTGAAGCATTAAACACAATTTGATTGGCTTTCTGTTTAAAATAATTATTTTTTAGATGATATTGGTTTAGATTGCACAACTACAGACGCTGCAGTCAGTTCAACCCGAGCTTTCACCACAATACGCCTTACTCTACCTGACGTTACTATGATTGAAAATGATCTGGATTTCTACGAAAAAGTTGCTATAGTATTCCTATTATATGACCATCCTTACTGCGCTTTGCAAGCGCTGCTGGACGATATGCCCAAAGACCTTTTGTTGACTTGGGCCAAAAAGCAGCTTTCAGAGGATAAAAAATGGCAGGAAGAACTCGTCGAAGCCCTTTGTATTATTCAAAATTACAAAGTGTTGAAACTTTTTGGTAAATCCTCACTGTTCGCAGAATACAAAAAGGATAATAATTGTAATTTTCAGGTTTACATAAGGCAGAGTTAAATGAGAGATTTCTGCCAAATCGGCCTTGCACTTCTTTAAACGTGGACAAGAGAAAAAAAGTGCTGTACGGCATTTGTGAAAATCTATCGAAAACAGAAACAGACGAGCTACTGCAACTGGTACAGACAGATTTTAGAAGAAAAGGTTTAAACTTCAAAACCTTTTCTTTGGGATTCTTGGAAATGTACCTTTTATACTGGGAGCATATCGGGTACATAACCCGAAACAACGTGTCTAATATTTATAACATTTTTAAACAATTGGACTACTTAACAATATGTGATGATTTAAAAGCAATAGTGCCAGAAACCAATGTACCTGTTCGCGATAGCACCCCGACGTCATTTCAACCAAAACCCGAAATTTTTTTTAAAGCAAAACTGGATAGAAAAATTTCTAGCAGGACCGTTGACGCTTCTGCCGGTAACGAACCATTCGACCGAGTCACCAACGCGAGTTTAAGCGAAATGTCGCTAACATCAACCGTCTCAAACGTTGCCATCAACAGAAACCCCGATCTTTGTTATACAATTAACGACAACAATCCCGGAGTATGTCTAATAATAACCCAGAAACATTTCTACAAAGATATCGAGGATCAAAATGCAGTAATAACGTGATAATGATTACGCTACCTGATTCTTAATTTATGATTTCAGCATTTGCTGCCGCAGCCTCCCATTAGATTAGAAAACAGGTACGGGACTGAAAAAGATAGGGACGAACTGATCAGCACGTTCGAGAGGTTTCGGTTTACTACCATTGTCAAAAACGACTTGACTCACCTCCAAATAATCGACGAAATTAAAGGTGTTGTGCAAAAAATCAAAGAGGAATCAAGTCTTTTTGTTTGCATAATGTCACATGGTGATGAAGGTACTGACCATTAATTAATACTTGTGCAAATGTTAATCAGAAATTTCTTAGGTATCGTTTACGGGGTTAATAGTTGTAAAGTCGAAATTAAAACCGTGCAAAACATCGTCTGCAACTCCAAAAGTTTACTGGGGAAACCCAAAATACTAATTTTGCAGTCCTGCCAAGGCAACAAATGCCAAAAACGTATGATCCTATAGTTAGCTAATTTGTTGGTACGTTAACCCGAAAATTGTAGTACTATCCCTGGACGACTCTCTGGATGATGAGCTAGAAACGGATAGTCCTTCCGGCAATCAAGTGGTGCCAGTCACAGCTGATATGTTAACGTTTTGGGCTACAGTTCCAGGTTATGGAGCTATTAGGTCCAAGAGAAGCGGATCGTGGTTCATTCAGTCTCTTTGTAAAGCTATGAAGGAAATTGGCCATAGGTAAAATTTTTTCGTGGTCAATCAATTGTTACCATCAATAATATTTTTTAGTTCGCATTTTGAAGACATTTGTACTTCAATAGTGAATGAAGTGAGTGGAATGAAGTGGAGCAAGGAAAATGAAGATGTTGCGATGGTGCCTCTCAAAATGTCGACGTTAAGAAAACAGTTCTACTTACCAGTAGTTGACGCGGTATAGGAATCTTCGTATTTTGGAAATATTTGGATGATACAAATAATATTTAATAGGAGTACAATTTATAAATAAATATGTAAATAACAATTTTAATGTTAAAAAATAATAGTAGTAATTTTTAATTATTATAATTAATTTGGCATAACGCCCCTCTCCATTATCCTTGACTTTTGTCTTTTGTCTTTACTACAACACAACCCTTTCATTCGATTAAAATTTATTTTAGGTCTAAATTGTTATTATTTATACCTACAATTTTCAAGTAACGTTTGTTGAGTTTTCAGGAATCTCAGTGGTCTATATGAAAATTCAAATGCGTTATCGCCGGATTTTTTTATTCGCATTCCTTTCATTCAAGCCATTCCAATAACGAACACTGCTGCATGGTTCATCAATATTTAATGGGGTACTTGTCTCATGTTTGGAAAATATAATATTTAGAAAATGTACGCGATTTCATTAGACCCGTATTTTTTTATTTGGTTCTACGCCCAGAATTAATTTTTTAATTTTTGGAGTGAGAGATTTGTGACGTAGCCGGCCCCTGCACGCTGTAGTTCTAAAAGGAATCGTATGATGGCGCTTTACTCAGATTGCTTGCGTTCTATTTATAAATGTCACACATGTCACGCACTCTGGTAGCAGCGCAGCATAGTAGCCAAAAACAAGAGTCCATTCAATATAGGTGTGAGTCTTGGATACGGAGGACCAATGCGTCATCAAAAACAAAATTGCAAATATTTACGAAAATATGAAATAAAAAAATTAGGAAAGAATATTTAAGGCTTTTTTAGTTATTATAAAAAATTTAATATTTTTTTGAGGCAAGTACCCTATTAAGTAATGGGTCGTATTTAACAGTCTACCAAATTTACGCAATATTTTCATACAAAAAAATATTTTCATTTCCCAAAAATACTAAATGCTCACCAAAATTATGAAACTACGTAATCTTAAAGCGACAACCAAATAGTGACATAATGTTGGCCTCTTATATATTTTGTTCGCCAAAATAACTTTTGTTGACCATAAATACTAAATGTTCACCAAATTTTATTCCGCATTTAATTCTAACATGATACCCAGATATTTAATTTTCGACAGTGTCTTATATTACTTAGCAGTTAAAAATACTATTTGTTGATCAAAAATACACAAGCAATAAAATGTTGTGCAAATGGTTAATAACTTTATGCAAAATTATAGATGTAGATGTGCTAGGGCAAGGAAAATAAGAGTAATAATAGAAGTGGTTTGCACAAAAAAAAATATTGATTTCTGTAATATATAAATGCTTTGCTGTAATTGGCTTGCATTATGTAAAACGTAAAACGTCTTTTACTGGTAATTTCTAATCGTGCTTTAAAAAAAATTTACAGGGCCCTGAACTGACCTTGTACAAAACTTTTTTCGCGTGCCTCTTGTCTGGAAGCGCAAGCGGCAAGGAGAGATGCGCGAACATATTTCATTTTTGGAGTAATAGAATAATTATTTGACGCACAAATAGTTTTTTGAGAAACACCAAATATAAATGGATAGCGCGAATATTTATCATGTACAGTCGCCGTCATTGAAGAAGCCCAGGGTGAAGCAAAATTCATTCTAACTTACGTTACATTTGCAACCAGACTAAACCACGGGGTACAGTTTGTTTGAGAACCGCACAGGTGAACTAAGATTAGTCGAAATAGAGCGGCACATTTCAGTTTTAAATTATAAACAGCTTCAAGCACACCGTAAGTTGGAATGAATTTCACTTTACCCTGGGCTTCTTCAATGACGCCGACTGTACAGCACGGACGCGTAACTTGAGCGTTCTAAATTTGGTGAACATTTAGTAAAATTGATAGACATATAGAATTTAAAATGTAAGTAATGATAAAACAATACGCAGCACAGTTATTTTAGTGGTGATGTTTTCATTTTCTGATGTATAATAATTTGGGTTTCATTTAGATTTTTTGATGCTCATTAAATTTTCTGATGGACAGTGCAAGGGATGTATGGTTTAATTTGGTGTACATTATATTTGTTCCCTTAAGTAATGCACAGGGGGTGCGCAAATGGTTTATTTTCCCCACTTTATTATCAAGTGTAATGTGGAAAAACTGACAGAAGACATTAAAAGAGCACAGAGGGATCACAAATCGTCAACTTTTCCATGTTATAACTTATATTTGATGATAATGCGGCAAAAGTAGATTATTTGTGCACCCCTCCTGTGCATTACTTAATTCCCCGGCTGTACATACTCCCACGCAAATGTTAATGTGTTTTGTCTCTATTGGCTAAAACTCGAGATAATTTACTAAAACTGTCCAATCAAATGATTGTTCCTCATGTTGGCAGCACTGCTTTGTCGTCACGGACGTTTCTCATTGGCTGTCTAGTTTGTTGTGCTGTCAGTGTCAAAGTGTCACAGTTAGTTTTTTTTTAGGTTATGTTCAACCATCTGTCCCACAAATAAGCAGTGACCCCCTTGAATTGATTGTAGTAATGAATTAAAGTTGAACCAAAAAATGCAGAAAACAAACCGATTCTTCCTCGACGCCGGCGGAATCTTCCTGTCATACTTCTACTTCGGCATTCTCCAAGAAAAAGTCACCCGTGGCAAATACACTTACCAAACGACCGACGACCAAGGCGAAATCACCCATATAACCGAAAAATTCACTTACCCCTTAACCCTAGTATTTATTTTATGTTTAATTAATTACGTCCTATCAAAATCCGTGTTGAAAATTTGGCCACAAGATGAAGACAAGACTTCGAAAGTGTATTACGGCAGTGTGGCGGTCACTTACCTGTTGGCGATGGTTTGTTCCAATATGGCTCTTCAATGGGTAGCGTATCCTACCCAAGTCGTGGGCAAAGCGGCCAAACCCATCCCGGTTATGGTACTTGGAGTTTTGTTGGGTCGAAAATCGTATCCCTTTCAAAAGTACATTTTTGTTATCCTTATCGTAGTAGGCGTAGTTATGTTCATGTTCAAGGATAATACTGGGGATAATCATCAAGACCTCAGTTTTGGATTAGGCGAACTCCTCCTGATGCTATCACTCACGATGGACGGATTAACTGGAGCCATCCAAGTAATTATTTGCGTATTCATGGTAAATTTCAAAAGTAACCGGTCATTTCAGGAACGAATCAGAGCGGAATCGAGACCTTCGGGGCAACAAATGATGGTAGCCGGCAACGCTTGGTCCTCAATGTTTCTGGCTGTAGCAATAGTACTCACGGGAGAAATATTCAGTTTTGTGGAATTTGCTGGCAGACACCCACATGTTATTACAAATTTACTTATTTTGGGACTTACGCAAGGAATTGGACAACTTTTCCTCTATTCAATGGTAAGTAGGGTGGTTATCTGAAAATTAGTTATTACCCTGATTTATTTTAGGTGTCTGAATTTGGACCTTTAATGGTATCGATTGTGACGACCACTAGAAAATTTTTTACTGTGCTGGGTTCGGTGATTATTTTCGGCAACGCTCTCAGTACTCGACAATGGATAGGAACAGTTATTGTCTTTACCGGCCTGTTCCTTGACGCTTTCTTCTCCAAAGGTGCTCCAAAGAAACCTGCGACGAACAAATCCTAATTACTGTTATAATTTACATTAACTGTACAAATATATTATGGATATACAAGCGGAATTGGGGGGATGATTGAATTCTTCCCTTAATCACGAACATTCATTTATTCAATTATAGCAATATACAAAACATATTTAAGACATTTCATGCTAATTAATGTAACGTAAATAATTAAAATTAATTAATACCGATCGATTATTACGATAAAAAAGTTACAAGTCGCAACAAAACTATAGATAGATAAACACTATTCTAAAAGTCAACAAGCTCAAAACTTAACTTTAACTGTTTGTATAAAAGTTTTGTTATAATTGACGGCGCAAACGTTGCATCACAAATATGTTTGAGCTTAATAGGATGAACGAATTATTCAAGTTTAAAATGCCATTACGAAAAATATATGCCAATGCTTAGTACGTTCGAAAATTGCAAGTCCCTAATCAGTCGAAAAATATGAAAAATAGTTATTTACAAAAGTTATGTACAAAAAGTATGTTACACTCTAGTCGTTAAAAACTACACGACGACGATGTGCGTTACAAGCATACAACTTTGGAAGCATCTGTTGTAACTGGTTTTTATAAAATTGTTAATATCAAAAACCTATCCAAATATTGTAAAATAAAGGTACTGGGGTCAAGTAGTTGCCAAGTATTGGACATTTGTGCTATTTAGACCTCGAAAGAACAAGACTGTTTTCTGCTAATTTTGCAGCAGCGCAGGGTGTTTCATTGCATTCTTAGAAACGATCTTTCCGCTATATGGCAACAACTTTGTATCAAACCAACAATTTGAAAGCCAATTGCTACCCAAATAGTGCTGAATTACATGAAGGCCATTAGTTCAAAACTAACGTAACAAAATTTCCCGAACTGTGTAGTTATGAACAGCTGAAGTATGATTTATTAAATGATAATGGTAGCAAAAAATTGTAAATATTTTTAGCATAAAAGTTGTTACAAAATTTTTGAAAGTGACCGTCGGTATCAGCGTATTATTCTAGTAACTGGATAGGCTCGTTTGTTATAAAGCGCGACTAGAAGTGAAAACGGTGCATCAGCTGCATAAATCGACATTAATAGAAAAACACGAAATATAGATGCATGCAAGAAAACAAAGATGGCATTACGTTAGTAGGTACTACGAGTTGCACGAGTCTCACGCGGATAATATTGCTAGTCAGTTCCAGTTACAAACAATATATCGAGTTCACTGGTCATCAGTAGATGACTTCATTATGATAGCCAGTTTTTACCAATGTTAGGAAGTGGAAAGAAGGGCCTCAAAACGTGCCTGTCTTAATAATAATATTGAGAGTTTCATTGTTCAAAAATCTATCATTATTTTTAAATTGCACAGTATTTTATTGATAAAACTAAACTAAAATTGTCTTAAGTCAAACCATAAGAACGAGCGGACGGTAACAACCACAGCCTGTTCGCAAAGGCAGATGTGAGACTCCTTTCGTACAGTTTTCAACTTCCTCACAGCTTAGTAATTAGAAAAATTTAGAAGTGCCACGTTTGACTATAAAGAACCACAATTAAGTTCAATAATTAATTGCAATTTTGAACTTCTTTAGGTAAAAGTTTCGATATTAATTAAGGCTGCAAGAGACCTGAAGTAACTTATTATAGTAGTAGTAGTATAAAAATAATAATACTTTAGAAATGTTGGTCGAAACGGACGTCAATTAGAGATTTTTGAGTAACTGACAAAGTGTTTATTATTAGTTTAGTTGTCAAAATAACGTTAAAATAAACGCTTTGGGGTAGTTACCGATTGAACGCTGTATAAAACATCAGTTTTCCAGTCTCTAGCACCAGGACATTAAAATTTGCATGATTTGCAACCTTCATTTTGCTAGTTTAGTAATCTTCATACGTAAAATACTCAGTAAAGAATTCAATCGACAACTACCAAAAAGTGCCAAGTTTAATGTCACTTTAAGAGTTACTCAAGACCAGTGAGCTCTAAACTATACCGACTAAAACAAACTGGTTCAATCCCAAGCGTCACTAGGAGTGAAGCCTGAGGAGCGCGAGTAAAATTGCTAGTATTTAAATAAATCATTTTCAATTAACTGTTTTCGTTAGTGCAATCGTAGACCTTGAAAGTGTCCAGTCACGTTTGACCTTTCACGTTTTTTATTTATCATTATAGGCAGGTACCTAACTATATTTGCAAGTAACGTAGAATAGTTAAATACCTTGGTACCTGTAATGACAAATAAAAAACATAACATACATTAAGATCTTTAATCGGCTGCAGTTTGAATTAAACTCTTCCAGACTCTTTTGTAGACACTTGAATTCACTGTAGAAAAAAAAAATTAAATCTGCATGTACACTCAGATTATTTGAAAATAAAACACTTGAAACGCTGATTTGGCAACATTGTAGACTGCATAGGTCATTTAGTGCCGGCGTTCGGGTCGGTCCGGTAAAGCTCGGTGTCTTCGATTTTACCATGTAGTCTATAATGTTGCCAAATCAGTCAAACCAGCAATTCAAGTGTTTCATTTTCAAATAATCAGGGTGTACATAAGAAAGACAAATACAGCATCGCGAGTTTGTTTCAGTTAGGTGTAGTATCGAGTTTACTGCTTGAGACTAAATCATTTATTCACAAAACTAAATTCTGGGCCACTCTGGGGTCTCCAAATCGTTAACGTAATGTGCAGTTAGTAGTAACCGTAGTAACTATTGTCCATTAGATCGTAAAAAATATAAACAACCGTAAACTAAATATGTACAACGTGAATATAAAAACATTTTATTACGTTCTTAAAGAATTTCTTGCAACTATTACAAGTGCAATAATGAGTATCTCTTTCTTAATTAGCACTGGGAAAAATAGAAATAACATTTTAATTGCCAAAAGTTTGCTTTAAATAAGCAATATAGAAACGTCTGTTTAGTTGGTTATGGCTTAAGCGCCAGATAGACCCGTCAATTGTTTATTTTGCTCTCTTATTTGCTCTTTTTATAGCCTACTTCGATTAGAATTTCTCTTATCACTGGTATCTTGAAGTTCGACTGCCGAACACAATAATTTAAAATGGTATTTACTCAATTGAATTGATTTTTTAATAAACCGCAGTTTCCACTGACTGCTATCCTTCAGGATAACACATTAAAAAGTTGCAACAACAAACGATGATAGAATAGAATTTGGTACCTAAAATTTCCATATTCTTCAAAATAAATAAACAACCAGATAAAAAGAACATAGTAATTAGATATTAAGACAGCAACTTGAAACACCATGCTTCTTTCCTTCGTCTACATTCACCGCTACGGAGGTAGATAGATGCCATAGATCGCGACAATAGCCCACAACAATGTACAAAAATACAAATTCCTAACATAAAATCTCTTCGTGACTTTGAAAAAATCTCAAACGTACGCAGCTTGTCTGCCTTTGATCCTGTTGAAAAAAACTTTCCAACTGTGAACAGTCTTACCGGACCATATCCAAACACTCGACGTGATCCCGACGATCATGTACATCAGATATTTGAGCATGAACACCTCGAACAACGGTCGGGAATCTATACGCATGTCCTGAGGGCAAGGCACCGAGTATTTTTGGGATTCGCACATGTCGCGGTTCCAAGTCATCATCCACTCGTCGAAATTGAAATGTTCGTAAAATAGACAGGCGATGACGATCATAGCTGGCACCGTGTAGAGCACCGAGAATACTCCGATGCGAATCATGAGCTTCTCGAGCTTGTCAGTTTTGGTACCGTCGTGTTTCATTACGGTGCGGATGCGGAACAACGAAATGAAACCGGAAGTGAGGAATATCATGCCGAAAACTAAGTAGGCGCATAGGGGGATGAGGATGAAGATGCGCATCGCGTCCACGTTCCAGATGCCGACGTAGCAAACGCCACTGAGGACGTCACCTGCAACCAACATTAATTTTAGCACAATGTTTATTTCCAAACAACGAATAATAATTGTCAATGTTTCTATTATTGTCAATACCTTGATTGAACTTAATAACTATCAGTCTATGATGCATTGCCACCCTCATTATTGTATTTTAACAAGTGAAAAAATCAGAAACTCTCGCTTGCCAAATAGTCGGTAAGTGACAAATTGTCAATGTATTTTGAAAAACAGTGAAAAATGTTACAAAAATGGCTTTAATAGTTATTTATGTATCAAGGGAATAAACACCGATTTTAATCCCGAGAATGTAAGTAATGCACGAGGCGAAGCCGAGGGCATTTTCATTCGAGGAATTAACGATGTTTATTCCAGAGATAAATACAAAACTTTCTTCCCAACCGTTTAAGTTAATAATAATAATAAATTAGAGAAGAAATAATTGTTATAATTGACAGATACCTAAATAAAGTTGGCTGACAGTTATTACGGAAACGAGTTTCTTTATGTTATATCGGCATTTTTTTACTTTATTCCCGGTTGGGAAAAAAAAGTTTAAATGTCAAAATTCAGTGAATGGCAGCTGTGTAAGTGAAAGGTCATTCAGAATTTTTTTTGTTCGTACACCCGAGTTCAAAAGTAATGTCCACCTGTTAAAAGTTTAAACTCGTTTATTTTCCACTTAAAACCAACACAGACATTAAAGTGTAGAAGAAATAAAAATTTTAAAATTGTGAGACATTACTTTTGAAACTGACTGTACGTATGTCAGTAGCGTACCTGGCAAGCCACAAACACAAGAGCATGTAGAGTTCATTTCATTATAAGCGTGGTACACCCCTTCCTTACCACAAAAGCTGCGCATTCGCCGCAATCCTTCAAAATGCCAGTGGCGTTCCATAGCAATTTCATAGCAACGTTGACAGCACAAAAAACCGTTAATAGCTATTATTCAATAAATTATTTATAATATTCTAACACAATCCGAGCGCTACTGGCGATAGAAAGTATTTAAAGATTACTTTGATACGCCACTGTCTGCCGGTAAACGGTCATCCCATTCTCTATATTTGCGCAGACAGTCTTATGGCTCTGTACCAAGCTTATTTAAAAATACACTCTACTTACAAGCAATTAAAAACACGAACAGATGAGCGAGCAACACCTTGAGCGCCACTGATAGTTGTCACTTGTCAAATGCGCACCCAAAAGAAACAAATTGAATTGAATTTTTATCAACACAACGAGATCGTATGTTGATGTCATGTTCAATCATTCTGGATAACTTTGTACAGTCAGTTTAAAAAGTAATGTCCATCTCACACTTTTATAATTAAAATTTCTTCTACAGATGATGTACTAGCTAAAGGAAACCAATGCATCTGTTCCATTATTTCATATGCTTAGCATAAATACGAATTTAAATATCTGTGCTGGTTTTATGTAAAAAATAAACAAGTTTAAAGTTTAACAGATAGACATTACTTTTGAACTCGGCTGTACAACCACAATTGTAGGTTTTAAGATGACTCTCAAATTTTAACAATTCAAACCTGTTTGTCAATGATTATTTGTCAAAAATGCTGAAAAATCTAAATAGTATTTTTTTAGCTGATAGAAATAAATGCAATACTATCACAATGTAATTGTTTAAATTTTAAAAAGTTGCAGGAATGAGCATAATTTGATTTTAAAAAGCTTTGCTACAATTGGTCCAAATTTGTCTGCTCCGCGAAGCATGTCGTTGATCATTTCTAAAATTCTGAAATTCATCCAACTCATCAACTGATCGCTGACAACTGATATTAGCTGACTCAGCCTGTATGGTCTGTTCTAACAAGCAATCGGGACCATTCTAAAACTGTCAAAATTGTTGGTTCTTCGAATTAGTCAAACACTTCTCAGTGTTGGCAATGACTAATTTAAAAATGAAGAGTAAACACTACCGAAGGTTTGAAAACTTTATTTTTGTAAAAATACGTACCATCAACCTTGCCCATCGCTAAAATGGTGATGGTTTTGATGGCAGGAACTGCCCAGGCCGCCAGGTGGAAATACTGCGAATTCGCTTCGATGGCCTCATGTCCCCATTTCAATCCGGCAGCCAAGAACCAAGTGAGGGTCAAAACCACCCACCAAATACTGGAGGCCATGCTAAAGAAATACAGCACCATAAACAAAATCGTGCACAACTCGTACTTGGTTCCTTGAGTGATTGTGCTCTCTTTCAAAATTCCGTCATCTGACGGCAACGATTCTTTGCACGATATCGAATTGCCAGCTATAAAGCCGACAACGTAAGCTAAAGCGACCATCAAATAACACACCGACAAGAAAATAATCGGCCGTTCCGGGTATCGAAACCTGTCGGTGTCTATTAGAAAGGTGCAGACGGTGAAGAGACAACTAGCCGAGCACAGTACGGCCCAAGTCCCGATCCAAACCCTGGAGAACTGCCGTTTGTTGTCGTTGAAAAACATCAAGTGACAGGGGGCGCCGCAGTTTTTTTCGATTTTCTCCCCGACTTTCAGGGAGTAGTCCATGTTCTTGACTTGGAATTGTAAAGGGCAGACAAAACCGTAATCTCGCGGGTATTTTGTTTTGATTCTTCTATATTCAGTTGGCGGGGTTGTCGCTGTTATTGTTATGTTGTTCTTTTCGATACAAAGAGGGGAGTTGTCGGGGTAATTGTCGCATTCCAGGTTTGGGGGCCATTTGAACCCGAATTTCTTCATGATGCCTTCACAGCCCGAGCGGGCGGAAACGCAAAGAGAGCGGCACGGGGGCACCGGTTCTTCCATAATTGTGCAAACAGGCACGTAGACCGAACACAAAAACAGCTGCAGATCCGGACTGCAGTTGATTTTGACAAGGGGGAAATATTGGTGGACCTCCAGGCCGGCCTCTTCTTGAGTGCTGTGGCCCAACAGATTCGGCATTATGGTGCTGTTATAGGCCATGTCGATGCAGAAAGGCACTGTGATTTGTTTGCATTTGTCGTGGGGCGGTATTGTGTCTTCCATCCCCGATTGAATCCCATGTTGGAGAGCCTTTGTCAAGCACACAAATGATGAAAGCGCGAGTAATTTGAGAACGGGCATTTTTAGACGAGGCGGGGAACACTGGGGCACATACACATAGCGTGAAACAGCATCACTTTTCACAGGAAATCGGTAAATTTGTAAATAAACAATTCAACAAACACATCACAGAACTTTTTCGCTTGGTGCCTCCCTGCTGCCACACTTCCGGCACGAAAAACCCTTGTCGGCAGAAATCTAGTAACTTGACAGAGGAGTGGCGGAGAGGCCCAGTGGCGTAACATGCATCTCCAAGTTAGATGTTGATCGGGTACTTCCATTAAAAAAAGATGTTTTTATACAATCGTATCGAAATAGTACCATTTCGAATGTCATTTTCAAGTTGAAATGACGTGTTTTTTTTTCACTATACTGTCACTTTTTCGCACTAGATACAAAATGTAAAATTAACTGACAAATACCTCAATTATCAATGAAAAGTTGATTTTGTTATGTCGCATTTCCTACGAAACGAAAAATTGTGCAACTAGATTATGCAGTAAGAATGTGTAATTTTATTCTTTCTTTTTACATTTTTAACAATTCTGGCCACGATTGTATAAAAAATCTTGTATGTAGTACGTTGCAAAATTCGTGTTTTTCGCACGCGACGTGTTACCAAACTCGCTTCGCTCGTTTGGTAATGTTCACGTCTTGGTGCGAAAAACACTTTCATTTTGCAACTTACTACATAAATAGCTATTTACCTTCAGCAAAACTTTTAACTACAGATTTACTACTATAACCTCAATTATTTGTTTTTGCATATTAGTGAATGGGAACAAATATAATGTACACCAAATTAAACTATACATCCCTTGCACTGTCCACCAGAAAATTTAATGAGCATCAAAAAATCTAAATGAAACCCAAATTATTATACATCAGAAAATGAGAACATTACCACTAAAATAACTATGCTGCGTATTGTTTTACCATTGCTTACATTTTAAATTCTATATGTCCATCAATTTTACTAAATGTTCACCAAATTTAGAACGCTCAAGTTACGCGTCCGTGTTGTACATAACAAATATTCGCGCTATCCATTTATATTTAGTGTTTCTCAAAAAAACTATTTGTGCGTCAAATAATTATTCTATTACTCCTAAAATAAAATATGCTCGCGCATCTCTCCTTGCCGCTTGCGCTTCCAGACAAGAGGCACGCAAAAAAAGTTTTGTACAAGGTCAGTTCAAGGCCCTGTAATTTTTTTTAAAGCACGATTAGAAATTACCACTAAAATAAGTTTTACGTTTTACATAATGCAAGCCAATTACAGCAAAGCATTTATATATTACGGATTATATATTACGGATCAATATCTTTTTTTGTGCAAACCACTTCTATTTTTACTCTTATTTTCCTTGTCCTAGCATATCTACATCAATAATTTTGCATAAAATTATTTACAATTTGCACAACATTTTATTGCTTGTGTATTTTTGATCAACAAATAGTATTTTTAACTGCTAAATAATATAAGACACTATCGAAAATTAAATATCTGGGTATTATGTTAGAATGAAATTCGGAATAAAGTTTGGTGAACTTTTAATATTTATGGTCAACAAAAGTTATTTTGGCGAACAAAATATACCGGGTGGACCATTACTTATGGTCAAATTTTTCCCGTCCAAACGATAAAAGATTTTAATTTGAGCTTCCGAGGATATGATCAAATTATTAAGACCTACTTTTCAAAAAAATTTGATTTTTTTTGGCCCACCCCGTACGCGTCTACACAGTGATTCATTCAAAATTGTAAAAAAGTTGACAATAAAGTTGCAACTTTTTTTTATACCGTTGTACGCCGAAAATTTTTCAGATTACGGCGGTCTCTTCAGAATTTCGAAATTTTGATTACTAAGGCCGTAGTATTTCGTAAAAATGCAACAGCCAAGTTGATTCATGGAATACCTCCCTTGCCTCAGATAATTTTCAACAAAATACTACGGCCCCAGAAATCAAAATTTCGAAATTCTGAAGAGACCGCCGTAATCTGAAAAATTTTTTGCGTACAACGGTATAAAAAAAAGTTGCAGCTTTGTCAACTTTTTTACAATTTTGAATGAATCACCGTGTAGACGAGCACGGGGTGGGCCAAAAGACTTCAAAATTTTTTGAAAAGTAGGTTTTAATAATTCGATCATATCCTCGGAAGCTCAAATTCAAATCTTTTATCGTTTGGGCGGGAAAAATTCGACCACAAGTGATGGTCCACCCGGTAAAAGAGGCCAGCATTATGTCAATATTTGGTTGTTGCTTTAAGATTATGTATTTTCTTAATTTTGGTGAGCATTTAGTATTTTTGGGAAATGAAAGTATTTTTTTGTATAAAAATATTGGGTAAATTTGGTAGATTGTTAAATACGACCCTTAGAGAATTAGTAATTAGAAGAAAAAAAAAACTTGTGTTATTGACGTTCAACGAAAGATCTAACTCAAAATAGGAAACACCCGACAATCCTAAGGCTGTTGTGCGTAAAAAAAAATTAATAACAATATTTATTTAGAACAAGTAATATCAAAAATACATAAAACTCTTAAAATTCCCATTCAGAATTTATGGAAAGTAACAGTCATCTGAGTAAACGTGCAAACAACTTTAAAAATAATCTTAATCAAAATCCGATAATTGCAAACTAAAAGTAGATAGTGGCAGCAACAAAGTCCAGTTCCTTATTAAATACCTATCTACATTCACTTTATGTCATCTTCATCGTTTAATTTATAAACGATGGTTCTGCACAGTTACAGTTGTAAAAGTCAATTTCCGTCCATGCTGAATCTCCAATGGTATTTTGTAACCATACAGGTAATTACGGACATTTTTACTGATTTTAGTAACATCAGCAGTACAGTCTTCAATTACTACATTTTTATTTTTTGTCGGTTCTGAGCGAGGCATTTGGTCAAAAAGTTTCTTCACAATATCATCATTCTCCTCCCTTAAATTTATTGCATTCCAATAGTTATTGTCACTTATTGTAATCTTTGGTTCTCCCTCATCTTTCTCCTCATCTCCATCAGATATGCATACAACATCATTTCTACTATTTAATACTGCGTTAGGTGGTTCAGACTGTGAAACTTCAACGCAATCCGATATATTATCTTGAGCAGGCAAAGAGGTCGTCGATAGACGTAAGGTATTGTCTGGCGCTTCATCGTTAGATGATGCTATAATCATATTAGGAGGCAGTACCGTATCAGAATTATCGTGCGCTTTTCTAATCACGTTGGGAGGCAGTACCTTATTTTTGTCTACTCTTCCCAATACTTGATGAGTAGTACTGCAGTTCTTTGGACAATTATTATTAACGTGCTGGTGTTTGGCGGCCAAGGACGAAAACCTGATTTGGCAAAAAGGACATTTGGTATGGCGTTTCCTCTCGTGAAGTTGTAAACCCTTCCAAGTGTCATGTACTGAATTGCATATTGCACAAGTGTAAATCGTTTGAGACTTCGTTGCTTGAATCAGCAGAGACGAATTTGACAAAGTAGGAGACAGCAGAGCAGCATCCTTGATATCTTCATAACCTTTAAAACCGTCTCCATCTTTACTTCCTGATTCACTCAAACCTTGAGGAAAATGACTAGTTTCTTGTCGATTTAAATTAAATTCATTAGATGGCACATCGTTGGCTGTTAAAGATAATATGGTAACATCACCGACCTGTGGATAGTTCTCTTTCATTACTGCGTCAGCGAATTTAACATTTGCACCTTCAGAAGCACAAGACGCTTCAAAAGGTTGGTTACCCAACATTAGGTAAGATTCTCGTCCACCGTTAGCTCCTGTGAAAGGGTGCAATCTAAATTTGGTCTTTTTGGTGTTAGCATTTTCAGACAACATTTTTTGATTTGTACTCTTAACTTCTATCTTATAGAAATTCCTTCGCACTCGTGGTGCTATTTTGTCAACAGTTGCGGCATGCTTCGCTGGCATAGCTTTATAAATATCTGACGTCAGCGCCACTCTTTTTAAAATTATGGGTGGTATTGGCGGAAATTCTTTTTCATCGCCACTTAATCGTTTTGAACCTTCAACTTCTCCAGTTAAGTTTTCTTTATTTTTCATCGGCAAATTATGGGTTAGTTTAAGTCTTTTCGAACCTCTCTCCCTAAATTGTTTTTTGCTTGTTTGGTTGTTGTTAGAAATAGTTGTTTTAGTCAAATTTTTGTCGCTAGCATCTTTATCTGTCGTAGATTCTTTTCCATGGACCACTTCTTTAACGCTTACCATTTTCAGAGATTCCCCTTTCAGCTGTTCGATTTCCGCTTTACTCATATTTCGGCTACCCAACCATTTATCAACTTCTCCTGTTATCAAGGTGATAAATGGCAGGAAGTGGGAATTGGCAGGAAGACGCGGAAATTTTATATTCGGATAATCTTTTCGCATCTGGACAACGGAAGGATGAAGTTTTATTGCCGGTTCAGAAACTTTCGACACTGTCTCCCCTGTAGGTGCCGGTAGTGGATTTGGTGAATCATCATCCGAAGCTTCGTCCAAAATTATAATGGGTTGGTCGGTGTTAGAAAGCGCATATTTTTCCTAAAATTTCTAATTGTACGTTTACTATAATTTAGATTAATACTCACCTTTAATAATGAGTCGGATTCCAACGATTTTGTTTTAAATATGAAAAACTTCTTGACAATATTGCAACATTGTGCACAAATTTGTTGAGATATATTATCAGTCGTCGAGATCTGGAAAAAAACAACTGCTATAGCTATACTAGGTAGGTACCTTTCAACTGACAATAGATAGCTAAAAATGCATCTTTGCATTATCTATACGTTCTTCAGGTGCAAGGTGCAAGACATGCAGAATGCATAATATTTTTGCGGGCCCCGAAAATAGAATGGAATGAGAGGTAGAGTAAGAGAAAGAAAAGAAAAGAGAGGGTTAAAGGCAGGCAATCAAATTAAACATTTATTTCAACAGGTCCTCTAAAACTATCTTCAATAAATAAAAACGGCGCTACGGTAAGAAAGACAGACAGAGCTTAAGAGAGACAAAAAAGAAAAGAAAGGACGAGACAGAAAAAAAAAGGGAAAGAAAAAGAGGGAGACATACAGACGGAAAGAAAGGTAGAGAAAAAGAGAGAAAGGGGGAGTAAAAGAAGAAGACAGACAGACCGGGAAAAAGAAACAGAAAATAGTAGGTAGAAAAAAAGAAAGAAAAGGAAAGAGAAGGGAAAAGAAAAAAGACTGAGAAAAAGAGATAGCAAAGAAAAAAGAATGAAGGGAGAGAAAAAAAGGAGACAGGAAGACCGGAAGAGAGAAAGAAAGGGAAAGAAAAAAAAAACAAAAAAAGAAAAAAAAGACACAGAGAGAGAAAAAATAGAAGGGAAAAAAAAAGAAAAAGAGGAGAAGCGAGATAAAAGGAGAGAGACAGACAGACCGGGAAAAATAAATAGAGGGGGGAAAAAGAAAGAAAGAAAAAAAGAGAAATGTAGAAAGAAACTATCGTTGTTTAAAAAACTACCTTCTACGAGTTGAAACTTCTCTAACGCGCCCTACTAGAACAGAGCCGTACTTTTTATTATAAAAAGGGGTTAAAGTGACAACAGGAAGGTCTCCTGTGATGTCAAACCCTCAGTAAAAGTTGAGCTTGAATTCAATTTTCAATTACCCTCAAAGTAATGGCTTAGCCAAGGACTTTGAAGGGTCTCTAAAAATTCTTCAATGAAGCACTTACCTTAACTCCGGTTGTGACGTATACAGTATCATTTAGTTTATTTTGGTTCGGATCAAAAACCCATATTGATTCCTGAATTATTGATAAGCACAGCCGGCACACATTGTTTGTCATTGTAGTTGCAATATCCTAAGGTAAATCTAAAACAACAACAAGAAAAACAACTAATAATAATGTAGTTAAGAAACGCAATAAAGCAGCCAACAAACCACTAATCGTAAGTTTTTTGATGCCGTTCTTTACAATTATTCGAAACAGTTAAATTAAAATTCAGCATTTTTATTTTTTAGTTCATCGACGTAGCCAAGCGGAAATTATGTTACCAAAAAAAATTGTCCGTTTCGGCCATAACAAATCATGATCATGATACCGTCATCAACCTGACGTCATAGACAAATCAAGATTAAGATTAGTTACTTCAAAAGAACAAAAGCTATGTAAAAGCCCCGCAGAAAAATCATCTAATACCAACTTACTTTAAATGTACAGCACTCCTACTTAGAGAACTACACATACGTCATCAGAAGACTGCGCCAATAATTTTAACATGCAACATTGCCAATAAAGCTCCAAACTAAGACACTGCGCATGGCGTTTGACGCTCCTTGGTTCGTCCGGAACAACCAACTACACAACGACTCCGGTACACAAATCAAAGACATGACAACGGGGTAAAGGAACACGGTTCAGGCCCAACAGACAAGATATGACAATGACAATGCCAATAAAGCACGGCACTCCCAAGACTTAAGTAACAATAAATAAACCCCTTCTTCTCTATTTCCTACCCTCGTTTACAACATGTGCAAGGTCGGGAATTTCCAACAGTTTGGCATATTAATATTACAGCTTTTGCCGCTTTATAGATACCTACCCTTTTATTACCGAATCTAGTAAACGGCCGGTCATTGTTTACTTTATCCACTCTTCGATTTTCAAAAAACTAATTACACCAACGCATTCGTCACCATGTATACATTACGAAAATCAATATCTTTTTTTGTGCAAACTACTTTTTTTTACTCTTATTTTCCTTGCCCTAACACATCTTTTTTTTCCCCTATACATTTTGCATAAAATTATTTATCATTTGCACAACATTTCATTGCTCAAAATGGCATTATAATGATGATTCACGATAGTTTCCAAAAAAAACACCGCAAAAAGCAAAGACTTGATTTCAGAACACAAATACTAAACTTGAAAAAAAATTTATAACCGGAAGTAACATTTTTTTTAATGGAATGTTGTGTGTAAAACAAGATTTTTGGAGCCTTTTCCTAGACTCTTTTCACTCCAATATTATTGTTGACTATTTCCAAACCACTTGGATGTAGTGATTTTTTCTTTGTTCAAATAATGGCATCTGCAGACGTATGTTAAAAAAAAACACTAGTTACAATTACGAGTTCTAAGAAAAAATTATGTAAAGACTAGTTAGGAAACATCTGTGGAATGTCTTTAAATTGTTTTTACTTTTAAAAAGTTATACAGGGTGGTTAAGTTTAATTTTTCAATTTAGAACTTTTTGAATTTAATTTTCTCCATTTTTTCAAATAGAACATTTTTTTACAATATGATGTAGAAACTAAAAACAAACATTTTTTGTACACACCCCTATGGCTATTTGTAACTGGTGTTTGGAAATCAATTCCATGAATCTAGATGGCAATAAAATATTAGTAGCCAAAATCCGGTTCACTGCAGCGCATGATGACGTATGTGTAGTTCTTTAAATGGGATTGCTATGCAGATCGAATAAAGTTTTTTCCTATAGGCCAGTGAATAGAGACATGATAACTAAAAAATTTAACAAAAATTCTAACATTTTTTAAACTTTGCCGTGTAATATGAATCGAAACGGAACTATAAAATTTTGCAGCTCGATTAAAGGTAGGCATCATTGTAAAAATCGGAAAAATTTAAATTAAGCGATATCTCGACAAGAAAAAATGTAACATTATTTCATTACAATATTCAAAACAAACTGCGAAATTTGCAGGAACTTGTGAATTAGGCATAATAATTAATTATCATTAATAAACATTTTTTCATCTAACTTTCCAGCAAAAATATTAACATGCTTGCAAAACTAAATTTTGACATAAAAGTGATGTAGCTACAAAATTAAAAACTCAGCAACAGTTACAAAAACATGTTAAATTTTTTATGTAGGTAAAGAATAATGTTGGAAATTAAGATGGTTTCATAAAATTTCAAAAATGTTGAAGGGTAAAGTTTCTAATGAACGACATACGTCGATCTAACAAAAAGCGCCAAAAGTCAATTTTTTTAAATAGCATGATACCCAATTACATACATCAATTGGTAGAGAAAAGTAATGCGCTTCTAATGATGTATGATGTTCCTATACCTAAAATGTATGATTCTTTAGATATTTGGCATTACTTATTTTATCGAAAAAAATTCAATAACACCGACTTCTACCAGTTATTGTTGACGTGTAATAATTGTTAAGAAGATCCCAAATAATTACTCAAATTTGGATATTTTGAATTTATTCAACATTCATAAAACTATAATGCACTACATGATGACATTATTGTTTTTTTCTTTTTTTAAACGGTAGGCCAGTAAATAAAGACATGATAACTAAAAAATTTAACAAAAATTCTAACATTTTTTAAACTTTGCCGTGTAATATGTAACAAATCAAAACGAAACTATAAAATTTTGCAACTCGATTAAAGGTCGGCATCATTGTAAAAATCGGAAAAATTTAAATTATGCGATATCTCGACGAGAAAAATTGTAACATCGTTGCAAACTCGATAGAGTTTTCATTACAATATTCAAAATACACAACAAAATTTGCAGCAACTTATGAATTAGGCATAATAAATAATTATCATTAATAAACATTTTTTTATCTAACTTTTCAGCAAAAATATTAACATGCTTGCAAAACTAGAATCAACTTGCTAAAATCGTCTTACAAGACTTTGTAACTCTATTGCAACTCTATTCGGTGACGGCATGGTCCATTTTTTATAATTTACAACAAAATCAAGAGTTATTTACGTAAAAACGATTCGAAACAAAAGTAACAATGTGTACATGTTAATAACTCTTGATTTTGTTGTAAATTATAAAAAATGAACCATGCCGTCACGGAATAGAGTTGCAAATTTACATAGTCTTGTAAGGCGATTTTAGCAACTTGATTGTAGTTTTGCAAGCATGTTAATATTTTTGCTGAAAAGTTAGATGAAAAAATGTTTATTAATGATAATTAATTATTATGCCTAATTCATAAGTTGCTGCAAATTTCGCTGTGTATTTTGAATATTGTAATGAAAACTCTATCGAGTTTGCAACGATGTTACAATTTTTCTCGTCGAGATATCGCTTAATTTAAATTTTTCCGATTTTTACAATGATGCCGACCTTTAATCATATTACACGGCAAAGTTTAAAAAATGTTATAATTAATGTTAAATTTTTTACCTACTCACTGACCTACTAGTGCGCAACCAAATTGCAGCCTCCCCATCGCCACCTTCGTGATCACTATGGTAGTTAATGACTAATCAGTCTATTCAACATTTGAATCCGGCTCGAAGGACCAAATGTTGAATCGACTGATTGTCCTGCATATATTTGTTACCAAATGAACTGAAACTGAAGCAGTTAATTAACTAAATTGTATAAATGACGTGGTGTCTTGATGGTTGGTGTTGTAAAGGAAAAGAAGGAATTCAAATTTATACGGATGCTGGTTCCTTGTATCTTGGCGCATAAATGTGCATCCAACATCCAACAATGGCTAAATGTGATTTAAAAATAATACCAGATCCAGATACCATTCAAACCCAACAAGAAGTGCGGAGCTACTGTACAAACTACAAGCGGAGACTTACCGATGTTTCAATGATAACATCACCTGTTTATCTTGTAACTAAATTTTAACTAGAATTAAGTAAAACTAACAATCTGCAATGATTGATCTTTAATAGGGGTGTGTCGTTGATTCGGTAGATGTAGGTTGTACATCACATAAACATTACACTGCGCTGTCGCCCCTTTTGGCGCCAGTGGCCACCAGTGGCCGCCGTCACTGTTTGATCAACAAGTTCAACAACAGATTATTATTACAAAATTGCGAAAGAATTTCAAGTCGAGAGCAGTTTTCTGTCTTTCAAAATGCGTTAAACTTCTTGGACATTAAGGAAAAAAAATTTTTTTGCGTAAGTATTTCAAACATTTAACCATTTAACTCGATTATAGCAAAAACCAGATGGCAGGAAGGAAAAAATTGAATTTTATACACTATATTAATGATCCGAACGTATCATATAAATAATTGTTTTAATGAATTGTTTACATACCTTTTTTGGCTTATTTGCCACAATTGACAACTTGTTTACAAACAATGGGGTTAGAAACAGTTGAACAGTTCATAGTGAAGTTGATTCATACATCAAGGCGGCAATTTTAAACATCGATTTGGAATCAAGAAATTTGACCGGAAACATTAAAATAACACTCAAAAACTGCCTCTCTACCCGCAATTCGGCGAAAAACTCACCTGGTTGGTTGTTTTGATACCAAAAGTGTTAACATTTAATAAGAAAATTTTTCTTCTTTATAATTGCTCAAAGTAACGTCTTAACATTTAATAAGAAAATTTTTCTTGTTTATAAAACAATTTCTCAAAGTAACGTCATTTCATTGCTTACTTTACCCACTTCTGGATTTTCAAAAAACCAGTTACGTACAGGGTGGCTCAAAAGGTCTGCACTGTAGAGTACTGAAAAATTGCTAAAAAAATCCCTTTTTGACGCATAAATTTACTGACTTTTTTGACTTTAAAAGAATATGAACAACGCTTCAAAATATTTCTTTTGTTTTGAATAACCGTCTGCCTAAATTTAAACTTTAATTGTGCATTCCTTAAAGCGCCATAACTTGAAAACTAAATGGCAGAATTTTTTAAACAATTTTCCAGTACTCTACACTAATTCTAGATAACGCACCTTCAAGGTGGTGCGGAGCTTTTAGGATCGCCTGTATACCAAAAATTAATATCTTTTTCTTGTCCTAGCACACCTAAGTCTATAAATTTATTTTATTCACATTATATCTTTATTATTTTACACTTTTTTTATTATAATCGTTTTTTAAACATTTTATTGTGTAGACTTGGGTCATTAACCTTTTATTTTCATATGTATATCTACCCCTATTCGCTCCTCAGTTCCGACTTAATTATCTAGAATTATTTATCAGTTGTACAACATATTATTGGTTAAAATGGCAGTATAATGTTTCGGGATAGTCTAACACCGCATAAAGCGAGACATGGGCATTGTAGAGAATTACCGAAAGTAAATATAGTTAAAGAGTCATTAAAAACATAATTTTTATTAAAAGATCAATTTGTGGACGGACAGATAGATCACTAACTTATAATTCGAGCAAATTAATGTCAAATTAATAAACATTACGATAAACACTAGTTTGTAGAGCAGTAAAATATACGGAATATAAAAAGTAGAACACAATACAACAACATTTAAAAATATGAGTAGGCACTTGTTAATTGCTTAAATTACAAACATTCTTTCCCTAACTACTAAATTAGTAGTGAATTTCTCAGACAGTGTAAAACTAATCCTAGCACTGACAAAACTAACAAACTGCTCGGTTTTACGATACTGCCAGGGTTACAGCCACCCCCCGAACAAGTATAGATGCATGTTCGATACGATAGTATGTCTCCCGGTTGTTTAACGTAATTGCAGTAGTTTCCCAAGTCCAACGATGAACAGAACCTCTTTGTACCAATACCTCCTTCGAATCTTCCCACGTGCTTGATACAATATTTAGCATCGTAAACGCTATCGCAGGGTTCAGGTTCGATGTCGATATCGCTACTCAGAGCTTCGTTGCATTGGAAAGGTCTGGTAGGGTCACTTCCTGAACACTGGTAGCAGTTGAGGGCTGACGCCCTTTGACTTAGGAGGATTATCACTGCTGGTAAAAAATGCCACTTCATGGCGAAACCTGAAATTTGCTTTACTCTAGGGCACTTAGAGAACGCGTTATTAATAAGTCGTTAAGGCAAATTGATGACAAATAACAAATAAACATAACCCCACTTTTTGGTTGTTGTTCTGTCAACGCCCTGAGTAATGGCGCCAAATTTAAAATTCGCCAGTGGCGTAGTCAAGAAACACCGAACTTCTTCTTTGGCAAATAATAAAATAAAAAAGACGAAAAATTACTGGTAAAAAGACAAAAATTTCTTGATAACTGAAGAAGGCGCTAAAATAAATTGTTACGATATATTTATATCTTACTTACGTGCGTTACGTATGTATATGTTTTGTAGCTTATATTATTTTCCTTTCTATTTTTATCAATGTCCAATCTTACAAAGATTGCCGAATTGTTTAAATTAGTTAGATAGTTAGTTCACCATAAATAACTGTTGGGGAAGGTAAAATTGGAATTAAAGCGAGTAATCAGGTTTTGAATGCTTTTTAAAAACCCTTGACATGAGGACGTTTAATAATTTACAAAACTGGTTGAAATTTCCGTTAAAGATCAATTGCCGCTACGTATTAGAGGTATGAGGTCGTTGTTCCACCCCTTTCTACTCATAACTCGTTTATTTATTGCAGTTGGTCATGGCGATTTCGTTGCTGGTATGGTTTTCCTTACAAACATCGTCGTTCTTCAGAAACCCATGGATGACGGGTGAAAGTAGGTCCTTATGGGGAGTTTTCTCGTTGCAACCAGTCAGATGGCTCGCAATTAGCCCAACTGTAATAGCCGTAGTCATACCCACTAAAGTGTAATACATGTAGGAGAGTCTGTACAAAAAGAAAGGTGATTCGGGCGGTTTAGGAGTAGCATCAGGTGATAGGGTTAGACTGAGGTATTCTGCGACCCAATTGGGGTTGCAACCCTCCACTGAAACGGGTTTTTGTGGAAACTTTATAATTCCTTGCGCCATCTTCATTTGGGTGCCCACAGATATCCAGCCAACCAAAGATATGCTCACCAAACCCCCTACAAGTGCCCCCTAAAATTTTTAAGGTTTGAAAAATTTCAAAATATAATAGTTACACAAAAATCTACCTTGGAGTTTGCATTTGGGAAAAACATGCCTAGAGTAAAAATTCCCAGCAAAGGTCCTGCGGTGATGGCTCCCAAGCTTCCAGATGCTTGGATAAGAGCTCCCATTTTTTCGACGACGAAAACGAGGGCAACACAAATACTTCCAATTATAAGTACTATAACTTTCATCAAGAAACTGGCTTGGGCTTCAGAGAGAGGTTTTTTAATACTAGGCTTAATCAAATCTTCAAAAATCACTCCGGTCATTGAATTTAAACCAGTCGACATAGAACTAAAGACACATAAGTAGCTAATTATGGTTCAATTAGCAATTAAGTACCTTAAAGCAGCGCTAAAAACGCCACTAACAAATAGCCCAGGTAATCCAGGCATCACCGACGCTATTTGCATAACGAAATAAGGCAACAGTTGGTCCGATTTATGGATGGAACCTCTGGTGACTGGATCACATTTGTGGTATGAGGCATAAATCACTAAACCCATGTAACAACACATGGAACCTAACGCTATAATTCCAATAACTAATATGAGGACGGTTCTGGAACCAATTTTGTCATTCCAGTTTCAAATTTCAATGCTTAGACTCACATTCTAGCTGATCTGAGAGATGGCATAGCCAAACACCTTTGCACCATCGCTTGGTTGATGGAACATGATGCTAGCCAAGAAAAATAATTGCCTATGGCTGTAGTCCAGAAGGAATGCCGTATTGTGGGGTCCAAATCGAAACTGCAAAAATTTAATGTTGAATTTGTCGAAGGAAGAGGGGAGTAGGTACTTGAAAAAATCAATTCTACCCCCGTTGTCGCTGCGAGTCCAGACTTCATTAAATCCACCAACACTAGCAGTGCCCATAAGCAGAACGACGATCATGGCGCCAAACATTACAAGAGTTTGCACCGTGTCGGTCCAAACAACTGCCTTGAGACCACCCTGGAATTGACCGCAAAACACCAAAAATTTTACATGAAATTTGTTGTAACCGTTTTACTCAATGATTCAAGTTGTAACAAAGCATAAATTAAGTGGAAAAAAAGAATTTTTAACTTTAAATTTCCCGCCGGTGCCAAAATACAGGCAAAGCGGGAAATTTAAAATACGCGTCCTGGATTGGTTGTCTAAATGAACAGAGGCAGGTCAGGTCAGGTCAGGTCAAGAAAATATCTCTTTACACGTTGTAAAAGAATACAAAATACTTACAAGTGTCGTGTAAAAAATGCATACGATGCAGACAACTGGGGTGACTAAATGTAAATAAATTCCTGTAACTGAGCAAAAGTTATGGTTTGTTTTTAATAGTTTATTTTCACATACCTTGACTAAATGCTAACGCTGGCACATAGATAACAATTGGAATGTAGAGCAGCATCTTCGTTAAAAACAAAATTGAGCCTAGGAGTCTCACAGTCTTGTTGAATCGTAAATTCAGATACTAATAGTGGTAATTAGGGGTGTAAATTGTTGCACAACTTCGATTATGCGCGACTTACCTCATAACTGGAAGTTATTTGAAGTTTATAGAACACCGGTAAATAGGCAAAGGCCATTGTTAACGAAACTAAGCACTCGGAAGCCATTATCATCCAAAACTGAGTACCATAAGTGTATATCTCCGCAGGCATTCCCAGTATGCTTATCCCAGAAATATAACTGAAATAAATAAAATGTTGTGGTAGAAGTAAGTATTTTCAAGTAGGTATAAGGTCCAGTAAAGAAAGCGGACTACGATAAACATAAATTGTGGATAGCCACAAAAGCACTCAGTAAACAACTCATAAGGCTGTTATTGAAAAAAAACCTTGGGCGTTAAAATTTAAGAATCCGTGTAATTCAATAGCGGTTTGATATAAAAATATTATAATTACTCCCTACCACTTATGGAGTCGTGATAATGAGCTTTAAGATAATTTGAAATATTTTGCAATCAAAAGTAAAAACTCACAAAAATAATTTCAAAAAAACCGATGCTGCTATTTTGCCTTAATGGTTTTAATTTATTTCTGCCAAATGTAATTTTTTTAACTCTATTAGAATACGCTTTTAAGCGCCTGAGACCTGAGATTGTTTTTGTAACATCCTGTATACTGCCTAAACAGAATTTAATTTAAATTTATTTGTAAACAACCATCTTCCAGTAAATTAGATACCAATTCTTATTATTTTTTACTAATTTTGGTATTTTTTCTTGTATTTCTTTATTGTCAAAATTTATTTATTGTCTCCAATTACCCTCAAAGTTGTTGTTTTCTCAATAATAAATTAAAAATTGTAATTTTTCAAACACAAAATTAACTTTCTTATAATCAACTTAAGGAAATCAATTTATCGTTTTTTGTGATGAAGATTGTAAAATTTGCAAAAATAGTTTATAATTTTGGGACAACAATAATTAGAAACAAGATTTGCACAAAAAATCTTAGTGATCGCAGTTCGGAAAGGCTAAGCAGTCAAACGACCCTTCCAAATGTAATCTAAGTTTAAGTAGGTATACAGGGTGGGGCAATAGTGCGTCCGACTTTGATAGCTTGAGTTCTATGACAGCTAGAAACTTGTTTTAAAAACACAAATAAACCAGAGAAAAAAGTCTATAACCGAAAATTATTTTTGAACATACAGGGTGAACCAAGACAATGGGGTACTTGCCTAAAAAAAATATTGCAATTTTTATTCTCTAGATGCATGCAAATAGCTAAAAGAGGCTTCAATATTTTTTTTCCCCATTTTTTTATTTCATATTTTTGTAAATATTTGCAATTTTTGTTTTTGATGACGTATTGGATCCCAGCATCCAAAACTCACACCTATATTGAATAGACTCTTGTTTTTGGCTACTATGCTGCGCTGTTAGCAGAGGGCGCCACATCTTTACAGCAGTTTCTCATTCGATTTATAAGAAATCTGAGTAAAGCGCCATCATACGATTTGTTTGAGAACTACGTCGAGCTGGGATCGCCTACGTCACAAATCTCCCACTCCAAAAATTAAAAAATTAATTCTGGACGTAATATTGACCCTAGAGCCAAATAAAAAAATACGGGTCTAATGAAATCGCCTACATTTTCTAAATTTCCCAAACATGAGGCAAGTACCTCATTATACAGGGGCTAGTGACAGTTTTTTAAAAGGAATGTTGTGTGTAAAAGAAGATTTTTTGGAGAATTTTCTTAGACTTTTTTCACTCCATTGCTGACTATTTCCAAACCACTTGAACACAGCGATTTTTTTTTGTTCAAATAATGGCATCTGCAGATGCATGTTAAAAGAATCAATACAGTCACAATTACGAGTTCTAAACAAAATTATGTAAGTACTAGTTAGGAAACATCTGTTGGATGTCCTTAAATTGTTTTTACTTTTGAGAAATTATACAGGGTGGCTAAACTTAATTTTTTAATTTAGAACTTTTTAAATTTCTTTTTCAATTTTTTCAAATAAAACACCCTGTATATTTTTAAATGATTTGATGTAGAAACTAAAAACAAACATTTTTTGTATGTACACCCCTATGGCTATTTGTAACCATTTTCGATTTATCGCCTAATAATTACAAAATTCAAGAATAATTCCAAAAAATTAGTTGGTTTTCCAAATAAATAGTCACTAATAATATTGGAGTAAAAAGAGTCTAGAAGAAGGCTCCGAAAAATCTGTTTTTACACACAACATTCCATTTAAAAGAATATTACTTGCCCCTGTATAATCGTCTTGGCTCACCTTGTATGTTAAAATATAATTTCCGGTTATAGACTTCTTTCTCTAGTTTATTTGTGTTTTTAAATCAAATTTCTACCCATCATAGAACTCGAGCTATCGAAGTCGGACGCACTTTTGTTCCAGCCTGTATTACCACCTTTACTCCACCTTTATTATGTAAGTAAGTGCAAATAGTAAGTGCAAAACTATTGTAGCTCCATCTATACAGTTCACTAAAAACACAAAATGTGAGGTTATACTTATCAATTATAGTTTTATCAAGTCAGCGACGTAAGACAGTTGAAAGTTTTGGTTAGTGACGTAAGACAGTTGAAAGTTTTGATTGTTATTCACACTCACAAGTAGAATTCCATCCTTAATTTCCTCTCATATTCCGAATAGAATCTAAACAGTTACCTTACCAAAAAAGAACAAGATTTGCCATGGGGAAACGTAAGCCTAACCAGAAGAAAATTCGCGAAGAAGAACAAGCTATAGGTGCCATCTACAAGCAGTACATCGATACCTTTCAAGAAACTTCCCAAATTCCGACTAAAACTTTTGTAAAATCCACAACTCTCTATGCAGATTCCGGAAAAGACGAGAGAGAGAAAGGTCAGTTGTACACCCCTAAACCCATAATTAAAATAAACGCTAACCATCCCCAATTTATGCCACCACCGATTTTAAAAAAGAACACCAAATCAAAGTCTAACCTTAAAAGCTTAGGGGACGAATTAAAAATACTCCAATATGAGCGCATGTGCAAAGAAACAAAAAGGATCGAACCTGCACCGCCCCTGGTAATCCCCGAAAGCGACAATTCCAGTAGTACCAACCTTTTCGTTTCAAATTTAAACCCGCAAACAACGGAAAGTCATTTGATTCAATTGTTTGGGGGTTTCGGACCTTTGGCCAGCGTCAAAATCATGTGGCCTCGTGGCGACGATACTTGCAGGAATGCCAATTGTGGATTTGTCGCCTTCATGAGTAGAAACGACGCAAAACGAGCCTTGGAAGCGTTGAACAGTCCTGATGGTATGAGGGTGAGTTGGGGAAAAGCGATAAAACTTCCCCAATACCCGGTACATATACCACCAGAGTTACACAAACTCTTTGCGCCACCTCCTCAGTCAGGATTACCATTCAACGCTCAGATCATCGGAAATTTAACTGATTCTAGTTGTGGAGTTCTTTCGGATACCGTAGTTAAAGTTACTATACCATTTGATAGAAGTCAATTGGCAGTCATCCATAGAATGGTGGAGTTTGTTGTCAGGAACGGTCCGGAATTTGAAGCGCTCATCATCATGAAGGAACTAGGGAATTCTAGTTTTAATTTTCTCTCGGATTTTAATAGCCCTGAACACACTTATTATCGCTGGAAACTCTACTCAATTTTGCACGGTGATCCGAAGAACTCCTGGAAGACGTCGCCCTTTTGTATGTTCCAAAATGGTTCAATTTGGCTGCCACCTACAGCTCCCAATTACAAGAACGGCATGCCTCAACAACTGATCGAGAAAAATGATACCAAATTGTCGGAAGTCCAAACTAATCGTTTAATTTTCTTAATTAGGCATCTGACAATTTCGAGAAGTTCCATAGCTAAAGCTATGACTTTTTGTTTGAACCATGGAGCTGCAATTGGTGACGTCATTGCAGTTCTTGGTGATTGCTTCAAAAACGTTTCTACTGCACCCATGAAGAAAGTGGCGCGACTCTATTTGTTGTCAGACATCATCCATAATTGCAACATTAAAAGGATTGTTATCGACAAACTTGACGAGTTGTGTTTGGAGGTTTTCGGACAACTTCACGAAACTCTTGCTAGTTTAGAGGACGACAAGAAGAATCTGCAAGTTAGAGTTTTGCAAGTACTGAGGTCTTGGGTACTCTTTCATCACTTTGACTCCGATTTTGTGACGAAACTGGAAAACATTTTCCTTTGGGGCGACGAAGAAGGGGAAGGTGACGATAACTCTTTGTACGACAAACCTCTCGATGGTGCCAACCTGCTGAAGAGGTTCTCGCTGGCCGCCACGACCCCCGATTGTCTCATCGTTAACCCAAGTGTTGACATGTTCGATCCTTGTTAATTTCCCCGTTCCTACTGTTTTATCTTAACTTTTGTATTTTAACCACCACTTGAGTCAAAAGCAAAGAGTCTCATTTATTGTTGTTGCGAGTGACCATCAATTGTGTGTAAATAATAGGTAAGTATATGCTATTATTTATTAAATTAAGGAGATGCATCCTCCACTTTGTGGTCTCAAAAATAAAAAAATAACATGGAGTTTGAGGAGTGTCTTACCTGGCTATTAGGGACATGGAGATCGGGAATATGCCCATGGTTTTGCCTCCCATCAGGTACTCGGATGTGGTGTTCTGCTTAATTTTGGCAAAGCAGGCGAACCAGACACCGATGAGGGCGGACACCACCAGCATGGCCCCGAAGACCGTGTAATCGAACGAATCGAAATAGTTATCGACTTGTTCTTTGTGGTCTTCCATGGTCGATCCAGCCACTCCGAAAATCGGTCTACAACTATCAAGACTAACATGTAGTTTCAGCAAATGTCCAATTATCCGCATAAAGATGGCAAGAGCTATTTAGAGACAATTGGAAAATTGTAACTACAACAACACGTAAGGTCTTGGCTATTAAGGGACCGATTTGGGAAATTAAAGTGTGCTCTTCGCGACACTATGCTGACACGTGTCGAGCGTTGCGGAACGATATAGAACTTTGAGAGAGTTGTTTGGGGATGTTGTAATAAAACGACTGGAGGTAAGGGAACACTATTTATTTACCTGAAATAAATGGACAAGTATTTAAACAAACGTTTCGAAATCAAGTATGCCAATTCGTTAATATGCTCGTTCAGAAAAATGATTATAGGTATAGTAGCTATAGGGATATTTACATCTGCCATATGAAAAATAAAAGTTCACATGACTAATAATCATCACCATCTACACTTAATAACAAATATTAAACTCTATTGTTAACAGTTCAATGCGCCCGGTTGGCCTTCGTTTTAAGGCTGGAAGAGCCAATCAGGAGGCTAGCGGGTGACAAGAGAAAAAAAAACATCGATTGTTATATCCTGAGCTAAATTCCTGAGAAAACGCCGGTTGACTGTAGATGTTGATGTGTCGATCCTATTCTCAAAGCAAACTCTGAATGATTACAATTAACATACACAAAAGAATGGCACACTTACACAATTTTCTCGACTATTTACTATATTGTTGTACAAATAGCATTCACCAGAAAATTTTAACTTATATATTGATACCCAAATCAAACATGAACAACAAAGTAAATTTTATAGAAATATATTAATTACTGAGGTAGTTTATTCTTAGATCGGATAATGTACAATACTAAACGGTAATCGTGGGGTGTGGGACAGCAATGCAAAACGCGCCATCTACCGGAGCGTCGCTCCGCCGCAACCACCCATCAGAGGTTGTTTCGGTGGCGACGACCAGGTTCGAGTTTCGGGCTGGAAATAGTACAGTTATCCGGGTCTAAGGTACTAAATCTACAGCGGCTGGTTTGCACAGTCAGTCTCCGTCCAGCATTGTGTAACAACATGAACTATAAACTATAAGTGTTTCAAAAATAATCATACACTCAAATAAAAACGACAAACTATAAAATTTATCAGGTGAAGAATTATACATGTATGTATACTATACTATAGGACAATTTTGATTTCACGTAAACCCTATTAACATCTTCCTGCTATTGTTTCGTCAATTGTAGTACGGTTTGCTTGAAATCATTCACTTTAGTTCCTTTAATTCTATTAACTTATAATGAAATAATTATGAAAAATGCATTACAATTCAAACTATAACTATTTTTTATATTTTTCTTTAATAATAACCCCGGCCCTCGATCGACTTTGGGAAGCTGGTGGCGAATTGAAACGTGACTGCGCAAAAGACTGCCCTTAACCAATAACAACATTTAATTAACTTCCACGTACACAGTAATGCCCAAGGTTCACAAACAGTTTCATAAATATTTGAACAGAGACAGCGAGAGCAATCTTTTGACCAAAGCTACCAAAGCCGTTCGATACGACACCGGGTTAGGTTAGGCACTATTTATACCATAACATACTTCTTGTGAGAGTTTAATCATTGATTGATTGATTGGTTGGTCGGTCAAATTGGTAGTAACCAACAGGGTGGATCTACCACGTCCCGTGACGAGACGCAGTAAAGCACCCAAGCAATTGTGAAATCGACTAACGGGTCGGTTTTTATTTTTTTTTTGTCTAGTTGCGTGTGAAAGCTGAGACCTGTATGTACTACGCGCATTTTACAATTTCGTCAAAAATTTTGCGGGTATGTCTCGTGGTGGTGGTAGCTATAATGGGTCGGATTCGTTTTTTTTTTCTTTTTCTTCTAATTCCGGTCGAGTTTTAATGATCTAATGGGTGGAGAATTTGTTTGTGACAATTGTCGTTTTTTTCTTTGTTTTTCGGGGGGGTTGTGTCATTGTCCGATTAATTTTGCAAAACTGAGTATAGAAATTAAATGTATGATTGCGTTAGATTTTTTGTTGTTGTTGTTGTTGTTGATCGATGTTATTAGATGCTCGTGTGAAATAAATGGATTGACCAACTTGGTGGTTTTGCTTTAATTTTGAACTAGACTTTGTACTTTGAGTCGTTCGTTTTGTACGATTGTATGATTGTGTCCGAAATAGATACGTCGGGGGCTAAACGAAACATCCGCACATACCCTCAAGCATCTGCCATTCCGCTAACCAAAAATAAAGACAGTGACATCTCTGTTGGTTGGGAGAAAGTTAGTAGCTACTCGGACGTTGACTGCGTAGTTCGGAAAACACAAACGTTGAGGTTATGTAGGGTGAGTCTCGCCTCCGCTACCGCGTGTGTTTGTGTGTGTGTGTGTGGAACAGTCCCGGATGTAATGGGGTTATAAGTGCTGAACCGATGACTGCCAGTATAAATACATGAACCCTTGAACAGTCTAACTTTTTATAAATAAATACAGCTTTCTGGTAACATCCTCGCACTTTGGCACACTTATAAATCTGTACAAATAATTTAATTCATTTTTATACATAAGTAATAAATATATATCATATAATAATATATCCATTTTTTCACAATTTTAAAATAGCGACCCCGCTATATGTCATAATTTTTTTAAAAATCTAACAAAAAATATCCTCCCCAACAAACAATTTTTATCAAAAATATTTTTTACAAGTCCGGACGAAACCGGGGGCCGTCGGGGGCCCGAATCTATACCTCCCGAGTTTGTACTATCAGGGGCGCGGCCGACCTTGACGCAAGGCAGCAGGGCCGCAATGTCCTATCTTGGTAATAGCAACAATCACTCGGGTCGCCCCGGCCACCTTCACGCCGCGAACAAACAATAGATCGGGGCGGCCGAGGGGACCCCGCAAACATTATTTTAACAAATCTCCTAACAATAATATTACAATATAGTTAAAAAATGTCTCTCACATTCACACTTTGATTAACAGTTCCAAAATAGCGATTTGTTCGGATGATCGAGGGGGGTCGCGGGGACCGGTCGCGCAAGTTACAACGCAGTCTCCAGGGGACGCGACACGGTCCTCGCCAGCACCGACACTAATCACGCACAACAATTTCGTTTTCAATTTCTTTAAATTATCAAAATTTATTAAAGCTCTTGTTTTCACATTCACACTTTGAATAACAACAGCCACGTTAACCGTGATCGGGGATGCAGGGTTACTCCTGAGTCCGTGTATTTCCGCCCGCATCCTCGGCCACTCTGCAGAGGAACTTTCGCCTTTTGTTTTGATGTAGTGCTAGTTTAAGTGGGACTCTTCAGATGAATAACAGTGACTGACTGCTCTGTAAACTTGTTGCTCTATGTTCTTGTTCCGTAGGAGGTGATTTATGAGCGGTCAAAATCCAGTAAGACTCATGAACACGACAATAACTGTATAACAACGCCGTTCATTTGTCAACTCTTACAATCGTATAGTAGTTACATCTTTGGTAGTCCTTGTAAAGTTATCAGGTAGTTGTTTGTGTAAAGACTGCTTTACCACTTGGAGTTGCTGTAATCGGTTGCTGTATACTTAACGGAAATTTACTATTGGCTATTAGAACCTAACGTATTTTGATTAGCTGAGGTAGATTGTAAAGTTGGGCACAGATTACACGATACCATATTCCAGTTCTTCTCCAAACTTTCCACTTTTCAAATTATCATTTAACATAAAAAAAAACAATACAACTTAATGGACGTATTCACATAGGCAATAAATGCACTTGCTGAGGTATTTTCTCGATGATTAGGTGGTTGGTGGCGGTTTACTTGTTAAGTGAGTGGGGGGGTTGGGGGCTACGACGACATCGACACTCACGCTCGCTCACGACTAAGTTTGGAAGGATGATATTGCATTAGTGGAAGGCCTCGAGATGTTAATGTACAATAGGGTACGCATAAACCCATGCACAAGGGCAGTGACGTTGCTAGCTGGCGTTACTGTTGCGGTTGCTGTTGTTGCGCTTGCGGCGACGGTTGCCGTTGCGGTTGCTGTTGCTGCTGCTGCTGCTCCGCCGATTGCGAGTCTCCCGACTGACTGGGCTCCTTGGGTTGGCGGGGCTGACGCGGCCTTCCCTGAAGAGGCACTACCGACTGCAATACCATGGCGCGGATGCGACGTTGCGCCGACTGAAAATAAATTTTTCAATAAATTTCTGCTGCCACAAGAACGGTAGCTGTTCGAGAGGGAGGTCAAACGACACTCACTTGAACACTGAAGAATGGTCCAATGATATGCACCGTTGTTTCGTCCTCTTGCGGAGAAGAACCTTGTTCGGGCAGTTTAATAACGCTACCGGTGACTCGTTGCAGCTCACGCACGTTCTGGCCCCCCTTGCCTATGATGCGGCCGACTTGTGAACTCGGCACCATAATTTCGACCGTCAACCGCACGTCATCCGAACCAGCCACGAATCCCTCTTCTCTCATTTTTTCGAATATCAAATATTGAGCCTAAATCAACAAAAAAAAAAGTAATTAAAACTTCCCAATTCGAAAAAGTTGATGGGTACCTTCCACTGGGCTTCTGGTGATCCGACTATCGTTACCCTGCGTTCGTTTTGCGTTTCTTGCGGTTTCGTTTCGTCAATGGGGGCGATTTTGACGGAGGCACCCGAGAAGCGTATGATGTTTCTAATGTGTGAACCCTTTGTACCGATTATGGCACCGACGGCGTTGTTTGGTATGTAAAGGTACGTCGTCTCCTGGCTGTCACCGCCTCCTTGCGCCGACCCTGCCGGATACATTCCCGGGTACGGAGCCTGACCTGTGTACAGACCACTTGAACCACAACCGATTCCTGTGCGCAAAACCGCCAAAAATAACCCATACACCTCCGGAGATATATGGTTTACTCGCTTTTCGCCCCCCTACTAGCGCGGAATTTACTTTTTACAGGAGCGCACTTGCCTCAAAAATGCCTAGTTTTCTCCCATTTCTCCCATTTAAAGAATTACACATACGTCATCATGCGAACTTGAAGAAAATCAGTTCGGATCAATCAAATGTTACAACTGGAGGGTGTTTGCGCTACACGACAACAAGCCAGTGCCAAAACGTCCATTGCTTCATTGGCAATGTTGCATGTTACGCCACTGGGAGAAATGATTCGCGCAGCTTTGATAACGTTTGTGTAGGTCTCTAGACTGGGAAAAAGAAAGTTAGACTGGAAGAGACAAACTGAGAGAGACAGACTGCGAGGAGAGACAGACTGGGAGAAGAGACAGATTGGAAGGAGAGACAGACTGGGAGGAGAAATAGACTGGGAGAGACAGACTGGGAGAAAAGACAAACTGGGAGGAAAAACATACTGGGAGGAGAGACAGACTGGGAGAGACAGACTGGGAGAGACAGGCTGGGAAAGACAGGCTGGGAGAAATAGACTGAGAGAGACAAACTGGAAGAGAGAGACTGCGAGGAGAGACAGACTGGAAGGAGAGACAGACTGGAAGGAGAGACAGACTGGAAGAAGAGACAGACTGGGAGGAGAGACAGATTGGGAGGAGAGGCAGACTGGGAAGACAGACAGACTGGGAGGAGAGACAGACTGGGAGGAGAGACAGTCTGGAAGGAGAGACAGACTGGGAAAAAGAAAGTTAGACTGGAAGAGACAAACTGAGAGAGACAGACTGCGAGGAGAGACAGACTGGGAGGAGAGACAGATTGGAAGGAGAGACAGACAGGGAGGAGAAATAGACTGGGAGAGACAGATTGGGAGGAAAGACAGACTGGGAGGAAAAACATACTGGGAGGAGAGACAGACTGGGAGAGACAAGCTGGGAGAAATAGACTGAGAGAGACAGACTGGAAGAGAGAGACTGCGAGGAAAGAGAGACTGCGAGGAGAGATAGACTGGAAGGAGAGACAGACTGGAAGGAGAGACAGACTGGAAGAAGAGACAGACTGGGAGGAGCGACAGATTGGGAGGAGAAGCAGACTGGGAAGACAGACAGACTGGGAGGAGAGACAGACTGGGAGGAGAGACAGTCTGGGAGGAGAGACAGACTGGGGAAACAGACTGAGACAGACAGACTGGGAGAAACAGACTGGGAGAGACAGACTGGGGAAACAGACTGAGACAGACAGACTGGGAGAAACAGACTGGGAAAAACAGACTAGGAGGAGAGACAGACTGGGAGAGACAGACTGGAAAAGAAGGAGGTTAAGAAATTGGGTAAAATGGGAATTGGAAATTCCAAAAGCTACCGGAACTTAAATGGCAATGACCGTTCATAGATCCGCATGGTCAAAAATCCGCGCCCCCATTGTGTAGGCAAATTCGCTCCATTATTTGACAGAATCGCAGGGTTCCAGTTCGAACGGCAAATCATTGGACCATTGGGTCCAACCATTGAGAACCATTGGGATTAGGTCCCGGCTACAACTTTACAAGTTTGGAGACAAATCCCACATCAACAACACTTGTTTCAATGATACTTTGATAAGACACATATCACTTTAATATTTTCTTGTAATGTGATGATAACCGTAGCCTTAACAGCATTAGAACGATTATACTCATTAATAATTAAAAATGGCAATACACAAGAGGTCGAGACTACATAATCGCCCGTTGTTAGGCAACACACAATACACGTGGCATAAACAACCCACGGAACATTGAGTGTCGCAGCGCATGAATCTGAGTGTATGTTGAGTAAATGTTAAAGAAAAATTAATGAGACTTATTGAAAACTATTTTAACTTTCTGGGATTGGGAGAGCTCTAAAAGTTGGGTTTAAAGTGGCTGCAACCTGCGTTAGAGTGGCCGCTCGAATTGAAACGCTCTGCATGCGTTTAGTTACCTGCTGTGGCCATCATCGCCATAGGATGAAGTCCTGGAAACATCATCGTTTGGGGTGCCATCGCCTGCAGGTCGTTCTCGTAACTCTGTCTCAATTTGGCGCTAATCTGGGCCTCCGCTCGGCTCATATTGTCGATGGCCCCCTTCACTGTGATGATTCTTTCCAAATTGAACGAGTTGATGTCGTTTATACTCGAAACGGTGATTTTCGTGTCCGTCTCCTGCATTATCCGTTTTATCGTGTTACCCCCTTTACCTATGATCCGACCGATCAAGTTGTTATGCGCCAAGATCTTCAAAGCAATTTCCCTGCAACAACAAAAAAAAAAACAAAAAACGTAAAAACTAGTTTTGACGGCCAATAGACACACCAACTGACCCTTTGTTCGTGTTATTCGCTTCTTGTTGCATAACTTCTAAAATTCGTTTACACGCGTTCGTGCAGTTCTCCGGGTTACCGTAGATCGTTATGGCCTTTTCCAACGAGCCTACGTTGTCTTTTCTATGAACGTCGACGCGCGCCCTCGTCTGCTGGGTTATTTGTCGTATCGTCGATCCTTGTCGCCCAATTATAGCCCCAACCTGAAAGCTTTCGTTACAGCGAAAAAAATTGAAAAAAAAAAAACGAAAAACACTCACCATATCACTTTGTACAAGTATTCTTAAAGGAAAATCTGTTTGTCTAGTTTGGCCGGATAGGCCCCCGAAGGCGGCCCCCGGACCTCGAGGGCCTCGCCGACTCCGTTTTTCCACAGCCAATTCGACTTTGATGGGTCTATTATCTATTTCGATACCATTAAGTTGATTTACGGCCCTGCAACGTTAAAACGGGGAATCAGTTTTGGTTTCGGGATCACCATCATTGCTGGAGATACGTGACGTCTGAAGGCAAGTATTGCACATACAGGGAGTATCCTAAAAGCGCCTTCAACTGTGACTCCGTCATTTAACATCCCATTTGAATAAACAAGACACTTCTGAAAACTATTCTTTAAACACTACAAAGTGGCCTTAATGGTAATTTTTTAAATATTAACTTTAATACCAAGCGATATCCAACTTTTTTTGTTTGTTTAAAAAACAATTTCTCAAAGTTTTCTGTTTATTAAAATCAAATAATAAATTAATAACAAAGTTACGGTTTGAGGGTTTATTAGGAAACACCCTGTATTGTAGAAGAGTAGGTATAATTCTGTGGCAAAAGTCCAGAAATAACAGAGACAATCGATAATACTCCTGACAAAAAGTTTAGAATAAGCCTGCGATTTTTTTCGATATATCGTATAACGATATGAGAAGTTACTGGTTTCGATCTTTCGACACATCGATATTTCGCCATATCGATATTTTGACAACATGTAATCTTCATTTTCAATAAATGTGCCAACATATTTCTTAATAACCGAATTATATACCATTTAGCATTTTCCACCAAGTAAATTCGGGTGCCTATATAACAACATTAATTTTTTCAATGTTTTATTTAAAGATATATTGACATATCGAAATATCGATAAATTTTAATATATCGATAATAATCGAAATATCGAATCAATATTCGATATCGAATTTTCGATATTGCGCAGACTTAGTCTAGAAGAGTGAGGGCGATTGCCACCTTTGTGGGACAACTTAAAGTTTGCTTTACCCAAATGAAATTGACTTTGTAGTTTGAAAGTCTATGGGGTGAAAATTGTGACAACTTACTGTTGAGCTTGTTCCGTGCTTTCAAATGTGACTTGCACCGTTTGGGTGGTGGGATCTTTCGAGTTAAGTTTATCACATGCGACGACCTGTCCGTGTTGTAACAATAAATGTTCGATGTCTTCGAACCGGATTTGTGGACCCAAATTAGATATAATAATTTTTGACGTGGAACTGTAACAAAGAAAAAACACAATTAAAAAAACGGAATCGGAAAAGAACGATGAAAAAAGATTTGACCCCTTCAAGTGTCAAACTGGTTTTGAACTTGTTAAGGGTTAGGTGGTCGGTGTTAAAGTTCTGTTTGCCAAAATATCAGTTGCTGATAAAGTTGTTTATACATCAAATGCCACGAGAGTTGTTAAATTGTTTACGAATTATGTCGGTGTGACGTCACATGACTGCGTGAACACCGGCGATTTTGTTGCTCTGGCATATCGATTGACACTTTACGCCAAATTTACACAGAACGAGAGAACTTTGCCATGTTGCTAATCTAAATATTAATGTCGCAACTTCAGTCACTGCCCTTTTATACATGTTGCCCAAATTTCTCAAAATTTTCCCACGTGACCTAGTCAAGATGTCAAAAAAATAGGTATATCAATGCAGTTTCGGCAAGTTTTCATAACTAGCACTGCAAGTAAACCACGTTATCGAGTTAGATCAATTCCTTGATAAGAAGTAACTCAAATGTGACTTAAGATGCCAGTTATCCGATGTTGGGTCCTTGTTGGTCCCCTGGAGGCTATAGACCCGTCGAACCAGAGATTTTTGAATTTTTAAAATAGTTTCAAACATTTGCCATTTTGAAGCCGAGTCGAATAGCACCCCAAAATTTAACATAAAACGTTATTTTATTTTGAAGCTATTTCAAACAGGATTATCATGAACTGGGCAAAGGTCCCAGCCAATATCATTATCTTTCATACAAAATGAAAAAAATCCGAAAATTTGCTGTGGTTCTTGAAATTTATGCGATGAGATAATAGATTTTAGTGGCTATAACGCGCGCAAGTACGACAGAGAACGCGACATTTTATAAATTCTAGTCTTAAAGAGAAGATGCTTACTTTTTCATCTTTTTCGGATGTGTGTATTGGAAGATTTTGACACGCACAAGGTTTGAACACGACCAAAAAGACAACTGGCTTTCCACCCCCATCGATAGATATAATGAGATTAAAATATAGCAAATAAGGGAGTGCCTCTATTAAAGTAAACACTGGTATCATGAAAGGACGGTGCGCACTATCAACGGAACGAAAATCCGGTCGCGGCGTCGATTTCGATAAGACGACCCATTTACATGGCCACTTATCGACCGATAACAGGTAGATAATCAAAATCCAACAGATAGAACGGACATTTTACAATACTCTGGCTAACTCGTATCTCTGCACTATGTATCTTGAAGAACAACAGTAAGTCCTTAGTATGTAGTTAATGAAGTTGGGGTCCCAGAGAGGCGACGACACTAAACCGTCATTTTACTTAAAAATGTTTCAATGCGTCTACTCCAGATTAGAACTGTGATAACAGCTGAAAGTACCAGGTGACATCTTTGTTCTCCGTTCGGGACAAAAACCTCAAAAAAAAAACATTTTCCTTCATAACAGCAACAACGCATGAAAATGTGAGGCGCCTCAATGGCACTAACAAAACGTTATCACAGCGATAATAAAATTATCATCTCACTTCCGGTTTGTTGAAACCTCGGATAAGGCCGATTCAAACCTAATTAACTTCGAGTGACTGCACTAGATGGCGCCATATCCACTAAGCATAACTATAGATGGCGCTCAAACAAGATTTTTTAACCTTAATTTTTTATAAGGACTAATTTTTTAAGGCTATGTCACATGAGTGCTTGCTAAAACTTAGAAAATTTTCATAGGTCCTAATATAAAATATTACATAGGTGGGGGTTAAGTACGTTAGAAAACTTTGTTGTCTGTTTACTTCCTTCGCTGTTACATTACGTAAAGAGGTTTTCTCCAGTTTCTACCATCTCTACCATTCTTCAGAAAGACATTCGATGTAACGAAAACCTTTACTGGAATCAAACAGCCCAAGTAAAAATTGGAAACAAGTGCTATAAAGATTTGGAGAGGGATGAGACAAGGTCTCCTCTCGTATTCAACCTTTATTCAAAAAATATATTTCTAGAAGCATTTACGGACCTGGAGAAGGGAATAAAGATCAACAGTACATGGATAAACAATATTCGGTATGCAGACGACACAATACTATTTGCGGAAAAGATGGAAGACCTGCAAGAACTTGTCAACAAGACAAAGCCAACTCTGGCCAACTTATGGGATTGGACATGAATATGGCGAAAACGAAATTTATGATTGTTTCTCGAGACCCAAAGATAACAAAAGACGGTGTATTAACGGTTGACCATCTACCAATAGATTTTTTAGGATTTTTGGTTGAGGGTGTGGGGATCTATCAATAGAAAAAGTTTGCAAGTTCAAGTATCTGGGAACATGGCTATCAGAAAATTGGACATCTGATTGCATGCAGAATTGAAAATGCACAAAGCGCTTTTATCAAACTTAAAAAAATCCTTGTCAACACTGAATTTGATCTGAACCTTAAGACAAGGTTTGTTTCCTTTACGGTATGGAGAGATGGACGATGAAGGTGGCACCTATAAACAGTAGCGGGATCCCCGACAAAGCGTTTCGATCGCTTCGCTTTCTTTTCAATCTCGGTCGCTTTCGTGGGAAGGGGTTTAGGGGAGCGTTTTTTGAAAAATGCTGAACCAATCACGACAGTGACCACGTGACTATTTAGAGAAAGCGCTACAGGAAGAGAGAAAGAAAATTTGTCAGTTTCGTGCCATGTTAAGCCCTTTCGAGTCTGTAGTGGGATCCTGGAAAAAGCGATTGCGATCGAGTCGCTATCTTTACGATTTCGGTCGCTTTGGAGGGAAGGGGTTTAGGGGAGGATCTTTTCAAAAATGCAAAACCAATCATTTTTCAGCAATTTGTTAAGGTGAAAAGTTTTCAAACTACCTAACCTAAGTATCGTGAACGTAAACCTCGTGTACTTTAATACACTAAACAATTGTCACTTATAATATTCCTAGTGCATTGATTATTTCCGGAAATTTTTTCGAATGCATTTCTAAAACGTATTAATTAGCCCGAGTGGAACATGCATAAGAATAAAATTTCCGGAAAAAAAAATTTTCAGGAAATTTTTTCATTGTCATAGAAACGACATCGAATTCTATTTTTCCATTAGCTACTTTTCGGTGTCGTGCGATTTTCATCAAAATGGATACCAACGATACATGATAACTTAATTCAGTAGTACATGTGCAAACATTCGGAAAAATTGATCATAAGAGTCAAGAGTTACGACAATTTTCAAGAACTCTTCCTCCGTTATCAACCGTTTTCGAGAACATGTTTATTAAGAAAAGCCGTTTAATTTTTTGATTTTATATCCGCCTTTCAAGTTTGTAACAGTTATTCCGGGACACTCTGTATACAAAAATTGAGATATGCGTATGGATTCAAACTTGCGTTTCAATCTGACAGAGTTAGAATATAAGCTACTGTATATTATGAATCCAACAAATTATTATAAATGTAACAAAATTTGTGGAGGATATTATTTTGGTATAGAAACATACTTTATGGTACGATTGTACCTAGGACTTTTGTTTACAGATATTTTTTCTGAATGTAATTACAAATGTCCAAGTTGACTGGGATATAACGTTTATTCAAGGAAATAATTAAAATGTTTGTCGAGATTAAGATTTTGTAAAATTTGCAAGCACGTTTTGAAGAAGAAATTCAAATAATCTAGAGATCATTTAAAAGTGGTTTCGGAAATGAAAATTGTTATTTTTTACCTACAAAAGTAATAATATTGGTACATATTATAAACAACAAGATAAAGATTATTTAAAAACCCCTTGTTAATCTCCAAATAACGATAAATATGCAATATCCGAAGAATCGCTTTTAAAGCAGCACCTTGGAGTTGTAGAAACGGTTTCTACCAAAAACAGGTAAACCCTTCCACTTGTACCTGAAAATATCTGAAAATTCAGCCCCTAAGCCGTCATCTACCAATGCCATTCATAGAGATGCACCTTCGGAACACCAAAAAAAGCGATAGCCTCTTGGAACTCTCTGTTTAACCGACGGAAATCCATTGCGACTCGGCTGATATCTATCCAAAGCAACCGTTTTCGGTTGCTTAGAAGCGACTCGGTCGCAATCGCTTTTTCCAGGATCCCACTACTGGTCGGTAACAGTCGGCAACACAAAAAAACTTACCCTCGGCAAAAAGATTGCTAATTATTGGTACATACATATGGGACTACCCGATAAGTGGTTATTTCTGAAGTAAACTGTAACTTTTTGAACACTCGTTTGAAGTAAAATATGTATTAAAAAAAATTACAACACAATAATTATTATTACTTTAAAAAGTAGACAGAGTTAAAATATAGCTACTGTATATTATGAATGTAACAAAGTTTTGTGGAGGATATTATTTTAGTATAGAAACATGCTTTATTGTAATTAGGACTTTGGTTTACAGTTTACAGATATTTTTTTCTGAATGCAATTAGAAATGTCTAACAAGTTGACTGGGATATAACGTTCATTCAAGGAAATAATTAAAATGTTTGTCGAGATTAAATTTTTTGTAAAATTTGCAAGCACGTTTTGAAGGAGACATTCAAATAACCGAGAGATCGTTTAAAAGTGGTTTCGGAAATTAAAATTGTTATTTTTTACCTACAAAAATAATAATATTGGTACATATTATGAACAACAAGATAAAGATTATTTAAAAACCCCTTGTTAATCTCCAAATAACGATAAATATGCAATATCCTGAAAAATCGTCTTTAAAGCAGCACCTTTCGAATTGTAGAAACGATTTCTACCAAAATCAGGTAAACTTGGGTGCCGGAGGCTATAACCCTTCCACTTGTACGTGAATATATTTGAAAATCCGACCCCTAAGCCGTAATCTACCAATGCCATTCATAGGGATGCACCTTCGAAACACCAAAAAAGCGATAGCCTTTCGGAACTCTCTGTTTAACCGACCGATAGAAATACAAGTCGACTCGGTCGACATTAAAGTTTTTCGGTCGCTATGAAAGCGACGCGATCGAAATAAAAATGATGCGATCGAAACGCTTTGTCGGGGATCCCAGTACAGGGTAGAGGCTTTCAAAATGTGGCTCTACCGCAGAATGCTTAGAATCCCTTGGACGGCACGAATGACCAACGAGGAAGTCCTGCGGTGAGTGGATAGAAGTCGTGCAGACTAGAATTAAAAGAAGGAAGGCTGCGTATCTGGAACATGTGATGCTGGATGATGCTGCAGTTTACAATCGAAAGCAAAATTGAAGGAAAGCGAGGAATAAGAAGAAACATTTGCTATTCGGCGGAAAGAGGTGGCGGCGTTTGGTCCATCGTAGCTTTTTGTGTTGGGCGAACGTTTGCGAGGCATGAAACTTTGTCTTTGTAATTTATTGTACAGACCTGGCGGTACCCAACGGCCTGTTCAAGTACCAACATCCACGAGACGCGTTCGGTAAAAGTGCCACAATAACCCGCGACCATTGTTACCGCATCCTTTTTCGGCTCGCCGCCAAACAGAAACCGTCACGAACATCTCGCAGATCTCCCCCTTTAATTAGCACTCGAGCTATTAAAGCGCTTGTTTTGGGCCACAATCGGTCCCCGAGAGTCCTCCATCGAAGACACAAGGACCCATCAATTGGGCGCTGCCGACAACAACGGCCCCAATTAATATAAAACATAAAAAAAGAAAAAAAAAACAAAGCCCGGAGGCCATCGCCGAATTAAAGATTAGGGATCGCTAGCATGCACCCATCGGGCACAGATGGCCCTCTTGCCGTTTGGTGCGCGGAAATGACTCGCGGACGGGCATTAAATCCAATCAGCATTTTATCGAAAAAGAAAAGAACAACTTCCGGCGGAGGTCGTTGACTCTTCGGTTCTGGTGATGTTTGTTGTCGGAGGGCGCCGCACTTACAACCACGGATCCCGGTTATTAAATTTTCGACGATTGTAAAGGGGCGGTGTGGCGAGATAACGTTTGATGATGGATGATGCCGAAAAACGCGAACATCCAGCTTGAATGGATGATGTTGGGACGGCCGAAAATTCCGCGTGGATTTTGCTTCTCGATCTTCACTTGTTGTTTTGTCTCCGTCACAACGACGAGACTTTGGCGGAGTAGATGAACGTTTTCTATTTTAGGGGTTTGAGGGAAACACGGACAGGAATAGATTAGATGGGAGAGGTTAAGTTCCTTGTCTGCAGCAATTAGTATGCGAACGACCAGGCAGTCAGTGGTGGCGGCGATCGCATTAAGGTCTCATCAGGTGTTCTATTTTGAGATCAACGGGGGGTGGTTCAAAAAAGTGGAGACCAACAAAAACGGGCTCGTAAATTCTACGCGGTAAATCACGTTTTTTCTTCTTAAAAACACTGTCATGAGTTTTTCTAAATTGAAATATCGCTGCCGGAAATAAAATTTCAATATTTTTCTGCAATCTCAAAAACCAAATTTCTGAAAAAATATTAGGACTCCTTCAGATAAACTCCTCTTCACTTCACTCTCCAAAAAAGGCCTGGAATCTTGATAACTTATTCCAATAACAGCATCCATCCTCTCCTAATCGTAAATATTTCAGAAGAAACTTTCTTATATGTATAAGCAAGGGCATGCAAGAAGAAAAACTACTAGTAGGTATATAAAAAAAAACACTTCAGAACACATATAAACCTTCCTCTCCTTTTTTATGGTTACGAAGGATTCTCTATTACTTTCAAAAAAAGTACCTAAATGTGTGGGTCTCTTGCATTGACAGTTGTTGAAACGTGTCAAAGCAAAAGACAAAAATTAAATGAGTATTGTATTGAAGCTCTGGCTTCAATTTCATGTAGTTTAAAATGCGCTTCAGCTGATCACCAAGTGTATGTACACTGGCGAGCAATAAATAAGGCACCGTGTTTTTTCTCAGTGTAAACCAGCTACATTCGAAACGATGGAGAGGGCATTGTGACCCACCCATTTCCAGGTGGTTCGCGGCCGAGTCGGGAGAAAGGGGTAACCGTTGGGGTAGGTATAAACTCCACACGCAATAAATATTGCTTACCCGTAGCATCATTAGACGATATAACAATTTGCTGAAGTTCAATACGCTATTGGGGACGCCTACGCTGACACAGCCACTCCTACAGTCCGTTTTACACAACTTCAAAATCGGCAGCTTCGCTCCACGAGTCGTGCCCTATTTATTGCTCGCTAGTGTACTTAGTCATGACGGAATTTTGTAAGTAAAAAGTTTTTTCAAATCACGACAACTGAACGAGTTCAGAAGACTGATCAATAGAGCTTGTGGATGCTGGCTGTGAAAGCGCTCCAAGCTGATCAAATCAACAGTCATCACTGTTAACATATTCAACACAAATATGAAATATGACAAATATGAACTTGTGTCAATAACAAACGAGTGGCTGGATTTTCAAAACATCATGATAGATAGTTCTATTATCTTATATCTCAGGATGTTCCATAAGAATTAAACAAATTAATGATACATCTTAATCACTGCTAAAATACAAAGGTTATTGTTGCAAGAATTGCACTAGGTCAAGCTCTAACATCAGTTATATCAATTTAGCTAAAGCAACTAGTCAAAAATAACGTTTTTTATATTTATAAAATTCAATTGAAAATAATTGTTTGGAGACAAACGGATCAGGAGAGAAGTGATAAAAACCCGTAATAATGTCAGTTGAAACAAACATTTATTTTTTATTAGAATATTTTTAGATAATTTCAGTACATAGTTACTTAATGATGACAGTGACCTTCATGTTGATATTGTTATCATAACATTTACGAAGAAAATAACTAAATAATTAAACGTTCAACAGTTTTGCTGATTCACTAACGCACAAAACTCCCAAAACGATTAAAATCGTCTAGTTAAGAGAAGAAATGCTTTACAATATCTCATTCATTAATTCAAAGTTATTTAGTTAGTACCTACATAATACGGAAAGTGAAAGTTTACCGCCTGTAATGACATTCGTAATGACAATTTCATGAGAAAATCAAATATCAATTTTTCCTATTCCAATAACAAAGATGGAGCATTCTTTTGCGTCACCCTGTATATTTTTCGTCAGCCTCACCAAAATTATGATCTGTTTACAAATCATTCGATGAAGCGGCTGTTACCAATCTACAGCGGAAAGAGAAATTTTGCTTAAACACAGTGTATACAAGGTAAGTCCTTAAGGATAAGGACCGAATTTATCTCAGATCCTATTTGTCCCACATCAACAAAGGGAAAACTTTATTAAGAAAATCGCACATGAGTAAATAAATAAAAAATTTTAGTTCCCAATTAATTTTGGGGAAGATTTCATTTATTTTCAAATCTTCGTTTGTCCTCAAGTTAGAGACCTCAGATTTGTTGCATTTTCTTCATCTTCTCATCCTCTTTACGATAATAGTAAAATTTGGATTTATTGGAAAAATCGTAAAAATAAAAAGTACCCAATAGAATTGACTGGGGATTTTAGAGGAAGAGTAAAATAACGTGTTGACTAGTGTTCTTCAATGAAGGATATACAAGAGCTTTACAGAACGAGCGAGGTTTTAAAAAAACGCTTTTCAAAACCAAGATACTTTTACCTTTGAAAGATGTATCTTCGCTCAACAGTTGACCATGAGGTTCTTTAAAATTTTAATAAATCCATCTTATGTACAAGAACGAGCTTTCTATTTACGTAAATTTCCATATACCTTACCATTTAAAATTTTCGAAAAAAAAGTTTATTTTATATTACCGTCCTCCGATTGTGCCTCCCCCAAAAACAATTGAAAACTAAAAATATTTTCGGTGTTTTTCTCATGGGCAGTTTTGTTAATAATGTTTTGTTTCTGTTGATGTGAGACAAATAGGATTTGAAATAAATCCGGTCGCAATCCTTAAAGACTCACCCTGTATACAAGTGTCCCAAAAGATCCGCCACCTTGAAGGTGATTGTAGTAAAATGCTGGAAAATTGTTTAAAAAATTCTGTCATTTGGTTTTCAAGTTATGGACCTTTAAGGACTGCACAATTAAAGTTTAAATTTAGGGGTAGGTACACGCGGTTATTTCAAAACAAAAGAAAAATTTTGAAGTATAGGTTCATTCCTTTGACAGTTTAAAGTTGAAAAAGTCGGGTAATCAATTTGATTCGATAAAGCAACAATCATGTCTTCCAACAATAATAATTCATTGAAGCCGGAGATTCTTTCCGAATTGCCCGTGGCGCCGCCGCCCATGCGTTCGTCGGCAAACCCCAAAAAAAGGCGACTAATTCCGGCAATCTCGTTATTTTTAGCACCCGTACTTATCGACAACACAATCGTCGCCGTCTTGAATCATTTTCGTCGTCGTTAATGAACAGAGGGGTCTTCTCTCCGCCTCTTCACCATCATGCATCATGCAGCCGCCACGACAACCAAACTATAAATACCTAAAGCGAAAGCGACACAAAAGGGGTTTCATTTAATTTCGCGGACAAGCAATGATTATTTCATCCATCGAAAAAACACAAAACTTTTGTCGATTTTATTGACGTGGAGTCGGTCCTTACGTCCAGTTTTCGGGTCACGGGCTGCGACCCCGAGGGTCCCGGTATTGGTATCTTGATATCATAAAAGAGAAATAACTGGATGTCCGCACACTCGCGAGTATGTTAATTTGGTAATCGTTTCGGTGGGGACCGTGGACCTTTGTTGCAGGACCTGTCCAGGAGGTGGATTCAATATCCTGTTTGTTGCCTGTTGCTTCGCGGATGACGAGCGAATTCACGGGAGCCGAAATTCATCGCACGCCGTCACGGGATACGTTGTATGTAGGTACAGTTTTCAACAGTAGGTACATACAAATATCATTTTAAGGTTGGCGGCAAAGGTGATTTTGAAAGGTGAGAGGAGGTGGTTGGGGGAAAAAAAAGACGAAATGTGAACGGGTGACCGGCACCCCTTGCAAATATTGAGCACGTACCGTGGCATGCTGCACTTGTCTTCTCTTGCATAAGTCATAAACGGGTTCTGGAAGAAATCGCCGACATCGAAAGAACATTCGGGTTTGGTTCCGAGAAAACACCACTTGTCAAAAGTGACGGCGAAAAATTTTATTTTCTCGAAAGAGTCAGTGGGTGGACAACGATTTGTCAAATTACTCGCATAATATAAATCAGTTGACAAATCGTGTTACAGCACGTGCTGGAGTTCACTAATTCGTATCTCTATTATGGACTTCAGAGTTAAAGATCGAAATTAATTAAACATTTTAAAGTTAGCGATCTTCACGTTTTTATCTTTTTTTTATCTTTTTCTTTTATTTTTTATCTGAGTGAAAAAACAATAATTGTAGCAATTCGTTGCTTTCCAAAAAAAGTCTAAAAAGTTTTATCACCGGGCTTTTGCCTATTGCAACAGGCATTAAATTTTGCACATGATTATCTGATTTAACTCTAGATAATTTTGTTTCAGTTATCCCGGCGCCTCCGCCATTTGGCACGCACCATCTCTTGCCTGTTACCAACCCGAACCGGGCAAGAAATGCCCTGATTTCTTGAGTTTCTCTCTCCCCATTATCGTTGCTTTTGTTGATTGTATCAAAATTCTGATTACAGAGACTTTTGTTTTAAAATCAAGTTAAATCAATGAAGTAAATTGTTTTCTTCTTGTCTCTCCGTCTTCTCATTCGTTCAGCTGTATCGATCTGTCCAACACATGTCCACAAGGGAAAATCTATGTTTGAAATTGTCAACTTTAAACGGCTTAAGGTCCTTTAAATTACCCCACGCACTTAAAATATTAACAAGATAACTATCATGTAATTGAAGCCCTAAGCTCATTGTAATAGATCGTTTAACATTAGATCAACAACAGTTATATACAAAGTACGGCATTACAAGGGTTCTTGAAATCACAAGCTGCCCAACAATGAGTATCTTGCGGAATAAATTTATTAACTGAGACAGTGTTCTTAATAATGGAGACATCAGTAAGTTCTAAGAGACCAATTTCAGAAACACTATCAAAATTTATTTGAAAAAACTCGTATTTAAAGCTTGTCAAGTGACTTTAACGTTTCATAAATACACGATTCCAAACCGGTATTCTCAAATGACACCCAGAAAATTGCAAGTCTTTAATCAAATAGACATTTAGTTATTCCTCCTGGAAGAAAACAAAAATACCTAACATCAGAAGCGATAAGGAGCATATTTTAATCCAAATTATAGCCCGTTAGTTAGCCCGTTAGTAGATATATCAATAAATAAATTTAAGAGCTATTCATCTTCACTGAAAAAACAATATTTATACGAGAAAAAAAAAGTGACAAATAGCACGGTAACAAAAAATTAAATGAAGAAGTGTTATGACTTCCACATTAAATCAAACGAAGAAAATTAACAATTCTGGCCCATGTTGAACGACAAAGTCATACCCGGTGTTCCAATACTTAGATTCACCGCAATAATAAAATAAAGAGTATTAAATAATTATTAGTTTATAACAATCAAATTTGTTATTAGAGCTTTAATATTAAGGTGGACGTCTCCACTTTATCATTTGTGATTGTAGAACGTCAGCAAAATGCATTGACGTGATTGTTTGTATTAGCAGGAACAAGTATTGAAAAAAGAGAAAATGCATGCGTACAAGTAAAGAATATCTGACTTTTGTTTTTAAGATCTGATACGTAACGATAGAGCCTCCAGCGGTGGATACTTGGAAGAAAATGGTTAATATGAACAAAATAAAAATGTTTACTTTAACATTAAATAAATTGCCCAATTTGGCTTCAGTTTGCTGTAAACCTCATCATGCGCTATTCGTTATCGAATATTCTAAAAGAAAACTTAATTATATTACTAAAAATATGGGCGTTTTTTTTGCAAATTTGAAAATACGAATTTAGTGCTTATTGTCGTTCTCTGTTCGACAGTCATGAAATGGGTTATATCTATCTGCCTCACTTTACGGCTGCTCGAGATGATGTAGTGCAATTACGCTGCAAAATACTAGAAATACAAACATTATGAATATTGTCTTGAGTTATCATACTGGCGCGCAAAAACCAGGTCTGTATTAATACGTTTATTCAATATGAAGTAATAACGTGAAAAACAGTAACTTGGTGAATACGACACTGGATAAAGGCGGAGCGTATTACTGTGGAGCAGCTGCGTACTCAATGCATGCGCGCGACGTCATTCCATTAAATTAACTTGCTTGTTATTTACTTGCACTTGACTCATTCCATTTCATTTCCTTTTATGCAGTGATCTAAAATGAGAGAACTAATCTCTGCACGTCAAAATGCATACAATGAGAGAGACCTTCAATTAATTACGACGAAACTATTCCTCGGATGGCAATAAAAATTATCTTACGGCAAAATAGATGGAAAAAGCAATAATTTCATAAAAAAAAAACTAAACATTGAATAAAGGATTCATTAGAAACTCTGATAATTCGATTAATCTTTTATTACGTCGTATCTTCTAAAATAATGAATTCTAATTTTTCTTTATTTGGAAAAAGTGTCTCAATATTCTGTAATCTAACGATACTCTTCATAAGAACCTTGTAAAAAAATAAAATTGTCACCTACCATACGCTCTTAAGAAGTTTTTGAATAGCATACTGATGTGATATTTCTTGAACAGATATCCAAATTTGATCTTCCCATTCATCTAACGACTGAAATTTGGCCTTATAGACAACAAGTTTTAAATAAATGATACAAAAAAAATAGTCTAAAGGACTTAAATCTGGCAATCGCGATGGCCATTCAATACGTTCTCTTCGACAATGGGATACTTGCCTCATATTTGGGAAATATAATATTTAGAAAATGTAGGCGATTTCATTAGACTCGTATTTTTTCATTTGGTTCTAGGGTCAATATTACGCCCAGAATTAATTTTTTAATTTTTGGAGTGGGAGATTTGTGACGTAGCCGTCCCCTGCACGGCGTAGTTTTAAAAGAAATCGTATGATGGCGCTTTACTCAGATTGCTGGCGTTCTATTTATAAATCGAATGCCAATCCGCTGTACACATGTCGCGCACTCTGGTAGCAGCGCAGCATAGTAGCCAAAAACAAGAGTCCATTCAATATAGGTGTGAGTTTTGGATACGGGGGACCAATGCGTCATCAAAGACAAAAATTGGAAATATTTACAAAAATATGAAATAAAAAATTGGGAAAAAAATATTTAAGCCTCTTTTAGTTATTTGCATGCATCTAGAGAATAAAAAGTGCAATATTTTTTTAGGCAAGTACTCCTTTATTGTCGGACTATGATTTCGAATAGAATTTTGACGTTTGGTAAAAACAAACTCAAGAAGAAATTTATTGGTTTCTAGCAACAAAAAAAAGACAGCTGACGTTGACCGCCATAGTTTAAATTTTGTTCGTTCATTATAAATATTAGCTGGAATAAGTCGTTGAACGATTCATTGAATTTTCTTTCAAGTAGGTAACTAATTGGCAACTAATTAACTCAATTTAAAAATTATAGTGTAATCAGGGTGATTCACGTAGAACGTGCATTACAAGTTCTTCAACTTGCAGTTGGGTCACAAAATAAAAACTTGGTACACAGTTATAATCAAACTCGTTCTATCTAAAATATTTTAAGTTCTCCAACTTTACAGGTGTGCCTAAAGTCGGTATCAATTTTCTTATTTTAAATGGAAATACATAATTTTTTGTATGTTTGGAATTTCGACAACAGATGTTATTTGAACTTATCTGGCAGATTCAGGCAGTTACGTGAAAGTCCAAACTAACTCCTAATATTCCGATAATGATCCCATGTTATACCATATGGGCGCAGGCGATTTTCGAAAATTCCTAACAAAATTGATTTTTTTCAAATAACACTTAATGTTTTTTTTTCGGCAACATTCGAAATATTATTATTATTCCCCTGTCATATTCATTAAAAATTAAGAAACCGTTTTGACTCGAGCACTTTTGGTTTTTCGGAAACAAAAGCAATTGCAACAATTTAATGAAAACCTGGAGCCCTATCTTAAGTTTACACAACAAATAACAACAAATGATTAACGATCAAGAACCATTTTGATATAATTAAGTAAATGTTCAATATGATCACCATTTTGATTAAAACATATTCTATTTCTATTTTCATGTAGAGAAAATGCGAGAGTCATTTTTTTTAAATTTAACTAACTATGAAGAAAAATTAGAAGGTTGACGTAATTAATAATTTCTGCGGGAGAAAACCACGATTAGGTCCTTCAAGAAGAATGTTGAAAAGTCTTCTGAATTGATGTAACATTAATGAGTCGGTATCTAAAGACCTGATTAGACTAAATAATGTTCGGAATCATAATATTTTTTTTAGATTGTAAACTGAGACTTGATCAAACGTCGAATGCAATCAATGCGACAAAGCGGGATCGCCCTAGGTTATTCACCTGGAAGCGTAGACCCGCTATGGTGCTATATTTGGGAACATTTCCACCCCCGAGTTGCCCACCTCGTTAAAATCGTGTTAATTTGCCATTTTCTTAATTATGCCCCGCATACAAATGACTCTATTTACGTTTTTATCTGGACGATCTGAATGTTTCAAACGGTCCAAGAAACCGCAAGGTATTATTGTCGAGATAACGCGAACGGAACTTGTGCCCAAGACCAAAAAGCAATTGATAGCGTCACTTGTATGTTCCAATTAGTATTAGCAAGTCGACTTAAGGCACAAAAACAGCTATTTCTCCGTAAACGTCTAAATTTAGAAGCTCTAACGAACAACACGTGGTTGACAAAACACGCTCGAAAAACGCCACAAGAAACAAGAAAATGAATGGCGAATTAAACCGAACAATTTCTCCTTTGTGTCGTCGATGGAACCGACGAAATTGCTCGATCTCCGATTATCGATGCATTTTCAGCCGTCGTCCCAACAATCGTTATCAATTACCCAAACTCGACACGTGTACCATACCTACAGATAGATGGGTAACAGTTATTTATTTACCTACCGAAAAAGTTGTTATCGATCGAGAAATAACCAAACAAAAATTCTGGTTTTTATCTCCCGAAAAATCTCCTTTCGAATCTCCACCCAACAACGTTTCGCGCAAATGCCATCGACCTCCTCGCATCCATCAACAATCGCTGGGCAGCTCGCGTGAGTCACTTAGGAAAAATGTCCCCCTGACCTCCGTTAACGTACTGAAATTCCGCTGGTACGAAACAAGAATCACGGTTCGAAACGTTATTGGTCCCCCAACTATATACACCTAAATCACTATGTAAATTTCCGGTCAAAAGATTCGTATTTGCGGTATGCGAGTACGACCTTGCGATCCCGTGGTACCTCCTCGGAGTGCCTCATTACCATCGCCGCCGCTCTCTCGTTGTCGGACAAATCTCGTGCGCGAAATTAATATCGTAAAACACCTGCCGCGTTTTTCGAGCCGTTTTTTACCATCGGAAATGTTTGCTTTAATTGGACTAATTAAATTGGGCAAGGTGTTCGCGGTAATTGGGGACAGACATCGACGTTTTGGCTCTTCCCTGTTCGTGATTGCCACCAAAATCAATGACACCCACAACCACAAACTGATGGAAACATCGCCGAGGATAAAGAAGATACATTCGACCCTGTAGTGGAATCCTGGAAAAAGCGATTGCGACCGAGTCGCTTCTAAGCAACCGAAAACGGTTGCTTTGGATAGATATCAGCCGAGTCGCAATGGGTTTCCGTCGGTTAAACAGAGAGTTCCAAGAGGCTATCGCTTTTTTTGGTGTTCCGAAAGTGCATCCCTATGAATGGCATTGGTAGATGACGGCTTAGGGGATGGATTTTCAGATATTTTCAGGTACAAGTGGAAGGGTTATAGCCTCCGGCACCCAAGTTTACCTGTTTTTAGTAGAAACCGTTTCTACAACTCCAAAGGTGCTGCTTTAAAAGCGATTCTTCGGATATTGCATATTTATCGTCATTTTGAAGATTAACAAGGGGTTTTTAAATAATCTTTATCTTGTTGTTCATAATATGTACCAATATTATTACTTTTGTAGGTAAAAAATAACAATTTTCATTTCCGAAACCACTTTTAAATGATCTCTAGATTATTTGAATTTCTTCTTCAAAACGTGCTTGCAAATTTTACAAAATCTTAATCTCTACAAACATTTTAATTATTTCCTTGAATAAACGTTATATCCCAGTCAACTTGGACATTTGTAATTACATTCAGAAAAATTATCTGTAAACAAAAGTCCTAGGTACAATCGTACCATAAAGTATGTTTCTATACAAAATAATATCCTCCACAAATTTTGTTACATTTATAATAATTTGTTGGATTCATAATATACAGTAGCTTATATTCTAACTCTGTCAGATTGAAACGCAAGTTTGAATCCATACGCATATCTCAATTTTTGTATACAGAGTGTCCCGGAATAACTGTTACAAACTTGAGAGGCGGATATAAAATCAAAAAATTAAACGGCTTTTCTTAATAAACATGTTCTCGAAAACGGTTGATAACGGAGAAAGAGTTCTTGAAAATTGTCGTAACTCTTGACTCTTATGATCAATTTTTCCGAATGTTTGCACATGTACTACTGAATTAAGTTATCATGTATCGTTGGTATCCATTTTGATGAAAATCGCACGACACCGAAAAGTAGCCAATAGAAAAATAGAATTCGATGTCGTTTCTATGACAATGTAAAAATTTCCTGAAAATTTTTTTTTCCGGAAATTTTATTCTCATGCATGTTCCACTCGGGCTAATTAATACGTTTTAGAAATGCATTCGAAAAAATTTCCGGAAATAATCAATGCACTAGTAATATTATAAGTGACAATTGTTTAGTGTATTAAAGTCCACGAAGTTTACGTTCACGATACTTAGGTTAGGTAGTTTGAAAACTTTTCACCTTAACAAATTGCTGAAAAATGATTGGTTTCGCATTTTTGAAAAGATCCTCCCCTAAACCCCTTCCCTCCAAAGCGACCGAAATCGTAAAGATAGCGACTCGATCGCAATCGCTTTTTCCAGGATCCCACTACTGTATTGACTGAAACAACGAAGATGAATAAAAAAGACGTGAGAATAAAGTTAAATTTATACCGCTTTTTCGAGAAAATGGAAGAAGTGGAGATATTTAACAATGAACGCCACTTGAAAGACTAGCATAAAAAAATCATGGATAAAGAAAAATTAAGCAATTGTTACGGAATAAAATACTCAAATGGCTCAAGTAACCACAACAACAAAAAAAAAAAAAACAGTAAAGAAAATATGGTTTGCAAAGACATAAATGACAAGCTAAATTAGTAGGTACAACAGTTTTTTGAGAAAAAGTACCAAATAATGGCATAAAAAAATCACAACTTGAAAGCAAATCATAAAACTTAAGAGATTTTATAAAGAATGCAGTGAAAAAAGTGATGTAAAAAATACGCGAGAATAAAGTTAAATTTATCCCACTTTTTCGAGAAAATGGAAGAAGAGGAGATATTTAATAATAAACGCCACTTGAAAGACTAGCATAAAAAAATCACGGCTTAAAGGAAATATTCGGGTTTAAAACAGTAAAAGGATAGGACCTAAACTATAATAATGCTAATACTAAAACTAAGAGCACCCATAATGTAAGGTTAAAGAACAAAATTAAGGAATTGTTACGAAATAAAATACTCAAATAACTCAAGTAACAAAACAAAAAAAAAAACAGTAAGGAAATTATGGTTTGCAAAGACACGCTAAATTAGTACAACAGTTTTTTGGGAAAAAGTACAAAATGATGGCATAAGAAAAATCACAACTTGAAAGCAAATCAAAGAGATTTTATAAGGAATGCAGTAAAAAAAGGAATGATGACCAGTATGAAATGAGATGAAACCTTGTAAGTCTGGTAAAATTGATACAGTTCTAAAAAACGTATCTTCTAAAGATAGTAATAACAAAAGAATAAACACCTAGTTGGAACTCAAAAAGAAGAATGGTGGTGGCATCGTCCTATTGACCGAACTGTAACAGGTTAATAAAACTAATGGAAAGTGACTATCAGAACAGAATGAGGTACTTGCCTCATGTTTGGGAAATATTAGGTATATTTAGAAAATGTAGGCGACTTCATTAGATCCTTATTTTTTTATTCTTTTCTATGGTTAATATTACGCCCAGAAATATTTTTTTTAATTTCTGGAGTGGAAGATTTGTGACGTAGGTGGCCCAGGTGCAGCTTAGTTCTAAAAGAAATCGTATGATGGCGCCACTCAAAAGTCTCAAATCTCAAGTCGCCGTCCAGCCGCCGCCACCGCCGCCAACAGTTGGGATCAGACAGAAAAGTGTGAAGATTGTTGCTCGGATCAATATCGATATTCTTGTGATTTGAGTCCCGAGTAGTTAGCGAATCGTTATCTAAATCCGCTTCGCAAATGTGGCGCACTCTAATGGCAGTGCAGCATAGTAGCCAAAACAAGAATTCATTCAATATCGGTGTGAGTAATGGATATATGGGACAGATACGTCATCAATAACAACATTTGCAAATATGTATTAACAAAAATATGAAACACAAAAATACGAATAAAAATATTGAAGCCTCTTTTAGTATTTGCATACATTTAGAGATTAAAAATAACAATATTTTTTTAGGCAAGTGCTGTCCCAAAACACTGATGTCATCCATGACGTGGTCAAGATACAGTCAGTGTCCAAAGAAACAGGATGCCACTCTTATGTAGATACAGTAGAAATGAAGTCGCAAGATTCGAGAAATTGGAGAAACTATCATAGATATCTCGAATGGATAGATTTTAGACATTTGAGCAACTATGCAGTTTAGAATGTTAGGTTTTCAGAAATGTAGGACAATCCTACTATGATGGTTGCCCAAGTCGCTAATCCCTTCAGCAGTTGATTCTGATTTTTTTGCAGAAATATTTAATGTTACTGATGAGACCATAGCCAGTGAGTCCAAGCATTGAAGTCTTACTGCCCCCCAGTGCAAAAATCCTTGAACTTTTTCATTTTTCGCTCCTGAGGTTTTACACTCCATCCTAGCATTGCAGTAAATTTTTTCCTTATTATGATAATATAGTGGTGTGTTAGCAGTTACCATAGCAGAAATTTTATATAAAATTAAATAGCCAGATCTATTAAATTTTATACATATTTTACTTGCACACATCACTGCAGTTAATTAGGATTCATTCTCCCTATTTTGGGTCAAATCTCTCGATATGCTTAATATGCAAATTTTAATTTAAAAATTCATTTCCCATGAGAGAAACCCATAGTCCCCAATTTTCTTGATTCTCCACGTGTTGGGTATCAAATTTAATTTTGAATATTAACGACATATTTATTATAGGTAATAAAGCTGATAACAAATAAATGAAAACCATTTCTGGAACCGACTGCTCTTCTTTTGCCTGTACCCTCGCGAGCACGGTGTTTCTTCCCAGTCAGTGTAAACCTGCACTGGGATCCCCGACAAAGTGTTTCGACCGCGTCGCTTCCAAAGCGACCAAAAAAGCGATAGCCTCTCGGAACCGATAGAAATACAAGTCGACTCGGTCGACATTGAAGCTTTTCGGTCGCTTTGGAAGCGACGCGGTCGAAACGCTTCGTCGGAGATCCTAGTGAAGCTCTATTCGGTAAGATGGAAAGGGCATTGCGACCCACCCACTTCCAGGTGATTTGCGGCAGGGCAAAGGAGGTAGATAACCATTGGAGTAGCAAAGAAAATAAATATTTATTATCAATAGCACCATTGAGCGATAAGGATTTGCTAGAATCCAATAGGGCAGACTGTCAGGTCTGCTGCCACAACCACTCCTACAGCTCGATTTACACAACTTCAAAATCGCCGATTTCGCTTCACGAGTCGTGCCTTAAATATTGCTCGCGAGTGTACCTACATAATATGTACGATGTACTACCTACCTATAACATTGAAACGGAACCGTCCTGCGGGTTTGAGTTAGGCCACTCCAAAATTCTTTATTGATAGGACAAATCGATCCTTTGTTGAATAATGCCCGAAATCCGTCATTGTCTCGTCAAAAACGAAAACCTCGCGAATTTTTAATAAACAGAGAGACCCGTCTCGTTCAACTTTATCGCAATAATCCTTTATCCTTCTCCCCCAATAATTTCCAATCAAACCGATTATTATTAGCATCACGGAAAAAACAATGTGAAAATGATAAAACGTTGTCGTCGCTGTCGCATTTAGCGCCGTCTGAATTTGTCATGTGAAAAGTACTCCATGTACTACTATAATTACATATGGGTCGTTGAACCATTTAATTTGAAACCTTTTTTATCATCGCGTCATGGGATTCAGAGAGACACATGTTTAGTACGTACGAGCATAAACAACACCGAGAATGCAGAAGTGTAATTATTGTTATTATAGGTATGAAGTTCCTCGCGAAGCAACAAAACAGAATCTTCGAAATTGGGATGAAAATAATTTGCAAGATAAATTTATTCTGAAAATTCCTAGATGAGGACGACCGTATTGTAAACTGTTTCCCAAAATTCTTTCTTCTTGCAAATTTTCGAATTCTCCGCCGCTGACACGTGTTTACCGCCAGAGGAAACAACCGCGCTATATTTGACATGCTCATCGTCGACGACACCTCCTTCCTTTTTATTTTGTCGGGCAAGAGACGCCATTCGGCCGGATAATGGTCGTTTTAATGAAATTCTTGTCGATGGAAATATCATCAATGAAACTTGATTTTGAATGGACGAAACACAAATCTCGACTGAATGGTCGATCTCGAATTCGGCATAAATCGACAATTTTTTTAAACTGGTTGTTTGCTTCGTTATCCTTGCCGAGAGTATTCAGCACCGGCTAATTGCCGAGCTTCGAGGGAGACATTTTATTTTCGAACAAAAGTAAACAACGTGATGCGTATGAAAATGTTGCCGTGAAGGAATTGGGGAGAGGGAGTCGCCGCCGACTGGTGAGGGTGCGGAACGTGCAAGGGCGTGAGTTTAGCGTCCCGCAGGAAGAGTTTCGTAACGTTGATATCGGTTGAGTGGCGGTCGCAAAAACGGTTCATTAATGAAGTTTATAATAGGAACGGATGATAACAATATCGCTGATTGCTTTAACATTGTATAACAGGTACTTACAGTGCAATAAAACTGATTAAGAGCTTTAGAACTATTTTTTTTTTATAAACTACATACTCTTTCTTAAATAAGCAGCCGATAACCATTTTGGATGGGAATCGGTTCCACGATAAAATTCTTGACGTGTACATATGATTGATCAATAGTTAGTTTGATGGGGGGAAACAATTACTCCATTCTCGTTACCCCCATGTCAAACCTACCCTCACCCATAAACCACTAAATATGTGGGCAACCTTCGTGAATGAACTGACCACACCTCACGAGTTCCCAGTGTCTCAATACCAATTGTACTATGACCAATAAGCTAAATAACATCAATTTTGATGATTCATCGAGATTCAGACACATTTTCTTCTCAATTTGCTCTTCGAACCTGACCTCTTGAGCTTTTTTCGAATCAATAAAGCGCATTTCTTCGTCTTCTGACCAAGAACAAACACTTCATCGAAACCGTCCGTTTTTCGTAGATACTAGTTTTAATGGAAAAACAGTGTTTAGTGACAAAGTGGTCAACGAATGCTCGCCATCGGTTTACACATTGGCGTCTCTTGAGACCTTACATAATACTTATTTCTGTCAAATGTCCAATCTCATCAAATGCCATCAAACTATTTGACAGAATTATGACATCATTTTTAACGCTTTTATGTGATGTTATGTCTCATGAAAATCTAAGCAAAGAAGTGAGGTTATTTGGTCATCATGGCAATGTTATAACATGACAACTCCACAAAGGCGGCTTTATATTGTCTAGCCTCTAGAGATAAGAGATAAACTCGAAAACCGGATTTTTAAAAACAGCAAACTAGTTTGCCATAATAGTTTGATCAAAATAGAAAGTCTCAATCGTTTTAAACTTTCGGTAAGATTAGTGTAGTCAAATTAAAACTATGATGCCGCCCGCCATCAATACGTTTGGGTTAGACAATAGACAAATGTTGAGCTTATGTATAGAGTAATGTATCTACACACAAGCACAAAAACCTGATTAAAAGTGTGGTTAGGTGGTTACTACAACAACGATTATATGGTTAGAATTGTGAGTCTACGAAACCATTAAAATATTAACTAAAACCCGCTGCAGACAACTACAACATGACGTCCTGTCGATCATCTCTCTTGCTCAGTGAGAACGATAAGGACATCGGACAAAAAAGAAAGCAAAACACCTTTGTCGCCACTGACAGTTGTCAATCACCAAGGAAAACCAGCAAAGGTAAGATTTGATCAACATTGCCAACGGTACGATAACGACACCCTTCAATCATTCTGAATGACTCCTCACTAGATACAAGGAGTTGAGAGTTCGAGTGCTGGCTATTTGAAAACAACCAATAAGATCTTTAGTTTCACCAAACAGTTTGATAATATGTGAAAATTCCTCTAAGCCTTGTGTGAAATGGTTAAACTTTTCTTTTTGGTCAAACTGACGCCTCAGATCCTGGTAACCCATGGCTCGGGAGTCGATGGTTCGAATCCCGGGCAGAGCTGATTTACATTATGAGGCCTATTTAAAGTAAAAATTGCCTTCGGCTTCTGTTGAAAATAAAATTCAAACTCTCATTCATGCATGTTATTTATTGATCCGCCCTTCAAACTCTCATTCATGCCATGTTATTTATTAATCCTCCCTTCGCCGAGACGAGGTCACCATCTTTTGTTCTTTTGGCCGTCACCGGATGTACCGTGGTGTCGTGTGCAATACTGTGGTGCCGTGTGCATTAGATTAGACTATATAAGATTAATGCGTATTAGTTTTAAGAGCGTTCTAGTGAAGCTGCCATACGAGCAACATCTCCCGATTGATTACAATGAGTTGTTTTATTGAATAAACGTTTTGTATAGCAAAAATCAAACTTGGCTAAAATTATTAAACAGTTTCCAAGAATGAAACTGCAGGCCACAACTTTAGTGACATTTCTGAGACAGATGAACCACATGAGCCAAATTAAGATGTAAATCCCAGTAGATACATACTTCTCTCGTTGTTTCATTTAGAAGACACCGAGACCTAAAAACTACCACCCCAGACTACTTGTCACATTATGACCATTTTACGATCAACCTATTTTTCCATAATATACATATACCTACAGGGTGTCCAGTAAATGTGTAGAAATAAACTACCTACAAGTTTCTTAGGTCAAAATGAGATAATTTGAAGCAATTTACCTATTTCCAAAAATGCTTCGTTAGGGCAGTATGAAGCTCCAACGTTTCTAGAACAAAATCAAATAAAATTTTATCTAAGTCAAAATTGTGAGCGCACGTGGAAAGTGGACTATTGCCAACTTCTTTGTTTTCGCAAAAACTATCACATGTCAAAAAGGTGCTTAAAATGATAAGACTTCTTTCTTAAGTAAAGAAAAAAAAAATAAGCCTATCAGTCTACGCAATTTTCAAAGTTATAAATTGCACCAATGTCCCGTCATGCCCTTAGACTTATGCAACAAACCTTCGTCAAATAGGTTCAAGCATTTTAAAGTTATTAAAAAATTATATAATTTTTCGAGAAACTCTGAAGCTTCATACAGCCTTAAGGTTTGGGTTTAAGAGACAAAGATGAAGATAGGTGCATCTTTGCTGCTCCCAATAAGCGGTATACTGTTGTCAGTCCATGATTGCGTTGAGTCAGGCTCCAAAACTAAAGCAAATCTTTTTCGTTTTGTTTGAAAGATGATGATAATCCTCTTTGAAAAGGCTTCAGAATAAAATAAAATTCAGCTAGAATTTTGGTGATAAATCGAAGATCAAATTAACTTTTCGAAATTTAATATCTACACTTTGTGGCAAAGACTTTAAAAATCATATATCAGGTGTCAAGAAGTTTGTTGATTGACATTTGTAATTAAAGGACGAATCTTCGGAAGATCAATTGTACGAGCTGCTAAATTGCAAATGTTGTAATGTTCAAATTAGGGTGGCGGACACTCTGTGTAATAACATTAATAAATTTGTACCTAGCGACCGACTTTAAACAATATCTGCAATATTTGCAAAAAAAAATTACCTCCTCATTATTTGGGCGAACATTTTCAATGACAGGTTCCATGCACTAAAATTTAAAATTTATGGCGGTATTAATTAAATCATACCCGCACCACCCGTTACGTTTTCCAAATCCGTTCACGTTCACCGTAAAACACCAACAAAGTCGCGCACCATTCATAGTTCAGCGAAAACGTCAACAAACGATAAAGTATAGCCTCGCATTACACTTCATAAACAAAGATAACTGTTGAAAACAAAAAGAACGACAAACAATAATTACAAAATTACAGTTACAGGTAGGTACGTTACGAAATTAATCATATCACCGTGTTGCGATCACACAATGTTTTTTTTTTTCGGCTAAAGCGAGGAACGTGACACACGCACCATACCAACACGGACGAATACGTCACATACGCACAATCATGTGGCGATATGGTGTACGAGTAGCGCCGTTGTTGTTGCCGAATGCAACTGAGCAAGTACATAATGAAAAGCAACAGCACCATACCTATGCACACACGATCGCGCAACAAATTGCGAGTTGTATGCGGACCATCATCTGGTTAGCAGTTTTGCCATCCCGTCATGTGTGTTGTCTAACCAACCTCCGTCTAAATATATCGGAAACCCGACTGCAAGCAAGCAGACACGCAAGCTCATTTTTTCGCATCACAGGGTCTGACGTGGGCGACGTCTTTCAAGCTCATACGCAAATCCGGCGAGAAAAATCGGCGAGGTCGAGAGAATGTCCTTTGGTCTGGCAATTGCGCCTACACTCGAAAAAGCCGCAAAAAGATGACGGCAGACACACAAACGGCCCGGTGCCCACGGCGCACGCCGCAGAGAAACATCTCGAGAAGAAGGTTCCAAGAGACGGATTTTTCAAGAAACCAAAACGATATTGTTATAATCGTTAGGTAGACGATTGGGAACTCGAGAGAGTTGAAACCGAGATTGAACACAGGGCAAGAACGTGGATCCCGTAGTCGCTGTGGTTAGCGATCCGAATTCGAAGGGTCGGGTCCGAACCGGACGGAGGTTCGAACCCCACCGTCGGCGATTCACATTTTTCTCTGGTTCAATGGTCGTTATCAATTTCAGAAGTGGGATTCACCACGTGCTTGGTCCGCTTGGGTCATATAGTGGCAAGTAGCGATTGGTGGTAGTAGTTGAGGGCCGATAACTCAGAGTAGTGTCAAGGTGTGTCAGGGAGAACACAGCCGAGGACGGCTGAGGTTGTCAGGTATGGCCGAGCTGTTATAATCGTTAGGTAGACGATTGGGAACTCGAGAGAGTTGAGACCGAGATTGAACACAGGGCAAGAACGTGGATCCCGTAGTCGCAATGGTTAGCGATCCGAATTCGAAGGGTCGGGTCCGAACCCCACCGTCGGCGATTCACATTTTTCTCTGGTTCAATGGTCGTTAACAATATGTTGAATGAATACCTATAATTGGTGATTTCGTTTCCCCACCACCTCCCAATTGATTTTCAATCTTGTCTTCTTGTCTAAAAAGCGTTAATTTTGTCTTCTTCTCTAAAAAGCGCGAAGGGGTAACAGCGTGACTTCATGCAAGCATCACCACATTCAATCTGCATAACGTCTCCAGGAAAATTCTAGAACACTGGGTGGAGGGTATTAGTAAAAATAAAAGATGTGATCCTCGAAGAACGTACCACTGTAAAAGTCCTCCAATACCCAACGAATCTTGCTTTCTAAGAGACAAAGCTTCCTTCCGGAAGCTGATAAAGAAATTTTACCATGCCCTCTTGGTGGTTATCATAACCAAAGAAGCACGAAAGTTGATTGCCGATAAATATCAAAGATGCTCCTCGGAGCGAATTTCAAGTCGCAGTTATTTTTCTAATACCTACACACTAAAAACTATGTAGGGGTAGGGCCGCACCCTCCCGCTACATAACAAACTCCACGCCGTACATTTCGGCCGACCAAATCCCGTCGCTCTCCTTCCCCGATCCATCAATTACGAACGCTCAAGAGAGCGAAAATCACTATACGTCCTTCCCGCGCGTGTTTACGCGTCCCGACGCCCGGAAAATCCGCCAGGGATTATTCGGTCGACGCTGGATGACGTCGTTTGGTTGGGGGGTTGGGTAGGACGTTTCACTCCCTCCATCAGTCCGGATAATAGTGGAGGAGTTGGAGAGGAGTGCGTACACGCGTCGTGACGCTGCTGATGTCTTATGGACGCCGCCACCGACGCACGCAGCAGCGTCCTCACTTACGTACGTAAATATAGGAGAGGTATTGATTTTTTCAAACGGCCGTTGCCGGGGTGGCGGCGGTAGCGGTACCGGAAACGGACCAAAATTCAGGACTACGGACCCCCCCCCCCATTTACGTGAATTCGGCACGTGCGACTCTCGAGGATAACTCCCGGTTGAGGTTTGATTGGACGAAAATGGGAGAAAACGACCCCGTAATGACAATAGCAAAAGATCCAAAGCCGACTGGATAATAAAAAGTAGGTACGACACGATGTAGCTGTACAGTCGGTAAATTACAGTTACAGAGGCGCGAATCGTAGAATAAGTTTTGTCAATTTAAGGTTTTTTGTTGAAGCGACCTTCTTCATAAAAATTGTTTTTTTCTCACTCTTCTGCACCTAATAAGCTTTGAGGCAATTGTAAATCATCTTAAGATGTCGTAAGAAGCAATTCGAATGTGCTCTGGGCGTTTTTGGAATAGCTCTACAGTCGCTACATAAGAGTAAAAACTTTTTTTGTTAATAATAATTGAAAAAAAAAATGAGCGTTAACCATATTTCTCATAGCTAAACCATTTACAAAAATGTTGAAAATAGAACTTATTTAAAAAAAATATGCTTGACAGTATTGCCCTTTCCTCTTTCTATTATTTTTATCAAAAAAATATTTCCGCACACGTAGCGACTGTAAAGCTGTAGATACCCTGGCAGCCATAAATAGGGCTTTCCAGTGTAAACCAACTTCATTCGGTAGGATGGGGAGGGTATTGTGACCCACCCATTTCCAAGTGATTTGGGGCCGGGCGAGGAAGATGGGTAACCGTTGGGCTAGAAATAAACTCCAAACAGACGTAATATTTAATACTCATAACTATTGGGCGATAAGAATTTGATGGAGTCCAATACGGCAGACTAGCAGGCCTACACTGACACAGGACCTCCTACAGCCCGTTTTACACAACTACAAAATCGTGAGTCGTGCCCAATTTATTGCTCGCCAGTGTACATACCTACCAAAAATTACCAGAAAATAGTATTATGCCGCCTTAATTCTTCATTCTTCATTGTTAAAGAAATAATTTGATTAAAAGTCAACTTTCTTCATGGTTCATCTATTTAAGAAATAGCCGAATTCGAAATTTGACACCTGCGAAGATGAGGTGCAAGACGGCCACGAAACCCAAAGCTGCAATATCCAGATTCCAATTCTGGCGGCTCGCCAATCTATTTCACGTAGTTCTGACAGGAAAATGTTGGAAGGTCAAGTGATGTTAAACTTTGTCTAAACTACCCTTCAAGCAGAATTTACAGATATACAGCATCTGTACCGCCATGTGACCTGTTGCGTTTGCTTTTCGCGATCTGGCGAAGGCCAAACGTGTCGTCCATATCCTTGGAACCGCTAATAAGACTTCCTCTGCAACTTCGTCATAATCATGAAAGGGTTTCCGTTACAGCAAAAAGGCCGGCAGCAGCAATGAATCAGTTTGAAAGTCACCAAAAGCTTTGAGAAGCCGCCAAATTGCTGATGGCCAACAGCAAAGTTTCAAATTTGCGATTTCTCGACCACGTTTCTTTACCTGATGTTGCAATTATTGTGTTTACATCGGACAATTTGGCGTGAAGGTTACCTAAATTTTAACATCTCATCAATTTCGACGTCACGAATGCCGTCACGGTCGTTGATGATTAATTGCGATTTGCGGAGGCCTGCACCCAGGGGCGAAGCCTACCCTGTGCCGTGTCTATTTCTGGGGTTTACAAGTTGGTGAAAAACGCCGGAAACTGTCGAAACTTTTGCGATTTTCTCGAATTGCCAACAAAAAAAAAAATGGTTCGTCTGTTTACTTTGTTTTGTGCAGTTGTTGACTCGAATCTGTAGTTTTTTACGTGCCACTGCACTTGACTTGTTTCAACTAAGTGCAGTTGTTGTTGGAACGAAACGTCCTTGATTCGGCGTCATGGGGGAAACCCAGACGTCACATCGACCCCAAAGGCGGCAGTCTTTCTACAGATTTCTACTCTCGTGAAAGTTTTTTTTTTGCATACAATCTGATTGATTAGTTTTGACCGAGTTAAATTCGGATGATTCACGAATTCAATGCACCAATTTAATGTTGACTGACGGTTTCTTCGGTACTCTTTTTGCAGCACGACGTTACGACTCGCATATTAGGTACGGTACTTCGGTACTTCAGAACGGAATATTTCGATATAAAATTAAGTCATCAAACAACGGTTTGAACACGTGTCAGCAACACATGTTATTTTCAGTTATGAAAATAAAGAACGCATTTTTTTGTTCTACAATAATTCCCATTTTGCTTACTTCAATTCGACAAGCAAAGTCAGCAGCCGCCGCTCAAACACTATTCTTCTTCATTTGATAATTTAACGTCGTGATAGCGCATAAGGTTATTTCCAAGATTGTGCCTCAGTCCTTCTGTTTGTTTCCACTTTAGCAGCACATAACAGCGAGATGTCAAAAGTTCTTCCGTTTCCTCTAACAACCTTATAATTTACCAAAGGTAATCCTTTTATTAGCTTTTTTTGTTAATGGAGACAGTTTCTCAATGTTTCCACCTAAAACTGATCGCAAACTGATCAAGATTAATCTCTTAGCTTCTCCTTCTCTATATAAAAAATCTGTTTCTATAGATGCCCCCGTTTCCACCTCTGCCCTAACCTCCTACTGTTCCCACCACAGCACATAAGCACCAAAAGTGAGGTGTTAAAGATAATGCTGAAGACAAACGTATTTAACCATCTCCTACGTTTTCTTTATAAGTCAATTTTCTTCTATATACCTAGCAGCTGAATTCATCCACCGTCTTAATGTATAATTCTTTGATTAGAGTAATTTGTGTTACCATCTTCTTCTTTTTTCTCTATATCAGTTTTATTTCTATAGATTTCCCATATTTGCAAAGCTTTCTTCTTTCTTTACTTTGCGTGGATTTAGTCATTCTTCAATCCGGATACCTTTTTAATAATTTGGAATAATAATTGTTATTAGTAGTAGGTAGTACCTTCAAAATTTTATTCCTGTTATCGGTGTACTGCTTCACATAAATACTAACGGGTCGTATTTAACAGTCTACCAAATTTACCGAATATTTTCATGCAAAAAAATACATTCATTTCCCAAAAATACTAAATGTTCATCAAATTTTACTTCGTATTTAATTCTAACATAATACCCAGATATTTAATTTTCGACAGTGTCTTATATTATTTAGCAGTTAAACTATTTGTTGATCAAAAATACACAAGCAATAAAATGTTGTGCAATTGGTAAATAATTTTATGCAAAATTATAGATGTAGATGTGCTAGGGCAAGGAAAATAAGAGTAAAAATAGAAGTGGTTTGCACAAAAAAAGATATTGATTTCCGTAATATATAAATGCTTTGCTGTAATTGGCTTGCATTATGTAAAACGTAAAACTTCTTTTAGTGGTAATTTCTAATCGTGCTTTTAAAAAAAAATTACAGGGCCCTGAACTGACCGTGTACAAAACTTTTTTCGCGTGCCTCTTGTCTGGAAGCGCAAGCGGCAAGGAGAGATGCGCGAGCATATTTCATTTTTGGAGTAATAGAATTATTTGACGCACAAATAGTTTTTTTGAGAAACACTAAAAATAAATGAATAGCGCGAATATTTATTATGTACAGCACGGACGCGTAACTTGAGCGTTCTAAATTTGGCGAACATTTAGTAAAATTGATTGACATATAGAATTTAAAATGTAAGCAATGGTAAAACAATACGCAGCATAGTTATTTTAGTGGTGATGTTCTCATTTTCTGATGTATAATAATTTGGGTTTCATTTAGATTTTTTGTTGCTCATTAAATTTTCTGGTGGACAGTGGAAGGGATGTATAGTTTAATTTGGTGTATGTACATTATATTTGTTTCCAATACTAACAACCATTTGCAATTATTACTTCTGCTTTCCTCAATATTTGCTTCTTCTGCAGTATAAGATGACTTTCTCAATATCTATTCTTTTAATGTTTCCTGTCTGTCAGCCGTCCTTTTTATATGATCAGCTACTTCATCATGCGTAGGTAAATTAATAAGTTGTACTATCATCTTCTTTCGTTCTTCATAAAAGTTCTGCCTTCTTTTCTCTTAAGTCTTGAGGAACTTAGTTTGTTCCTTCACATTTTTTTTTTTCGGCAAACTTTTTCATTTCATAATTTGACGTCATCTACATTTTTTTATTTATCCCATCTTTGAGTAAATTGAAACAGCAAAGTGTCAAACTCTTTTGCTGCTGTAAACGGACTTTTCTCTACATTCTTCTTGCCTTGTCAGAATTCTGTCGCCTTCTTCTCTTCATATCATCAGCGTCATTCTTCGATATGAGTACATTGTACCTACTGCCATCTTACTTTTTCTCTACCAAATTCAGCTCCTTTTAAAAAATGTCACCAGTCACAACAAGATCGCTTTGGTTACTTTTAGTCAAGATAGGTTCATGACAGACAGCGATCAATAGTTATATTACCAAGTCTTTAAAAGACATGGCCCGTATGGCTTAAGAAAGACAATATGAAATTGTTATATTGTATTATAAAGAATCAAATAAAAAGAGTACGTACGAATGAAATTAAGATTTGACAACCAATTAATGGTTCCTCTTCATGCTGGTACCAACATACTGAAACCGATGGCGTCATGTCTGCAATAGTTCCGTAGCAACCCCAACCCCTTATTTACATTACCTATCGCGTGTCTTTTAGGGGTGTTGCAACATTTTCGGGAGACCCTATTCCGGAATATGTCACTTTCTATAATCAATGCTCTTTACTTCGATATGATTCACTAAATTTTCCGCGGTTCCATGATGGGTCTGGATTCTGGAGTCTATGGATGTTTGCAACAATTGATTACAAATCGCCAACATTCCATCTGAACATCGCCTAATTGACGTTGTTGTTAAATTGGGCCCGCGAGTGCCAACCGCGCTGCAGCCAGAACCGAATTGAACGTCCTGCCAGTCCGACATCCTTCGCCACCATCCGAATTAATCGCTTCTCCTTCGATTTTTTCTTATTCGCTGGGGTTGTTTTATTTGATGTCTTGTATAGCCCGTGCCAAGTGGCAGGTGACTGCTGGCGTGTGTCTAAAGAGCCGCTGCTTGCCCTGATGAATGTGCGTTGGCCCACCTCGCAGCTGCTCCCTCGATATCCACACACACACAAACACAACAACATACAGTAAAGAGAGGATATTATACGAAATGCACAAGGCGCAGCAATTAAATGCGCCGTCCTCGGTAATCTTCCTCTAACGTCAACGGAACGACGGCGAGAGGGAGAGAAACGCGTATGGAGAGCGTGTAGGGGTGGCCTGACCTTGAACTGTGCGCGCGGACTCTTGTTAGCCAAACGAACCCTGAAAGAGAGCGCTGGGGGCGCCTTGACGACCGGATCTCGAAATTCGGCAGTTAAATGGTCGGGGTCGGTGTTCTAGGAATTCGGGACTGGCACCCCTGCTGCCTGCATGTTCGGCTTCGACGGACACGAGGGACGACGTCTGTATCGATTTTTCCCGAAAGTCGGGGAACCACGCCGGGCGAGCCCCGGAGGTCCCGAATCACTCACTTCACTTTTCCACAAACGCCAAACAAGATTTCGGAAAGTAACAATAGCAAAACTGTACAACTAGAACTACGATCTTTCCACCATTCACGTTTTGCGCAAAATTAGTCCCAAAAACTCCTTACTTTAGAGTGCGCCTCGTATAGGAAAGGACCTGTCAGCTATTTGACGCGGTTTCACTATTTTTGAAGCGGCACAAAATTTTTAGTGGCAACCAAGGTGCCGCTCGCCAGTCGGTTTAAAACTCTACCCTCTAGTCGCGCTTTAGGATAGTCAACGGGCCCATCTATCCAACCATTCAAATACTGAAGCGTTCAGTTGCAATAAATAGCTGAATCAAGCCTTCAAAGTCTTGTTAACATGACTCAAGGCATGGTCTATGGTTTATGGTATGGAACCAAAAACTATCAGCCAACTACAGAATAAATATTCTATTTTATAAGCAACAAGTATGCATTTAGAACAATTGACAGTCCCCGATACCACGTCACTGAATCTACTTCCCAAATATATTTTTCAGGCAGGTCAGGTCAGGTGAAACAAAGCAATCTTCAGAATGAAAGCGCCTTGATATATTTAGCTCTAAGAAATTTAGTATTCAAAAATATGCTGTGTTTTGAAATTGTTGTAGAGTAGTAAAAATTGACTGATTGGACAATATTATCTTACACTTACACAAAAAAATATGTAGAAAATATAGAAAAAATTTGGTTCTTGCGGAAAAATATTTCTGGACCCAAATCGCACATCACAATTGATCACATCACATCACAATGATCTAGTTCTTAAATTTCTGAAATACTCCTCTTATTCACCAGAATTGACCCCCTTGAACTGCTTTCTTGCCTCTCTACTGAAAAAATCTGAAAAGTCCTACATTTTTTCTACAAAGAAATAATAGAGGCTTTGGAGAGCAGGAAGAACGCTTAAATTGTCGTTCTCCCTGGCGGTAAGCAGAACATGTTATCAATTTATCCTGGCATAAAAAGAGCTATACTTTTTTAAGCTTGCTAAACAGGCGCACTATTACTGTAGTACGCCTAGATAATGGCGACTATAACAAAATCGTCGGGTTTCTAATGCATTTATGTTGGCAATTCCTTCTTAACTAAATGCAAATTACAGACTAATCACGAAAAGAGACGAACATTTACTGAACTTTAATTGGGTTTGAATTGAGATCAAAGTATACAGCGCCAACGCTGAATTACTTAATGATAACTTTGCTGCGCTGCTCTTTTGTTATTAAAAACTAATTTAATCTTCACCGAAAGCAGAGAATAGCAATTATTTGTGACTTGTTAACCGATCTTAAAAACTTCACTCGATGAAGCCGTTCAGAAATAAATACAGACGAACAAGCAATAACAGCACGAATTCTGAGGATACAGTCGCCTACTACAACTACAAGTATGACGAAAAGTGAAGGCTTTCTACTCCTCACTATAGAAAGAACAAACTTGCATATCTAATGACGCGAACCTCTACTCACTAGAGTCTAGCGATACTAGTCACCTTTAATTCGTCATCATTAGGTATGCGCGCCGTGTTATGCACACCTTAAAATTTTTGAGGTAGGTACAGGACCGGACTATCGTAAGGCTCGATAGGATAGGTTTGAAGCCCAACGCTCAAGACATGTTTCAATCCAACTCGTATCCTCTTTTGAGCCTGCTCAGTTTAAACGACCACAAGCAGCCACTGAAAAGATCAATCTCTATTTTATAAGTTGGAGAGACCAATTATTTAAAAGTCCAAGACAAATTTAATACGGCCGTGTATAGGTAATAACAATCATGGAGTTAAGTACAGTGACAAAAAATTAAAAAAACGTAACCTTGTTACTTTGTGTTTAACACTTTCTTGTCTTGTAGGTCGAATCTGATATAATAATAATTACAAATTCTTTATACCTTCTTTAGCACTAATTGAGTGATCCATAGAGTCTATAGAGAAGCCTTACTAACTCATACTACTGATTATTGATCAAGATGCTTTCACTTTGCGTGTTGCAGGTTTTTAAAAACATTTAAAGTGTAATAAAAATATAATAAGTACTGTAAGTACTGTAATAACCAAAACCCGTCAAAACGCTAATACAGTCGCGTATACCATCAGACACGCATATGATGGAACATTGAAAAGAGGTTGGTATCGGTAGACGCTAGTTTTCTTACTCTTCTTCGCATGAGTAAAGACCGTCAAACCGAGCATACGCGCTTGCTTTTTTGAAGTACCTACTGTAGTTAGCAACTCTTCAAATATACTCAATATAGTAACCATTTTCTCTTCGGTTTACACACGTTTTATAACTTTCGTGTAATGCCTCTGAATCCAAGCTGTCCAAATCGCTTACAACGTCACTATTGATAGGTATATGTACCTACTTAAATTTATGACCTTCGAAAGTTTTTTACGCGAGGGAAGAAAAGATGAATGTTCAAACTCGGCTCATAAATTCTTTGCATGGTTATTCATTATTGATTTGTTTGTTGGAATACCATATATAGTATCCTGCAAAAGCCGGATACACTTGAAACCTTCTTCACACATTTTTCTATCTTTACAAAGAAGCACAGCTAGTTGCAAAAGAAACCGGACAAACGTTGCGCTTTGTCGGCCTTATCGATTCTAGACATAGATAAGAGTGGCAAAGCGGAAGGGATGATGTTCTGTCTTTACTGCAACTAGATATTGCTATCCGTAAAAAAGCGATGCTAAGACTTTCTCCACACCAATTTTAATGGCAACGTGATCCTTTCTGCAACACCGAGGGTCAGAAATCTTAGCCGTTTCTGTAAATTAACTTAATAACAACCTTTAAACTAGAGAAAACTGTAAATCACCGAGCGGGGTGCGAACCTACAGCCCTCCGCTCCGAATTCGGGGTGCACTAACCACTGTGCCACGGGACGTACTTTCTCCCTGTTCAACTCTGCTCTCAACTCTCTCGAGTTCCCTCAAAATCGTCTACCCGACGATTATAACAAACTGTTGGAAGTTTTTAAATAGTATTAAGAACTATTTACGAAGACTTCAACATATCATTTGCTTTCAATTTCTTCAAAAAGCTAAGTGTAGTTGTAGCATATTCCAACCCTTATTGTCAGGTTTTTGATAACTTGGGGAGATCACCGGATTGCTGCGACCGAAACACAAAGATTCAGTGGATTCAGTGATCCGTTGTTCGGGTAAAATTCGGCAAACCACCAAAATCGGGCCGAAAAGCACTAACGAGACTGGCGCTTTTACCTTGGGTTCGGCCGTCATGACGTCGCTCGCTCCGATCTCCGATCCGGATTCCTTCTGCGTTCCTTCTGCTGATGCTGGCCGCGCTCGCAGTTAGAATCGTTCACCGGTTTTGTTTTAGGCGAATTCCTGAGATGCCGCAACCGATAGTTTTCTCACGGTGATTTTTTTGCGTCGACGGCGACGCTGCGATGATGATGCCGCGCCACCACCTACGTCGAAATGGATAATCAACAAGAAGAGCTCCCGGCATCAAGTTGATTGAACTTGCGGCGGGGCTCTCTTCGATGTTGTGTTGTGTAGTTAGAGGTTGTTATTCGGCGAACTTGGGAGGGAAGTGTGTAGGTTTTCGACATTTCTCGCTTCTTTATCCGTTTATCGGCGATAGATAGAAACGAACACCGGCGGTTTTGGCAATGGAAGCAGCGAAGAGAGCGGCGTCAGATGGTTCGTTAGGTGAAGAATTTGTAGACCACGCCGTTACAATCGCGTTAAAAAATGGCAAACGCGCGAACCGTTAACGCGCCATTCATAAATTCATTCATTCATTTACGGAGCTATAAACCGTTTTAAAACAATTTCATTATTTACACTTCTATGCGCTAAAATCTACCCCAACTTCACTCAAATCACCCACCACCGCACCTCGCCGTCAGCGCATTGCAGACATGTGAAGTATCTAATAACAAGAAGTGCAAAAACTCATTCAAAGCTCATTTTTGACGTCAAAACACGTTTTTGCCTAATTGGTATAAAAAAATTGTATTTTTAAATTTTTCTGTTCTAAGCCCTCTTCATTCCTTAAAAGCTGATGGACAGCAGCCATTTATTTATTTTTTGGTAGCAATTTATGGTAAATCGATAAATATAGGTACCTATTTAGGTTATCTCTAAACACAGCTAATGCAATGCCATCTGTGGGTGGCTGTAGAGTTAGTCAAAATTATGGACCTAAGCTTCTTCTGCCTAAACTACTAGACTAAAAGAAAAAAAAAGCTGTTAAACGATTAATTTGAAGGAATATTAAAGATAAATAAAGTCAAATGACAAATAAAATGTCAACTACTGCGAGTGATGTGCTATAATAAGTATTTATGTATCAAAGGAATAAACACCGATTTTAATTCCGAGAATGTAAGTAATGCACGAGGCGAAGCCAAAGACATTTTCATTCGAGGGATTAACGATGTTTATTCCAGAGATGCATATACAAAACTTTCTTCCCAACCGTTTAAGTTAATAATAATAATAAATTAGAAAAGAAATTGTTATAATTGACAGATACCTAAATGAAGTTGGCTGACGGTTATTACGGAAACGTGTTTCTTTATGTTATATCGGCAGTTTTTTTACTTTATTCCCCGGAAATAAAGTACCACATTATTAGTCAATAATGAGGGAATAAAGTGCCACTTTATTCCCGGTTAAGAAGAATAGTTATTTATGTATCAAGGGAATAAACACCGATTTTAATCCCGAGAATGTAAGTAATGCACGAGGCGAAATCGAGGGCATTTTCATTCGAGGAATTAACGATGTTTATTTCAGAGATGCATACAAAACTTTCTTCCCAACCGTTTAAGTTAATAATAATAATAAATTAGAAAAGAAATTGTTATAATTGACAGATACCTAAATGAAGTTGGCTGACGGTTATTATGGAAACGAGTTTCTTTATGTTAGGATCGGCATTTTTTTTACTTTATTCCCCAGAGAATAAAGTGGCACTTTATTCCCGGGTGGGAAGAATAGTTATTTATGTATCTAGGGAATAAACACCAATTTTAATCCCGAGAATGTAAGTAATGCACGAGGCGAAATCGAGGGCATTTTCATTCGAGGGATTAACGATGTTTATTCCAGAGATACATACAAAACTTTTTTCCCAACCGCTTAAGTTAATAATAATAATAAATTAGAGAAGAAATTGTTATAATTGACAGATACCTAAACGAAGTTGGCTGACGGTTATTATGGAAACGAGTTTATTTATGTTATATCGGCATTTTTTTTACTTTACTCTCCGGGAATAAAGTACCTCATTATTAATCAGTAATGAGGGAATAAAGTGCCACTTTATTCCCGGTTGGGAAGAAAATATAAATCTGACTATTGAAAAAAAATTAGTCAAAGTTGCAAATTGTTAGATGCTTCTAAAGAATTAGTAAACGCGGCCCCACCCTCATCATTTTACTAAGAACAGGCAATTTCCCCTTTTTAGGGACTGTGAATTGGAACCTTAAATAGAATCGCTCTAAATCCGTTCCTCCTATTACCCACCTAAAATTAGACCTCTTATGCCTGGAATTCCTGTCTTGTTTGTTTGACCCGGCCATTAATCGGCACCTCCCCGTACGCTTTTCCGGTTCATCTGTCTGTTTTCCTTCCTTCTTTCCTTCCTAATAAAACGATGCTAGATCCATAGATTATACGACCGGGATCGATTCCGGTAACGAGACGATATATAGCAGTTACGACGGGGTTCATGACACCCAACTGCATTCCTGCGAGGCCAAGCCGGACGACATGCATGCGTGTAAAGCCCTTCACTCTCCCCCGCCAACAACGTAGATATAGGTATACCTACATTATATACGCACCACGGCGACACGTGTATGCGTATCGAGAATAATACGTACGCACATACCTAATGTAGCGCACCTAAATTTTGGTGAATGTACGGGTATCGACCCCATTTTCCGTATTTTTTTCGGGGATTGATCCAATTGCGGAGGGGGCGGACTGAGCGGGGTTGCTGACCTGATTGACCATCGATGTGATATAAATTAAGAGATGCGTGTATACGGGTGGCCATTGACCCCGGCAAAAATTTATTTATATAAAACAAATCGAAGGTTTAGGGCGAGTATGGCCGCGGAACCTCCACCACTTACACAAGTTAACTCTCAATCAAAATTTTAGCTCCTAGTTGTAAACTACCAACGAAACGGCATGCACCACGAAAGTTAGAAATTAACTATTCAAGTTTTGTCCACTTATTAGCAAAATTCGCAAAAAAACGTGTCAAAATTTAAAGTCCAAGTACAATTTAGATTTCTAACTTTAAACGCAAATTGTTTCTTTATTGCCTAAAGAGTTGCTTCAACCTCCTGAAAGTAATAAAACTGGATTAATTCAACAAATTTGATTTTTCAGAGCTCCAACCAATACCTACTGAAGATAAATAGATGTCTACCAACTCTTCTAGTGAAGTCTAGTGGAACCTTTTGTTCTACCTCGAAATAAGTAGATGATGCGCCTGGTTGGATTTTATTAAAACTAAAGAAAATGAAATAATTTTAAATTCCACCTTTACAGATGGCTGATGTCTTTGTATTAACGTGCACAGCATCGGTCCGCCATTTTGTAATTCAACTTTGATTCATTTATCAGCGAATTTTAGTCTGACCAGTTCATTCATAAAAATCCTACAAAAGAGACCTTACATAACCAAATCGTTATTGACATAGAAGAGCTTACAAATTGTGAAATTAATTATTGAGTTATCTCTACGAATGCCATCCCAAAGCGCCAAATTTTTCAAAAAATTTCCCTACTTAAATGCACCACCCTAAAACTGGAGCTTCTAACTCAAAATTATACCGTTGATTGAGATATTTACTGGAAGATACCCAACTCCGTGCTAATAGTCGACCGAGTTTCCCTTCTTTGCCCTGCGTCCCCTCACCCACATTGTCTGCACTGTACGGTGGCGCCACAGACGGCCAATGTTGGTTTTTGGTTTTATGAATCAGGTACCGGCTCCAGAAGGCTCACTTTCCGCATTTGTACGTGTGCGACATTGCCAAATTGTCTATGGTGTGGAATGTGGACACAGGACCACGGGACCATAGCTGCACGGGACGGGACGAGATATGTTTGCGGTGTATTTATTCCGTTCGGTCTGCGTTTTATGGTTCAGGTCGCACATCCCGATGATTAAAGTCGCTTTTCAGGCAATATTATATTTTTATAAACCAAATCAAAGTAAACAAAGTTTTAATTAAATAAAAAAACAATTTACAAAAAGTTCAAAAATTATACAAAAAAAGATCCTTACGCCTATCCATACAAAACTAATTTAGAACAAAATTTTTATTTTCCTGTGTGGTTTGACAGTTGTTCGTTTGTTTTTCAAGATTTAATCACATAAACCAAATCAATGTAAACAAAATTTTAATTAAATACAAAAAATTCAAGAATTATTATACAGGGTGAGGCAATAGTGCGTCCGACTTTGATAGCTTGAGTTCTATGACAGTGTGGCGGTGCACTAGTATGGGCGCGCGGCGAGGCTGATTGTGTTCCCTCGATAGCTTAGTGGTCAGAGCAACCAACCGGCAATTGGGAGACCCGGGTTCGAATCCCGGTTGAGGAATAACACTTTTACCTCGTTACGCCACATGCCATACCTGCACACGTCCGCCAAATTGGTGACCCCGACGAAGAACAACTACGCAGATTTTCTGGTTCTGTTAACACCGTGTTACGACCAGAAAACAACAAACAATCTCCTCCGCACACCTCTCTAGATTCCCCGTCCGACCCGTCGCCCTAGCTGGGGGGTCCGAACAACGGTCTGTAAGAACGGCGAACGCGCGCGAGTCACTAGGTATCAAGACGATCGATGTCTCCGTCTCTGGGAGGGGAGTAATGTGGCGGTGCACTAGTATGGGCGCGCGGCGAGGCTGATTGTGTTCCCTCGATAGCTTAGTGGTCAGAGCAACCAACCGGCAATTGGGAGACCCGGGTTCGAATCCCGGTTGAGGAATAACACTTTTACCTCGTTACGCCACATGCCATACCTGCACACGACCGCCAAAACAGCTAGAAATTTGCTTTAAAAACACAAAGTCTATAACCGGAAATTATTTCTGAACATACAAGATGAGCCAAGACAATTTATACAGAGGCTAATAACATTTTTTTAAATGGAATGTTGTGTGTAAAACAAGATTTTTCGGAGCCTTTTCCTAGACTCTTTTCACTTCAATATTATTCCTGACTATTTCCAAACCACTTGGATGTAGTGTAAGTACTAGTTAGGAAACATCTGTAGGATGTCATTAAATCGTTTTTACTTTTGAGAAATTATACAGGGTGGCTAAACTTAATTTTTCAATTTAGAACTTTTTAAATTTGATTTTCTCAGTTTTTTCAAATGAAACACTGTATATTTTTTTATAATATGATGTAGAAACTAAAAACAAACATTTTTGTATGTACATACAGCCCCTATGGCTATTTGTAACCATTTTCGATTTATCGCCCAGTAGTTACAAAATTTAAGAATAATTCTAAAAAATTAGATCGTTTTCCAAATAACTCGACAAAAAACTTCAAATGTTTCAAAACTGACACAAAAATGACAACTGACGACAGGTAACTGCGATAAATGTGTATTTCTTGTCGGATAATATAAAAAGCAAAAAATGACCAAGATACAAATATAAAGTGAACTTATACTTTTTATAACACAAGCTCTATATCAAATAGCTAAGTATGAAGTTCGTCTTCGAGTGTAAATTTGAGAAAGTCGGCAAATTAAATTTCTCTGGCCGGAACGTCTAATCGGTTTTATCATTCATTCCATCTGCCCCTGACGTAAGTGTAGCACCATCATTATTGATTGGCACCATGTTATAGTGTTCGGCAAGCAAGATACTGTTCATTTCAGCCGTTTAGTCCTCTAAAATCGTAAAAGCCCAGACCGCACAAATGAGCTCGGACCTGCCGTGTGCCAACCGTGATGGCCAAAGAAACCGTACATTTGCACCACAACCCTTACGGTTCTGTGTGCTTTGATATTTATCTTTAATTTTTTGCAAAATGTTTTCTACTTTTTACTACACATTATCGAAATATGTATAATTATTTAATGAGAAAAGTTAAGCACATTTTCTGTGGTTAGCAAATTTCTTAACAAATAAAAAAAAAATTCTTTCATATTTTGTTTACAGCAATTGGACACTGAAGCCGTGGTGCAAAAGATATTTACCCGCACCACTTCTTGTCTACCGCGTACAATAAGCTCGCCTCCCGCTCGTTTGTTCCATCTCTGTTAGTGTCATGAATTGAAAAGAGATCGAGAAAACGGCTGAAATAAACTATACTACGTGGCAACATTGCTTCATCTTGTTGTCGTAATATTACAGGTCTCTGTAATTTCTGAACCCGACTAAACTGCATTTAATAATGATGCTGGGGGACAGATGGACCGATTCTAAACCCCTAGCCGCCAGCATCATTTTTAGGCACGATTCTGGCGGTAAGGCTGGGCATCTTCCAGTAAATATCTCAATCAACGATTATACTTAGTGATAGTTTCAAGAAGTAGATATGTATACGAGCATCTTTTAAAAATCGCGAAACAAAAGCAAAATTTCGGAATTTTCTTGAGACAAGTAAAATTTCTTGAAAAGTAGTTTCTTACAGTGACGGATACGTAAAAGTGAACGGTAACAACATTGAATTCAATTAATTGAATGTGCGTTTTCATGTATTTATTTGGGAGCGCTGTACCTATACAGGGTGATTCACGTAGCCCGTCCATTAGAAGTTTTTCAACTTCCAGTTGGATTAAAAATTTAAAACATGGAAGGCAGTCATTATCAGTCATGCTCATTCTATCTAAAATATTTTGAGCTCTCTAGCTATACAGGGTGTGCGAAAAGTCGGTATCAACTTTCTTATTTTAAATGGAAACGTACCATTTTTTCTACATGGTCTAATTGGTCTTCCAACTCTGAGTTTTTATAACACTTGTTATGTGAACTTATTTGACAATTTTTGACATTATGTTAATTTATGTGAAAAAAAGGGTCGATGTGGTAGCTTACGAAAAAATTCGTATCTGGCAGACGGTTCAGAATTTATGAAAGCTAATTTGTAAAGTGCTTAGTTCAAAGTCCAGACTAACTTCTGATGTCTTAATGGTGGTTCCATCTTGTACCATATGGGCGCAGACAATTTTCAAATATCGCAACAAAAATGGTCAAGAAGTCATTTTTTTCAAATAGCACCTACAGATTTTTTTTACACCACTCGATAGAAAATTGTATTTTGGGATGAGTTACTTAAGTATTCCCTATACCTAACTTCATCCCCTATCAAATTAAAAATTAAAATCCAGAAATTTTATCAATTTTGCACAAGATTTTTTGGTTTTTCAAGTATGCCATGGAAACAAAAGACAATTGCAACAATTTATTTATGAAATAAATATCTTACTAATTTTATAAAACAACAACAACAAAAACTATCAAGAACCATCTTAACAAAATTCTAATGTAAATGTTCAATGTGAGCATCATTTTTATTACTACATTCTATCGTTGATTCTATCATTTTATATCATTGTGTAGCTTTTCTTATTTCGTTGGTGTCAAGACTGTCAATGCTTTTATTATTCTCCCGATTAATTCCTTTATGTTGCAAAGTGGTGAAGTATAAACTAAATCTTTTATTCGACCCCAAACATAAAAGTCTAATGGGGTAAGATCTGGAGATAATAAAAGCATTCGACAGTCTTGGTCCCAACGAAATTAAAAGAGGTACACAATCTGTTGAAAATGGATTAATAGAATGTATGTAGTAATCAAAATGGTGCTCACATTGAACACCTACATTACAATTTTGTTAAGATGGTTCTTGGTAGTTTTTGTTGTTGTTTTTTTTTATAAAATTAGTAACATATTTATTTCATAATTAAAATGTTGCAATTGTCTTTTGTTTCCATGGCATACTTGAACAACTAAAAAAATCTCTTGGCAGGATTGATGGAATTTCTTGATTTTAATTTTTAATTTGATAGGGGATGAAACTAGGTATAGGGAATGCTTAAGTGACTCATCCCAAAATACAATTTTCTATCGAATGATGTAAGAAAAATCTGTAAGTGCCATTTGAAAGAAATGACTTTTTGACCATTTTTGGGTGCAATATTTGAAAATTGTTTGCGCCCATACGGTACAAAATGGAACTACCATTAAGATATCAGAAGTTCGTCTGGACTTCGAACTAAGTACTTTACAAATTGGTTTTCATAAATTCAAAACCGTCTGCCAGATACGAATTTTTTCGTAAGCTACCACATTGACCCTTTTTTTCACATAAATTAACATAATGTCAAAAATTGTCAAATAAGTTTACATAACAAATGTTATAAAAACTCAGAGTTGGAAGACCAATTAGACCATGTAGAAAAAATGGTACGTTTCTATTTAAAATAAGAAAGTTGATACCGACTTTTCGCACACCCTGTATAGCTAGAGAGCTCAAAATATTTTAGATAGAATGAGCATGACTGATAATGACTGCCTTCAAAGTTTCAAATTTTTAATCCAACTGGAAGTTGAAAAACTTCTAATGGTCGGGCTACGTGAATCACCCTGTATAGTTTATAGAGATCCCCAAGGCCCGACTTGTTAATAAGTCCGTTCACAGTACTTACACGATACCATTTCAACCAAAATTTGTTTCAGGTCGTTCACTTTTGCGTGTTCGCCACTGTACCTACTACTTACAGTTATTTTAATTATTTTCTAATTTGAGTGCCTGATGGGCAAATTGTGGTCGAAAATAATGATGTAACACATTTTTATGGAATGTCTCTGTAATCGATTTGTGCCATAACATGTTGACAAAACTTGTTGCGTTTTATTTCCGGAAGTTCAACCTTAAATCCGGAATAGACACAACGGTGTAAGATTAAATGATAGTAAAACGATCCTTTGGCATCGACTCGTTAGTCGGTTGGTCTGGTTAGGCATCTAACTATAGATTTTATATAATGGAAGCACGCATTGGAATAACCGTTGGAATTCCTGATTGTTAAAAGGTGGTTTTTCCCATTGAGAGAAAATAAACGTAGCTTGCCTACTTTCACCGATCTCATCTACTTATAGCGTATACAATCGTTCCATTTCTGAAACTTGCCTCTCCACTGTAATGCAACATCTAGCTAATTTTTGCGCATTCTTTTATCAAGAAAATGTAGATCCTAATATCCATCAAAGTAGGTAGGTACTTTTTGGCGATTCCAAAGCATACACCGTTATCTAGGTATCTAGAAAAAAAGACCAATAATCTCAATTCTAATATTAATAATGCAAGTAAAATAATAAAATTTTAAACTCTTGGAGATCTCTACCCGATGTTCAACTTTTCACAAAATTTTGGGCACATCCTCACTCAAGTTAAACAATTTTAACTAAGCTCGACATTGCAGCCACAGATTCTAATAATTATTAGCCATTAAATCTGGCGTCCAGGCGACAACCTCTGGATCACTCTATGTCGCTGTAATTCAAAATGGCTGCCGTCTCTCAACATTATAGAGACACGAATAAACAACAGACAATAAATAATAAAATTTTAATTATCACATTTTACTTTATCATCTACTATTTTTGTATGTAGTATAACGTTCCTTTTTTTTCTTTACAAGTCCGGATTCATTTGGGGGTGGCTGCCTGATAAGCCAGTGAAGACAACAGGGTTCAAAAAAAAAAAGGTTTAAGAGAAGCGCTACGAATTAGGACCAGCCCCTAAACTTTATGGGTGAATCCCTATCGCTTATTTCAAATTCGAAAAATAAGTTCGAGAACACAACAAAAAGAAAACCTTTAACAAATCAAAATACCTACTTGGCAATACCTACTTCGATTTTAATAAAGAAAAAAAAGTAAACAAGAAAAATAGATTGACAGAAATAATTATTCTTGCCCTATCGCAAGCTTGCTTAATGGTTTACAAAAGATATAAACAAAACACAAGATTTACAATATCCGGTAGAATCCGGGTTCGCGCCAATGGTCCTGGTGGCGTTCGTGGAATCAAATCTCTCCGCAGTTCACAGGAAAATTAGAATAGCCCGTGACGCAAAAACGAGGTTGGCGGTTAGCTCGATGAATTGCGGGAAAAAGGAAGAAAATAGAAAAAACGAAAGTAGAAGAGAAAAAAGGGAAAAAAGCCTGAAAGGGAAATAGCGTCTTAGCTAGAAAAGACAACCAAAGAAAACATACCTCAAGATGGTGTGGAGGCTTGCTCAGGAGTAAAACTAACAATTCCGACAAAAGTCGAGGAACCAGAATCGGTGTAGCTAAATCCGACGAAATAAGTCAATAGATAATGATAATAAATATTAAAATCTAATAGTTTGCCACAACCGATTCACGTATCTATTACTCGACTGTTTAAACAAATATATATGTCGGCAACACTTAGGGCAAGGAAAATTCTTTTCACGAAATGGATATCCTTTTCGTGAAGTGCACATTCTTTTTCATGAAATGCACAATGTCACTAAGTGAGCACGACATATAGACAAGATGGTACAAAAGGAAAAATAAAAGTTTAAACGAATACAGGTAAGATGACACAAAAAATAGGAAATTTTAGACAAAAGAAAAGTTAACAAAAGGTCACCAACAACGTGACAGTAGGTATAAGTGGTCGACGAAGTCCACGATGTCGATTTAAATGATCTAAATTTGAGGGTGTTGGAGGTATCAGAGATTATACAGATATCAAAAAAAGGGAAAACAGAATTCTATATCACCACGACTATGCCTTTGTTTACACCCGCTGTATTGCTTCCCAAAGATTTAAAAAATTAAGGTTCAAAATGGTTGGCCTTCTAACCTATTCCTATATAGGATTTGGATCCCCCTGACTTCCATTTCTGTCACAAGCTAAAAAAATTAGTGACTAAGATAAAATTTAGACCAAATAAGGAAGTATGTAATGAATACTTATAGGTAGGTACTTAGTAGTAAATGAAGTATTTTGAAGATATGGGAGCAAAGCCATTTTAGAAGCAGATATGAGAAGTTCGAGCAGTGCATTGCTTTTAGAAGAAACTTAGTAAAAAAAGAAAAATATCAATTTCAAAAAAATGCTTTTATCGTCATTCTCAACAGGATTCATCCCACCATCGTAAGCTTCAGTGATGGGACAAAAGTTTATTCGCAGTTCGTATTAAGAGCAATTCGTTTTATCCGAACAAAACTTCATAAGGCTCGTCAAGAGTATTCCAGAAAAATTATTTTGGTTCGTATTATCAGTGTTGGTACTGCGAGTTCGTCTGTCGAAAGTTCACTGTATTCTTTTATAAGATATAGAAAATAGCAATAAATATCGAAAAACAAAAAATTAAAGTATGTCATTCACTTCGAAACATAAAGATTAAATAAGTTATCAACCCCTCTAGTAGAATTTTAGAAAATATAAGATCAGTAAAAGCGTTTATTTATTATTTGTAACTAAAATTTTCGCTTTAAATTTATAAACTTTCAAGTTATTGAACATAAGTTCTATGGAACAGTTTCAGTGAACTTATCAGGGAAAGGAAGGTCGCGATAAGACAAACGAAACGTTTCCTAACATTTTATTGAATAATATCTGTATATTAATAATTTATTTCAAATGCCTTGACACCCATGACAATTTTGCATAGAAGTAGATGAAAGTCGATATAATATTAATTTAGTATAAATGAGCATCTATGACCATCTTGTTAGTTTTATAAATACTTTTCTAAAAAGCCATCATGCAACAATTTGCTCTTTATTCATTTTATACTAGGTGCTTAGGATTTCTAGATCACACTCTTTTTGTTGGTAACAGTTACCCCATGAAGTAGAATTTTTAATTGACTAACAAACGATTTGTAACAATGGTCGCAGAAAGTGAGCTTATGACTAGTACGTTGTCCGGCGATGATCGCCGTTCAAAATTGCACCTTACAAGGAGCGTTCCAAGGAGAAGGTGAAATTATAATAATCATAATTTTAAATTTGCAGCTACCCATCCACCTAATTTAATTTGTGATTTCCTTTCTTGAATCCGCGGAATCTGTTGAAGCAGCAGCTGCACAGCGTTTTTTACCGGGGCAAATTCCAGTTCGAAAAAAATTTATACATAATAAATAAACAAGCATTTAAAATAGCCGCCGCAGAAACGGTACTCATTCTGTCCGGGGGGAAAATGGGCGAAAATGTCCCGTTGATGATGGCAAATTGCTTTATAAATTACCACCAAACGTATTAGCCGCTTATCGCAATTAACTCGGCCGAGCCTGAGCTATGCCAATTTTCCATATGTCCAAACGCTTTCAGACGGTTCATTATTAACGATTGACATTCTGGTAATTTGCATGGGACCTCGGCCACTTTCAAACGATTCCGCCGACAATAATATCGTGTCGTGTGTGTAACGCTCGCGAAAAAAAAAACTGTCGAGAATTTTTGCACAAAAAAAAAAAAACAGCATCAGTCGATTTGCGTCAACGATGCAATGATGTTAGGTACCGTAATTAGGCCCGACTCGACTGCCACGTATTTGGCTGATTTATTCACTAGAGTTGTAAGTTTGTTTTGAAGTTGTCGGGTGGCGGTTGGTTTAATCGCATTATACACATACACAGGCAAAAAATCGAACATGATGCGGTTATAAGGTCGTGACTCTGATGAGGGTAAAAATGAATTTGTCAATGGAAGAGAGGTTAATGAAACGTGGTGTTAATTAGGTGTAGGCGATAATTGTTGAAATTACGGCCCTCCAATTAAGCGAGCTTTTCTGATGGCTGGGCGACCCCGCGATGCGTGGACAGAACCGGATCCGCTGACGTGTGACTTTTTGGCAATAATAACCGCACGCATTTCAGCAACATCGAAAGGTTGGAAATGCAAAAAAAAAAAAACGGGGAACAAAGCGGTTTATGGAAGTAGCGCATTGGCGCTTTCGGGAATTTCCCAATAATAATTGTAACTGTAACCCAGCTATAAGAAGCTTCTATTGTCGGTGCGGGATTTCTGGTTATTTACCGTCAACAATCTTGACAACGTCGGAGCCTCTCATAAATAATTGACCGTTTTTGCCTCGATTGTAGGTAGAATCCTTATAAGATTCGTAATTCCACATTTTACAACAACAATATAAATTAATTCCTGAAATTTTAGATGGAAACATTCAGATATTTATTTATGTAACCAGACCCAAAAAGTTACATTAATTTTACTTTTGAAAATGTTATTTGTGAGACGAAGCTTCAAAGGCTGGTGTAACATCAAAAAACATGCAACAGGCATTAAACCTGAAAGGTTCTTCTGCATTGGTGTATTTTTTAATTAGAAGCGACCCTGGAAACCACCAACATGTGGTGAATATTCAATGTTGCCACGATCCTTATCAAGGATAAAATTAATTCTTCAGTTTTTCAAAAATTCCGGACTTTGCAGAAGAAACTATATAAAGTGACTCTGGATGATATTGAAGGAAGAAACTGTTATTACCAAATTAAGAAAACAGTCGTACCTACTTAACAAACTTTTATTATATAGATAATAGAGAAGGAAAAGAGACGGAAAACGAAAATATATAGTATTTAAAAAATATTAAGATAAATTGAGACCCAAATATCGATGTTTCTTTATATGACGTGCCACTCAGAAAAGTGTACAAATCAAATATTTAGTAAGAAAATATATACCCAAGATTCCAACAAGAAGTTGCAGATTTTTTTAATTTCAAAACAATGCTAGTTAACAGGAAAACTGATGATATTGTTGGTCACAAAAAATATGGAGAAAAGAAATGGTGCGCAGTGACCGACATTACGCCGGACAAAATGATCTACAAAGATCATCAGAATATAAATATTCATTCGCGGACAAAAACTTTATCAATCTAGTATCTAGTTCAGTTCAGGCAGAAATCTTGATTCTGCCTAGAAAAATAACTATATCTGGAATTGAGGCGTTTATAAAATACATGATCAAAATCACCAATAAAAAAAAACTAATAAAAGTTTCTTAAACGATTGCATTAGTCTATTGCTTACTTTTGATATTAATAAGTAAACAACTAGATACATATTTCTAAAATTATTATTTCCTATCATAACATTTAATAGCAGAGGCTATAATAATGACAACTTACTAATACCATTTTCAAAAAATATTACAGAAATTTTTGTTAATTTTTTTTAAATACATTTTTGTTACACAGATGTTCGTAATAATAATAAATTCCTTATTCACTAAGATAACAAATTACAGTTCGTCAAGCAGTTGACATAAAGTTATGTGGACCTACATTAACATAGGATTTGGTTATTATTTTGTTAATATTAACAAAAAATTTTTAACTGTGCAGGTGTGTAATTATTAGAAGAAATTACATTTTTTGCAATTTCTACAAATCAATCTTATAATATTCAGATTTAATAAAAAAAAGTACGTACCTAATCTAGTTAGATACACTTTCTATGAGTCTAATCTAATGCATCATAATACATAATTGTGGTATCTAAAATGATTCAACAATTTTGTTTTTCTAATCAAATAAATGTCGAACTGAAATTAATTAATTAGGTATTTAAAATCTTTCTTTTCAATTATGTATTTGAATGAATAGAAAATTTAAGTAAGACTCTTGTTTGTACCTAACCAAATTCCTCTAAAATGTTAATAAAAGTATATAAGTACATAAAACGATTACCTATTTCATTTTGTTAGATTTTAAAATAAATTCCTTCAAATTATAGCTATTCCGAAATAGTCACAAGGAATGCCAAAAACTTAATTTTATTATATTAACGAAAATGGTACATTTCATCAGTTGCGGAATTTCTATGGCTTTAATAAACTTCAAATAACCTCTAGAAATTGATTCTTGTTTCAAAAATAATTTCTTTAAGTATAGATTATTCTGAAACGGTTATAAGATGCCTTTCGTTCTATTAAGTAAGGGTTTATAAAATCATATCAATTTGCAAATTTCCCTTGCCTAATGACAAGGGTAAGTTCAAAATATAATTGATAATTCTAACCAAAGAAGTGCAAAATTTTGAGTTCACTCTGCAAAACATGTCGGCTCCTTTCTCCTCATTCCACACATAAATAAAATTAGTAGATATTTATTCACCTAGATCTTCAATATTTGATAGTTTAGAGAGAAGCGACCCGAAAACCCATGCGTCAATAACATATAATTAGTAAAAACAATGTTCAAATGAGCAAACTTTAACCATTTATTATGAAACTTGAAACTTTCCCTCCTAGAGACAAACTTTAGTTTAAATCCATTTTAATATGTATTACAGATACCTACTTAGTTCTCTTTATAGGTACACATGCGAGCAATATTTAAGACACGACTCGTGAAGCGAAATCGGCGATTTTGTAGTTGTGTAAATCGAGCTGTAGCAGTGGTTGTGGCAGCAGACCTGACAGTCTGCTCTATTGGACTCCAGCAAATCCTTATCGCGCAATGATGATATAGATAATAAATATTTATTTCCTTTGCTACCCTAACGGTTATCTACCTCCCTTGTCCGATCGCAAATCACCTGGAAGTGGGTGGGTCACAATGCCCTTTCCATCTTACCGAATAGAGCTGGTTTACACTGGGAATCAAAAATACCGTGCCTTAAATATTGCTCGCGAAGGTACCATCAAATAAGCAAACATCTTCCCAAATAATAACAGTAAATAATACCTAAAGCTCTTTACTTATGTGAATCATTGACATCTATAGGTATATGTGTAGAATCATAATCTATTTCTATCACTTTTAAAATTTTCAATCCTAAATATGGATGTGGTTGCAATCACATCTGCCCATGACAATTAATAAATTAAAGATCAATTGATTGTGTAAATGTTGGGCTTAAAGAACGAAACTTTTCCAAAAATTTAATAAATATAATAGTTGAAACAATTAAACTCATCACGAACTTTACTGGGAACTAATTATGTCGCCTCTATCTGTAGAGCCAATTTCGATTAGAGATATTTAAAGTTCACACTTTTATGCTCGTAAAAAGATTTGTAGCTTTAGAGGTATTTCCGGCTTCTGCATGGGTTCAAATTACTACAAAAATTCCATTCTAGCATGTAAAGACTTCAAGTAGAATTTGCGTAGGATAAAAAACTGAAAAACACTAATGTTTTAGAAGATAGAAAATAAAAAGCACAAAAAATAAAAATAATAAAATCAAATCATAGAAAGTTAAAAAACAGCAAAAGTTTAAAAATATCATAGTGAAAAATATTTTAGTAAAATTTATCCCAGTTTTTTTTTTAATAATAACAATAACCCCCGATAAATAAAAAAGTAACAATTGAAATAATAATCAAAATACCTATAGGAATATTGAAAGTTGAAAAGGTGCTCCATTGACTTTAGTTTATGGGTAAAAACATGTATAAACCTAAAAAAAATTGATTCAATGTGTAGATAATTTTGTAAATTTTAATGTAAAATTTGGTTCTCTTTTCTGACCTGATCAAACAATAAGTGGATCTAATATAGCATTTTAAAATTTATTACTCTTTACCTAGGTACTAAAATTTCTAAACAAGAGAAAATGTGTTGCTCTTCAATTAGAATTAGCACTCAAAGTTTACAATTTTTCTAATAAATATTTTTATAAAAAATAAATGTATCAAATATCAAGTTATGGTAGGCATGGAAAGAGTTAACCCATCACATAACCAAGCGCTTGGAAGGAATGAAAAAGCAATCAACCACACAAACAAGGCTCCAAATTACTAACCGACAACTACTGAAGTTGTACGTAACCTGATATTTAATAAATAATTAAGTAATACGAGCATTTTCTTAAAATACCTATATTAAACGTTTTTAAAGCAACATAATAGCAATTAGGTTAATAGCATCACAAATTTAAATTTCGGAAAATCAAAACGTGTTGCGGGCCTATAAAAAGTTATATACCTAATATGATCAGAAATTCATCGTCGAGTCTACTAGTAGTTCAACTGTTTTATCTAGTAGATCATTTTTTCCAGGTGGCATTACAATTTTACTATGCATCACCGATATACTAAACATCTTCATCGCCAATAAAGTAGGTTGTATACTTATAATGTGTTCCTCATTCCCCAAGCCAATTTCGACTCTTTCAACCCTATATGCAGAAGATAGGGCTGAATTTTAGGCAGCTGTCAAAGTATTTTTTTGGTTTTTACGAAAATTTTACAACACTGATACTATCCCAAAACAAGTTGAATTAATTAATTTGATTTACTTAGAATCTGCGAAATTAAATAATTTACCTATCTTACATCATTGTTGTAGCCAACTGGCACAAAGTGGTAAATTTAACTTCACTTTGTCAGTAGCCAAAGACCCATTCAGTGATTTAGAACACCTCTATTAGGATTAGGAAATTCTCAATTAAGGTAAGTTTTATGGACTCGTAGGTATATCATCTACTTTCTTATTATGGTGGGTCAAAAATCTTATCAATTTCTTGATTTAGGTGTTACATAGTTCAAAGGTTCAAATTGACCAACTCTAATAGAAGGAATGATTTCTTATCTTACCACATTTAAAGTACAAAGTGGTAATAACAAACATGTCAAAAATAAACTAGATTTGGTCTTCTATAGGTAGGTAAGTACCTATACCTACTGAAGGACCTTTGTGGGTCCTTAAAACCTAAATACAAAAAAGTTTAAAATTATCAGATTTTTAAATAATAATATTATTGTGAATAGAGTCTAGTTAAGCAAAGTCAAAGAGATTGAAAACTTAGCACTACTTTTACACTTGATTGTCATCTTGAATCTTTTTGATAATAGCATTGAAGACCGAAATTTAACATAACGTCATCGTCCAAGCTGACAATCTACAACTGCAAAATCAACATTCAAAGAAAAACTTCAATATAGATGTTCGAACTTTGCAACAATCAACAATAACAAGTCTTTGCAACTTGAATCGTAAACTTTCAATCGATAATGATGTTCAAAAGTTTCACCCAAAACCAAACCCTCTAGAAAGGGATCGCAAGGTTTGCGATATAATATTGTGATTATAAATATAACTATCCAGAACGTTATCTGAGAACTTTCCTCATTAACTCTCGTATCTGGTGACGATATTGTGGGATAAGAGTTCCGAAAATATATCACGTCAAGTAACTAAAATAAAAATAACTGCCAAAACGATCACATTCTATTTGGATTACTATTACCAACATCGAAATAACTTGTTTCGGCCATCATTTCATTATCTCCACTCTATTTTCTTTTCTTCAAGTCACCATACCAAATTATTGAAGATTGGTCTTAAAAAAATTCAAAAACCCTACTTTAGTTTGCAAGAAGTCAAAATGTAGAGTAATTAATTGACTTATTGCTAATGAAAAATATGAGTGAAACAAAATTTTTTGGGAATGCGGTCAAAATGGTGGCAATAAAATTGGTTTAATGATATTTTAAACATCATCAGGCCCCCTCCTGATGTGAATGTGGTTAATGTGATATTGATTCATTCACTTTAATTATCAAAGCCAAGGTCCAAGAAACATTAGAACATGACATAAGTAAAGTCATGTTTGGAACGGAAACGGATCACAAAAAACGACTTGTGATTGTTTGCCGGGAAATCAAAGTCAAGTCCGAAAACGCTGTAGTTTTGCAGGGTATTATCAGGATCCCACGTTGATGCGGATGGTTGCTATCGGATTTGACTGTCACTATTACCAAGCAATTTTGAGAGGATAAAAAAAGTATTTCAATAACATGCCGATGTGGAATTGATTAAAGGGCGATGATTGCGTTGAGGTGATGGCCAAAATCGCTGATGGTGGGAAAAGAGGCGCATTGTTGCTTTGCTAATTATTTATGATTAGGCTTCGCTTTCGCTTTCTGTATTTCGTCTATGGTAATTAAGTAATGGTGGTATAATGGCCGAGTTCGGAATGTATTGTGTTTGGTAATAATATCTAATAAAAAAAATATACGAGGAACTTCACATGCGAGGCCACATGTAACACGACGTCAAGTTTAAGTCAAGGTAGTATCGTTTTTTGGGGCTAGTACTGCTGGGTGTTTTAATTATCACGAGTGTGGTTGAAAATGGTAATTAAATGGGCGGCACTCGGATAAGGTCACGGCGATTGCTGATGGCCCAAATCTGGCCGAAGTCTCACCTAGGTTCAGGGTCCTCCACCTCGAAGACCTGATCCTGGTCATCGGGTTCCTGTTGTTCCTGGAACTTTTCCATGTCGGCTGGAGGCTTAACCACTAATATCCAAAAGAATGGACGAAGGCAGCACTAAACACACCGCACAAAAACTCACTTAAGCCTAATCAGTCTTTGGGCCACAAAATAGAACAGTGCCTTCCACCACCAAATCAATCAACAACGAACTGAACAAACATTAGAATCGAATTTTTGAGCAACGAAAACAAAAAATTTCAAAAAAAGTCGCAGCACTCGACAAAAAAACCGTCACAACATAACCACCAACAATAACTAACTTATCACAAAAAAAAAAAATATTTAAAACGGGTGTTATTTCCAAGTTGGAACTACCGGAGGTGTAGTAGACGAAAATCCGAATGTCGCCGAAAGGGTCACTTTTGAAAGCGAAACCAAAAAGTCCTTTTCGGAAAAATGACGTAACACAACATATCACTCTAAATACGAGCTAAATGCGTACTAAGTTCATCTGAAATACCGACGCTTGCTCAGTCGGCGGAAGGCGCGCGGACACGCCCACCCCCCCTCGACGATGCCGGCCAACTCCCCACCATTTTTCCCCCCACTATCAAATGCACGGTTTTATATAGCGAGACTTGCAGCGACGCCGGCGTCGGCGTCTTGCCTCTTCCTACATGCACGCCGAGCCCACATCAAAGGCGGCGCATAAATCTTGCACGCTCTTCTTTCGGGACGCTAATTCCGATGACGACGGCCATACCGACAACAAAAATGTCCGCCAAAAACACCAATTACCAACCAAATTGATCAGTTGAGATTTTCGATGAGGCCGGGACGCGCTTTATGGGTGATCGGGGTAGTTTGACACAATCAGGGTTGAGGTAGGACCTTCCGGTAAACAGACCCGCACTCAAGTTTCTTACTCCGAATTTTGGGACAAATAAAACTAACAAAGAAAGTTCCAGAAAACTCCCATTTTACAATTCTGGTCCTAATTGTTGGCCAATCAAAAAAAAAAAAACATACCGTGTCTAACTGCCTACTACCTACTAGTACCTACATATTATAGAAATAAAAGTAGGCGTTTATTAAAATTAAAAGGAATAATTTTATTCATTTACTTTTTTAGATATTTTCTAACAGAATATGTCAATTCTTCACTTCGCTTAATACTTAGTTTTTTTATTTACTAACTTTTCTCAAAAATTGTTCAACTTCTAGGTAGGTAAGTGGTAGGTACAACCTAATGTGTGTTGTAGTTAAATTCTTTAATGTTGGTGCATGGCGCCTTTGGTAGTACTGAAGGGCTAGTTAAGTACAACCTAGGGAGGGATTAACGAGAGTTTAAGCAAATAGAAAGTGCTCCAGACAGTATCACCACTGTCAAAAGTGTGCGTCAGCTTGAGGAGTTTTTAAGAAACATCCTGTGTAGTCAAGACCATCATCAGGCAATTTGTAGGCCTCAGGCAAGGAAGGGAGAAGGGTCAGCGGCACACGTGTTTTACACTTTAGGCACATTCTTTCATTCTTACTGAGAACCTTTGTTGAAAAAATACGAGAAAAGACAAGATTAGAGAAAAATTGATTTCTATATTAGATACCTATTTATATATTACACCAACCCTAGATAATGCACCTTTAAGGTGGTGCAGAGCTTTTGGGACACCCTGTACCTATGCGTTAAATTAGAGATACTGATTTAGGTACACAAAAGTTTTTTTTAATTAAATGTTAATGCACAGTCGGGTAACTTGAGAATGCACAGGGGGTGCGCAAATAGTCCACTGTTATTCCCATCACGTTATCATCAAGTGTAACGTGGAAAAACTTGTATACACGCACAAAAAGATCCCGAATATCCAACTTTTTTCACATTATACTTGATGATAACAACGTAGAAAAATTAAACTATTTGCGCACCCCCTGTGCCATTTTAAGTTTCCCAGTTGTACCTACTTATATGTATTAATTAATAATGATTATTTAAGAACTTCAAACAGACGAAAAATGTTGTAACTTCAAAAAAAAATTAGAAACCTAAGACTTCACTCTGTTAGGTATCTGTATCAATTAAGGGGATTCTTGCATGACACAAATTGCGGTCAGTTTAGTACTGGAAAAACTTAAAAATATTTAATTGATTTTTGCAACATCTATGTAGTTTCAAAATATCAATCAAAATATCAACAGCAAACAGGAGATGAAATTTAGTTGACTTGACGATAGCCGAATCTAGAAGATAACAAGATGAAAGTCTAGTTGACAGATACGACAGACTAATAGATTCTTCCTTCATTTTATGTTGTTATTGTTGATCCCAGATAATATTACATGTTATGTGAACGATAAAAAGTACGAGGTACTGATGCATATTCTAAAGCTATTTGGACCATCTTTGATATTTATTTTAAGCTGTCTTTTCTCTTTTGAAGCATTTCCTTTTCAGTTTTTACTTTTCCTTAATGCATAACAATGATGCGAAATGCTGAAGCAATTTCAGATTCTACAAGTAGGTACTTTGAGGAAAAAATAGAATCATTTCTAATTAGAACTTGGAATGTTAACTGGTTAGGTCAGTTGATCATCCAAAAGTTAGTTCTTCCACCAAAAAACAGATGGGGTTGTTGTCATAAATAAAAGTTTCCTTTAACCAGTCTGATTGTGAGGACCGTTATTCAGAAATACCTCGACCAGCAGGGAAAATAAGAGTATTTGACTAACCCCTATCTAGACAAACAACCGGTTGTTAAAATGGACCATCACCGCTAGATGTCGTGGAACTGATTTGTCTCGTACAAACTTGACAGCTAAAGGTTCTAAATGCTCTAAATCTAAAAACATTGACTTAGAGTTGGTATTTATTTTTTAGATAAGTCGTGTCTCAACATTTTGCTATTAAATTTGTACGAGACAAATCAGTTCCACGACATTTAGCGGTGATAGTCTATTTTAACAACTGGTTGTTTGTTTAGATAGTGGTTAGTCAATGCTACCAACTTCTCCTCTGAACTTATTTATTCTTGAAGACTCAATAAGTTCCTGTCATTTCTTTCGTGCTAATATCATCATTCTCGTAATGCATCAGCCACTCAATGATTAAGAGCAATAATTCTCGATGATTGGAGAAAGAAAATCGTTGACCTAAAAATTTTCCAGAATATCAGTTCTCCAATCTGAGACGACAATATTTAAAACCATTGTAACAAAAAAAATGAAAAACAGAGTGAGTCAGTCCAGTGTGACATTTGCTTGTGCAACTGTAACTGGCAAAGACTAAAATAATCGACTAGATCAAATATCATGTCTAAAGTGGCCTTACCTTATGTGGTTCGTCAAGACTTCTAAATTCCCTATTTGCATGTGAACGCTACAATTCAAAAAATGAGAATACCAAGTGTGATTATTGATATTAAAGATATGTATATACATGGTGTAAGCGAAATAAGTACATTAATTTTAACTGGTAATAGAACTCTTCAAGATCAAAAACTTTTCCTAATATATATTTTTTTTAAACGTTTTAGTTTTTGTGTTAAAATTATTTTAAAATTATTATTATTTTACCTAGTCAACAAGATTACTTTATGAATTAATTGTATTATTATCTACTGTTCTTTGTTGGAGCATTTCATAAAAGGCTCGTCAATTTGTAGGAAAAAAAATTATTTGAAAAAATTCGATTTCGAAAAAATGGTAGCTAGAGGAGAGTGGGGTATAATGATCCCTCTAAGAGAAAATGCCTTCTAGGATGGAAACTATAAGTGGTTAAAATTCAGAATTTTCAAACAAGAAAGACATTAACATTTTGCCATATACACCAATGTTTAATAATTGAAGATTATTAATACAAAAGGGCACAACGCATACCCTACAAAAGGATCATTTTACCCCGCACGAGGGGGTAAAATGATCCCATGAAACGGGTAAAACGATCCCACACCAAATAATAGCATTCGTGATTAATTTACATTTAATAAGAATTGTTATAGGGTTTCAAAAAATTTTTAGTAAAGTTGAGATTATCACAAATATAAAAATATTATATTTCTTAAAGAAATCAACAATAAGTTTGATGACAACTGGTTTATTAAATGCTCTTGCGCGAACGGCAGAAGTAGACCAAGGACTCCGGGATGTCTCATTTGAAAACCAGCCAATCTTTTCCAGCAGCTTTTTTTTATTCGGGAGAATCGATGGGAAATTTTGTTTTCTTCATTTAGTTGTATTACCCATAAGGGATCATTTTGCCCCAAACGTACTGTTTGAATTCCATCTAACCTTAAATTTTCCAATGAGCAGATACAGATGAAACTTTCTGAGAAATTTAAAGCTGAACTATATCATTACGAGTTGGGCACACACCCGATTCAACAGAAACCACCACATACGTTTACTGCAGAATTTAAAAAGTACTTATCTTATTTTCAAAGATTCACACAAGAAACGAACAAAATTAACTTTTCAAGCGCGTTTGAAGTAATCAATCATATTTGTTGCTCGTAACTATAGAACACTTGAACTGACACATTTTGCCATAATAATCTAAATGGTACTGCAAGTTTTCACTAAAATAGATGGGATCATTTCACTTCAAGGGATCATTATACCCCAATCTCCCCTACATAGAAAAAATTTTGTGTTGACGAGTTCTACCACTAGTTAAAATTAATGTACCTACTTATTTCGCTTACACCCTGTATACCTATTAATAATTAGAGTTTCCTAAAATCATATAATTACCCAACATTATATTTTCCTAATGACAATGACCATTATTTAGTGTAATAATTTTGGATAAAAGCTCGAAATAAAAATTGTTCAAATGTTCATTTTTTGAAAAGTTTTTGCTTTAACTATAGAATCTTTGTATCAACGCCATGCCCATTTCAAATAATGTGGCGCTTGTCTTTTGTCTTCATGTAAGGTAGGGATTCTCGTTTGGTTTCCAAAACAATTTTTTTCCTCAGCTTTACGACCACGCCAAGGCGACGAAATATCTTAAAAAACGCTCGTTATGGATAATTTAATAGGTCCAACCCAAATAAGGTTATCCTCTCATATGACCTTTCTTAACACAAAAATAAGTATCCTATCCATAGGCTATTTCCATGCACGTAGTATCCGTTGCGTCAGTTATAAACGCATCATCGATTTCCCATTAATTCCGTGATGTGGGTGCTATCAAAATCCACGTGTGTAGGCTCGTTAAATTATCCACCAACCATCATTACCAAATCGAATTTCTCGCGAATCGAAGGGAATAAACAACACCAAAAAAAGATATGCGAAAATAAATTCTTGACACAAAACATTCAAGTTTATTAATAGAATGAAAAGTTACATTGCACAGTCAATAACAATTGGTGAACCGTAGAAACTTTACGCCAAATCCAAAAGCACCTCAATCAGCGTCCCGAAACGCCCGATGCACGCCTAAAATCAACCAATTTAGCACAAAAAGGCCACAATTACTAACAAAACTCGCCAATTAGCGGTATCTATACTGATGATAATTCTAATCTACAACAACAAAGAAAAAAGTTTTACTCGCTGTTTAAATAAAACGGTTTCTAGGAGGAAAACAACTGCTGTTCGGGACTCGGCCAATATATGTCCAGCGAGTTCCTAAATCCGTTACGACCCGCTCGAGCGATCGAATTAGACGGGGGTTCAGGGGGACTAGTTTCGGGGCTCTTTGTCTAAACACTGAACGACTTCCTGTGTGTGGTGCCCGAATGCTTGTTTGGTAAATGTACTTAAACGGCGAATTCCAGATCCCTAGCGACAGGTGGCGACCCATCTTCCCAATAACACAAGTCGTTTCCGTAGACATGCAAAGAAGAAACAAAAAAAAAAAAAAAACACACACAAGAGAAAAGATGCAACTACCACGCTCACTTGAGGACCGGCTTAGAAATTACAAAATAATGTTTCGTGTTCGTTGCAAAACCAAAAATGGAAAGGAAGGAAATATTTCTGAAAACTTCAAATCGATGTGACAGATTTCGTAATCCCCATAAAAATATTAATTATGAAATTATTGCGGGGAAAATAGCGGAATAAGATTATGGTAATGCAGAATGACTGTGAGATAAGTATCTGATCCGACAATCGTATGGAAATAAAAATAAGTACATATAATTAATGGATAACGATGAAACAAGGTGGCATCCTTCGTAATTAGACATCCTGTCCCAAGCAAAGGTTGCTCAATTACCGAAAACTGATAACGATCAAATCCCAAATTAACGTCCATTTTTAATAACCCAAATACGAAATTTCGCCGTAATCTTCTAAAAACTCTAAAATATAGAGAGAGAATAGAGCGACGCCGTTTTCGAGATCATTGTCGCCGGCATAACGTAAATGTTGACTTCTGCTTCCTCCGACCGTATCACCCACAACCATCATGGATGCATCCGAATGCATCGTGCCCTTGAAAATTTGGCGGTAAATCTTGGGGGCCCCTTTACGCATCCCGTCGAGATTCGACGCTACCGCCACAGCAACCCTCGCTCTCTCCCACGTCGCCAATACGTATCGGTTGGAAAAGAAAAGATTGAGACTGATGGTTTTAACCTAACGAAACGAGAACGTCCGGAACTGGTCTTCATTCCTTACCTTTCCTAACCTGCGTTTGCTACCTGCCCATTATGCTTCCATATACTGTTATTTCGAATTCGTGGCGTAGGGTTTTGGTTTTGTTGCTTTTTTTTTTAATGTGAACTTCTTACGGACATCGAAGGACAATGGGTGTTATTGGAAAGTTCACGGATTAGTGCTACGTGCTGCAGAATGTACCTGGAATCTGGGATACGAAAACGTGGCACGTTTCCATTGGTCGAGAATCTGGGTTCCGAAAAGTTGGCAAGTTTCGATTGGTCGCTAAAGAAATTACCATTAGGAGACAAGTATATACCTAATAAGGGTAGAGCAGCAACGCATGTTTCTCGAAAAGAAAAAATATTTCTCTTCTGTTACAATCAATCACGAAGAAAAAATATCAACGTCGACAACAGCAGTTTAATATGTTTTAACTTTATTAACTTCAAAGTTCCTAAGAAAATCGAGTTTTTCCCAAGGGAGGCGAAATGGATTATAGGTATGCCCTCAAAAGTTGCTAAACTTCCGTAATCTTCAATAAGATTTAAATTGTCATTGATGGATTCAAATAATATAGAGAAATCTCTTTCAAAAATTGTTAATTGCACGACATTTATAAACAAATAAATAGCCTTTCCTAAGAAAATTTAATTATAAAGTTATATTTTAACATTTTTTTTTATACAGGGTGATTCATAGTGAAGAAGTATACCTAATAGAAGTATGTCGAGAAGGCAAAAAGTTACTGACCTGAAAGTTTGGTCATAGTCCTAGCGAGGTAGGATCTATTCACTGAAAATATTTTCAAAATGGTGGCACTTCCCCTTATACCGGAAGTTGAAATCAACTTTGTTATTTTAAATAGAATGCCCCAATTTTGAATTTTTTTTCTCGATTCTATGAACAATTTGAACATCATTTTGTTAATAAGTCCCTTATACCTACCTAAAATCAGTATTTTTCGACATATTCAAATTTTTCTGAAAATTTTGACATAAAAGTGATGTAGCTGAAAAATTAAAAACTCAGCAACAGTTGACAAAAACATGTTGAATTTTTTATGTAGGGAAATAATGTTGGAAATTAAGATGGTTTCATAAAATTTCAAAAATGTTGAACGGTAAAGTTTTTAGTGAACGACATACGTCGACCTCACAAAAACAGCCAAAAGTCAATTTTTTTAAATGGCACGTTACCTAATTATACATACATCAATTGGTAGAGAAAAATAATGCGCTTCTAATGATGATATACCGGGTGTCCCAGGGCAGGCGGGTCATAGGGAAATAGCACGCAAAATTATATTTTGGAAATAATATCTCCCCAGGTAAAATTACGTAAAAACTGAAAGTGTGAGAGGGGTACTGAATAGATGGGCACATTAAGTTGTAAAATTCATAGCAAATTACGATTTAGAAACTTGGGAAATAGAATTTTTAAAATTTAACGCCTGCCTCGGTGGTGTAGTGGTTAAAGTTTTGCTTCCAAACATCGAGGTCCTGGGTTCACATCCCATCCAATGTTTTCACTTTTTTTCGTTTTTTTTTCAACAATAGTTAGAAATAAAAAGCTCAGTAACTTTCTAATCATTTAAAAAAAAAAAAGTTTTAATTTCAATGAACCTGTCAAGGACCTAACGTAGCATAACAAACAACGAATTCTAGATTATTCGTCGTTTGTTACAAAAATAAAGGTGGCGATGACTATGGCTGTCGGCGTTATTCATTTGTTGCTGTCTGTTACTAAGAAGTTTGAAGTTCTTTGAGTATTTGCTGTTACTTTGGTGCAAAATCTAGAATTCGTTGTTTGTTATGCTACGTTAGGTCCTTGACAGGTTCATTGAAATTAAAACGTTTTTTTAAAATGATTAGAAAGTTACTGAGCTTCTTATTTCTAACTATTGTTGAAAAAAAAAACGAAAAATTGTGAAAACATTGGATGGGATGTGAACCTAGGACCTCGATGTTTGGAAGCAAAACTTTAACCACTACACCACTAAGGCAGGCGTTAAAATTTTTTTCACTCTAGTACTTAATCAGTCGTAACATGTAGTATTTTTAAAACTTTATTTCCCAAGTTTCCGAATCGTAATTTGCTATGGATTTTACCACTTAATGTGCCCCTCTATTTAGTAACCCCTCTCACACTTTCAGTTTTTACGTAATTTCACCCGGGGAGATATTATTTCCAAAATATAATTTTGCGTGCTATTTCCCTATGACCCGCCGCCTGCCCTGGGACACCCGGTATGTTCCTATACCTAAAATGTATAGTTCTTTATTTGGCATTTATTTTATCGAAAAAAATTTAGTAACACCCACTTTTAGAAAGGTTTGACTTTATCAATTATTGTTGACAAACCAAAATTGTTACGAATCTGATAGCTTATTGTCGCAGTTCCTGTGTTTGGCGTGTATTAATTGTTAAGAAGATAATTACTCAAATTTGGATATTTTGAATTTATTCAACATTCATAAAACTATAATTAATGCACTACAAGGTGACATTATCGTTTTTTCTTTTTTTAAACGGTGTGAGTTTTTACTTTCGATCGCGATTTCATATCGAAATATTCATTTCATCCCTTTGATTTTTTTCAAGCTCATGATCACGACCTCCAAGATTGATAACAAGTAATTGAAATATTTTTATATCAAACCGTTATTTTTAAATTTCAGCGCTGAAGGGATTTTTGATTGACAGCATGACAGCTCTGTGGCCCTTTACCTAACGGGTAACCACATTAGATTTTATGATGGTCTCTGTACTGCAAAAGTCTTTGAGTAGGTACCGCTTTTAAGTCATAAATAACCGAGCTGTTTAGGCGGTCTTTGTCATGAAATTTGACTGCTTCAATAAAGCAGTCGTGACATAAATTCGTCAAAATCCCGCGTTTATTACTTACTTTATTAAGTCAAAGTTTTTTTATACATTTTGGTCTATTCCAAAACTCAACGAGAAAATTTCCAAATTTATGTTTTGAAATGTTTTTCGATTTCTCTTTGTTTCTTTAAACTTGCGTGTTTTCAAAGACTACAAAGGTGTCTTCAGTGAATAGGTGAATTTCTAATATTAATGTCATTTAACATTGCAAGCGGTTGTCGATCACGGAGGTAAATTCCTGCTCTGGGATCCCCGACAAAGCGTTTCGACCGCGTTGCTTCCAAAGCGACCAAAAAAAGCGATAGCCTTTCGGAACTCTCTGTTTAACCGATAGAAATGCAAGTCGATTCGGTCGACATTGAAGCTTTTTGGTCACTTTGGAAGTGAGGCGGTCGAAACGCTTGGTCGGGAATCCCATCAGTGCTGATGAGTAACATCTGGGTTCAGTATAAGCGTTTATGTGAATTGGAACTTTACTGTTTCATCTTATTTCTCTAATACCCGGTTGCAGAAAAGTTAGTGGTTGTGAAATCCTTTATTAACAAGCCTTTAAAATTTTATTGCAGGGCTATTCGCTCAATAGTAAGAATTTGCAAAGTTGCAATTTTTATCAAACACCTACACTCCTACACACAGCAATAATGGATTAGTGGCCAATAAAAGTTATAGTAAAACAACTTTGAGGAACATTAACAAAGATTTAAAGTTTAAACAACATTAAGATTTCCTGCAACCGAGCATTAGTCTGTACATTACGTTTAATTTTCACTTATGCCATGCATTCAGCTTTAATCAAACTTCCCACAATGAACAAAAATTAATTTAATTAAGTTGCATTCTGAATGAATTATTTATAAAAGATTGTTTCCAAAAAAAAATACCTGCTGCTACACTTATGATATACCTAGTGGTAGTATTGTAGTATTCACTAAAGTATAAAGAACAAGATGTTCAAATACATATTATGTATTAACAACTACACCGAATAATTTTACACCTTGTATAGCTACTAATTTATATTCAAACACATAAATTTTTGAAATAAAACAAAATGCGTATCCTCAAAAAATGGTAATTTTTTAAAAAATTACAGTGTGATCAGTAAAATTTATAATCCAGAGCGGCTTTCAAATATTTGTCTACGCTTCTCTTTATTATAAACGATCAAAAACTCAAACACTCATTACTCTCACATTTTGTAATGAACCGCTTAGATACAGTTTAAAATAAGATACCTATAGGTACAGGGTGTTTTAACGAAAACCGCCGGTGTCAAATTACGTATTTCCAATGGAGATAAAAATTTGAAATTTGGCAGAAATAAACTATAATTAATGCACAACAAGATGACATTATCGTTTTTCTCCTTTTTTAAACAGTGTGAGTTTTCACTTTCGATCGCGGTTTTATATCAAAATATTTACTTCATCTTTTTGATTTTCTTCAAGCTCAAAATTACGACCTCCAAGATTAATAACGAGTAATTGAAATATTTTTATATCAAACCGTTTATTGAATTACATGAATTTTTAAATTTTAGCCCTGAAGAGATTTTTGATTGACAGCATGACAGATTTGTGGCCCTTTACCTAGCGGGTAACCACATTAGATTTTGTGAAGGTCTCTATACTGCAAAGATCTTTGAGTGGGTACCGCCTTTAAGTCATAAATAAGTGAACAGTTTAAGCGTTATTGTCATGAAATTTGACTGCTTCAATAAAGCAGTCGTGTCATAAATTCGTCAAAATCCCGCGAACCTCTTAAAAACACAATTAGGGATAATTCAACTACAAATTTCAAATTTTTAACAGAAACGTATACCTAGCGGTATTGCGAACATAATAAAAAAATATATTGAAAATTTCTGAAAAAGCACTTTATGGCGTCCCGACGACGCATCGAATTAATTATAGACCAAACAATGACGCCACATTGTAGCGCATTCATTAAAGTTTATTTCTGCCAAATTTCCAATTTTTGACTCCATTGGAAATACGCAATTTGGCACCGGCGGTTCTCGCTGAAACACCCGGTATAATAATACTTTATTAGCAAGCCAAAATTTGCGTAAAATTAGCCATTTTTCGAATTGCGCAAGTTAAAAAGTAGCGAGAAACTTCTTTAAGTTTTTTTTGTAGATGCTATTCTTAGTACAGTTTAATCCAAAGTAAAAATACAAGAATCACATAAACCGAATAAATGTGTAAGTAAATATCGATCTGAAAAAAGTGTTGACTAGATTTTGCAATTATTATGATACCTACTGGGTGATAATCATAAAGACCGATTACCAATAGAGGGGGTTTTATGGTGAATGTGGCGAAAGGAACAGGTTTTGACGATACCTACTTGCTGGGGGAACAATAATAATAATGATTATTATGTGGAGAAGAAGCGGAAGTAAATGGTAAGTTGACTACAACCTCCGATTAACAATGACCATTACAGTATAGAATTGAAAATTTAATTTTCAGTTAAACATAACCAGAACGGGTAGGCGGTGTTCTGTTTTAACCACCGATGATGGTCACGTCACGTCACGGCACCCGGAAGCAAATTTAGTATTTCGGTTGTGGCAGATATATAAAATAAGTGTATTTGTGTACAAACCCTATATTTATCGAGTTCGTTCCTGGAACACACGAGTTGCTAATTACCACTTATCCACCGCGGCCTTTTATTCTATTGCTTCTGCCGAATGTGGGGCCATATGGGCCGCAGCACCTGCCTTTGACTACGTTTTCGGCTTTTGTCCCTGATTATACCCCGAATTTCCAAAACAATTCCCAAGAAAACGGCCAAAATTCAAAATAAACAGTGATCAGTAAACCGATCATTAATTTGCTTCTTCTTCATCAAAGCCCCGTCGAGGTGTCGGCTTCGTATTATTTCGAATCACGTGTAATTAAAGTGCAAGTGAAAAACGAAATTACGGCAGGTCTTCCACTTCCACCCCCCAATTATCTAGGACGGGCGCAAGAGAGTGCAATTTTTCGGCACGCGATGGCGGCCCCGTCCAAAAAGAGAATTAAATGGCATGTCAGGAAGTCGTCATACGGACGCATAGTTTATAGTGGGGCGCGATGATATAGGTACACGGGTTCCCAGAAACACGGGATCGTGATTTTCGGCAATTTGCCGGTCTCGGACTCCGGGGGCTCTCCCGTGCCCGTGAATGGGTTCGTTCAACGGAAACCGGCGTGTTATGACGGATGCCAGACGGCGGCAACTATAAATCGTTATTGTACGATTAGGTTTTTATTGTTTCCAACGACCACTTTTTTTTAAGTCTTCTACTCCAGAGGAACCGCAAATTGGAAACGTCGACGGTGGTTTCGCTGAACGGCGAGTCCGGCAATTGAACCTTGGGATGGGGGAACAGTATGCGAACGAATGCGACCCGCGATCGCGTTACATTTCGCTATTTGTGAATGGCGATCCGGAACCGAAGAGAAAAAATAATTTACCAACATTTGAAGTTAAATGAAGAGAACTAACTCAACAAACGCCCATCTCGTTTGAGTCGGTTGCCGCAATTATCCCTGTAAGGCCTGCGCCACACTTGCGGCACAACCGAGCGGTAGCGCCGCAGTATAACGTTTTACATAATCGCTCTTTGGAAATTTTCCGGCCGCCGTTTGCCTCAGGCTGTCGCGACTGTGCCGCAGTGATGCGACATATTGTTTCTCATAAGAGTGCAGCATAAACGCGCGGCGCCGCCGCCAGATTTAAAGTGATGTTTGATCAGAAATTTAGCTATGTAAATTCTGGATATTGTAACAAAGTGCTCTTTTCACATTTCTTAAAATTCTTTTACGTCCATTGAGCCCTATTTTATCACTTAACGAGATTTCCTGTTTCATTGGTCAGAGTAAGCATCAGCATTGGTCGATTTTGCAAGGAAGCACGAGTCTTGGCGCGGACGATGAACGTAAAAGAATCCTAATCATCAATAATTATGAAATAGAGGGAAATGAGGCAATTGATAGCGATAGTCGGGGACTCACGGGAAGACAGCTCAAGGGCTTAGAAGTGTGGTTGGTGACTCGCCCTTGACGTGTAGTGTTGGTTCCGCGTTTAACCTATAATGTAAGTTTCCGTTTTCATTTAATAATAATAACTGGTGGTTGTGGAGAGATTTGTCTTTTTGCGCCCCTGGCACAGATCCCTCAAAGACAAGAGTTGCGAGGGTCTGTAAGTCTCTACCCTCGTGACAATATGTTATATAATTTGTCCACACAAATAACTCTACACCATATAACTTTCCAAGTTGTGCCCAATTTCTGTTGATTGATCTTGTCTTTCCGTTTTATTACCAAAAGGTTTTTATTATATCTAGTATGTATTAACCTTACTTTTTGGACAATTTCTATACGATATAACGTATCCTTATTAAAATTAGGAGCAAACATAATGTACATCAAATTAAACCATACATCCCTTGCACTGTCCACCAGAAAATTTAATGAGCATCAAAAAATCTAAATGAAACCCAAATTATTATACATCAGAAAATGAGAACATCACCACTAAAATAACTATGCTGCGTATTGTTTTACCATTGCTTACATTTTAAATTCTATGTCTATCAATTTTACTAAATATTCACCAAATTTAGAACGCTCAAGTTACGCGTCCGTGCTGTACATAATAAATATATTCGCGCTATCTATTTATATTTAGTGTGTTTAAAAAAAAACTATTTGTGCGTTAAATAATTATTCTATTACTCCAAAAATAAAATATGCTCGCGCATCTCTCCTTGCCGCTTGCACTTCCAGCCAAGAAGCACGCGAAAAAAGTTTTGTACAAGGTCAGTTCAGGGCCCTGTAATTTTTTTTAAAAGCACCATTAAAAATTACCACTAATCGAAGTTTTACGTTTTACATAATGCAAGCCAATTACAGCAAAGCATTTATATATTACGGAAATCAATATCTTTTTTTGTGCAAACCACTTCTATTTTTACTCTTATTTTCCTTGCCCTAGCACATCTACATCTATAATTTTGCATAAAATTATTTACCATTTGCACAACATTTTATTGCTTGTGTATTTTTGATCAACAAATAGTATTTTTAACTGTTAAATAATATAAGACACTGTCGAAAATTAAATATCTGAGTATTATGTTAGAATTAAATGCGGAATAAAATTTGGTGAATATTTAGTATTTATGGTCAACAAAAGTTATTTTGGCAAACAAAATAATATAAGAGACCAGCATTATGTCAATATTTGGTTGTCGCTTTAAGATTATGTATTTTCTTAATTTTGGTGAGCATTTAGTATTTTTGGGAAATGAAAGTATTTTTTTGTATGAAAATATTGGGAAAAATTTAATAGACTGTTAAATACCACCCATTAAAATTTATCATTCAATGCAGCTCCTCTTATTTTAATTTACAAGGTTTTGCGGTGTTTGCTTACCTCATTGGAATAAAGTTTCTAGGTCGGAACAAGACAAAAGTAAAGAGAAAAGTAATTCAACGAATCATACGGAATTCAACATGAAGAAAGTTATTTCATACATCAACTCTTCATTCTAACATTCTGTGTAAATATTTTCAACAAAAACATATGTACTACTTCTGCCATATTAATCTGAACGATGCTCAAAGCTGAGAAGCAGATTTTGCCAAATTTTTGTTAGATTGCAACGGGCTTCGACCGCGGGTTTGTCAGTTTTATGATAACCCCTAATATACCGATTATGCCCGATTATTATTGCGGGTAGGTAGGCATTCGCCTACTCGGCTACCCAACAGCGGTCTCATTTCAGATTATTGGATTTGGAGCATTACTTTCGTAATTTACAGGGGGTTTTAGGGTTTTTAACATTGTACAGTAAAAGTTTTACTTACACAGCTATTTTCAAGGCGTTCAGATTAATATGGCGGGAGTAGTACGTACCCACCTACGGATAATTTCCAATCACTACCAAAGTAATCAGTAATCCATAACTTTATTAGATTTTTGGTTAACAACATCCACATCCACATCCATATAAATTTGTAAAAACAAAAAAACGACATTTTTTTAAGACCCATTTACACCGACAAGAATTAGAATCAAGCATAGCTTCATTTCATAGTAGGTCCTATAACAAATACAATTATTGTTAAAGCCTAATTAGCAACAATAATTATTGTCTTTAGGTTCCGCGTAATTTTTAATCTGTCGTGTCGGTGCAAATGACCGTAAGTAGATATGTAGGTAGGTATATAACCTATTTTTTATTTGATTTTGATTTCGTCATCTATGTAAATCACTTCTGCGAAGTTCTAAATGGAAATCCTTCAAATTCTTTCGCATTCCTAGACCGCTTTTAGTTGGATAAGAGAAGATTGGCAATAGTTAATCGTTGATCTGATGGAAAGGTATAACCAATTTTGCTCTGCATTTTGAAAATCAGTTTTGACACTATTTTATTATGAGAACAAAAAAGAAAATAGTTTAACTACTTAATTGTTTAAATAACATTAAATACACTTAACAACCCACTCATGATGTCAACCACATCATCGTTAGGTAAAGTATGTATGTATACCTAAATAGTCGTGACAAATTCATTAAATTTTTTTTTTTTGATACTGTATAAGATTCTTCTTTTGACTCAACTATATGGTGAAGGTTTTTTAAATTTTAGTTTCAGTTACCTACTTTTGACTTCACTTTGCCTTGACGAAGTCCTACGTGAGAAGCAAGTGATGACGTCGCAATTTATTCAGAAATACAAAATTAAAAAAAAAATCTTACTCAACTAAAAAATAGAAATAAAAGAGTTTAGAAAAGGAGCATAATGTGTTACCTTCAAGATCATTACCATCAAGTATATTATGTTTTATTGACGGCCATAATTTTTTTTAATGAAATCCACGAGACAAGAAATGTCACTGCAATCAGTCATAACACAATACCTACATATGACGTTCTGTCAATCGCCTCTGCTTTCTTGAGGTTGAAATGACTCGTCACTCCACCCAAAGTATACGAGGTACTTCCATTAGTTAGAAAGAAACACACGGAGGGTGTAACTAAGGAGTCACTTTTGGGGTGGTGTCTATTATCGCGTGTCTGCATCCAACAAATAACTCGAATATTTTCGTCTTTTTGCCATTTTGTAGTTCGTTGCAGCGGACGCTTCTTGACATTTTGATGACTTGGTCAATTTTACTTAAAAATCCATAACTGTAACAAAGCAAATCCGGCAAAGAAATTTTGGCGTAACAAAGGCCTGACCCAATAGTTCTGTTATTGTTTCCAACATGATGACAGAAATAATAATAATAATAATACCATCAACTATTTGTCTCTTTTGTATTATCTCGACATGCATGATATCGTTGGTACAGTTTTGTATTATTAAGATTAAGTTTAATAGTCAATTATGATTTTAAATTGCAAATTTAAAAGTAAAGTATTTTTTAAACTTAAAGAATGTAAAATAGCTTGCCAAAGCTTTTATTATTAGCAATCGATTGGTACTTACAAAATTAATGAAGTTTAGTTGATTTCCTTTGAACAATATTAATTATATTTAGTTCGAGAAAGACGTAGTTGATAAAAACAGGATATAGGCAAGCATAAAAAAGCTTCGCCTTCACAACAAAGCTTAAAATTGTCGACAATTTGAATATAAAATCAAAGTAAGCTTCAAAATTATAATTATTTATATTTTAAAAATAAACGGTACTCATCGCGTAAACAGCACACCAGGTGATTCAGAAAATATTCATCTTTTGATTCATATTTTTCGATCCAGCAGCTCAACTCATTCAAACCTCACCCGGAACCCTCAGGTATTGTAAGGCGCTTTGAGAACACATCGATATTTCCCTTCCCTTTGTAACTTTTATATTCTATCCTGTGCACAATCGATAGGGGAGGAGTGAAAATAACTTTTGACAAGTCACTATAAATAACTGACAAATCGCTTCTTTTCCCCGGCTTATGTCAATAATTATTTTTCCGTTTTCCCATTCAATTATTATTATTTTTTTTTTTTACAATAATGCACCCTCGACATTTCAACTTTCAACAACAGAAACTGAAAGAATACAGCAAGAGAGTAACCAACTTGAGGAGGCGGCTGGAAAACGGATCGATAACGAACAGCCTCGCCCTCGACACCACGTCTCCAAGGACGCTTTCGCTCTGACACAGATTCCCCTAAAAACATCCACCCCTCGTGCCGGCTCCAGTGGAAAGGAAGAGGCGCATCAAATACTATCAACGAAATGAAAAACAACCCCTACGAATGCATTTTTAAGGGGAACGAGGGTAGGCTATTGCTAGTCTTGAAAAATATTGAGTAAGAACACGATCGAGCGAATGAAACGCCGGGGGAGGAAAATTAATCGGAAACAAAGAAAGATGGTAAAAAACGTCAGAAATGTTAGTTCGTCCAATTTTTAATTCAACTTTTGACTTTTTGTTGAGGACGAACCTTCAGCGGGGCACGCATCATGCAAAGATCGTTAGTGCCATCGAGATGATTAACATTAAAATTCAGATAAAAAACTGAAAAAATGTGCCATGTAGAACCAAATAACGTACTTTTCTAATTTTTTTGTCTACAATTACGTGCATTACACCAAATAGGTAGAAATGTGTAAAATTTGTAATATAAGCTCTAAGTGCCTAAAAAGCAAGCAAATTTGGCAAATTACTTACATCCATCCATTGCCGACTTGCAGAGGAGATGGCATGTCAGGAAAACCGCCAATCGAGCCTCTGAAAGCAAAATAAAAAAAATCTAATTACTTGACATAATCGGCCAAATTCAATAGTGCTAGACAATAAAATTGGCTTTAAAGGAAGTGGCGTAAATAATGAGGGGGGTTGGACTGCAAAAAAAAAATAAAAAAAAAACTACATAACGCCATCAGCCACGTTAGAAATATGTTAGGCGGGTATCGGCGGCATCATCGCGTTGCAACGGCTCGTTTCCGAGAAGTAGTTAGAGAGGGACTCTCCGACATGTGCCTGGATGGCATTGACCACCTTTTTCTGCATTATAGATTCAAACTGCATGAGCCAAACAAAGGAACCCAGGTGCATAATGGTACGATGGCGGAAAGAGGAATGCCACCATAACGTAAAGAAACTTCCACACACGCTTATCGAACTAGAAAATGCACGAGAAAAATTAAGTTTGATTTTTTGACATTGTTTTTTCTTGAACTACCACAAGGAACTTAAGACTTTCAAGGGCCACAAATTTTCTCGACGTGCACCGAAAATGGCGGTAGAACCGTAGAACAAAAATGTAATTGATGGTAATACTACGAGGGGAGTTATAGAATAGATTTTGTAAAATAAAGACAACGGTTAGCCATGTTTTTGAATTTATTTGGTAATAATTATTAAGAGTATTTCAAACGGCAAAAAAGTCCTCACGGCGTCGTTACGGTCGGAAATTTAGTTCGTTTCCACACCTTTTGTAATAATTAATCACTGTACTTAAAGTGCCGTCGAGCGGCTTCCTATTAAAGGGCCGTTAATGCGCGCGCAACACGCAAGTGAAAGACGAGACACTACAAAGATCGAACACGTAACGACTAGCGAAGTTGATAGAGCCGTGAAAAACCGGTGGGCTACCATAGACAGTTCTCGGGATCAAATCCTCGTTCAAACGATACTTTTTTTGGGAAAAAAAAGTTCTAGGCAAAGTCAGTTCAGGGCCCTGTATTTTTTTTTTAAAAAGCACCACTAAAAATTACTACTTAAAAAAACTTTTCTAATCTTTTTCCTTACCCTAACATACGGGTTAACGGCACTTTAACAGAAAGCCGTTTGACGGCACTTTAAAGCCAGCGATAATTAATTTATCGGTTGCTGACGTTACGCACCGGCAGATGTCACCATAGAGGATGCGACATCTTCAACGAAATTTTGCTAATAACAAAAGTGGGAAACGCGCCATCTGTTTCACAGGCTCTGAACTGTTTACGTTCAGAACTTAGTAAAAAAATTAGTATTGGTAACAAAGACATGACTTACATGACTTGACTTCTTATTTAAAAGCTTTCATTGCATAGTCTTTGAACTAAAAGAGTATCTACATTTGTGCCTTTGGAAGACAAATTTTACTTTTCAATTTTTTTTTAACGTTACAGGTTGTGTCTCTATTACAGAATTTTGGGGCCAATTTTATAAATCTTTCTCCAAAGACACAGATCATAGTTTGCTTTACAAGATTCCAAAGTACCATCTCATAATATGATATAGTTTTTCTTAAACTCTGGAAATTGGAAGAGTCTGCATAGCCTTTGCTTTATACATTCATTTCCACCCTTAATAATTAATTTGCCTTTCTTTCGTAAATGAAATAAATAGTTGGTGGATTGGTAGCATACCTACTCAATATTATAGTTTAATAGTTTAATATAAATTTAATATAAAATTTAAAGTGCTCAATACTATGCACAGAGTTAGTCAAAAGTGCGCAGAATGTTTTTAAATAAAGATAGAAAATTTACCTTCAATGCTTCTAAAAGCTGATACTCGCCCCCTAGAAGATGTATAGACCATCAAAATATGCCTTACCTGATGTTAGATGGATGTGTATGCCAGCACACCAAGATGCTGGTGACATCATTAAAATTTGCCCATCTTCTGGAGTGTCTAACTAAATAAAAATATGATGGGTCGTAGTCATTTGAAAAAATAATGTGCCATAAGCAATAAAAATAATGGACGCCAAAATTTTGGAACAAAAAATGCTTGTGTTTAAAAAAACTATAAGTGTTTGCACGAATCTATAAATTGTTCTTTAATATGAAAAAGTATATTTACAAAAACATTGTGGTACTTGAAAGCAAAACACTAGATGTTAAAAATTAAAAACGGTGAGTACTGCATTAAAAAGTTATCAATAGCAATAAGAGCAAAAAAGCCATAAGACTGATAGTCAGACCCATTCACAGACGGGCTAACATTGATGATTATGACCAACGACCATAGATATCCTTTTGGAAATTAAAAAGCGCAAAGAGAACCCAGGCTTCTGGAGTTTATAGCATTCATTGCCCATGCCCATTACCAAATGTCTAACCCAAGTTCTTAAAAAAAAACATGTAAAATAGTTTTTTAGTTTTCTAACCCTCAAAGAGAAATATTTAAATTTTTTACACAATTTATGAACAAGAAGATTGCTTTTAGAATATTTCAGTGGCATTTTTTATGATTTTTCCGAACCTCGTTTGCCTGCCGTACATCCGAGTTCAAAAGTAATGTCTAATAAAATAATGGAACAGATGCATTGCGTTTTGTTTATCTAGTACCTAGTGCATCAACTATAGAAGAAACTTAGATTTTAAAAGTGCGGGATGGCCATTATCTCTGTTGTCGGCCGTACATCCTAAGTAGAGGTTTGCTATGAAGTAGACTAATAGTTACAAAAAAAAACTTGAATCTCTGGAGCCTCTTCTTATGGAGGGTCCTTCTAAAACTTATTGTTGCAAAGTTTCTTTGCCTCGATCAAAATTACCCCTCATTTGTACCTAATTAACATCAAATTACGTTTGTGCCGGGTGCACGTCCATCTTCCGTTTTTCTCTCTTTGATCGACCATCACCTTGCTACAATTAAGACAGGGAGCATCGACCGTTTAACATTAAGAAATTCGCGTGGTTCCTCCGCCAAATTACGTGTTTCAAACGGTTCCGCGCCTCGAATTTATGTCATAATCGCCAAATCTGATGATGGGTCGTTTTCTGTTGCGGAAAAGACAAGACATCCAGAAAGAAGAAAAAGAAAAACCCCAATTGCAATCTGCATCCATTATTACGGGCCCGGTGATGGCATCAGTTTAGTGCACAAGTGCGTGTGGTGCACGAACACGGGGGGCACGCGCTATAAAATATCCATCTGTCGGGACGGCGACCGCACCACACAATCTGCACGTTGATCGCGCTCCCTGATGATGCCGCCGTTTTGCCACAGGAGATGCGACTCGATCCGCGCGAAGGGACCACCTGATCCATTAAAAACGACAATTTGCCGGGGACCGGTGGAACCGACCGTGGAATCGGTCACGTTATCATTGTTTTTTTTTTTTTTTCGACGCAACGAACCCCGTAATTGGGGTGGCGTTGGCCGGGTTCGCTTACCTTTTCTTGCCGGAGGCCACCGAAGGTTCCACGACCAGAGGAGAACCGCTGAAGTTGAAACCTGCAACAGACGCCATTACAAAATCTGATCCACAACAATCAAGAAGGTCCAAGGGGCACGCCACGTATACCTCATGCCCAGTCACACATGGACGGACAATCGACCGCAAAGTTAACGTCCATCTCGATTCTAGATGTGGATGAAGTCGTTCCCTACTATACTTATTAGAACTAGAGAACACAAACACTAAGATACAATATCTACGATCAGAACGCAAAGTGCATGGACATTAACTTTGAATCGGCTGTAAACATAGATGCCTTCGCCATTTTTTCTAAACTATTTAGGTAGGTATAACTTATTTCATGCGACTTATGCATCGGCTTTGGGTAGAGATTCCTCTCAGGTGCAACTTTCTACATTTTAATCATCTCTTTTAGAATTTTATTTTGCTGTTTATTCTTGGACTTTTAATTAGTTTTGGGTCGTATTTAACAGGCTACCAAATCTACCCAATATTTTCATACAAAAAAATACTTTCATTTCCCAAAAATACTAAATGCTCACCAAAATTAAGAAAATACATAATCTTAAAGCGACAGCCAAATATTGACATAATGCTGGCCTCTTATATATTTTGTTCGACAAAATAACTTTTGTTGACCATAGAAACTAAATGTTCACCAAATTTTATTCCGCATTTAATTCTAACATAATACCCAAATATTTAATTCTCGACAGTGTCTTATATTATTTAGCAGTTAAAAATACTATTTGTTGATCAAAACTACGCAAGCAATGAAATGTTGTGCAAATGGTAAATAATTTTATGCAAAATTATAGATGTAGATGTGCTAGGACAAGGAAAATAAAAGTAAAAATAGAAGTGGTTTGCACAAAGAAAGATATTGATTTCCGTAATATATAAATGCTTTGCTGTAATTGGCTTGCATTATGTAAAACGTAAAACTTTTTTTAGTGGTAATTTTTAATCGTCCTTTTAAAAAAAAAAATTACAGGGCCCTGAACTGACTTTGTCAAATTTTTTTTCACGTGCCTCTTGTCTGGAAGCGCAAGCGGCAAGGAGAGATGCGCGAGCATATTTCATTTTTGGAGTAATAGAATAATTATTTGACGCACAAATAGTTTTTTTGAGAAACACTAAATATAAATGGATAGCGCAAATATTTATTATGTACAGCACGGACGCGTAACTTGAGCGTTGTAAATTTGGTGCACATTTAGTAAAATTGATAGACATATAGAATTTAAAATGTAAACAATGGTAAAACAATACGCAGCATAGTTATTTTAGTGGTGATGTTCTCATTTTCTGATGTATAATAATTTGGGTTTCATTTAGATTTTTTGATGCTCATTAAATTTTCTGGTGGACAGTGCAAGGGATGTATGGTTTATTTTGGTGTACATTAAATTTGTTCCCAAGTTTTCTTATGTTTCAAGTCTCCTTTTTTTGACGGGTGAGTTGTAGAAATAAATAACTTTATAGCAAGCAACCTTTTGAGAAGATTTGTAGAAAGTGATACATAATCAAACTACAAAACGTTGCCCTCTCTTGATTTTGTAAAAAAAGAATTACTAGGCAAGACAAAAAGGTTGTACAATAATTGTTATAGGTACGGACCTGCATTGTAGGTCGCCAATTGTGGTGGCCTGGCCCAAAAAGTGTCGCAAAAATGACACTAAAAAGCTAATTACGTAAAAATTAGTTGAAAAACAAAAGAAAGAAACTAATAAACAAAACTTATAAACAAAAGAAAAGCCAACAATATTAGTTTAGATATCGCTGCCTTGAGTTTTGGATTTAAAACAAGAATGAAAGATAGGCGTATCCTTGTCGCTCCCAATGGGCGGTATACCGGTGTCAGTTCATGATTGCGTCGAATCAGGCTCCAAAACTTAAGCAAATTTTCAGGATTTTGTTTAAAAGATAATGTTATTGGTTCGGACAGTTGATCTGTACTACATGATGATCCTCTTTGAAATGGCTTCAGAATAAAATCAAATTCAGCTAAATTTTTAGTGAAAAATTAAGTTTAGCCACCCTGTATAATTTTTCAAAAGTAAAAATGATTCAAAGACATCCCACAGATGTTTCCTAACTAGCTCTTACATAATTTTTTCTTAAAACTCGTTATTGTGACTGTAGTGAATTTTTTAACATACATCTGCAAATGCCATTATTTGAACAAAAACAAAATCACTACATCTAGTGGTTAGTGGTTTAGAAATAGTCAGTAATTATATTGGAGTAAAAAGAGCCTGCGTGTATAATCGTCTTGGCTCACCCAATATGTTTAATAACAAAGATATTTCGGTTGATTCACTTTAGTTGACTCACCCTGTATATTCAAGAGCACCTATGCAAGAATAATTGCTGTAAGTGTAGTAACTTGACTCCTTTGTTGTAGAAAACAATTACGTGTTAAATATATGTAGGTACTGTTACGATTAAATTTTGGAAATGGCGAAAATTTTGGAACCACTGGCAGTCTTATCGAGTCAACAACAACAGACATGAAAAAGGTAAGATAACTTTTTCTGAATTGAACGTCAAGCCAATCATTGGTTTGGCGGAAGCACGAAGAGCAGGATGTGGATAGTTTAATCTTGAGAACGACAATAGTTTGTCAATAATTAGTCCGGCCGACGCAAAGGAAGTAGGTACGCGTTATGCGATTTTGTGAACCAATCATTGTGTTTTTTTTGTCCCGTTATCATTAATTGTTGGTAAGTGATTGCTCCTAAAATTGTCCTCGTTGCAAATAAGATTTCTTAGGACGGGGGGTTGGTCTGCAGGGCTGAGTACGACTCCACAGAAGCTGAGGAATAGGAACCAACCCGTCGTCTACCACTTTTGACAAGTCACCACATCCGTTTCTTTAAATTTTTTATAGGAGGCATTGGAAACTTAATTAATTCTAAATACGCAACGTAGGGGGGGTGGGGGAAATGTATATTGTATTTTTTTTTTGTAATTACCATTGCAATTACGAGTTTTGTTAATGTAAATATACAGGGTGATTCACGTAGCCCGTCCATTAGAAGTTTTCCAACTTCCAGTTGGATTCAAAATTTGAAACTTGGAAGGCAGTCATTATCAGTCATGCTCATTCTATCTAAAATATTTTGAGCTCTCTAGCTATACAGGGTGTGCAAAAAGTCGGTATCAACTTTCTTATTTTAAATGGAAACGTACCATTTTTTCTACATGGTCTAATTGGTCTTCCAACTCTGAGTTTTTATAGCATTTGTTATGTAAACTTATTTGACAATTTTTGACATTATGTTAATTTATGTGAAAAAAAGAGTCGATGTGGTAGCTTACGAAAAAATTCGTATCTGGCAGACGGTTTAGAATTTATGAAAGCTAATTTGTAAAGTGCTTAGTTCAAAGTCCAGACTAACTTCTGATGTCTTAATGGTGGTTCCATCTTGTACCATATGGGCGCAGACAATTTTCAAATATCGCAACCAAAAATGGTCAAGAAGTCATTTTTTTCAAATGGCACCTACAGATTTTTTTTACACCACTCGATAAAAAATTGTATTTTGGGATGAGTCACTTAAGCATTCTCTATACCTAACTTCATCCCCTATCAAATTAAAAATTAAAATCCAGAAATTTCATCAATCCTGCCAAGAGATTTTTTTAGTTTTTCAAGTATGCCATGGAAACAAAAGACAATTGCAACAATTTAATTATGAAATGAATATCTTACTAATTTTATAAAACAACAACAACAAAAACTATTAAGAACCATCTTAACAAAATTCTAATGTAGGTGTTCAATGTGAGCACCATTTTGATTACTACATACATTCTATTAAACCATTTTCAACAGATTGTGTACCTCTTCTAACTTCGTTGGGACCAAGACTGTCGAATGCTCTTATTATCTCCAGATCTTACCTCATTAGACTTTTATGTTTGGGGTCGAATAAAAGATTTAGTTTATACTTCACCACTTTGCAACATAAAGGAATTAAGCGGGAGAATAATAAGAGCATTTGACAGTCTTGACACCAACGAAATAAGAACAGCTACACAATGATATAAAATGATAGAATGTAGTAATCAAAATGATGCTCACATTGAACATTTACATTAGAATTTTGTTAAGATGGTTCTTGATAGTTTTTGTTGTTGTTGTTTTATAAAATTAGTAAGATATTCATTTCATAATTAAATTGTTGTAATTGTCTTTTGTTTCCATGGCATACTTGAAAAACCAAAAAATCTTGTGCAAAATTGATGAAATTTCTGGATTTTAATTTTTAATTTGATAGGGGATGAAGTTAGGTATAGGGAATGCTTAAGTAACTCATCCCAAAATACAATTTTCTATCGAGTGGTGTAACAAAAATCTGTAGGTGCCATTTGAAAAAAATGACTTCTTGACCATTTTTGGTTGCGATATTTGAAAATTGTCTGCGCCCATATGGTACAAGATGGAGCCACCATTAAGACATCAGAAGTTAGTCTGGACTTTGAACTAAGCACTTTACAAATTAGCTTTCATAAATTCTGAACCGTCTGCCAGATACGAATTTTTTCCTAAGTAACCACATCGACTCTTTTTTTCACATAAATTAACATAATGTCAAAAATTGTCAAATAAGTTTACATAACAAATGTTATAAAAACTCAGAGTTGGAAGACCAATTAGACCATGTAGAAAAAATGGTACGTTTCTATTTAAAATAAGAAAGTTGATACCGACTTTTCGCACACCCTGTATAGCTAGAGAGCTCAAAATATTTTAGATAGAATGAGCATGACTGATAATGACTGCCTTCCAAGTTTCAAATTTCTAATCCAACTGGAAGTTGAAAAACTTCTAATGGACGGGCTACGTAAATCACCCTGTATATGGGGGTAATTTTTGTACATATTGGTCGTTTAGTACATAACAGTACCTACCTACTTAATAATTTTTGACTTGAAAATTTAAAGGGGCATTTGCAGCAATTTCCGTAAAGAAAATCCAAACTTATTGTAGGTATTGATGAGAAAAGTTAGGTTAGGTGAAATTTTTGACGTTTCTGGCAACCTCGACGAACTGTCAAAATTTCAATGCCGTCTTTGATAAATAATAAGACCCAGAATCGGGTAAATTTTAAGGGTAAAGTTGGGAAGATTGATGGTTACTGATATTGGTCAAGTCGCCCCGTCACCCGTTTGCCCGTACGCCAATGACTGACGACATTCAACTTTTCCAGAGTTTGACAGCAATTCACTTCCGTGCAAGATGCAAGTTGCAACCGATGAAAGGACGAAAGGAGGAATTTACCGGGTCCAGGCAGGATAATCTGCGTCGAGGTGCGCAGCCGCCTCTTGTCCAATTCAAACGCACTTTCTGGCGGGAATTTTTATATTTACAATACCGGCGACCAGTGACAGGCTTTATCCGGGCCCCTCCACAAATACCGGCCGGCGCCGGCACTTCCATCCACACCGCAGCACGTTCCACGTACCGCCCAAAAACAACAATTCAGCAACCCCACAATAAAAGTGCAACATTAACCGAAGGTGAATTTTCTAGGTAGGCGCGCTATCGAAGTGAAATCGAACGAAAATCGGATGGAAACGTGTCGACAGGGGCAACGTCACCGGCGACCGGAAACGGAAGATTCCAGCGTTTTGGCTCCTTACCGTTGAGTTTGTCTATGGCCTTGTCGGCGGAAGACTGGTCGGGACAATCGACGAAGGCATAACCTCCACGTTTCACCAAAACATTGGTGCAGGACAGGTTCTGGTCGAGGAACAATTGTCTTAGGACGTTCTCGTTGGTGTCCGTCGGCAGGTTGCCGATGTAAAGCTTGCTCATGGTTATTGGCGGTACCTTTCCGGCCGTCGTACTCATAGGACACTGGCTGTTTTCGACTTTTCAATCGGCAATTAATCGAAATCGAACAGAAAACTATTTGGGAAAAGTTCCAAACTGATAATAAGCGCACGTCCACCAACCTCGCTATCGCACGACGAAACTTTTTTGACATGCGCACTCTGGATACATTCCGGACCGGGAAGATTGAATGAAAACATTTGACGGTATCGCCACCACGTGACTGTCACGCTGGACGCGGCGTCAGGGCCGTCCCATAGGCGACGCCACGGGGGAGGCGCCGGCCATAAATTCAAATTTAACTAAGTTAATCTTGCGCCATTCCGCTATTACCGAGTCAAATACATTAATTCGATAAAAGATGGCCCGGACATGGGAGCATTAAAAAAATTGATGCTCCAATTTTTTGCGGTTTACGAAAATGGCACTTCGAACGTGGAATTTCCAAATACAGTAATGTATGGATAATCCGAACTCCTGTATTCCGTAATCCGACCTACCGTCTGTTCAAGGAACTCTGGACAACTTTGTTCAAAGAAATACATAATTAATTCTAATATGTATGTATGTACATATTATAAGGTGTTTTTTTATCAGAAATTTGTTTTTATTTTAATTATGTTTAAAATGTAATTTTTTGTTTTGAAATAAATATTTTATTAATTTTATAGCCATTATGTATACATACATATTTTTTAAAGTATGATGGAACATTTTTATGGTTGAGTAAGGTATCTACGGGTATCTATAAACTAAACATGTTCGGATTCTGGATATCATTTATTGTGAATTCTATAATCCGAAAGTTTTGGTAATCCGAACGGGGTCTGCAAACTTTCTGTTCGGATTATCCATACATTACTGTACTTACATAATTATAAAACTAAGTTTTATACATAAGGAAACTTAGCTAGAAGAAGACTAATAAGTCGGCATTAAATCATTTTCTTACTCGATAGTTCACATAATTTTATTATTAGGTCCTATAGATGACAATAACCAGTGACAGCGACAGAATTTTTTGGAAAAGGCGCTACAGGTTTTACTCTCGTTTATTATTTTGACAAAAATCAATATGCAGGTAAATAAATAAATGGCTTAATTGTAGGAAAAATTTTAAGATTGGTAGGAATCTTTTGTCAGTAAACTGTATAAAATCATCCTTTTTTTAAGTATATTATCTGCGTGTAAAAACTGACTTTGATAGCTATATTAAGGTATTAATTAGTGCATTTAGTCAGAAACTTTTTCCGTTTCACCTGCATAACCGTCAAGAATATGATTTAGGCATCAATTTAGGCTTGGTGATCTAATATCGTTTGGTAAATTGAAAGCCAGTTGACAAGGGACATCAGCTGTCCGGCTTCTGAATACCGTAGAAGAGGCAGGTAGTTTTATGAATAGGTTACTGTCTATAATGATAATTGAAAAAGTAAAAAGACCCAGGCATGACTATATATTTTCAAAGTTTTTACCATCAGTCCTACATAAAATATAAAAGAACGGGGAAGCGATTAGCCTACTATTAGTGCCATAGGAGACTCTTTATCATAAATTAATTCTTCAAAATATGCGTTCTTTCAATAAACAGCATTTGAAATAATGTTTAATAAACTCATTTGACTGTTTAGTGCCTATCTAAATATTAATTACCGTCTCTTTTTTGTTCTTTTCATGATTCCTTCCTCCTTTGGATTAGGTATACCTTTATTTGGTTGACTTACTCATTTTTGAGTATTTTTTCGAAACTTTCAAGATATTCTTACTTCTTCAAGATCTTTTTTCACGACCACAAATTACTTCTTTGAAACTATTTTCACAACTGATTTGTGTGCTCTTGCACATAGGAATTATTTAATACCAGGTATAGGTCAAATATAGGTAGGTATGTAATAGCAGATATAAATAGAACGCATATAGGTACTTACAAATACACTTACAAAGGAAATGGAGTTAAAAATTTGAAATTTATAAGAAATGAACTTTAATGAATGCGCTACATTGTGGCGTCATTGTTTGGTCCATAATTAATTCCATGCGCCGTCGGGATCCCATAAAGTGCTTTTTCAGAAATTTTCAATATATTTTTTTATTATTATTATGTTTTTAATATCGCCAGGTATACGTTCCTGTTGTTAAAAATTTGAAATTTGTAGTTGAAGTATCGCTTTGTGTTTTTAAGAGGTTCGCGGGATTTTGACGAATTTATGACACGACTGCTTTATTGAAGCAGTCAAATTTCATGACAATAACGCTTAAACGGTTCACTTATTTATGACTTGAAGGCGGTACCCACTCAAAGATCTTTGCAGTATAGAGACCTTCACAAAATCTAATGTGGTTACCCGCTAGGTAAAGGACCACAAAGCTGTTATGCTGTCAATCAAAAATACCTTTAGCGCTGAAATTTAAAAATCCATGTAATTCAATAACGGTTTGATATAAAAATATTTCAATTACTTGTTATCAATCTTGAAGGTCGTGATCATGAGCTTGAAGAAAATCAAAGAGATGAAGTAAATATTTCGATATGAAATCGCGATCGAAAGTGAAAACTCACAGTGTTTAAAAAAAGAAAAAAACGATAATGCCATCTTATAGTGCATTAATTATAGTTTATTTCTGTCAAATTTCAAATTTTCAACACCATTGGGAATACGTAATTTGGCACCGGCGGCGGTTCTCGTTAAAGACCCTGTATATCTTATCTTAAACTGTATCAAAGGGGTCCATTACAAAATGTGAGAGTAATGAGTGTTTGAGTTTTTGATCGTTCATAATAAAGAGAAACGTAAACAAATATTTGAAAGCCTCTCTGGATTATAAATTTTATTGATCACACTGTATTCTTTTTTAAGTTACTATTTTTTGAGGATACGCATTTTGTTTTATTTCAAAAATTTATGTGTTTGAATATAAATTATAGTAGCTATGCAAGGTGGAAAATTTTTGGGTGTAGTACATAATATGTATTTGAACATCTTGTTTCTTACTTTAGTCAATACTACCACTATATTATAAGTGTAGCAGCAGTTTTTTTTTGGAAACAATCTTTTATAAATAATTCATTCAGAATGCAACTTAATTAAATTAATTCTTCTCTATTGTGGGAAGTTTGATTGAAGCTGAATGCATGGTATAAGTGAAAATTAAAAGTAATATACGGACTAATGGTCGATTGCAGGAAATTTAGTGATTGTTTAATCTTCAAATCTTTGTTAACGTTCCTCTAAGTTTCTTACTATAACTTTGATTGGCCACTAATCCATTATTGCTGTGTGTAGGTGTTTGATAAAAATTGCAACTTTGCAAATTCTTACTATTGAGCGAATAGCCCTGCAATAAAATTTTAACGGCTGGTTAATAAAGGATTTGACAACCACTAACGTTTCTGCAACTGCCGGGTATTAAAGAAATAAGATAAAACAGTAAAGTTTCATTTTACATAAACGCTTATGCTGAACCAAGATGTTTCTCATCAGCACTGGTAGGATCCCCGACAAAGCGTTTCGACCGCGTCGCTTCCAAAGCGACCAAAAAGCTTCAATGCCGACCGAGTCGACTTGCATTTCTATCGGTTAAACAGAGAGTTCCGAGAGGCTATCGCTTTTTTTGGTCGCTTTGGAAGCGACGCGATCGAAACGCTTTGTCGGGGATCCCAGAGCAGCAATTTACCTCTGTGATGGACAACAGCTTTGAGCATCAACTTAACGTTAAAATGTCGAAATCTTGCAATGTTAAATGACATTAATATTAGGAATTCACCTATTCACTAAAAACACCTTTGTAGTCTTTGAAAGCACGCAAGGTTAAAGAAACAAAGGGAAATCGAAAAACATTTCAAAACATGAATTTGTAAATTTTTTCGTTGAGTCTTGGAATAAGGCAAACCATACAAGATTCTAGTCAAGTACTAAAATAAATTCATGATGGAGCGTTAGCCTCCGCTCTCCAAAACCAGGAACTATATCCTGTTCGAAAACGTATGACATCACCAAAAGCAGGGGTCACCAGAATAATCACAAAGTCGCTCATCTTCAACTTTTCTACATTTCTACATTCTATAGAACCAAAATGTTTAAAAAATACTTGAACTTAATAAAATTTAACTTTAATAAAGGACTTGAATAAAGGGGTTGATGCTTTCTGCATAAATACTTGTAAACTTATTAATCTTAAATATTTGAGAGCGGCATCTTCATAACAGAATAAACTAAAGTAGGTAACATGATCTGAATACAGAAAGCCTGCACATTTAAAAATCGATTTATCATTTTACAACAACCGAACGTATAATAATAAGCATTGAAGACCGGTTTGCAAATCCAGGGGCTCCCGTGGCAAGCCAGCCCACGTTAAATAGTAGTCCTAAATTATGACATTAATCCCTGATTTATTTGCTAAAGTCCAAACTCGAGCTCAGGATGCACCACGTTAAATTGGCCGCATCAAGAAGTGCATCCGCGGACGTTGCGCCAATATCTTCTGTATAATTTGTCGATTCCTCAAACGAAAGACCCCCGATTATTGTCCAGTCCCGGTGTCACGCCGGGTCAAATATGCGGAACCGGAACTGCACACAACAATGGTCCGTATCGCCAAAAATCAGAACAAGTTTTCTGTGCAGCGTATCGCTGTTGGGCCGTAAGATAGGGGTGCGTAAGGGTGACGCCCGTCTAATTCGGCATTTGCATGTTTCAGGTCAGGTTTCAGTCGAGTTAGGAGGACGTTAATAAACGTTAGAAATTACGACAATAACTTGTAAATGGTCCATTCTGCGCTTCTGTTGCGGATTTAATCAGAACGCTATTATGTGGATGGCGGACGCTTCTTTGGAGAAATAAATCGCAACAAAGGATGCGATGGAGCCGGCAGAAAAAAAAGTTGAAGAACCAGATCTCTGACACCTACGTTGTCAAATCAGGGGATTGGTTGGTTTTGGTATGCAGACTACTCGGGAATTTCTGGCTGGGGTTATGCGGAGGGGCGAGATAAGGAAGTCTCTCCGTTCGCATCGGGGTTTGTTTGCGGAGCGTTATTAATTGTCTTGGAGAAAATGAGGAGTTAACTTGGGGCTGCAGGTTGTATTCAAACCAATAGGGGTTACGCCAATCATTAATGTTACATCTAGGTACATACACTATACCTAAACAATACAATAGGTATATACAATATGATCAATAAAATTTATTCTCAAAGGTGTAATTTTACCCTTGTTGATATTGATTGATTTGATTGATATCTACCTTACTTTCCCTCAGCAGCAGAAAAACATAGACAACAAAATATACATAGTTCTATGTGCTGTGTTTAGTTAATATGTAGTGATAAAAATAGTCTTCCTGCTTCGCCACAAAGTTCAGTAATGTCAGTTGACATAGTGAAGAGTGAAGGTAGAAATAAACAGCTAAGTATAAAAAGTTGGTCTCTCCAAAAGAGGGTTGAGAGTCGCTAATAACTCTATCTAACTGAAAGAGATCTGGATGATGACCATTTCAGCTCAACAATAACAAGAAATTACATGATGAACGACAAGTAATAAAAAATACTAAAGAGCATAACCAGTAGTAAAGAATATTCAACTACTGAACGTTCAAGAGAGATACAGGAAAAAGCAACGTTAGTACAATTGACAATGACCATCTTGACTTAGGTTGGTACTATAAAGTTTATAACTATGATTTTATTAATTTCAAGTCCAGCGAGACTCCGTGATACGAGACGACATTCAGCCTTATTGCGTATCCAAGATGTTTGCCATAACATGAGTGTTTGCCATTAGAATGTGACCAGTAGTGTCTACATTTGAAGTGACGGTCACATTCTAATGGCAGACACCCAGCTCATGCCAAACATCTTGGATACGCAATGGGGCTGATTGTTTCCTTCCAGAAAGACGACTCATGTTGAATCGGCAGAAGAAACACTATAGAACCATAGACCTACTGTGACTATACTTTTTTTGAGATCGAAAATTTAGTCTATCTAATCTCGTCTTGACAAGTACCTATGTAGTTCAAGTTTTATAGTTATTACTTATTACTAATTTTTTATAATTCTGTGACAAGACAAATTTTTCTGAACTTAGTGTAACTGCTAAATTTCGCTTTATAAAAAAAGAAAAACCAAAAAAAAAGTACCATTAATGAGGCCCCGGAGGGATTCGAACCCTCGATCTCCTGTTTACTAGACAGGCGCTTTAACCAACTAAGCCACGGCGCCCTCCAGCTTCAAATTCTCCAAAACCAGTCATTAATTACATGGCGTAAAAAAATTTAACCAATTTCAAATTATTAATTAAATTGAAATACATTTTGCCTTTTGCTCGTGTCAATTAAGACTAAAGTATTATAAACAATAATTACCTACACGTTTAAGTTAATTTGCAACTCACGTCTAAAATAAATAAAATTGGCATTTAATACCTAATATAAATATGTATTATTAAAATTCGTTATCTTCAAAAATTATTAAGAGGCACGAAAATCTACAAAAATTTTTTTTTCGTTGTTAGTAATAATCTTATTTTATAAAAACAGTTTCAATACATTTTCCTGAGTTTGGTACATTTGCGAGCAATATTTATGAAGCAAAATCGGCGGTTTTGAAGTTGTGTAAATCGAGCTGTAGAAGTGCCTTAAATATTGCTCGCGAGGGTACTAAGTTGCTTGTGCTTGCTTTTTATGTTTTTGCCATGCCAATAAGCAGTCCAGGTGCATTCCAAGTATTTGACTTCTCTCTGAGGTAGATATACCTAACTGTTGATGGATATTTAATGATACTGCAGGTGTTCTTTTTCATTGTAAATATTATTTGGACAGATTTTATTTGGTTAGCACTTTTTTAGCCACTGATATAATTCTGCAACAATGACAATTTATAATACTTATTTAAATTTTTGTGGTTTGTTAGTAGATAGGAAAGCGAGGGGCTAGTTGTAACAATTTTAACAAATAATTATATATCTTGAAGTGTATTGGCTAAATTATCTACCACTAACTAAACTTTGATTGATATCTACTCTAACTATTCTTCTATTAAGTCAAATCGAAAAAATATCAAATCTACAGGTAACTCTTTCACAATTAATTTTTTTAAAAAAAAAACGGAAAGTGTTACAACTTACCCCGTGGTTGGGGCTAGTTGTAACAACAATAAAAAACAAAAATGTGACACCTTCAATCGTTTAATTTTTTCACATCTTGGATCATTTTGCTTTGTTTACAACAAAAACTAATTAGGTATTTCTATAATATGTATTTTTTTATTAAATAATTACCTAAAACATACTTTTTTTATAATCAACAAATTAAAGATTTAAGTTTTCAACTATCTATCTTATTTTGTACTTATATACTACTATAGGTACTTATATATTAACATGGCACTTTATAATCAGTCAATTAAATTATAAACCTCGAAATTAAGTCTTGTAATTATCTCTTAGTTATACCTTACATGTTACAACAAATCCCGAGGTTTTGTTACAACTAGCCCCTAGGTACAGTTCTTAATATTTATCACGATAACTATTAAATCAACTTAGTAATCTCGAAAACTTATACAGTACATCATAAATAGTTATATTTTAGCATCAAATAAAATACATAAAGCTCCAATTAGTCGAAAATAGTGAAGCTAACCAATTATTTACAAAAATAAAATTATAGGTTATCTGTCAACGAGGAAGTGTTTGCACGTACCCACTCACTGCGCCGCCTGGCGGGACAGTGGCTGTGATAAAGTGGCGTGGCGCGGTATAATTTTATGATTAGGTAAAAAAAAATCGTGAATAAAGTTTAAATTCTTATTGAAAAAAGTCTGTTACTACTTACCTCTGTTACAACAAGCCCCGCGCTCCCCTACCTATTGCTGACGAATTTTGGGACATCCTGTATAAGACGTACAAATGCTGAAGTAGATAGGTTATATCATTAGAAGAGTCGGACTTGTCATAATTATTGTTTTTGAAACAAATGCGTATATACTCAACATGACGTTAATTGACGTTCCCTAATAACCCTGAAAAGAAAACTTATAAAATATTACTGATCTATGATCTATAGAAGCAATTAAATAACAATTTATTGACAAAAGTTTGTTAGGTATAATAATTACCTAAAGAATAAACTTTGATATAATATTTGCGACAATCGTACCTACGTAAGTTAATAATTTTTGATAACAACGGTAAATTATAAATATTATCTAAAGTCAAAATCTGACGACAAAATTTTTACGTGAAGCTGTTTTGCTGACTGATGACTATCAAACTTATGTATAGACACCTAATACTAAATGATAACAATTGCCAACTTTTCCCAACATTTACCAGGTCTAGTGACGCATCAGTGCAATCGATTGATATGTCGGGAATCCATCGCGTAATGAGACTTGCATGTAGCTGCATACAAGAGCAATTGCTATTGGCCGGTGCATCGCAATATATGTTCGTGCACCAATCGCAAATCTCGTTGCACTCATTGCACTTTTTACATGGGTGCTTACATACACATTACACACACCTTGCACTCGTTGAACCAAGTTGAATGGATGCACTCGTTCATTGAGGGTGAAATCGCGGTGGGTGAGATATGAACAACAAGTAGAAAAAGGAGAAGGAAAAATTATTAAAAACAAATAATTTCACAACTTTAAAAAATATGTACCTACCTACATTTTTACTAAGTAATAGCAAAAAATAATGGCGGTTCTATAAATCGAATTGAGATTTGAAAAATCGACGATGTAAGAACTTATTTAGGGGTAGGTGTAGGGGTAGTAAAACAACTTGTGCAGTTGATAGGTAGATACCTACCTATTATAATAGTTTTGTTAGGTTTTGGTTGGCGCCGCGATATTTTCGTTTCGTATTACGGTGTGTTCGTTTTAAATGACACGGTCATTAGGGCTGTTTATGAGAAACGTGAGAACTGTTCGAACTTTCACATGAGGCGAAATACATCTGCATCCTGTTATACGTAATATATCGATTGGCAGGGTGAGAAAGTGGCTTCGTGTCGCCGGCCCGTATGGGAATGTTCGTTCGTTGTAACCTTTGACACTACCTGGGCTAGTCCTAGAACAAGCTAGACCGCACTCCAAATAGATCTATGATTACCCGTAGGCATTGTCGACACACACAAAAATTCGTTGGGGACCTTTGTTAATTCGACCGGCCCGGGACGAGATCACGAACGGAAATCTATTATCCGCTGGTTAAATGGGAAGCGCGAAATCGGGTTGCACCAGCGAGTCCTACTAAATTAAATTCTTCTAGGGTAGATATAATACGAATACACTTGGTGGCCCAAAAAAATTAACGAAACGTGATTATTACGGCGAATTGACCCCATCATCATAAATCTACCTGCACTATGTTACTTGAGTGGATAAATATATATTTAACTCATTTAGAAGTTCTTTACAAATAAAATTATTAATGACGTGCATCTACTTGCAACTTCCTAAACTGATCAAAGTATTTGTAGTCTAATTTGGTAGTACCTACCATTGTTTATAAACAATGGTAGTACCAAGATACTTAGTGTTATACAGAAGAAATTAAAAAATATTATACATTACTCGGGTGGGTGGCATTCTGGCATTAGAACTAATGCTTAATCACCTAGATATTTACTTAAATTTTATAAAATAAGATTTGACTTTGTACCAAGATGACTAGAAAGAAATAGAAAACCGAAGTGCAACAATATAATAAAAATTAAAGTTAAAAATTGTCGCTTTTTGAAGCAATGTTCAGTATAATTTTGAAAAATTTGGTTAGAATTGTTTGGCAACCACTGCAAATCAGCAAGGAACTAGTCTCTAGAGAGTGTAGGTACAGAAAGTAAAAGGTTATGAAACTAACATTTATAAATTGATTTAGGTATAAACAAGAATCTTGTTTGCTGCATTTTGATTAAAAAATTGTTTCAGATCTTTAATAACATGGCCAATAGGTAAGATGGAAAGGGCATTGCGACCCACCGACTTCCAGGTGATTTACGGCCGGGCAAGGGAAGTAGATAACCGTTGGGGTAGCAAAGAAAATAAATATTTATTATCCATAGCACCATTGGGCGATGCTGAAGTCCAATAAAGCAGACTGTCAGGTCTGCTGCCTCAACCACTTCTACAGCTCGATTTACACAACTTCAAAATCGCCGATTTCGCTTCATGAGTCGTGCCTTAAATATTGCTCGCAAATGTACCTACTTACGTACATATTGGCACAATTTAAGTTATTTTAGTCTACTGACTAGCACATTTGGATAATTCCTGAGTCAATAGTCGTGAAAAAAAATTAACACTTTGATCACTTTACCTATTGTGGTTAATGGCACCTACGACTGCACCCACGTTGGTTCTTGATGATGGGTGATAGGTGCGTCGATGCTATGGGCTTTATTTTGGAAACCCTGCAACATGACATTAATAGGTATGTTGGATTTGATCTCAACACGACTGTGTTGTCCACAAACATTCTAACAGTTGTAGATATTTTGGTAATCCTACTATGCTAGATCTAACTAACATTGATCCTATTAAGCTAATGCCTTATTATAGAATTCGAAAGTGTACCTAAGAAGAAGAGTGATGTTATTTGGTGAAGTCGGATAAGTAAGACTTCAATAATTGTTGAAAGTGTGCTAGGACTCTTGTATCATACATTATCAAGGGTCAAGATGACGCGTCAAGTTGCTGAACCTATTAATGTCATTCAAGTCATTGTTGACTTTGTTAACTAACCTGTAAACTTCTTCAATGGTGTTCTTCTAGATACAGTGTTTATTTTCTGAAAGATAATTTTTGATTTGCTTATAAGAAAAATCCATTTGGAACACTATTTTTGAGAAATTCTACGATTTATTTCATTTTCTTATTTTATTTCTCCGGTCATCATAGCTTGCTTTGATTTCTTATTTCTGTTAGACATTTTTAATGGGTTTGACTACCTACACTATTGCATTTTTGCTTACTTTTAACTGTTCTTGTTTTAATTTGCAATCTAAAAAAATTAGAAGTAACTAGGCACCTATTTGAAGTAGTAAGTAGTTAAGTACATACTCAAGAAGTAACAATCTTAATTTCTAAAGGGAACAAATATAATGTACACTAAATTAAACCATACATCCCTTGCACTGCCCATCAGAAAATTTAATGAGCATCAAAAAATCTAAATAAAACCCAAATTATTATACATCAGAAAATGAAAACATCACCACTAAAATAACCATGCTGCGTATTGTTTTACCATTGCTTACATTTTAAATTCTATATGTCTATCAATTTTACTAAATGTTCACTAAATTTAGAACGCTCAAGTTACGCATCCGTGCTGTACATGATAAATATTGGCGCTATTCATTTATATTTTGTGTTTCTCAAAAAAACTATTTGTGCGTCAAATAATTATTCTATTACTCCAAAAATAAGATATGCTCGCGCATCTCTCCTTGCCGCTTGCGCTTCCAGACAAGAGGCACGCAAAAAAAGTTTTGTACAAGGTCAGTTCAAGGCCCTGTAATTTTTTTTTTAAAGCACGATTAGAAATTACCACTAAAAGAAGTTTTACGTTTCACATAATGCAAGCCAATTACAGCAAAGCATTTATATATTACGGAAATCAATATTTTTTTTTGTGCAAACCACTTCTATTTTTACTCTTATTTTCCTTGCCCTAGCACATCTACATCTATAATTTTATATAAAATTATTTACCATTTGCACAACATTTTATTGTTTGTGTATTTTTGATCAACAAATAGTATTTTTAACTGCTAAATAATATAAGAGACTGTCGAAAATTAAATATCTGGGTATTATGTTAGAATTAAATGCGGAATAAAATTTGGTGAACATTTAGTATTTATGGTCAACAAAAGTTATTTTGGCGAACAAACGATATAAGAGACCAGCATTATGTCAATATTTGGTTGTTGCTTTAAGATTATGTATTTTCTTAATTTTGGTGATCATTTAGTATTTTTGGGAAATAAAAGTATTTTTTTGTATGAAAATATTGGGTAAACTTGGTAGACTGTTAAATACGACCCATTTCTAAATAATAGGAAAAAACTAAAAGAGTTTTATTTTTTTTTTTTTTAATCTAGAGTTAGGGGTATAGATAGAAATGTTGAAAGAGTAACTATACAGAGTGTTCCATAATTAAATAAACAAACTTTTGCTGGTTGTATAGAACACATCACAGCACGCAATTTTTGCCAATAAATTCGTGTGCTCAAATGAGCTTTGGTTATACAGATACGATACTTTTAATTTTTTGCAAATAATTTTTCAAACTTTACATATCAAATTTATTTTTACCTTTTAATATCATTTCCCGACATAACAATAATTTTTCTTCAATATTTTTGACCTGGTTATTCTTGCGGACATTTGAGGAGTTATGGTCAAAAATTGCTTGTTCTTGTGTTTTTATAAATAGATACTTATAGCCAAGTCACCCCTAAAGTTTGGCAGCCTAATTAGGGGATATCTACATTGCTTTATATTAAGTAAGTAAAGTATATACCAATTACGTAGTGTATCTAGCTGTAATTTTGTTGTAAAGAGGAGACTATTTGAAAAATACCCAATCCCATTTAAATATTCAGCAGCGCAATAAATAACACGTGTTCATTACTGAACACCCATTTCCAAAAAAAAAGAAACGTTTCACATTTCAAAAGAACGTGCCTCACTACAAACGATTTCAAACCTCATCAAATATTTTAGTATTCTCCTGGAAAACCCCTATATACTCGTAACAAATTGGCTCTTCGTAGCTGCATCAACCCTAATGTTACAGCACGCGCGCATCATCGCCACTTTCACCGCGTAAAACTCCATAAATCGACTTCTCCCAAAGATCATGAGCGTGAATCAATGTCCGTGCATAAATATTAATGTGGACCATCACTTGACGTGGAGCAAAAAAAAAAACTTCGAATGAAATTAGGGGAGGAAGAGGAGTGTGAGAGAGCAACACAAGAACCACCACCACCCCTGTCGGTTTCCCGCCCGTTTCGTGATGGCGGCCGACCGACGCCAATAGTGGTGGAACGCGGGAGAAATTCGAGGGGTAATAGGGGAGGTTGGCCGGGGTCGTCTACCCCTCGGCAGCGTAGCGTCATGTTCCAAGAGTGTAAGTGAAAGTAAGGCTATAAGAGGGGGAAAGTATACTTTAATAAAGCATTCGAAATTTCCAAGTTGGGGTGAATGACGTGACCACAGGGTTTCACTGTTTTTATAATAGATAATTGTTTGTCTAGTTGTGTCAAATTATTGGCTATAAAGTACATAGTACAATAATACATAGGCACATACAGGTACAATTTAGCGGTCGTTAAATTAACAATGGATTAAAATTCGTTTAAGAGTAGGTACAATACAACTGATGTCGGCCAATAAAAATTTCTAATAATAATTAATAAATACTATGTAAAAATATCCAATATTTAATATGGTCGACATGTAGGTAGTACATACGTTACTATGACAAACTCGATAAAACGATATGTATTGAAATGGAAGCATCAGATACACATGTCGACTTTAATGGAAGGGTACACGATTGTTATTAAATTTATTATTAATTGATTCTATCTTTGCTGTCAATTTGGCCTCATGGTCGTGTTCTCGGTATACATGTTCCAAGGACGATTAATATTAATTGCCAAGATCGATTAGAAAAACTTCTCTTGTTTGATGGACAAATCATTCAAATTTTAAAAAATATATTTATTAACTATACACTAGAAGTAGCGTAGTAAAGTTAAGCTAGTTAGAAACTTACACATAGGTACGTCATCCATACGCACTATAGTCTGTTCAGCCAACAGAAATAGTTAAGCTCCTCCCACGAGACACGCAGATGGACAGAACTAATGAGCCTATAGCCAGTTTTACACAGTCCCAATAATTAATTAAAACACGCCAAGTTTCAAATAACTTAATGCAGTTTAATATAGTAAAAATAATTTCCCATGCACACGTGCACTGACTTTTCCGGTCTCTCCCTATTGCTTTCAACGCTTCTATACAGGGCGATTCACGTAGACCGTGCATTAGAAGTTTTTCAACTTCCAGTTGGATTAGAAATTTGAAACTTGGAAGGCAATCATAATCAGTCATGCTCATTCTATCTAAAATATTTTGAGCTCTCTAGCTATACAGGATGTGCCAAAAGTCGGTATCAACTTTCTTATTTTAAATAAAAACGTACCATTTTTTCTACATGGTTTAATTGGTCTTCTAACTCTGAGTTTTTATAACACTTGTTATGTAAACTTATTTGACAATTTTTGACATTATGTTAATTTATGTGAAAAAAATTGTCGATGTGGTAGCTTACGAAAAAATTTGTATCTGGCAGACGGTTTTGAATTTATAAAAACCAATTTGTAAAGTACTTAGTTCGAAGTCCAGACTAACTTCTGATATCTTAATGGTGGTTCCATTTTGTACCATATAGGCGCAGACAATTTTCAAATATCGCAACCAAAAATGATCAAGAAGTCATTTTTTTCAAATGGCACCTACTGATTTTTTTTACACCATTCGATAGAAAATTGTATTTTGGGATGAGTTACTTAAGCATGCGGTGTTTGAAAATTGTCTGCGCCCATATGGTACAAAATGGAGCTACCATTAAGATATCAGAAGTTAGTCTGGACTTCGAATTAAGTACTTTACAAATTGGTTTTCATAAATTCAAAACCGTCTGCCAGATACGAATTTTTTCGTAAGCTACCACATCGACAATTTTTTTCACATAAATTAACATAATGCCAAAATTGTCAAATGAGTTTACATAACAAGTGTCATAAAAACTCAGAGTTAGAAGACCAATTAAACCATGTAGAAAAAATGGTACGTTTTCATTTAAAATAAGAAAGTTGATACCGACTTTTGGCACATCCTGTATAGCTAGAGAGCTCAAAATATATTAGATACAATGAGCATGACTGATTATGATTGCCTTTCAAGTTTCAAATTTCTAATCCAACTGAAAGTTGAAAAACTTCTAATGCACGGGCTACGTGAATCACCCTGTATTGGAGTGCCAAAGGATCTGGCTGAAAATGTTTATCCGATTTCCTTTCAAGGTTTAAGGTTTGTTGAGGGTTGAACGATCGTTTAAAAGTCCTAGGAAGATGTAAAATCCAGCAGCAAAACATTACCAAATCTATGTTGCCACTAGAAATGAAGTACCTACCTACAACGATAAAAGATTAAGATACCATAGATCAAATATACAGTAAGGTTTGTCAAAAGTATGAAATCAAGTTTCTCCTGTCCAAACTATTAAATTGTATAGATTTAAATTTCTTATACATATCTATACAGGGTGATTTACGTAGCCCGTCCATTAGAAGTTTTTCAACTTCCAGTTGGATTAAAAATTTGAAACTTAGAAGGCAGTCATTATCAGTTATGTTCATTCTATCTAAAATATTTTGAGCTCTCTAGCTATACAGGGTGTGCGAAAAGTGGTTATCAACTTTCTTATTTTAAATAGAAACGTACCATTTTTTCTACATGGTCTAATTGGTCATCCAACTCTGAGTTTTTATAACATTTGTTATGTAAACTTATTTGACAATTTTTGACATTATGTTAATTTATGTGAAAAAAAGGGTCGATGTGGTAGCTTACGAAAAAATTCGTATCTGGCAGACGGTTCAGAATTTATGAAAGCTAATTTGTAAAGTGCTTAGTTCAAAGTTCAGACTAACTTCTGATGTCTTAATGGTGGTTCCATCTTATACCATATGAGCGCAGACAATTTTCAAATATCGCAACCAAAAATGGTCAAGAAGTCATTTTTTTCAAATAGCACCTACAGATTTTTTTTACACCATTCGATAAAAAATCGTATTTTGGGATGAGTTAATTAAGCATTCCCTATACCTAACTTCATCCCCTATCAAATTAAAAATTAAAATCCAGAATTTTCATCAATTTTGCACAAGATTTTTGGTTTTTCAAGTATGCCATGGAAACAAAAGACAATTGCAACAATTTAATTATAAAATGAATATCTTACTAATTTTATAAAACAACAACAACAAAAACTATCAAGAACCATCTTAACAAAATTCTAATGTAAATGTTCAATGTGAGCATCATTTTGATTACTACATTCAATCATTTTATATCATTGTGTAGCTCTTCTTATTTCGTTGGTGTCAAGACTGTCAAATGCTCTTATTATTCTCCCTCTCAATTCGTCTATGTTGCGAAGTGGTGAAGTATAAACTAAATCTTTTATTCGACCTCAAACATAAAAGTCTAATGAGGTCAGATCTGGAGATAATAAGAGCATTCGACAGTCTTGGTCCCAACGAAATTAAAAGAGGTACACAATCTGTTGAAGATGGATTAATAGAATGTATGTAGTAATCAAAATGGTGCTCACATTGAACACCTACAGTAGAATTTTGTTAAGATGGTTCTTGGTAGTTTTTGTTGTTGTTTTTTTTTATAAAATTAGTAACATATTCATTTCATAATTAAAATGTTGCAATTGTCTTTTGTTTCCATGGCATACTTGAAAAACTAAAAAAATCTCTTGGCAGCATTGATGGAATTTCTGGATTTTAATTTTTAATTTGATAGGGGATAAAGTTAGGTATAGGAAATGTTTAAGTGACTTATCCCAAAATACAATTTTCTATCGAATGATGTAAAAAAAATCTGTAGGTGCCATTTGAAAAAAATGACTTTTTGACCATTTTTGGGTGCGATATTTGAAAATTGTCTGCGCCCATACGGTACAAAATGGAACTACCATTAAGATATCAGAAGTTAGTCTGGACTTCGAACTAAGTACTTTACAAATTGGTTTTTATAAGTTCAGAACCGTCTGCCAGATACGAATTTTTTCGTAAGCTACCAGATCGACCCTTTTTTTCACTTAAATTATCATAATGTCAAAAATTGTCAAATAAGTTTACATAACAAATGTTATAAAAACTCAGAGTTCGAAGACCAATTAGACCATGTAGAAAAAATGGTACGTTTCTATTTAAAATAAGAAAGTTGATACCGACTTTTTGCACACCCTGTATAGCTAGAGAGCTCAAAATATTTTAGATAGAATGAGCATGACTGATAATGACTGCCTTCCAAGTTTCAAATTTTTAATCCAACTGGAAGTTGGAAAACTTCTAATGGACGGGCTACGTGAATTACCCTGTATAAGTAGGTAGGTTATACTACATATAGGTAGGTACCTACCTAATACTTATCCAAACATAAAGAATACATGTCATGTCACGGCGAAATGCGTGCGCAACTACAATGAATAGTGTATATTTGCTTGCATAGACTATCACACCGTTTGGAAACATTATACCTAAACAACCCCAATTTAACTTTTAACAAACTTCTTTTGAATTTATTAAAAAAATATATTTGGGGGGCCAAAATTAAGATTTGCGTGATGTATTATACAACGTTACACTGTCAGACGCAGATATCATTTAGCAAAACAACGTAGGTATTTGAGTTGTATTGCGTAGATATAATATTACTTACCTACCTACCTATAAGTAGGTATGTAGGTATTAGAAAAAAATCTTTAATTTGGCAGTTATAAAAGCCAAGAACAAAAGGAGGTACCTCCTACTCCTACTTATAACGTAGTTTTAACTATCATCCTTCTTGGCATTGATTCAACTTTTTTTTTTGTTTATTTTGAAAGTCCAATTTGTTTGACCGCGTCCCATCCACTATATCTGTACTTGTAAATAATTGGATCTCAAAGCGATTTGCAAATGTAGCGCTGGCCAATGTGTTGGAGCTTCCTCTGCTACTGGTGCATGGTTGTGCAATTATACGTGTCCCCGCCCACTAAGTACATTATTTGCGTATTTGCCACACATGCCGCAAATTTATCAACGCCACCGTCACGACGACGCTCCATCCATTTTTTTTCTCTCATCTCCTTTGTTAGCGCGTTTCCTTCCTCTGTTGATCTCTGGGTACGGGAAACCGTTGACCTGCTGTTGACCGCTGCTATAGAACACGAACCAATATGGAACCAGAATCATCGATAGAGGCTCACAAGAAAATATACGATTAGTAAGTGAAAAACAAAAAGTTAAACCCCTATTACGATTCTTTCCATATTCTTGAAAAAAATAAACAATTTGATAGAAGAAACATTGATTAGGGCTTATTTGGTGTAAAAAACTCAAAGTACCTACTTACGATTGTCCAGTCGTAGGACCTATCTAACTCTTTTACGTCTTATCATTGATTATTACTGCCTACCCTACTTACAGACGTAGTCGCACCTGCATAGCTCTTCTTCATTATTTGACTACAGACATTGCTACAGAACAGACTTCTAATTATAGAAAGGTAGCTACTTAGGTATCAGGTCAATTGTCAATTAAATAAAAGTACCTACAAGATTGAAGTGACTGTGACCGAATATTGTAAATGTCGCCGTTTGTACTTTGTACAATAGGTTTCAAAAGAAACCGGACGATCCTCCCCGTCAACCACCACATCACAGCGTCTGGCGCAGAGTCCAATATCGTTTCTTGATTTCTTGTGTAACTAACAACTGTTATGTTATGTAGGTACGCAATCATAATCAGTTATGCTCCTTCTATCTAAAATATTTCAAGCTCTCAGCTATACAACTTTCTTATTTTAAATGCAAATACAAATATATAGGGTGTCTTTGAAAGGTTTGGACACAGGCACCACAGATCAAAATAAGTCGATTGGACATAATTTATCCCTATCTGAAAATTCCTCCTTAAAACAGTATCAAGGTTCAAAGATGAGCAAAAAAAAGTGTTTTTTAATAACTTAAAATGGCCTCAACCGATTCTACTAATATTACCTACATAAGTATCAACATACAAAAGACAAAATTTTTGTGGCTTTGATACTGTGGAAGATACCTTAACAGTGACCATTCTTGTGTTAAATACGTCATATTTTTTTTAACGCTTAGCTTCAGCGCTTCTATTTTTCTTAATAATTAGGATACGTTTGTTCTTCACAATTTTTGACTCTTGTAAAAATTTAATATTCTCAATGGTTTTGGCGGAAAAAAAATTAATTCAAACTCTTGTAACTTGATGCGCCCGAAACGTTTCTATGAGGCAGCCTCTTGATGATCCCGGAGGAACACTCGCTTATTGCTCATGCTTTCTGCACCTACGAAACACGTGAGAGGTTTCAAGTTCATTTCTATGGAAACTTCTTAAACACAAAAATCGAGGTCCCGGAGTTGATGAAAAATCCGCGTCATGCCTGAACCTGAAGTTTCAAGTCGTAACTCCGTCATTAAGTAACCGATTTGAATAACTAGAAAATTTTTGGAAATTGTTTTTAAACACTGCAAAGTGGTTTTTTTTAAATATTAGGTAAATTTCAAAAAAAGTCAAGTTTTTTTTTAATGAAAACCTATTTTTTTTAATACCTTAGTTTGATGGTATATTTTTTTGAATGCAATGATGTCTAAAAAGTTGGCTTTGGTATAATATTTTTTTAACAAAATAATTGAAATATTAATTAATTTTGATAAACATTTTAATTAGGTATTTTGTAGAATAAATATTATACCAAATTAATTTTTTAAGTAGCATTGTATAAAAAAATACTTTGTCAAACCAAAGTAGATACTAAGTACTACTAAGTTACTAAGTAGCTACTATTTGAAAAAAAAAATTGAACATCTTTTGACATTAAAATTAATATTTAAAAAATCACGATGAAGGCCACTTTTTAGTGTTTAAAGAATAATTTCAAAAAGTTGTTTATTTATTCAAATCAGATAAGTAAAGCCGGAGTTATGGCCTTTGTAGAAGACACTGATGCCCGATGTTCTATCTTGTGCAGGCTTATAATGTGCATAAGTATTATTTTTTTGTAACTATGAAAAATGTTTGAAGTTTCCGCCAACTTTAAACTTAGTTCAAAAACTCCACTTATTATTGTTTGAGATGCAGTGGTTGCTCAAAAAATTTAATTTACGTCAGTCAACTTATCTTGTGTTTGGTTATGCTCTGTGTACTTGCTTACATTTTTTGTGACCCAAATGCCCACTTTTTTCAACTAAATTTTGCAATACTCCACCGTAATCCTTTCTGTAAATAATTCTTTATTTATGCTTCTCTGTAAAGGGTTCATGCAAACCAGTCAATTACTTTTAGTTTATTTAAAAAAAAAAAAGTTCAAGTACATACTATAGGTAGGACTGTTACAGCCCAACTTTTCATAAAACCGGAGCTGTGGAACACAACTATTGTGTAAATTGAACAAATCCAAAACACTAAAATTAGGTATAATGCTCAGCAAATTACAATAACCAAAGATATTTAAAACTGAGTAGGTACCTAAAATGTCTAAAATGCTCTTACAACAGTGTGGGGGAAAAACAGAAAAATTTAGTTTATCTTCATCCAGCTTCTATTTAAAAGATAAAGATGTCGTCTCGCCCTGCAGAAAATAGTTGTTGTAGTACGAAATCAATCCAAACTTCTAGATTGGCTTCTACTAAACTACTGATAGCCACCTGACACTCCTCTGAACAAGTTATCCCGTTTTTTCTGGATCTGATTCTTTTAAAATGATCAGAATGAGTGCCCTCAATATTTGGGCCACAAATAAATAAAATTGTAACAGTACCTATTCGAAAAAACTCTTCAAATAATTTCACTATGCAATAAAAATTCTTGCGACTGGTTTTCTTAAAATATTAAGTTGAAGTATTGCCCACCTTCCTACTCTGCTGTTTTCTAAAACACAAAATTTGAACATTTTCTTCACCATTTTGTTGTTTGAGCTTTCAATTATTTAATTTTTATAATAAGGAATGACAAATTGAAATCCAATCCTTACAACCACAATTTCTTATTCAATGTAGTCATCAAGAGAGACCTCACGTAGAATCTAAGCAGTAAGAATAGAATGTAATGACAATGTTCGTAATTATAGTAATTTATTCATAAAATACTTTATTATAATCACTTAAATTATGCATAAGTCAATTAGCTTAGCAAGTATACTTGAATTTGACTAATAAACTCTCAAATAGAGAAATCACTGATATATCTAAAAAGAAAATGTACTTTGTCAACAAGGAAGAGTATTTTATTACTGAGAACTTAGAGGTGATAGACCTCCTTGTCGCAGCTCGCCAGTACCGGGTGTATCCAAATTGGTCATCAATTGCGACAACCAATGTTTAGTAGACTTGTCTTCCTGCAGACAAACAGTAAAAGTGTTGTCACGCAAATGGTCAGGTAAGCATTGTCGTAAAGCCTCTCGAGCTCTGAAATATAAAAGTTACATTTCGAAAATCAACTAACATTAGCTAATAAACCTTGGATTGTCTGACAAACGTAAATAGCATCGAACGACGTGTTTAAGTAATCTAGCAGACGGTTCCTTTGCGAGAGCCAATACCATTTTACCCTACAATCAAAGTTGTTAATAACTATTTTAGTTATTAAAATGAAAACTTACCAAGATCATAGCCACGTGGCTAAACCTATCATACGTTTGGCAAATGTAGGATAAGCCGCTATCGTCGAGTAAAATTTTTTGTAAGATAAAAGTAGCGACTGTTTTACTCAGTTCGGAACCTGACTCCATAATTCTAAGACATAAAGGAATAATTTCCGTAGTCAAAAGAAAATTGATCACTTCTTGTTCATCAGTCTTAACTAACGCTCCGATTACTCCAAGACTAGTTAGGCGAAGATATTCAAAGGGTCTAGTTTTTGATACCGTATGCAGGAAGGGGTATAGAAACAAGGGAACGTGAGCCAACAAAAATTGAGATCTTGTTTCGGGATGCGAAGCCACGCACTGCAGTAAAGCTAAAGCGTTGCAAACCCTGTAATTTCGGCAATTAATTGACAATTAACAAAAATTGTTCACACAAAAACCTGTTGGATTGGTGGGCGGTTAAAGTCGCCGGGTTAATAGCCGGGTAGATGTTGATAATTTCTTGAAGTAAAGCTGCAGTAACCCCAAAACTGTTCCACAGCATTGGAGCTAGATCTGGGACAACCTCGCGTTTTTTGCTGAAAACAACTTTTTTAGTTGTGAATTTTTACGGGGGTGATGGCAACCTCAATTCGAGTAGGGCGTTTTCTCTGGTCTCCGGGTTGGTCAGTTCTAAGATCCATTGGTAAACCTTTTCCCTTTCCACGGTTTGATTTGCAGGGCTCGGCTGGGCACTCATTTTCAAAAAATGAGGTTAGAATTGCCACAATTTGGTGTCGGCACCTATTTTAACCTAAGGACTTGGGGAATTGGCACCTATGCATTCACTTATGGGGCACTGCGCCAGATACTTCCAACTGCAAAATAACAACAAAACGAAAACCCTTGGAAAACCTACCACTAAGAAGTAATGCCATAGATAGAAGTAATGCTGAGTTGCCAGCGTTTGCCATTTGCCAGTGTTGCCGGTGTCTATGACATGGATAACAATAGCGCCATCTACCTCTAGTGACAATACTACAAAATCACGGCGGTCTGTAAACGCCGTAATTGGGCAAGTAGCCAGCACCGTTGCTCCAATAGATGGCGCCACCTATAAGAAAAAAACATATTTAAGAGGAACGTCTCCGCTGTATCATTTGTGATTGTAGAACGTCAGCAAAATGCATTGGCGTGATTGTTTGTATTAGCAGAGGCACGTACTGAAAAGAGAAGACATGCATTTCGTATTAAGAAAGCTTCAATTTGGAAGGGAAATTGTATTTTCCTTAGGGTCGTATTTAACAGTCTACAAAATTTACCCAATATTTTCATGCAAAAAAATACTTTCATTTCCCAAAAATACTAAATGCTCATCAAAATTAGGAAAATACATAATCTTAAAGCGACAACCAAATATTTACATAATGCTGGCCTCTTATATATTTTGTTCGCCAAAATAACTTTCGTTGACCATAAATACTAAATGTTCACCAAATTTTATTCCGCATTTAATTCTAACATAATACTCAAATATTTAATTTTCGACAGTGTCTTATATTATTTAGCAGTTAAAAATACTATTTGTTGATCAAAAATACACAAGCAATAAAATGTTGTGCAAATGGTAAATAATTTTATGCAAAATTATAGATGTAGATGTGCTTGGGCAAGGAAAATAAGAGTAAAAATAGAAGTGGTTTGCACAAAAAAAGATATTAATTTTCGTAATATATAAATGCTTTGCTGTAATTGGCTTGTATTATGTAAAACGTAAAACTTCTTTTAGTGGTAGTTTTAATGGTGCTTTTAAAAAAAATTACAAGGCTCTGAACTGACCTTGTACAAAACTTTTTTTGCGTGCCTCTTGTCTGGAAGCGCAAGCGACAAGGAGGGATGCGCGAGCATATTTCATTTTTGGAGTAATAGAATAATTATTTGACGCACAAATAGTTTTTTTGAGAAACACTAAATATAAATGGATAGCGCGAATATTTATTATGTACAGCACGGACGCGTAACTTGAGCGTTCTAAATTTGGTGAACATTTAGTAAAATTGATAGACATATAGAATTTAAAATGTAAGCAATTGTTAAACAATACGAAGCATAGTTATTTTAGTGGTGATGTTCTCATTTTCTGATGTATAATAATTTGGGTTTCATTTAGATTTTTTGATGCTCATTAAATTTTCTGGTGGACAGTGCAAAGGATGTATGGTTTGATTTGGTGTACATTATATTTGTTTCCTTTTCCTTAATAGGAATATACCTAATGAAATTAAAGGCAGGCATTACAAATTAGTACTAAGCTCCTCCACAAAGATGGCGCTAGTAGTTTAAAATTCAATTATTCTCTTTGTTCATATAGGTAGTTTTTCATAGATGTCGCTGACATCTCAGGTTAATTAAAGTATGCTTTATTGTACGTCGAAATCGAGAATTGACACACTGATACAGCTATAGAAAATAAATAGTAAAACGGCTTGTCATAGTGTTGGCTCAAAGAGCGTAGAAAGGAAGATTTTATTGTTTTCCATAAAACTTAACAGAACTGTTCCAAGTAGCTATCAACAAAATAAGAAAAGAGTCACGATGGAAGCCTAAATCGAAAATGGATATCGCAGGTTTCTAGAATTTTGTATCTAGAGCGGATTCATGTTTTAATCATGTTCTCTGAATACCCCTAGCATTACGTTATCATAGCGATGGTAACCCTTATTCACCTTTAATGCCCATAACTAAATTAGATTTGAGATTCACTAGCAACTAGCACTAAATGGGGTCATATCTCTACACGTCCTGCAACCAAGGGTTGTTATTGCGTTTATTTATGAATTTGCTCCATTAAAATTAAATAAACCTGAGATATTGATTGGTCGATTGACTTGGTTGAAGAATATTTTTCAGTTGCACTAAAACCATTAGCAGTAAGTAATGAAAAAAATTGCTATCATGTTTCTTTATTAAAATAATGTAAATGAAAAAACTCATTTAAAATAACTCACTTTGTTCCGAACACAACCAATCGGAGAATTTACAAATAATAACATCCTTTTCGTGTGTATTATTGTCTTAAAAATTTACGACAAAAATACCTCAAATTCACAACAAAACAGAATCTTGTTGAGTAAACATTCATTGGCGTGTAGCTATTTCCGCTTGACTACTATCATCTTCGCTTTCGGCATATGCGGGCAGTTGCAGTTCGGGCAGAATAGTGAGATGAGTGGCGTCAGATTGCAACGTGCTGCATTCACCAGTACTGGCACCCTGATCGTCTTTCTTCTGCATGGCTTGTACGAAATTCTAAAAATCGACACATAAAACTAACTAGTGACATCTATCGACAGAATTACTCGACTTATGACGTCCCCGTGAGCGGTCCGAACTTGGTACAAGTACCTGTACTTGTTTTGCCTCATTTCTGCTCTAGTTTGCCCTCGAGTTAACGGATCACTTCTTGGTTTTTTCCTGATAATTGCCACTACAATTTAAAAAATTAGAAAAAATTCTAGAAATTTTCCCAAACACCTTCATGATGGATTCCTCTTCCCGTCACAGTGCATTGTACGATCAATCCAGTTAAGAAAAACGACGGCCAAGCAGCGAGGATGAGCCAGGAGAACCAGCACGGTGGAGGTTCTACCGGTTTCAAAGAAACTCTCTGCCACATCCATGAGATCATCGACAGTCTCTCCACGAAGTAGTCTATAGCCGTCGAGAAAATAGCACCGCCGTATATACTTGTGCAGACAATTGTTAAACCTGCAAATAATTTGGGTGAGTTTCGGGGTGTCAATGGTAGGAGGATGCAAAAGTACTTTTACGAAAATATAAGTTGAGAACAGCAAATGTTAAAGCCATCGCCAGCAAGACTCCAACGCACAGCCAAACTGATCCTTTCGGTGAGGTCTCCATCAGATAGTCGGCGGCCAAGAGGGAGGCCAGTCCCAACAAGAAGCCGGTATGGAGGCCGCTCACAAACAATCCCACGTATTGCACCAACATCGTTATCAAGCCGAAGAGAACTCCAGCCAGCAGAGCCACACCTACAAACAGCAAGAGTTCTACTATTTTAGATACCAAACCAAGAAGGGTAGCACCAAACAAAAGACGATTTGGTCGCATCACAAAATAATCTTAAATGACAACAGCGACTCTTGGTACGTTAAAACTTTTTTTGATGGAAGAGTATGTGATCTCCACCATTAGCATACAGGGTGATTCACGTAGCCCGTCCATTAAAAGTTTTTTAACTTCCAGTTGGATTAAAAATTTGAAATTTGGAAGGCAGTCATTATCAGTCATGCTCATTCTATCTAAAATAATTTGAGCTCTCTAGCTATACAGGGTGTGCGAAAAGTCGGTATCAACTTTCTTATTTTAAATGGAAACGTACCATTTTTTCTACATGGTCTAATTGGTCTTCCAACTCTGAGTTTTTATAACATTTGTTATGTAAACTTATTTGACAATTTTTGACATTATGTTAATTTATGTGAAAAAAAGGGTCGATGTGGTAGCTTACGAAAAAATTCGTATCTGGCAGACGGTTCAGAATTTATGAAAGCTAATTTGTAAAGTGCTTAGTTCAAAGTCCAGACTAACTTCTGATGTCTTAATGGTGGTTCCACCTTGTACCATATGGGCGCAGACAATTTTCAAATATCGCAACCAAAAATGGTCAAGAAGTCATTTTCTTCAAATGAGACCTACAGATTTTTTTTACACCACTCGATGGAAAATTGTATTTTGGGATGAGTTACTTAAGCATTCCCTATACCTAACTTCATCCCCTATCAAATTAAAAATTAAAATCCAGAAATTTCATCAATTTTGCACAAGATTTTTTGGTTTTTCAAGTATGCCATGGAAACAAAAGATAATTACAACAATTTAATTATGAAATGAATATCTTACTAATTTTATAAAACAACAACAACAAAAACTATCAAGTACCATCTTAACAAAATTCTAATGTAAATGTTCAATGTGAGCATCATTTTAATTACTACATTCTATCATTTTATATCATTGTGTAGCTCTTCTTATTTTGTTGGTGTCAAGACTGTCAAATGCTCTTATTATTCTCCCGCTTAATTCCTTTATGTTGCAAAGTGGTGAAGTATAAACTAAATCTTTTATTCGACCCCAAACATAAAAGTCTAATGAGGTAAGAACTGGAGATAATAAGAGCATTCGACAGTCTTGGTCCCAACGAAATTAAAAGAGGTACACAATCTGTTGAAAATGGATTAATAGAATGTATGTAGTAATCAAAATGGTGCTCACATTGAACACCTACATTAGAATTTTGTTAAGATGGTTCTTGGTAGTTTTTGTTGTTGTTTTTTTTATAAAATTAGTAACATATTCATTTCATAATTAAAATGTTGCAATTGTCTTTTGTTTCCATGGCATACTTGAAAAACTAAAAAAATCTCTTGGCAGGATTGATGAAATTTCTGGATTTTAATTTTTAATTTGATAGGGGATGAAGTTAGGTATAGAGAATGCTTAAGTGACTCATCCCAAAATACAATTTTCTATCAAATGATGTAAAAAAAATCTGTAAGTGTCATTTGAAAAAAATGAATTTTTGACCATTTTTGGGTGCAATATTTGAAAACTGTCTGCGCCCATACGGTACAAAATGGAACTACCATTAAGAAATCAGAGGTTAGTGTGGACTTCAAACTAAGTACTTTACAAATTGGTTTTCATAAATTCAAAGCCGTCTGCCAGATACGAATTTTTTCGTAAGCTACCACATCGACCCTTTTTTTCACATAAATTAACATAATGTCAAAAATTGTCAAATAAGTTTACATAACAAATGTTATAAAAACTCAGAGTTGGAAGACCAATTAGACCATGTAGAAAAAATGGTACATTTCCATTTAAAATAAGAAAGTTGATACCGACTTTTCGCACACCCTGTATAGCTAGAGAGCTCAAAATATTTTAGATAGAATGAGCATGACTGATAATGACTGCCTTCCAAGTTTCAAATTTTTAATCCAACTGGAAGTTGAAAAACTTCTAATGGACGGGCTACGTGAATCACCCTGTATAGGGTCATTATAGCAACAATTAGTGCCTTAATTGAAATCAAATTTCTGTTCTTTAGTTTCTTAAGCGGCATGACTGGTTTATTGAAGAAGTAGGTACAATGCAAACTTTGTTAGCCCATCGATGGTGATGTCACGATGAATAAGAGATACCTACTTCTTGTGTCTATTTGTGTTATTTAAGGTTCATATAACGCCAAATCTTGGCTTAGTTGCAAGACCTCTTAATCTGGGCAAGAATGTTGTTTTAATCATCGATTGGACGAATCCTAGTCACTAACAAAGAAATTAATGCGTGTCATTGCGTAAGTCAATTAAAATCAATAGCAATAATAAGCTACTGGCTGACACGTGGTACAAGTTTCAACTAGAGCCATTAATAAAGTTACTGAACCATGCGGTCATTTTCCAATGACAAAAAGTAGCCTCGAAAAGTAAGTGAGCAATTTAAAATTCAATTCAAACAATTCGTTCTTTGCAGTTTTTGGTACTGTTGCAAATGTAAATTTAACCATAAACTTGTTATCTTGCAATTTGTGAGCAATTAAAGTGCCACCCTAAGTGTCTTCTTTTAATTTTCCATTATTTCTATTGTTGTTGTTAGATCGTTTTGGGAAACAACGTTATCATTTCTGCCATTAGTCTTATCTTTTGTAGAGATTGTTAATGGTAATAGTGAAAATTACCTGCATTCCCGTAGGAGGGCATGAGTTCGCCTTGCAGACAAATCAAGTAAACTATGCTGGAGGCGAAGATGAACCCGGTGAGAAACATAACTGTTTTAAAGCATTGATAACCTGCGAAAAACGTTTGTAATTAATTGGTTGCCATTGGCGTTCGTCGTGGGATCCAAAGTGCGGTCCTAGCTACGTCCATGTGTCTTTGGCCTTGACCAATCCACATAATAAAAAGAGTTCTGGTTCACGGTTCGCTGCCCTTTCGTCAGCAGCATACGGTTTACGGTGGCAAAAACCCGACACATTGACGTGCACCTGACGGGGAGAGGGCAGGAAACTTGTAGAACAGTGCAATTTCTAGGAGGCCAACTCGAGGAGATGCTATTAACAAAAATCAATATTGAAGAAAAGAAAAGTGTTTCGCCGCTTTCACTCTACTAGATGATAATATGCGTCAGGTGTTTGAAGCGGAAACGAGGTCGTTGTGGTCTAAATTAATGTTAATTTCAAGAGGAAATATTCAAGAGCTTGAGATGGTTAGGGTTTTACCTAGAAATGTGTAAAGAATTCCAAAAACGATGTATACGAAAAAAACTGCGGCGGTGGTGAGGTCGTAGTAAGTGTCGACCCTAGTGCACATTTCCACTATGGGGTCGGAGGGGTAGACCAAGTTGGGAAAGCGGGTGCCGTTGGGCTTGGGCGGCACCAAGGAGCCGGGCTGGACGCGACTCGTCATCTTCGCCTAAAACAAAACTATAATAAATACAAAACAACCAATACCACCCCGTTTTAAGGGCGCTTCCACCCTCTAAAAGTGAATTTGAATTTATAGGGTGCTACACAGGAACACAGGGTCCCAGAGTGATTCAATACCCAACTTTTGATTTGGTAAAATTTACCTATTTTGACCGTCTACTACTGTTAGGGCCAGTTTTACGAAAGTCGGATAAGGTTTCGAATAACTATTCCGGGCTAAGGACCGGTTTATATACAGTTTATACCTGGATTTATCCCATTCGACTTTCGCAAAAGCGCATTTATCTTGAGTTATTCCAGAACAGTAGCGGGATCCCCGACAAAGCGTTTCGATCGCTTCGCTTTTTTTTCGATGTCGGTCGCTTTTAAGGGAAGGAGTTTAGAGGAGCGCTTTTTGAAAAATGCTGAACCAATAACGACAGTGACCACATGACTATTTAGAGAAAGCGCAGTAAGAGAGAAAGAAAATTTGTCAGTTTCGTCTGGTCGGTAGCAGTCGGCAACACAAAAAAACTTACCCTCGGCAAAAAGATTGCTAATTATTGGTACATATATATGGGGCTACCCGATTGTTATTTCTGAAGTAAATTGTAACTTTTTGAACACTCGTTTGAAATAAAATAAGTATTTAAAAAAATTACAACACAATAATTATTATTACTTTAAAAAGTAGACAGAGGTAAAATATAGCTACTGTATATTATGAATGTAACAAAGTTTTATGAAGGATATTATTTTGGTATAGAAGCACACTTTATCGTAATTAGGACTTTGGTTTACAGTTTACAGATATTTTTTCTGAATGCAATTAGAAATGTCTAACAAGTTGACTGGGATATAACGTTCATTCAAGGAAATAATTAAAATGTTTGTCGAGATTAAATTTTTTGTAAAATTTGCAAGAAAGTTTTGAAGGAAAAATTCAAATAACCGAGTTATCGTTTAAAAGTGGTTTCGGAAATTAAAATTGTTATTTTTTACCCACAAAAGTTATAATATTGGTACATATTATGAACAACAAGATAAAGATTATTTAAAAACCCCTTGTTAATCTCCAAATAACAATAAATATGCAATATCTTAAAAAATCATTTTTAAAGCATCACCTTTCAAGTTGTAGAAACGATTTCTACCAAAATCAGGTAAACTTGGGTGCCGGGGGCTATAATCCTTCCACTTGTAGGTAAAAATATCTAAAAATCCGGCTCCTAAAGCCGTCATCCACCAATGCCATTCATAGGAATGCACCTTCAAAACATCAAAAAAAGCGATAACCTCTCGGAACTCTCTGTTTAACCGATAGAAATACAAGTCGACTCGGTCGACATTGAAGCTTTTCGGTCGCTATGGAAGCGACGCGATCGAAATGAAAGCGATGCGATCGAAACGCTTTGTCGGGAATCCCAGTACTGATGGATGTGGCCTGAGCGTTCGCCCGATCTTACGCCACTTGATTTTTGGTTGGAAGGATATATAGGTTTTTCTATTTGAAAAAAAAGAAGTTGGGCATCGTTTAACATTGAAATTAATAATTAAAAAGGGGAAATATTTAACAGTCTACCAAATTTACCCAATATTTTTATACAAAAAAATACATAAATAATACATAAATACATAAAAAATACATTTCCCAAAATTACTAAATGCTCACCAAAATTAAAAAAATACATAATCTTAAAGCGACAACCAAATATTAACATAATGCTGGCCTCTTATATATTTTGTTCGTCAAAATAACTTTTGTTGACCATAAATACTAAATGTTCACCATATTCTATTCCGCATTTAATTCTAACATAATACCCAGATATGCAATTTTCAACAGTGTCTTATATTATTTAGCAGTTAAAAATACTATTTGTTGATCAAAAATACACAAGCAATAAAATGTTGTGCAAATGGTAAATAATGTTATGCAAAATTATAGATGTAGATGTTCTAGGGCAAAGAAAATAAGAGTAAAAATAGAAGTGGTTTGCACAAAAAAAGATATTGATTTCTGTAATATATAAATGCTTTGCTGTAATTGGCTTACATTATGTAAAACGTAAAACTTCTTTTAGTGGTAATTTCTAATCGTGCTGTTAAAAAAAAATTACAGGGCCCTGAACTGACCTTGTAAAAAACTTTTTTCGCGTGCCTCTTGTCTGGAAGGGCAAGCGGCAAGGAGAGATGCGCGAGCATATTTCATTTTTGGAGTAATAGAATAATTATTTGACGCACAATTGTTTTTTTGAGAAACACTAAATATAAATGGATAGCGCGAATATTTATTATGTACAGCACGGACGCGTAACTTGAGCGTTCTAAATTTGGTAAACATTTAGTAAAATTGATAGACATATAGAATTTAAAATGTAAGCAATGGTAAAACAATACGCAGCATAGTTATTTTAGTGGTAATTTTCTCATTTTCTGATGTATAATAATTTGGGTTAATTTAGATTTTTTGATGCTCATTAAATTTTCTGGTGGACAGTGCAAGGGATGTATGGTTTAATTTGGTGTACAATATATTTATTCTCTTAAAAAAATCACTTTGCAAAGTGGTTAAAGAATCATAATTTGCTACAGTTTTTTTGTTTATTCAAATCGAATAATAAACGACAGAGATAAAGCTTGGAGTGTTTTTTAGGAAACATCCTGTATGTATTGCAAGGCTGGAAACAAAGACGACTTGAATCGATTGGTAGTCATTAACATTTACAATGCCAGTAAAGCGACAGTAGTCATTTACTATTTAAAAATGCATGGCAGTTAGTCATCGGAAAGACAACTAAGCGTTGAACTGCACCCTCAATAAATGCAAAATCTCCAAAAAAAAAACATCAGGCTGTAAACCTGATCGGTATGCAAAATAGGTTTAAGTGTTAGCATCCTAATAGCTGTATTACAGCTATTATAAAGTTACAAAGCAGTTTATTATTGTAACGGCACATTATGCAATAAACTATAGGTACCTATATAGATCTAGAATGGACAAATGTATTTAGTATTCAACGTCACAATAGGAAGAAACATTGTGGTTCCACAGGCGCACCTTCTGAGTTCATTCATGATCAAAAACAATGTAGGTAGGAAGTGGGTACAGTTAAAGAATAGTATATGTATAGTATATCCGGAAGAGTGAAATCAATTTGATGAATTTAAACTAAAATTAGAATTAGGTATCTCGAAAAGGTTTTGACATTACCTGGATGTTGGAGTTTACTCTTTTAATTGACAGAAGAGAAATGCGAAGAAACATAGGTGTAGTTGTGGTTAAAATAATTCTTTTTGATAGTGACACCCCAAAGAATGGGGAAAAAATCTGTTGACTTCGACAAGAGAGTTTTTGGGAATGTCCTTCAAGCAATGCCACGATAAATCTCAATTGGTTTCGTGGGGAGCCGAGGGACCGGCGTCAATTCCTCCAATTGCGATTCGAATTTGATCCTGACTTATGATGTGACACTTATCTAAGTGGTTACCGGAAGCACTCGATCTGTTTCATGTAGGTATTTAATTTCCTACTTACCACTCTGCTGCCAGTCTATTAGCCTATTAACTTGACTGCAGACGTGTCTCCGTACGTATAGACATCGTAGGTGAGGTTCTTACGGCAAATAAACATCACACACCTTCGACCCCAAAGGTTAAGTGTGCTATTTCGGGAAAATTAAAAACAAACACAAATTTTGTTGCTAAAAAATTAAATAATTAGCGGGTATTGTGGAAGCACTAAAAATAAATTTTGTAACGAAGCAATTACTTAGACGGCGCCTGTTTGAAGGTGTGACAGTAATGTTTTTAAAAGCCTCTAATGTTTTACGATAGGGAGGAAATTCGCCAGCGATCGGGGTGAAAATCGGGAAAAAAGTGCGACTTTCTGTAGGTGTCGGAAGAGGTGTCGATAAAAATAGTTCGTCCCATTTAATCATTTATCCCTTCATAATTTAATCATTTACGGTTCGATCGACACTAAGTCGTCGGATTTTGTCGAAACAGAAAAACTTTGAGGGAATTACGTCTAAATTGAGCCTCGATATTCGCGGAAGGGTGACGCAACGGCCTTTCCTGTTCCTTTTTTCGCCAATTTAGCAACAAAACAAATGTTTATGCAACGAACATCGAGCAAGGACAAAAATAACGAGCCACTAAAAAGCAAGAAATCGCCCTATCAATTAATCAATCCAATTACTCGAACAGTTAGTAATTTAATACTGGGGTTGTTAGCGAAACCACGAAATCAGACGGACGTCCAGGAAACCCTCGAGAATGCCACCCCATCCTCCGGCAAAACAAAGCGACGACGCGTCCTACCCCCAACTCGCGACGCAAATAATCAACAAACCCTTCCAGACTCACCTGACAAACCGTCAAATAAACGTTAAAACATCACGTCGATCAGTTAACACTGTCTTCCCGGATGTTCCCGGGAGAAAATCCGATTTTCAATGGCAATGGCAGGAGGTGGTGGTAATTTTTTGATTTTGTTTTCTTGCAGATATTGTTGAGTTGTTGCTTATTTGTGGATGGTGGGTCGACGGTCGCTCATGGTTGACGTCGCGACGCTATTTTTCTAACACTTGTGGAATTCATCACCCGGATTATCACCGGAGTTCAGAGCGGATCGACGCACCGACGACACGACGAGAAATGACCCGGAATGCAGGCAACGCGCCTGCGACCGAATGCAGGGCCGGATCGGGGGGGCCCAACTCGGGTTTCACGCAGATATCAATAATCGCGGCGCTCTTCGCCTGATTTTCAAACCCTTTGCTCCGCAATCATCAAATAAGCAGAAGAATTTCTGTTGATTTTACCCAAACCAAAATCCAAAGACGACAAGAACCTCTGTTCAGGTAGGTAATAATACGATTTCCAAATCAAAGACCCAATTGCTATTCAAGTCTTGTGGCTTCGGGCGAAAGCTCTCCTCGGGACTAATTTTCCTGAATATTTTACCGCCCACCAACATTTCCGTTCCAGGTTACAAAACCAGGAAGTGCCCTGCCTGCGATTTCTAAAAATAACCACTAGAGCGATAATTACGCGGGCTACCCCGACCTTAATTTTCCCCTAAATCGGAAATTAAATGAAACCTTAATCAATGTTAACGAGAATGCAATTGTTGGAGAAAGATGAGAGTTTACGTTGCGAAAGATACGAAGATAAGAAACGAGCTAGTTTGCAAAATAGTTGGAAGTTACGAAAGGGGAACGCCGAGGAAGCGATAACGCGCTTGAGCATTAAGAGGCAGAACCGGCTTCAAATAGCAAAATTCCTATTAAGGGAAAAATCATATGCGCGATAAATTTTAGGACCAAAACTTTTCATCTTCCATTAAATAGACGCCGGCGGAAATGTCTCGTTGCGGGAATGTGAGGGAAAGAAACGTTCATTGAGATCACGAAGACTTTATTTAAATAAATTATTTGTTATTCTGAACACGTTTTCCATCTCCATTTATCAGACAATGGAAAAGCTTTGAAATAATCTGGGTTTGGAACGTAAATTTTAACACTTTCTCGACAATGACATCGAAGCTTGTTATCTTTCAGCGTCATCAACTGAAACATGTCTTCACCCTAGAATTTTGACAATAAATATCTCTATTACCTTTGGCACTTTTCTTTATAACTTTATCATGATTCCAACGTTCTTTCAAATTTAACATCTGTAGACAATAGGCATTTACAGTTTTACTCTAATTTGGTTCTTTAGCAAATTTTTTAGCATCCTACAATGATTAGGCCATTATCTATTTTTTAATCACAAAATTGAAAAAAATGCAATAGAGTTTAAACGCCAGTCAAATCCCGCGCTACATGACGTCAGACACCCCACGACCAATGAAGAGCCGAGATTACTTGATGACAGCGTCCCGCGTTGCGCCGTTAACAGCTGAGCTGCTGTCGACGTACGTCCTGTCGCGTGTCGCTAAGGAGGAAGAAAGAACGACGGTTTCAACGATGTCGCGTTTTTTCGTTTCGCAGCGCAGAAACAAACAATGGTTACACCCACCGACAACAACGCCGATTGGCGACAGGGGTTTAGACGTCACACCAATTAAACAGCGACTTTGAGCCGCCAAGATTTCAGTCGTTTAAATTTGCTATGATATTTTTACTAATTTATTCTTTTTGTTTTGCAATTAGAGATTTTTTTAAAAATCTACTCTTACTCAAGCATTCATATTTTTTACATATCTAAACATTTCCGTACTTAAATAGTGAAAATAAAAACTACTGTAAAGGCCTATTATTTACTTAACATAATGCAGATAAATATGTATAAGCAGAATAAACTTAATTGTGTAGAATATATTATTTTTGAAATTTTTGTTGAACTTAATCTAAGCCACTTTACACATAACTTTTTCATTATTTATATAATTAATGTTAAAACCATATCCAGGAACTACTTTTAAGAAAGTTAAAACAAATTAATTAAGTAATCTAATAATAGGTAATAACTAGAATAAATAAATTTATAAATAATAGTAATAGTTTTGTGTAGTACCCGATAGAAAATAGCATCCACTTACATAGTACAAAAAAAAGTAGAAAGAGAACAATGAGTAAATGCAGAAACTGAATAAAAATAATATAAACAGTCACTTTGTATCTACAAATAGAAAAAAAAATTCTTATTTATCCAAAACATTATACTATATAATTATTAAATAAACATTATTACAACGTACAAAATAGTAATAAACGTTGGCCCTCTGGTCACAATTTATGCATCATTGAAGATGTTGAGGACACCAAAGTGATGACCCTGCCTTCTCGTCTTTTGACATTAGGCTTAATATGCGCATCAAAGTCCACTCCACATCAACTGTAACACCCAACTTCTTCATTGAAATGGAATAAGCGTCCAAGTGTACCTACCTATACATTATCACCCAACACTTTGATCCGTCAATATAAACTTTCAAACCAAGAACAAGACTATTTCTGTGACGTCATACTAACGAGTCAATTCTAAACCTCTTGAAGCATAACATCGCCTTACTCGGACGCAGGACTACACCAAATTCCATCATTTTAACAGCAGGAGACCAACTACAAAGACACGTAGTCACGGGAGAGTCTGGCCGATGCCAAGATTTTGTAGCCCACGCATGTGTTCATCTTAAACAAATTATTATTACCTCAAGTCAATATGTCTGCTCTTGCACCGGATTCGTCAAGACGCGCGCCAGCTAAGCTGCAGTCTGATTTAGGTAACCCTCTCAGAACACCGTAAGTTATTTACTTGCAAATTTCAAACTGTTTGACTGAGAATTTCAATTTAGTCTTATTTTATTATTTCTAGTAACATTCAGTTCTTTGCGACTTTAATTTTCTAATAAAATGTGAAGAAATAAAAATATTATGAAAATTTATTTTTAATTGTTGTAGACTTTTGACGTAGTTTTTTTAGCAATGCCCTTATAAAAAATATCGTTAAATTTACCACTTTTTTTCTTTACAGAGCACCACTTTATATTGTAACTGTAGGACATAATATCTGCTAATTATTTAAGGGCAGTTTTTGTTTCATTTTTACAAGAGGACGTAGCTAACAGACCGAATCTTGATAGTATATTATTGTCTTTAATTACATATAGCTCTGCACGGTAAATAATTAGTTTTCCTGTCCACTTTAATGATGGGTAGGTCTTCTATACTTCTTGAAGTCATTCCTGGGAAATCTGATTATGATTTTTAACTTTCTTGCAGTTAAATATACTATAATCGCAGACATTCTTATTTTTGCCTTTCTTACTTCTTTATTTATTTATTATTTATGTTTATCGTATCAAAAATAAATACAGAAAAGATAAAAGAACAGCACGGGATGGAATAGATTATATTTAAGTTTTGTTTTTGTTACTATTATTTATGTAGAAGAGACTATTGTCATTCCTAATTGATAAACTTGTTTAAATTTATATTTTCACTCGAGCTTTTGTTGACACAATTGAAAAATTCAAATTTACCGCATTTCTTAGCGTAACCATATTATAAACCAACGTTCTATGTCAATAACTTCTATCTGTCTGTGGAATATCACCTTTTCTCTTTTCATTTGACATTTCACTTTTCGCTCTTTTCCGTTTCCGTTGGTTTCCGGCTCCATCTTTGGTGTCACCACGTTGTTCCTAGTTCGAGTTTGTGGTTAATTCTGGAAATTTCGGGTCCGCGTAGTGCCCCCGGGACCCCAAAATGAGTTCCCTGAAGCTCCAGAAACGCTTGGCCGCATCAGTGATGCGATGCGGCAAAAAAAAAGTGTGGTTAGATCCGAACGAAATCAACGAAATCGCCAACACTAACTCGCGACAAAATATTCGTAAATTGATTAAAGACGGTCTCATCATCAAAAAACCGGTTGCCGTCCATTCGAGAGCCCGCGCCCGCAAGAACACCGAAGCTCGTCGAAAGGGTCGTCATTGCGGCTTCGGCAAAAGGAAAGGAACTGCCAACGCTCGCATGCCCCAAAAGGAGCTGTGGGTCCAACGAATGCGCGTTCTCCGAAGATTGCTGAAGAAGTATCGAGAAGCCAAGAAGATTGACAGACATTTGTATCATGCGTTGTACATGAAAGCGAAGGGTAATGTCTTCAGGAACAAGCGAGTCTTGATGGAGTACATTCATAAGAAGAAGGCAGAGAAGGCGAGGGCGAAGATGCTCAATGACCAGGCTGATGCTCGAAGATTGAAGGTTAAAGAGGCAAGGAAGCGCAGGGAAGAGAGGATTGCTGCCAAAAAGCAGGAAGTACTTCAGAACTACCAAAGGGAGGACGAAGCCGCTGCTGCTAAAAAATAAATATTTACTACTGACGTTGTAAACTTAACTTTAAATATAAATTTGAAAATACTATTGTTTTTATTATTAAGGGGGACACTATTCTATTTTGTAAATTTTATTTGAAGTTTTTAATAACAAAACTTCTGCCTGAAGTAGTTTGCAGAAAAGGGTTTCTAGTTAGAAAAGGTGGAAATTGCGTTTTGAAGTATTTATTTTTTAAAACCAATACATATCACTCAACCTCATTACAAATTATTAAAATATAAAATAATTCGTAGCGTAAAGATTACAGAAAATTCATAAGCCAGTTAGTTGTCAGTTTGAAAGCCTATTGGGTATTCATTTAGAAGCGCGAAATACAAGAAACTATAACCGTAACAATAGGCCACCACTGTTTGCAATATGAGCGCCCGTCTGACGAGCTGAATAATTAATTGTTTGAGAACATTGAAACCATAATAACATTATGTAGAGGGATACACAATTACACTAAAAACATAACAAATACCTTCATTATTACATAACAAAAGGGGTTAGATTCTAAACTACATTTTACGACCCTGGCAAAATTTTCATTGGCTCAAATAAGTTCGCCACTAAGGGAAAACTCTCGGTATGTTCATTTTTGGCTGTTGACAGTGACGAAAGCAATTAGCCATTCTAACAATTACATAAACAATTAGGGTATGTTCCGCCAATGAAATTAAAAAATTTATATCCTAATATCACTTTTCGCATCTTTTTTTTTGAATTGCCACAGACTAGTGTCAATTTCGAGAAAACGTCATCTAAAATAACGCCTTAAATCTAGAACTAAATAGTTAATAGTTTTCTTATGTGTGTAATAATATAATTGATAAATGAAGACGAATTAAAATAACTATCCAAACGTTATTGCAAACTTAACTACACTTAAAACAGGAAAGTGCGAATTACTCAACCATGCAAAATAACAAATTCACGTTGAAAATTACGGTTATGCGACCGTTTGTCTACCAAACTTTCTATAACATAACAAAAGTTGTAATGTTAATTATTGTTGTCTATTTTCGAACTTGATTCTCTAATTTCATCCTGTAACGTGAACATTCAAAAAATTGACAATAAAAAAGCTCCCAATACACATACACATTTTTTTTTTTTTAAGTACACATATAGTTTTCATCAAAAGCAAAGCAAAAACCTGCATAAACTATTGAGTTACAGCTGCCCCGAAATCAAGAAGTATCTAGGAAATGAACGGTTTATTCGTTTCACAGTAACACCATGTAGAAGTTTTTTAACTGGTCGAACTTGAAGCTCTTATATGAATACATGCAGAAAAATCCAACAAATCTGATGTCGTCCTGAAAAATAAACAAGCGGTCAATAAATGCAAGATCCAACCACATTAGTTTTCAATTATCTACAATCATCAACAGTTGTTATTAGAATTAGCGAAAACTGAATTAAAGTCACCAAATAAATTACGACCAAAAAATAGTAGAAGTAAAATTGAAAGCTCAATCAGCAAGGATATAACAACAATAGTGAATGTAAGCTGCTAAAGACTATTGATATCAAATAAATAAAAAATGCCATTTAAAAAATTTGAAAATGTAGAATTATTAAGTACAACCTTTCAAAGAAGTATGTGATAAAAATAGACAATACATAATAAGAACCATAGACGTTGAAGAAAAGTGAAAAAATCGTTCAAAGTGTAAATAAATCAAATAATTTCCAGACAAATTAGGAGCTTTTACGAGTTCTACGAGAGCAAAGTTTACATCGGTAACAATAAATAGTGTAGGGTCATGAGAACCAAACAATAAGTTATGACGTCATTAGAATCTTTTTCCCACAATTTTTTACGTTTCGTTTAGTAAACTTTTTCACTCTTTTTTCAAAGATGTGTATGAAGTGTAAAAAAAAATTCACATTTGCGCTTAAGGAAAACGTAACGACTAATTTCGTTCTAACTTTGTTAATTTTAAACAAAATTGAATCAAAATTTTACTAATACAAGGTATTTCAACGAGAACCGCCGGTGTCTAATTGCGTATTTCAAATGAAGGAAAAAATTGAAATTTGGCAGAAATAAACTATAATTAATGCACTACAAGATGACATTATCGTTTTTTTCCTCTTTTAAAATGGTGTGAGTTTTCACTTTCGATCGCGATTTTATATCGAAATATTCACTTCATCTCTTTGATTTTCTTCAAGCTCATGATCACGACCTCCAAGATTGATAAAGAGTAATTGAAATATTTTTATATCAAACCGTTATTGAATTACATAAATTTTGAAATTTCAACGCTGAAGGAATTTTTGATTGACAGCTTTGTGTCCGTTTTCCTAGTCCATTTGCGGTTAACCACATTAGATTTTATGATGGACCCTGTACTGCAAAGATCTTTGAGTAGGTACCGCTATTAAATCATAGATAACCGAACCGTTTAAGTGTCATTGTCATGAAATTTGACTGCTTCAATAAAACAGTCGTGTCATAAATTCCTAAAAATCCCGTGAACTTCTTAAAAACACAATTAGCGATACTTCAACTACAAATTTCAAATTTTTAACAACAGGACGTATGCCTGGCGGTATTACGAACATAATAATAATAAAAAAACATTGAAAATTTCTGAAAAAGCACTTTATAGCGTCTCGACGGCGCATAGAATTAATTATGGACCAAACAATTAGGCCACATTGTAGCGCATTAATTAAAGTTTATTTCTGCCAAATTTCAAATTTTTAACTTCATTGGAAATACGCAATTAGGCACAGGCGGTTCTTGCTGAAATACCCTGTATATTTGAAAAATTATTATGAATGTCGGATGAGTCTAAAAATTGATTTGTTGTTATAAAAAAGATATTATTATTGTTGTTATGTAAACAATGGGGTTCTTGCCTCATGTTTTGAAAATATAATATTTAGAAAATGTAGGCGATTTCATCAGAACCCTATTTTTTTATTTTTTTAAGGTTAATATTGCGTCCAGAATTAATTTTTTAATTTCTGGAGTGGGAGATTGTGACGTAAGTGTCCCGGGTGCGGCGTAGTTCTAACAGAAATCGTAAGATGGCGCCACTCAAAAATCTCAAATCTTAAGTCACCGTTCAGCCGCCCCCAGCCCCCAGAAGTTGCGATCAGATAGCGAATTGTGGAGGTTGTTGCTCAGATCAATATCCATATTCTTGTGATTGTGCCCGAGTCGTTGGCAAAGCGAGAATCCATTCATTATAGGTGTGAGTCTTAGATATATGGGACAGATACGTCATCAATAACTACATTTCCAAATATTAAGGAATAAAACAAATGTATAAAACGTATGCTTCCAATTACAGAACTTTAAAAAAACTAACTAAATTATATTATGAGATGGTACTTTGGAATCTTGTAAAGAAAACTATGATCAATGCCTTTTGAGCAAAATTTATAAAATTGGCCCCAAAATTTTGTCATAGACATAGAACCTATAAAGTTAAAAAAAGTGTTCCTAAAGAAAAATTTTTCTTCCAAAGGCACATTTTTTGCCGTTTGTCAATTGGTACCCTTAACGAAAATATTAAACAAAAAAAATGAGGAAAAAAATATTTAAGTCCCTTTTAGTTATTTGCATACATCTAGAGATTAAAAATAGCAATATATATTTCTTTAGACAACAATGCCTACAGCAAAATTGAAACTTTTCAAGTTTTCAGTTTTATCTATTTAATAGACCACATGAATAATTGACAATTTTCCCTTCCACAAGTGATTTATAAAAAGGTTGGGAGCATGCGCAGTGCAGTAGTATAGGAAATGGATGTCATGCCATAAACATGTCTCTCTCTCCGATTTGCGCCTGCGCTTTGAATTTTTAATATGATCTAGAGGTCGCGCCACCTAAAAAGAGCCCTGTCAATCATCTTTCGCGCAGTTTCAGAAAAGCGAAGTGCCGCTTGACTTAGTTGGATTCAAAACTCCACCCTCTAGCTGCACACCCGAGTAGTCAACGGGCGCATTCACGTGAATATTCCAACACTGAAGCGCGATCAACTACAATAAAGTTAGGTGTTCAAGACTTTTTAAACCAGGAGTCAGTAGCGCCGCGTCGGTGAACCAAAGAACGGAACATAATAATTATACACAACTTCAAAAAAATGTTTGCCCCTTCGCGACCGCGCGTCACTGTGTCTACTCCGCAAGGAAAGCACGCTCATCATTGGTTAGCATAGTCGCAAATGGTGGACGCTACGAGAATACGTTTTTCACGCAGGTCTCAAACTAAATGACTCGACCTCTAGTTGTGACAATAATGGAGTACTTGCCTCATGTTTGGGAAATGTAATATTTAGAAAATGTAGGAGTTTTCATTAGACTCGTATTTTTTTATTTGGTTCTAGGGTCAATATTACGCCCAGAATTAATTTTTTATTTTTTGGAGTGGGAGGTTTGTGACGTAGCCGTCCCCGTCCCCTGCACGGCGTAGTTCTAAAAGAAATCGTATGATGGCGCTTTACTCAGATTGCTTGCGTTCTATTTATAAATCGAATGCCAATCCGCTGTACACATGTCGCGCACTCTGGTAGCAGCGCAGCATAGTAGCCAAAAACAAGAGTCCATTCAATATAGATGTGAGTCTTGGATACGGGGGACCAATGCGTCATCAAAAACAAAAATTGCAAATATTTACGAAAATATGAAATAAAAAAAATGGGAAAAAAAATATTTAAGCCTCTTTTAGTTATTTGCCTACATGTAGAGAATAAAAAGTGCAATATTTTTTTTAGGCAAGTACCCCATTGGTGTTATGGTGCAAAAGCAGCGGCCGGATTTAATTAAAAGAACATACATGTTCCAGCTTAAAAGCTAAAAAATAAACAAAATAGACTTAAAATTTCAACTGTCATTTACACAAACAAAAAATTGCTGGCGAATTTCTAACGTCATTACCGTTTATTCTTTACTGGTGGAAGTATCCATGGGACTAGCTGGTTGTGGCGCTGGAATTGCTGGCTTGATGAATCTCTCGCTGGTTCTCCGGTGTGGGGGCGCTGGAGGGCTGCTAGAGCCGACGTTGTGCAAAGCAGACGACACGCCAGCCGGAGTAAGCAATTGACCACAAGCTGAACAACGCGGCGGCCCCACAATCAGAGAATCTCTAGGTGATGGGGCTTGCATTGACAAGCCTGCAATTGTCTCATTAATAAAATCATAAAAAAAAAATTAACAACAGTAGGAACAAACCTGGACTAAGAGGACGACTCTGACTTGGCGATGGATTATAAGGAACTGGCGACACAGTGTGCTGTCTGACCCCAAGAACTTGTTCGTTGTAATGCCTCTCTTCCTCCATTTCTAGTGAACTTTCGCTCTCCGACAAATGTCGGCACAGAGCCTCCCGCCTTTCCACTTCCAACTGAAGCTTTCGCTGCAACCGCAAATTTTCCTCTTTGATGTTGCGCTCTTCTTGGGCGTACCGTTGCATCTTCTGAGTGTGTTCCTGTTGGCTGATGGCCAAGTTTTGACGCAATCTCGCGACTTCGGAACGTAAAGTCTGGATGTGGGCGCTAAGGTTGGTGGCCGTGTCGCCGTTGTTGATGTCGCGAGGACTCGCCGGATCTGACACCGGCTGGTCCAGCTTGATTTGAAGCGATCGCTTCTCCGCCTCCAACTTGTCCATGCGCTTCCATAATTTGTTAACGAGAGCTTCTTGCTCCTGCTCCAAAGTGTTCTCAAGTTCGACCTAAGAAAACACCAAAAAAAAAATTACCAAGATAGTACCAACATAAAAAAAATATAATTTTTTGGTCAGCTTCTGGCGGATTCTTTTGCGTGACAACAAAACTCACCTTTTCCCTGCGAAGTTGCTCCAAGTTGCTTTGTTTGGCGAGAGTTTCGGCTTCCAGTTTCTCGATTTTCCTCATCAGCCGGTTAACAAGGCACTCTTGTTCTTGCTCTAAAGTTTGCTCGAGCCGACACTTCTCTTGCCTCAATTGCGTCAGTTTCCTAGACAAGTCATTGGTAAGACACTCCTCTTCTCTCTCGTAATGATGAGCAAGCGATTCTTTCTCCTTCTTCAAGGCCTGAATTTTCTTGAGTAAAGTATTCGAAATAAACTCTTCCTCTTGTTCCGCTTTAGCTTGCTGAAATTGAGGAGTCAGACAAGTTCAGGAGAAAACTCCCTACTGCTTACAATGATAACTGAAGCCTGTCTCAAACCCCGATTTTCTTCTTGCAGAGCTTTCACGCGCAACTTGTACGTTTCAAGTTCGACTTTGAGGACGCGATTTTGCTGTTGCAAACTCTCAATTCGCTTTTGGAGCTGCTCCCTGGTGATGGGACTCGGGGGCATCATGATGGGACCACCATCAATGCTGCTGGAATCAGATTCACTAGCGGAATCGGCCATTTCTTAAAGCACAGAAACAGTTAAGACGCAGAACTGAAATTCGGGCGTGAATGCAAGAAAAGTCTTGATATAATTTTTTTTTCTTAGTTGACACGGCAAAAAATTTTGGGGGGTACTGGTAGGATGAGTAATTTTGGGGGGACGCCGGTTGCTTGGGATGCAATATTTGAGGGCCTTAACGCATACACACCTCCAATTCACCACTATAAGTTAATAATTGAGGAATTAGCAATAAACATGAGGGCAGATGACAATTTTCGGTTTCGTTTCTTGACAGCCGCCATAAACAGGAATACCAATCCAAAATGAAGAAATCACCAGAAAACTAAATCACAATCAATTAAAATATCACCAGAATGTCGGAAAGTTTTGCCAAATTTTTGCGTTTTTTCAATTGCGCTAAATTGTTAAAACTCAAATTATATTATTATTATTGCTCTAGAAACTTTTTAACAAACTACTGCAAATTTTAGTTTAACCATATTCAAACGTGGCGCCATTACAGTAGATGGCGCTACTGTTCTTTGACACCCAGTTGACAGTTGCCTCCCTTCTTCCCCGCGCCCAGAATCAGCCTTTTCCTCCTCGTAAGTTGCCAAGATGGTAAGTTCCAAGTTTATCTCTTAATTTTTGCAATCATCCTCACGTTTCGAGGGCGTAAATGCCAAAAAATCTATTAATCTCTTAGACCGCTGTTTATTCCAACAGATTTTTCCCATATTTTCATTATTTTTTTCGTATTTCTCGCAAAAGTAACAACAAAAACATTTAGCATGTCGTGTTAAGAAAAACAACAATTTAGCGATTTATCTTCGTGCTTCTCGCATATTCTCATTAATATCGCGCTACAATTAGTGTTAAAGTGGTGATAACGAAGTAAATAGTAGTCATAGCCCCCTAAGATCGGTCACGTTTGTTTATAACCTCACTTTCTAGGCTCGAGGTCCCAAGAAACACTTGAAGCGTCTCAATGCCCCTAAAGCATGGATGTTGGACAAGTTGGGGGGCGTCTTTGCTCCTCGTCCTTCCACCGGCCCTCACAAATTGCGAGAGTCGCTTCCTCTGGTCATCTTCCTCCGTAACAGGTTGAAGTATGCCTTGACCAACTGCGAGGCGACCAAAATCGTTATGCAGAGGCTGATCAAAGTCGATGGTAAAGTAAGGACAGACGCTAACTACCCGGCTGGTTTCATGGGTAAGTTTCTTGGTCAATTTAGATTTTTGTTACGATTGTTTCGGTTGCAGATGTTGTCACCATTGAAAAGACCGGAGAGTTCTTCCGTTTGATCTACGACGTTAAAGGACGTTTCACCATTCACAGAATTACTGGCGAAGAAGCAAAGGTTTGTGGTTTTTTTTTTAATTAATCAAATCTAACTTAACTTGATGATTTCAAATAAGGCACTAACAAATGATTGCTGATTAGAATCTTACTCAGCTGATTCAATTATTTTCTTAATTATAACCATTTTTTTTAGTGTTTGTTAAAATTTGTTTTCTTTTTAGTATAAGTTGTGCAAAGTGAAGAGAGTGCAGACCGGTCCCAAAGGTATTCCTTTCTTGGTGACTCGTGATGGGCGCACCATTCGCTACCCAGACCCCAACATCAAAGTTAACGACACTATTCAGTTGGAAATTGCTTCTTCGAAAATTTTGGACTTCATCAAATTTGAATCAGGAAACCTCTGTATGATTACTGGAGGACGCAATTTGGGTCGTGTTGGTACTGTTGTATCACGAGAACGTCATCCTGGTTCGTTTGACATTGTCCACATCAAAGATGCCAATGGTCACACATTTGCAACTAGGTTTGTTTTTGCTTATTATTAATTTGGCCCTATCGAAGCTAAGCCCTTGTTCTTCATAACATTGCTTAGTCAAAATGAGGCCTAAATTAAATTTCTGTAATAAGGTCACTGATTAACCAGTTGATGGTTTATGCGGTATTACCCAAGCAGAAAACAGTATTTTTGTAATTATTTTGTTTGATTGTTTTGAGGCTAATTTGGGGTGGTTTCAGGTTAAATAACGTTTTTATTATTGGAAAAGGCAGCAAGCCCTACGTGTCTCTGCCACGAGGCAAAGGCGTGAAACTGTCCATCGCTGAGGAAAGAGACAAGAGGTTGGCGGCCAAGACCCAATAATGTTGTAATATTACAAGATTTTCAATAAAAATTGTAAAATCATATCACTTATATGGTTTTTTATCAATTCTCCTGAAATATGTGATTTAAGTTTCTTTTTAGGCTTTAACAATTTAATGATTTTACATAATCATGATTCTTTCTATAGAAAATTACTCTTGAAAAATTCATTTCAATGACGATAATACCAATCCTGAGGTTCTTCCTGAAAATGTAAGAAACCTTTGAGGTTCAGGAAACCTGTGGCTACTGAAGAAGTTCTTGGCGGTGTTGTACCACGTGACTTACAGTTGTTAGCAGGCTCATGAATATTATTCTAGTTTTGATGTTCACATCAAAGGTTTCAACGGTCACTGATTTGCAACTAGGATTTATTTTAATTGTTATTAATATTGGCCTTATCGAAGCTAAGCTCTTGTTCTTTGTGACATTGCTTGGTCAAAATGAGGCCCAAATAAAATTTCTGTATTAAGGTCACTGATTAGCCTTTTAATGGTTTTTACGGTATTACCCAAGCAGAAGACAGTATTTCGTTTCATGATTTTTAAAGGTTCTTTCTGGTTAAAATATAGAAAAAGCAGCAAACGCTACATACCTTTGTCCAGGGCCAAAGGCAAGACTTGATAATGGTGTAATATTTCAAAATTTCAATACAAATTTTAAAATTAATTAATTTAGGCGATAACTAACCATTCATCCCCGCGCACATGACCACATCATCTATAGACTAGACTGATTTGGTTTGGTACAAACACCAACGGAATCTCCTCAACATAATATACAGGGACCCCAAAGAAAGCCGCCGGCGCTTAAAAAGTATTTGTAATAGAGTTAAAAATTTGAAAATGTCTTTGATTTTTATCAAGCTCATGATCACGACCTTCAAAATTAATAACGAGTACATAATTGGAATATTTTCATATCAAACTTATGGGTCGTTTTCTGAATGCCTTTGTGGCTACCCACCATTTATGTCTTTTGCTTTCAATGGAGCTTTACCCACTTGAAAAGTACCTACACTAAATCATAAATAACTCAAGAATGTGTACACCCGGCCAATTAAGTAATGCACAAATAATTTACTTTTCTCACGTTATCATCAAGTTTAACAGAGAAAAACTAGTAGGAGACATTTGAAAAGCACAGGGATCACAAATTGTCTACTTTATACTGGATGATAATGTGGTAAAAGTTGATTATTTGTGCACTCCCTGTGCATTACTTAATTGACCGGGTGTACAGCCGATTTCAAAAGTAATCTACGGTATACAGGATGGGACAATAGTGCACCCGAGTTCGATAGCTCGAGTTCTATGATAGGTAGAAATTTGATTTAAAAACACAGATAAACTAGACAAAGAAGTCTATAACCAGAAATTATTTTTGAACATACAGGGTGAGCCAAGACAATTATACAGGGGCAAGTGAGATTTTTTAAATGGAATGTGGTGTGTAAAAAAAGATTTTTTGGAGCCTTTTCCTAGACTTTTTTCACTCCAATATTATTGCTAACTAATTCCAAACCACTTGGATGTAGCGATTTTTTTTTGTTCAAATTGTAATGGCATCTGTAGACGCATGTTAAAAAAATCACTACTGTCACAATTACGACTTCTAAGAAAAAAATATGTAAAGACTACTTAGAAAACATCTGTGGAATGTCTTTGATCCGTTTTAACTTTTAAAAAATTATACAGGGTGGCTAAATTTAATTTTTCAATTTAGAACTTTTTGAATTTAATTTTTTTCATTTTTTCAAATAGAACACCCTGTATATTTTTTAACGACATGATGTAGAAACTAAAGACGAACATTTTTTGTATGCACACCCCAATGGCTATTTGTAAACATTTTCGAGATATCGCCAAATAATTACAAAATTCAAGAATAATCCTAAAAAATTAGATCGTTTTCCAAATAACTCGACAAAAAACTTCAAATGTTTCAAAATAGACACAAAAATGACAACTGACAACAGGTAACTGCAATAAATGTGTATTTCTTGTCGGATAATATAAAATTCAAAAAATTATCAAGATACAAAAATAAAGTGAACTTATTAAAAAAACTTATGCTGTTTTTATAAAGAAAACATCTGGAGCACTTATTACAATTTTATCTGTCGAGTAAATTGAAAAACAATCTAATTATTTAGGATTATTCTTGATTTTTGTAATTATTGGGCGATAAATCGAAAATGGTTACAAATAGCCATAGAGGTGTACATACAAAAAATGTTTGTATTTAGTTTCTACATCATGCCGATAGAAAATATACAATGTGTTTCATTTAAAAAAATAAAGAAAATTAAATTCAAAAAGTTCTAAATTAAAAAATTAAATTTAGCCACCCTGTATAATTTTTTAAAAGTTAAAACAATTCAAAGACATTCCACAGATGTTTCATAACTAGTCTTTACATAATTTTTTCTTAGAACTCATAATTGTGACTGGAGTGATTTTTTAACATGCATCTGCAGATGCATTTTGAACAAAAAAATCGCTACATCCAAGTGGTTTGGAAATAGTCAGCAATAATACTGGATTGAAAAGAGTCTAGAAAAAGGCTCCGAAAAATCTTCTTTTGCACACCACATTCCATTTAAAAAATTCTCACTTGCCCCTGTATAATTGTCTTGACTCACCCTGTATGTTCAAAAATAATTTCCGGTTATAGACTTCTTTCTCTAGTTTATCTGTGTTTTTAAATCAAATTTCTACCTATCAAAGAACTCGAGCTATCGAACTCGGGCTCACTATTGCCCCACCCTGTATAATGCCTCCTACAAGTTTTTCCACATTATACTTCTTGATAACAACGTGGGATAAGCAAACTATTTGCGCTTCTTCTGTGCATTTGTTAATTCCCCGACTGTACACCTGTTAAACTTTAAACTCGTTTATTTTCCACATAAAACCAACCCAGACATTAAAATTCATATTTATGCTAAGTATATGAAATAATGGAACAGATACATTGGGCTTCCTTCAGCTAGTAGGTACAGTCATCTTTAAAAGAATCCGGAATGTTTTGTTGTTTGCTCGCTTGCTCTGAGCATTGTCCCAAGCAAAAAAGAGGATATGCGCGAACGATAAAATTTCCGGGTACTTTTAAAGATGGGTGTACATCATTTGTAGAAGAAATTTAAATTAAAAAAAATGTGAGATGGACATTAAGTACTTTTGAAACTGATTGTACCTACCTGGCAATATTACGAACGTAATAATAAGAAAAAAAAATTGAAAACTTCTACCCAAAACACTTTATAGGGTCCCAACGGTGTATGAAATTAATTACAACCATTGCGGCTTTTTCTGGAAGACCTGTATAGTTGTATCTGCATTTTTCATCCGCTGTGACCTGACGTAAGGTAAAGATAACGTTACTAGGCAGTAATCGTCATAGAGTACTGGAATTGCTCCCTCAGGGACTCACTCTGGAAGCCATTCAGGAACACATCCTGGATAAAATAGTGGAGAACGAGAAAGAGGCTTCCTGCAGCTTCACAGAAGGCCAGACTAGCTCAGCATTATGTGTGCCGATATAGCCACTGCAGAGTGGCTAAAAGGCATAGAAGCTGAACCGTGGGAGGGGACGTCCCTGCAGAAATACCTCATACTGAAATCCTTGTGGAATACCTACCAGGTAGTTTGGAGTTTTCCAGAAGAAAAGATCTTGGGTCTAATAGAGGCGCAAAACGAAGACCTCAATGCCACTAGTTAAAAGAATCCTGTTAGTCCTACTCTGGAAACGATCTTCTCGGTTGATCATTAAACAGTCGAGACACTGAAGAAGCAGAGCTTCAAGGTGAGCTACAAATTTTGCTAAGTAACTGTTAAGATCAAGATTGACAGTTGACATGATCACATGTACTTACAGACCAAACTGAATAAAAGAGTTATCGAACCTCATCCTGACGTTACATGGGTCGAGCAGGTCGTGGAAACCGCTTTAGAAGTCCAGATTCTGAGAGAGCAACGCCAAGAAAGGAAAAAGCACTGAGATCCCCGACAAAGCGTTTCAACCGCGTCGCTTCTAAAGCGACCAAAAAAGCGATGGCCTCTCGGAACTCTCTGTTTAACCGATAGAAATGCAAGTCGACTCGGTCGACATTGAAGCTTTTCGGTCTCTTTGGAAGCGACGCGGTCGAAACGCTTTGCCGAGGATCCCAAAGAGAGTATAAGAAGGCCGCAAGGCTTTTAGATCTGACAAGGAACACAATGAGATTCATTACCGGTCTCCTCATATCGGCATCCTTTCTTAACCAGGTCAATAACATTATATCAAGAAGAAGTTGTTAAATAGGTAAATGTACCTTTGACTCCAAAAACCACAAAATAAAATAAATAAGTGGATTTGAAAGATGAAAAAAAAACTGTTTGTGAAGCTTTTTGGTTGCTTAATAGATGATTTCCGTTGCTAAGAGACCACCAAAATGAACTGTTACAAACATTACAAACAAGTTCTTCAGTTTTGTGAGTATCGTGCTGCCAACTAGTTCTCCCCAATGTTGCAAAGGTCCTTTTCAATCGTTGACGATGACGACGACGAAGAAGCCCTCGCAACCGACGACGACGACGACCACATTTTGGCCAACTACGAGATGCAACAAGTTCACGGCACAGTCGAATCGGCTCCAGCCCACGAATCCCCAGGAAAAATCCCACTGGTCAAAGTTTCAAGTCCCGGTCCCTCAGGACGCAAAACTGTGTTGAAATCCAGACCACCAACAACCAAAACCCTCCCCATATCAAGTGAAAGCGACGACGACAGCGATGAAGACAAATCGAAAACTCCTGCACCCATCCCAGGCGAATACGATCCCAAACAATACGAAAACCTCGACGTCAACGAGGAAATAAAAGAAATATTTCAGTACATCACTAAATACATTCCTCAATCAATAAGTTTGGATCACAAGTTTAAACCGTTCGTTCCCGAATTTCTGCCGGCAGTCGGAGACATTGATGCGTTCCTAAAAGTGGTACCGCCCGACGAAATGGTTTCAGGTGAAGTTTTCGAGGGTAACTCCCAATTGGGGTTGACGGTTTTAGATGAACCAGCCGCCAACCAGAGCGATTCCGCTCTTCTACACCTACAATTGAGGGCTAAAAGTGTTAACGTTTCTCACCGCGACGACGTCGTCGTCAAAAAAGTCGATAACGTTGAAAAAAATGTTAAAACAATCGACAAATGGATCAAGGATATATCGGATCTGCACAAGAGCAAATCTTCACCCACCGTGAGATATTCGGAAGCAATGCCGGATTTGGACGACTTGATGCAAGAATGGCCCGAGGACATGGAGAAGAGGTTAAGGGAAGAGGGTTTTCCTGAACCGGAAACTGACGTGGGACTTGGGGAATACATAGATGTTGTTTGTAGTACATTTCAGATTCCTGTCAAGAATCGTATGCACAGTTTGCACCTGCTGTTTTGTTTGTATGCTGCTGTTAAAGGGTCGCAACTCTTCAAGGAATCGAATGCTGCTAACAAAAATAGTGAGATTGAGGCAGTGGTCGCGGAGGACACCGCAGATCAACTGGTTTTAGAGTAAACGAAAATAAAAATTGCATGTGTAAATATCAAGAAGTTCTTAAAATAAAGTTTGTGACGTAACATTATTTGTTCATCAATTATTATTATTATCAACTAAACGTTAGGACTCAAACAAATTGCTCAACAGTAAGAAAAGTTTAGCGGTAGAGGTATTACAAAATTTATTGAACTGAAATGAAAATTAGTAAAAAGTTGATGTGTGATACCGCGATTCGTTATCTTGTTAATCAGAAGCAGTTTACACAACAATATGCAAATTCACAGCAATGACAATGCAACAAGTAGGTGGAAGAGTTGTATTTCAAAAACAGGAAGAAATCAGTTATCTGTGACGAGTTTGCGGCGCTCCTCCACGTAAGGGTCCCACTGCGCCTTGAAGTAATTCCCGGCGTACGCCTTCTTCAGTTGGTATTTTTTCCGGAAATTCCTCACCGAAAAGTTCAGGCGATGCGCTCTGGACCACTTCTTGGTTCTCGGTTCATCAAAGTTCAACTTTCCTTGTTGTTCGAATACCAGGAAAATGTAACGATGCAGTCCCGTATCTTTTGGGGGTCCCGATCCGGCATATTCCGTGATAACGTCACCACTTTCCACGTTACATCCTAAAACATTACCAACTAACCAGTGATTGACGTCGGCGAATTTGGGGTCCTCTTTGCTGGGGGCGTCCGGATCGAACATCAATAGGGTGTAGTATTTGGCGGGGTCCGCTTCCCACGTGACTTGAGGTTCGTCTTTGACGTCGGTCGGGGTCAGTTCTTGGCCGATTTCCACTTGTTTACCGCTGGGGTAGATTATGGTCATTTTGGACGAGGGGGCTTCTTCGAGGTGGTCGGGCACTATTCCGTCCGCCTCCATTTTCTTGAAATAGAGAAGCAACCGAGTTAGGAGCGGATAATTTCTGCGGTAACAAGTAATCTACAATGTGACCTTGCCACCTATATAAAGCTGTTAAAATAATCAGATAAATACGTTAACCACTTATCAAAACATATTTCCCAATGAATGCTGATATTTAGTAAAGTATGCGCGTTGTACTTACGAGGAAGCGGACGATAAAAAAAGTGTTTAAAATAAGACTTACCTGCTGAATATCATTAGCGCTAGTGACTATTAATACTAGTCCCAGCAATTGAACTACAGCTATTATTTTCAACATTGTACTTAATATGTTCGTACCTGAATGTGTTGAATAGTTTATGCCATTCGTGTGAAAGTCTCCCGCACCTCTTCCTCGCATCTCCTGAGGCTAAATGCGAGTTGGTTGACCTTTAAAATGTGTAAATTGCTTGAGGCCTTATTAATCTTATTTCACCGGATATTGAACTTAGTTTACAGTGTGTGGTGTGATAAAAATGTTAAGCATAAGGATCTGACTTTTTTGGTTTTCATTTAATACCTCCACTGGTAGAAAGAATTTCGCCATAAAAGTTGCACATTGTTAGGGCGCTTTTAAAAATCGCCCGAGGGGTATAAACATCAAGTAATGCCCGTGGTGCATACAAAGTTTTATGTTTTACTAATCTGTTTCGTAAAATTACGAATTTTATTTTTGTAAACAAAGTAAATGACAAGTCTATTGAAATTCCTCAAGAAATTCTGAAAAAAACTCGTTATGTATTTTGGCCCATGGGCCAAAATACAACTTTATGGCCCGCGTGGGCACTATAGAAGATAGCATTATGTATCTTGTATCTAAGCCATTATTAAACAATAATTAACTAGTAAAACATAAATAACTATTATAACACAAGTATTATTCATCTGAAAAATATACGAGAAAGTTCTGAAGGGTGTCTGCACGACGTTTAATATTTTAGTTGCCAAAATTGTTATTAACAACATCTTATTGTCCAAAAATATAATCGGTCTTCACAATATACATAATATAGTTCAAAAGACAAAAATTGAACACATAATTTACAAGTCGCTTGCAAAAGTTGACATAAATATCAACATATTTCATATAAGAGGATAACAATAAGTCTAGATACATTTAGATGGTGCTCAACACTGATCTGACGAGGTACCCACACAAAATAGGAAAAATCTCATGAATATACATGCAATACAAAAAAGTTGTTACTATTAAAGTTATGTGTAACTACTGTTCAGACCAGCATTTTTCAGTTGGCATTGAATTAATAACATTAAATAAATCTCGTGCTAAACGTGAGAAAATAAGTAAAATAATCAGTAGGAACGATGATGACGTATGAACTAATTTAGGTACAATATTTACACCATTATCACAAGAGTATAAATTAATGACAATACATTACCAAAATTACACCATAAATCTGATCTTATTTTATTGAGCATTCAAAAATTATACTAAAATATAACTCTATTGTAATTTGATTTAGGTACAAAATAAAGTTTGTTGTTCTTATCAGATTACAAAATTCGAACTATACATATACATGGTCATTTTTTGGTTTAATGTTTTCCCTCACAATTAATCAATTATTTTAATGGGAATACAAATTTACGTCTAAATTAGCTAAAGATTGTATTCAAAAATTTTTGCTATCTGGAAATTGTCGGATCATTGCAATCAAATCATCTTATAACAAACATATCACAAATAGTAGATTCGGCATCACCAACAGCGCGGTAAAAAAAAATCACAGGTCAAAAAAAAATTTGTAAAAATCGACATTTCATAAATATAATCCGATTAACGTTGTAACAATTCCCTTCACGCCATTGGATCCGCTTATATCATATTTCTTAAATCTATAATAAATTGTAGCTATTTCAAAAATGTAAAATATTTTTTGTATTTAGTATCAAATCGATATAAGTTGTCATGTACCTAAGTATCTCCTAACAAAGTCTTAATTGTATCACTTTAGTCGATTGAAATGTTTAAGTTAATTAACAATCATCTCAACGCCCTGTAGGCGAGACCCTTGCTTTGTATACTATAATGATCGGGTAGCTACAACAAAAAATATTGAACTTTTCGACTCACCCGCCCCTCTTCATTCATCATTAGAACTTACGGGCGCCCCTATCCTGGACAAGTACCTATTACGTATCTGGAAATCGGTGTTGGGTTGCAGCCCTTCAGGCATGTCACTACTAATACCTTCCGCCGATACCAACAGTTTTTCTCGTTCTAAGACTTCGGCAGCCCTGTTATTTTAAGAATTAGAAAAGATTAACGTCAATACCTAAATTAATACTTACAAAGTTCGCTGGTGGTATTCCTTTCTACTTCCGGGGGTCATATTCAAAACGCCGTCTTTGTAACGATCAGTTATCCAGAGGATTATCGTTGTAAACAAAGCAACTGAAATTCGATAAATATTTACATTTACAATGAACGCGCCTTGCAAGCGTGACGTCAGGAGTATGTACCAAGAGTTCGCTGAAACATTTCCGCTTTCTTTGATACACTGGAGAAGTTCTCAAACGCCAGATATAGGTTTCTGATGTTAAAAATTTGGAAGTTTTAGTAGAAGTATCATTAATTATAATTGTAGTGAGTCTCTAGAAATTTTGAGAAACTCATGACAAGAGGGCTGTATTCGCGCAGTCAAATTTCATGGTAATGACGCCTAAAAGTTTGAATTATTTATGACTTACTAGTACTTTCAAGTAGGTATAAGCTCCAGTGAAACTACCACAAAATTAAATGGTGGTTAGCCACAAAGTTGTCATTCCAGACACCCCTTAACTGCTGAAATTAAAAAAAAAACTATAAATCAATAGAGGTTTGATCTAAAAATATTCTAATTATTTGTTATTAATTTTGGAGGCCATGATCATGAGCTTAAAAAATCAAAGAAATGAAGTGAATATTTTGATACAAAAACCAATGCTGCCATCTTGTAATGTATTAATTACAGTTTATATCTGCCGAATTTCAAATTTTAACTTTAATTGGTTTTTAGGTGACGGCGGTGTTTTTGTAACACCCTGTATAAAAAAAATTTAAATTACCGAAAATTTCTAATTGTGTAAAAATTATCCGGGTTTTTCAAAAACCAGGTTACAACGAGGACTTATGTGGCGCAACTTGCCGGTTTCAACGCTGACGTCACGACTTGCAACGCATATTTATGAAGACGCGCAATTACCTCCTAAACTGATTATAAAGAAAACCTCGAGCCATGTGTAGCCATGCTTTTCAACAATTGTACCTGCCACAATTGTGAATACTGCTAGTCCGAGATTCTGGATTGCTTGACAACTGTTAAAAGAAAATGTCAAGTTAATTTTTAAAACGGGAATCAACTTACACTCCGTATGCGGTGCCCAACTGATATTCCGGGATTATCAAGGAAACTAGGGGCCATAAGCTGCTGGCTAAGCAGGAATAAGCGACACCCATCAACACCTGCAATTTCAAAAAATTAATAAAGGGTGCGCTGTCCGTTGACACCTAATGGGTCAATTTTAGCTCGGGTTGCGCCGAGAGTTAATCCGTGGCAACTAGCATTTTGCAGCTGAAATTGAGAGCAACCGATTTGCGCTGCTCCGCCCACTATGCCCAGCGTAAGTCGAGCTGAAATTGATCCATCAGTAGATAACATGGAAAAAAAGCAGATAAAACAGAAAATTCAAGCTAAAGCACAAATCATTTATGACCAAAGTGGTTCAACTTTATACAGGAAGGTCCCTAAAAACGCCCCAATCTGTAGCTCCGTTATTTAATATTCGATTTGAATAGACAAAAAACTTTACAAAATCATTCTTTAACGAGTTTAAGGCCTACAAAATACAAAGTAGTTTTTTTAAATATTAGATTCAATGTCAAACGATGCACAACTTTCTTTTTCAAATAGAAATGTATTTTTGTTAAAAAGTTCAATTTGGTGTAATATTCATTCAACCTTTTAATTATGTTGTTCAATGAATATTACACCAAACTCAATTTTTTTACATCATTGCATTCAAAAAAATTATTTTATCAAACCAAAGTATTAAAAAAATTCGTTTTCTTAGAAAAAAAAGTTGAGCATCGTTTGGCATTGAATTTAATATTTAAACAAATCACGATTAAGGCCACTTTGTAGTCCTTAAAGAACGATTTCGTAAAGTTCTTTGTCTACTCAAATCGGATATTAAATAACTGTGATAATAAATACAGGATAAGCCAAAAGTAAGGAAACAAGCTTTCGCTTAAACTATTAGACTATTAGAGATGGGGATGTATTCCAATACAATACACAGTCGTCAACCCTATTAGAATGTGACTGGAAAGACCTACATTATAAATAAATAAACAAACAAAAATAAAGAGTTTGTTGTAGAAAAAAAAATTCTGCGCTTGTTGGAGAATAGTTCCTCTACATCAGGCTAAATTAAATTAACACTGTACTTAAAGTGCCGTTAATGCGCGCGCAACACGCAAGTGATGTCATCACTGAAAGACGAAAATACAAAGATCAAACACGCAACGACTAGCGAGCTTGATAGAGCCGTGGAAACGAGGTTGCGTG